>CM030358.1:379779971-381098884 GCA_017893485.1 Hemerocallis citrina | reverse complement strand
AGTTGTAATATGAGTTGAAACTGATACTCAAATATGGAGTTCAAACTGAAGCTGAAATATGAGTTGAAACTCGAAGTTAAATGAGATGAAATCTAGACCTGATGAAATATGAGATGAAGGTTGAAGCTGAAATATTAGTTGAAGTTAAATGAGTTGCAGTTGAAGCTGAAATATGAGTTGTATTTGAAACTGAAATATGTTGAAACTGAAACTGATATATGAGTTGAAAGTTGAACAAAATGTGAGTTGAAACTGAAACTGATATATGAGTTGAAACTTAAACAAAAACTGACTTGAAACTGAAATTGATATATGAGTTGAAAGTTGAATGGTTATCTTTGTATATGTTCTTGAAACTGAAAATGACTTGAAACTGAAAACTATGGATCATAAAAAAACTGAAAACTATGGATAAAAAAAAATGACTTGAAACTGAAAAAACACTACCCAATCTTCACATTATCTTTGTATATGTTCTAAACCAGGTAAAAGAAAGATCCTCAATTTTTCACCATTCGAGCAATAAAATTGCACTCATGAAAAGACATTTTTTGCACTCATGGATTACCAAAAATCCATTCCCAAATGCAAACTGCATAGGATTGCCTGCCACCTTCGGCAATTTTTCGTCATCAAAGGTTTAGAATAGCAATTGGGATATGTTAGCAAACTGCATAGCAAACATGCACAATATGAATGAGACTTCACCAATTCAACAGACACAAGTATATAAATGGGGGAAGCAAATAAATATTTATAACATGATAATTTGAAAATTGAATACAACAGGGTTTTTTTTCTTCCAAATTAAGAGAACATACAGATGTCTCTGATATTTACAAAAAGCCACAGTGATCATACACATGTCTCTGATATTTACAAAAAAGTGCCTATTCAGAATCATCCATGAACCAAGTTGACTCTGTTTTGCTGAGCCTCTCTATTATGCTCTATGTTTATATGAACCACTCTAATGAAGAGTTAAGTAGCGATTTGATGGTGTCTCTAGCCTCCATTGGATGTTTGAATTTGACAGCGAATTAATCCATTGCACCATACCTCCTGCATCACAACATAAATTAATTAGGTTGAGGCTGTGTTTAGAAATTTAGAAAGAACAAGAAATATTGGTGTTAGTTAAATAATTTCCTACAACTTACACAATCCAAGTGGAATCGTATAATCCCATAAGCGCAAGAAACATGATAGCAATTAAAATTGGCGTACCCTATGTCAAAACCAATGAAATTGGCGTACCCTTTGTCCAAGTTTCTGTGGAAATTCTTCAGCATTAAGCTGATATTTACACAGGAATTAGTAGTTGGAGTAAAAAACGAAAGGTTAACTATCTGTAAACGCTTCAACCTTGTAAAGAAGTTGTAAACATTTAGACAATAAAGGACTTGTACTTCTATGAGCCTCAATAGTGTGCCTATCCTCAACTCCATACTTGTGAATTAAGTTTTCCACAACATGTTTTCTTTGCTTACTAATGTCCAAACAGACTCTCAATTAAACAGCAGTTATTAGAAGTGCTTCTCACTCATGAAATTCCACTAATATGTTGGCAGCTCACTTAGGTAGTGTTTGGCCCAGCTTAAAATTAGCTTAGCTTCTCCTTTAGAAGGAGAAGCTGGGCCAAACACACAATTTGAAAAGCTCTACAAAAAAAAAAGTAGCTTTTTTTTATGAAGAAAAGGAGCTCTAAAAGAAGCTCCCAAAACCTACTTCTAGCTTCTAGCTTCTAGCTTCTAGATCAAAACCAACAAAAAAATAAACAGATCAAAACCCAACTATCCCCTTCTTCTTCCTCCATCGTCAACAGAACCCATCGATCTTGACCCAAGCAACAGAACCCATCGATCTTGGCCACCGAACCCATCGATCTTGGCCACCGAACCCATCGATCTTCAGAGGTGGCCACCGAACCCATCGATCTTCAGAGGTGGCCACCGAACCCATCGATCTTGGCCACTGAACCCATCGATCTTCAGAGGTGGCTACCGAACCCATCGATCTTCAGAGGTGGCCACCGAACCCATCAGAACGCAATCGCGTTTGATTGACGACAAATGATTGACGAATCAAGGCCTTTGCGACCTGGTTTCGTTTTCGCCATTGATTGACGAGATCGAGTTCTTGATTTCTTGATTTTCTTGCAATGTTTGGGTTTTTTTTTTTTGGCTTTTTTTAAAAAAACCCAACTAAATTTTCCATAAAATTCTTATTTACTTTGCTCTCAACAGAAGATTAAAAAAATCTGTACTCTCTATTCTTGGTTTGGCTCTCTACGGAATGCCTCTGATCAATCAAAGAATTCTAAGCACCTGATGATGAAGGGGATTAGGGATTTGGTGAAGATGATGTATAAAAGTAGCTTTTAATTGATATATGCCAAACAACTTCTAGCTTAAAAGTAGCTTTAAAGTTAAAAAAAAAGCTGACTATCCAAACAGCTTCAGCTTTTAATTTCAAAGCTGTACTTTCTAGCTTCTCCTTCTGAAGTAGCTTTAAAGCTAAAAAAAGCTAGGCCAAACGCTACCTTAATAGACAACATCAATCAACACAAACATAGTATGCTTAATTCTTAAAGTAAGCATACTATGATAGTAAGCATAGTAAACCCATCAGTATTAAAAGAGCCAGGAATTCTATCATGAGCTTTTTAAAAGAGCATACTATCAGGATTTCTATCATGAACATACTAGGATTTCCATCATTATTAAGAGAGCCAGGATACTTCATATACATGAAACTATCCGCGTGTACCATTTTAAAGCATCATACTAAACTAACATAATTGTTTTTTCAACTGATTCGCATACCTGCACAGCTACATCAACCATCAACCTAGTATTACGCTGTCTCATGTAGAGCAAGGCAGACGCAACCTGAGAAAAATATTGACAAAGCCTTTCAGAGTCTAATAATTCAAGTGAAATATTGGAACAATAAACAATGAAAATATGGATGAGTTTACTTGATCATTGGCAACTCCGTGGAATTTATATAGATGGTAGTCTGTCAAATGAAAACAATAGGTATTAAACCTTTTTACTGTGAGATATCAACACAACTAATTAACATATTTTAAGTAAATGTAGGCTCAGAACACAACTTAGCATATGACAGGGATTTACATTGTTGTCAACTGAATCAAGCATGACTGAAAAGCATCATAATTATGAATCAAGCATGGCTGCAATACTATGCCACGCCAACAAGTTGATCCATAGTTTGATCAAAAATTTATAAATAAGGAGTATCAACTGAAACAAAAAATGAGTTGAAACTGATGCTGAAATATGACTTGAAACTGAAGCTGAAACATGAGTTGAAACTCAAATTGAAACTGAAATTTTGTTTATAAAAAAACAAAACAATGTTTTCGCACGTAAGTCCGATATTCTTCAGCTTGTATAAAATATTTTTTGTCATCATTGCCTACTTATAAACAAAATAAAACATAGTCGATAATAAACTTCAGAATTGAACAAACTAAAAAAAGAAGGAACTTCCCTCAAGCAACATTGTCATCGGTACTTTCTCCCGAGGAGTCATCTACTTCATGTCCAATGCGCCCACTAAACAAGAACCAAATACTTAGTTAAGCTGATAAGCAATTTAAAAATAGTCAATGTCTAAAAGATGTGGAATGTTTACCCCTCTAAATTGTTTGGGCAATTTCTTGAATCATGTAGTCCGCGTGTACCACATGCCTTGCACCATCTAGGTTTTCTTACTTTCTCTCTTGTTGGCTTCAATCGCTTCCCACTAGGCCTTCCTTTCGTATTGCATTGCTTAGGCTCCTCCACGAGAACTTTAGACTTTTCCATGGATTTTCCATATGCCGGTCCACTACTTTCGGGTTGTACAAGATGGAACCCTTCAATACTTTTGATCATGTTGTTCGCATGAATTCGTAGCCTTCACTGGAAGCTAATCCAATATCAACTTGTTGTTGGGCTAATTTACTCAACTCACAATAGCGAGAACCTAAATTCTCACTACTACCTTCATGAAGTCCTCTCCTATTAGTGAATATATTGCTTCTTCGGATTACATCTCGGGTCCATCTTCTTAAAATATATTGCTTTGGTAGTTCTTTGTGATCGGTGTACTTAAGATATGCCAAAAGATGCTTACAAGGAATGCCCACGAATTCAAACAACAAGCATGCACACATAGCCATTTGAGTCTCTTTAGAATAAGTCACCACTTTTGCATTTTCTGTTTCACCACACTTCTTCACTAGGTAAATAGCTTGATTCTCATCTTCTTGCACCAAATTTACATTATATATTAAACTTGATTTTAGTTCTTCTTGAAAATCATAAAAAATAACCAAAGTGTACACTTGCGCCATTTGTGCTTCTATATACCATTCGGTCTTCAATTTTGGTTTCTTCTCAATTGTACGATGATTTTCTTGAAGTTCTTGTTCTCTTTGTCTTGCAATGACCCTCTCGAATATTACGGCAAACTCATGTAGTGAGTACTTCTTTTGAGTATGTTTCTTTAAGAAAGCATTCATTCCCTCACTCCTTTGGGTACTTGACATTCCGGCCCAAAAATGTGGTCAATGATAGACAGGGGCCCATTTTTCACGAATTTCAAATTTATCTTGCAACCACTTATTGTTTTCCACACCATACTTACAAAGCAATGATTTCCAATTTTCTTCAAAAGTAGTGCAATCATCAGAATTGTAGACAATATTCTTAACAGCTTTCATAAACTCAACATCTTGGTTCATTTTAGGGACCTCTTGTGGTATCTTATCTAAAATATGCCAAATACAAAATCTATGGTGAATTTCAGGAAAAACAGCTTTGATTGCAGCACTGATCCCACGATCTTAATCAGTGACCATGCCAAATGGTGCATGTTTCATTGCTACTAACCATTTTTGAAATAACCATATAAATGAGGAAGCCGTTTCATTTGGGATGAACCCACACCCTAAGAAAACAGATTGCCAATGATGGTTGATTCCAACAAAGGGAACAAATAGCATTCCATAACGGTTCGTGCTATATGTTGCATCGAAAGAAACTACGTCACCAAATACTTCATAGTTCTTTCTAGCAATACCGTCGACCCAAATACAGTGACTCAACCGACCAAGCTCATCTAGTTGGAAATCATAAAAAAAAGTAGGATCTATTTCTTTTTGCCAATTGAAAAAATCAATCATCATTTGTCCATCATGCCCTTTCATAGCCTCCCGTAAGTCTCTCTCATGATTTAGCATCGGTCTCGGTGAATCCAACCCTATCATGACCCCACTAGAATTTTCAAAAAAAATCATTTGTTTGCACGTTGGAATATTAGCTTGTGTAAGTTGATCCATTATTACTTTATCGGAATCTGACACATTTCGATTTCGTGGTAACAAATGTCTTCTACCGGGTGAGGTAAATACATGATTGTGTAATTCAGTGAGTGAATAAAGAACCCATGAATGTGTTTCTTCATTTAATTTCACACGAATTAATGCTTTGCAGTCGGATCTACTTGTAGTCCCCCGCCTAACATCATTAGACTTACTCTTCGAAATACCGGCTTTATTACAAACAAACGACTTATCCACTACAACGGTCCCCTTCAATTTTGTTGAACCCTTACGCATTTGAAAACCCCCACATGTAGCGTAATTGTTATAGAAATTTTCAGCTTGCTCTAAAGTATCAAAAGTCATACCGAGCTTTGGTTTTAGGTGGTCGTCCACAACCGGGATAAATTCACCTACTTGTACATTCAAAAAATTGTCACCGGCACCAGATCTCCTTTCATCAATATCCATTCCTATTATCAAAGGAAACGAAACAGAAACCAACACAACCAATTACTCAACAATTGTACATATTATTTCAAAAAATTAGGAAACTGAAACATAAAAAAAAATTACCTTTATGAAATCGATGGTTCGCACAGAAGTTTTTGGAGAGCACCTGTCGAAGCTTCGATTTGGGTTTCGCTCACACTGAGAGAGGAAGAATAGGGTTTCGATTTGGGAAGCACGGTAAAGGGGCTTAAGGTTTCGATTTGGTGCAAGAAGATGAGAAACGACGGAGTGAAGGGGAAATAATGAGTTCGCAACCACGAAAACGAAGATGAGAACTGGTTTGAGAAATGGTTTGAGGTTGAAGGGGATCTTACGATTTGAACGGGGATTACGATTTGAACGGGGATCTTTCGTTTTGGGGATTACGATCGAAGGGGATTGGGGGGATTAGGGTTTCTATCGTTTTCGTGCTCAGAGTCGAAGGGGAATTGGGATTTTGGAGAGCGGCAGATAGAGAGAATGGGGCCTAGCTGTTTGCGGGGGTAAAGTTACGAAATTACCCCCGCTAATGTCCCCTTCAGATCTGACATTAAATCTGAGCCATTCGAAGCACCAATTTTGGATCCAACGGCCATTCGACCAGTTCGTAAGAAGAGTTCGCACCAACAGGTTCGCAACCAAAAGTTTCCCTATATATATATATATATATATATATTATATTAATATTATTATTATTATTATTAATATTATATTAATATTATTATTATATATAATATTATATTATTATTATTATTATTAATATTATATTAATATTATTATTATTATTATATATATATATATATAGGAAAAGCTTCGGTTGTGCACTCCTCTAGTGCACACAATCGTGTGCACTCGCGCTCAATCATCCGATCTACCCTGTGATCATGATCACGATCTAATGGCTATAACCGGCTCCGCTCGAAAGGGGCTGTTTTGGTCATTTCCTTTCATCTTAGATGAAAAAACCCTATCTCTTCTCATCTCTCTAACACTCTCATCGCTCTCCTTCTTTCTCCTTTGAAGGGCGATCTGAACCAGGCCCCAAATCAAAACCCTAATCCCCTGAATCGAAACCTCTAATCCACTTCCCAATAATCCCCAAATGAACCCCCCCCCCTTTCTCTCTCTCTCACACACACACACAAAGAGGACCTGACGAATCGTCTCTCCAAATCATCCAAATCGCCCTCCCGACGAAACCCTACCTCCGAATCCCCTTCGTCGCTGCCCGGTTATCGAATTTTTCTTTCGAAACTTTGGCTCCAGACATAATCCTAGCTCCCAACGATCTCAGGTATAAATTTTTCTGTAACAATCCACTTAAAGCTTTTCCTGTATGTAGATTTAATTATAAGTTTTGTTTGTTTTATCAGGGGCATTGGCCACTCCCAAGGGATAAGTTTATGCAAGGATATGCATACATCCTCACCCATTCGGGAACAGTTTGTTTCATTCTTGCCTTTTCTTTGATTTTCTGAAGAATACATTGCGAAACATTAAAGGTTGCGTTGAATATACTAACATGAACTTTGGTTGGTTGAATGTACCAGCATCTTGCTAAGAGTATCTTTAATTATTACAAACTCCTACATAATTTTTCACTGGGTGACACCAAAAGTGAAGGAAAGAATAAGTAGGAAGGAGACTAATTTTTCTTCTCAATTTTCAGTATAAGGTAACAAATTTCAGTTACACAGGAGAATAAAACTTTGTTATAAGTTGCCCTCATTCGTAATTTGTTAGCTTCCAGTGAGTAACTAAACTAAGGGAGATTGGTTCTTTGGCTTCTTCTCATCTGACTATATTGGCAACTTGGAAATTTTTGGAGAGAAGAAACTTAAGTGAAAATTAGAGAGGCATACTTTCTTTCTCATGTTTCTCACACTTCCCCGAAAGGGTTGTTAGACTCGCAACAATAGCTTTATCTGTGAGAAGCTACTTATACAATGCTGTCTCTGTAACTAGTAAAGATGGTCTTTTGCTATTTATATGGAACTTGAATGTTGAAATTGTTACTAGAGTTATGAATAGGAGTGACATGCTAGAAATAAAATCTGCATGAGGAATAAGTATGTAGATATTCATGTCATCATGCTCCCAAGTCTTTTGATACACTTCCTCATTTGCTAGGTTTGAGTTTTTCCCTTTGTTTAGATTTTCATATATCCATTCAGACTTTGGTCTTCTTTTTCTTCAGTTCTAGCTAATGGTTATTGTATATTAGTTTCCAAAATTTTTATTCTGTAGTGCTGTGCTACTGTCGTTCTATTTTAATACGAGTTTACAATTTTCGATTTCATTGTGTAAAAAGTTTGACAATTTTATACAAGACAAGTTTTTACTGATTTTATACTAATTAATTGAGTGAAGAAATGTCTAATCTATTTGCTAATCATAATATTTGCGGACAAATTGATGTCATCTGGATCAAGAATAGAGAATTTAAGCAGTTAAACATTGAATGATACATGGTTTTGGATTTTGAATGTTGCATCTTTTTAGATTTTGGATGAAGAATAGAGAATTTAAGACATTTTGAATGCTTCGTCTTTTTGGTGGTGGTGAAATGCAACAATACAATGTTATGAAGTTAATAGTGAATGAGGACTTCAAGCAACTAAAGTTTCATCATGTAATGAAGTTCTTAATGTATATGTGAAGTTTTTTTTGTTTAAGAATCTGAAAAGGCCAAAATAATGTAGCTTATTCCTATCTGTTAATATATATATAAACATTGTTATATATATATTTAATATTATTAATATCCACATGATGAGTTTGAATAAAATATGGGGTTATCAAAACTGCTATAAAACAGTTTTGGTAACTACTTTATAACAGTTACCAAAACTGTTATAAAGCAGTTTTTGGTAACTGTTTTATAACAGTTACCAAAACTGTTTTATAACAGTTACATCTGATACATATATATATATGTGGGTAACATAGGTTATGAATCGGTAACTTTCACAAAGGAACAGAATACACAAGAACAAACTCAAACAGATAAAATGCAAAAAGGGCAAAATTGTGTTGTGAAAACATAAATCAAGTTCCCGTAACTTGCTTTGGACGAAGAGCATCAATTAGAGAAAAGTGGAACATCAACTGGTTCAAATTATCGCTTCCGTTGCTGGAGAAAAGGTGCAAATTACATGTGTTATATTCTCCAAAACCTAACATTGGTATCAGAGCCAATTGTTAGTTGTTTTTCCCTTTTCTGATACGGATTAATGAAAATCCACATTTATCATTATATGGAATAGTATGCAATAAGAAATGCACTTCTGTGGTTCTTAGAGAAAAAAAAAATAAATGTAATCTTAAGTCCACATAGAATGTTTAACACCTGTAAAAATTACTGTCCATGGTATCAAAGCTATTCACAGGTGTAAAGTGTTTTTACAACGTCATTTCTTAAGTGTAGAATGTAAAGTAGTTAACATACTAACAATTGGCTTTGTTAGTAAACATACTAACAATTGACAGCATTATAGTTATAAACACTTTACATACTTATGAAGAAATTTGAATATAATGTGTTTAACACCTGTAAAATTACTATCCTTTCATAAACTGTTATTGTTGTTTATGTAAAACTGTGGGTAACTGCTCCCCAACAGTTTAGATGATATCATAAACTTTGATACTAAGATTACATGTGGGTAAATGCTCCCCAACGATACTAAGATTAGTATCGTTTGTTTATGTAAAACTGATCTATATCAATCAAAAACTGATTTATATATATACTCTCACAGGTATTTGATTTATATAATCAGTTTTTATATCAATCAAAAACCGTTTTATATATCAGTTTTTATATAAAACGTTTTTATATCAGACATAATTATTCTATATCAGTTTTTATATAAACCGTTTTATATATCAGTTTTTATGTGTGACTGTCATACTGAAAAAGTATGCACTGTGCATGACTGCGTCTGATTATACCCTTCTTCAAAATTTTTTTAAAGAGAAAAATACTTCTTATTGGAAATTGGAATTTAAATGATTGTTTATTTCATTTCGGAATACAAGAGTTATTCGAGAAATAGGGCTTTCACGAAAACAAGTAAACTTATGTGTTCGTATGTTATAAACTTTATTTTTCTGGGCATTAATAATTTCCTGTTTTCATTTTTTAAAAGATGGTTAATAGAAGAAGGACTCCAACAACGACTGATATAAATAGTTCATATTCTCGACATTGGGATTTTCTATTTTACAAAATGAAAGAGCATCATTCGTATGCAGAACACTATCTGGAAATGTTGAAAATGTGGGTGCATCTACTATTTTTGAAAGCTCATGGACTCACCACATTAAGTCATGTGACTTACGCCACATTATCCAATAAATTCCTTTGGATAGATAGCTTGAGAAATGAAGACATTCCTTACGCTGTGAGAGTATTGGAATCATTTAATGGGGTGATAGTCAAAGGCCCAATGATATTAAAAAGAATAGTTGAAGAGGAACAAAAGAACAATCAAAGATCGGCGGGAAGATCGGCTGTTCTGGGAACAAGCTCTAAGTTGGGAAATGATATCTTCCGCCTAAAAATGACAACAGAACGCAAGCCTCATCATCAATTCGAACGACTAGCCCGGATTAAGTTCAATGCTCATTTGAAACATGAAAAAGAAATTTTAGTAGAAATTGAGAAATTTGAATTTATTTCAAGACAAAAAAGGAGTGTACTTAAGACGGGCTATTGGATGGTTTGACATGTGTAATCGAATGTTGTTGTTTATGTTCTGTTTTTTTTTAACTATTTTTGTCTTGTTTTGTCATATAAATATTGTATTTATTTGACATTTTAGTAAGCTTTATTTTGGAAATATTGCTAACTAAGTGGGAGTTTGTTATTTTTTTTTTAACTCATCATGTTTTATGTTTATTGATTGAATCAAGATGATGAAAATACTTTATTAAACCGATGATTGATAACTTCAAGTCATTTTCTCGACGTTTAATTTTGTATCAAAATTATTGTTGGATCAATCTAGATTCACGTAAAACATATTAGTACATAAACAAGCATTAATCTTTTTCTTTTTTTTTCCTTCAATAATTAGACTATGGCATCAAAATCAATCATTGCTGATCTGAACAAAGGTGACAAACTGAATGGAGACAACTATGAGACATGGCGTCATAAGATTTGGTATGTTCTTGACGAACAAAATGCATTGGATGCAATCCACCAAGTCATGGAATACCCTGGAGTTGGTACTGGACCTCAAGGAAAGAGAGACCAAGATGCTTACACTGCTTGGAAAAAGAAAGATTCCACCGCTCGTGGTATTCTTGTAAGCTCGGTCGTTGATGATTTAATCCTCGAGTGTGAACAACACCTTAATTCTCATGATATCTGGGTATACCTCAAAGAGAAATTTGGTGGAACTTCACTCACTCGTCTGAGACAGCTCACTATAAAATTCGATACATACAAGAAGCAAGCTGATCATAATATTAAACAACACATTCGAGTGATGTCTAATATGATTAGGGAGCTTAAGACAGCTGGTCATCAACTTTCCGAAGAGCAACAAATCCAGGCTCTTATTCGTTCTCTCCCTGACAAGTAGGAGCACTTGAAAGTGAATTTGACTCATAACGAGGGTATCAAATCTTTTGCTGATGCTGCTCGACATGTTGAGTTGGAGGATGAGCGGCTTGGAGCTGCTAAACCCTCTTCAAATGCTTTCGTTGCTGAATCTAGTTCAAAACAAGCTTCGGGCTTTAAACGTAAAAAGAACTGGAATAAGGGAAAGAAGGGTAAGAATGCTGGAACAGGGGGTCCGAAACCGTATCCTAAAAAGAACAAAAACAAAAGACACGTCAAAAGGAAGAAAGATAAAAGCAAGATGAAATGTTTCAACTGTGGTAATGTTGGTCATTTTGCACGTGAATGCCCTGAGCCCAGGAGGGACAAGGTTAATCTTCCAAACTCTTATAAAAGCACTATATTAGTCTCTAGTACGGTATTACTCACTGAATCTTTTCCTTTGTGGATTGTAGACTCAGGGGCCACCGATCATGTAACTAGAGATCGAGGAGCTTTTGTAGATTTCCGTCGAATTCCTAGAGGAACAAGATGGATTTATGTGGGAAATAATTCTCGAGTTGAAGTCAAAGGAATGGGTACTTGCAAACTCGAGTTAGCTAATGGGCGAACACTTCTCCTACATGACGTCCTTTTTGCTCCTGAAATTAGTCGGAATCTAATTTCAGTAACTGTTCTTTTAAGTGTGGGTTATGAATTGTTGTTTTCTAAAGATTTCGTTTGTATTACTTATAATGGTGTTTGTTTTGGTACTGGACATCTTTTCGATGGTTTTATGGTTATGGATTGTGATCGAACTACATTTAATTATTATGAAAATAATTTGTGTTATAATGTTAGTTCTTCTAGTAATGCTCGTATAGATGATATCATTTGGCATGCTAGATTGGGTCACATTGGGCAAGAAAGAATAAATAGACTTGTGAAAGAAGGACTTTTGGGTTCACTTTCAAAAGTTGTTCTTAATACTTGTGAAAGTTGTCTTGCTGGAAAAATGACTAGAAAACCATTCGGAAAAGCTTTCCGAGCAGAATTTCCTTTGCAATTAATTCACTCTGATATTTGTGGTCCTATGAATGTGAGAGCACAACATGGAGCTACCTATTTTATTACTTTCATTGATGACTATTCACGTTTTGGTCATATCTATTTGATTTCTCACAAATCTGAAGCAATTAATTGTTTTAGACAATACTTAAATGAAGTAGAGAATCAAAAAGATAGAACAGTGAAAGTTCTTAGAACTGACCGAGGACGTGAATATTTATCTGATCAGTTCAAGGAACTATGTAGTGAAAAGGGTATAATCAGACAATTAACAACTCCTTATACTCCTCAACAAAATGGTGTTGCTGAGAGAAGGAATCGCACGTTGTTGGAAATGATTAGATCCATGATGGCACAAACGAATCTACCAATTTCCTTTTGGGGAGATGCGTTATTAACTGCTACCTATATTTTGAATAGGGTGCCCTCAAAATCTGTAAAAACAACTCCTTATGAACTTTGGACGGGTAGAAAACCTGATTTAAGTAACCTTAGAACATGGGGTTGTGCAGCTTATATACTTGACACTTCCAGTCAGTATGGTAAGCTTGGTCCTCGTGGAAAGAAATGTATCTTTATAAGATATAGTCAGGAATCCAAAGGTTACGTGTTCATTGGAGAAAATGAGGACGCAAGTATAACAGAATTAGTGTCAAGAAATGCAACTTTTCTAGAAAATGAATTTCCTGGTAAAGGTAATATTCGGAATATTGAACCTTTATTCGAAGTCAGTGATTCAACACAAGGTCATATTCAACATGAGTCTTTGGACCAGAACCCAGTAAATACCCCATATGATCTAAGTGGGAGTGTTTTACCTAAGATTGATAATATGGATCTAACTGGGAATAATTCTGTTCCAAATGAATCACTATTACGAAAAACTACTAGGAAACATGTACCTAAACGTCATTATGACATAGAGGGACATGCACTATTCTTTTCAACAGAAAATATGGATCAACGTGAAGTGTTTAAGAACGCTTTATCGTATGCATTCTTGACATCTCCCATAGATGAGGAAGAGCCCAAATCATTGAAAGAGGCTCTAAGTTGTCCATCAAAGAACAAATGGAGAAGTGCAATAGAAGAAGAATTGAAGTCAATGGAATCAAATAAAGTCTGGGAACTTGTTGATCTTCCATGTGGACGTAAGGCGATTGGGAACAAATGGGTTCTTAAAATAAAAAGGAAGGCAGATGGAACTGTCGAAAGGCATAAAGCTCGATTGGTTGCAAAAGGTTATACTCAACAAGAGGGTATTGATTATGAAGAAACCTTTTCACCAGTAGTAAGATTTGCCTCTATTCGCCTACTTTTAGCAATAGTAGCAAATTTAGATTTGGAATTACATCAAATGGATGTTAAAACTGCATTTCTCAATGGCGAATTAGAAGAAGAAATCTATATGCAACAGCCATCAGGTTTCGTTCTTTCTGGTCAAGAGAATAAAGTTTGTAAATTGAAACGTTCGATTTATGGACTTAAGCAATCTTCAAGACAATGGTACTTGAGATTTCATACTACTGTCATCTCATATGATTTCGTCATGATTGATGAAGATCATTGTGTCTATGTGAAGAAATCCAATAATAAATTTGTGATTTTATCTCTATATGTTGATGATATACTATTGGCTGGAAATGACATAAAGTTCCTAAATACCATTAAGAAATGGTTATCCTCAAATTTTGAAATGAAGGATATGGGTGAAGCAGAATACATTCTCGGTGTAAAAATCCATAGAGATCGATCTAGAAGGTTACTTGGTCTTTCACAAGAAACTTACATTAAGAAACTTCTAGAACGATTCAGAATGGAAAACTGCAAACCTGTGGATACTCCAGTTGTCAAAGAATCACTAAGTCGTGATATGTGTCCACAGACTAATTCTGAAAAAGGGAAAATGTCAAAGATACCATATGCTAATGCTGTTGGAAGTCTGATGTATGCAATGTTGTGTACACGTCCAGACATTTGCTATGCCGTAGGTCTGATTAGCAGGTTCCAGTCTAATCCGGGAAAAAGACATTGGAAAGCAGTAAAAAGAGTTTTTCGATATCTCAAAGGTACTGCGGGATATTTCCTTTGTTATCAAGGAAATAACTTCAAACTCCAAGGATATACAGATTCTGATTGGGGTGGTGACGTTGATGAACGAAAATCCACTTCAGGCTATGTTTTCTTACTAAATAATGGAGCTATCTCATGGAGTAGCAAGAAACAAACCTGCGTCGCATTATCAACAATGGAAGCAGAATTTGTAGCCTGTGCGTCAGCTGTACAAGAATCTATTTGGTTAAGAAGTTTTCTGAAACATTTGGGAATCACATGCACTTCTTCAGTGGGAGCTGTAACAGTTCATTGTGATAATCAAGCAGCCATTGCTTATACGAAAGATCCCAAATATCATGGAAAAACCAAGCATATAGATACAAAGTTGAAGTTTGTAAGAGATATTGTCGAGAAAAAGAAAGTGATCATAAAGTACATTTCTACACATCAAATGGTTGCTGATCCGTTCACTAAACCTATTCCCAGAGATGTATTCTTGGGACATATCAAGACTCTAGGGCTACGTATGATTTGATAGAAATGTAATGTTATTGGACAAATATTATTGTTAATGCTAATATTTATGGAATAATTGTTTATGTACTTAAAAGCTCGTTTATGAGACCAGCTTATTTTGTCCAAATAAAAGTATGTCAACAAGTCAAGATTGGTTCACTCACATGAACAGTCATTCTGACATCGAGGATGTGCAGAAATTGTATTATTAAATAAGATTTAATAATCAAAGTATGTGACTTGTTATAAGCCAAATCAAGGGATTTCAATGAGGAAGTTGTTGTGAAAAACCCCAAGTTAAGTATTAAGAAATACTTGAACTAAGATTTGTACGATACTAAGATTAGTATGACATACACTCTCATTGAGAAAGAAAAGTATCGTAACGCATTTTTCATACCATGCGTGCTAAGATGACCATTCTGGAAATGAGAACATTTTTCCCTGTTTTCTCATTTATGTGAGACTTTAAGGCTTTAGCCTTTTTTTTTTCCCTTAAGACTTTTGCTAGGTTTTGAACTTTTGTCATAATGTCGCTACTTTAGCATTGTGCCAATAGCCAAGATTGATACGGTCATGCGGTACATGTCTAGGAAAGCGGTCATGATAAAATCTAGAGATGCTAGTAGAAAGGAAGAATATTTGTGTTTACACTATTATTTGTTCTATTGACCGGTCAATTATGTCAAGGACATGATTATAGATACAAATGAATATGAATATTAAATATGCTCTTATGAGGGATAAGAGATATGTTAATTTGTGTAAATTAAATTTATTCTGGGGAATATAGCGAGTTGTAAAATCCTCATGTTAATTGATTGAGCTGCTATATAACCTTAACCAGTTTTATAGCACAGTAAGCTCATATGCTCGTGGGTCACACGACACATTTGCCTGTATGATGCAGTATTGTTATTATTGTGTATACTGAACAAGGAGTTCAATTGTTTTTTGTTTATTCTAAAAGTATATGGCCGAGAATTCAACACTCATATGTGAGTGGGAGATGTTAATATATATATAAACATTGTTATATATATATTTAATATTATTAATATCCACATGATGAGTTTGAATAAAATATGGGGTTATCAAAACTGCTATAAAACAGTTTTGGTAACTGCTTTATAACAGTTACCAAAACTGTTATAAAGCAGTTTTTGGTAACTGTTTTATAACAGTTACCAAAACTGCTTTATAACAGTTACATCTGATACATATATATATATGTGGGTAACATAGGTTATGAATCGGTAACTTTCACAAAGGAACAGAATACACAAGAACAAACTCAAACAGATAAAATGCAAAAAGGGCAAAATTGTGTTGTGAAAACATAAATCAAGTTCCCGTAACTTGCTTTGGACGAAGAGCATCAATTAGAGAAAAGTGGAACATCAACTGGTTCAAATTATCGCTTCCGTTGCTGGAGAAAAGGTGCAAATTACATGTGTTATATTCTCCAAAACCGAACACTATCTTTTTGGTTGTCTGTGCATTTCCTGCTAAATATTGATGTTGTAATGATTTTTTATCTTTGTTCTGTTTGATAGTTGTAATGCTAGAGAGTGATGTTGTTATGGTTTTTCATCAATTATTTCAGTTGCTCCAATTACCAATGCTCACCTGGATGTAAAACTGATGAGGACATCGGTTCTAGAAGATTTGGGCGTTTCTATCAGCGCAGGTATCGTCTTCATCAGCTGTTTTATTCAGTTTAGGACTTTTATTTTATTTCCATTTTTATGTAATCTTTTTGTAATTTTTAGATTCTGAGAATATTTTGGTGATGTGTTTCAAGATGTAATTGAGCCTATTTAAAGGCCCTGAGATGAATGAGAAAGGCATGCCATTATTGATCAAAAAAACTGTGTTGAGTTTTGCTCTTCAATTTTCTCCTTGTGTGATTCAATCGAGATACAAATTAGGGTTTGTGATAAATCCTAATCTAGTTTTAGAACTAGTGATTAGTTCTAATAATTTATCCCCAATTAAAAATTCCCAATACAAAACCCTAATTCCCAAATTCCCACACAAAACCCTAATCCCTACCATATACCCGCCGCCACCTTCACCATCTCTTCTCCTCCCCTCCCGTACCAAATCCAAATCCCCAGAACCCACACCCTCATCGACCAGACCACAACCCCCCCCCTCTTCCGATCGACACCAACACCCGACAACCCATCAACCTCCCCTCACAGAATCCCCAACCCCGTCACCACCCAGCTCCACTACCGCTGCCTTCACCATCATCGTTCACCACCATCAACGACGACCCCAACCTCCTCCGCTCCCGCTCCTCTCTTCTTCTTCCTCCCGATCCAGATCCCCCCATCCACAGCCATCCCGAATCCTTCCCTAACCCACCACATCACCTCCTCCACTCCCGACCCCTTGCCATCAGCGCCAGCTCCTCGCCATCCTGACGACGACCACCCCGTCGCCCCTCGCCGTCGACGCTGCCCCCGCTCGCCGTCAACTCGCCGTCGGCCAGATCTGCTAGCCTTCTTGGCTTTGTGGCTGCTATTCGTTCACTGCGGTTGCTGAGATTCTAATCGCTGCCCAACTTCGAGATCGTCGCTGGTTGTCTACGTATTCGGTATACTCTTTCCATCTCTTCCGTATTTATGTTTTACTGCCTTATCATCTAGTTTATTATCTGATTTATCTGTCGACCACAAAATAATTGAGATTGAGTGATCCACATGCTAGATTAGAGTACAAATCGATATTGGATTTATTACTTGCTAACATATAGGAATTTAATTGTTGATTGAGGTTGAATTATTAATTGGAATTGTTAGCCTAATTCAGTTCTTGAAAATCCATCAAATCCGTTGACTGTTTTAAATTTCTAACTTAGATCAGAACTTTCATGTTGGTAAAATTAACCCATTAAAATTCTTGGAAAATTCTCTATTTTAGGGTTGGTTTTACATCATTTTGGTATCAGAGCAAAGGTTCTTAAAACCTTAGTTCTTGCATCGTAGGCATCATTTTTGCATTCATTTAGTATCGTGTAGTCTTTTATTTTATTTTTATTTTATTTTAGTTTAGTCTAGAATCATATAAAAAAAAAAAAAAAAAAAAATTAGGACACACACGACCCCTAGCTTCCACTGTTGGTGAATGCGTCTTCGCAGCACCATCACAGACCCTGAAGAGCCTTTTCTATCCCTTCCCAATCACCCAATTAGGAACCCTAGACTCCCCAGACCTGAAATGGACAACCCTGATATCTCCACTACCCTAGCTGCCATCCAAGCAACTCTTGCCAATATCAATGAGAGGCTTGAGAAAGTGGAGCTAAATCAAAACATTGTCCCTGAGCTTCATGGCCATCGTCAGATCCCTCGAGGGAATGTTCATGACGATCGACGTCAAGAACGTGACCCTGACGAACAATATAAAAAGAACGTTAAGGCTGACGTTCCCCAATTTGAAGGCCACATGGAACCCCAAGCTTACCTTGATTGGGTCCGTGCCATGGACCACTATTTTGTGTGGTTCGACATGAGCGAAGCCCTTAAAGTTAAATTTGCAACTATGAAATTAACGGGTAAAGCTCAACAGCATTGGACCAATCTTGAACATGCCCGCAGAGGCCGAGGCCTGGCACCCATAGCCACTTGGGAGGCCATGAAAGAAAAGCTCACTGAGAGGTATGTACCGTTGTCGTTCCACACCCGATTGTTAGATTCGTGGAACCAATTGTATCAAGGAAGTAAATCCACCCAAGAATACATTGATAAATTCGATGACTTCCTTATTCGGTGCAATGCGCTAGGAAAAGAGAGTGAAGAACAAACTCTCTCTAGGTTCAGAGCTGGACTACGAGCTGACCTTAGGAACGAGCTAATCTATAGAAACGTGGACTCGATAGCGGCAGCCTACGCCCTAGTCCTCGACATAGATTCACTTAAAGCTAGTTCTCATTCTAGGTCCAGCGACTCGAGAGATCATTCCTCTGGAATGACCTCTACTGACCCACCTAGACCTAAGCCTCCCTCTCAGCACCCCAACAAATCTTACCCCAACAAACCTAATTCAAACTTTAATTCACATAGAGATGAACACAAGGGTAAGAACACTGGAAAAGATTACAGTAAGATTGACCCTCTCACTAAGTGCTATAAGTGTAAGGGCTATGGTCATGTTGCTAGCAACTGTCCCAGTCCTAGTAGGATAAACATAGTAGAGGGTACCGCTGTCATTGCTGACGACTCAGACAATGAGTTTTCTTATGAGCCTATCGAAGGCGATGACTTCGGTGAAGAAGAGGATGACCAGTATCTCCACTGTATTCGGTCTATCCAATCACCTCACTTGAATGTAGTTAGATGTGCTTTGTCCCAACCAAAAGAGGAAGATGATTGGAAGCGCACTACTATATTCCACACCTTTACGACTATAGGTGGCAAAAACTGCAAGGTGATTGTTGACAGTGGGAGCTGCGTCAACGCTGTCTCTTCTGCGGTCTTAGCAAAGACCGGACTTAAGGCTGAACCCCATCCACGCCCATACAAAGTATCTTGGATTGATGCAACAGCACTCCAAGTAACACATCGATGCTTAGTCCCTGTGGACTTCAAAGCGTACAAAGAGGAAATTTGGTGTGATGTGCTTAAAATGGATGTGGGTCAAGTCATTTTAGGGAGACCTTGGTTATACGATCACGATGTGACTATATATGGTCGATCCAACCAATGTGTGTTCCAGCACGATGGACTAAAAATAAAGCTCATTCCCGTGAGGCCACGAACTAGTCCAGCTGAAACAACACCGGCTCCCTCGAGAAAGGGCAAGGAGGTAACGTATATGGGTGAAAAGGAACTTACAAATGAAATTGAAAAGGGGGCTACCATTCTTTTACTCACAGCGAGAGAAGTCCCTAAAGATCCTAAGTCACTCATCCCGCCCCAAGTTACTCCTGTCCTTCAGGAATTTGCAGATGTGTTTCCTGCTGACCTCCCCAACCAGTTGCCCCCATTGCGTGACATCCAACACGCTATTGATCTGGTTCCGGGAGCGAGTCTTCCCAACTCGCCACATTATCGGATGAATCCGACAGAGCATGCTGAGTTGAAACGGCAAGTTGATGAGTTATTGGCAAAGGGCTTCATCAGAGAAAGTTTAAGTCCTTGCGCTGTCCCTGCCCTATTGACGCCAAAGAAAGATGGAACTTGGCGTATGTGTGTGGACAGCCGTGCCATAAACAAGATCACGGTGAAATACCGTTTTCCCATTCCTCGTTTGGATGACATGTTGGACATGATGTCTGGTGCCACAATCTTTTCCAAAATTGATCTTAAAAGTGGCTACCACCAAATACGTGTTCGTCCTGGTGATGAATGGAAGACCGCCTTCAAGACGAAGGATGGCCTGTACAAGTGGATGGTCATGCCATTTGGAATGACAAATGCCCCGAGCACGTTTATGAGAATCATGACGCAAGTACTCCGTCCCTTTATGGGCAAGTTCCTTGTGGTGTACTTTGATGATATTCTCATTTACAGCCGATCCGTTGGGCAACATCTTGACCATTTGAGACAGGTCTGCGGTGTTTTGAGGAAGGAACAGCTTTATGCTAATCCTACCAAATGTACCTTCCTCTCCGATCAGACTATCTTTCTGGGATTTATTGTGTCTGCCAGAGGAGTATCTGCTGACCCAGAAAAGATACGAGCTATTACAGAGTGGCCTGAGCCCCGCAATATTCGTGATGTGCGGAGTTTTCACGGCCTTGCCACCTTTTATCGTCGGTTCGTGCGAGGATTTAGCACGATCATGGCTCCGATAACCGACTGTTTGAAGAAAGGTGAGTTTGTCTGGTCGAAAGAAGCCACGAATGCCTTCGAAGAGATCAAGAAGAGAATGACTCAGACACCTGTCATGAGGTTGCCTGATTTCACTAAAATCTTCGAAGTAACATGTGATGCTTCTGGTATTGGTATAGGTGGAGTCCTCAGTCAAGAGAGTCATCCTGTTGCTTATTTCAGTGAAAAGCTGAATGAAGCAAGACAAAAATACTCCACCTATGACAAGGAGTTCTATGCGGTCATTCAGTCACTTCGCTATTGGCGACATTATCTCCTGCCGCAAGAATTCGTTATCTTCTCAGACCATGAGGCCTTAAGATTCCTTAATTCTCAACAAAAGTTGAATCCGAGACATGCTAGATGGGTAGAGTTCCTACAAGAATATTCATATACCATTAGGCATACGAAAGGGATTGATAATAAGGCCGCGGATGCGCTAAGTCGTTGTTACATGATCTTATCTGCTCTGCGCACCGAAATTATTGGTTTTGAGAGATTGAGAGATGAGTATGCCTCCTGCCCAGATTTTCACGAGATCTACACCTCTTTGAAGGAAGGCATAACTCGAGTGATAGATGATTATTTCTTGAAAGATGATTATCTCTTCTATCGCTCCAAACTGTGCATTCCTAGTACATCCTTACGAGAGTATCTTGTTTGGGAATTGCACGCTGGTGGCCTTGCTGGACATTTTGGGCATAGCAAGACCATTGATGCTGTGGAACATAGGTTTTACTGGCTGAAGCTAAAGAGAGACGTTGTGAGACTTGTTAACAGATGTCACACCTGTCAACTTGCCAAGCAACAAAAACAGAACACAGGCCTGTACACTCCCCTACCTGTTCCCAGCCGCCCTTGGGAAGACGTGAGTATGGATTTCGTATTAGGCTTACCGAAAACACAAAAGAAACACGACTCCATTCTTGTCGTCGTGGACCGTTTTTCTAAAATGGCCCACTTCCTCCCGTGCTCGAAAACTTTTGATGCATCCCGCGTGGCTCAGATCTTCTTTGATAATATTGTGAAGCTACATGGGTTGCCAAAAACCATTGTGTCTGATAGGGATGTGAAATTCACGAGTTATTTTTGGAAGACCCTATGGCACAAGTTAGGTACAAAATTAAAGTTTTCGTCAGCGTTCCACCCACAGACAGATGGACAGACTGAGGTTGTCAATCGGAGTCTTGGCAATCTCTTACGTACTCTTGTGGGAGAGAACTTGGGAACATGGGATTTGAAATTAACGGTTGCTGAATTTGCATATAACACATCTAGGAATAGAACCACTGGCATGAGTCCACACGAAGTTGTACACGGTTATCGTCCTAGGCAGCCTATAGATCTTGCCCCCATGTTAGAACATCACCGAGTCTCTGAGTCTGCATCTGCATTTGCATCCCGCATTCATGACTTACATAGAGAAATTTCCAAGAAAATTAATGAAAATAATTTTAACTACAAATTAAGAGCTGATGTTAGAAGGAAATTTAAAACTTTTAATGTGGGTGACGAAGTGATGGTTCGGATTCGTCCGGAACGGTTCCCAGCGGGATCCGTTAAGAAACTGAACGCACGTGCTGCAGGTCCATTTAAAATTCTTCATAAAATCAATGATAATGCCTATATTGTTGACCTCCCCGAAGGCTTTGGCATCAGTAAAACTTTCAATATTGAGGATTTAGTACCCTATGAAGGCCCAGAATTTAACCCTAGAAATCCTCTTATAGATGAGCCTACCCTGCAGCCTACTGGTGAGATTCCCCCATTACCTCCACTACCAGATACTACTTACCCATCGACAGAAGAGTTAGATAATATTTTAGATGATCAGATAATCTCTACTAGAGATGGTGGTATTCATAGATATTTGGTAAGTTGGAAAAACAAGCCGGAGTCGGAGAACACTTGGATAGATCGCGGAGAGCTCCAGCGCTTGGATCCAGACCTCTTGGAGCACTATGATAGGAGGACTGGTTTTGACTCGACTGGGTCGAGCCTTCTCCCACCCGGGGAGAATGATGAGGACATCGGTTCTAGAAGATTTGGGCGTTTCTATCAGCGCAGGCATCGTCTTCATCAGCTGTTTTATTCAGTTTAGGACTTTTATTTTATTTCCATTTTTATGTAATCTTTTTGTAATTTTTAGATTCTGAGAATATTTTGGTGATGTGTTTCAAGATGTAATTGAGCCTATTTAAAGGCCCTGAGATGAATGAGAAAGGCATGCCATTATTGATCAAAAAAACTGTGTTGAGTTTTGCTCTTCAATTTTCTCCTTGTGTGATTCAATCGAGATACAAATTAGGGTTTGTGATAAATCCTAATCTAGTTTTAGAACTAGTGATTAGTTCTAATAATTTATCCCCAATTAAAAATTCCCAATACAAAACCCTAATTCCCAAATTCCCACACAAAACCCTAATCCCTACCATATACCCGCCGCCACCTTCACCATCTCTTCTCCTCCCCTCCCGTACCAAATCCAAATCCCCAGAACCCACACCCTCATCGACCAGACCACAACCCCCCCCCCTCTTCCGATCGACACCAACACCCGACAACCCATCAACCTCCCCTCACAGAATCCCCAACCCCGTCACCACCCAGCTCCACTACCGCTGCCTTCACCATCATCGTTCACCACCATCAACGACGACCCCAACCTCCTCCGCTCCCGCTCCTCTCTTCTTCTTCCTCCCGATCCAGATCCCCCCATCCACAGCCATCCCGAATCCTTCCCTAACCCACCACATCACCTCCTCCACTCCCGACCCCTTGCCATCAGCGCCAGCTCCTCGCCATCCTGACGACGACCACCCCGTCGCCCCTCGCCGTCGACGCTGCCCCCGCTCGCCGTCAACTCGCCGTCGGCCAGATCTGCTAGCCTTCTTGGCTTTGTGGCTGCTATTCGTTCACTGCGGTTGCTGAGATTCTAATCGCTGCCCAACTTCGAGATCGTCGCTGGTTGTCTACGTATTCGGTATACTCTTTCCATCTCTTCCGTATTTATGTTTTACTGCCTTATCATCTAGTTTATTATCTGATTTATCTGTCGACCACAAAATAATTGAGATTGAGTGATCCACATGCTAGATTAGAGTACAAATCGATATTGGATTTATTACTTGCTAACATATAGGAATTTAATTGTTGATTGAGGTTGAATTATTAATTGGAATTGTTAGCCTAATTCAGTTCTTGAAAATCCATCAAATCCGTTGACTGTTTTAAATTTCTAACTTAGATCAGAACTTTCATGTTGGTAAAATTAACCCATTAAAATTCTTGGAAAATTCTCTATTTTAGGGTTGGTTTTACATCAAAAACAGATGAGGCCGTTCATAAAATTTCATGACAGGTTTGAGGCTTCATGAGTTATAGCATCTAAAACCTTTAATTGTATATATAACTGATCATACATGGGCCTTGTTTCGGTTAATGATATAGCATTTGAATATGATGTTTTATTTAAATGTCAACTATGGGAATGGCATGTGAGAATTCCTCTTCAGAGTCTTGGTGTTAAACTATCTAACTAGCATAGTATTTTTGACAAACTGACTTTACCTCATAGAAGCATCTCATAGAAGCATGAACCAAAATAGCATAATTTTGTAACCACCATCAAAACTGACTTCAAACATCAAAGAATGAACTAGAATAAATGAAGCTAATTGACATTAAAAAAAATGAAACATTTTTTAACCAAACTAGCATGAGCCAAACTGACTACAAACATCAAAGAATGAACATTTGGAGAGAAAATTGAATGACAAACTGATGCTATACATCCATTAGAGAAGCATGAACCAACACAAATATAATTTGGAACAAACCAATGCTATTTTCCATCATATAAGTAGAAACTAACATAACTAATTTTTTTACAAACTGATGCTATCCAACCAACATAAAAGCATGAAGCAACATCCAAATATTATTATACAAACTATTATTATACAAAGTGTTGTTATTCTACCATCATATAAGGAGAAGCAACTAGCTTAAATGAAGCAACCCTCATATAAGGAGAAGCAACCATCATTTTTTAAAGAAAAACTGATGCTATCCATCAAACACATTTGCTGCTACTGTTTCTCCTCATACTGCTGCTGCTTCATATCAGGTTGCACTATGGCTTCTCAAGCTTCACCTTCACCTGTTGCTGCTTCTCAAGCTTCATCAAGAAATTGATGTTGATGCTATTCAACCATCACTGCCTACTGCTGCTTCTCAAGCTTAAACTGCTGTTGAGTTCTTCACATACAAAAAATAATTAATAAATTGATAGCATGATTTCAAAACTTATATATAGTATGATTTCACAATAGGTAAAATAAAAAGAAAAAAAGGTGTAAACTCTGGATAACATCATAGGTGAAGTGCAATGATTTCACTACTAATTCATGAGAGCATGGTTTCACTTTAGAGCAAGATTTCACTACTAATTCATGAGAGCATGATTTCGCAAAAGTTAAAATACTCAAAAGGTGTAGGCTCAGAACTGAAGTACATTGTTATGCCAATTTTGAATCAAATATAAGTGTATCAAATGCATAAAATTGAGTAGCACTATGGATGCATTATTATGTCATGCCTACTAGTTCCAACCCAATTTGTAGCACCCCCACCTCTTCCAAGTATAAACAATGAAGGGACTAATTTGCCAAAATCAGAAACTGACTTGGGAAACAACCTAACTGAACATGAAACTGAGCATGACGCTATTCGCTATTCACAGAAACTGGTGTTATTCAACCATGAGAACCAAAAATTGATGCACTCACTTGGTAGGTGGGGGAAACACAAAATTAAATTTGACCATTTATTTTGTCATCACTGCCTACACATCAAATATATATATAATGGGACTAAATCTAAAACAAAGCAGCGAATCAAACACTTCCCTCAAGTCATATAATTGGTTTTAGATCTAAGATGAAGGGAAATGACCAAAATAGCCCCCTTTCGAGCGGAGCTTCTACTAGCCATTAGATCGTGATCATGATCACAGGGTAGATCGGACGGCTGAGCACACGTGCACAACCAAAAGGCCATATATATATCCAATTGAGCTTTTACCAAAACTACATCTGATACCCCTTTTATTCCCCTTCACAACTATACAACCATTTGATCAGTACTCAGGTCCGGACAAATTTCACATGACAAATTTCACATCCATTTGATGAGTACACAGGCAAAAGTCATAGAAGTGATTGTAGAATATCACTTGTTGCAGAGTACAAGCACAATCATTTGGTTAGAGGAGAGTTATCTACCATAAATTCAGACGGCAACCAATAGGGTTTGTCTAGTTAAGTAATGACATGATGCCAAGACTGATAACCAATGTGCGCAATTACACACAGATAGATAACAAGAATTAGCTGGAACTGAAATAGACATGTAGTTGTAAACTCGTATCAAAATAGAATGACAGTAGCACAACACTACAGAATAAAATTTTTGGAAACTAATATACAATAACCATTAGCTAGAACTGAAGAAAAAGAAGACCAAAATCTGAATGGATATATGAAAATCTAAACAAAGGGAAAAACTCAAACCTAGCAAATGAGGAAGTGTATCAAAAGACTTGGGAGCATAATGTCATGAATATCTACATACTTATTCTACATGCAGATTTTATTTATAGCATGCCACTCCTATTCATAACTCTAGTAACAATTTCAACATTCAAGTTCCATATAAATAGCAAAAGACCATCTTTACTAGTTACAGAGATAACATTGTATAAGTAGCTTCTCACAGATAAAGCTATTGTTGCTAGTCTAACAACCCTTTCAGGGAAGTGTGAGAAACATGAGAAAGAAAGTATGCCTCTCTAATTTTCACTTAAGTTTCTTCTCTCCAAAAATTTCCAAGTTGCCAATATAGTAAGATGAGATGAAGCCAAAGAATCAATCTCCCTTAGTTTAGTTACTCACTGGAAGCTAACAAATTACGAATGAAGGCAACTTATAACAAAGTTTTATTCTCCTGTGTAACTGAAATTTGTTACCTTATACTGAAAATTGAGAAGAAAAATTAGTCTCCTTCCTACTTATTCTTTCCCTCACTTTTGGTGTCACCTAGTGAAAAATTATGTAGGAGTTTGTAATAATTAAAGATACTCTTAGTAAGATGCTGGTACATTCAACCAACCAAAGTTCATGTAAGTATAATCAACGCAACCTTTAATGTTTCGCAATGTATTCTTCAGAAAATCAATGAAAAGACAAGAATGAAACAAACTGTTCCCGAATTGGTGAGGATGTATGCATATCCTTGCATAAGCATATCCCTTGGGAATGACCAATGTCCCTGATAAAACAAACAGAACTTATAATTAAATGTACATGCAGGAAAAGCTTTAAGTGGGTTGTTACAGAAAAAATTTATACCTGAGATCGTTGGGAGCTAGGATTATGTCTAGAGCTAGAGTTTCGAAAGAAAAATTCGATAACCGGGCAGCAGCGAAGGTGATTCGGAGGTAGGGTTTCGTCGGGAGGGCAATTTGGATGATCTGGAGAGATGATTCGTCAGGTCCTCTTTGTGTGTGTGTGTGTGTGTGTGTGTGAGGGGGGCTTCAATTTGGGGATTATTGGGAAGTGGATTAGAGGTTTCGATTCAGGGGATTAAGGTTTCGATTTGGGGCCTGGTTCAGATCGCCCTTCGAAGGAGAAAGAAGGAGAGCGATGAGAGTGTTAGAGAGATGAGAAGAGATAGGTTTTTTCATCTGAGATGAAGGGAAATGACCAAAATAGCCTTTCGAGTGGAGCTGGTTATAGCCATTAGATCGTGATCATGATCACAGGGTAGATCGGATGGTTCTGTGCGAGTGCACACAGCTGTGTGCACTAGAGGAGTGCACAACCGATATATATATATAGGAAAAGGCTCCGTTGCACACTACCTTGGTGCTCACGGCGTGAACACTACTAGTTCGGGCGTTCAAATCGAAAATCCGAACCATTCACATTGATCTACACATCTAAATTAGTCTAAATATGTAAAATCAAATCATTTGAAATTCATTTGCCCATCCATCACGCGACTATAAAAACAATGAATTTCAGCCATACAATTTTGTAACACTTCAATGAATGGGCAAATGAATTTCAAATGATTTGATTTTACATATTTAGACTAATTTAGATGTGTAGATCAATGTGAACGGTTCGGATTTTCGATTTGAACGCCCGAACTAGTAGTGTTCACGCCGTGAGCACCAATAGTAGTGTGCAATGGAGCCTTTCCCTATATATATATATATATATATATATATATATATATATATATATATATATATGGGCGTTGTTCGGTTGCAAACGGGCCGGAACGGGTAGGTTCGCACGGACCCGTGCGAACCTCGATCTGGACCGTTGGATCGAAGATCCAACGGTCCAGATTTTTTTTTCATAAAATCTTGCCTTAACCCGTTCTTGCCAACGACGGGTTAAGGCAAAATTTAATAAAAAAAGTTGGCCTTAACCCGTTCTTCGGAATAACGGGTTAAGGCTATATTTTTCATTTTCGTCGACATACAGTTCGTCTTCTTTCGAACGCTCTCTTCTTCTTTCTTCGACGAACCCAGACCCAAACGACGGAAAAAAGAAAAAACCCTAGTTCCGACGCTCGAAACCCTCGATCTCCCTCTTCTCTCCCAACTCCGAAGATCGGAACCCTCGATCTCCGACGATCCAAACCCTAGATTCTCTTCCCCTCTTCGGTACGAAATCGGAACTCTAGTTCTCTTCCAAAACCCATTGCTTAGCTCGATTTCGACCTACTCCGTAAGGTATACACTATTTCTTTACCCCAATAATCTACATTTGTATTTTTTTTTGAATTTGTGTGTAGTAATTTATTTAGAAATTGGGAAAAAATTTAAATGCATTAGTAGATTTTGGATGTAGATTCGGGTTGACCTTAAGTATATTCAATTGCCGAATTACGTTGCTTGCATTAGTAACTAGTAGAATTAGAATTGTATATACGAAATTAGTTATAAACTTTTCAGTGCGGTTATGGTTGTAAACCCTGCGAATGACCGTAAAAAAATACGAAACTTTCCCAGTAGGTTCGTCTCACATAGTACAAGCCAAACCCACTTGTAGAAGCGGGTGGCTTGCCCTACGTGAACCTGACCAACTCTGAAAGTTTTAAAATTTTCGGATGCCGTTTGTGCGGTTTTCTCAACTTCCTCGCATTATAAGTTTCAGACTTAGAATTCTTTAAGTTTTTGTAGATTAGAAAACCCTCCAAACGGCCTCCAAAAAATACGAAACTTTGCGATTTGGTTGGTGACACGTACGAAAAGTGACCCGAAGTTGTAGAAGTGAATTTCGACTCACGGTTCGAGAGATACGGCCGCGTATCGGTTTTGGTTGGAAAAAAACAACTTAAGCCGGTACACGGCCGTATCTCCCGAACCGTGAGTCGAAACTCGCTTCTACAAGTTCGGGTGGCTTGCCCTACGTGAATCCGACCTAGTCGGAAAGATTTATAATTTTCGGGTACCGTTTGCGCGGTTTTCTCAACTTTCTCGCACTACAAGTTTTAGACTTAGAATTTTCTAAGTGCGGGTAGATTAGAAAACCCTTCAAACGGCCTCCCAAAAATACGTAACTTTGCGAATTGGTTGGTGTCACCTAAGGGAACCCAAACGAACTTGTAGAAGTAAGTTTCGACTCATGGTTCGAGAGATACGGTCGCGTATCGCATTCGGTTGAAAAAAACTATTATAAAGCGGTATACGGTCGTATCTCGCAAACCGTGAGTCGAAACTCGCTTCTACAAGTTCGGGTTGCTTGCCCTACGTGAACCTGACCAACTCTGAAAGTTTTAAAATTTTCGGATGTCGTTTGTGCGGTTTTCTCAACTTCTTCGCATTACAAGTTTAAGCCTTAGAATTTTCTTAGTGCGGGTAGCTTAGAAAACCCTTGAAACGGCCTACAAAAAATACGAAACTTTGCGATTTGGTTGGTGTCACCTACGAGAAGTGAACCGAAGTTGTAGTAGTGAATTTCGACTCACGGTCCAAGAGATACGGCTGCGTATCGGTTTTGGTTGGAAAAAAAACAACTAAAGCCGGTACACGGCCATGTCTCGCAAACTGTGAGTCGAAACTCGTTTTTACAAGTTTGGGTGGCTTGCCCTACGTGAATCCGGCCTAGTCGAAAAGTTTCTTAATTTTCGGGTGCCGTTGCGCAGTTTTCTCAAGTTCCCCGCACTACAAGTTTTAAACTTAGAAATTTCTAAGTGCGGGTAGATTAGAAAACCCTTCAAACGCCCTCCAAAAAATACGAAACTTTGCGGGTAGGTTGGTGTCCCCTATGAGAAGCCCCCCAAACTTGTAGAAGTGATTTTCGACTCCCGATTCGAGAGATACAACCGCGTATCGCTTTCGGTTGAAAAAAACTATTATAAAGCGGTATACGGTCGTATCTTGCAAACCGTCAGTCGAAACTCCCTTCTACAAGTTCGGGTGGCTTGCCCTACGTGAATTCCACCTAGATGGAAATTTTTGTAATTTTCGGATGCCGTTTGTGCGGTTTTGCTCTATTTCCTCGCATTTTAAGTTTTAGAATTAGAAATTTCTAAGTGCGGGCCGTTTATAAAACACTTCAAACCACCTCCAATTAGTACGAAACTTTTCTCCTTTTCAAGTTGTGGTGGCTTGCGCAGTTATAAAAATACCAAATACAGCGGTTTAGTACCCCTAACTATTCTCCTCTTCACCGTTTCTTAGGTATGGACAGTTTCGAAGGAAGTTCTGTTGCCGGGGATAAATTTGTTCGTGCACAACCACTTGGCGAGTATCTTCCTCATGTTGACGAGCACCTAAAACCGAAGATTGGTATGACATTTCCCACCCTTGATGATGCGGAAAAATTTTATTCATCATATTGCAAATGTGCGGGATTCGCTATGCGTAAGGGTGGAAATAAATATAAGGAAAACGATGTAGTGGATAAATCATACGTCTGTAATAAAGCCGGGGAGTCACCGAATAGCTATAATGAAACCAGACGAGGTACAACTTCTAGAACGGGTTGCAAAGCTTTTGTCCGTGTGAAAATAAACCCACATAGTAGTTCACAAAGTAATACGTGGATTATTTATTCGTTAAATGAAGCACACAATCACGAATTTACTTCACCCGGTAGACGTCACTTGGTACCTCGAAACCGTGAATTGACTAAGATAGTTAAAAATGTAATTGGTCAAATGACCGAAGCTAATGTCCCTGTATGCAAACAAATGCTATTCTTTGAAGCTGCAAGTGGAGGTAATGAGAAAATTGGATTCACCGAAACCGATGTAAGAAATCTCAGGAGAGACGAGATGGAAGGTTTAAAAGGTCACGACGGACAAATGCTACTTGAGTTTTTTGAATCGAAAAAGGCGACCGATCCCTTATTCTATTTTGACTACCAATGTGACCCCGAAGGGCAATTGACACATTGTGTGTGGGTGGACGGTATAGCCAGAAATAATTACAAAGTATTTGCGGATGTTCTTTGCTTTGACGCTACCTACAACACAAACCGATACGGGATGTTGTTCGTACCATTTGTTGGATTCAACCATCATTGGCAATCAATATTCCTAGGTTGTGGGTTCATCCCCAATGAGACGGCATCCTCATTTGAGTGGTTCTTTGAAAAGTGGCATGCCGCAATGACATGTGATCCGATCAACATCGTGACAGATGAGGATCGCGGGATAACTTCTGCAATTTCCAAAGTTTTCCCAATCACGTCACATAGATATTGCATTTGGCATATTTTGGATAAGCTACAGCATGAAGTTCGAATGTCGAATAACGTTGATGAGTTCAGGGATGCTTTGAAGACTATTATTTATACGGCGGAATTTAAAACAGAATTCGAACAGAAGTGAAAAAATTTGATCTGTCAGTACAAATTAGAAAATAACAAATGGTTGAAGGAAAAAATTGAGATCCGTGAAAAATGGGCCCCGGTGTACGCAAGAGACTCATTTTGGGGGGGCATGCTGAGTACCCAACGTAGCGAATCGCTACATTCATCCTTGAAGCACTATACTCATAAAAAGTACTCACTACATGAATTTGCTATCATCTTTGACCGACTCTTAGTAAAACAAAGACACGATGAACTTAAAAAAACACATCGTAATCGCGAGGAGCGGCCAAAATTGAAGACCGAGTGGGCATTGGAGTCACAAATGGCAGGGACATACACTTTGAAGATTTTCTACAAATTTCAACAAGAAGTGGTCAAAAGCTTATTACTTAATGTGAGTTTAATTGCGAGTATGGATACACCGGATAGTGCAGCTTATTCTGTAATAGTTTGTGGAAATTCAGAACCGGGGAGGGTGATTTCTTATTGTAAAATCAGTAAAATTGCTAAATGCCCTTGTTCCATGTACTACTTCGTAGGCATTCCCTGCAAACATCTACTTGCAGTTATTCGGTTCACAGATCACACCGCACTACCTGAACAATATATTTGTAGGCGATGGACCAGGGATCAAATGAGGAGAAGCAGTATACCGGTGGGCAATAATATGGGCGACAATTTTGCATCGCGTTATTGCGAACTTAGTATGCACTCAAGACATATGGTCGATCTTGGTTGTTCTTCAGAGCGAGGATACAAGTACATGCTCGACCACATGCTGAAGGGAATTGAAGGCTTTGCTAAGATTGATCCAGTGAACAGCACACCACACGAAGGTAGCGCACAACCTGAGAGTGGTGGACAAGCACATACACATGCACATGTAGGTGACCCTGTACAGTGCACCACAAAGGGTAGGCCTAAAGGGAAACGGTTGAAGTCGGTAAGAGAATGCCAAAAAACGAAGAGGCCAAGACTTTGCAGGACATGTCTTCGTGTCGTAGGTCACGATTCACGGAATTGCCCCAAAAATTTAGCAAGGTATTATATCAGAGATTTTGTATTTGTTAATTGAACTCAAACTTTGTTATTTTTGGTCAGTACTAACTCATTCTTCCTTCTTTTTTTAGTGGATCGGTGGGCAATGAAGAAGCTCCAAACGCGGTAGAGAGTGATGATGACGAAGGCGAAGGTTCGTGCTCAGGGGGCTTTAAGAAATTTATTAATATGTATGTCATGTCAAAATTTGAAAATAATCACCGAATAATTGCCAAATTTTATATTGATTCGTGCCGATTTATTTGAATTTCGACTGGATTGTTAACCTTTTTTTTTTCCCCTGGTATAGGTCCGGAATGAAACAGGTTTAACGCGCCCAAATGGAAAGACGCAATGCGTTGAAAAGTTGTGTTATTTTTGGTTTGTATATATGTGTGGATAATTGCCGTGTTCTTGTTTGGTACAAGTAAATTAACCATGTTTTTAATTATAATGTAATTTCTGTACGTCAGTTTATTTTGTGTATTTGCGAACAAAGTTATATTACTATGCATTTTGACCAGGCAATTTGGTTGTGAATGCTTATTGCAGTCGGAAAATGTAAAATTAGTAGATGTATACAATTTGGGGAACTCGTTCTGTTTGGGAATTTTGTGTTAAGGAAAATTGTCTGCCTGCTAATGTGAACAGTTTTTTATTTGTGTTGGCGATTGTGTATTTCGTGCATAACCAATACTGCACCTGTAAGTTCGGCCAATATCTCTTTTCTTAACCCGTTCTTGACGATAACGGTTTAATACAATCTAACCCGTTATCAGAAATAACGGGTTACGAAGATAGACATTGGCAGTACTTTGGTTCAATACTTCACATACGGTGGTTTTAGTTCGGCCAATATCTCTCTAGTTAACCCGTTCTTGGCGTGAACGGTTGAATACAATCTAATCCATTATCAGAAATAACGGGCTAAGGAGCTAGATATTGGCAGTCCTTTGGTTCAATACTACACATGTAGGGATTTAGTTCGGCCAATATCTCTCTACTTAAGCCGTTCTTGGAGGTAATGGTTTTATACAATCTAACTCGTTATTAGCAATAACGGTCTAAGGAGACAGGTATTGGCAGTACTTCGGTTCAATACTTCACATATAGGGGTGTTAGATCGGACAATATCTCTCTACTTAATCCGTTGACACATTTTAGAAGCAAGACTAAAACTGAGTTGTTCCAAACGAAATAAATACTGTGTAATTGGCATCCAGATGATTGGTAGTAAACTTGCATGGTTAGTGATGGTAACAATCTAGTTGATGTTATCCAATCTTAAATAACAAATGTAGGTACACACAGTCAGAATTCAAGTGTTGTGTGAATGCATTACTATGTAATTTGCTTTCAAGATGATGTTAGTAAACTGTCAATGTTAGTGATGATATTCAAGCTCAATTTTTAAATCGATATTCAATTCTCACTGTCATTGTTAGTCATAGCACCAAGGTTGGCCGTTATGTTTTACACAAAGTAAATTCACTTTTCTCCTTGCAACTCATATTAGTCCTGTGTGAATTCTATTCGCTGTGCCATTTTGGAAATACTAACTCTGTTGCGGAATTTATCTATTGTTCTACCATCTAATATGAAGGTTGGCACTTCTCTTATTGCTTGAAATATTCATAAAATTTATCTTTCATTATTCATAAAATTTATATACCATTACCTTCACTTAAATTTATATACCATTACCTTAACTTAAATTTATATACCATTACCATTACCTTCACTTAAATACGTGCCGTACGCACGTCTCACGGGCAATCCTAGTCCTTACATACAATCCAGAAAACTCATTCTCACAATCTCTTAAAAGTTCACAATTTCACAATTCTACAAAATGTACCACCTACAAAATATTCAAGCTTCAAGTGTACCACCTACAAAATCTTCAAGCTTCAAGCCGTTAATGATCCTACAAAATCTTCAAGCTTCAAGATACAAAATCTTCATCTTCACTGAACCTACAAAATCATCATCTTGAAGCTACAAAATCTACAAAATCTTCAAGCTTCAATCCTGAAAGCTTCAAGCTTCAAGTGTACCACCTACAAAATCTTCACTGAACCTACAAAATGATGACAATTTCACAATCTCAAGTATTAGGAAAACATAATAGATTTAAAAAATTTTTGACAGAACCTCCCCTAAAATATTAGCCCTTTTACAGAAATTCCTTACGGAATTCTGCTAACAGTTAAATATATGACATCACACGCAATAAATATAAATCCTCCCCAGGCTCAACCGAGCAACATCACACAGGCAACATATATATATGGCTCTGGGGGAAAAAATCAGAATATAATGCAAGATACAAAATATAAACCAAATATTCTTTTGAAAATGTAATAATTTTTTTGAAAAACCTTCGAAAAACATTTAAAAAACCAAACAATATACCCAATACTCCACAAAATTGCGGGTACGGGTATTAACATAACTATATTATATCATTATTATATACAGTTACTTACATCATCTCCCAAAATGCTAAATATTACAATTTTTACAACCTCCACCATACTAAACACCAACCGAATGAATGAAAAAAAAAATTACATGGTTGTAGAAGAACACAATGGTTGAAGTCTTCAAAATAGAACACAATGGTTGAAGTAAACATTAAAATGAGAACAACTTATTACTAGTATCAAGTGTTGTAGATTTTATTTTAAAAAAAAGAAGATACTTACATGGCCATATATAGTGATGTCATCCATTGCTGTTCTTTCATTAGAGCAATTGACCTGTATATAAAGGAGGGGAAACATATTAACTAACCAATTGAAGTTCTTTAATTGGAGCAATTGACGTTGTAATTATTTTAACAAACCAATCAAGAAAACGTATTAACTACTATTAATTACTATGATCTATCTTCTTTGATGATTAACTACAATGAGATACTTGTGTAAAATTGTGTAGATTATTTCAGTTTCAGAAGTGTTATAGAGAAAGATGGAGCTATAGAGAAAGATCGGAAGAAGCGGTAAGACAGTAAAATTGTGTACCTATTTCAGTTTCAGAAGTGAATCTGACAGTCAGGAGTTTTTCAAAGATCACTTTCTTTTAAGGAAAGTATGTAAATGCGAAGAATTCAAAGGACAGATTTGAAAATATAAATCATTTTAGGGGAGTGTGTAAGAAGCCTTTTAAGTATAATGGAAATAATATGTAATAGAAGCACAGTGAGCATTGGTACAAATTTCGGGCACGGTAACATAGTTAACTAAAGTCTATCATAAGGCAATCTCAAATGAGACCAAAGAACTGCTTTGTTATTAATACCATCATACTATTTTCTTCTAAGTATCCATGTGACCTAGTTCATATCTAAAATTTAAATTTAGTTAATCAACCTTAAAGTAAAACTCTTCTACCTCAGAAGCTGGATCTAAAAAACATTTGCAATTGACAATTCTCACCTTTCTGAAGAGAAAAAACTAAGGTGTGCAGACAGCTCCAAATGCACGGGCAACTTCTTCAGACTGAATGAGAAGGACAATCCGGGTTTTTTATGAATGTTGAACATTTATGAAATAGGTTAGATTTGTGATGTATACATCAATGTTTACCACAATTGCAGCCTCAATGTGTTTTTCTTTACAGAAAATTACCTCGACGTTTTTTTCAATATACAGTTTAATAACTTCAGAATATTCCCATATGATTACTATGTGATGCAAATTAAACAACTTTGCCTTTACACATAAATTAAAGGACCCCCCCCCCCCAAACCTTCTTCTTCTTTTTTAATAACACTCCAGCCTAAAAAAAATTAGAAAAATTGCTTTTAACTCAAAAAAATTAAGATGAATCAAATTGTATTATTTACTTCTGTCCAAAATTAGTGTTAAGTAAAACACATGGAGGTATATATATCTTCAAGGGTGGTACAACATTAGGGTATTAATCACTAAATTAGCCTTTTAAACATAACTTTCAGTTTTTCCCGCAGATGAATCCCTTGAAGCATTAAACTTGCTATTTTAATGTGATTTTTTTTTTTTGAAGTATCACCTGAACTATGCTATCGACAGCTTCGTATGCGGCATCAACAGGGCCTGTCCCAACTGAACATGCAATCTTCTCTTCATTATCTGAGTTAATAAGCGTCACGGTTGCGGTAGTGAGGCCAAGTGTGCTGGATGTAACCTGCACATTATACATAGAAAATATTTCCAAATTAATCTGTGAACATATTTAGCACAAAAAAGCAGACCATAAATTACATTAAATCCAAACCTGCAGATCTGCAAGTGACCAAATCAGTGCTTCTATGTCGTCGTCAGTTACCCGCTGTGAACACATAAAATGTTGTGTCAGGGTTAACATATAGAATGCATAAATTTGGTTCGTTTATATTAGGATATTGTGTGTGTGGTGGTGGGTGGGTGGGTGTGTATGGGGGGGGGGGGGGGTTGTTCTTCGGTCCATTTAAAATTCAAAAATACACAAATTATTATGCTAAAAATAATGTTAATGTTGAAATAGCAAAATTCAAAAAATGTGTGCATAAACGATAATAATGTGTGCATAAGAGATAATATTCAAAGGTGCATGTCTAAGAAAATATTGCTTAATTTAAACTTGTTAATTTTGTGTAATCTACGTTTATCAAATGTGCATGTCTAAGAAAGTAATATACAAATTATTACTTTTAGCTTGCGTTGACGGTTCTTCACCTAAAAACAAAGTATTATCATAATATCATACATCATAATTGGAAAGTCAAATAATTCTGAAGTATTCATAAATAAGTATAGAATTTTGTTTTTAATAGGTTCATGGTTTTAATCATGCATTAGGAGAATTAAAGTGTAATGTGAAGTCATGACCCCATATCGAAGGATTTTGTGTATTGCTGGTTCTTTATAGATGAGAAGTTATTGCTAGTATTAGGATTAGTATTTAGGAAGAATGTGACTAACAACAATAAACATAAGCAACAACACAAAATGAAGAAAAACCGAATATTTAAGATAAGAGCAAACTTACTTTCATGTAGTTCTCAAAGCGCTCACTGAAGAAATGATACGCAAACTCGGTTTCCAAAAATTCTTGCAACTCATACTTGGACCTGTGCACAAATTAAAGTGCATTGGTATCAGAATCAATCTGTTTTCGTAGATAAGTGAGATTTTAGATTTTAGATTCTCAAGTGAGATTCTCAAGTGAGATTTTAGATAGATAAGAGTCCTCATACTGATCATGGTTGACCATGCAGACATTCTCAAGTGAGATTTTAGATTTTAGATCTAGATCATGGTTGACCATGCAGACATAATCATGAGTATCTAGATCACTTCTAAGCCAAGCTACCTTATTAATCCAATACCCTGCGAAATCCTAGGACAATTTTCTTATTCTTGTCATTCGAGGTATACAAAACCCACAAATTCACATCAAAACACATAATAACCATGGAATCGACCGAACAAAACACAAACTCGAACACACACCAACATACAATTTTTTTTCATGCAAGTTGCAATATGTAAAGAATTTGCAAGTCGGTCACGTAACTAAATGCAAGTGTCACTATAGTGATGAGTCTCAATAAAAGATCATTAAAAAAAGTTGCAGGTGGAAACACTCTTTTAAATCATAATTTTCACCACGAATAAACCTAACAGGTCTTCAGCCTTCTCAGCAAGCTTATCCACTTGTTCAGCAAGGTTATCCACTTGTTCAACACATGGAAATGAACATGAACATGACTGAAGCTATAAAAAAACCAAGAATGGAAAAAAGAAAAACTACAAAATAAAAAATTTAATGCACCTCTTCATAATGATAATCTCGGTCAGTGCCTTCCCAAGGATATCGAATGCCTCCCAATTCAATGCCCTCCCCTTGTTCATCCTCTCCAAATTGGTCTCCTAATCACCATTCACAACTCATCCGCTTCATTGTTGTTTTCCAAATCTATCATGAGACCCATCTCAATGTGCTCATACCTAAAGTAACAAATCTATCGTCTTCTCATCCGCTTCCATTCTCACTGAACGCTAAACACCATTCACAACTCATAAAACTATTTAAAGAAAGTCTATACCAAATCAACTCAGTATCATAATCAACAAAACAAAACAAAACAAAACAAAACAAAAGATCGTAGCTTTCCAAATCATACCCCCTTTCTGGTCGATGGCTTAACAGGAAGCTCCCTCTTAGTGACGACGTCCCCTTTGTTCAATCCAACAAACAGACCGCTATTCAAAAAGCCCATTGATTGTTTAGTACTCGACTAATAAACAGACAGGGAAATAAAATTAAGGTTCCTTGCGTTACCTGCGAAGAAAACGGATGCAGCCGCCAAAGAGAAACCCTATAAGCCGAATGAGAGAGAAAGAGGGTTTAATCGATGGAAACCCATCAACCTATGGCTGTGAGGTGAAATCGATGGTTGGATGGGGTCGAGTGCGACGGAGGTGAAATCGATGGAGGTCGGAACCTGCAAAGAAAATGGAGGCAGCCGCCAAAGAGAAACCCTAGAAGCCGAGTGAGAGAGAAAGAGGGTTTAATCGATGGAAACCCATCAACCTATGGCTGTGAGGTGAAATCGATGGTTGGATGGGGTCGAGTGCGATGGAGGAGAAATCGATGGAGGTCGGGAAGCGACGGTAGGCAGAGGCTGGAGGTGAGAGCGGAGGCTGGAGGTGGGTTAGGAGGTTGGGGGGCGCTGAAAGGAGGAGGAGGGAGAGAGTGAGAGAGCGGGGAGATAGAGAGAGGGAGACAGTGAGAGAGAGAGTGGGCGGGAGAAAGAGAGAGAGAACGGGAGAAAGAGAGAGAGAGAATGGGGTTTTTTATTTTTGGGGAAAAAGAGAGAGAGAGTGTGTGTGTTTTTGAATTTGTGGAGTTTGAAATTTGAGCGGGAAAATATGTTTTGCGAGAGTATATCTGGTCCATTAATTTTGGGATAGATTGAATGTGAGCCACTTGATAGCTTTCTTTGTGTTTTATTGTATAGATATATAGATAATATACAAATCTACTCATTCACAACAAGCCATTTGCAAAACAAAATTTATTCATATAAAGGAACATTACAAACTGGTAATAACATATTGTTTGAAGAATGGGCGAAAATTGTACATGATCCGCATGCTAGTTGACATTACAAAGTCATCCCTTGATACTCGATTTTTAAATTGAAATTAATTTAGTATACAAGTACATGCACGCTTTCTTCTCGAATTGGAAGGAAGGACTGCTGACTCTGCCTTTTTTTGAATGCATAAGTAGTTCCGGTTGTACCCCCTGCATACAATTTCGTTCACTACTATTACACAGAGGTAGAAATTCTCCGCTTCGTCGGGTAGAGTAGTAGTGGGTGTAACCGTATATTCAAAGTACTTAACGACTTCTTGACACGCACTCCTCATATTTGTACTATTTGTTGCACGATTGTGAGGTGTGCATGCCAAGAAGTCGAAAAGTACCATGAATACACCGTGACACCCACAACTACTCCGTCCGACGAAAGCAGAGAATTTCTACACTCTGTGTAACAATAGAGGACGAATGTGTATGAAAGGCGGACAATTGCTACTTATGCAAACACATCTAAAAGCTAAAAAAAAGAAGACTAAGGAAAACACTGTATAAATAAAAGGTAGAGCCAGTGGCCCTTCCCTCCCGCTTGAGAGAAACCTAGCATGCACTTGTACACTGTAACAAGTCTCTCTGCTCCTGCATCTCCATACACAAGAACTATTGTAGGCGACCATCCTTGAACTGAAGAGGCCTTGCCTTGAATGCATAAATAGCCAGTTGCACCTCCTGCATACAAGACCCGTTCTCTACTGTTACACAGAATGCAAAAATCCTCTGCTATCGTCGGCCGGAGTAGTAGTGGGTGTAACCGTATATTCGAAGTACTTAACGACTTCTTGACACACACTCCTCATATTCGTGAAATTTGTGGCACGATTGTGAGGTGTGCATGCCAAGAAGTCGAAAAGTACAATGAATACACCGTGACACCCACCACTACTCCGTCCGACGAAAGCAGAGAATTTTTGCATTCTGTGTAACAATAGAGAACGAACTTGTATGAAAGGCGTACAAATGCTACTTATGCAAACACATCTAAAAGCTAAAAAAATAGAAGACTAAGAAAAACACTGTGGAAAAAAAAGGCAGAGCCAGCGGCCCTCCCAACCGCTTGATAGAAACCGAGCATGCACTTGTACACTGAAACAAGTCATCTCTACTCCTGCATCTTCATACACAAGAACAATTGTAGGCGACCATCCTTGAACTCAAATTTTTTCTACAACTCAAACTTCTTCCTCCCTATTAGGAAGAAAAAAGAGGTCTTGAAGAGAAGAAGAGAACATTGATTCCTCATATTTTTGAAGAGAAGTAGAGAAAACTGAAGCCTCTCATTTGAGTTCTCTTGAAGAGAAGAAGAGAAGACTCATTTGAGTTGATGAGAGTCTAACTCTCTCAATTATAGGCAATGAAAAAGAAAAAGTGGAGAATGATATGATAGCCCACTTGGGTTTCTCACTGCTCATCAATAGGGAGGAGATACGGATCAATACAAGGAGAAGGCAAAGGCAATATGGATCACTGCTCATCAATAGGGAGGAGATATGGGTCTCTCAGTTAAGACAATGAATGCTGAAACATGAAGAAGAAGAAGACAATAATGATAAACCTTGTTAGTCAACAGAGACATGATACAAGTCTCGAAAAAAGAGCAGCAAGGACAGCAATTGTCTCAAAATGTACAGTTGATGTTTGTAAATTACACCTATTTAACTCGTTGTTGGTGACAACGGATTAATTACACTAAACCCGTTAATACCAAGAACGGGTTAAGTGTACTTGATCCTGTTCCACAACACTGCCAATCTTTGCCAATGTAACCCGTTGTTACCGATAACGGGTTATGCTCAAGAAGATCGCTGTCACCAACGACGGGTTAAGCACACTTATATTGGCAGAAGTTTATGGCTACTTGCAGAAGTAGATGCCGAAATATACGTTAACTTTTAAACGTTATATACGATAACGGGTTAAGTACTTGTAACCCGTTATCTTCAATAACGGGTTAAGTCTACCTAAATTGGTAGTACTCATAATTATTAACTCGCATGTACAAAAAAATGTGTCGAAAAGTTTGTAAATATAAATTGTACGTCACTTAGTCATAACAATTTATGAGAAATTTATGAGAAAATTTTTAATAAGTTTCCAGTAAAGAGTTTATAGATATTTAAGTTGTATCATTAATCACATACGCCTCTCCACTCTCTACGTACATTTCCTTTTGAACTCTATAAAATAGACAGTCATATGTGACTCGTTTGTTTTTGGATATTTTTTTTTTAATTTCTTGGCGAGCCACGTAACTAACCAATATAAAATTGACCACATCAAACGGATATTCAAATTAACACAAATTTATTAAAATTGACCACATCCCACATGTACACTATACGAGGGAAAAACCACATGTAGACTGTCTAATGTGGGTATATGGGGCATGCACTTATTGTGGAAGTCAAATATAGATGTGGGGATCCACAAATATGAACCGAATTAACCTGAACAAAACACATGCAATGACCAATAACCCTAGTCTTAACTTAACCCTAACCCTAACCCTAGACTAACCCTACTTTAACCTAACCCTAACCCTCGCTACAAAAAACCCCGTAATTTAATTTTTTTTATTTTGTAAGACTTAATATGGTAACAAATTTAGAGTGGTTAGTTAGGGGAGAATAAATGGATAATTATAAAAATAATAAACAATTTATGGACATATGAATGTCACCTTACACAGTTCAGGAGACAGTTCTCGCAAAGAGTTAAGAGAAATTTTTAGAAAACCCAAAATTAGCTCAACACCTTAAACCGTTATTCACGAGAACGGGTTATCTAACCTTTAACCGTTGTTCCCAAGAACGGGTTAAGTACTTCCATTTTTGGGGTATAGTTTGAAAACTTGGATAGGGCCCTGGTAATAATACTCTACATAACCCGTTCTTGCGAACAGCGGGTTAAGTTAGTTAACACGTTATTCCCAAGAACGGGTTAAGTACAGTGATATTAGCAGGACTTTGATCTAAGGACGATTAAATGTCTGCCAACATCGCTATACCTAACCCGTTGTCGTGAAGAATGGGTTAAGGCAATATAACCCGTTGTTAGACGTGACGGGTTAAGTAGATCCATATTAGCAGAACTATACAAAGACTTGGTCTGTACCAAGACTAGGTTTTTAACGATCTCGTAAGCGATACGCGGCTGTATCTCACAAACCGTGAGTCCAAACTCACTTCTACAAGTTGGTTTGGCTTCTCGTAGGTGACACCAATAAAATCGCAAAGTTTCGTATTTTTTTGGGACACCATCAAGTTAGACATATTTTCGTTTGTTGATACATATACAAGATATTGCATTCACAACAGGCAATTTGCAAAACCAAAATTTATTCATATAAAGGAACATTACATACTGGCACTAACATATTGTTTGAAGATACAGAAAATTGAAGTTGAAATTAATTTAGTATACAAGTGCATGCTCGCTTTCTTCTCGGAAGTGGAAGGAAGGACTGTTGACTCTGCCTTTTTTTGATTGCATAAGTAGCCAGCTGTACCCCCTGCATACAATTTCGTTCTCTACTGTTATACAGAATGTAAAAATCCTCGGCTTCCTTCGAAACTTAGTGGTAGTGGGTGTAACCGTATATTGAAGGTACTTAACGACTTCTTGGCACGCACCCCTCATATTCATACTATTTGTGGCACGATTGTGAGGTGTGTATGCCAAGAAGTCGAAAAGTACCATGAATACACCTTGACACCCACCACTACTCCGTCCGACGAAAGCCGAGAGTTTTTACATTCTGTGTAACAATAGGGAACGAATGTGTATGAAAGGCGTACAGTTGCTACATATGCAAACACACCCGGTCTTGCAAAAAAAAATAGAAGACTAAAGAAACGAACACTGTGGGGAAAAAAAAGGCAGAGCCAACGGCCCTCCCTACCGCTTGAGAGAAACCGAGCATGCACTTGTACCCCCTGCATACAAGACCCGTTCTCTACTGTTATACAGAATGTAAAAATCCTCTGCTTTCGTCAGCCGGAGTAGTAGTGGGTGTAACCGTATATTCAAAGTACTTAACGACTTCTTGACACGCACTCCTCATAATCGTGATATTTGTGGCACGATTGTGAGGTGTGCATGCCAAGAAGTTGAAAAGTACCATGAATACACCATGACACCCACCACTACTCCGTCCGGCAAAAGCAGAGAATTTCTACATTCTGTGTAACAATAGAAAACGAATGTGTATGAAAGGCGTACAAATGCTACTTATGCTAACAATTGTAAAAGCTAACAAATTAGAAGACTAAGAGAAACACTGTGGAAAAATGGGTAGAGCCGGCAGCCATTCTCTAATCTTGAGCTTTGTCTTCTATAACTTCAGCTTCAGCTTCAGCTTTGTCTTCCCTATTGGGAAGTAAAGATGGGTTTTGAAGAGAAGAGGAGAACATTGATTACACCTGGTTGCAAACAGTTAGAAGAGAAGAGGAGACCACTTATGAAGAATGAGGAGACTCCATTTGAGTTCTCCGAATAGAAGGAGCGGAGACTCCTTCTTGAAGTGCATGTGGGAGATCAAAGGTCCCTCATATAGATGGCTAACAAAATTAATTGGGGAGCATGATAGGACCAAAGATTGTAGAGAGGGCTGTTGATAAATAGGGAATGGATTAGCAGAGAACGGATGATGATGGTTGGATTAAACATAAATAAAAGATCACAAGATGCCATTACCTGTTAGTCAACGAAGTTTTGACACATTATTTGAAAAATGAGCAGCAAGGACAACAATTGTCCCCACCAAATTGATACACATCTCAACTTGTACAGTGTCTGTAAATTAGCCCTAGTTAACCCGTTATTGGTGATAACGGGTTAAGTACAACTGACCCGTTCTCGGAAACGACGGATTAAGTACTTGTGAACTTCTGCCAATATTCCTTACCTTAACCCGTTAATTATGATAACGGGTTAAGTACTAATTTCCCGTTATCGTCAGTAACGGGTTAGGCTTACCTAAATCAGTTGTACTTTTGTAGTATTAAATTGCATGTAAAAAAAATGTGTAAACAAGTGTGACACCCACCACTTATGAAAAATGCGTTAATAGTTCACTGACTGTAAAAAAAAATTATGATAGACTACAAATATTAAATACGTTTATATTTGTAGTCGGGAGGTGATAGATAATTCCAGACGCATTTCCACTGTGGAGTTTATAGATATTTAAGTTCTATCATTAATCGTATTTAATTCCATTCCTAGCCACATAACTAACCAATATAAAATTGATATCATCAAACGAATATTAAAAATCACACAAATTAATTTGTATTTTGGTTCATAAAAAACAATAAAAAAATGTTGTAGGTTAGGGTTAGGGGTTAGCCTAGGGTTAATAGGGTTAGGGTTAGGGGTTAGGGGTTAGGGTTAGGGTCGGAGTCTCCACTCAACGACCTCTTTCGTAACAGGCACGTTCAGCTCTGCCATCTTTTACCGGAAATGACAATACAAATATGTTTTCCACTGTCTGTGCAACAGATCCCCCGTTTAATAAATGGGGGAAAATCCACATGTGGATTCCCACATGTAGCCGTTATGGAGAAGCTACATGTGGGGAGGTAAAAAAACATTTAGATTCCTCATGTAGCTTTTACATGTGTAAAAAGAACATTTAGATATCCACATGTAGCCTACATGGGGAAAAAACCACATGTAGATCCCCACATGTAGCCTATGTGGAGAAAAAGTACACATGTAGATCCCACATGTAGCCTATATATTGGAAACCACATGTGGAAAAAAACCACATACAGATCTCACATGTAGCCTATATGGAGGATAAATCACATGTAGATCCCCACATGGAGAAGTAGTCTGCTTGCCAAAGCTGACAGAATTGTGTATCTAGCCTGTCAAAGCTAACAGAATTGTGTATCTAACTGACAGAAAACCACATGTAGACTCTCACATGTTGAATTCATTAGAAAAGCATTTAGATTCCTCATGTAGGCTTTTACATGTGTAAAAAGAACATTTAGATATCCACATGTAGCCTACATGGGTCAAAAACCACATGTAGATCCCCACATGTAGCCTATGTGGAGAAAAAGTACACATGTAGATCCCACATGTAGCCTATATATTGGAAACCACATGTGGGAAAAAACCACATATAGATCTCACAAGTAGTGGATATGGAGGATAAATCACATGTAGATCCCCACATGGAGAAAGAGGCTGCTTGCCAAAGCTGACAGAATTGTGTATCTACCCTGCCAAAGCTGACAGAATTGTGTATCTAGGTGACAGAAAACCACATGTAGACTCTCACTTCTGTTGGTCTTCATAGTAGGACAAGTTCAATATTAGAAAAACCACATGTAGATTCCATACATAGCCCATATGGGGGAAAAATCACATGTAGATCATAAAATCCACGTACAAAAAGACTAATAACGGGTTTGGATCAACACTGATGATAATGGTATTCCTAATGGAAAAGCCCCTCTGTGTTATTAGAGCGCAATGCCACCAGATCTAATATAGATGACTAACAAAAACTGGGTCAGATCATACGTGTGGGCACGAGTTCACATGTAGTAGCACAATAAGTGCATGTGGGAGAAGATATATTTGATTGACTGATGGATCGATGAATTCATTAGAACGGCCTGCTAATGTACTACAAGTTAACGGCTCGTACCACAAATTAAGATACTTGCCATGTTTTACATGTGGTTCCACATGTTACGAAGTCAAATATAGATGTGGGGATCCAGAAATATGAACTGAATTAACCAAAACAAAACACATGCACTCACCAATAATCCTATCTTAACCTAACCCTAACCCGACACTAACCCTAACCTAACCCAACCCTAACCGTCGGTTCCAACAAAACTCGTACTTTTTTTTTTACTTTCACAAAACTTATCATGTTACAAATTTAGAGTGGTTAGTTACGGGCGAATAATTGGAAAATTATAAAAATAATAAACAATTTATGGGCATATTAATGTCACTTTGCACAGTTCTGGAGACAGTTCTCGCAAAGAGTTAAGAGAAATTTGTAGAAAACACAAAATTTCAAACGCCGTAAACCGTTATTCAGAACAACGGATTAGTTAATCTTAACCCGTCACATATTAGAATGGGTTAAGTATGTATTATATTGCTGCCAATATCTCTCTACTTAAGCCGTTGTCGTCAAGAACGGGTTAAGTTAACCTAACCCGTTGTTGGCCGTGACGGGTTAAGAAGATCCATATTAGCAGCACTTTCGCCTGTATGAATTATATTGCTGCCAATATCTCTCTACTTAATCCGTTGTCATCAAGAACGGGTTACGTTAACCTAACCCGTTGTTGGCAACGACGGGTTAGGATGACCCATATTGGCAGCACTTTCGCCTGTATGAATTATATTGCTGCCAATATCTCTCTACTTAAGCCGTTGTCGTCAAGAACGAGTTAAGTTAACCTAACCCGTTGTTGGCAGTGACGGGTTAGGAAGACCCATATTGGCAGCACTTGTTTCATGTACTAGGTCTGTAGTTTTCCAAAGGACTGTCAATATCTCTCCACTTAACCCGTCCTTGCTGATAACGGATTAAGTAGAGAGATATTGGCAGCAATATAATTAATAAAATGTGGTTCACAAAATAACAAATGAAAGCACATCAAAGTAAATAAGACAACAGATATAGTCAAAAGAAACTTGAAGGCGTACAAAAGTCCAATAACGACCAACTACTTAATTACTTGAACTAAATTCAATATTCACAAAATCCAAGAATTTACAACAAAATTATACATATAAGACTGCACATGGCCAAAAGACAATTATTCACAAATGAAGCCGTTCTCGAATTTGGCTTGCATCCGGCGCCCCAAAATTCACCTACAACAGTTTATCAACGTAGAAACAAACAATACGTTAGTTACTGCAGTGACAAAAACACCAACCAAAAGATACGCTATTACAGAGTATTACAGATTACCGTCTACGGCCAGTCCGCTTGCTTCCGCTTGGTGTGAATTGATTGGGAGGTTGCCTGGTCCTTTTAGGATTTCACCGTGCGCGATGTGTTTGGGGAGAATCAGAATCATCCGACGACTGTTCCTCATCAGTACCCTGTTGACGACCAGGGATTATAATTCCCCTACTAACAACTTGTTTTCGCCTTAAGGGTGTTGGCGGCACGTTGGCGCTCAAATAGGCCTCAACCTGTGGACCTTCACCCGCGTCCTCCAGAGTACGACGGCACGGGGCTAACATCTCCCGGATTACCGTCTTGAAGCTCTCGGGTATTCTAGTCTTCAGGTGGCGGGCAGCTGTTCGAACAACCTCCCATGCGTTGTCAATCTACAGTTGGTGAAAAATTCCAATTTAAACATCATTCAAAATTAGTGTACATCAATTGAACACAGTACATGCGTACAAACTATATGAAATTGGACTGACCGCTTTTCGATGTGCCTCAGCCCTTGGTTGGTACATCGGCTGGGAGGAGGAATATGCTGGAGGTGGTTCTACCTGGGCTTCGGGAATCGGAAGTTGCACCCCAGCTGGTACGGCGGCCGTTGGAGAAACGAACAACCGGGTTATTCGCTTGTACCACATCATGTATGCCTGCTGGAGGGACCCATCGTATGGTCTCGCGACAAACATCAAATTCAGTGTCATTTGATGTCGCATGGTGTTCCAGTTGGCTACATGGTAACGATGAAAATCAGCCCAATCAAAGTTGGGCACCCGTCCCGTTCCCCTAACCTCGTGCAACTTTTTATCGTACGACCTGACATCGAGAATCTTCTGTTGATATCCGAATTGCCGCAAGACCCGGTCAGGATACTGGAACTCCACAACCGAAAAGTTCACAAGAGGTGCTGCCGTCAACCAAAGGGATCTGTCTAGGCAGACTGGAGGAACGCGTTGCAACCTATCGGTCGAGTACGGTTCCCATGTGACGAACTCGTCCCGCATGTTGTCCAACTCATCTCTGTAGTAGGTCAGCGAATGGCGTGGGTTATCGGTCCACGTGTGTCGGCCGGCCCAATATGCTCCTACAGGAGGTAACAACTCTGCTGCCCCTGGGTCAGCCAAAAATTCCGGTATAGGCTTAGTAATACGGGGACGTCCGATGTGGATGCGTTCCCAACTCCATATCTGCATCAGCACCATTGGGCCACCCATCTGTGCGCCACCTAAAGAACATATGCACAAACTCCTGTATAGTAGCGCCAGTGCCGCACTCCCCCAACTATAGCGACCTGCATATTGGAAATCCTCCAACAACCGTAGGTACATCAACGGCACGGTTGATCCGGATGAGTTCGGAAAGATAAGTCCCCCTATCAAACTAAAAATGTATGCACGTGCATAGCACACCAGGTCAGCCTCACCCGACTCGGGGTTCAAATATCCCTCCTCGAACTGGTATTTTAACCAGGTGATGTAAAGTGATTTACCCTCGAAAGCGTCATCCATCACTTCTTCCTCCGCTTTTTGTTTCGTAGCTTCTATTTGTTCATTCAATACATCTTCATCAGAATCTGCGGGGGCATTTTCGCGGATATTTTTTTCGGCCTTCTCTTGCATTTCAAGAACTACCAACTGCAGGTCGATACCGAGTAAGTCCCGAACGACTTCAACTCGATCGAAGTCCATGTTCCCCGTCACGGCAACCCCATCGATTGGTAGTCATGTTATCATTGCCACATCCTGCAGGGTCACAGTCATCTCACCCACAGGCAGGTGGAATGTGTGGGTCTCCGGCCTCCATCGCTCGACTAGAGCTGTGAGGAGTGGCCGATCTAGCTTCACAGAGTGAATGAATCTTGCTCCGTAGAAACCAGCCTCTACCACATACGGCGTGATACGTTCATCCCAAGGAAGAACTGTGTGCTTCCGAAAATTTAGTTTTCTATCGGACCCATTCCACACGGCTTCCGATCGGTGTTTGGGTTGCAGGGTGAGTACGCTTGTGTCCACGGGTCCGGGTGATGTAACCGAGGACGACGGACCTGCCTCAGCCGATGTGGATTGACGGCCACCAACCTACACGAATAAATATAACAAATGTTATTATTGAGATAATGTTACATGTTTGTATTTAAAACCAATAATAGTAATCGATCTTACCTCAGTAGTTGGTGCGCCACTGGTGTTCCCGGACTCGATTCTCGGTTGCCTTGTTCTAGCCATTTAGCTACCGTCTGTAAAAAATTAAAAAGTTGTTAATAAAGATGACAACAAAACAAACATACCGAGATTATACTGAAAAACGCACGAATGAAAACAAAAAAATCTATAAAACTTTACGACTATGTCGGATTCACGTAGGGCAAGCGACCCCAACTTGTACAAGTGAGTTTCGACTCATGGTTTGCGAGATACGACCGTATACCGCTTAATTAGGTTGTTTTCCAACCTCCAACCGATACGCGGCCGTATCTCTCGGACCGTGAGTCGAAATTCACTTCTACAACTTCGGGTCACTTCTCATAGGTAACACCAATCAACTCGCCAAATTTCGTATTTTTTGGAGGTGGTTCGAATTGTTTTCTAATCGGCCCGTTTTTTAAAAAATTCTATGTCAAAAACTTCTCACTTGAGCAATTGACGCAATACCGCGCAAACGGCATCCGAATATTTTAAAACTTTCCGACCAGGTCGAATTCACGTAGGGGAAGCCACCCGAACTTGTAGAAGCGAGTTTCGAGTCACGGTTCGCGAGATACGGCCATCTACCGCTTTACTCGGTTTTTTTCCAAGCATAAGCGATACGCAGCCGTATCTCACGAACCGTGAGTCGAAACTCACTTCTACAAGTTGGTTTGGCTTCGCGTAGGTGATACCAACCAAATCGCAAAGTTTCGTATTTTTGGAAGATCGTTTGGAGGGTTTTCTAATCTACCCGCACTTAGAAAATTCTAAGGCTCAAACTTGTAATGCGAGGAAGTTGAGAAAACCGCCCAAATGCCATCCGAAAATTATAAAACTTTCCGACTTGGTCGAATTCACGTAGGGCAAGCCACCCGAACTTGTAGAGGCGAGTTTCGACTCACGGTTTGCGAGATACGGCCGTCTACCGCTTTATTTGTTTTTTTTCGAACCAAAACCGATACGCAGCCGTATCTCTCGGACCGTGGGTCGAAATTTACTTCTACAACTTCGGGTCACTTCTCGTACGTGACACCAACCAAATCGCAAAGTTTCGTATTTTTTGGAGGTCGTTTGGAGGGTTTTCTAACCTACCCGCACTTAGAAAATTCTAATTATAAAACTTATAATGGGAGGAAATAGAGCAATACCGCGCAAACGGCACCCGAAAATTTTAAAACTTTCCCAATTGGTCGGATTCACGTAGGGCAAGCAACCCGAACTTGTAGAAGCGAGTTTCGACTCACGGTTTGCGAGATACGACCGTATACCGCTTTATAATAGTTTTTTTCAACCGAAAGCGATACGCGACCGTATCTCTCGAACCGTGAGTCGAAACTCACTTCTACAAGTTGGTTTGGCTTCTCGTAGGTGACACCAACCAAATCGCAAAGTTTCGTATTTTTTGGAGGCCGTTTGAAGGGTTTTCTAATCTACCCGCACTTATAAAATTCTAAGGCTCAAACTTGTAATGCGAGGAAGTTGAGAAAACCGCCCAAATGGCATCCGAAAATTATAAAACTTTCCGACTTGGTCGGATTCACGTAGGGCAAGCCACCCGAACTTGTAGAAGCGAGTTTCGACTCACGGTTTGCGAGATACGGCCGTCTACCGCTTTACTCGGTTTTTTCCCAACCGTAACCGGTACGCGGCCGTATCTCTCGAACCGTGAGTCGAAACTCACTTCTACAAGTTGGTTTGGCTTATCGTAGGTGACACCAACCAACTCGCACGGTTTCGTATTTTTTGGAGGTCGTTTGAAGGGTTTTCTAATCTAATCTAACCGCACTTACAAAATTCTAATACGAAAAACTATCGTGCGAAGAAGTTGAGAAAACCGCGCAAACGGCTTCCAAAAACCCTCGAAACTTTCCCACTTGGTAGGATTCACGTAGGCGAAGCCACCCGAACTTGTAGAAGCGAGTTTCGAGTCACGGTTTGCGATATACGGCCGTGCACCGCTATACTTGGTTTTTTCCAACCGAAAGCGATACGCGGCCGTATCTCTCGAACCGTGAGTCGAAACTCGTTTCTACAAGTTGGTGTGGCTTGTACTACGTGAGACGAACCTACTCGGAAAGTTTCGTATTTTTTTACGGTCATTCGCAGGGTTTTCAACCATAACCGCACTGAAAATTCTAACTAATTTCGTATATACAATTCTAATTCTACAAGATACTAATGCAAGAAACATAATTCGGCAATTGAATATACTTGAGGTCAACCCGATTCTACATCTATAATCTACTAACACATTTTAATTTTTTTTCCAATTTCTAAATAAATCACTACACACAAATTCAACCAAAAAAATACAAATGTAGATTATTGGGTTCAAGAAATAGTGTATACCTTACGGAATAGGTCGAAATCAAGCCAAGCAATCGGTTTTCGAAGAGAACTAGGGTTCCGATTTCGTATCTAGGGTTCCGAAGAGGGGAAGAGAAGCTAGGGTTTCGAACGTCGGAGTTAGGGGGTTTCAATCTTCGGAGTTGGGAGAGAAGATGGAGTTCTAGGGTTTCGATCGTCGGAGCTAGGGTTTTTTTAAGGTTTTTTTCTTTTTTCCGTCGTTTGGGTCTGGGTTCGTCGAAGAAAGAAGAAGAGAGCGTTCGAAAGAAGACGAACTGTATGTCGACGAAAATAAAAAATATAGCCTTAACCCGTTATTCCGAAGAACGGGTTAAGGCCAACTTTTTTTATTAAATTTTGCCTTAACCCGTCGTTGGCAAGAACGGGTTAAGGCAAGATTTTATGAAAAAAAATCTGGACCATTGGATCTTCGATCCAACGGTCCAGATCGAAGTTCGCACGGGTCCGTGCGAACCGACTCGTTCCGGCCCGTTTGCAACCGAACAACCCCCTATATATATATATACTTTTAAGTATGGGGTGTTACAGATGGTGCCTATTGCTGCTTATTTTGGCGTGGGACAAAACAGATAGTGAGTTTATATTTTGAAGGAAACTAATAAATATCTAACATTTGATCATCGCCGTAGAATATGCTTAAAGCTCTTGAGATTGGATCTGCTTCGTTGAAAAAGCACTTTGATCTAAATTTGACAGTTGCTGAAGCGGCTGATGACCTACAAAAAGCCTGAAACACCGGGGTTGGCCTCGGTGACAGACCCTCCGATGCTCAAGTTAGAACCAAAGAAAGAAAGAGAGTTTGAAAGAGAAAATATCGATTCCCTTCTGACTGAGGGATGGGGAGGGTATTTATAGGTTTGAGAAACATTTAGAAGATTGATAAAAAATTGTTATCTCCTGTAGATTCTCCCCTTAAGATATGAAGATAATAAATTCGGTCGTTGTGGTCAGACTCTATTACGGATTTCCACCACATTCTCCATAGGACCTAGGATTAGTTACCCTTTTGGTGGGGGCAAGAGATTTGACTTACAACCCTCATGGACTGGGCGTCCCTCTTGGTGGACCCAGTCGCTTTTAATGGGCTTGAAAGCGGCCCATATCTTATTAATGACCCTAAAAAAGGTCTGTACCTGATAGAGAGGCCCATTACTGTTAATCTGCCTGTAGGAGCTTTAACATTTGTGTTGAAATCATACAACCCTGATTTGCTGCGATTTTTACCATTATCAATAACTAATCTGGATACCAAAGACCTGAATAATTGTTTGGATTGATGTGATAAAATACATGGATTTTTGAAGAGGATTTAGTATATTTTCTGTAATTTTCTTTACCAAGACATGTATACATGTCATAACATTAGTATACAGCAATAATTGTTATCTCCAATTTGATTAATAACTGAATGGGACCAATGTCAATAAAGGAATATATAATATTATGGTCGTATTCTATACCAATATAATACATCATTATGAGATGAGATAGATTGTATTGACTTTTATTTTATATAGACGATATATGTACAACTTACAGGCAGGGCCGGTCTTGAGGAATCAGAGGCCTTGTGTGAAACAAAACTATATTTTAAAAGGACATTCTAATTTACTGTTATAACTGAATCACCAAAGCTCTAAAAGAAATGTTCAAATGTTACAGTATAGTGAACATGCTTTAGATAGAAGATTGATCGTCAAAGTTCTGCCTCAAAACTTCCTCCATCAATCTGTTCATGAGAATAAATAACAAAAGAATCAGTGCCTAAATGAGTAGTAGTCATACAGTGATTAAAACTAACAGCAACAATAAAAACTTATTTTCAATTGAAATCAAAGCCAATCCATTTTATCTTTCTTACAACGTGTTTGATCACAAGTAAGATTTCAATAGTTTTAGTTTTGAAAAACTTCATTTAGTTGATGCAATCGTAACCGACCTGGCGTGATTCGAACTCATATGTCTTTCAGCGAATAGGATAGTTGGGGTCTTGGCCTCTTCGGGAATACGTGCAATTCCCAAGGAAAAAAAAGAAAAAAAAAACAACTTGGCCTCTTCGGGAATACGTGTAATTCCCAAGGAAAGAAAAGGAAAAAAAAACAACTTGCACTGATTCGAACCCGGGGTCCCTTTAACATTCTTGATAAGCCTTAACCAACTGAGCTACAATGCCAACTGTAAATATGATATGTTTTCTCTTACTTGATTAAATTCATATGGTGTATTGAATTTTGAGGGCCCTTGAAAATCGGGGACCCTGTTCGCTTGCACCACCTGCCCACCCCCAGGGCTGCCTCTGCTTACAGGTATCAAGTTACACTAGAATGAGATACTGATATTTATATGCAGCAAGTTGATGCAATGAAGACCAAAAATATGTATACAATACTTGCATAATTAGATATAAGTATAGAAAATCTGACCAATTTTTACAACACTATCACCTTGAGAGAGAACCTTGACCAAGGTTAGTCTAAAACAATATAAGAACAAAATAGTGAACATGAGAATGTGAACAAATACAAAACTAAAATTAGCAAAAGAACCTGTAATGATATTGGGAGATTATTCATTTTGGAGACTGTTGCATAGAAGTTTTATCATATGAAAAAGAGAAACTTCAGTATGGTGTATAGCCAACCAAGCTGTGTACATACGCAAGTTAACTTCATTAGCTTCTTGTAGGTTTCAGCCAAAGATGTCGTTATCAATGTAATATTGCTGCTTTTATTTCTCAGTGTTGTTCTTGTCCGTGTAACCAGCTAGGTTGTAAATGTTAAATTCTTTAAGAAGATTAAAAGACATGACAATGATACAAAAATGGTCTCGAATTCCCTCCACTCATAATTCACTATAGTGAGGATACCTATTTCTATGACTATGGGAGAGGTAGGTTGACACTACCTTATACTAAAAAGATGCACTAATATGAGGTAAATTGTTTATCCAGTGGATTCCTAGTTCCTTCAAATGTGGTACGATTTCTTGAATAGCAAAGCTCATCCATGGGCAAAATATGTGTTTGATACTTCTTTCTTTCTTGTGTCGGTCTTAATCATCATCTGTCATAGAGCCTTGTGCTTCACAACCAACCACGTTTTGATAGCAAACTCAGTTGAAATTGAGTAGTTCAAGACATTCAAAGTAAAAAGAGGATAGATTCTTTCGTTCTTCTTTCTACTACTTATCTACTTGTTGCAAGTCCAGTTTATTTTGCCAAAATTCTCCAAAGAATAACGAGCTGTTGGGTATCTAGCTAATTCCGTGATTTTGACCTAACAATTGGTATCAGAGCGCCAGAGTTGGAAGATCCAACCACGGGTGATGGCACCCACTTCCAACACCACTTCAACAGCTCGTTTCTGATTCCATCCTCATTTTTACTGTGCCTCATGATATACAATATCAACTGTACTTGTATTGAATGGAGAAATTTTATCACACAACGAACTTTGGAGTATGGAAAGTCGATATGAAAGACATGCTAGTGCAAGAAGGACTGGACAAAACCTTACCTAGGAAAGATAAATCAAAAGTGACGATTGAAGATTGGGAAACCTACGATCGCAGGGCAGTGTCCACAATACAACTCTCTCTCTCACTCTGATGAAATGATCTATAACATACTGGGAATAACCTCACCGGCTGAGATATGGTCAAAGCTTGAATTCCTTTACATGACAAAGTCCTTCACAAACAAACTCTACATGAAGCAGAAGATCTATAAGTTTACCAAAGCAGAGAATACCACCCTTTAACAATACATCAGTGAGTTCAAAAAACTTGTTTCTGAATTATTTAGTATTGACATTGTCATTGATGATTAAGATCAGACACTACTACTTTTGGCTTCACTACCATCATCCTTTAAGCATCTAATTGTGACGTTATTACATGGGAGAGACACTTTTTCCATGGAGGAAGTCATATCTTCTCTTTTATCCAATGAGTTCGTGAAGAAGGCAATTGCTAAAAATGAGTCTGTGGTTGATCACAGTGTTGCTTTCACAGGAGACCCAAAGTCAAAGAAACATATAGATTCGGATGGGTGTACTTACTGCAAGAAGAGTATACATAGATACAAAAATTGTCCAATGCTGCCTGAGAATACTTAGTAGTTGAAAAATTTTGGGGCATATAATTAATCAGTGTAAGATGCAGATGAGGCCGATTTTGTTGGAGATATGAGTAAAATTGATCTATGTTTGACCGCCGCATCAAAAAATTTGCAACCTTCCTTCAACGAGTGGATCATAGGCTCAGGTTGCTCCTACCATATATCTTCTGACAAGGATGCGTTCATCGATATACAACCTATTAATGGTGAGAATATTCTTCTTTGATATGACAATTCTTGCGAAGTTACAATAGTTTGCTCAGTTTTGATCCAAAGGCATGATGTGGGAAGAGTTCTACTTTATGGGTGTTAGAAATTTACCGACCCCCAAGAGGAACATGATCTCCTTGTGAAATTTTGATTCATTGGGATGCGGTATTATATTGCAAGGAGTTATGAAGGTTCGAGAAGTTGGGCACATTATCTTTCGTGGAAAAAGGCACCGTATCTTCATCCTGCATGTCTTTAGAAAGAAGTTAACCTCTTTTAACCCTATTATCACCACTACCCCGACAACCCCAACTCGACATCTTCCTCCCCCCCTCAGTTGTATTGTAAGGAGCAGTCAATGTCGTTGCTAAAATCAGTACTTGAGTCCATGCCCAAAGGAGGAGTCACTACCGAATTGATAACTCTTCCAACTACAGTGTGTACGAAATCTGACTCAACGTTGAACCGAGAAGATGCACGAACAAGCTAAAAACCCTGCAGGTGATAAAAGCTAATAAGAAAGGGAGTCATGTTGAAGTGGCTGATCCATTTAGCTAAGGGAAGTATACATAGCTCATTGACTCATGAAGACCTTCTAGTTGGAGGAGGAGAATTGTATTTGAGTCAACAATATGCCTCAAATGTTTCTTTAGTTTTAGAATTTATTATTTCGTTATTTTTTTAGATTTATATCTTTCTATATTTGAAAATTAGGTAAATATTTTGTGATTATCTCTTGAGATATGTTTTAGGGATTTACTCCTAATTCGGCTGGGAGAATATATATGACTTGAGGGCTAAGTTTACTTGATCACTAAGTCAAAGACTACTAACCTTAACTTTTATCTCATTGTTACTACTCTGTAAATTGATGAGAATTGATTGTATCTAGCATGTGCCAATAGAGAGGACTAACAGTTAATTATCTAATTAAGAGATTATTGTAATCAAAGATGAAAACAAAAGGACTAAGAGACATGTCCTGTAATTCCCTTACTATCTAGTTGAATATTTGCTCCGACAAATCTTTTTTTTTCTTCTTTCTACTACTTATCAACTTACTGCAAGTCCAATTTATTTTACCGATTTCTCCGACAAATAACGAGTTATTAGGTATCTTAGCTAATTCCGCAATTTTGACCTAACAAAAAAATGATTATTGATCTTTTAGGTTTGCAGGAACACTTCTGATCACGTGCCAATTCTTCTAAATTCAGTAGACGAGATCCAAAGACCTAAGCCTATGTTCAAGTTCAAGAAAATTTGGTTTCTCAATAGCGAGTGTGATTCGATTGTGGTGGTAAGGTGGAAAGATCTCACGGGATGTGCGGACCCAGGGACAAGCCTTATGCTAGAAGCTGGGAAGGTAAAGGAAGCGGCTAAAGAAATGGTGTAACGCCTTGAATTCCAAACACAGGTAATTCGTAGCACAATAGGATCTTTTACTTCAACTTCGTACAAATTTACAAGGAATTTAAAATTTTTCATTTATAACATTTTTCTTTACAATAATACAGCGGAAATGAATAAGTACATTACAGCATATGATAATGGAAGCTCTTCAATCTTATGTCACAATGACTTCAAGTCCCTGCCAATCTAATACTGCACTTGAAAACTGTGGGCACATCAGTTGCATACAACTAACGCAATGCTATAATACAGCGATCTCACCATCTTAACAATTACAAACTTGAATGCAGAAAACATAAAAGTAATTATCCTAATTATGTTAGTGTATGATATGACATAATGCCTAATGCAGACATTCACACTACAATAACACTTGTTACGCCCCGCTTTCCAAAAATACTGAATACGAGTACATAACATTGGCCCAGCGAATGATTTTCATCATCCATAAGCTGTTCAGGAATCTTTACAATATTTCACAAAATAATCAGAGTCGGAAGCAAAGAAACAACCACATGCACATATGAACCAATTACCAACAATAATACTTGAAACCAAATATATATATCTCAAATAGTCATGATCTGAATAAGTCAAAATCCTGGGTTATACTGCCCAAACACAAAGAATACAAGTAACAGATACAATGTTCAAAATGAGCAACAGGAAATAAATGAAGATAGCAAAAGCTCCAGCAAATTAGAACTTTAGATCACACATTTTATCGGGCAGCCGACCATTCTGATCTGCAATTAGTAAATTTGCAGGAGAAGGAAAAAGAAAACAAGTACCCGTCAGTTGCAAGTTACGGGCCACATATAATGTGGGATACAAGTACAGGGGATAGATAATTCTAAGTAACAAGCATAGCATGGTATAAGTGTGTCAACAGAAATATAATATCTAACATGAATCAAGCAAACAGAATCAAGCAACATGATATACAAATAGGTACAAGTAACATGTATCAAGTGTCAAGTGAACAGGTAAGCTGGTAAACATGTATCATGTATACAAGTAACAGGTATGCAGGGAACAGGTAAATAGGTAATCAGGTATACAGGTAAATAGGTAAACATGCAATCAGGTGTATAGGTACAAGTACAGGTAATCATGTAACAGGATAATCAGGTATCAGGTGATCAGGAGCAAGTAATCAGGAAAACAGGTAATCAGGAAACAAGTACAGGAAATTAGATTATGTCATGTCAAGCCTTGTTTTATTACAATCTAGATAGCACTTCATGCGCCCCAAAAATATAACACATGGTTGCTACAACAAACAGTTTCGCTTTAGATTTCGTAATGGAGTCCATAAGGCAGTGTACTCAGGGTTCAGGATAACAGAAATAATAGGAACAGGTAGAACCTAGTGGTTCTATTCCGAGTACACTTTCTTATAGGAAAGTATGCAGTCAGGTACAGGAAACAGGCATAACCTAGTGGTTATCTTCCGAGTACATCTTCCTATGGGGAAGCATGCAGTCAGGTACAGGTAACAGGATCGTGAATCATGTAGTCATGAACACATAACAGGCAGGCAGGTCACAGGTCCTTTTCTCAGTACACATTTCTATATTTTCCACCACTAGATCTTTCCCTTAACCCCGGCTTGGTCAATTATTATTATAATCAGGCATGCATGTATGTGTCACAGAACAAAGCAAGGATAACAGGGTATAAACATGTATCAGGTTCAAGGTGCAAGTTAAACAAGTACAGGTACAAGATAACACATAACAGGATAAAACAACTAGTTTTTTTAATTCAGGACAGTAAGACAGTGTTGTACAAAAATAGTGATTCCCGCTACTACAAACATCCAAATCTGAATCCATCAAAGGATCTAGAAAATAGACTCCCACATGAATCCAGAGAATTTAAATAAGTCATATAGTAATTCACAACATCTTAACTCAAAACAGGTTTGAATCCAGAAAACAAGTTCAGTCAGAAATCAGTAAAACGAATTCTCAGTCACGAAAACTGCATCAAAACCTCTCAAATAAACTCAGGAAAAATCTGGGGTATTCCCCTATACGTCTAGAATCAAAATATAAAGTTTCATAATATTCCAGTAAAGTTAGTTTAGTCATCAAAAATAAGAACACATCAAGAAATGGAAGTTTGGCAAATCTGGAATTCTCAACACTGCTGTACGAAAACTGAAGTATCTCGCAAGCTGTAAAACGAAATCCAAATCTGCCAATGGGAGATGAAAATAGGTATAATAAAACAACTTTCATATTTCATAAACATTTTCCATTCATTAAAAGAAATCAGGGTGAAAACACGATTCTATATAAAACAGCGAGCAAAATACAGTAATTATAGTTTTCATAATGAGCATGAAATGGCACATAAAACTCATCAATAAAATCTACCAAAATTCTAGGTAATCCCTAGATAAGTATAGAAAGACTGACCAAAGTTTCAAATCAATATAATATGTGTGGCATAAGTATCAAATTCATTTAGTTATCAAAATCAACGGGAAACAAAATCTGGAAAAGATCAATACTTCTGCAGTAAAACAGTCATAAGTCACTCATACGAAAACGAAATCTAGCAAGGTCAGAGGGATTGGAAAATAGATGAAATTCTCTAAAACTCATGTTTTATACCGAAATTATGTTACTGACTTCAAGACAGTCCAAAACAGCAAACAAAACAGATCAGTGACAAAATACAGATTTTCCCCTTTAACGACAACTCAACATATATCATACAAAACTTGTTCAAAGCACAACCAAACATGAAATTGATTTTACCAAGTGTCCAAACATCATGAATTTGGGTTATTAACATATGTAAAACACATCTATCACATGGTTCTCCACAAATCACGAATTCTCATAAAAGTCCCACATACATGATCAAATCAAGAACGGGTAAAACCTAAGTTAATTCATGGACATATTGTGTCGTGAGGCAACTATGGTCAAGTTTTCACAATAGAGACAAAATCCATCAAGGATAACACACAAGGGTGATCTCTAGACCTTACTACACTCTAGGTGGTATTTTTGACTTATATTAAACAAAGGAATTGGAATACAAGTTACTTGCCTGGAAGACGATGATGAATCCAACGAAAGAAGGAGAATAACGGGAACGGATTTCCAGGCACGAACTCAACAACAACGAATCACGAACAAGATCACGAATCCAAAGAACAAGTAACCCACGAACACGATCAGACGGCTGAGATCATGAGATCAAGAGATCAAGGTGATCGATTAGATCGGATGACACTGATCGAAGATCAAGATTGAGATGTGATCACTATCTTGATGATGATGATGATGATGATCAGGGTCAGATTGACGATCGGACGGTCCACAATCAAAGCAAATCAATAACTTCATGACGGATGAGAACAAGATCCAATCGAACAGCTCACAATCGAAGTGTTCAGCAAGATGGTGATCAACGGCCCATGATCCACTTGATCAAAACCAAAGATCAAGATCAAGATTAAGATCCATGGATGGCCAAGATTCAATATGATCAAAAACCCACTTTATCAAACAAAACAACCTATCAATCCACTAGCTAGGCGGCAACCGGCGACGACACTCAGCGGGTGCGGGGCGCACGGCGCGGTGGTGGTCGCAGGTGGCTGTAGCAAGGGCACAGGCAGCGTGAGGGGGGTCGCAACAGGGAGGGTCGCGCATAATAGGTGCAGTCGCGGGGTGGCTAACTGCGGTACGGCTGTAGTTATTGCTACGACACATAGGAAGAGGCAGTGCTGCGCAGGGTAGCTGTGCAGCGGGGGAGCGATGGCTGCGGCGCGCTCAGGGTGGCACGTTGTTGGCTGTCGCGACAGGGCCTGGTGCTGCTGTGGCTGAGGAGAGCCAGGAGGGGGACTGCGAAGGGGTGCGCCGTAACACCAGGATGAGGGAGAGGAGAGGGGGTGGCTATCACAGGTCTGCGGGACCGGAGACAGGGAGGTAGGGGTGATCGGGAGTAGGGGATGAGAAGGAGGCGGCTGATGGTTAGGAAGAAGATGAACGGTTTACAATATGGGTACATATAGAGTAGGGTTTAGGGTTAGGCTGTATATGGGTTATAAGTAAATGAGTTTTAAATGGGTATGGTAGTTAGGGTGTATATGGGTTAAATGAGTTTTAGTTAGGTTTTGGTAATAGGAAATAGGGTATAGAAGTTGTTAACGGGTCTGGGTTGGGGTAAAGGGTATTTGGGTTTTTGGGTAAATGGGTTTAAATAATGCAAATGAGTTTTAGAAGATCCAGGAAAAATATCCAATAAGGGATAAAATAATAATATACAATTAGGACTTTATAAAAAAAATATATTAATAATAATAATACTAGAGATCAAAGTAACCATATCAAAAAACTAAGGTTTGCATTACAATGTAAAATTCATAGAAAATAGTTACAATAAGATTACTTACCGAAAATTAGATTTTAAATTGAAGAGTCAAGAATATATTTTAACAAAAGTAGTTCGAAAGCAGAAAGTTAATTTACAAAAATTTTAAATACAGGAAATACACTCAAAATACATTTTTGGGAAAACAGGGGTTACAATCCTACCCACCTTATAACAAAATTTCGTCTTCGAAATTTGCTTAGGCGGTACATAGGACAAGACAAAAACAAACTTGGGTGAAGGGTAACAAATCAGAGGAATTAAAGGTAAAGGAACAAAACAGTGGCAACACCAGAAAAAGAAGAAGTGGATAATAATGAGGTCAAATAGTGAATGCAAAAAAAGAAGCAAACAGTATCGAAAATGAAGAAGAAACACCACAAAACTAGCAAGATAACAAGCAAGGAGATGAAGAAATAGATAAAGCTGGAATCGAGGAAAAGATGGACAAGGAAGAGATGAACCAAGCAATGAGTCAAGGGTTGGGGATGAATACAAGCAATGGGAGGAAGCAAACAGCACAGGGAAGAAGAAACAACAAGAAAATTCTGGGACCTGTGGGTTATGGGCCCACAACGCTTTCGCTGCGCCACTCTGATGGTGATGTTCCAAACTGCAGACATGTCATTGTAGATCACGCGACACCAAGCCATGATCCGAGCAGGAAGAAAAGAATGAGACACCAGAATAAAATTGGGCTTTAAATGAGGGCTTTAATTTAAATAATTAGATCAAAACTAATGGGTGTTAACAAAATTAATATTAATAATAAAAAAATCAACACATATTAATAATAAAATAATAATAACAATAATAATCATCATAATCATACTGGTAAAAATAATAATAATAATAATAAAAATACTAACAATATTGGTAAGGATAATAATGCAAAACAGAATATAATTTGGGGTTCATCATTTTTGTGAAAATAATTCAATATTGACAATAAAAATAAAATATTAAAAAAAATACAATAATAATAATAGTAATAGTAATAATATTAATAATAATAATACCAATAATAATAAGGAAAACAATAATAATAATAGTAAAAATTCTTTGTTGTGCGTTCGACTCATTTATATCTATTTGTAGAGTTGCCTTCTCGACATCAAGTTGCAGATTTGCCTCCATGACATCAGGTTGCAAGTTACCATCTGGATATTCGATTGCACATTTTGCCTCCCCCGATATCCAGTTGTAATTTACCTCCATTCACGTCTAGTTGCATGTTTGCCATCTCGACATCCAGTTGCAACAAAACGATGAACAAGATGATGCAATCTTCCACACGTACTTAGATATTGATTGCTCAATTTAAGTACGAAGTTACATTTTGAAATTTGTGATATTAAAATACATAGTTATTCGAAATACAAAATTTCGTTTTTAGAAAACAATTTTATAGAAGATCCAAAATATAACAAATAATAAATCGAAATTCACAAAATATTCAAAAATATATATATAATATAAAGAAAATATAGGGAAGAAAAGAATGATTTTTGTACTCAATAAAGAGTCAACAAAGGAGGACGACTACAAGGAACGAAAGAAAATAAGAAATCAAAGAATTGAATATGAAGGAAGAGGAACGAGGGGGCACAAGTAGAATTTGAAGAGAATATGGTAGGAAAGGAATAACTAGCATGATACTCAAAATGAATCAACAAATGAAGATGAATGAAAGAATGAAAGAATGAAAGAATATGGGTACGAAAGAATGAATTCATAGCCAAGAAGAAATCAACAAATGAGGACGAATGAAAAAGAGACGGAAGAATCAAGGAATCAAGGAAATCGAATAAGAAGGGATCAAATGAATGGAATAAGACTAGTATCTAGATCAATGTTGGTAATAATTCATTTATGCATGTATGGTTGGTGAAAATATTGCGCAGATCCCAGATCGAGCCAAGCTTGTCTAATATATCAGTCAAACTAATACATTAGCCAAACCTGGGCACTGATACCACTAAAAATCCTATCACGCCCCGCTTTCCAAAAATACGGAATATGAGCACGTAACATTGGCCCAGCGAATGATTTTTATCATCCATAAGCTGTTCAAGAATCATTACAATATTTCACAAAATAATCAGAGTCGGAAGCAAAGTAATAACCACATGCACATATGAACCAATTACCCACAATAATACTTGAAACCAAACATATATATCTCAAATAGTCCTGATTTGAATAAGTCTAAATCCCGGGTCATACTGCCCAAACACAAAGAATACAAGTAACAAATACAATGTTCAAAATGAGCAACAGGAAATAAATGAAGATAGCAAAAGCTCCAGCCAATAGGAACTTTAGATCACACACTTCATCGGGCAGCTGACCATTCTGATCTGCAATTAGTGAATTTGCAGGAAAAGGAAAAAGAAAACAAGTACCCATTAATTGCAAGTTACGGGCCACTTATAATGTAGGATACAAGTACAGGGGATAGATAATTCTAAGTAACAAGCATAGCATGGTATAAGTGTGTAAACAGAAATATAATATCTAACATGAATCATGCAAACAGAATCAAGCAACATGATATACAAATAGGTAAAGGTAACATGTATCAAGTGTCAAGTGAACAGGTAAGCAGGTAAACATGTATCATGTGTACAAGTAATAGGTACGCAGGGAACAGGGTAAATAGGTAATCAGGTATATAGGTAAATAGGTAAACATGTAATTAGGTGTACAGGTATAAGTACAGGTAATCATGTAACAGGATAATCAGGTATCAGGTGATCAGGAGCAATTAATCAGGAAAACATGTAATCAGGAAACAAGTACAGGAAATCAGATTATGTCATGTCAAGTCTTATTTTATTACTATCTAGGTAGCACTTCATGCGCCCCAAAAACATAACACATGGTTGCTAAAACAAATAGTTTCGCTTTAGATTTTTTAGTAGAGTCCATAGGGCAGTGTACTCAGGGTTCAGGATAACAGGAATAACAGGAATAGGTAGACCTAGTGGTTCTCTTCCGAGTACACCTTCCTATAGGGAAGTATGCAGTCAGGTACAGGAAAGAGGCATAACCTAGTGGTTATCTTCCGAGTACATCTTTCTATAGGGAAGCATGTAGTCAGGTACAGGTAACAGGATCGTGAGTCATGTAGTCATGAACACGTAACAGGCAGGCAGGACACAGGTTCTATTCTCAGTACACGTTTCTATATTTTCCACCACTAGATCTTTCCCTTAACCCCGGCTCGATCAATTATTATTATAATCAGGCATGCATGTATGTGTCGAAAAAAAAAGCAAGGATAATAGGGTATAAACATGTATCAGGTTTAGGGTGCAAGTTAAACAAGTACAGATACATGATAACACATAACAAGGTAAAACAACTAGTTTTCTAATTCAGGACAGCAGGACAGTATTGTACAAAAACAATGATTCCCGCTTCTACAAACATCCTAATCTGGATCCGTTGAAGGATCTGGAAAATAGACTCCCAAACAAATCCAGCGAATATAAATAAGTCATATAGTAATTCACAACATCTTAACTCAAAATAGGTTTGAATCCAGAAAACATGTTCAGTCAGAAATCAGTCAAACGAATTCTCAGTCAGGAAAACCGCATCAAAAGCTCTCAAATAAATTCAGGAAAAATCTAGGGTATTCCTCTATATGTCCAAAATCAAAATATAAAGTTTCATAATATTCCAGTAAAATTTGTTTAGTCATCAAAAATAAGAACACATCAAGAAACGGAAGTTGGCAAATCTGGAATTCCCAACACTGCTGTACGAAAACTGAAGTATCTCGCAAGCCGTGAAACAAAATCTAAATCCGCCAAAGAGAGATGAAAATAGATATAATAAACCAACTTTCATATTTCATAAATATTTTCCTTTCTGTAAAAGAAATTAGGGTGTAAACACGATTCTATACAGAACAGCTAGCAAAATACAGTAAGTATAGTTTTCATAAATGAGCATGAAACGGCACATAAAAATCATCAATAAAATCTACCAAAATTCTGGGTAATCCCTAGATAAGTATAGAAAGACTGACCAAAGTTTCAATTCAAAATAATATGTGTGGCACAAGTATCAAATTCATTTAATTATCAAAATCAACAGGAAACAAAATCTGAAAAAGATCGATACCTCTGCAGTAAAACAGTCATAAGTCACTCATAGGAAAATGAAATCTAGCAAGGTCAGAGCGATTGGAAAATAGATGAAATTATCTAAAACTCATGTTTTTACCGAAATTATGTTACTGACTTCAAGATAGTCCAAAACAGCAAACAAAACAGATCAGCGACAAAATACAGATTTTTCCCTTTAACGACAACTCAACATATATCATACAAAACTTGTTCAAAGCACAACCAAACATGAAATTGATTTTACCAAGTGTACAAACATCATGAATTTGGGTTCTTAACATATCTAAAACACATCTATCACATGGTTCTCTACAAATCACGAATTCTCACAAAAGTCCCGCATACATGATCAAATCAAGAACGGGTAAAACCTAAGTTAATTCATGTCCATATTGTGTCGTGAGGCAACTATGGTCAAGTTTTCACAATAGAGACAAAACCCATCAAGGATAACACACAAGAGTCGTCTCTAGACCTAACTACACTATAGGTGGTATTTTTGACTTGTATCAAACAAAGGAATTGGAGTACAAGTTACTTGCCTGGAAGACGACGATGAATCCCACGAAAGAAAGAGAATAACGGGAACGGATTCTCGGGCACGAACTCAATAGCAACGAATCACGAACAAGATCACGAATCCAAAGAACAAATAACCCACGAACACGATCGGATGGCTGAGATCATGAGATCAAGAGATCAAGGCGATCGGATCAGATCGGACAACTCTGATCGAAGATCAAGATCAAGATCGAGATCTGATCAGTACCTTGATGATAATGATGATGATCGGGTCAGATTGATGATCGGACAGTCCACTATCAAAGCAAATCAAGAACTCCATGACGGATGAGATCAAGATCCAATCGAACAGCTCACAATCGAAGTGTTCATCAAGATGGTGATCAACGACCCACGATCCACTTGATCAAAACCAAAGATCAAGATCAAGATCCACGGACAGTCAAGATTCAATATGATCAAAAACCCACTTGATCAAACAAAACAACCCATCAATCCACTGGTTAGGCGGCAACCGGCGATGACACTCGGCGGGTGCGGGGCGCACGGCACGGTGGTGGCCACAGGTGGCTGCAGCAAGGGCATAGGCGGCGCGAGGGGGATCGCGACAGGGAGGGTTGCGCACAGTAGGTGCAGTCACGGGGTGGCTGACTGCGACACGGCTGTAGTTGTTACTACAGCACACAGGAAGAGGCAGTGTTGCGCAGTGGGGGAGCGACGGCTGTAGCATGCTCATGGTGGCGCGTTGTTGGTTGTCGCGACATGGCCTAGCAACTGGGCCTGGTGCTATGGTGGCTGAGGAGAGCCGGGAGGGGGACTGCGGAAGGGTGCACCGTGACACCAGGACGAGGGTGAGGAGAGGGGATGGCTGTCACCGGTCTGCAGAACGGGAGACGGGGAGGTAGGGGTGATCGGGAGTAGGGGATGAGAAGGAGGCGGCTGATGGTTAGGAAGAACATGAACAGTTTATAATATGGGTATTTATAGAGTAGGGTTTAAGGTTAGGCTGTATATGGGTTGAATGAGTTTTAGTTAGGTTTTGGTAATAGGAAACAGGGTATAGGAGTTGTTAACGGGTCTGGGTTGGGGTAAAGGGTATTTGGGTTTTTGGGTAAATGGGTTTAAATAATGCAAATGGGATTTAGAAGATCTAGGGAAAATATCCAATAAGGGATAAAATAATAATATACAATGAGGACTTTATATAAAAAATATATTAATAATAATAATACTAGAGATCAAAGTAACCATATCAAAAAACTAAGGTTTGCATTACAATGTAAAATTCATAGAAAATAGTTACAATAAGATTACTTACCGAAAATTAGATTTTAAATTGAAGAGTCAAGAATACATTTTAACAAAAATAGTTCGAAAGCGAAAAATTAATTTACAAAAATTTTAAATACAGGAAATACACAGAAAACGTATTTTTGGGAAAAAAGGGGTTACAACACTAATGCATAATTGTTCGGATTCTATGCATCCCATACTACATAGGTCCGAGGGCAAACCCTTATTGTACTCCTCATTATAGGGTTCAACCCCTCACCATGCAACCTAGTACCATGACTACTACAAGATTTAAACACTCTGCAAGTATTGGTTCTCGCCGCGTAATACTGGAGATCAATCCCACTCCGCGGATAATCCTGGGGCCCATTTCACCCCTCGTCCCGGAACACTAGGGATTATCTCACTCCGCGAGTCATCATGGAACCCTCATTGCACAAATGTCCCATGAGCGTCACTCTCATCTCGGAATACTAGAAATCAATCCCACTCTACGGATCATTCTGTGGCATATTTCATCCTTCGTCCCGGAATACTGGGATTGTCTCGCTCCGCGGATCATCCTGGATCCCTCATATTCATGTTTGCTCTTGTTTCATCATATCTCCAACTAGTGTCTGTCCTTAAATTTAAATTGTAATTATTAAGACCTGGAGCTAGCTTACCCACTGCGCTTAAACCAAAACACTGAGAATGTTAGCCCATAATGGCTACTTCTCAAAGAGAAAGTTAACCCACACTGGCTACTTCTCAAATTTCATATATTAAAACCTGTCGGTATTCTGGGTCCTGCTCACTCTAGAACAACCAACCATTTCAATAAAGAGATCACATAGGTCACATCTAACATCATCATACACATCTCATTCATTATTCATTATTTCTTCTTTATCTATTCTCTTTATGTTCATCATCTCAATGTAAATTAACACTTATAACAATGCGATTGATCAATTTCTTGTAGACAAACACTCAGTTAGCATTTCTGATTTATCAGTTAACAATATTCAACAACTTTTTAATTGATAAATCCTTTACAAAACATATCATGATTAATAAAATTTCAAATCCTTGCTTCTATTATCTCATAATTTCACGTATAGCACCCTCTGCATGAGTTCCTAAAATTGTATTCCATTCCCAAAATTTTAAATTATTTTAACATAAACAACTACCCTCAAATATAGACTAGAAACTAGATTCATCTTGTACTTTGTCTAATGTAACTTTTAAATCTCCAAAATGCATTTTAAAAATAGTGTAGAATTATTTCCAAATATTGTAATAATATACTAAAAATATTTCCACAACTTCCTCTCATTTTTAAAAACATGAAAAAGCCCAAAAATATTTTTAGAAAACCATATGTGTACACCCGGGATCAAACCCAGGCGCACAGCAAGCCAAACCGCAACCCAAGGTGCACCCAACAACCAATACGCCAACCCTCTGTTAGTGAAAAACTCTAAACACAATTTCCTTATATGTTTTCACTTACTGTTTTGATAATCCCTTAGAGTTTTCAAAAAGAAAAACCTCCACTGGAGCTCAAACCCGTGACCACAGGTCGCTGCACACATCACCTACACCCAAACGCTAAGACCAGGCAGTCAAGCCTACTAATCTGATTATACTACTATTGCAATTCTTTTATTGCAACTCTCTATTTCTAAATTACTTTAAAACTTCAATTTCGCATTCGCTATGCATTATTATTTCTAATCATTACCAGAAAATAAGTTCCTTCATCATTAGTGTATTAGCCCGAAATAAATCCTATAACAATCTATTCCTAAAGTATAAGAAAATTATTGCCCAACTTGCATGATTTATTCATAGTTCTACAACTTGAACTATATAAATTATTATTCTCTATACAACTACATTTTTTGGGTGAGTTTTTACATTACTACGTTGTATATAGAGAAATTTAATTCCATGTGTTTATTTTATAAATTCTTCACTAGATAACCATTCTACATACATTAATTCAATTATCTACTACATGATTGTTCTCACGCCTTACTTCCAAAAATAAATACGGAATACGAGTACGTGACAAAGCCTAGTGAATGGTTTTCATCATTCATAAGCTGTAGGATCGACTCAGCATCATAACAGAAAATATAACAGAATATACTCAACCACGCATGTATGAATATTTTATTAATCAACATAAATCATTTGAAGCAAATATAAATATCCCAAATAAATTCAAGATCTGGATCAAAAGTAAAACTTCGGGAGTACAAGCCCGTTACAAGTTTTAAGTAGCAGCAAGAATTAAATAAACTCAAATACAAAATAACTAAAGCAAGTTTTTCCAAGCGAAGCCTAAAACGTTTGCTCACCAACTCCTGTAGGCAACTAATCTCCAAAACCTGTATTTTATCATGTGGAAGAAAATAGAGAAACAAGAGACAGACGCACATCAGTGCAAGTTACGGGCCGCAAGTAGTACAAGAAATGGGTATGGGAACAAGTGCGATAAAGTATTAAACAGAGATTTGGAAATCAAGAATATACAACGCAACAAGTAATAAGTTTCAAAGTGATTGAAAAGCAAGTAAGACGAATCAAATAACAGGATCAGGTAACAAGTAAGCATGTAATTTGTATCAAGTGTCAAGTAAAAAGTGAACATGTGATTGGTAACAGGTATCAAGTAGCAAATAACATGTAATATGTAACAAGTAACAGGAACGGGTAACAAGAATGTGCAAGTGAACAGGTTATACTTAAGTCTATTGTTTAATCCTATCTAATGTAGCACTTCATGCGTCCCAATTATTTACCACATAGTTGCTACATACAAACAAGTTACATTTTAGGCCTAGTGGTGGATTATTCAGGTTCAAGTACTCAAGTCTTTCAGAAAATACGAGCATGTAGTCGAACCATGGGCAATAGAGGTGGCCTCCGCATGCAGTAGAGGTGGCCCCTGTCAACCCCTGACGTGCAATTAGTTCTACGTAGTACATAGTTCCATCTGATTATAAACACATTTCATGTAATCATATAATGGGCACTAGAGATAACCCCCGCAGGCACTAGAGGTGGCCCCGTCAACCCACGACGTGACACTTAGTTCTACGTGGCACTTAGTTCCATCTGATTGCAAACACCTATCATGTAATCATATAATGGGCACTAGAGGTAACCCCCGCAGGCACTAGAGGTGGCCCCCGTCACCCATGGAAAGTAAAGTAAGTAAGGTTTATTTTATGATGTTTTTTGTAATTGCCTTGTATAGACGTATGGTATGGTGGGAGTTGTAATTTGTCGATGGAATTAAGATCAAAGTCTGGCACTTAGTTCTACGTGACACTTAGTTCCATTTAACTTAAAATTATGGAAAACACGGCCCCCCTTCTGAGTACAACCTCCTATATACCCCACTACTAGGTCTTTCTCTTAAACCCTGGCTTGATTAATTATTATTCTTATCAAACATGCATGGAAGTGTACAAACAGGGCAAGTAGACATGGTAGGAAACATGGAACAATTTCAAGTTAGGTAGGAAGCATATTCGAGTGTCAAAACAAATTATAATTATCAAAAACGATGAGAATTCCAATTCTGGACAGCAGGACGTTGTTGCACCAAAACTGAGAATTTTGTTGTTACAAGAGTACAAATTTAGATCCATCAGAAAATCTAGAAACTAAACTCTCTGTCGGTTCCAGCGAATATAAACAAGATACATAAAATTTGTAGCAACTAGTGTCAAAATAGCAAACTACGCAGGGTTCGTGTTCAGCCAGAATTTATAAAATTGTGTTTCGAAACATGAAACAAGTCTGAAACTTCATCAATTAATTCCAAAAAATTTTGGGGTGGTTCTCTAGTGTGTCTGGGTCTCAGCATACTAAATTTCATGTCATAATATTATAGATAGAATATTCAAATTAAATTGGAATACAAGATGACATAGCAAATTTGTGAATCTGGAATTCCAGACCATGCAGCACTAAAATAGCCATAACTCAAAAAATATAATTCGGAATTCAGTTCCGTCAAAAATATTGTAAACTAGACATCTGGGGATACATTTCATATCAAGAACACAAGTCAAGATTCTAACATTATCACGGTTGAAACAGTACGCAAAAATAGGAACATCAACATAAGTGGTTTCTTTTATATAAAAAGTGACATGATTAGTAACTATTATGAGTCTAAATTATGTGATACAAATCAGAGTGTAATAGGTATCAAATCAGCAAGCCACATGTATTTCTCAACTCAAAAGAAAGCAAAATCAACACATGCATCATGTAACCATACATCTACAAGTCAAGGTGATTCTTAAATTCCTGTGTTCAAATAATTAGATAATAATTAGATCTAACTAGTTGTGAAACGAATATATTAATGAAAGATTGTGACTCTTATGATCATGGAATTGATAAGGACGACAACAAGTAAAAATGAGATCATCAATGATAAGCCAAAGGTGAGTCACAACTATAATCTACTTGTGGTATTTTCAAATAAAAGCTTGTACTACAACAATGAATTGTACAAGAAGATACTTGCCTTGATTGGATGGTAACGTTGATCGACGATCGAGATCGGATGGATCGGACCCCGCGCGGATCTTCATGACGAGCAAGATCAAGAGATCAGACGGCTGAGATTGCAAGTGAAGTTGATGATGATCACGATCACGATCGGACGATCGGGCAGCCCAGATCCAGAGCTGATGATGATGGAGATGAAACTTGATGATGCTGATGATCCCAATCACGAGGGGATTGGAAGGCTAGGATTCAAATGATCCAACTCTTGATAAAACAGTAACGACAATGGGGCTTTGGCTACGGTGGCGTTGGGCGAGGCTGACGGCGAGGAGCGTCGGGGCTGTGCTGACTGTGGCAAGCACGACTCGATGATGGGCGGTTGTGGTAGGGATGAGGCATTGGCGGCTTTGTTTTGGAAAAGAAACAGAGGAGATAAGGAAGGAGGAGCTCGGGGTGGTCGAGCTCGGGGCTGACGAGGAGTGGAATGGCAGGACTGCATGTCGGGGCGCAGTAGAGGGGCTCAGAGGTTCAATGGGGCTATCGACTGAAGAGGCTAATGATGGGATCTACAAAAGGAGATGGAGGCGGCAAGGTAGTGAGGAGAAGAACGGATGACGAGGAGATAGGTTGAGCAGGAGGAAGAGGAGGGTGAGCGGAATTGATCGGCGAAGATGAACAGGAGGAGTAAGGGTTTGGCAACTGTTAGGGGGGGGGGTTTGCACAGTAGGCAGCTAAGGGGTAGGGTTTAGCTAGGGTTAGGGTTATAAGTTAGGTTATATATATGAATATGGTTGCTGGTTAATGGGTATTAGGGTTTGGATCCAATAAGAGATAAGCTATAGGGTTTGGGTTTTAAAATCAGGGAGACAATTAAATAGAATAGGCATTATAAAACATATATATATATATATATATATATATATATATATATATATATATATATATATATATATATATATAAAATAAAACACAAAGAAAGCTATCAAGTGGCTCACATTCAATCTATCCCAAAATCAATGGACCAGATCTACTTTCACAAAACATATTTTCCCGCCCAAATTTCAAACTCCACAAATTCAAAAAAACACACACACTCTCTCTCTCTCTCTCTCTTTCCCCCCCAAAAAAAACTCCCCGTTCTCTCTCTCTTTCTCCCCGTTCTCTCTGTCTCATCCCGCGACTCTCTCTCTCTCTCCCTTCCCCAAATGACCCATCGGTTCTCTCGCTCTCTTCCCCGGGCTCTTCCCCCAGGCGCCACCGCCGCCAACCCGTTCTCTCTCTCTCTTCCCCCGACTCTCTCTCTCTCTCTCCCTTCCCCAAATCACCCACCGGTTCTCTCTTTCTCTTCCCCGGGCTCTCCCCCTAGGCGTCACCGCCGCCACTCTAGCCGTCATCCCCCCTCCACCCTCCTCCACTTCCTAACCTCCACCAAACCCCACTGCCTCTCCTTTACGACCTCCGCCTTCTGCACCCCCTTCGTGGGCCCCACTCTCGGTGGTCGCAGTGGCAGCGGTGGCCGCATCCTCCGCCTTCTCCACCCCCTTCGTGGGCCCCACTCTCGGTGGTGGCAGTGGCAGCAGCGGCCGCGTCGGAGGTGCGTCATCATCCCTATCGGCAGTGGCAGCAGCGGGTAATTCCCTATCGATTAGAGATCTAGGGTTTCAATGCTTTTATTTTTGTTGTTGTTTCCATATTTTCAACTTGAATGCAATTTTATTATTAAGTTTCTATATTTTGGGTTTTAATTTGAGATTGATCTTCGTTAGATTCTACATTTGGTTTTGGGTTTAGTTGCATTCCTCTATAATTGCTTAAGGCAGGATAGGTGTGGTGTAATCCCTGAGTTGGAATTATGTATATAAAGTTCTCTCCTTATGAGTTCATCAAACACATGCCTACAGAACCGGATGACTGTATATGGAGTTCTCTCCTTAATAATGGTAGGATTCATGGGAATGTTGAAATGGCAGATATTCAGCTAAAAAAATGATAGACATGGAGCCTATGCATTCTGGGTATTGGGTTTTGTTGTCGAACGTATATGACGATATGGCGAGGTGGGATGATAAGAGGAGTGAAGGATGGTGGAGTGAAGAAGAGCCAGGCCATCTACTTTTCTATATATAATCAGACTAAATAGTTAAAATAGATAATCTGGGGTTGCTATGATCCTTTAATTATTTATTATGCTCGAGCATATATGTTGTGTATGACATTTTAAAAATTAGGGATGGAGAATGCAGGTTGATTTGTGAAGTTCTTAGTAGTTTATTGAAATGAGTTGGGAATAAATTTGATTGCATATGCTAAAAGTTAAATCTCCTCATCTCTTATTTATTTTGCATCTTCGCTTTTATTGTAAATTATTCTTTTCTAATTGTAAGCGTTTATTTTGACTACTGTAGCACGTCTTCAATTTTCCAACTCAAATTTATTGTACGTACCCATTTCATTGTCATTCCATGGCTCCTAACCGATGAATAATGTCTGAAGGCTAATGCCTAATGATAATCATACCTGTAGAAATTTAATCTCTGGACAAAGAGTCGATGACTATATGAGATGTTTTAACAATCCTTGAATATTTTGATCTATTTGTTGCCATATTCATGTGTGCTAGCTTACTGTCGTGCTGTGTACTCAGAATCACTATTAGCATATGTAGCTATCATTCTCTGAACATTACAAAAATGACTTATGGTTGTTACTGTTAAGCACTTGACATTTTCAGTACTGTAGTAGGCTCTTTTACTGCATTCATTGGTCCCCTCATCCTGCATATTGTAGCTGACCTTGCATTAATGTGACGACACTCAGAAATTTGAAGTACGGGCCATTTCACTCTTAAATCCAGTTTATACCTCTTAGAACATTTTTTTCTATTACTGCAGTTTGCCCAAGTGAGAGTTCTTAATCTACTTATTTAGCTACTATGCACATTGCGCAATAGCCTGAATTTGAGTAGTAATAAATGTTTTCTTAGGGTCCAATCTTTGTTGAAACCCATTTTGATTCATGCGCTGGTTAATGTTGGATTCAGCTTTGCTAGGGGGATACTATAACTATTGCTTGAACCTAGGTTTTCTAGGTAAAGGATTTGTATAGTTTCTATACGTCTCTCAGAAATACTAAGATGGAATTGGTATAACAACAAGATGTAATGAAAAACAAGTTCCTTTTTGCCGATAATTAATAGATTAAAATTAAATATACAGACTTAGTAAACCAACGAATTTGGAAAAAATATACACACTCAGTGATAGGAGGTTTAGTAGATTGTTAGGGATTGCACTCAAGATATTTTCTGCTCTTCAAATATGGAATCTTGGGATTTAGTGAGATTCTCCCAAAAAACTTTGCTTAGTTATTCTACATACTGTTCATCTTTCTTGATCATCCGACTAAACACCATATCTCCTACATCAATATATATAATCAAAGTTAGATCATAGTTGTTAATATTATTATGTTCGTATTTTAAAATAATTTATAATCAAAGTTAATCAGAACATCAAAGAAGAAAATAGATTACTCTACAATGTCTTGATTGGTTTGTTAAAATAATTAGAACGTCAAAGTTAATCATCATATATTTCCCCTCCTTTATATACAGATCAATTGCTCCAATTAAAGAACAGTAATGGATGACATCACTATATATGGCCATGTAAGTATCTCCTTTTTTTAAAAAAAATCTACAACTCTTGATATAACAATAAGTTCCTCACATTTTAATGTTTACTTTAATACCTTACAGGTTGATGTTGACTTGGAAAAAGCAGTAAGTGAAGCTTTTCATTGTATTCTTATCACATTAATTAATTGTCCACTTACATTCAAAATTGATATTTTTCTATTGCAGGTGCAATTCCTTAGACAAAAAAATGTCGGGGTTACCATTCGAGATGAACGCGAGCTTCATCTAATATCTCTTCGCAAGGTAAGCTTCACCCTTTATTACTTGGTTTGTCTTTTGCTTATTATTGATTTTTTTATTAATTCCTACTTTTTAACCACCCAATGTAAAGAAAGGAAACAAGTTATTCTGGCAAAGGAAAGGGAACGTAAAATGAAATGTCCATTGCGGTATATGCTTATCTTGCTTCTGATTTGAGATTTCTTCTTCCTCTAGATTTATTTGAATTTTGTTGATTTCACTGTTTATACTATGAACACTGTCAAGTGTGATTGTGGGCTTGAGATTATGAATGTGGGTTTGAGAATTGAGATTATGCTGATTATGATAAGTTTCTTAAAGTGAATTATTTTTGTGAAGATTCCAGTGGCTGTTTATGCTGTTAATGCTGTTTCCACTTCACATAGCTTCACAGTTCAATTTGATCTATACCCATAATATGATCACCCATAATATGAATGTTGCATTTCCTAATAGACTTCACATAGCTTCCAGTTGCTTCGCATAGCAATGTTGCATTTGTGAAGCTATGGGTACTGATCAATAGACTTGCATTCCAGTGGCTATTTAAGCTTTGAGATTATGAATGTTGCATTTCTTAATGTCCACAGTGCACCCATAATATAATCAGTACAGTTTCACTATAACCACACTTGCAAGATCACATTCACATTATATAATACACAGTTATAATAAAAATTAATGAAGTCATAAGCTTTTCAGTTTTGAGCCCTTCATAAGCAATGTTGCATAAGCTTTTCAGTTTTGATTTGAATCTGCAAAAAAAATAAAAATTAACTAGAGAAACAATGAAGTCAATTAAATATAAAAAGCAATGTTGTTTAGAGAAGCAATGAAGTCAATTAAGCATTAACATTTTTTCTATGTTCTATTGAAATATTTAGAATTTATATTTTTTTTAGATAGTTAATTTTGATTTTTGAAATAAAAAAAATCAAGAATTTTCGTTAACTACAATTTCAGCGTCCATTTTAGATGTTGATATTAATAACTTTTTAGAACCCGTTGTTGTGATTGGTGCTTTATAGACAATTCCATAGATGGGATAAAGTTCTGATGATGAGATTCATCTATCATAAACAGATAGGCATCCCATGCCAGCACAAATTTTGATTTCAAGATGTCACCATTTTTATAAGGTATCAATTTTAGTATCAATTTTGTTAGGGTTTGTGCTTTTTATCATCAATTTAGGGTTTGATGAATTGGGAATTTAGGGTTTTGATTGATTAAATTAGTTCTAATTTGTGATATTGTTCAATTAGTAATTTTACTTTTATGACTGCGTTTAAGATCAAAGCTGTTGTTAAATGATTTTTGCCTTCATTTCATGTCACTAAGATTTAATTTTCATGTACTTATATATTCTGTACTGAATTGCAGTGTCCTTTAAGTCTTGAGAGGACCATTGGAAACAGTTGGAATTGGAGGAGGCCCGAAAGGCGGGGCTTGCCCCGGCCGAGGTTAACGAAGATGGAAAAGAAATCAATCCCCATATTCCTCAGTATATGTCTTCGGCTCCTTGGTATCTTGATGCTGAGAGACCGGTAAGCCTCTCATTCCTGTGTATGTACTAATTTTTACTTTGTTGTTTATGTCTTTATCAAAGTTGTTGGTTTTGTTTTTGGTTTTTTTAGAGTTTAAAACATCAACGGAAGTGGAAGTCAGATCCAAACTATACGAAAGCGTGGTATGATAGAGGATCAAAGATATATCAAGCGGATCGATATAGGAAGGGTGCATGTGAAAAGTAAGTTTTTTCCACCTATCTCCTCCTTTAACTTTTGTAATATATGCCTCGATACGTACAACCCATTGTTGTGATATTTGGATGAAAGTTGGGGTGGGGATATTGGAAGGCGTTCTACATGGTATATACCTTTATTATAATGGTTAATGTGTTTGATCATGCATGTTCTCTCACTATTTAGCATTCCTGACAAGGATGGGTCTTCAGAGAAAGAGTATTGTTTAGTTTAACTTTAGGTGTGTTAGGGAAAAAGATAAAAGTAGTAGTTTGGAAAAAGTTATTTTGGCTAAACACATTTAATTCAGCTTTCGAACACCTATTTTGAGTTTGAGTTTAAAAGTGCTTTTAGATCCAAAAACACTCTCCAATGTACTGCTAAGCAGCCTTATTCATGCTCTAAATTCATTATGTTCATTATGTCCGGGTTGTTTTTGTAACAGGTGGAGTTGGCAGGAGTGGTGGGGACGAGGGCCATGGGGAGGATTGTGGTGAAAGGATCTGGAGGCAGCTGCAGGGGCAGCGGCGGGAGGGAGTGGTGGAGCAGTGAATGTGGGGGTGACTTTGTCGGTGGGGGTAGAGTTGGGGAATGTCGTGTCGTTTACGAGAATGCAGAGAGCAGTGAGTAGGAATATGGTGGATAGTTTGTCGATGCCGACATTTAGAGTTGGGTATACAATTACAACTGATGCGCTTGATGAGCTTTATAAGAAGGTGAGTTTTTTTGTTTTAGTTTTGTGTAGTTTGTTTGATTGAAATAATGTGGAGGTAGGAGGGGTAGGCTTTTAGAGTTGTAGATCGACATTAGCATGTAGTAGCATAGACATGTATCCAACACGATGGGTAACAAACTTTTATATTGTCAGTACGTGAGTTCGATACAATCATACAAGTAACTTTCAATTACAAATGTCTGCGCTGCATTTGTAATTAAAAGTTACAAATGGCAACTTTAGATAACAAAAAATTCAAAAATAACAAAGATAACATTAAATAGAATCTTTTGAGAAAGTATATATAGCTAATAACTTAGAGTTAATATTGAAAATTTATGAGTTCACTACAGAAAAAAACTGTATCAAAGAGTATAATAATTTAAAATATTTAGAGCATGGCTAAAGCTCTAAGAGGTATGACGTAGGTTTTAGAGTTGTACTGGGGATTTAGTGGCATTCCAAGAATGCATACCCGTATAGATAGAGTCCTTGAAGCATTACAAGCTTCACTTGAGAGAATTAATTGGTCAAACAGAAGCACAGAAAATCATCAACAACTCCATGGTTGTAATCAGTGCTGGTACTAATGATTTTTTTCAAAATTACTTTTTTTACCCAAACAGATTGAAGCAATTCACAGAGCCGCAGTACGAGGACTACTTGGTCTAACTAATGTCTGGATACATCAAGGTTTCAATATCTAACCCTTTAATATAATCTGGCATTTTTGACGTAATGTGATCGATTGACTACTAAAACATTTTGTTTGAAGTCTTTAATAACAAATGATTGTACATTTTAACCAAGAAAAGCATTTATTTTTAAATAAACATTCAGTCGTATGTGTATAGCAAGGATTCTTTTGCAGAATCTCTTAGTCCATGAGATTTGTTGCTAATCACCTATACAGGCAATTGACATAGTATACATACCATGTCTTGATGAGATAATTGATCTGAATTCTTACCTTGAATGAATTTATAATATAAGCAAAACTGCATATCTAATAAACAAACTTTATTTAAAAAACTCCTTTTTTCTCTATGTAGAGAACTTAAATTGAAGTGAACATGTATTTTTAGAAAGATCAAAAAGTTCAAGCACTAATGCATTTTCTTATTAATTTTTCCAATTTTGAGACCTGATTGTTGTGTATAGAGTCTTTACTAAATATTAATATCTCCTCCTAACTTTTCCCTAACTATATATCATTCAAATTCAATTTGCAATTATTGTCAAGAGTGGCTGCTACAATAAAGCCTTCCTTTTGTTTGAGGACATGAAGAGGTCAGGCGTACTACACCTGATCCCGTGATCCTTGCTAGCCACCATTCAATGCCTGCGCCCGCACTAGAAATCTCTCCTTTGGCCAAGCTATATCAAAATTATGTATTCATTGCAATTTTTAAATGCTTGACTATTTTTTTTCTTATGGACAATTCATTTCATTTAATGATCATATACTTTTGTAGGCATTTATATCACGTGCATTATACTTTTGTAGGCATTTATAGAACGTCAAAGTTAATCATCATATATTTCCCCTCATTTATATACAGATCAATTGCTTCATCAAAATTGAAGAGAATCTGTGAATGAGTTATATTATTTGTGAATGAGGTATATTTTTGGGTTGTCGTTATTTGTGAATGAGTTATTTTTGGAATTTTCATATAGCTCCGTATAAGAAGACTAGAGCTTCTAGCATAATAGTTGATGTCCCGGGATTCATAATAGGAAAATACTGGATCATAAGATCTGTATCAGTACAGTTGGCAACTTGCTCGCTCACCAAGAACTACAGGTCCTAACCTGTCCGTCTAGCATAGGTGATCGAATGGCCATTATCAAGAACAATAGCTAGGGGGGGGCTGATTCTACCACTTGGATCTCTGTCATTATCTCAAACCTTTCGCGACCATGCTAGACAAGGTCCTACACCTAATCTGAAAAAAATGTTTACCACACGATGAGATTGATATATAGCCCAACAGAAATATATGCAATTAAAATAAGAAAACAAATCGATTTTTAGAAATCGAAATGAAGTTCATGTTAAATCATGCTAATCAAGGAAATATGTTGTAACTTTTTACTAATCGCAATGATAACATAATGCCACAAAAATGTCCATACAGAATCTTTCAGATACATAAGATTTTGCCAACCCAATTGAATTCTAACATCAGCACTAAAAACCATAACACCATATCAAATATTATTGGCATATACATCATAATGCTTGACAAATATTGCATTTAAAAACTCAAATCTTTTGTTCACAAAGATGCTAAGAGGTTCATAATGTTACTAATTTATCATTTCTATCTCACAACATGATGCCTGTAACAGGTTAATTTTTTTATAAAAGGACCTATTCACTATAGTTGTGTGATTGAAAAAAATAATGCAAGTCAATTTCATGGCATGATGCCTTAAGCATGATGAAAAATTCAAAAGGAATTTTTTTTTAGCATTCAAACTTTCATTTTTTCACAGAAGATGTAGAAGGTGATACATTTGCTAAACAAAAGTTATCTCATTAGCCACCTTTGCAACTTTTTTATGTTTTATGTTTTATGTTTTATGTTTCATTATAAACTTTACTTCATCTTGAAGAAATTACTATATATACTTCTAATTCCATATCAATGAAACCTCTTCCTGAAATCTTGCATATGGATATGGATAATAATCATTAGGAATGATATATATGAATTTTTCACCAAGAGCATGCATGAGTGTTGTTCATGGAATGTTGACACGAGCTATGAGTCCATACACATAGCTTCCACATTGTAATAGAAGTTTCTTTCACTTGAAAGCTAAAAAATTGTGAACCGTCCTCTGAAAAACAAATTTCTCATATTAGTACCTCAGCAAATTGATCATAAATACTTCCATCTCATATTATTACCTCAACAAATAGTTATTGTTTGTTGTTTGTTGTTAGTTAGTTTTAAAACTCTCATTGTTTTCATTGATTATTGTAAACTCTTACTATTTGTTTCAAAACTCTTACTGTTTTTTTAGGTACACTGTTTGGTCCCATTTTTGAAGACATGAAGCAATCTGTTTTTCTACAAGACTGTAATTTTTTTTTACCTCTCATTCGGTTGGTTGGTGTAAATTTTGGTGAAGGATGTAATTGTTGTAATATTTAGCATTTTGGAAGATTATGTAAGTATCTGTGTATAATGATGATATAATATAGTTATGTTAATACCCGTACCCGCAATTTGTGGAGTATTGGGTTCTGTGTTTGGTTTTTGAAAGGTTTTTCGAAGGTTTTTCAAAAAATCCATTACGTTTTCAAATGAATTTTTGGTTTTTATTTTGTATCTTGCATTATATTCTGATTTTTTCCCCCAGAGCCTTATATATATGATGCCTGTGTGATGTTGCTTGGTTGAGCCTGGGGAGGATTGATATTTATTGCCTGTGATGTCATATATTTAATTGTTAGCAGAATTCCGTAAGGAATTTCTGTAAAAGGGCTAATATTTTAGGGGAGGTTCTGTCAAAATTTTTACTAAATTTTCTAAAATCTATTATGTTTTCAAACGATATCTTGGTTTTTATTTTGTATCTTAGTCATATGAAGATTTTTTCTTCCCAGAGCCCTATATATATAATGTCCGTGTGATGTTGCTTGGATTGGCCTGGGGAGGATTTATATTTCTTGACTGTGATGATAAATTTTTAATTGTGAGCAGAATTCCGTAAGGAATTGCTGTAAAATGGCTAATATTTTAAGGGAGGTTCTGTCGAAATTTTCAGAAAATTTCCTAAAATCTATTATGATTCCAAACTATATCTTGGTCATTTGGCTAGCGACATGTAAAATGGCTAATATTTTTTTTACAAATGAAGTGTCAAACAGACAGAGCATGAAGTGTCAAAGTTTGTAAGCTCAGAAATAACACAAACAGATCATGAAGTATCAAATTTTGTAAGCTCAGAACAAATACAAACAGAGCATGTAGTGTCAAATTTTGTTAGCTCAGAACAAACAGAAACAAAGCATGAAGTGTGTAATTTTGTAAGCTCATAAATAACACAAACAGAGCCTGATGTATCAAATTTTGTAAGCTCATAACAAACACAAACGCAGCATGTAGTATCAAATTTGGTAAACCCAGAACAAACAGAAACACATCATGAAGTATCAAATTTTGTTAACTCAGAAACTGAACATGAAGTATCAAATTGTGTACGCTCACGACAATGAACAACAGAAACTGAACATGAAGTATCAAATTGTGTACGCTCAAGACAAACAGAAGCTGAACATGAAGTTTCAAAATTTGTAAGCTCAGAACAATAGACACTGAACATGTGGTTTAAAAAAACCAGTAGGCTCAGAATACACTATTCATAACTAGGGCTGCATTGGGGTGCCGCGCCAACTAGGATATGATAGATATATAATCAAGAATAAATACAACAAGCTTGAAATAATTATTCAGATCATATAGTGTTTTGCATCACTGCCTACACCAACACACCAAAGGAGAGAATCAACCACCAAAAGTCTTAAATGAGAATCAATAATATAATTTCAAAGGAGGCCTGTATATAGTAGATGATTGTATTAGAAAGGTGGTTGTATTTGTTTACAATCAGTTTTTTTTCCTGTCATGGTGCATATTTTTAATTAATGTTCTCACATTTCTTTAAAAAAATCTAGCTTTTTGAAGAATTGGATAAGTCAATATTTAGATATTTCAGGGCAATAAAGATAAATTCCTAAAAAACTGAAACAATTTAACGAATAATTGTTAAAGATGTATAAAGAGTTATAGTGAATGACTTTTGATCTTAGCATGTATAATGCATAAATTTATATGCAGTTCATCCAACCAAATAACTCCAAATAAATTTATATGCAGTTCCGAATACGTGCCATAGGCACGTGCCACGGGCATACCTAGTATATATATATATATATATATATATATATATATATATATATATATATATATATATATATATATATATATACACACACACACATACAGAGTACATCATGAACAATCAAAACTAATAATAGTGATAATAAAAATAATAGTAATAGCAATAATAATAATAATAAAGAGTTTCTCTCTCTAGAAAATTCTAGAAAGAGAAACTAACCCCCATTCAAAAAAACCCAACAAAACCCTAGATCTGGAAACCCTAGGGGCGGCGCTAGCCCTCCTCGCCCCCCCCAATCATCCCCCTACCTTTCCTCCACTTCCTTGCCACTGCGCGCAGCACGTCGATCCTTCCTTTGCTCCACAATGTCGAAGAGGCGACTTCCTTCGCTCTTCAATCGACGGAGCTCCACAGCGACCCTCAGCGCTGCCCCCCCTGTCGTCCCCCCTGACCAGCCCTCCACCTTTAGTGTACCATTTGGGTGTTGAGAAGAAGGTTTTTGGGGATTAGGGGAGTGGGTGTATGTGTGTTGTGAATTGTACCTTGGATTGGTACTGTGCTAAGCTCAATGGTGGAGAGCTTCCTTATGATGAAGGAAAGCCTGTGGTATATGAATGTGGAAGTGCTTGCAAATGCCCACCAAGTTGCACGAACCGGGTGAGTCAGAAAGGGTTGAGGAACCGATTGGAGGTGTTTAGGTCTAGAGAGACCAACTGGGGAGTTCGTTCATTTGATTTGATAAGGGCGGGATCTTTTATCTGTGAATTTAGTGGCAAAGTGCTAACAAAGCAACTGGCTGAGACTGATGGAAGGAGGGAATGCTTTGTCTGTCCTGACGAAGTCGACGATGCCCAGTTCACCGATGCCTGGATCGCCGATCGCCCAGATTGCCGACGCCCAGTCCCTCCCCTATCAATGTTGCCAATGCTCGGATCGCCGATGCTTGCTCTTGCACTCACTTTTCTCAACTTTCGGGGGGCTTTTCTCAATTGTCGCGGAGCGACTATGTCGCGCCAGAGCATCCTCCCGCGCCGGTTATCACAAACCCCACGGATCTGGGACTCAAGTGTGTGAGGTCGGTGGTTCGGTATGGGGCCCGTGGGGCCAGTCCGGTGTTTTTTTGCTGTGGGAGGTGGGGACTGTGTAGCACGTTGTATTGCACGATTGTGGGGCTTGGGCCCGAAGATGGGGTCCCTCCATGATGTGCGCTCACTTGTTTGGGTATCCAATGAGGCTGCCGATGCAGTCTTGACAGCGCCTACTATTAGGCTATTGAGCTTCCTTCAGTTTAGGCCACTGTCTCGTAACAGCGTCGCCTCTTCCCTCGTTGGGAGTAAGAGTCGAGTTGAGCCTGTGTGGTGAGAAATCGCCTGAGAGAGCAAGAGCATGAGAGAGGTGAAGGTATCCTCTCCACGGCTTTCTCCTGGACCGTGGTTTTTGGTAGGGTGAGTATTTGGTGAGAAATCGCCTGAGATAACATAATCATGAGAGAGGTGAAGGTATCCTCTTCACGGCTATCTCTTTGGTAGCAGCTGTGGGAGCTGTTGGCGTGTTTGTTGGATGAGTGGTGGAGTTGGTGGGAGGGTGTGGTTGTTGTGCATGTGTCGTGGTGTCATTAGTCGGCCTGCGGGGCTTGGACCCAAAGATGGGGTCCCCCCAGCGAGGAGAAGGCAGGGATCAGCGGTTGTTAAAATCCTGCCAAACTAGTTTCATGTGGGTGTGCATGTGTCGTGGAGGCAGTGTACGAAGCTAAACTAACGTACACATAATTTTTCTGGACCGAGCTTGTTTGTCGGCCCACCCTCCAGGGTTGTTAGAGGGATTTGCTGTTTGTACGGGTCATGTTGCTTCTTGTATGTTTTATTTCCTGTCTGTAGGTTGTAATCTGGCCCAGTTCTCTGGGTTTGTATCATTAATTTCTTATTAATGAAACAGGGTGGCCATACTCCACCTTTTCCTTCAACAAAATAATAATAATAATAATAATAATAATAATAATAATAGTAATAATAACAATGACAATAACACTAATAATAATAATGAGATAATGAGAATAATAGTAACAGTAGCAATGTCATATACAAAATAAGATTATATTACAATATGAAAGTCATTCGAAAATAACTACACGACTAATGAATAGAATGAATAAATAATAGAATATCAACGAAATAACAACAATAATAATAATAGTTAATGAAATTACAGGATAAACTAAGATTTGGTTTTAGCAATTTATTAAAATAATCTAAATAGTAATATTACATTTGATTTGGGCTAGAATGTAATAGTTGATCAAATAGAAATAAGAGTTAAAATTAAAATGCATTATTATTCGGAATAAATATAATTTTCGATTATAAAAGACTTTAATATAAAAATCCAAAACCGAATTTGACATTAATGAATTTATAAAAATTGAAATACAGAAAATACTCAGGAAATACACATTTACGGGAAAGGGGGTTACAATTGTAATTAAGCATGTACTAATAAATTTTGCTAGAGATGTCACTTTACACATGTCAATTTCATTATCCATCTACATATTTCTAACATGCACTATTACTAACATTTTAGAAAATAATGAAAACCTCACACATTCACATACTAACTATGACTAAGAGTGCATAATTAAAATTCTAGGAAACATCAACACTTATACACATCAATTAAATTATCATCTACATATGTTATGGCTAAGCATGCACAATCTCCTAAAATTTAGAAGACAATGAGAACACCCACCTCAAAAGCTCATAGCAAGATGCTCCAAAAAAACCTCCACTCCAAAAATAAATCCAAAAGCTCCCTTCTTTTCGAAAAGCAACTCAACAGCAAAGAAGTACCTTTTTTTTTTTTTTTTTTTTGGTTAGAAGCTAGGAGGGGGTTTTAAATGGATTAATTAATGGGGAATTTAATTAACTACCCACTAAACTATTTAACCACCCATTAAACTCTCCACTAAATCCACTCACTCAACTCACCCCTCCTTCTCTCTCACTAACCGGCCAACCATAAGGGTGGGCAAAGCCCATGCTTTATTGTGTTTGTAGGCACGTGAATTGCACACAAAATATTTTGGGACTTTAATTTAATATGAAAGCATATGTTACACATTTTAATATAGATTCAATAAAACTAGTTTGAATTAATTATAATAAAAGTTTCATGCACAAATAAAAATAAACATACACACTTCGTAAATTTTATTTTGAAAGAGAATACAACCAATACGTGCACTGCGAACACGTGTGTCTTACGTATAAGTAAATATTCAAATGAAAATGGATTTGAGCTGCAGAGAAATTTTTATAAACAATCGCAATATGATATACGTAAAAATATTCATATTGATAAGGTTATGAATATTTCTCGTAACAATTTTTTTTAAGTAATCGACACGTGCATTGAAAGCACGTGCAATGCAGGTAAAAACACAAAGATTAAATTTAATATTTGAGTTGGCTCAGAATAAGATAAAAAATAAATTTTGATAAGATGGAAAAGTATATAAATAATCGAAATACAAAATACGTAGGACATTTATATTAAAATACGTTACGAATATTATCCGTAACGGTACAAAATATATGTGCGTAACACACGTAGAGCAAAATTATCATAACTCAATTTTGCGGAGTGTTACACTCTCCCTCCCTTAGAATAGTTCTGTCCTCGAACTTACTAGGGTAAAAGTTACATTTTGTACACACCACATAAAGAATTTGGGAAAATATCATAAGACTACATAATGTGGAAAACAAAATAGACTTAAAATAAAGTAAATATAGAATAAAGGAAGTGTGAGTGTCAAGTAAGATACAAAAAGTAAATAAGAGTACATAGCACTAAGAACGGAAATGTGAAAGTATAAAACAACTAAAGAAATTCGTAGGAGAGAAGTGAGATAGAAAAAGATGATATAGATTGAAATAAATTTCCGTACAAAATAATGATAGGTTAAGTATTATATATATATATATATATATATAAATTAAGTCGTCAATCATAGTAATGTACGGATGCGTTAAAAACATGTATAGTAAACAGAAAAAGTAGTAAGAAGTAGTATGAGAAAGAGTAAAACAAAAATAAAAGTATGGAAATAAATAGGGAGGAAAAGAAATGTAGGTGCAAAGAGTAAAAGCATTAAAATAGTATAGATAAATTATAACAAAGTAGGAGAATTTTTAAATAGACTAAGAGCGTAAATAAATATTAAGTAGCTCAAAAATTTAGTAATACCCCGCAAAATTGTCACAAAATTGAAAATTACAATTTTGCTCTCGTGTGTTACACACGTGTGTTTTGTATGGTTACGGGTAATATCCGTAACGTATTTCAATATGTATTTTGGATTCCGACTATTTATGTATTTCCCATTTTCTAAAAATTCTTTTTATCCTATTTGAGTCAACTCAAATATTAAATTTCAGTCTTTGTATTTTTACGTGCTTTATACGTGTTATTGATACGTAATTTCCACCGCTACGTGTAATATTTTGATGTGTTTTAATTATTTCTTTATTTCATGACTTGCTTGAATTTATTTTATAAACGGAAATTTATTTCCTCCTATTTTGATTAACATATTTTATACGTGCGGTGCACGTGTTTTCTATGTACGTATGGATTACATTATTGAATATGTATATAATTAATGAAATACATCTTTCATATGTGTTATTTCAATTATTTATAAATATTTTCTCGTCAATGAAAGTTATTTCGTATTTTAATATTTTTACGTGCAACGCACGTGTTTGCAGGGCATGTTTTGGTTGTATCATCTTTCAAAATAAAATAAAATGTGTCAGTGTTTATTTTATTCATTCAAGAAAACCCTAATTTTAGTTAAACTAAACTAATTTTTATTTAACCACTTACTATAAAATATAACCTATGTTTTAAATTAAATAAAACATATTATTAATGGTGTACACATGCGGTGTGCGGTGCATGTGCTTGTGCACGTTGTATTAGGCCGGCTGCACACTTGGGGGGGGGGGGGGGGGGGGAAGAGGATTAGTGGATTTTGAACTATTCAAATCATGGAGTTAGTGGGTGGGTGGCTAGTAATAGTTGTGGTTAGTTTTTAATTAATCCCTTTATATATGCCCCTAGCCTTCTCTTCTCCTCTTCCTTCTTCTCTTTCTGTCAACCCGAAACCCTTATCCAGCAAAATCCACCTTGTTTCCTCCATTCATCTCACATGTATATATTCTATTATATATATATATATATATATATTTATATATATAGACATGAATGATGGGCTGTGCTTTTTCGGGAAGCATTCTTGCTGCGGATTTCGGAGGATGCAATTGCTTGGGTTTTTGGAGTTTTGGAGTGCTTTTGGAAGAGAAATTGCTACTAGTATATTCTTCTATTGGGTGGGTGTTTCTTAAATCCTTTCTAATTTAGGAGTATGATTCATGCTAGTTGATAAATGGTTTAATTGTTAAATTTTGATTGGTAGGATGAATGTAAATTAAGATGAATAGATATTTTCATGTTTAGTTGATAAAATGCGTAAATTGTTGTTATATAATGTTAGTGTGATAAAAGAAAAAAAATGCTAAACTCTTGTAGAATTAAAAGGAGAACAAGAACATGCGTTTAATGGATCTATATTGTTTCTTTTGAAAGGAAACCATAGTTTTATTTTAAGTCAATAATATAAATTGTAAAGAAAAACTTATTTTTAGTGTTGAAATTAAGAGTTTTTAATCACTGTTATACTGTATTTTTTTAAGGGAATATTCTTGGAAAATTTTGAAGTGAAAGATATAAGTTTATTAAGAAAATCGAAGTTGTAAAGGAAAATTTTGTGAACAGACAGAATGTATAAAGATTTTTCATCTCCTCTTCATAACAGAGAATTAGTTTGGGTATATTAGCTTTCGGTGTGAGAATAGAGCGCTGTGTACAGTGTATAAGGTCTCAGGTTCGAGTCTTGAAGAGGCTTTATTTTCTCAAAAAATTGATTTTTCTTAAAACACAGTATAGTCGACATATAAAGTAAATAAGCAATATCATATCGGTTAGTCACTTTGGACTTATTGGTCTTCGGGTGCGCTTTGAGTCTGTTACTGTAGCTGGGCGGGGGTTTGGCTCTGGGTTCGATACCTCTGCCTTTTATTTGGGTTTTGATATTTTTTTGTATAAATTCGATTTGTGGGTTATTTTGAGTCTTAAGAGTAATAAAAAATTGGGAAAAAAATTCTATTATTCTTTATATATTATCTAGGCTTCATGAAAAATAATTCTACGATACTTTAATGTATTTTGTGAAGATTGGATGTGGTTTTTATATTAAAATGTACTAAAGAACTTGATAAATCTTCTTCAAAATATGGTTTTAGTATAATTAAAGAGAAAGATGAAAATTTGGAATGCAATTAGATTTCTTCTCGATGCGATTTTACGGTTATTAACACTTGATTAAGAGAACATTTGATTTTGCACACAATTGTATAAGTGATTAAATTAATAAAAGAAGTTGAATTGAATTATTTTATGTTACGAGATTATTAAGAAATGTTTCTCTTCGAGAAAGAATTTGTGAATAAAGAAATTGAGGTATTATTTTGAGATTGAATATAACATATTGTTGATCTCTCGAACGAGATAGTTGTTGGAATCTAGATGCTAAGCGAGAGATCGAAAGTATTTATTAATGAATTTGAGAGCTAAACAGTGTGGGTTGAGCATCTCTTGAGAAGTAGCCAGTGTGGGCTGACTGTCTCTTTTGTTTGGTTTAAGTCTGGTAGGGTAAGATAGCTCTAGATTATGATGATTTTCTTCTAAAACAAACTAAAAACTTAAGGAAAGGCACTATAGTGGAAATGTGATGAAAGTAAGAGAAAAACACAAGTATGGATTCACGGTGTGAGAATTTTTACAGGCTGTCTACATGATGCATCATGTCATGACATGAATCTATCCCTGGAATTATCGAGATCGTGGCGACACTTGTGGGGTGCTTGGTGACTACGTAGTGCCATTGTCCCATGACGGAGGCAAAATATCCATAGGCTGTCTACATGATGCGTCATGTCATGACATGGGATTTCCCTCCAGGCTGTCTGGACATGAGCTCGTAACTCATAAAAAATCTAAGATACTACCGTCGTTACCTTAGTAGTTATACTCATAATGAGGGATTCAACCCTACAAGATGAAGGACGATTAAGGACTTGCCCTCGGATTTATGTAGAATGGGATGCATAAGTTCGAACAAGTGTGCATTAGTGTCATGAATATAAATAACTGCATTAAGGTTAAGTGCACAAGCACACACGACATCAATAGGATAGTCCCCTCTTTAGCCTTGTTTGTGATCAGGTTTGTGATTGTTAAAGTATTTAAGAATTGTTACTTTCGGCATAGCGAGGATGGCCGTGTGTAATATTTTGTCAGTTGTAAGCAACTGACGTGCCCACAGTTTCTTAGGCAGGACTTGGAATTTATAAGAAGATATAAAGATGAATTTGATGTTGATGATTACTTAAATGCTAAAGTTGTTACAATTGTACATTTATCATCATTGTATTTTATTTATTTCCCATTGCGTGTTGACGTAAAAAACTTTGTTGTAATAAAATTTTCAAATTTCTTGTAAAATTGTACGAGGTGAAGTGTAAAGATCCTGTGGAACTTCGAATTCAGACTTAATTGGAATTCGAGGTGTTAAAAATTTACCGCGACAAAAAGGATATTATTATGATAAAGAAATAAATAGTAAAAGCGAAATAAATGAAAAGTATCAAAATATAAAGCAAATCGATAAATAATTTTGAAGAGTATAATAATTGAAAAGTAGTTAGCACTAGCTAATAAGAATTTGAAAATATTAAGGAAGGACAAATTAACTAAAAGAAAATGGGAAGGAATGAATGATTAAAGTCTTAAACTAAGAATATATATTACTAGATAGAAAGAAGGTAGCAATTTAAGAGAATACTGTTTTATGAAAACCTAAAAAAATATATGAGTGTTAAATTTTAGCTAAATGTACAAAGAATATAAGATAGATATAATTATGCATATCAAATTAATATCACGACAAAAATAATTCGTAAGGTAAATATAATAAGTATATATACAATTCAAAATTAAGTACATAGAATAATGATTAGTATTTATTAAATATCTATAAGTTGTCAAATATAGCAAGAAAAACAATATACAAAATTATATACGTACATGGGCGTAAAAATATATGATGAAACAACAATACTATGATATGAAAGTTATCAATGGTTTGTTGGAGTAAAATAAGGCATCATAGTAGTAGACATAATAATATATTATTGAAATAATATAAAAACTAATTATATAGAAATAAAATGTAAATCATAAACAAAGTATCAGTAATAAAATTTATGTTAGGTGAGTAGCCACCAAACCTAAAATAAGTTAGCAGTAAAATAAAATACGATGAAGGGATATAAAAATACCAGAATACTAACATATGTAAAGAAAAAGTATATATACAAAATAATATTAATAAGCTATCAAAATAGTTAATAATAAGCAGTAATAACTAGGATGAAAGATAAAATAACGCATACAGGATAGAAACAAGTATAAATAATAAGGCAATTAATTAAATGTGTATATAAGTATAATTGTATTATAAATAATAAAGTTGAAGTAGTATAGAATAAGTTGTAAAACATTATAAAATGGTAAAAACAAAATGAAAACTAGCACGAAATAATGACATAGTGGTAAGTAATATATATAAAACAAAAAGTGGGGGTTATTAAGGTAGAAAAATCTCTGTTGTTATGGGTTCGCCTTATTGATGTCCATCTGCAGACTTGCCTCCTTGACAACAAGTTGCATATTGTAAGTTGCCTTCTGGACATTCGATTGCATAATTATTCTTCCCGACATCTAGTTGAAGTTTACCTCCGTTGATATCTAGTTGCATATTTACCCTCTCGACATCAGGTTACACTAAAATGGTGAACGAATGATGTAATCTTCCATATATACTTGGATATTGAATGCTTAATAAAGTATGATGTCACGTTTTGAAATTTGTGACATAAAAATAGATGTAAAAATTGGGATAGTAAGAGAAGGAAATGAAGTAGAAAATTACAACGATAAAATATTAAAATGGAAGTACAGATTTTAAATATCGAATATATAAAATTAGTAGTAATAAAAAGGATTTATAACATTAAGACAAAAACAGAATAAAATATATGCATGAGCTTAAATACAAATGCGAATGAGAACAATAATTTTGTTGTGTAGTAAATTATGATAATAAACATAAATAATTATATATATAAAAAAATATTAATGTAGTAATTGGATAAGTGTAAAATGATATGTATAGTAAGTATGTTGAAATACATGATATATATATAGAATCCAGTGGAAAGTATATGTAGTAACCAAGAATGTAAAAATATAAATAGAGAGTGTACATAGTACGTTAGAAAGTATATGTATAAAACGACAAAATTAATAAGTAGCTTATTAATAGTGGAACGTAAATATAACAAGACAAACTAACAAATAACATGTAATAACAATAGTATCGAATATAGGCTATAAAACAAAAATACTAGGAAAATAATATTTATAATGTGTAGAAGTATGTCACATTTATATAAGTAAAATATTACAATCTTGTTAAAAATATATTGAAATGAATAAGACAATATAAAATAATGGAAAAATATAGTATCGTAATATCATAGCATATATAAAATGAATGTATACATGCAAAAAAAAAGTTAGAATATGATAGAATTAATAATGAAAGATAATAATAGTCGAAATAATAATTTAATAAGTAGTAATTTTGTAGCCCTCATTCCCGATTATACTGATTTTTCTTTTTTTTTCTCCGTATTCTTGTATTTCAATTTCTTCTATAAATTATTCTATTTTTTTGAAATCAACAAAGCCATTGTATCGTAGTATTACTATTGACTATTTAAATTTCATATGAAGCCCAACTCAGCCAATATTAGTATTACTATTATTATTTTATTCTTGAGCCCAACCATTAAAGTCCATCCTATTGTTGGATCTCTTTTGGATGCCCAAGATTAAACCCAAAACCCAAATCCCGCATTGGTGTACCCAAACCCGTTAACCCATTTCAACCGACTAACCAATTCTCCCTTCTCACCTGCTTGTTGACCAGATCAACCCTCTTCACATTCCCGTAACCCCACACCCCCACTACCTCATATCTACCCCACTATATCCATATTATTAATTATCTATTAATTATATTATAATCTATTAAAACCACCCCCTTGTCTCTCTCTTCCACACTATTTCTCTCACCCATCTCTCTCTGTCTCTTTCTCTCTCTCTCTCTCTCCTCTTCCTCTGTTTCGAAAGCGAAACAGAGCAAGCCCTTCGTCGCCCTCCTCGCGACCCAACATCGACACCCCCGTCGAGCCACCACGACGCTCCCTGTCGCTGCCTCTTTGCCACCATGACCAGTCAAAGTTGCAGCCCTTGAACCCATCTCCTTCGTCTTCGCCATTGCCGCCAACCTCTCGCTCGACCAACCGAAACCCATCCCTGTCGTCCTCCGTTGCTCTGACCACCGCTCCATCTAGCCCTACCATCGACTGCCCTCGTCTACATCAGCAACCACCACTTCCTTCATCTCCTCGGCTTGCCGTCCTAACCCTGTCGAGCACCATCGCCTCCCTCAGTCGACCTCCTTCCTTGCCGACCGCCGTCGCCTGTGCCCCGTCGACCTTGCTTGAGACCTGACTGCCACTGTGTTCCCCTGCCTGATGCTGTCGGCCACCCGATCACCCGAGCCCTTTTCTGTTTTGATAAGCCATCTCTAGCTGGTCACCATCTTGCCATCAGCATCAAAATTGATGCCCCTGTTCTTGATCAGTGCACCATCAAGTTGATCTTAGCCGTTGACCATCTTCTTGATCGTGATCTCCATCCGCATCCGATCTCGATCATTAACCGTCTGATCTCCTTTTGATCATCGCATCGGGATTTGGCACATCGATCGTGATCATCACCCCATCATCGAGATCATTGCAATCGTCATCAAATCAGGCAAGTATCCTCTTGTACAATTTATTGTTCTCGTACAAGCTTTCTTTGAAAAATACTGCAAGTAAATTCATTGACTATCAATTACAAATTCTAATTCGTATTCATCGATCGAATTGAAATCTGTTACTATAAAAAACCTGTCAATCCCGTATTCATATATGATCGTGAATACTTTGTTGCCATATGCATTACATGAACACGATTGTACACACGCATACACTCATAGTAATAAACAGGATGATGTGCATGATTGTTTTACTCGTGATAGTAGTTTGAATGCTGTTATGATATCTTTTTATTCTTGATTAAGTTTCGCATGTGCTTGTAATCCCTGTTTCCCCAAATTTGTATTTTCTGTGTATTATCTGGGTTTGGGTTCATTATAAAAAATATTCATTTTCTCAAATGCATTTTATTTCAAAAATATTTTTATATCTCCTGTTAAAATTCGTTCTTTTCATTAATTGTACTTATTATTATTTTCAAAGGATTTCTTTATATTGTAATACAAACCCTATTAATGTTGTTATTATTATTATTGTTATCACTATTATTATTATTGTTGTTATTTTTATTTTTGCTATCCTTGTTATTATTATTATTACCTTTGATTATTAATTTTAAAAATCTATTTTTATTGTTTATTTTATTTGTAGTTATTTTAAATAATCTTCATATTGTAGTACAAAATATATTTGTTATGTAATCTTACATTTTACTGGTTATTTTATTTTCCTATTGAATTTCTTTCTAAACCCCAATACCCAATAATACCCGTTATATATTTACTCTAAACCCTATTGGATCCCTACCTTTACCCAATAAGCATCTTTACCCATTTTCCTTATATTTCCCCAACCCGTTATCACCCTAAAACCGAAACCCATCTTTTAACCCTAATCCTTATACCTCATTCTCATCTACTTATATTAATACCCCAACTGTTCATCTTCTAAACCTAATAGCCGCCTGTTCACCTTCAGCCGCTCTCCACTCTTCAACCCCCCTAACCTCCAACCTTGCTACTTCCGCTCACCTTGTTCTCCCGAATTCTACCTATCTCCCTGTATACCCGTTAGCCACCCTTCGGCCTCCGCTGCACTCCCCATGCTCCATGTCTCCCCCTGCATCGACTACAGCAACTACAACGACGCAACACCCCCTAATCCCCTCCTCCACCTTCGACAGCAGCAAGCCGACATCCTGTGCTATCGCCAATTGGCAGCAGCAACCGTCGCAGCACTACAACAGCAACCAGCAAAGCATTGCGACCTCCCGTCGTCGGCGCTCCCCTTGTGCGCTGTCCATCCACAGCCAGGCCACCACCAGTCGAGCAGCCAAGCCATGGGTTTCTTTGTGATCATGTTTTGATCATGTTCAATCTCGACCGTTGATCCCATCATCATTATCATTATCAAGATACTTGATCTTGACTGTCGGATCTCCCTTGATCATCGCAATCCTGACCATCATCTTGATCTTGATCTTGATCTTTGATCAGAGTCATTCGATCTGATCCATTCCTTTTGATCTCTTGATCTCAGCCGCCCGATCGTGTTCACGATCTGTTGTTCCTTGTGTTCGTGATCCGTTAGAATTATGTTCGTGCCCAAAAATCCGTTCCCGTTATTCTTGCTTGGTGTCGTTTTCATCGTCGTCTTTCAGGCAAGTAACTTATAATAAATTCCTTTGCAAATACAAGTCATAAATACTGCTTGTAATGTAGTTGAGTTCTAGAGACAACTCATGTGTGATGTATCTTGATGAGTATTGTATCTGTAGTGCTATTAACCGTAGTTGTCTCACAACACAAATTTGACATAAAATAACTTAGGTTTTGACCGTTCTTGATGTGATTATATTTGTGAGACAATTACGAGGAATTATGTGTTTGTTTAGATCCATGTGATATACTTGTTGTGGACATGCCATATACCCTATTTTATGATGTTTGGACACTTTGTAGACTCTATAAAATTTTTGGTTGTGTTTGAAACGAGTTTCATATGTTGTATGTTAATTTGTTGGTAAAAGAAAAATATGTATTTTGTTAGTGAGCAGTTTTTATTGGTATTTTAGACTATATTAAGGTCAGTATCTTAACTTCAGTATTAAACATGACTTTTAGAGAAATCTTTTTTCTTACCAAACTCTCTGACCTTGATCGATTTCATTTTCGTATGTGTGAGATATGATTGTTTTACTACAGAGGTGTATTTCATTTCCAGATTTCATTTCTTGATGATTTCGATGACTAAACTATTTTGATACTAGTGCTAAACACATTATTTTGATCTAAAATTTTGGCCAGTATTTCTATACCTATTTATGGATTACCCAGAATTATGGTGGATTTTATTGATGAGTTTTATATACCATTTCATGCTTGTTTATAGAAACTATACTTGCTGGATTTTGCACGCTGTTCTGTAAAGATTTGTATTTTCACCCTAATTTCTTTTCCTGTATGAAAAATATTTATGAAATATGAAAGTTAGCTTATTTTTTCTATTTTCATCTCCCTTTGGCGGATTTGAATTTCGTTTCATGATTTACGAGATATTACAGTTTTTGTACAGTAGTGTTGGGAATTCCAGATTTTCCAAACTATCGGTTCTTGATGTTTTCTGATTTTTTATGGCTAAACTAATCTTACTGGAAAATTATAAAACTTTATATTCTGATACTAGACATATAGGGGAATACCCCAGATTTTTTCTGGATTTATTTGAAGTGTTTTGATGCTGTTTTCCGTTCAATTTACTAATTTCAGGCTGAACGTGTTTTCTAGATTCAAACCTGTTTTGAGTTATAATTTTGTGAAATACTATATGACTTATTTATATTCTCTGGATTCAGTTGGAAGTCTATTTTCTAGAACTTTTGACAAATTCAGGTTTGCATATTTGTAACAACGTAAATCTCAGTTTTACTGCAGTATGGTCTTGCTTCCCTAAACTAGAAATTTGGTTATTTTATCCTGATTATGAATTATCATTCACCTTTACATGTTTATATCATGTTATTTTTGACCTGTTTACGATACATACATGCCTGTTTGATTTATAATAATAAAATGAACAAGCCGGGGTGAAGGGAAAGATCTAGTAGTGGAAAATATAGAATTGTGTACTGAGAAGAGGACCTGTGTCCTGCTTGTTACGTGTTCATGACTACATAATTCTAGATCCTATTTATCTGTACCTGACTGCATGCTTCCCTATAGGAAGATGTATTCGGAAGAGAACCACTAGGTTCTACCTGTTTCCTGTACCTGACTGCATACTTCCCTATAGGAAGGTGTACTCGGAAGAGAACCACTAGGTTCTACCTGTTTTTTCTGTTATCCTGATCCCTGAGTACACTACCCTATGGAATCCTCTACAAAATCTAAAGCGAAACTGTTTGAATGTAGCAACCATGTAAGGTGGGTTGCATGAAGTGCTACCAAGATAGTAATAATACAAGACTTGACATAACCTGATTACCTGTATACCTGATTACCTGTTTACCTGTTACAAGTTTACCTGTTTACTTGACACCTGATACATGTTACCTATACCTGTTTGTATACCATGTTGCTTGATTCTATTTGCTTAATTCATGTTAGATATTACATTTCTGTTGACACACTTATACCATGCTTGTTTATTCCTGCTGTTATTTTATATTTGTGATTTTCCCCATGTACTTGTATCCTGCATTACAAGCGACCCATAACTTGCATTGACGGGAATCTTGTTTCTTTTTCCTTCTTCTTGTAATTTGTCAAATTGCAGATTTTGGTGATCAGCTGCCCGATGGAGTATGTGATCTAAAGTTCTAGTTGGCTGGAGCTTTTGCTAATTTCATTTATTTCCTGTTGCTCATTTTAAACAATGTATCTGTTACTTGGATTCTTTGTGTTTGGACAGTATAACCCAGGATTTTTGACTTGTTCAAATCTGATTTATTTGAGATTAATACATTCTGTTGGTATATTAATTCAATTATGCATGTGTGGTTGATTCTCTTGCTTCCGACTCTGATTATTTTGTGAGATGTTGTAAAGATTCCTGAACAGCTTATGGATGATGAAAATCATTCACTGGGCCAATGTTACGTGCTCGTATTCCGTATTTTTGGAAAGCGGGGCGTGACAGTGCTATTGATCACCTCGTAATTACTAGGTTGTAATATAAACCCTGAAATGCCCCTGACCCAGACATGTAATAGAAATTGAAATAAGTAAATGACATTAAAACTCAGAACTTTGCTAATAGAAATTTTAGCCCTCTGTGTCTAGTTTTCAGAACACTTGACGGATCCGAATTCTGATATGTTATGTGGAAATTATCACACTTTTAGTACTGCTAACTTACAAATTATAGATTCTTAATTTTTGAACATCTTAACATGTTTAATGGATTAAAGAGTTAGACTAATAGTGTAATTATACCCCAATAATTTCCAGTCTGTTAATCAACATGATTAGGGATCGTATTATAATTTTTATAGAATTTTTAATTAGATTTTTAATAGACTTCTTAACACAAGAACATGATCTTGAGATTCTGCCTGAACAGAAAACCTGTAAAGAACCACAGAATTAACATAGCTGTTGTTACTGTATTTTGCAATGTAAATATGCGTTGGAATCGTCCAGAAGTCTAGTTTATAGAACTTCTGACGATTTCTGATTTGCTTTCCGTTAGCAATGGAAAATCCAATTTTAGTGCAGCAACGTTTTGCTATCCAAAACTGGTGTTGTGTTATTTTCAATATTTATATGCGTGTTTTTACATCTCATGGGTTAGAACATGTTCCATGCATAATTCCTTGATATTTCCTGATTATATCTTGATATTGTTCTCGTTGTTTGATTGTAATAAAAGTAATAAGCCGGGGTATAAGGAGAAAGAAGTAGTGGGCAATATAGAAGAATGTAATCAGATGAGAACTTGTGGTTTCCCGATGCTAGTTCCAAGCTTACAAGTTGCAAGTTACAGGTTTACATGTTTCACGTTATAAATTTACACTCTACATGTTTCACATTACAAGTTTGCACGTATCTCGATACAAGATACAATTTACATGTTTTTCGGGAGTACGTGACCTACAGAATCCACCACAAAGTCTAAACGCTCACTTGATTGCATGCATCAAATATGTGGTAAGGGACGCATGATTGACGCACTAGTTAAATTAATAGACAATAATAAACTTAAGATTAACACGTGCACTTGCATAATCCAATTTCATGTTACATGTTCCTATTGACTTGTTTACCTGTTTACATGTCACTTGTTTCATAATGTCTTATTTATGATCCTGTTTATATATTGTATTGTCTCCTATTACATGATACTTGATCCCTGCCTTTTTTCCTGCTTCTTATTTTATTTGTGCTTGTCCTTCTAGCTTGTACTACTTGCGACCCATAACTTGCATTAACGGGCGTTTTCTTATTTCTCTTGGTTTCTTCGTGATAATATACTTGCCGGCGAGGAAGAAGAATTACCAGAAGGTGTTGATGAACAAGCATTTTAGATTCTGTTTAATTATCATGTTCTTTATTTCTGTTTACTGTTTCTACTCTATTGTATTTCGGGCTTGTTTGACAGGTAACTACTATTTTTATTCCCAGTTGTTGGTTATTATGGACTATGTCATGAACCTTTGTTATCATATTACGATTTTACATGCATGCGTGGTTTTATTGTTATCTTGTTGTTGAGTTACCTGTACAGCTTATGAATGGTGTATTTGCATGATTTGCTGGGCCTCAGTCATGTGCTCATATTTTCGTATAACGGGAAGCGGGGCGTAAAAAATTTAAAACTTAATATAATACGTAAAAGTAATAGCAAAATAAATGAGTAACGCAAAAGCGTATATAAGTAATAAGGACAAAAACATCAAGAAGGAGAAAAAAATGAGTAAGTCAAAATTGAAAGATTAAGTCTAAGGATTGTAGATAAAATAATAAATATCAAAGTGAATTAAGAAAATAATTCTTTGGAAAAAAAATTAAATGTTAAAGATGAAAAGTACTACGAGGAAAATCCACAAAGAAAAACTGAAGAGAAAAGTTTAGTCAATGTATAAGGTATCATGAATGTAGATTCATCCAACTATAGCATTCGTGATACAAGAAAAAACAAGCTTGCATACAATATCACTTCAATGTATACAAGGAGAGTTTCATGAATGCAAGTTCAATAACTATATCATTCATGACTCAAAACTGACACTCACACATCTAATGTCCACCTTAATGTGTTTTCCTTATAATTTTGTACCGCTTGTTGAAGTCGGCTCTAATACCACTCTGTAACGCCCCGAATTCCAAACACAGATAATTTGTAGTACAACAGGATCTTTTACTTCAACTTCGTACAAATTTACAAGGAATTTAAAACTTTTTCATTTACAACATTGTTCTTTACAATACCATAGCGTAAATGAATAAGTATAATACAGCATATGATAATGGAAGCTCTGCAATCTTACGTCAACCCATCACAGTGACTTCCAGTCCATGCCAATCCAATCCTACACTTGAAAATTATGGGCACGTCAGTTGCATACAACTGACGCAATGCTATAATGCAGCGATCTCACCATCTTAACAATCACATACTTGAATGCAGAAAACATAAAAGTGACTATCCTAATTATGTCAGTATATGATATGGCCTAATGCCTAATACAAACATTCACACTAAGATGACACTAATGCATACCTGTTCAGATTCTATGCATCTCATACTACATAGGTCCGTGGGCAAGCCCTTATCGTACTCCTCATTACAGGGTTCAATCCATCACCATGCAACCTACTACCATGACTACTACGATATTTAGACACTCTGCAAGTATTGGTTCTCGCCTCGAAATATTGGTGATCAATCCCATTCCGCGGATCATCCTGAGGCCGATTTCATCCCTCGTTCCGGAATACTAGGGATTGTCTCACTCCACGAGTCATCCTTGAATCCTCATTGCACAAATGTCCCATGAGCATCACTCTCATCCCAGAATATTGGAGATCAATCCCACTCTGCAGATCATTCTGAGGCTTATTTTATCCTTCGTCCTGAAATACTTAGGATTGTCTCGCTCTGCGGATCATCCTGGAGCCCTCATACTCACGTTTGCTCGTGTTTCATCATATCTCAAACTAGTGCATGTCCTTAAGTTTAAATTGAAGTTTCATCATATCTCAAACTAGTGGCTGAAACCAAAACACTGAGAATGTTAGCCCACACTGGCTACTTCTCAAAGAGAAAGTTAACCCACACTGGCTACTTCTCAAATTTCATATATCATAACCTGCCGGTATTCTGGGTCCCGCACACTCTAGAACAGCCAACCATCTCAATAAAGATCACATAGGTCACATCTAACCTCATTATACACATCTCATTCATTATTCATCATTTCTTCTTTATCTATTATCTTTTTGTTTATCATCTCAATGTAAATGAACACTTATAATAGTGTGACTTTATGTTTATCATCTCAATGTAAATGAACACTTATAACAGTGCGATTGATGAATTTCTTGTAGACAAACACTCAGTTAACATTTCTGATTTATCACTTAACAATATTCAATAACATTTTAATTGATAAACCCTTTACAAAACATCGCATGATTAATATTTCAAATCCTTACTTTTATTATCTTGTAATTTCACGTATAGCGCCCTTTGCATGAGTTCCTAAAATTGTATTTCATTTCCAAAATTTTAAATCATTTTAACATAAACAACCACCCTCAAATTTAGACTAGAAACAAGATTCATCTAGTACAATGTCTAATGTAACTTTTAGATCTCCAAAATACATCTTTAAAATAGGTAGAATTATTTGCAAATCTATATAATAAAACACAAAGAAATCTATCAAGTGGCTCTCATTCAATAGGGTTGAAATCAATGGTCAAGATCTAACCTCACAAAACATATTTTCCTGCCCAAAAGTTTTCCCTCAAAACTCAAATTCAAATCCCTCTAAAACAACTCCATTATTTATTAATTAATTAATTAATTAATTTATCTCTCTCTCTTTCTCTCTCTCTTTCTCTCTCATTCACTCTCTATTTACTCATAAATTTATATTTCTAGACTTTTTATGCATTTTTTATTGCTCATGTTACATTGAAAATACCAAATATCTCATCAACAGTTAAATTTTATTATTTTCCATACTCAAAGTTCTATGAAGTTGGATTTTACACTCCCATTTATAATTACTTTTCAACATATACTAATGGAAACATGGACTTTTATTTACAACTAATTATTGTTTTACTATTCAAACTTGAGCTACATAATTGTTGTTTTACTGTTTACAAGATTTTTATATGCTATATCGTTCCGAAGACGTGCCGTAGGCACGTGCCCACGGGCAAATCTAGTGTTCTAATAATATTTTAAAAATATTTCCACAACTTCCTCCCATTTTTAAAAACATGAAAAAGCCCAAAAATATGTTTTAAAAAATAATATGTGTACACCCGAGATCAAACCCAGGCGCACGCACAGCAAGCCAAACCGCAACCCAAGGCGCACCCAACAACCAATATGCCAACTCTCTGTTGCTGAAAAACTCTAAACACAATTTCCTTATATGTTTTCGCTTACTGTTTTGATAATTTCTCAGAGTTTTCAAAAATTAACCCTACTGGAGCTCGAACCTGCAACCACAGATCGTTGTACCCTAGCACCTACCCCCAAACGCTAAGATCAGGCTGTCAAGCCTACTAATCAGATTATACTACTATTGCAATTCTTTTATTGCAACTCTCTGTTTCTAAATTACTTTAAAATTTCGATTTCACATTCGCAGTGCCTTATTATTTCTAATCATTTTCAGAAAATAAGTTACTTCATCATTAGTGTATTTGCCCGAAATAAATCCTATACAATTCTATTCCCAAAGTGTAAGGAAATTATTGACCAACTTGCATGATTTATTCATAGTTCTACATCTTGAACTATATAAATTATTGTTCTCTATACAATTACATTTTTTTGGGGAGTTTTTATATTACTACATTGTATATAGAGAAATTTAATTTCATGAGTTTATTTTATAAATTCTCCACTCGATAAGCATTGTATAAAACCTTACACATACATTAATTCAATTATCTACTACATGATTGTAATTAATCATGTACTAATAAATTTTGCTAGAGATGTCACTTTACACACTCATGCCAATTTCATTATCCATCTACAAATTTCTAACAAGCACAATTACTAACATTTTAGAAAACAATGAAAACCGCACACATTCAATACTAACTATGACTAAGAGTGCACAATTAAAATTCTAGGAAACTTATACACTTATACACATAAATTAAATTAGCATCTACATATGTTATGGCTAAGCATGCACAATCTACTAAAATTTAGAAGAGAATGAGAACACCCACCTCAAAAGCTCCTAGCAAGATGCTCCAAAAAATCATCTACTCCAAAAATAAATTCAAAACCTCCTTTCTTTCCGAAAAGCAACTCAACAGCAAAGAAGCACAATTTTGTTCCCTTTTTTTTTTTTGCTGTTAGAAGCTAGGAGGTGGTTTTAAAGGGATTAATTAATGGGGAATTTAATTAACTACCCACTAAACTATTTAAACACCAATTAAACTCTCCACTAAATCCACTCACTCAACTCACCCTTCCTTCTCTCTCAATAACTGGCCAAGCATAAGGGTGGGCAAAGCCCGTGCTCAATTGTGTGTGTAGGCACGTGAAGTGCACACAAAACATTTAGGGACTTTAATTTAATATGAAAGCATAAGTTACACATTTTAATATAGATTCAACAAAACTAGTTTGAATTAATTATAACAAAAGTTTCATGCACAAATTGAAATAAAAATACTTACTTCATAAATTTTATTTTGAAAGAGAATACAACAACACGTGCACTGCAAACACGTGTGTCATACGTATAAATAAATATTCAAATTAAAATGGATTTTAGCTACAGAGAATTATTTATAAACATCGAAGTACGATATACGTAAAAATATTCATATTGATAATGTTACGGATATTTTTCGTAACGAAAAAAATTACATAATCGACGCGTGCATTGAAAGCACGTGCAATGTAAAAACACAAAGATTAAAATTAATATTTGAGTTGGCTCAGAATAAGATATAAAATGAATTTTGAGAAGACCAAAAAGTATATAAATAATCAAAATACAAAATACAAAATACATAGGATATTTATATTAAATTACGTTACGGATATTACCTGTAACGGTACAAAATACATGCGCGTAACACACGTGGAGCAAAATTGTCATAACTCAATTTTGCTGGGTGTTACAAATGGAACTGGGAATATTATGGAAATTCTCAAAAGGAAGGGCTCCATCCTAAAGGAGACAGACTAGTTGAAAAAAATGTGGAAATCTCGGGGATGCAAGGCGACCAATTTTGCTGGCTACAAATTCTTAGATGAGACATCTTAAAAACCTACAATATGGAGGAGATTATGTGGAAGCAGAGGTCAAGGGTCAAGTGGAAAAATGAGGGTGATGCTTAACACAACATTCTTGCAAAGGGCTTTGACGGAGCTCAAGCAAAGAACAAGAAGATGAACTTGTTATATGGAGTTAACGAGTTGTTGATGGGGCTTGAACTCGTTGTTTAGAGCTGACGAGCTATTTTGACGAAGGAGCTCAAGTGGCGCGCAAAGAGCTGAGCTCATTTTGAGGGCCAAATGAGTTGTGGGTGTTCTGAATCTTCTTAATATTAAAGTAAAGTCCTTTGTGTTTGTTCAGCATTGAAGTAATTCTGTTCTTCTCTGTACTGACAAGTAGTCGTGTACACCGGATGGGGTCTTTGGGATGCCGAGCTTGATCTTCTTCTCAATACGCGGTGCTTGAAGGAGTTAGGAGTTTTCCATTTGCGTGGCGCGTCATGCAAGACGAAGTTAGTGCTTGCTTAGACGAAGGTGGTGTTACTTGGGAAAGACTCGGAGCTTGCCCTCCTAAGGTGGGCTTGTCTTGAATTTTATCATCAAGAGCTGAGGCGACCCTGGGGAGCTGTTAGCTGGTAGGAGGTCTGTGAAGAAGATTAGGGTCACTTAGGCAGAAAAATTCCCTACTGTGTAGCAGGAAGGATGACTTGTAGGACCACTTGTTATATAGTGTTTGCAAGATTTTTGTAGCAATTCTTAGGCATTAAACGTAGACTCATTGTAATTCTGCAGTTGTAATGATACTTTTTGTTCGTGAAAATAAGAAATATTTTACATGTCGGTGCCTTATCTTGTGATTTGTTGTCTTGGGGATTGGTTGGTCGTGGGAGCTGCTCTTGGGGAGAGTTGGACTCCAGACGTGCTGTTTTGTACTTAGCTAGTTGTGGGAGCAACTCTAGAAGGGAGTTGGACTCCGAACTTCTTGTGTGGGTCCTCCAACATATTGTGATAGTCGCATTGAGTGGTAAGAACTCTAAAACTTGCTTTTTTGCAAGTTTGTTGGGAGTAACTGCACTCCACAATTTTAGACCTCTAATCTGTCTTTAAGAAAATTTAAAAAGTTTCAGGAATATATCAAATGATGAGTTGAGCTCCGAACGTGCTTGATTGGATGTTGCTAAAGCAACTCCGAGCCATGGGTATAGATTCTGAACTTGCCATTTGTGAATTTAACAGGTTGCAGGATCATATCGAATGATGAGTTGAGCTCTGAACGTGCTCGATTGTAGGTTGCTAAGGCAACTCCGAGCCACGGGTATGGACTCCGAACTTGTCGTTGAATTGTTAACGGGTTGCAGGGGCAGATCGAGTGGCGAGTTGCACTCAGAACTTGCTTTATTGCAAATTGCTAGAGTAACTCTGAGCCACGTGTATGCACTCGAAACTTGTCATCGAGGTGTTAATGAGTTGCAGGAACAAATCGAATGGCGAGTTGAACTATGAACTTACTTTGTTGCAAATTGCTAAAGTAACTCTAAGCCATAGGTATAGACTCCAAACTCATCATATAAGGAGCTTCTAATAGTATTTTGTGTTAGTTTTAGGAGTAAGCTTGGAATTTAACTGATTGATTGCATCTGCATAGTTGTACAAGAATTTTGTAAAAATTAATACTAATTTTATTGAAAAACAAAACTAAGCGGCTGCACTAGTGACTGGCCTTTATTACATGCAATGACCGATAGGAAAAGCGGTCTTTATTGAAAATATTGATAATATATTGAAGAGGAGGCAAGCATTAAGTGCCCTTGTTGAAGCTAATGGGGTGTTCCACTTTCCAAGTCCCTGCTGATATCTCCTTGCCCCCTGGTCTTTAAGTTGATGAGCCGTTAGGCGAACAACTTGATAGACCTTGTCGGGACTTTTCTATTTTAAAGCGAGGCTCCTCATGTTTTGCAGAGAAAAATGGCCAGGCAGGACTGTTTCTTTCTGTTGAATGAGCGGAGTGGCTTCGGTCGGGCAGGGGATTCAGGTTTACTGCTATCTTCTGAGTAGAAAAAATTTAGACTTGTTGGGAAATGAGTTGGAAGCTTTGAAAGTTCTTGGTAGGATTGTTTATGGCAGTGGCTTCAAGCTTGTTTACGGTTTTGGAGTTATTGTGATGGCTTTACAGCGGTAGCTCTATGGCGTCGAGGGGTGAACCGTGTAACGCCCTGAGCCCGACTCAACTGCGCACGCGCCGACACGTGCATGCACGCAAAAAGCAAATCCTAACCACGGTCCACCACAGGCATTGCCTCAGCCAAAAGAGCTAGCTTATGTAGATACACTTTGGATCATAGCCTCTATTATTTATACTTTCCTTCACTATTCTTCCTATCCGATTGTGGGATATATTTCCCCAATACCAACCCACCCTCTCACCTCTCTCTCACGTGCTTCATGCATGCAAGCCTCACGTAAGCCAAACACCCAACAATCCTAGGCCTACTTCATGTAACAACCACTTCTTCATTTTCTTCTTGGCCCATAATCTGTTTATTTATATAATCTATAGGTCCACCACCATATTTAGTATATATATATATATATATATATATATATATATATACCCTACAGATACTGGGTATTACATACACCCCCGTTAAGAACTTAATGTCCTCGGTAAGCTCGGGACATACAATCTAATACAGGATCGTCTTTGGATGGGATAATTTACAAGTGTATAAAATCACAACAAATAGTATAGTTTTAAAAGAAAAGAGTATCGAACCAATAAGGAGTAATTATTTTATTGAGTACCAAAATTCACTAAATTAAATACTATTTGAAAAATCGAAATTTTAATAAAAATATCATCTAAACTAAATTAAAATAAATAAAAAGCTAATCTAATTAAGAATAATGAAAATATAAAATTTTGTTGTTTGTTAATAGCAAAGCTAGTTCTAGGGCTTTTGATTTCACCTAGTTAATCCAACACAATTCATAATTCCATGTAACTAGAAATTCTACTTTTCCAAGTTGTAGACCAAAATCTTCTAATTATTCAATGTTTACTCTCGAAGAACACCAAAAATATCTACAACTAACAGTTTATCATATTTCTATGCACATTTTATAAATTAAAAATTCATTAAGTTCTATGGATTTCTTTACAGTCACATTAATCACGGTAAATCATCTCTAATTTCTCTCAATCGATGTTGTTTAATTCTATAATTAAAAATCACAAATTACCTCTTGGTCTCTCTGTGATTCAATAAATCAAACAACAGTTGATCAAACAACTGTAAGTATTAAGAAAAAAAATTAAACACACAACCATGAAAAAATAGAAGAATAAAATAACATGAAATTCAAATTATGTTCTTAAAACTATGCTACATCGAAGCCCTAGAAAAATAAATTTATTTCATGATAATTTTGGAACTAACAAATATAGTATTGGATTGCATAATGAAAAGTAGATAAGAAGAAATAACTCTAGACGATCTTGACGAAAGCTTTGGCTCTTGCTCTCCAATGGTGTGATGAATCGTCTCCTCCAATTCTTTTTGCCTCCCAGATATTTCTCATCTTTCCTAGAGTTCATATTAGCATCTATATGTTGCCCCCAAAGAAACCCTAAAAAAGATATATAAAAATACAACCAGTTGGACCCAAAATCCGCACACAAATTATACAATTAGCTTGTAACAATCGATTGTGCTTTCATTAGGTTGACTGTGCTTTTTGTTCTCCAAACAGTAAGTATGATGGTTGACTGCGATGGTCGACTGTCACTTACCATTTTCTGCGCACATGCTGTAGAAAAAATGATTTTTCCGGAGCTGCAGAAATCTGTTTATGACATATGAGTACTCATTTCGAAGAAGACTCGACGACCAATATCTTTGATTTAAAACACAAGTTCAGATTCGTCCATCTTCATGTTCAAAGTAGCCGTACAAGTTCTAGTTTCTATTGTTGTTCCTTTTTCCTATTGCTTTGTGTCATCTTTTTCTCCCACTCCAAGCCCCATGACTTTGTGTATTTAAGTCCATAATCTTAACAATCATCTTATTCCTTCAAAAGTAAACAAATAAATAAAATTAAGTAGAAAGAAGATGAAATTCAAATAAATAAACGAGAACACACAATTTTTATGCGTAAAAAGTGTAATAAAATCAGGTATAAATTACGCTCATCACCTTTCTAGCCGATGCGATCCATACATGAATGTCATTTCTGTACTTGTCTCATGCCATCTGTACTGGCCTTACAGCCATTGTGGCATCATCATCGGCATTAAAAGTCGGCTATAATACCATTTGTAGCACCCCGAGTCCGGCTCAACTGCGCACGTGCCTACACATACGCGCACACGAAAAAAAAAATCCTAACCACAGCCCACCACAGGCATTGCCTCACTAAAAGAGCTAGCTTATGTAGGTACTCTTTGGATCATAGGCTCTATTATTTATACTTTCCTTCACTCCTCTTCATATCTGATGTGGGATATATTTTCCCAAAACCTACCCACACTCTCACCTCTCTCTCACGTGATTCATGCATGCAAGCCTCACATGAGCCAAGCACCCAACAATCCCAAGGCTACTTCATGCAACAACCACTTCTTCATTTTCTTCTTGGCCCATAATCTCTTTATTTATATAATCTATAGGCCCACCACCATATTTAGTGTGTGTGTGTGTGTGTATCTTACAAATATGGGGGATTACAAACCGAGTTCCCCATTGTAGCGATGTGGCATGCTCGTGCTGCCTATTGACTCTCTAAACTTGGCCTACACCTGTTGTTGTTGGGAACTTTATCTTCGTGTGGTAGGCGGAAGCAACTACATGAAAGGTCACTAGGCCTGGATGGCTGAATATTGCATTGTATGTGGATTTGGTGTCTACTACCATGAAGTCCAGTGCTTTTGTTCGATAGCGAGTGCTTTTCATGCTGTCACATCGAGTGGGACGATTCCTTCTATTTGAACGGGTACACCAAAGAATCTGTGGATTATATAACCATTTGGCTTGAGTCGGTCTCGGGAGAGCTTGAGGCCATTGAAAGTGTTCATGAAAATGATGTTTATTGAGCTATCGTTGTCGACCAGGATGCATCGTGCCTCATGATTCACCATACAAAGGTTTATGACAAATGTGCCGCAATGAGGTGTTCGGACACCATCTAAGTCCTTGTCGGAGAAAGATATCAGGACCCTGGTGCTCTTGGCAGGCGGGATTTTATGTACTGAGTTGACTTTCCTGACAAATGCTTTGTGGAAGGAGTTTGAATCTTCCATCACTAGGCCTTCATGAAAAGAGTGAAGAATGGCCATGCATTTTTAGTCTTCTGATTCGAAGGGCCTTTCTTGATGCTTATTAGCTCCCCGTGTCCAAGGAGTTTCAGCGCTGTTTTTTTTGTTGGACAAATTGAGAAAGATAACCCCGACGAATCAGCGTTTCAAGTTCTTCTCTGAGGGCTCGGCAGCTGTCAGTAATGTGTCCATGGTCTACACACCACTTGTTCATGCGTCTTCTTTTGCTATCTGTGGACATCTTAGTGGGAGGACGGATTATTCTGTCCTTCTCAACTTCCATGAGGATGGCTGACACACATAAATTGAGAGGAGTGTACTTGTCGAAGTGTGGTGCTGGAGGAAGCTGGCATTGACCTGCGCCATCTTTCTAAAACTTCTTGGGTCCTTCCTTGCTTGCATTTTTCCATTTTTCTTGGAAGGTGACTTTTCTTACCTTGAGGATAGAAAGTTTGTCACGCCCCGCTTCCCAAAAATACGGAATACGAGCACGTAACATTGGCTCAGCGAATGACTAACATCATCCATAAGCAGTTTATCCGATCAACTCAACAATATAATCAATACATAACAATTGCGTAGGTAATAATAATAATCTCATGAACAATAATACTTGAAATGAAGCAACATATAATATCCAAGTACAATAATAATCCAACATCTGGAAACAATAATAAAAATATTCAGGTCAGAAGCCCACAATACAAAGAAATAACAATAATCCAATAATTAAGTCTTCATGACAAAACAATAATTTATTAAGCGGTGATGCTATCAATTCCTTTCACCAATGTTGTTCTCCCAATCCATCAGGCAATTCTCAGTCAACTCCTGTAAACACTTTATCTAAAATAAGGTGAAAAATTGTCCTTAGAGCAAGTCATGGACAGCAAGTAGAGAAAGCAGAGAACAATGGAATAACGGTATGACAATAAATCAATGGATCAATAAGAATCAATAACATGGGACAATAATCATGATAATCGATGTAATGGCTATAAACAATGATGCAATATTCGGTAACGGTAATCAATGATCAATAATAGTAATACTTAGCCAATATTCGATATCAATAGAAACAATGATGAACAATATGCAGTGTCAATGCCATGTGATCCTTAAGTCTATTAATCATTTTAATCCTAACTAATGTAGCACTTCATGCTTTCCATCTATTTACCACATGGTTTCTACATACAAACAAGTTACGTTTAAACTTAGTGGTGGATTTTATAGTTCATGTACTCGGCAACGGTATTCAATAATGACCGATGACCGAATCAATCGAGATACTGTAGTCAATAATCTACAATTAATCGATGACCGATATGACCAATAGACCAATAGACCAATAAATAGGGAAACACGTGCTCCTCCTCCGAGTACAGTCCTTATATTATCCACGACTAAAGTCAACCCTTAAACTCCGGCTTGTTAACAATTTTTATTAATACAACAATACAATACAATATGCAATCATGAGATATTAGATGGACAATCGTAACAATAAGGGACAATAAGATGATAGCCAATGATCAAGCCCGTCATCCGCCAATGCTCCGACAGCCGCTCTCGTCACTAAGGCTCCATGCAGTGGCGCTCCCCCACGGCGTCGACCCTCTTCCACGCGGCGCTCCTTCTCTGGCACGGTTGCCAACAGAGACCACCAACGACAGCTAGCCCCACCGAGCCGCCGCTGAACCTTGCTGTTGGGGAACCCTCAAACCCTCCCCAAAACCCTATCTTTCTGTCCCCCTTCCAAATCCCTCCGCCTCCTCTTTCCCCAAATCCGTACTGCCACCGTAAATGGCAGCGGCGGTGCTGTGGGCGCTTGCTTGGTCTCGTCAGCCTCAGCGATTGGGTGCTTGCCGATACTTGATTTTAAGACGGCAGTTTTCTAAGAAGGAGACGGTCACTCTCGCTGGTCACGATGAGTTTATTGTGAAAGGAGGAAGGGATTTGTTCCATTTGTTGCCAGATGCTTTCAAAGGGTTTCAGTAGATTAGAGTCATCGGTTGGGGTTCACAGGGTCCTAAGGTAACAGTTTTTTTCCCTTTTCAGGGAGTGTTAGTTTGTTCTGGGTGGAGAAAGAGTTAATTTGAGTTTGACACTTGTGAGATGAGATAGGAGAAGAGTAGTCTCATTTCTTTTTCAAAGATGTCTTCCTATGTATGTGCCTAGTGGTTTGTGAGGGAGGATTGGATGAGTTGCCTGAGTTTGGTTTTGATTCAGTGTGAAGTTTGATTTGCAGCATGATTGTGGGGCTTGGGCCCGAATAAGGGATCCCCCCATGAGGTGCGCTCACTGAAGCAGTTGGGCCAGCAGACGTGGTCCCCCTATGAGGTGCGCGGAGTGAAATTGTAGAGTTGGAGTTGTACGGGATTTTGGCTGTCAGTGTGTGAGTCACACCACGAATTCGACCTCCTTTAACCGACCGCCACAAGCTTCACGACAGCAGCACCACTACGCCCTCATCATTGAACATGAAATCTACAATGTCCACTGCCCAGAGGGGCGAAAGGGGAAGGTGATGCTTCAGTTAGTTGTAATTTGCTTCGGGTTTTTTGCAGTGAGAGAGAGAGAGAGTGAGAGAGTGAAGAAGTTGCTTCTTACTACTCCATGCAGGTGTATGTTTGTGTTTGTGAGAAATCACTTGATAGGGTAAAAGCGTGAGAGAGGTGAATGTATCCTCTTCACGGCTCTCTCTTTGACTGCATTCGTGGTTAGGGTGAGCGAGAGTTTTGTTTGGTAAGAAACCGCTTGAGAGAGCTAAAGCATGAAAGAGATGAAGGTATCCTCTCCACGGCTCACTTTTTTGGTGTGACTTTGACTGGGCCGAGTGTGAGAGTGTTTTGGCGAGTTAGTAGGAGTGGGGGAGGAGAAGGATGGGAGCGGCGAATATCTAAATCTCGCGTGATTCGCTTCAGGTGGGTGTGCGCGTGCCGTGGAGGTGGTGCACGAAGCTTATTTGGCATACATACAATTAGTTGGCCTTGCTTTGTGACTTGGACCAAGATGGGGTCCACAATATTGGTGGTGGTCGGGGCCAAGCTGGGGCCGAATGTGGTTTTGTTTTTTGGTTTGTTGGCCTACCCTCTAAGGGTGTTGGAGGGTACTCTGATTGTATGTACTGGTCATGTCGCTTCATGTTCTATTTTTATGTTTGTAGTTTGTAATTTGGCCCAGTACGCTGGGTTGTTTGGTTAATATCCTATTAATGAAATAGGGTGGCCATACTTCACCTTTTCCTTCAAAAAAAAAAATAGGACAATGAAAATGATGACAATAGGATACTAGGATTATGTAATGCAACATACATGCATTAATTCATGCAAAACTACAATATAGGAACAATTAATCTATTAAAAACTGGAAATTACAATTCTGGACATTAAATATAGCTGTAGTAAAATGGGCATAACTTTTGCTACAAAACTCGGAATTGAGAAATTCAAGATGTTCTGGAAACTAGAAAGATAAGGCTACAATTCTTATTCAGAAAGTAGTTCATTTTAAGATCGTTTACTATTTCAAAAACAGCAGTATATACAGGTCAGCAAGCAATATACAGGATTTGTGTAGTTTTCTTGAAAATAAATTAATTAAACATGATGGGTATCGATTCTACTAGTCGATAAATTTTGTAATCAGCATGATGGGTGCAATAACATGATGAAAAAGAATAAAATCATTTGCATACACTAAATCATCATCGATCAAACAACAGACAATCAACCAAACATACAACCTAGTAGTTGTTTCTACAATAATTAATTGTGTCGTGAATATATGATTAACCCTATTATCGATACTATATGAATGCATGAAAGATCCAAACTTTAGAGTCAAAAGTGGCATGATGTCAAGAATATTGGGGTTAGCTCGTGTAAACTCTCAATAGACTCAACGAAGATATGAACAATGGCTAAAACGATAACAAAGAGATCTACTTGCAAGAGTTTCAACAAAACTAGAATTTGATACAATTAATAATTTAAGAGGACGGTGACTTGCCTTATAAACGGTGAATTTGAATACCAAGAATAACGGGATAAGAATTCCAAAGCAACGAACTCACGAACACACAAACCACCAATAGCACGTGCAATATACGTGTAAAACATGTGCACACAAAGAGAACACAACAACACAGCAACCAAAGAGACTGCAGCAACCACAGCGGGACCAGCCAAGGGGGCGGTGGCACTGGCGATGCAAAGGGTGGCATCGACGGCGAGGTCGATGAGCAGAACGGTGATGGCGGCACGCTGGGCTGTCGTCGAGTGATCGAAACAGGGAAGAAGGCTCGGGGTTTCGGTTTGCTGTGCTTGGGTAGGAAAACAATGGAGAGGGGTCGGGGTGCTGGTGGTATGCGTCACGGGGGCGGCGACGGCCTGCGGGGGCCGCCTGAGGCCAGGGGAAGTGCCGGGAGAAGGTTAGGGAAGACAGTGAACAGGATGGGTCTCAGTTGCTGTCGAAAGGGAAAGAGGGAGGGAATCTCGGGGATGTAGTGGTGCGCTGACGGGCAGGAGGTGGCGACGGGAGGGCGATGAAGTGGTGGCTGGAGAAGACGGAGAAGACAACCGAAGGGGGTGGCTAGAGAAGACGGCCGAAGAGGATTGCGGTGGTTTGGGCGGGAAAACACAGTGAGAGATACAGAACGGAAGGAGAGAGGAGAGAGAATAAATGGCTACGGTTTCGAAAATGTGCAATTTTAGGGTTTGTACTAGTGTTGTATGTATAGGGTACAATTAGGGTATTAGGTTAGTGGTTTATGGTCTAATAAAAGCGGTTTTGGGTCAAGAATACATGAAATTGGGGTTTAGGGTTCAATTAAGAGATATATCAAAATCAAAAGGGTTTAAATAAAAATACCCACAATTCAATAAAAGAAAAAAAAGGGATTAACAAGAAAATAGTTCATTTAAGAAAAACAAAGAATTCCATGAAAAAAAATTTAAATCCAAATGAATAAATAAGTAATACAATAAATATAAATCGGAATTAGCCAAGAAAATTAGATCAAGTACGAAAACAAAATAATTCGTTAAATGTACTTTAATTAAATAATCAAGGAATAACTATTAATAGTTATAATTATAAAAATAATAAAATCATACAATAAAATAGTTATTCAGGTTTAACAATTTTTATTAAAATAATCCAATAATAATAAGATATGATTTGGGCCGAAATATAATTAACCGATAAATTAAGATTATAAAACAAGTTTAAAAACACCATCATTCGAAATAATATAATTTTCGATTGGACAATATTTTAATAGAAAAATCCCAAAACGAATTTCACACAAAATAAATTTATCAATAATCGAAATACATAAAATATTCAGAAAATATGCATTTACGGGAATGGGGGTTACAAAGCTTCCTCGACCATAATATACTTGTCACTCCTTTTCAGGAGATCGGTGAAATATTTGGGAGGCTTCTTTGCGAGGGAGGCCTTTACTTCTTTGTGAGTGACTTTGTGGCAAAAGGTGGCAGCCACCACTAATGAGTCTAGGGAAGAGATAGACATTGCTTTGGCTATGAAGCGCTTGACAAAGTCTTTTAGTAATTCTCCGTCCTTTTGTTTCAATTCCAACAAGGAAGCTCATGTTTTTCAGCCTTGTGGCTATTAATGAATTGCGCTATGAAAATCTCTTTGAGCTTGTCGAAGGAGAATATTGACACTAGAGTAAGGCGGGAGTACCATTCTTTTGCTGATCCATTCAAAGTTGTAGGAAATGTTCGGCACATGAGGGCATTTGTTTAAAACTCTCAATATGGTTCGCCGGGTCAAATTCACCATCGTATGATGTAACGCCCCAAATTCCATACGCAGGCAATTCATGGCACATCCAGAATCTTTACTTTAATTTTGTACAAATAGAGATTTTAAAATTTTTTCATTACAATAGTGTTCTTTACATTACACAGCGGAAAATACACATAAAATACAACTCATATCATCATGAACCCTCTAATCGGAAACATCACTCATCACAAGCTCGCGTCCATGCCACTTGCCAATCAGAGTCCTGCAACACTTGAGAACTGTGGGCACGTCAGTTTAATGCAACTAATACAATGCTATTATAAAAGTGATCTCAACTTTACAAACACAAACTTGAATGTAGAAAGAAAAGCATGGAAAGTGACTATTCTAAATATGTTAGTGTAATGTCATGAACCTAATGATTAATGCACCACAATTATGCACAAGATGCACTTCTAATGCACACTTATTCGGATTTTATGTCGCTCATACAACATAGGTCCGAGGGTAAGCCCTTACCGTTCTTCACATTATAGGGTTCAATCCCCCATTATGCAACTTATAGCCCTGTGGAGAATCAGTTAGGGAAAGATTTCCCAATTGTCTAATCAAATCTCGTGGATTAAGAACGTGATTAGAAAATTAACCCAATGATTTCAGGAGATTTAATCATCAACCATAACTGACTGGTCAACCTTTCCCTGGTGGGCTGATCTGTGGTAGTGGGACTGTGGATGGCCCGTGAGCTGGTCCTGGGGCTGTAGCTGGTGTGAGATTACTTTTTAACCTTAGCAGCCTCGAGATTCGAGCAAGAATCGTGTTGTTCAGAGTAACTCAGTTTTTTACCCATATCATAGGCCCCCCCACTCATGGAGGTTGGGTATGACAGCCTTCTATGAGTGGTCTTCTTTTGCGTGGAAAAACTAAATGAAGGCACGAATATTGAGGAGATTATGTGATCCATGGTGGGCATCACCAGTGGATAGCTTGAAATTCGAGCCGAGCACCGATGTGCTGCGATGCTGAGACACCGAGGCACCGAGGTGATGAGGCAGTGACGTCGAGTCTTATCTGCCCATGGCTCAAAATCCATGTTAAGCGTCGAGCCTGTGTGGTTCGAACAGGGCGAAGCAGCGTGCGAGGCCAAGCAAAGTTAGATTTTTTGCATGTGTCTAAAAATCCATGTCGAGCACCGAGTCTTTGTGCTTCGGCGAGGCAAGACAGCATGGTGGCGAAGCAAGGCCATGCAAGTTATGGCTTTCGCATGTGGCTTGAAGTCCATGCCAAGCGAAATCCATGCTGAGCTTGGAGCCTATGTACTTGGTGAGGCGAACCAGCGTAGTGGCAAGGCGAGGCCAAGCAAAGTTAGGGTTTTGCGTGTGGCTCGAAGTCCATGCTGAGCGTCGAGCCTTTGCGATTCGGCTAGGCGAGGCAGCATAGTGGCGAGGCGATGCCAAGCGAAGTTTATGAAATCCCTCGCGCATGACTCAAAGTCCATGCCGAGCATCGAGAGTATGTGCTTCGGTGAGGTGAAAGGCGAGGCAACAAAGATGGAATTTTTGCGTGCAGCTCAAAGTCCACATCGAGAGCCTAGCGTACATGCTTCGGCAAGGCAAGGGACAAGGCAGCGATGAAGGAGTTTTCTGGGTGTGGCTCGAAGCCCACACCGGAGGAGTAGGCCAAGCAAAGTTTATGAAATCTCTTGCGTGTGACTCGAAGTCCACACAGAGGGCCGTGTGTATGTGCTTCGGTGAGGTGAGGGGCGTGGAAATGAAGATGGCATTTTTCGTGTGCAGCTCGAATTCCTCATTGATAGCCGAGTGTATGTGCTTCGGCGAGGTGAGGAGCGATGTAGTGAATATGGAGTTTTTTGCGTGTGGCTCGAAGTCGATTTTGGGGTACTAGGCCAAGCAAAGATTATGAAATCACGTATGACTCGAAGTCCACACCGAGGGTCGTGCATATTTGTTTCGGTAAGGCTAGGGGCGATGTAGAGAAGATGGAGTTTTCGCATGTGGCTCAAAGTCCTCGCCGTGCACCGAGCATATGTGCTTTGGCGAGGCGAAGGGCGTGGCAGTGAAGATGGAGTTTTCGTCTGTGGCTCGAGTCTACTCCGGGGGATGAGCCAAGCGAAGTTTGTGAGATCTCTTGAGTGTGACTCGAAGTCTGCATCGGGGGACGAAGCCAAGCGAAGTTTGGGAGATCTCTCGCATGTGGCTCGAAGTCCACGCCGTGGGAAGAAGCCAAGAGAAGTTTATGAAATCGAAGTCCACGCCGAGGAATGAGTACAAGCAAAGTTTATGAAATCTATCGCCTGTTGCACCGAGGATGGGAAACATAGGATTCTTCTTGGTAGCTGGACTTTTAGTGCATGTACGCTGCACGTGAAAGGGCTGACAGCCTTACTATCTCATCTTAGGGCTAAGACTATCTTTGCACCCATTCATCAAGGAGGTGTTGAATTAGGCTGGCCCGGGTCCGATGCAGTATGGCCTGAACTAGTGGAAGCATATCATCAGTTTTATACTTCCCTATGAGGAAAAGGGGCTGCCATTGAAGTTGAAGTACTTTCAAGCTTGCCTGGGGCTTAGCACTGCTAGGAATTACGAGGGGCATTGCCTTTTTATGATTTGGCCTGCGAGGCGTAACGTACATAATCACCCAGATCCCATAAAGGAATGGAAGTCAAAGTATTTCATCATATGTAACCCCGAGCCTTGGGACATCCCTACAAAATGGATGGTCTGGCTCCCAAATTGTAAAGCCTAGAGGCCTAAAGACTTCACTATGCGAAAGAAGGAAGAGCTAGCATAGCTCTTCATTGGGGGAAGTGTGAGTTAGTCGAAGGTGTCGGATAGGCACCTCATTAGGATCGAACTGAGCCCTGCCAAGACCCTTGTATGTTTTTTATTCCTTTTTTGAAATCAACTTTTTTTTTCTTCGTCCTCATAACTTATTCATCATATTGCAGCGATGATCAGCGACACGGACATTGAGGAAAGGAGGGCACACTTGGCAAAGAATAAGGCTACGAAGCAGCCGAATGGGAAGAAGAGGGTCGCTCCCTCTGCCTCCGAGATCAAACCCAATAGGTCGAAGGCCCTAACGATCATCGATTGCCTGATTCGAATTAGGTGGCCCCAAGCTCGGACAATCTTCGAGCGGCCGGGGTTGTGAGGTCTGGGCTCCCTCCGTTCACCCCAAGGTGAGGGAGGTCGCCGGAGAGGAGGACTTGGAACCCTAAAGTTCTGACTGGGCTATGAAGGTGGCAGACTCGATCCTAGAGGGTCCAGTTGCCAAGGAGGTTTTGAACAATCTCGTGACCCCCCGCGATAGGGAATCTCGTGATTGAGACATTTGATTCAAGCTACATTTAATTGGATCTGGTTGACATGGTGGTAAGTGTTCATTCCCGGATTTTTTCTTTTCTTCTAATCTGTCGAAAATTTTCTAAGTATTTTTACTTCGGTTTCCCGAAGGCTCTATAGGGAAGAGATGAGGAGGCAGTATGATCGCGAGCTTAAGCTCGCCAACCAGAGGGCGCAGCGGGTCAAGAGGGAATACAGAGACCTCAAGATGAAGTTTGACAATGTGGAGAAGATCGAGAAGGCTCTCCGAGCAGAGCTAACCTCCAAGACAACCGAGCAGGTCATACTGGGAAGGAGAAGACTCGTCTTGAGGCAAAGGAGAAATCATTGAAGGCTACCATTGTACAGACCATCGAAAGGGTCATCCTTGCCCGGGACAAAAGGTACGAACATGTACTCGAGAACGTTCAGAGGAAGTACCCCGACCTCATCCTCGAGGGCTTCTGCTGCTCCATGATGTTTGACGAGGCTCCCCAACTCCACAGGAGATCCCCTCCGGGGGGGGAGGGGACACTAGATCTCCTGAAGCCGCAGTCGACCCACAGGGGGCTTCTGCTGATCCAACCCTGACCGAGGCTGCAGAGGTGCCTCCCTCTCCCAAGAAGTAGAATGTTAGCTCTTCTTGTTTGTCTCCCCTTTTTTTGTACTTGCCAACTGCGGCTTGGCCACCTCTTTTTATATGAAACTTTTTAACAAATTTGAATGGAAGAAAATTTTTGGGCTGAACTTCTGAACTTGAGATTTTTTATAGCTTTAAGAATTTAGCTAAGTCCTTATTGCTCAGCATAATGTGGGATTTTCCTTTCTTTCTGGATTGCCGAGGGTGCTCTTGTGATCCACCGAGATGCCAAACTTGAATACCATAGGAATGTATTGCACATCATGGAATCAAGTTTGGCCCGCCACCGTAAAGAGGCGAAGGATAGAGAGTCGGCATTCTCGTACCACATTCAAAGGTCGCATCAAACAAGCTAGGTACTTGCTCATCTAAAAAAGGCAATGATTGATAGGGATCTGAGCCACACTGGGGCTCTTGTAGCTCTCCCTGGCAGGTCGTTTCGATCTCCTTCCCCAGAAGGTACGATGCGTACGGTGGATTCTTTCCTTTGAGAGAAGATGATGGAGGTTGTCATGCCCCGCTTCCCAAAAAGGAGAATACAGAATATGGATACGCGACAAAAGCCCAGCGAATGATTTTCATCATCCATAAGCTGTTCAGAATCTTTACAACATCCCACAGAAATAATTAGAGTCGGAAGCCAAAAAATCAACCAAGTATGCACATATGAATCAAAATACCAACAAGAATACTTGAAACAAAATATATTAATCTCAAATATATCCAGATTTGAATAAGTCAATATCCTGGGTCACATTGCCCAATACAAAATAAATCCAAGTATCAAATACAATTGTTCAGATAAGCAACAGAAATAATAATAATAAATGTAAACAAAACTCCATCACTAATATTTCATATCACCAAAACCGTTTGGTACCTGTTTCTCCAAAATCTGCAATTTAACAATTGCAGGAATAGGAAAAAGAAAACAAACTCATGTCAATGCAAGTTACGGGCCGCTTGTAGTGCAGGATACAAGTACATGGGATAAATAACAAATATAAAGTAATAACAGAACAAACATGGCATGGTATAGTCATATCCACATAATATAACAACAGAATCAACTAGCATGGTATACTAACCGGTATAAGTAACATGTATCAAGTGTCAACAGTATGCAGACAGGTATACGAATAACAGTATCCGGTAACAGTCAGTCAGTAACAGATAACAGTGTCAAGTAACAGTCAGATGATAGCAGGTAATAGGTATCAGGCAAGCATGTAACAGATAACAGTGTAACAGATGTTAGTTCTTACAGTCTTGGGTTTATTACTATCTAGGTAGCACTTCATGCAGCCCATACTACATGGTTGCTACATTCAAACAGTTTCGCTTTAGATTTCATAGGGGATCATATAGGGCAGTGTACTCAATATCAGTAACAGTAACAGTAACAGTAACAGTAACAGTAACAGGAGCAGTAGCAGTAATAGTAGCAGTAACAGTAACAGTCAGAACCTAGTGGTCCTCCTCCGAGTACACCTTCTTCTAGGGAAGTGTGCAGTCAGGTAATTAGTAATAATCCTCCGAGTATACCTTCCTATAGGGAAGTATGCAGTCAGGTAATCAGTAACAGTCCTCCGAGTATACCTTCCTATTGGGAAGTGTGCAGTCAGGTAATCAGTAACAGTCCTCCGAGTACACATTTCTATAATTTCTCACTACTAGATCTTTCTCTTAAACCCCGGCTTGGTTATTTATTATTATTATCAGACAGGCATGTATGTGTCATAAACAGGTCAAGAATAAGATAGTATAAACATGTAACAGGTTCAGGGTGACAGATAAACATGTACAGATGATAGGCAGTCATATAAAAGAGTGAAACAGTGTAAGTTCTAATTCAGGACAGCAAGACAGTACAGTACTAAAGCAGGGATTCCCATTGCTACAAAAATGCAAATCTAGATCCGTCGAAGAATCTGGAAAATAGACTCCCTTCCGAATCCAGCAAACATATATAAGTCATATGGTATTTCACAAAATCATAACTCAAAACATACTTGAATTCAGAAAACGTGTTTAGTTAGAAATCGGTATCTTGTATTCACAGTCAGGAAAACAGCATGAAAACTCTTTAATTAAATCCACGAAAAATATGGGGTATTTCCTTATATGTGTAGAGTAGTTAAGTAAAATAAGAAAGTTTCAGAATTTTTCAATAAGTATAGAGTAGTCAAATAAAATAAGAAAATAATAAGACACGACAGTTTTGTAAATCTGAAATCCCAAACGCTGTAGTACGAAAATAGCAATATTTCACAAACCATAAACCGAAATCCAAATCCGCCAAAAAGGTAATAAAATAGATACAGTAGGCTAACTTTCATATTCAGAAATATTTTAGAAACAGCAAGTAGAATTCAGATGAAAATCAAGTTCTTTACCGAACAGTAGTAAAAATATGCTAGAATAGTAGTTGTTCGAAAGCATAGAACGGTTCGTAAAACTCATCAAATAAATTCACAAAAATTCTGGATTAATCCCAATCAAGTCTAGAAATACTGAGCAAAATTTCAGATCAAAATAATTATTTTAACACCATGATAAAAATAGATTACTCTTCAGAATTCATAGAAAACAAAATCTGTAAACCACTCAACACCTCTGTAGTAAAATCGACATAACTCACAACTCGTAAATCGAAACTGAGATTCGTCGAAAGGTTTGAAAAATAGACAGAATTCTCTACAGTTCATGTTCACAAAATATTTTCAAATACTGACTTTAATAGGGTCTAAAATATTAATCAAAACAGAAAGGCCAGCAAAACTGAAAATATCGTATATGCACAAACTCCACTAGTTCACATAGAACTCATCGAAAACACAACCAAACATGATATAGAGTATACTAGATGTCCAAACAACAGGTTACAGGGTATTTCACACGTCCACAACAAGTCTACTACGAATAACACGAAGGAGCACATGATCTCATATGAACAACACGCATATACTCAACAAGATGTGGTCAATCCTGGGTTATATCATGTCATGTATGTCGTGAGGCAACTATAGTCGAATCATCACTATAGAGATAATATCAACAAAGGGTTTCACACACAAATTGTCTCTAGAACCCAACTACACTACAAGCGATATTTAGTACTTGTATTTACAAAGGAATTTAATACAAGTTACTTGCCTGAGAGACGACGACGGAACGAAGCAAGGAGCAAGAATAATGGGGACAGATTCCCGGGCACGAACTCAAGTAAATGAATGAACGAACACAACGAACGGATCACGAACTAATCACGAACACACGATCACACAAATCACAACACCAAGCATGGATCTCGATGATCAAGATGATCAAAATCGATCGGATGGCTGAGATCGAATATCAAGATGATCAGATCAGATCGGACGGTCAGATTTCCCAGATGATGAAGATAATGATGAAGATCAAGATCGATCGATCGAACGGTTGCGATCAAAGGAAGTTGATGATCATCATGATCGTGATGATCAAGAAGAGATCGGACGGCTAGGATCTAATCAGATGATCAAGAGGAGCTCGACGGCCCACATCCAATCAAGCATGATGATCAAGATCAAATCAACGGACGGCTAGAAATCAATCATTCAAGATCAAGATCACAATCAAATGGGCAGTTAGGAATCAGTCAATCAAGATCAAGGTGATCAAGTCGATCGGACAGCTCACATACAAAGCCATGATCAAGACCAACAGCAAGGGCAAATCTTGGCTTGGCAACAACTGGTAGTGGCACACGGCGGCAGCGTTGGCAAGGTCAGCGTGAGGCAGGCAGCGCAGAGGGGCTGCCGGCAAGGGCTGGCTGCACTGCGAAGGACCACGGGGAGGTGCTGCGAGGTGCACAGTTGAGGTGCAGGGGCTGCATTGCTGCTGTCTTCTACTGTGTCGCAAGGTGGTCACGACAGGGGGGAGGTCTGTCAATGTAGGTAGGGTGGAGGGAGCGAAGGAGAGATAAGAGGGAGCAGGGTCGGGATATGGGTTTAGGAGATGCAGGTGGTGCTGGACGGGGGCGAGGCTGCAGGAAGGCGGCTGTGAGGGGACAGGGACGAAGAGGATCGGGAGGGTGCAGAGGGGATGGGTTGAAGATGGGTAGGTCGGGGAGGGAAAAGACGTAGGCGGCTGAGGGATGAAGGTGAACAGGTTGTATGGGGGTATAAATATACAAAGGGTTAAATAGGGTTACGGTGCACAGGTAATAGGGTAAACAGCTTATGTGGTTTTTGGGTAGGGTATTTGATGGGTAGGGTTATTGGATATGGGTAAATGGGTTATAGGGTTGTAGGGGTAATGGGTGATCCAATAAGATAATAGGCAAAAATATGTTTAAATAAAAATAGGATATAGGGTTTATAAATGCATATAGGGTAATAATAATAATAACAATAACAATAACAATAATAATAATAACAATATTAAAAATAATAGTAATAATAATAATACTGAGAACAATAATAATAATAAGAAAAAAATGATAAAAATAATAATAATACTAATAATAACAGTAGTAGTAATAATAATAGAGGTCAAAGTAACAATATCAAAATAAGATTTGTATTACAATGTAAAATTCATAGAATATAGTTACAATAAAATTATTATTCGAAAAATTAGATTTTAATAGAAGAGTCAAGAATACATCTTGACAAAAGAATTTGAAAACCGAAAAAAATAATTTGCAAAAATTTTTAAATACAGAAAATACACAAAAATACGTTTTTGGAAAAACATGGGTTACAGAGGTGGAGTTCGGAGTGGCGGGGTCTCGAGCGACTTCTCTTCACAGTGATTGGACCTACGTCCAAAGTCCCTCTCCGACGTTCCGGTTAGATCCTACGAACCCAGGGGATGCTCAGAGCGGAGTAGTCGGATTGTCTAGCATGGCTAGCTCTTGAGAGGAACCGATCGACCCTTGGGGTGCAGACCAGAATGGTTGGTCTCGAGTTGGTTTGTGCAAGTTCGGGGGTAGGTTCCCCTAACAAGGAGGTTTCGTAGCCGACCTCCACGACTTGTTGTAACATATTGTATCTTGTTGTAATTCCTCGGCTGTGCCGAGTGTAATATGTATTTATCTCTCGGTTTCCCAAATGTGTTAATAATGAAGAATCTTTGCTTGGTATTTCTTGCAATAAATTTTTAGAATAAGAATTTTTTAACTTTTAGGCCGGAGAGTCTTCGTGTGTGTGATCGCGTGAACGGGCACGTGGGTGAACACCTTGGAAGTTGAAACGCTTTTCAGCCTTCAGAGTTGAACCATTGTTCAATCTTGGGAATTGAACCGTTTTTATTTCTTGGGGGAATGAAACGTTCTTCAACCTCGTGAGTCAAAACATCCTCCATTTGCAGTCGTTAGATGGAGGTGGAGGGTTTGGATCTATCCATGTCAGCGTTGTAGGGATCAAGGTATTCCTTCCGTAAGAGCCTATAAAATCCCTCATTCCCTTCCATTACTCTTAATTTTCGTCCTTAATGTGGTTCTTCTACCACACGCTGACAATTAGGGGTAACAGTGAAGTGTGATTCACCATTGCCCCTGGCTATCAGCGTGTGATAGAATAATCACTTCTTCCTTATGCGTATGGCGTGACGCGATCTAGGCCTCTTGGTCTCACTCCGAGGGCAGCGAAGATAGGAATTTTCGCATGCAGCTCAAGTTATGTGCCGAGGGGAAAGAGCTAAGCAAAGAGGGAGTCATGTAGCTCGGAGTCCACACTGAGGGTCGAGGCCAAGCGAAGAAGGATAGTACTTCACATGTGGCTTGTAGTCCATGTCGAGTGACGGGGCCATGTGAAGGAGACGTGTGGCTCGAAGTCAACACCAAGGAACGAGGCCATGAGAAGAAGGAAAGTTCTTAACATGTGGCTCAAATTCCACACCGAGGGATGAGGCCAGGCCAGTGGACACGAATTTGGTGAAAGTTCTGAAAGTCTTAGCAAAAGTTGTGATTTAAACAAAAAAATAATTCATTGGTGGCTGCCTGTAGGAGATCTCTTATTACATAGGAGGACATTTTAGGGTCATATTACAATCTACACTGGAGAGTTAGGTGCTCTCAAGAAATTGTTGGTGTATGCCCTAGAGGCTAGTTGTGTATTGACATTACTAGTTTACACTGTATCATGACATTTATTTTATATTTAGGAATTTCATTTATTGTGTTATTTATTTTGAATTAAATGAACATAATGAAGTCCTTAGAATAGTAAGTTCAATGTCATGGGATAACAAGTGCATGACTGATTGTAAGATTCTATTGGTTGTAATCAGAACATTATACTTAAATGTCCCTAGTCAAGTATTATTGTGAGTTAGGACAGTGATAATACATTGAGACTAGTGTGTGCGCAGACTAATGACCATTCTCACAGGGTCATGGATATGAGATATCAAGTCTTCACATGGGTACATATTAGAGTAATAATGTACTGGACTGACCCACCATGAGAACGCTGCATGGATCGTTATGTGAGTGTCATAAGCGGTTCTCATAGTGACCAAGGTGTATTAGTCCTTTGACTTGAAGCCACTACGGTTCCCTATATGAGAAGTTATATGTTTTAATGTCGTCAAACGTTGCCTATAATAAGGTGATTATAAAGTCGACTAATGATACACTACAAATCATGCGAAGGGATGTGAGTGACTTAGATAGGATTTATCCCTCTTACATAACAGGAGCGATATCTATGGGCCCCTTGATTGAGTGAGACTACAAAATGCATGGTCGTGTTCAAATGAGTCAATATGAGATATTGTTCTCATTTGTTTTAGTAAGTCTACTCGGACATCAAGAAACCAAATATTGAACTATACAAGGGTGACACGCTCTATACCTTGTGGTCAATTAATATATCTGGACAAAAGGACTAGACTACATGGTAACATTGGTCACGGATAGATTATGTCAAATCACTGACATTCCTATTACTTGAGTAGCAGTGATATATTGCTAGATACTGCTCACTATTTGTAATACTCGAATATGATTTTAGTATTACCGTCAACGTAACATAGTCACTGTAACGCCCCGAACTTCCTATATGGAGGATTCGAGACATGAGCCAGGACCTTTACATTCAATTAGTCACAATACACAGATTTGTGGAGAATTTTAAAACTTTTTACTACTACAATATTACAGACCAAGTGGTTCCATTGATTCCACATTACAACAGAGTATATAAGAATGAAAGATGACAATATCAGGCACTTCATTGGTAGCCATGCCTTTACTGGAGTCCTCCCGGTTGGTGATCCTTGTATCCACGACTGCGGTCCAATACCTGTACTTCTATACTGCGGTACCTATTGAAGTGGGGACGTCAGTATTCACTGACGCTTAAGGGCTGATCATATAGCAGCGAATCTCCAAAAACAAACATATAAAACATGGTAAAATATGTCGGTGTAGTTTAAGTGTTCGTGAGTGCGATGACTAGAATCTAATGCAATGTCAACTTATCTAGGATGCTCCTATTCTAATGCAAGCAAGTCTCCGGAACAGTATGCATCCCATACTACGTACGCCCATCTCAAGCCGTTTCTCCAAATATAGGGATTTGAACCCGCGTTATGAGTTTCTAATTGTACACAACCTGTTCCTGACAGATACTACATGACTGATGAGGTTGCACATGTGGTCAAGTCCCACCATTGCAGTAGGCTCATGGTGTCTATGTTTGCCACTACTACCCGGTACACCGGACCTCACTCAAAACCAGACGAACACAGGGTCTTCCGAGCCTATAACTCATAGACCGCTATCTATGGCCTGTTCGCTTCCCTCTGGCCAAGGACCCGACAAAGTTCCGGGGTCCATCCCCCTAGCTCTGCCCGCCTTATCATGGCACTTCAGGAATTAACAGTGTGCGATACGCATCCCGTGCTCCCAACTCGTGAGAAGGCATCGTACGTATCCCTTTGACAGGAAGGTACAACCCAGTAACACCACCTAAGGTCGGCCCAAAGGACGAGTTGGTCGTAAGGTGCCCCCTACTGCCAAACTCCTCTCCTTCTGGCTAAATGGTTAAGTAATGATCTTTATGCGTTACTAACCTAACAATGTCACTAACCCTAACGAACTACGAGACTTTAACTAAGAAATTCTTGATTTCATCATGGTCCCACCCTATGGCCTATTGATCCAAGACATTAGCGACGGGATCTCCCTTATTCATCACCACCCCTAACTTGGATCTCGTCAACACCCTCGGCCCGCGATCAACCCACACCAGTTAAATCCGTCGGTGCCCAAGGTGAGATTTTATCCTAGTTCCCAAGGCGGTAAGATGCGAGTCTTGGTGATCAATGACCCCTAGGGTAGCTACAAGACCCTAGACGAGCTTTTACCAAGCTATCCACACTAGTAACTTTCTCAATCCATTAATTTCTCATACAAGGAAGATGAAGAATGTTCTCATGATAGGCTCCAACTTTAATTAGAACCTCACACTACTAGAACTCATGGGTTCTTTTTGCCCTAATTGAACTAGAACTACATACACTAGATTCATGAGTTCTTTCTCAAGTTGAGCTAGAATCACATAGAACCTATGTGAATGGGTTCTTATTAAATTAGCTAGAACCATCATGGAGCTAGTTTCATGGGTTTCTCTTTTAAGAGTTGGCTAGAACAACCATGGAGCATTGGTTCATCTCTTAGAATCATTAACTACAACAAATCTTTAGCATGGTAGTTCTCTTTTTGACATAGCACACAAACTCAAGCATGATCTAATATTACTCAAGCATGGTAGTCCTACATACCAACTCAAACATGATAAGCTACTAGAATGTCACATAGCATGAATGGGTTCTTTTTGACATAGTCACCAACTCAAGCATGATCTAATACATCTCAAGCATGGTAATCTTACTTACTAACTCAAGCATGGTAAGTTAACTACTTATTACAAAACTTATTTCCTTTAGGGATTACATGTCCCATTTATTACAATGACTAATTTACCAAATTACATGTTCCAACATAAACGATAATCAACTCTTATTGAGTTATAAAAATAAACTTACCTTCCTTCAATCCCACAATTTCTACATCAAGAAAACTCCCTTTTTATGAACAAAAGTTAGTAAGGACATGATCTTTATTAGGTTGGAAAACAACATACAACAAAAATACTATCTCTTAAAATTAACATGTAAAAGTCCTACAACCCCCAAAATGGGTATGTAACCATTCTTACCTTACTAACTTATATGAACATAGTAGTTAGTCCAAGTTGTTCAATTTGTGTTTAACAAGGTAACTAATGAAATAAACATAACAAGTTCAAAGTCTCATCTTTATGGGTTCTTTGTGAGTTCCATTCTTCCAACTTTTCTTATATGAAATCTCTTTTTATAAACAACCATTCTTATGCTTATTTCTTTAGTCCAAGTAGTCAAATTTAACCATAATAACAACAATAATAGTAGCAAGGCTAAAGATCCAATCTTTATGTGTTTTAAATTAATTTCCTCCATTCAATCTTTTCATGGGATCCTTGTGATCGAAATCACTACTAAAAAAATGCTCAATAGTTAGTCCAAGTTGTTTCAATCATCATACAACATATATACACACATATAACCATAAGTAGAGAGCAAAATAGGACAAAAATTAACATACAAAAAGGTAGAGAAACCCCCACCTTTTCTTTTCAATAGGAAGAACTAGCCTAGCAACCTTCTCCTTCCCCTTTGTTTTTCTTTGAAAGCTCCAACTACAAGAGAACTCTAGGGTTTTTCTCTCTTTCTTTTTCTTCCCTTTTCTTTCTAAAATTTAAAACTAGTAAGAAGTAGAAGTAGAAGGAAATGGAGAATGAGATGAGAAAGAGATGGAGAAGAATGAAGAAAATGAGAATGGAGATGGGAAAGGGGAGGGGTGGCCGGCCAACAATGGAGGGGGGGGGGGGGTTTATATAAGAGATGGGTGAAGGGTTGTGTGGGTAGAAAGAGTGCCACTTGTCCAATTCTTATGGTTGGAAACAATTCATGTTTCTTTTGCAAATAATCTTTACAATCAAGTCCTAATCCATCCTAGCCCTCCATCTCATCATGATGGATCTAAAATAAAATATAATTTACCAAAATCACATACTACATGATTTGTTTAAACGCCCGAAATCGACACAGTTCGATTTCGTACGTGTATCTGATTATACAGATATTTTTCATTCATGAAAACGAACAATCTGTACAAAAATAATTAAATTCTGAAAATAATAATAAAATAAATTTTATTATCAGCCCGGAAGATTCCAATACCAATTTGATACATTACAGATGTATACAGACTGGTATATACACACAGATAACGTTCATCCACAAAACCGGGTGAAATCTACCAAAAATATTTCATTCTGGGTAATAAAAGTAAAATAATAATAAAATAATAATTTTCGGTGTCTGCCCGGGATTTTCCAGACATTTTTCTCAAAAATGCGTTTTTCAGGATTTTGTACAAGTGCACAAAACTGATACAATACCTGTATATACTTACCAGTATATAGGTCCAGGTAACTTTTCATGTGCAAAACCAAGAAATTCCCATTTAAAATATTTTGCTTTAAAAATAATAATTTATACAATATAATATCCGTCCGGGATATTACAGTCACACACTTAGAATGGATCGAAATTGAGATTTAAATTCATAAAATGAATTTAATTAGGGATCCAAGTAAGACTTGGACTCCTGACATTGGTTGAACATTTAATTAGAATAAATGAGTTAACTAAAGTTCAAAGACCCACTCATGAATCTGACCCAGGTCAAATTGTGAGCCTGTCACGCCCCGCTTCCCAAAAAGAAATACGAAATACGGATACGTGACTAAGTCCAGTGAATGATTTTCATCATCCATAAGCTGTCAGGATCTTTACAACATTTCACGGGAATAATCAGAGTAGGAAGCAAGAAAAGTCAACCACGCATGCATAAATGAATCAATATACCAACAAGAATTTACTTGAAACAAAATATAATTATCTCAAATAAATCAGATATGGAAACCAGTCAATAATTCTGGGTCACACTGCCTAATACAAAATAATCCAAGTAACAGATACATTATTCAAAATAAGCAACAGGAAATAATAATAATAATAATAATAATAGCTAGAAATCCAGAAACTAAAATCTCATATCACCTACTCCATCAGGCAACTGGTCTCCATGATCTGCAATTTAATAAATTACAGGAAAAGGAAAAAGAAAACAAAACGCCTGTCAATGCAAGTTACGGGCCGCCTGTAGTGAAGGCACAAGTACAGGTATAAAATAAACAAATATAGAGTAACAGGCGGAAACAAACATAGCATAGAATATGCATGTCAACAAGCAGGATAATTAACAAGAATCAGGAAACAAAATCAAGTAACATGATATACTAACAGGTACAGGTAACATGTATCAAGTGTCATACAAGCAGGTAAATAGGTAATCAGGTATACAGGTAAACATGTAGCATGTACAGGTTAGCATGTAACAGGTGTCATGTTATGTCAAGTCTTGTATTATTACTATCTAGGTAGCACTTCATGCGTCCCAAACTTTTACCACATGGTTGCTACATTCAAACAAGTTACGTTTAGATTTCGTAGTGGAGGCTATAGGGCCATGTACTCAGGGATCAGGTAAACAGGAAAAGGAACAAGTACAGGTACAAGCAGAACCTACTGGTCCTCTTCCGAGTACACCTTCCTATAGGGAAGTGTTCAGTCAAGTAATCAGATAAACATGTACAGGTAAAACCTACTGGTCCTCTTCCGAGTACACCTTTTTATAGGGAAACGTGCAATCGAGTAATCAGGTAAACAGGATCGTGTATCATGTATTCATGAAACACGTAACAGGTGGGAAATACGGACCCCTTTCTAAGTACACATTTCTATATTTTTCACTACTAGATCTTTCCCTTAACCCCGACTTGGTTATTTATTAGTATTACCAAACAGGCATGTGTGTCACAAAACAGGGCAAGAATAACATGGCATAAACAAGTAACAAGTTAAGGTTGAAAGATAAACATATACAGATGAAAGATAAACTCATAAAATGATAGAACAACGAAAATTCTAGTTCAGGACAGTAAGACAGTACTGCACTAAATCTGAAATTTCCGTTGCTACAAATGTGCAAATCTGGATCTGTCAGAAAATCTGGAAAATAGACTATCGTCTGAATCCAGAAAATATATATAAGTCATATGGTATTTAACAAAAATAAGACTCAAAACATATTTGTATCCAGAAAACGTGGTCATCCAGAAATTAGAAGTTTGTATTCATAAACAGGAAAATAGCATAAAAACTCACTGAATAAATCCAAGAAAATTCTGGGCTATTCCCTAGTATGTTTAGTAACAGAAAATAAAGTTTCATAATTTTCTAACATAGATAGAATAGTCAAATAAAATTAGAAAACAGCAAAATACAGCAAATTTGTAAATCTGGAACCAAAAACACAGCAGTACTAAAACAGCAATAGATTACAAAATATAAGTCGAAATCCAGATCTGTCAAAAGGGTGACAAAATAGATACAGTAGGCTATAGTTCATATTCATAAAGTTTTATAAACAGCTAATAGAATCAGGTTGAAATTAAGGTTCTTTACTGAATAGCATGAAAATTCTACAAGTGTAGTAGTTGTTTGCAAGCATAGAATAGTAAGTGAAAGTCATAAATTAAATCCACAAAAATTAGGGGTTAATCCCAATCAAATCTAGTTGTGCTCAGCAAAATATTGGATCAAAATATTATTTTTAACATCAGTATAAAAATAAATTACCATACAGAATTCATATAAAACTAGATCTGAAATTTTAAACACATCTGTAGTAAAATAGCCATAACTTGCAACTCATTAATCGAAACTGAAATCTTTCAGAAAAACTGGAAAGTAGACAGAATTCTCTACAATTAATATTCACAAATAATTTTCATATACTGACCTTAATAGGGTCTAAAATACTGAACAAAAACGGGGTAACAACAATGACAGAAATATTTTTCATGCATAAAATCCACTAGATCATATGAAACACATCCAAATCATAACAAAATGTGAAATAGGGTTTACTAGATGTCCAAGTAACATGGTATAGGGTATTTAACAGATCTACCACAGGATATACTACTAGTACACGTCAAGCATGCAAGATTCTCACATCATATTAGGGTTCACAACCAACATACAGATATGCAACAAGGATAAATTAGATCTAAGTTAAAGTTCATGTCGTGTATGTAACTAGAGACGACTACGGATGAACCAACACATAGAGACAAGATATAACGGGGTTTTGCACAAGAATTGTCTCTAGAACACAACTACACCACAGGCGGTATTTATTACTTGTATTTGCCACAGAAATTAGTACAAGTTACTTGCCTTATAGTCGATGTGAAGAACAGAGGAAGAACAAGAATAACAGGAACGAATTCCCGGGCACGAACACAACGAACGAACCCACGAACCACGAACACAAACACACGAGATCACACACGCACACCAAGAGGAGAGAGAGAGAGACGGGGGCTGGCTTCGCTGAACGGGGACGATGATGGTAGGGTGCTGCTATTGTCGAGTGGCTGGGCGACAGGGTGCGCAGCGACACTGTGGTCGGCATCGGGGTCGCTGGCTGAGGTGGCTGCACGATAAGAGGGAGAGACACCGGGAGGGCACTGCAGGAGGCACGTCGGGGGTCTGGTGCTACGGTTGCTGCCGTCGTTTGCTGTGGTCGGCGACGCTGGCTTCGAGAGAGGAGAAGGGAAGAAGGGGACTACCGAGGTGGAGGGAGAGGATCGGAAGTGGGTTGAAGAGTAGGGAGATGCAGGGAGAGGGAGAATGTGAGGAAGGTGTAGGCGACTAGGGTTTAGATGGATGGGTTATATGCAGGGGGGTCTGAATATATATATGATGAAGTTAAAGTTAGGGTTAGGGTGTAGATAGGTACAGGTATTTTATTGGGTTATAGGGTTTTGGTTGACGGGTAGTGGATCCAATAGGGTATTGGGTATGTTTTTTATTTAGGGTTTAATAACAAAAAAACCAAATAGATTATAGGGTGATCCAAAAATGAAGTAGGAACAAAATAAATAAATAAAATAGGACAGGAACAATAAACAATGTGGATAAAAAATAATGGCCCGATCAAACTGAGATGAAATAATATGAGACAATTGAATCAAGAAAATCAGAAAAGGAGACGAAAAATTAAATAAATGGATATATAGAAAAAGAAGATCCAATTCACGGTCCAAAAGAGATACAATGAGAATAATTACACAAAAAGAAAAAAATACATCCAAAAATACAGAAAACGAAAACAGGGGTTACAAATCCTACCCACCTAACAAGAAGAATTTTGTCCTATAAATTCAAACAATAAGATACATAGGGTAACCCCGAAACGAAAAGAAAGAACAAAACAAAAAGCTACTGAAACAGATGAGGAAACTTCTGCTGAATCTCCTCCTCCAACTCCCAAGTTGACTCACCGGGCGAGTGAGGATTTCAAAAAACACGAACCAGCTTGATGACCTTGTTCTTAAGCACTTTCTCCCGCCGATCCAAAATAGCAACTGGTGGAATCTCACAAGTCAAATCTGACTGAACGGTCAACTCAGAATAGTCGATCATGTGGCTCTCATCTCGGATATATCTCCTGAGTTGTGAGACATGGAAAACATTGCGCACTCCTGATAAAGCTGGTGGGAATGCAAGACGAGATGCCACCTTGCCTACTCGTTCCACAATATCAAACGGTCCAATAAACCTAGGGTTGAGCTTGCCTCCACCACCAAACCGAATGACACCTCGCCAAGGCGATACCTTTAGGAAAACATGGTCACCAACCTCAAACTCCAAAGCTCTTCGATGGACATCAGTTCATCGCCTCTGCCTATCCTGAGCTGCCTGCAAGTGCTTCCCAATCTGAGTTAGCGCATCAACTGTCTTTGTGATCAACTCCGGACCCAACAACTTCCTCTCACCAATGTCATCCCAGCACACTGGTGTTGTGCACTTCCACCCATAAAGTGCCTCGAACGGTGCAGCTTTAAGACTAGCCTGAAAGCTGTTATTGTACGAGAACTATACGAGATGCAAATGGTCCTCCCATGATGCATCGAACTGCAGCATACAAGACCTCAACATGTCCTCTAGAGTCTGAATGGTCCTCTCTGACTGTCCATCTGTCTGGGGATGAAAAGTTGTACTGTACTTCAATTTACTCCTCAAACTACTCTGAATACTCTCTGAAAACTGAGATCTGAATCTCGTATCTCTGTCGGATACAATACTGATGGAACCCCATGAATTTTTACGATGTCTTGCATGTAGTTTTCAGCTAGGCTCTCAGTAGACTGTCCTACATAGAAGGGAATGAAGTGAGCACTCTTTGTCAATCGGTCGACAATCACCCAAATGGCATTGTGACCCTTAGGGCTCCTCGGCAAAGCGGTCAGAAAATCCAGAGTGATATGTTCCCACTTCCACTCTGGAATGGGAAGCGATTGAAGAAGTCCGACGGTTCTCTGATGCTCTGCCTTCACCTGCTGGCAGATCAAACACTGAGACACAAACCGAGCCACAACACTCTTCATACCGTGCCACCAGAAATGAAGCTTCAAATCCCGATACATCTTAGTACCTCCAGGATGAATAGAATACGATGACTGGTCGGCTTCCTCAAGCAACCTCTGGCAAACTTCACCCTTCGGGACACACAACCTGGACTCAAAATGAAGTGATCCATCAGCATGAATAACCATATTCGTTCGGGAACCTGCCTCAACCTCTGCTCTGAAACCCCACATTTGCACATCACCAGTCTGCGCCTCTTTAATCTGATCAACAAGAGACAACTGAAGCTGGAGCACCAAAAAACTCCGATCAGAACTCGGAAACAATACATCCAACTCCAATCTCCTCATTTGCTCAACCAATTCTCTATGCTGAATCAGGGACATAGCTGCCGGTCTCCTGCTCAAAGCATCCGGCACCAAGTTCACTTAACCAGGGTGGTATTGCAAACTGATGTCATAATCGGCCATAAACTCCAACCAACGCCTTTGCCTCATGTTCAACTCCTTCTGGGTGAAGATGTACTTGAGACTTTTGTGGTCTGTAATGATCTCCACTCGGTCCCCAAGTAAATAATGTCTCCACAGCTTCAAAGCAAAGATCACTGCTGCTAACTCCAAGTCAGGAGTCGGATAGCTCTTCTCATGCGGCCTTAACTGTCTCTATGCATAAGCAACAACTTGGCCCTTCTGCATCAGAACTGCTTCAAGACCCTTGCCAGAAGCATCACAGTGAACTACAAATCCACCTGAACCATCTGGAATAGTCAACACTGGTGCAAACATTAACCTGCTCTTCAACTCAGCAAAAGCCTAACTGCAAACCTTAGACCAACAGAACTTCTGATCCTTCCCAGATCGCTTAGTCAATGGTCCTGCTATCTTCGAAAACTCTTGGATGAATTTCCGATAATATCCAGCTAGACCAAGGAAACTCCTCACCTCTGAAACTGACTTAGGAACTGGCCAATCCTTCACAACCTCAACCTTGGACGGATCCACGGAAATACCATCTCCCGAGATAATGTGTCCCAAGAAGGTAACTCTGTCGAGCCAAAACTCACACTTGCTGAGCTTCCCATAGAGCTAATTCTCCCTCAAAGTCTGTAGAACCAATCCAAGATGCTCAGCATGATCTTCCCGATTTCGAGAATACACCAGAATGTCATCAATGAGGACCACCATGAATCTATCCAGGAACTGGGAAAATATCCTGTTCATAAGACTCATAAATACAGTTGGCACATTCGTGACCCCGAATGGCATCACAAGTACTCATAGTGCCCATATCTGGTCCAGAATGCAGTCTTCTGTACATCAGTCACCTTCACATTGACCTGATGATACCCAGAACGAAGTTCCAACTTCAAGAAAATAGCTGCTCTGCTCAACTGATCAAATAAGTCATCGATCCTGGGCAACGGATACCGGTTCTTCACAGTAACATTATTCAGTTCTCGATAATCAATGCACAGTCGACGACTACCATCCTTCTTATTGACAAAAAGGACTGGAGCACCCCGCGGCGAAACACTGGGTCTGATGAACCCCAAATCAAGCAACTCCTGGATCTGCACCTTAAGCTCTACTAACTTAACCGGTGCCATCCTGTAGGGACTCTTCGATATCGGCGCCGTACTTGGCTGAATTTCAATACCGAACTCCACATCCCTATGAGGGGGTAAGCCATGTAACTCCTCTGGAAAAATATCCAGGAAATCCCGCACTACTAGAGGCGTAGCCTCACAGCCTGAATGTAATTCCATCACACAAACCTCCTGATCAACTACGGTCTCAGCTCGGCCAAGGGGCATGGAGCTCAAACTCTGCACGACCTGGGATTCGGAATAAAAATTTCTTGGCACGGCAATCAATAATGGCGTAGGATTCACCCAACCAATCCATACCGAGAATAATGTTGAATCCCGAATTCCCAATTACAATCAGGTCGGCCTTGAAATCTGCGCCGCCAATAATCACGGGACTACCTGCACTCCTGGAAATAAATGACAACACCATCGCCTATCACAATATTCCAAGCCTCTGACATGATGCTGCACTCCAACTGATGGCGAGCCACAAAGCAGAAAGGGACGAAGGAATGGGTTGCCCCTGGAATCAAAAAGATCATGAGCATGAAAAGAACAAACAAGGACAACACCTAAGATAGAATCAAAAGCAAGAGGAAAAGGATTGATGATCAAGGGTGAGGAAATCACAAGTTTGTAAATCTGGAATCATAAACACAGCAGTACTAAAACAACAATAGAGTACCAAATATAAGTCGAAATTCAGATCCGTCAAAAGGGTGATAAATAGATACAGTAGGCTACAATTCATATTCATAAAGTATTTCTAAACAGCAAATAGAATCAGGTTGAAATTAAGGTTCTTTACAGAACAGCATGAAAATTCTGCAAGTATAGTAGTTGTTTGCAAGCATAGAATAGTATGTGAAATTCATAAATTAAATCCATAAAAAAAGGGGGTTAATCCCAATCAATTCTAGTTGTACTCAGCAAAATAATGGATCAAAATATTATCTTTAACATGAGTATAAAAATAAATTACCATACAGAAATCATATAAAACTGGATCTAGAAATTTAAAACACATCTGTAGTAAAATAGCCATAACTTGCAACTCATAAATCGAAACTGAGATCTGTCTGAAAATCTTGAAAGTAGATAGAATTCTCTACAATTCATATTCACAAATAACTTTCATATACTGACCTTAATAGAGTCTAAATTACTAAACAAAAATGGGGTAACAATAAGGATAGAAATATTCTTCATGCATAAAATCCACTAGATCATATGAAATACATCCAAATCATAACTAGATGTCCAAAAAAAATGGTATAGGGTATTTAACAGATCTACCATAGGATATACTACCAGTACACGTCAAGCATGAAAGATTCTCACATCATATTAGGGTTCACAACCAACAAACAGATATGCAACAGGGATAAATTAGATCTAAGTTAAAGTTCATGTCGTGTGTGTAACTAGAGACGACCACGGACGAACCAAAACATAAAGACAAGATATAACAGGGGTTTTGCACAAGAATTGTCTCTAGAACCACAACTACACTACATGCGGTATTTAGTACTTATTTTTGCAATAGAAATTAATACAAGTTACATAACTTAAAGTCGACGACGAGAACGAAGCAAGAATAAGAATAATGGGAACGGATTCTCGGGTACGAACACAACGAACGAATGAACCCACGAACCACGAACGTAAACACTCGAGACCACACACGCACACTAAGAAGGAGAGAGAGAGAGACGGGGGTTGGCATCGCTGAATGGGTACGACGTCAGGCAGGGTGCTGCTATCGTCGAGTGGCAGGGAGATAGAGTGACGCAGCGACGCTGCGGTCAACGTCGGGGTCACTGGTTGAGGTGGTTGCGCGACAGGAGGAGGGAGAGACACCGAGAGGGTGCTGCAGGAGGTCCATTGGGGGTCTGTTGCTGCAGTTGCTGCCGTCGCTGCCGTCGTTTGTTGTGGTCGGCGATGCTGGCTTCGGGAGAGAAGAATGGAAGACGGGGACTGCCGAGGTGGAGGGAGAGGATCGGAAGTGGGTTGAAGAGTCGGGAGATGCAGAAAAAGGGAGAATGGGAGGAAGGTGCAGGCAGCTTGGGTTTAGATAGATGGGGTATATGCAGGGGGGTCTGAATATATATATGATGAAGTTAGGGTTAGGGTTAGGGTGCAGATAGGTACGAGTAGTTTATTGGGTTATAGGGTTTTGGTTAACGGGTAGTGGATCCAATAGGGTATTATGTATGGTTTTTATTTAGGCTTTAATAACACAAAAAAACAAGTAGATTATAGGGTGATCCAAAAATGAAGTAGGAACAAAATAAATAAATAAAATAGGACAGGAACAATAAATAATGGGGACAAAAACTAATGGCCCGATCAAACAGAGATGAAATAATATGAGACAATTGAATGAAGTAAATCTAATAAGGAGACGACAAATCAAATAAATGGATATATAGAAAAAGAATATCCAATACAGTCCAAAAATGATACAATGGAAAACGGGGGTTACCGAGCCCAACAACCTCATTACTCTCTCAGGGTTGGTTTTCTGCACCTATATATATGATATGTATCTGTGGAAAAGACACACGTGAAAAAACCCTTACCATCACAGAAAGTGAGAGAGAAATCATGAGGAGGAACATCGCCTTTCCGCAACTAGCACCGCGGTATGAGGGAGAGCCATTTTCATTCCGTTCGTGTGGATACCGAAGAGGCACCACAATATTGCAGTGTTGTTATCGACATACTGTGGAGACAGCAGATCCATCTTTAAGATATAACTGCTAAATACAATTTATGATTTTCACAAGGATCCATGGCTAGCTTTCGATATTTTTGTAATTTTTCCGCTGTGTATTTAATATATTATTGCATTCGAAACCTAACAGAAATTTCATTAAGTGTTCTGCATTCCAAGTTCGCTTGATCACTCTGCCCCCCAGGTCTTCATGTCGGTAAATTTCGGGGCGAACCACTTTGGAGACCTTGTATGGGCCTTCCCAGTTTAGGATGGGTTTTCCCTTTTTGATTAGCTCGGAGATCTCGATCTTTCTTAAGGCCAAATCACTTTCTTTGATGTTCACTAGTCGAACTTTCTTATTATGGAAATGCTCCATTCTGTGCTAGTAAATGTTCCTTCTGACAACCAACTTATCTCGCGCCTCCTCAAAGAGATCTTGGTTGGCCCTGAGACCATCAAAGTTCAAATCCTCATTGAAGCTCATTATTTGGGGGGAGGGTAGCCCGACCTCCAGGGAGATAATGGGCTCAGTTCTGAACATGAGATGAAATGGGGATTCTCCTATCGAGATTCTCTTGGTCGTTTTGTACGACCAGAGCATACTAGGGAGTTCTTCGACCCACAATCCCTTGAGGATTTTTCAAGATATTTATTGAGTCCATCTAGGATTTTGTAACGGGCGTTCTCTGCCTACCCATTGGACTGGGAGTGCAAGATAGATGACAACCTCTGTTGGATTCCTAGGTCCGTGTAGAACGTACAGAATCCTTTGCCGACTAACTGGGTGTCATTATTGATGAGTAATTTTTACATTATTTTTATTACTTTTTTTATGTATTAATGTAATGCCCCGAACCTACCTTGGCTCAACACGTGCATATATCGGCTTAACCATGGCCCCACCACAGGGCATAGCTTCACCAAAAGTTCTAAAGTTGCAAGTTCTCGTTCATTTATTTAAATTTTATCTTCTTTCAACTTATTTTTATTTATTTGTTTGTTATTTAAGGAATGAGATGGATAAGTGCAAAAGATTGGCATTTTGGTCAAATCATGGAAGAAAACAAGGATAAAGATTTCAAAATTAAAATTGATTACATGTAAGGATTTCAGAAAAATTCGAGCACTTAAAAGCATATTTTTACAAATTTTCCCTTTGAAGGACTAATACAAAATATTTTGGACAACTAGGGGGTAGAATAAAATTTTGTAATAAAAAAATTAGAAAAATGAAGAAACAACACCAACTTGGAATGGATATTGGATTAAATTTGTTGAATAATTAGTTTTAAATCTTAAAGATTCATCTTAATCTTTAAGTTTTAACTAACTAATTATTTAAACTTATACTTATCTTAATAATTAATTACTCCTCCTCATAAAAAGTACCTGAAACTAGATTTGTCTCGGGGATGAGAGAACTTGATTATTGGCTGTCGAAACCTGGATTGCTTGCGGGATTGATTTTTTTAATTTTTAGGAGAAGCTAAATATTTTATTTGCGGCTTCAAGCAACAACAACAAAACAAGTTCTTTCTTCTCTCTACTATTTTTCTATTTTTATTATGCAATCCAATAAGATGTTTATTAGTTGCAAATTTTTCATGAACTAATTTTATTTTTCTAGGGCTTCGACATAACCTAGTTTTGGAAATACTGTTCGAATTTCATGTTATTTTATTGTCACGCCCCGCTTCCCAAAAAGAATACGGAATACGGATACGAGACAAAAGCCCAGCGAATGATTTTCATCATCCATAAGATGTTCAAGAATCTTACAATATTCACAAGAATCATCAGAGTCGAAAGCAAAAGAATCAATCAACAAGCACATATGAACCAAAATACCAACAAGAATACTTGAAACCAATTTTATAAATCTCAAATAGTCATGATCTGAATAAAACAAATATCCTGGGTCACATTGCCCAAATACAAGAATAAATCCAAGTAATCAAATACAATATTGTTCCAACAAGCATCAAGAAATAATAATAATAAAATACAGCACTAAGACTTCATGTCACCCATAACGTGTAGAACCTGTTCTCCATAATCTGCAATTCAAAAATTACAGGGATGAGGAAAAGAGAAAACAAGTACCCGTCAATTGTAAGTTACGGGCCACTTATAATGTAGGATACAAGTACATGGGGAAACTAACTAGCAACATGGTGTAAGCATGATGTCAAAATAAACAACTAGCATGGAAAAGTGAACAAGTATCATGTAGCATATATCAAGAGTCAAGTATCATGTAATCATGTATCAATTATCAAGTTTCAAGTCTCAAGTATCATGTAGTCAAGTATCAAGCAAGCATGTATCATGTTCAAGTATCATATTCAAATATCATGTATCAAGTCTTGTAGTGATTACTATCTATGTAATGCCCTGATTTTTCATTTAATAAAAAATTACTTTATTTTGCACGTAGTGTGCACGTGCAATATTGTTTTGATAAATATTTCCATCATGATGAGTATGGATATTTAAATATGTGCCTTTAATTATTTTTCTATAAAGCCTTCTTTCAATTAGACAAAAAGCCTTTTTCCTAAAGCCCAAAAATTTAGTTTATTTATTTTATTTTTAAAATAATTATTTGGCCCAAAAACTAAAGCCCATGAACTATTTTTTATACAACTTGTCATGTAGAATACAATTTAAAGACTATTTTATTTTTATACAAAAATTTAATGTACAATTTTTGGACCTAGTTGCATGCACGTGCACTACACGTACACGTGCAATATGCATTCCTATGATGACCGGTTGTGATCTTTTTGGAGGGAAACCAAAAATTTGAGTGGGATCATGGTGTGCTGGTTACTTGGTTGTGGGTAGTTAATGCAACTCCTACTTTCATCTTAGCCCTCCATCTTATAACCACTTACTTGATCCTAGCCGTCCATTCTCCTTGATTTTTAGTATAAATACCCCCCTCCATGGCTAGTTATTCTTGTGCTTATTACTTCCTACAAACCTATAGTCTAAATTATATGATCTAGTAGTGATTGTGTGAGTTAAAAGATTGAGAGTGTGTGGGATTTTTGCTTGCAACAAGGAGAGGAGGCCAGCTACCACTAGAAGGAGGAGCTCGGTTTACTTGGGTCTGCTTGGGAGGCTTGTGTGCACGTGTTCAAGGAGGAGCATTTTCATTGCAAGGACATTTGTCTAGGGATTGCTAGTGAATTTTTCTCTCCATACAAGGTGGGTAAATTTTCTATATTTCTAAATAGGGATATATGCTAGATTAGAATGGAAAAATGATGCATGAGTACACATTTTAATTGAAAAATTGAGCTATAAATTGATTGGAATGTGGGTGTGCAATTGTATGTGATTTGATTAGTAAAAATCTAATTTTTATGTGAATTAATTATGGCCATGGATTGTTGAAGAAAATTTCATTATCTACATCACAAACTATGTATACAAATGTTAGTAAATTGTTAATGTTATTTCATGTGTTAAATAGATCTTTTGTGCTAATGTGGGAATGGATAAATTCAAATATAGATTTGTATGTTGGGTAAAAGATTAGAAACAGAGAATTAAGGTGAAATTTTGTTAATAAAGAGATTAGAATGTTAATTGCTAAGAAATGTCAAAAAAAAAGGAGAAATATGGTAGTTATAATGTAGAATTCGAATTAATTGTATGAAAATATGTTTTAATTGCTACGAAAATTATTTTGTTCATATTGGTATATAAATTATGTGAAAAATAATCAATCTGGAATTTTACAGTAATTTTTTTGAAAGGAGGTCTAGTTGAACATCGAAATGTTTTGATAACAGAGAAGATCGATTTAAGTGAACTTAAAATTATACTATAGACAACCCGAGCGCATAGCTCAAGTGGTTGGGTCGGTTTTAATCGCTACAGTGGTCTGAGATCGCTTGTTCGAATCCCTGTGGAACCATACTTTTAAAAAAAATAATAATAACATAAGCAGCGGCCGAGAGCATTTAAGGCTCTCAGCGCCTCTTATACCGCCAGTAGCCTTCGGCCTAGTGGTTTGTGCTTGGGTTGGGTTCTCTGTGGTGCTGGGTTCGAATCTTGCCCTCGGCAAGTTGGGAAAAAATATATTTTTTGTGTTTTTAGTGATCGAAAAATTATGAGAAAAACATGGTTATTCTTCTAAAAATATATGAGACTTATTAAAAATAATTTGGGAATGATTTACATAAAGTAAGGTATAATTTGTGACTAAATGAGTAAATAGAACTATAGTCTACATTGATATTCTTTGTGAAATTGTATCTTGCAAAAATGATTTGAAATGAAGGATTAGAAAATTAATGTGGCAAGAAGAAATTATATTGTGTGATGTGATGCAAATTATTCTCATTTGAGAATAGTGTGAAAAATGTGAATTGTGAATATTCGTTAGTGATGTGAATTTCAAAGTGAAATTGATAATTGATAAAGCATATGAATTCCATGTATAGTTATGGACTATTTGAACGAATTAGAAATCATGATTGGAAAAGAGAAATACTTTTGAGTATGATAAATCAACAAATGAATGTATGAGTTGGAAATGCTCGTTTTGGAAATTGTGAATTGAAAATTGAAACAAAAAGAGTAGCTAAGTCTCCCCCGGCATTTTGGAAATAAATGAAATGAAAATTGAAAAGAAAGACCAAGGTTGGTCATGTTTGAATGAATGAATAAGTCCGGTTTAGTGGAGAGGCTAACTCTAGAGCTTTGATTTTTGTTCATGATTTTGATAAGAACTAAGGATTAGTACATAGTGGAGACGTGATGAAAGTAGGAGAAAAACACGAGTATGAGGGCCATCGGATTAGCGGTGTGAGAGTGATCCACAGGCTGCCTGCTTGATGCGTCAAGACATGGCGTGGGCACTACTCCAGAATTATCGTCTCGGTGGCGACGCTTGTAGGATGTTTGAGTGGCTATGGGTGGTGCCATTGTTCCATGGCGGAGGCTGAATTGTCCATAGGTTGCCTGCTCGATGCGTCGTGTCAGTGCATGGGATTCCCCTCCAGGCTGCCTGGACATGGGCTCATAGATCATAGAATATCTAAGATACCTACCGTAATTACAGTAGTAGATTAAGTCATAATGAGGGATTGAACCCTACAAAGATGAAGAACGATTAAGAGGCTTGCCCTCGGACCTCTGTAGTATGGGATGCATAGAATCCGAACAAGTGTCATTAGTGTCATGTAACATAATTAACTGTATTAAGGACTAAGTGCACAATCACAACACGACATCAATAGGGTAGTCCCTTTAGTTTGATATGTGACAAGTTTGTGTTTGCTAAATATGAAAAATAAGTATACTATTTCCGGCATAGAGAGGATGGCCGTGTATAATGATCGTCGGTTGAATAAACTGACGTACCCACTGTCTTATATGCATGTAAATGGCATGACAAAGATTAAAGAAGAACAGATGCTTAAAGATTATTCAATGTTGTTGTACATTTGTTTCATTGTTGTAAATTTTACTTCTGCTGTGCAATGTAAAGTGTAATATTGATGTAAACTCTGATGTAAAGAGAAAAGTTTAAATTTCCTTGTAAAATTGTACTAAAGGGAGCGGAAAAGATCCTGTAGAACATCTCGAATTCAGTGTATTTGGGATTCGGGGCGTTACAATCTAGGTAGCACTATCTAGGTAGCACTTACATGGTTGCTACAACAAACAGTTTCGCTTTAGATTTCATAGTGGACCATAGAGGACAGTGTACTCAGGGACAAGTCAAGTAATCGAGCCCCAAGCTCCAAGTATCATGCATCATGTATCATGTAATCACGTGTCAAGTTGTGCAAGTGGCAAGTATCGTTTCTTGCGTGCAAGTGTCAAGTAATCACGTAGGATCAGTGGACCCCCTTCCGAGTACACATTTCTGAATTATCCACTATTAGATCTATCCCTTAAACCTCGGCATGGTTATTTATTATTAATGTAAAACAAGTATGTATATGTGCAAAATATATCAAGAATAACATAGCATGATCATGTGACAAGTTTAAGTTGCAAGGTAAACATGTATGAGTGCAAGATAATAAATGAAAGAATACAATATCCAAATCTCAAGTTCAGGACAACAAGACCATACTGTAGTAACATAGTGATTCCCAACGTTACAAGCATGCAAATCTGAATCCGTCGAAACGTTTAGAAAATAGACTCCCAACCAAATCCAGCGAATATAAATAAGTAATATAGTAATTCACAAAAACATAGCTCAAAACTGATTTGAATACAGGTTCAGCCAGAAATCAGAAAATCGAATTCAAGAGCAGGAAAACAGCATGAAAACACATTAAATAAATCCACAAAAAATCTGGGGTATTACCCTATATGTCTAATATCAGAATATAAAGTTTCATAATTTTTCAGTAAAATTAGATCAGTCGTCAAAAAATCGGGAAACATCAATAAACAGTAGTTCGACAAATCTGGAATTCCCAACACTGCTGTACGAAAACTATAATATCTGGCAACCAGTAAAACGAAATCCAAATCCGCCAAAGAGAGATGAAAATAGAAAAAATATATTAACTTTCATATTTCACAAGAATTTTTCATACAGTAGAAGGAAATAGGGTGAAAATACGTTTCTTTACAGAACAGCGAGTAAAATACTGCAAGTATAGTTTTCATAAACAAGCATGAAACGACATATAAAACTCACCAATAAAATCCACCAAAATTCTGGGTAATCCCTAACTAGATAAAGAAAAACTGAACAAAGTTTTGGATCAAAATAATATGTGTAGCACAGTTATTAAAATGATTTAGTCATCAAAAACACCAAGAAACGAAATCTGGAAAAGATCGACACATCTGTAGTAAAACAGTCATATCTCACACCTAAGAAAATGAAATCAAGCAAGATCAGAGGGGTTTGAAAATAGAAAAAATTCTCTAAAACTCCTATTTTATACTGAAATTAAGATACTGACTTTAAGACAGTCCAAAACAGCAAACAATATAGATCATCGACAAAATACAGATTTTTCCCTTTAACGACAACTCAACATATATTATACAAAACTTGTTCAAAACACAACCAAACATGAAATTGAGTCTACCAAGTGTTCAAACATCATTAATTAGGGTATCTAGCATGTCCACACCAACTATATCATATGGGTCTCAACAAAATCACGAATTCTCACAAAAGTCCTACATACATGATCAAATCAAGAATGGGTAAAAACCTAAGTTATTTCATGTCAAATTTTATGTTGCGAGTCATCTATGGTCAAATAGCACTATAGAGACAAAACTCATCAAGAATAACACAACAAGAGTCGTCTCTAGACCCAACTACACTATAGGTGGTATTTTTGACTTGTATCATACAAAGCAATTTGAGTATAAGTTACTTGCCTTAATCGAAGATGAAGAACGATGAAAATCAAGAATAACGGGAACGGATCTCGGTAATGAACAAAACCCACGAATGAAAATCCACGAACGAATGAATCTAGGCAAACTCGAGCAAAAATCTCCACACGAACAAATTCCACAAAGGAGAGATGATCAAGAGAGATGGATGACAACAATAGTAGCTTGCGGCCACGAGGGAAAACCAAGAGAGATACTAGGGTGGTATATGGTGGTGTAGGAGGTCAGGATGGCCAAGAGAGGGGTTCTCGAGTTTGGGGTGTTGCGGGTTGGATTGCAGGCCGGACAAAGGGGGACTCGGCCTGGGGGGTTTGGGCGTCGGCTGTGGTGTGCGGGGTGGCGCAAGGGAACGAGGAGGAAGGGGGAGGCCGGGGCTAGGAGATGTGGAGATATTAGGGTTAGGGATTAATGTATTTATAGGGGGTAATTAGGGTTAGTGTATGAGATGGGTTAATGGGTAATTGGGTTGTGGGTATTAGGAATACCAATAGGATTTGTTTAATTGGGCTTCAAATAGGATACAAATGTATAGGACATCAAATAGGATTGTGAATTTTAATTTGGCTTTGGTAATTCTATTAGGGATCAAACAATAGGAATGGGAATAGGATGAGCCACCGATCACCAGCACAAGCACCCAAGAACACAAAATAAAGAAGACAAGAACCAAATGAAAGAAAGAACAATAATAATGAAGAACAAAACAAAAAGACAACCAATCAACCACAAGGGCTAAAAAAAACGAATATATATTGAAAACAACTTCAATATAAGGTTCAGAATGAATACAAGAGAGAAAATACACCAAAACGAAAAATACACTCAAAAATACACGAAATGAAAAACAGGGGTTGCAATCCTACCCACCTAACAAGAAGAATTTCGTCATCAAAATTCAAAAAGAAGATACATAGGATAACCCCAAAACAACCAAAAGAACAAAACAAAAACTACTCAAACAAATGAGGAAACTTCTGCTAAATCTCCTCCTCCAGCTCCCAAGTCGACTCACCAGGCAAGTGAGGATTCCAAGCAACACGAACCAACTTGATGACCTTGTTCTTAACTACTTTCTCCTGCCGATCCACAATAGCAACTAGCGGAATCTCACAAGTCAAATTCGGCCGAACGGTCAACTCAGAATAGTCGATCACGTGGCTCTCATCTCGGATATATCTCTTGAGTTGTGAGACATGAAAAACATCGTGCACTCCTGATAATGCTGGCGGCAAAGCAAGACTATAGGCCACCTTGCCTACTCGCGGGGCTAAGCTTGCCCCCACCACCGAACCGAATGACACCGCGCCACGGCGATACCTTTAGGAAAACATGGTCACCAACACCAAACTCCAACGCTCTCCGATGGACATCAGCCCATCGCTTTTGCCTGTCCATCAGTTTGGGGATGAAAAGTTATACTGTATTTTAATTTAATCCCCAAACTAGCCTGAAGACTTTCCCAGAACTGAGATCTGAATCTCGTATCCCTGTCGGATACAATACTGACTGGAACCCCATGAAGTCTAACAATCTCCTGCATGTACCTTTCAGCTAGGCTCTCAGTACACTGCCCGACACGAAAAGGAATGAAGTTAGCACTCTTCGTCAAACAGTCGACACTCACCCAATTGGCATTATGACCCTTAGGACTTCTCGGCAAAGTGGTCACAAAATCCATAGTGATATGTTCCCACTTCCACTCTGGAATAGGAAGTGATTGAAGAAGTTCAGCGGTTCTCTGATGCTCTGCCTTAACCTACTGGCAGATCAAACACTAAGCAACAAACTGAGCTATAGCCCTTTTCATACCCTGTCACCAGAAATGAAGCTTCAAATCTCGATACATCTTAGGTACGCCAGGATGGATAGAATATGAGGACTGATGGGCTTCCTCAAGCAACCTCTGACGAACATCACCTTCCGGGACACATAATCTGGACCCAAAACAAAGCGATCCATCAGAATGAACAACCATGTCCATCCTGGACCCAGACTCAACCTCAGCTCGAAATCTCTGCAACTGTGCATCACTAGCCTGCACCTCTTTAATATGATCAACAAGAGACGACTGTAGTTGAAGCACCAAACAACTCCGATCAGAACTCAGCAACAAGGCATCCAACTCTAACCTCCTCATTTGCTCAATCAGATCCCTCTGCTGAGTCAAAAACATAACTGCCGGTCTTCTGCTCAAAGCATCTGGCACCAAGTTTACTTTACCATGATGGTATTGCAAACTGATGTCATAATCGGCTATAAGTTCCAACCAACACCTTTGCCTCATATTTAACTCCTTCTGGATGAAGACGTACTTGAGACTTTTGTGGTCTGTAAAGATCTCCACTCGGTCTCCAAGTAAATAATGTCTCCATAGCTTCAAAGCATGGATCACTACCGCTAACTCCAAGTCATGAGTCGGATAGTTCTTCTCATACGGCCTCAACTGCCTCGATGCATACGCAACGACTCGGCCCTTCTACATCAAAACTGCTCCAAGACCATTACCAGAAGCATCACATTGAATTACAAATCTGCCTGAACCATCAGGAATAGTCAATATAGGCGCTGACGTCAATCTGTTCTTCAACTCAACAAAATCTTAACCACACTCATCAGACCAACAGAACTTCTGATCCTTCCCAGTCAACTTAGTCAACGATCCTGCTATCTTCAAAAAATCTTGGACGAACTTCTGATAATAGCTAGCTAAACCGAGAAAACTCCTGACCTCTGACGCTGACTTGGGAATAGGCCAATCCTTCACAGCCTCAACCTTGGCAGGATCCACCGAAATACCATCGCCGGAGATAATGTGCCCCAAGAATGAAATCCTGTCGAGCCAAAACTCACACTTGCTAAGTTTCCCATAGAGCTTATTCTCCCTTAAAGTCTGCAGAACCACTCTAAGAAGCTCAGCATAATCTTCCCGATTTCGAGAATACACCAAAATATTATCAATGAAGACCACCACAAATCTATCCAAGAACTGAGAGAAGACCCAGTTCATAAGACTCATGAATACAGCCAGAGTGTTCGTAACTCCGAACGGCATCACAATATACTCATAGTGCCTATATCTAGTCCTGAATGCAGTCTTCTGTATATCCGTAGCCTTCACCTTGACTTGGTGATACCCAGAACGAAGATCCAACTTCGAGAAAATAGCATCCCCACTCAACTGATCAAACAAATCATCGATCTTGGGCAACAGATATCGATTCTTCACAGTAACTCTGTTTAGTTTCTGATAATCCATGCACAGTCGACGACCACCATCTTTCTTGTCGACAAAAAGGACAGGAGCACCCCAAGGTGAAACACTGGGTCTAATGAAATCCAAATCAAGCAACTGCTGAATCTGCACCTTAAGCTCTACTAGCTCAACCGGTGCCATCCTGTAGGGACTCTTCAATATTGGCGTTGTTCCATGCTGAACATCAATAACGAATTCCACTTCCCTATCATGGAGTAAGCCAGGCAACTCATCAGGTAAAACATCCAAGAAATCTCGAACTACTAGAGGCACAGCCTCACAGCCTGAATGCAACTCCATCGCAAAAATCTCCTGATCGACTGCAGCTTGGCCAAGGGAAGAATCCTCGGCATGGAACTCAAATTCTGCTCGATTTGGAATTTTGAAGATAACTTTCTTGGCACGACAATCAATAATGGCATGGGTTTCACCCAGCCAATCCATACCCAGAATAATTTCAAATCCCAAATTCCCAATTACAATCAGATTGGCTTTGAAATCTGCAATGCCAATAATTACGGGACACTACCTGCACTCCCAAGAACAAATGACAATTCCACCACCTGTCACAATGTTCCAAGCCTCTGACAAGTTGCTGCACTCCAACTGATGGCGAGCGACAAATCGAGAGGAGACAAAAGAATGGGTTGCCTTGGAATCAAATAGAACATGAACAGGGAAAGAACAAACAAGAACAACACCTGCAACCACACCCTCGGCTGACTCAGCATCTGCAGTAGTCAGGTTAAAAGCCTGACCTCTCCTCGGAACAGTGGTTCTCTGACCAACAATCTGGCACTACGGAGGAAGCGGTGGTCTAACTGGACCACGAGCTGCGATAACTAGCTGAACAGGACCCCTGGCTGGAGGAGCCAACCGCGGCAGTCCCGGACCGAATGGTCAGCAACACCACATCCAAAACAGCAGCGATTGGCACGTCGGTAATCCTTGCGCTCATGCCCTGGAAGACGCAAAAGTCATAGAAACCAACTCTCGGAGGACCCGCAGAAGAGTAAGGAGTTGCCCTGATCGGAGGGGCTGGAACAGGTCTCCGAATAGGCCCACCAAAAGACCTAGCAACTGAGTGCAGAACAGTCCGCTGAGAAGGAGCCAGTCCACCACGAGCCTGCTCCTGGGCCCTAGCTGACTCAAGAGCCTTAGCATAGGTATGCAAGCGAAGAGAGACAAGCTGCACCTTGATGTCTCACTCAAGCCCCAAAATGAACCTACGAACCCTATCTTTTTTGTTCGCCACAATAACGGCTGCGAAGTGGCTAAATCTCGTAAATTCAGCTGCGTACTCATCCACAGACCTGGAGCCCTGTTTCAAGAAAGTCTTATGTTACAACTTTGCATGAACAATATGTAAGAAAATTCCATTACTAGAAATAATGACCAACCTGTTTCAGGGCTAAGAATTGTTGCTCCATCTCAACTCTGGTGCAGCTAGGAAGGAACTTCTCCAAGAAGCTCCTAGTGAAAGTGGCCCAAGTGATCGGTCTTTCGAGCCTTTCAAACTCGGACCTCCACCAGATATGAGCCAAGTCCACCAACTGGATGGTAACCACATCCACATGTTCTGCATTAGCAACTCTAACTGCCAAAAGCAGTTGCTCTGTCCGAATTAACCACTTTTCAGCCTCCAAAGGCGTCTCAGTGCCTGAAAATTTGTCGGGATGCAGCCTCATAAAGTCTGTGACTATTCCCGGATGGGAGGAAGAATATCCTTCCTAGGCGTAACGGGTGGAGGAACTCGAGCGGCTTCCAAAGCAGCCATCACCAAATCACTATGGTTCTTCTGCTGATTAATTAAGCACTCAAGCACAGCAGTAACAGCCTCAATCGGGTCAACCTGCGATTGAGAAGTAGAACCCCTACGAGCCATAGTCTGCACAAACCAAAAACAGTTAGCATCCAGATCAATGTTGATAATAATTGATTCATTTATGCATGCATGGTTGGTAAAATGTTGAGCAGATTCCAGTTCGAGCCAAGCGTGTCTAATATATTAGGCAACTAATACATTAGCCAAACTTGGGCTCTGATACCACTAAAAACCTTGTCACACCCCGCTTCCCAAAAAGAATACGTAATACAGATACGAGACAAAAGCCCAGCGAATGATTTTCATCATCCATAAGTTATTCAAGAATCTTTACAACATTCACAAGAATCATCAGAGTCGGAAGCAAAAGAATCAACCAACAAGCACATATGAACCAAAATACCAACAAGAATACTTGAAACCAATTATATAAATCTCAAATAGTCATAATCTGAATAAAATAAATATCCTGGGTCACATTGACCAAATACAAGAATAAATCCAAGTAAGCAAATACAATATTGTTCCAACAAGCTACAAGAAATAACAGGCAAAATTTAAAAAAATGACACAAAATTTTTGGGCAGTTTAAAAAAACTACACAAAAGTTTTTTTTTTATAAAAAAGGACACAAAGTTTAATTTTGAACTGACAGAGGTAGCTGACGTTAACTTCCTTGTACGTGCGCTGCACGTATTCTCATAAAATGACGAAAATACCCCTGTTGTCCTCCTCCAAATCCTTACCGTAAATAAATCCAAATCAGTGGAACCCTAGTTCGCCCCAAAGATTGAACGTATTGATCGAAATCTTGGAGAGAAGCTCAGCGGTTGGTGTACCATCTATTTCCCAATCCAAAATCTGACCTTCAAATCATAATATTTGAAGGATGGACTGATTGATTCGGAAGTAGCTCCCAAACCTAAATCGCACCAAAGCAATCTAAGAAGGTTGGTTGTCCATAATTTTACTACTTTATCTTTGTTTCGTTTGGTTGGGTATTCTGCTGTTGTTTGATTCATATGAAATTGTGGTTTGGGGGATCAAATCTGATCATTTTTTTGTTGTTAATGTGGTGTGGTACTAGGGTTTTACAATCAACCCATGTATTCATCTTCCTTACCAGATCTTATGCTGTAATCGGAACCGAATATTCATTGAAAATGCTCCATGTCAGGTTGAATTTTTGTTTTCAACTTCAATCTCTCATAGAATTTTGATGTTTCCATGTCTCATATAATCTTTATGTTGTACAATTCTGATCTTTGCATACATCTCTTGCAGATTCCACAACTTCGAAAGCTACAATGAGGAGGTCCATCAATATTTGCGATGGAGGTGGAACCCTATTGTGTCATCATAAGGAGCCTGCAGTCGTTAAGATAGCTAGTACTTCTACCAATGCTGGAAGATATTTCGTTGGTTACCCTTTTTGGAAGACTGATAAATGTCGTTTCTTTAGGTGGGTAGAACTTGTGGGTGACAACAAGAGGGAGAAAGCATACTCAGAATTGATGGCGAACATTGTTAAAATGAGTTTGCTCGTTGAGGAAACAGCCAAGAGGTTACAAAAATTGGAAGTGGAGTGCAACTCACTGCGAAAGAAGTTGGTTGATTTGAAGGTGAAGGAGGGTACACTGATGGTGTTTAGCGGTTGTCTTTTGTTTGTATTTGTTGTTTTCATATTATATGTTTTCAAATTGCAGTATTGAACTGTTCAATGATTGTATTTTAATGATAATATAATGGAAGTGTTTTGAATTGTGAAACATGCTTTCACTTGTGTGCTCGATGGATATGAACGCTTGGTGTTACCGCTAAATCTGGTGTGGGGGCAAACATATAGAATTTGTGGATTTTTAGGGAAACTGAATAGCAAACCCTGAAACCTTTCCGCCGGAGTTTGACCGTTGACTCCCGCCATTCACCTGCAAAAAGTGCGAGACACCGGGATTGATCCCGACGACGCACCCTCCGACGCTCAAGTCAGTAATCAGAAATGATTATGAAAGAGCGTTAACTGGTAAAAGATTGATTACCTCTTAATGGTGGTGGATGGGGGGTATTTATAGCTGCCTTTGGGATCAGCCTTTGGGATCAGATTAGGAATGTAATCCCTAATTTCCCAGTGAAAGGATAGATGTTAATCAGGGCCGTTGATTAGGATTAATCAGAAATCCTAATTCTATCCAGCTGGACTGGGTTTGCTGCGGGTTTGAATCTGCGCCCAGTTGAGGTGGATTCGTTTGCGGGTTATTGGGTCTTAGGAAAGAAGACCCAGTATGCGTTTTAGACCCATTTGTAAGTGAAATCACCATTTTACCCCCAAGCTTTGAGATTCGCACATGATTTGGATGGTTCCGATTTAGCCCCATTTTTAGCCATATCACGAGCCCGCTACTCCCGAAGACTGAGTTTGATCAGCCTTTGAGGAGTAGTTTTACCGTTTTAATGGCTTGCAGAGTTATATCGGAGTCCAGATAGGAGGCGTCGAATCCTTGTGTGGGAGACTATGGTAATTGTTGAGTTAGTTGCGTGCTCTAGGTTGCTCTTGAGCTTTCTTGGACTTTTGGCAATTTTTCTTAATTTTAATCTATTTTTCGGACAATTTATTTAATTTCGTGAAGCATTGATTCGTTATTCGGGGGTCTTAATTAATTCTTCTAAGCAATAATTATTTACCCAGGGGCTCCAAAATTTTCCTCGAGTTTATAATTATTTTTTAGAATTTTTAATTAATTTTCCCAAATTTTTAATCATTTCTTTGTGATTTTTAAATAAATAAACCGATTTTAATGGATAAAAACTGATTTTTAATTCTGGATTATGACATGGCGAGATCTGGGCCGGTTATCTCGTGTTGGAGCGAATTTCTGAAAGATCAGACGGTCAAGGTCGCTCGGCACCATTTTCTCCGTATGAGCAGCTCGGATGGCTAGTTACTCGGATTCCGAGCGATATAGCTCGGCGTCATTTTCTTCGTGTGAGCAGCTCGGATCGCGAGTCGTTTGGATTCCAGTTTCCAAGGGACGTGGAGCGATCTGAGCTGTCCATCAGGTGAGGGCGCGAATTTTGAGAAGATCCGATGGCTTTTATCGCTCGGCTTTCTTTTCTCCGTGTGAGCAGCTCAGATCACCAGTCGCTCGGATTCCAGTTTCCGAGGGACATGGAGCGATCTGAGCTGTTGATCATGGTGCGGATCTCGAGGGTGGGTTCAGATCACGAGAGAACGCTATTTTTTCGTCTTGTAGGCGTGGCGTGATCAGAACCGTCTGATCGAGATCTTGCACGAATTTTGGGGAGAAAGTTATTTTTCTCCAATTCGCAGCTCAAATTGGCAGTTGCTCGGATTTCGAGTGACTTTCTCGTGTGAGCGGCTCGGATCGCTTGTCGCTCAGATTTTGGTTCCAAGGGATGTGGAGCGATCTGGGTCGTTGATCATGGCGCGGATCTCGAGGCTAGGCTTAGTTCTTGAGAAAATGCTATCTTGTCATTTTGTGGGTGTGGTGTAATCTGAACCGTCTGATCGAGATCTTGCACGAATTTTGGGGAGAAAGTTGTTTTTCTCCAATTTGAAGCTCGGATTGGAAGTTGCTCGGATTCCGAGTGACTTTCTTGTGTGAGCGGCTCGGATCGCTTGTCGCTCGGATTTTGGTTCCAAGGGATGTAGAGTGATCTGGGCCGTTGATCACGGTGCGGATCTCAAGGGTAGGCTCAGTTCTCGAGAAAATGCTATCTTGTCGTTTTGTGGGCGTGGCGTGATCTAAACCGTCTGATCGAGATCTTGCACGAATTTTGGGGAGAAATTTTTTTTTCTCCAATTCGCAGCTCGGATTGGCAGTTGCTCGGATTCCGAGTGACTTTCTCGTGTGAGCAGCTTGGATCGCTTGTCGCTCGGATTTTGGTTCCGAGGGATGTGGAGCGATTTGGGCCGTTGATCACAGCGTAGATCTCGAGGGTAGGCTCAGTTCTCGAGAAAATGCTATCTTGTTGTTTTGTGGGCATGGCATGATCTGTGCCGTCTGATCGAAATCCTGCACGAATTTTGGGGAGAAAGTTGTTTTTCTCCAATTTGCAGCTCAGATTGGCAGTTGCTCGGTTTCTAAGTGACTTTCTCATGTGAGCGGCTCGGATCGCTTGTCACTCGGATTTTGGTTCCGAGGGACGTGGGGCGATCTAAGCGCTTCTTAATTGCTAAGCAGAGAGTCTCGGTGTCTTTGGGCTTGAGGCATAGCCAAGCGGTGCGGTTTATACCGAACCGTCGCTACTCTTCTGAATGGTTGTCGCTCTTCGCTACTTAGTCATTGGGGCTTCTTTAATGCCTTGAGGGGAGGCCCAAGAGTCGCTTCTTTTACTATAAGTTTTCACCACCCTCACTCTTTTCCTCATTCTTCACTTTCATTTCTTACTTTCACTTTTACTCTCTACTAGAGAAGTTTTTGCTCTCGGGTGGCGCTACTAGCTATCGCGGCAAGGTGATTTTAGACTCCGGCGATCTTTTCCGGCCATTCACCTCACTTCAAGGTTAGTCTCTCCCCTTATCCTTAGAAAATGGTTAAGTTTTCTTCTGAGGATGAGACCCCTACCTCGGACCAAGACATCGGTCGAGCAGTGAAGATTAGGCCGAGTAAGGGGAAGGAGGTTGCCGAGCCGGTCGGGGTGACGACGATTGTCGAGGACCCGAAGACAGCAAGAGAGTTGGGTCGGCACCCATCGGTTCTATCTAGTGTTGGCAGGGTTCGAAGTTATCCTGAAGATATCTTGGAGAAGGTGACGCAGGGTACGGCTCCGTCATATGAGGAGAATGATCCGAGGGACCCTTCCGAAGTGAATCAGATCTCCTCAATCTTGACCGAGGCAGACCTGCATTGATCAGGAGTGGGTTCCGGATCCCCAAAGAGTATGTGCTTTTACTCCCCAGCCCCGGTGTCCGAGCATGCACGGCAACTTCGTCTAATACTTGTGTCTTTCCATACGATGCGCTGAACGCCGGACTTCGGTTGCCACTGCACCCCTTCGTGGTCGAGGTGCTGCGGTGGTATAGACTGTGTCCCGTACAATTCATGCCGAACATGTGGCGGCACGTCATCACGTTCGTCCTTCAGTGCCAAGAGATTGGCGTGCAGTCAGAGATGGTTGTGCTTCGAAGCCTCTACCGCATCTGTCAGATGAGCAAGATAGAGGAGAGGTACTATCTATTGCCGAGGAAGGGCATGAAGTTAATCGAGAACTCGGACTCGATCAAGCACTGGAAGGAGAAGTACTTTCTCATCCGTGCTCCCGAGCCGTGGGTCTTTCCGATATCATGGAAGACCGGGGTTCCGAAGTGGGCGAAGAAGGAGCCCGTGCTCACTAAAGAAGAGGAAGAGGTGGTGGAGAAGCTCCTCGGACTTCCGACCCTCAGTTGGAAGGACATTACCAAGGAGGTCTTGTTTCGTGGGGGTCTCAGTTCGATCGACCACAGTATGCTTTCTCTTCTTTTCTCGCTTTAGTCTTCTCTTTAGGTTAATCTTTTCTAACTCTTTTGCTCGGCTTTTTTTAGAAAACCCTGGCATGGACAATAAGGGATTGATGGCCAAGGCTCACGCGGCGAAGGAGCAGGAGTCGAGGAAGAGGAAGAGGACTGTAGCAGGACCTCAGGGGGGCCGAGCTGCGAAGGTCCCCTCGGCCTCCCCGATCGTTGTGGAGCCGGTGGTCGAGGCACCTTCAGGTGCACCCGACCAAGGCCCTTTGGAGACGTCCACCCTAGCTCCCTCGGAGGTGCCTGCTTAAGCTGCTCAGGCCGATGCGCTCGGGTCATTGAGCGGGGCATTTACCGTGGGTGCTGCCTTGGCTCTTGAGGTCCCACCCCTCACCACCGAAGCTGAGAAGATCCTCACCGAGGAGCATAAGCGCCTCTTCGTCCCTGACTGGCGGGTGATGAAGGTGTACGGGTTCCTCAGTGACGGGGGCATCTGCATGCAGGCGGTGAAACACCTGCCGACCCCCAAAGACCGAGCCGCGATGAAGGCGGGTTCCGTAGGCAACGACGCCATGCAGATAGCTCGGAACACAATGTCGGTGAGCATCAAAAATTTCTCAAAAACTTTTCTAAGTTTTTTTGTTCGGGAATAACAGTTTCTTTAGTGTCGCTTGCAGACTCTCTACCACTTCAATCACTTGGTCGAGGAGTTTGCAAAGGAGATGAAGGTGCTGAACGATCGGGAGAGGTCGGAGCACGCCAAGGCGGTCAAAATGTTTGAGGCCGAGTAGCTACTCTCTGCTTTGTGCACGGCCGAGGTGGCCGGTCTTGAGGCAAAGTTCGCCGAGGCTCTGAAGCACTCAGCTACCGAGGCTACCAAGGTTGGAGCCTTCAAGAAGGAGAAGGCTCATCTTGAAGAGGAGCTATTCGAGGCATTGAGGGAGTCCGAGGAGGCTCAGAAGGCGCCCGATGAGGCATTGAGCAACCAGGCATCGAGGGTGGTGGCAGCAGAGCAGGTCGTTCGGGACGAGGATGATGCCCACATGTTCAAAAACATGGAGGAGGCCTACGCCCGAGCGCTGCAGCATGTGGCGGCTCGCACCCCCGGGTTCGATAGCTCCTCTTACTACTTTTATGACCCCGTAGGGGGGGAGGACCAATTGCCCCTGGCCGAGCTTGCAGCCGAGTAGGAGGATAAGGAAGCTGAGTACGAAGCCGAGGACGAGGTGAACACTGAGGGGGAAATAGTCACCGTGTCGAGTGATGACGCTCCGGAACACCATCACGAGGTGGACCCTTGACCTAGTCACCTCTTTTCTTATTGTTTTCGCTTCTTCTTCTTCTTTTTGTTGCAACGCCTAACTGCGGACTGGCCACCGCTTTTGTGTACATTTTGAATTTTAGTGGAACGGTTCACCTTTTGAAATCTTGGCCGAAAGTTTGAAATTTTTTGACTTGTGTTCGCCTTGTTTTGAGATTTTGCTGTATTGAGGGTGGTGATACTATTGTTGAATTTTTTCTGAAGCATTGTGACACTTTTTGTTCGCGTTGAGAACTCAAGTGTTGTGAACTCAAGTGTTGAAGACTCCTTTTGATATTCTTTCACTTCTGAGGTCGAGTCGAGTTCAGCGGCTGAGGTTTCTCGCCTTCGTACTGAATTGAAAATGGCAAAACGGGCCCTCTCTCGTAGCCAAGAGTGCTTCCTCAAAAGCGAGTTGGATCTAGAGGATGTCAAGGCAACGGCGAGAAGGTATTTCTCCGAGCTGAAACAACTACGAAAGTGGTCTCACGAGGTTCTCCTTGAAGGCAAGGTGGAGTTGCTCCGAAAGGCGTTGTTCGACGTTACTCGAGCGGAAGGTGATCTTGTGGCGGAAGTTCAAGATTTGAAGATAGCCGAGGAAGAACTTTTGCCAGAGGAAGACGAGTTAGCCTTGGCAGTGGGTATATTGATGGCCGAGCACGACGAGTTAACGGCGAAGGTTGACAAGTTGAGGAGGGTTACGGTTGACAGAAGTATCGAAGTGACCCACTTTCGTTGAATCATTGCCGATAGCTCTAGCACCGGAGGCTCTGCTCAGCTCCCTCGCTTTAAGATATCTATGAAGGACAACTCTTTGAAGGATCGGATTGTCAAGCTCGAGGAGGAAGTCGCTCGACTCAAGCCTCAGCCAGCAAGAATCAACGTTCGGAGCATGTCGTGTAAGCGTGAAGAGAGCGAGAGGGGAATCTCTTTTTACGAGCTCGCGACTCGTTTTCCTATCGTTAGGCGAAGCCTGGTCGATGCTCAAAGTGGGGTGGCTGCCTCGTCTAGTGGTGCTTCGGTTGGGGCCATGGTCAGAGGCAGCGCCGAAGAGGCGACCCGGTCCGTTGGCCTACAGACAAGCTCCGAAGTTAGGAGACGCCGTCCCCGAGTGTCTTTGAACCGAAACATCCCCATTCCGAAGAAGCGTTGAATAAGTTGTTGTAATTATGCTTCTTTGAGTTTTTGTAGCGCCCCGTAGTAGTGACTTGGTCTTGTAATTTGGGTTCCTTTATCAAACTTTTTAATGAAATAAAAGCTCATTTTCTTTCTGATGTTCATGTGTTGGACGTGCATGGTAGTTCGATTTGAAACGAGTCATAAGAACCAAACTTTAGCTTCTCTTTAGTACTTTTCTCCCATGTCTAGTCTAGTTGTAGAAATTTCGTGCGTGTCGGCGGTTGTGGGAGCAACTCCGAATGGCGGACCGCTTCTGGCTCGCTCATCAGCGAGCTTGCGAAGCAGAATTGAACCTGGCGTTGGACTCTGAACTCGTCATTTGAGTATATTTCAATGGTTGTGGGAACAATTCCGAATGGCGAACCACTTCTAGCTCGCTTAAAAGTAAGCTTGCGAAGCAGAGTCGAGCCAAGTGTTGGACTCTGAACTCGTTGTTTGAGTATATTTCAATGGTTGTGGGAGCAATTCCGATTGGCAAACCACTTCTAGCTCTCTTAAGACCGAGCTTGCGAAGCGGTGAGAGCCAAGTGTTGGACTCCGAACTCGTCGTTTGAGTATATTTCAACGGTTGTGGGAGCAATTCCGAATGGCGAACCACTTCTAGCTCGCTTAAGAGCGAGCTTGCGAAGCGGAGTCGAGCTAAGTGTTGGACTTCGAACTCGTCGTTTGAGTATATTTCAATGGTTGTGGGAGCAATTCCGAATAGCGAACCACTTCTAGCTCGCCTAAGAGCGAGCTTGCGAAGAGGAGTCGAGCCAAGTGTTGGACTCCGAACTCGTCGTTTGAGTATATTTCAAAGGTTGTGGGAACAATTTCAAATGGCGAACTACTTCTAGCTCACTTAAGAGCGAGCTTGCGAAGCGGAGTCGAGCCAAGTGTTGGACTCCGAACTCGTTGTTTAAGTATATTTCAACGGTTGTGGGAGCAATTCCGAATGGCAAACCACTTCTAGCTCGCTTAAAAGCAAGCTAGCGAAGCCGAGTCGTGCCAAGTGTTGGACTCCGAACTCGTCGTTTGAGTAAAAAAATTAAAAACAGAGAGATGTACACAATCACAAAAAATATGGAAAAAGAAGATTTTTATTCATAACAACTAGTCGGCCGCTTCTAAGTTGCAAGCCGTTATTACATTGAAGAAATAAAGAAGCAAAATACAAGTGAAAGGTAAGGAATGGTTCGACATTCAAAGGTACTTAGAGAGGCGTGCAGGCGCTCTCTTGGTACTTCAAAAGATGGTCGGCATTCCAAGTCCTGGGAATCTCTCTACCTTCAAGATCTTCTAGGTAGTATGTACCGGGCCGAACTACTTCAGTAATCCTGTAGGGTCCCTCCCAGTTCGGAGCTAGCTTACTCTTCTGGCTAGGGAAGGAGATAGCCAGTTTTCTAAGGACTAAGTCCCCTTCTTTGAGATTGGTAGGTCGGACTTTCTTATTGTAGGCTAACTCGATCCTCCTTCGATAGTTTTGTTGGCGAATTGCAGCTCTTTCCCGTAGCTTATCAATCAAGTCCAAGTTTGCCCGAAGCTCCCTAGCATTCTGTTCTTCTTCATAGGCCATGAGGCGAGGAGATGGAAGCCCGACTTCCAAGGAGATCACAGCTTCGGATCCATAGGTGAGGTTGAATGGCGATTCACCTGTGGGGGTCCGCTTCGTGGTGCAGTAGTTCCACAGTACGTTGGGAAGCTGATCCACCTATAAGCCTTTGGCCGCCTTATCTAGCCTTTTCTTGTTACCGGAGAGGATCTGCCGGTTGGCATTTTCCACTTGGCCGTTTGTTTGAGGATGGGAGACGGAAGAGAAGCGCTGCTGAATGGTGAGGTCTTCGCACAGAGATCGGAATGCCGCGCCTGTAAATTGTGTTCCATTATCGGTTATTAGGACCCGAGGCACACCGAACCGACAGATGATGTTCTTCCAAAAGAACTGCAGTACTTTATTCTCGGTGATTGTAGCCAATGGTTCGGCCTTTATCCACTTAGAGAAGTAGTCGATTGGCACGACTAAAAACTTAAGTTGGCCAATAGCTGGCGGAAAAGGGCCTAGTAAGTCCATCCCCCACATTGCAAAAGGGATTAGACTTGATAGAGAGCTGAGTTGAGCTTGGGGTAGGCGACGGATGTTGGAGTATTTCTGGCAGGAGCTGCATTGCCGGACATGTCGTTCGGCATCTAGTAGGAGGGTAGGCCAGAAGTACCCATAGTTTAACACTTTCCTAGCGAGGGACCTTGACCCTGAATGTGCTCCGCCTATACCTTCGTGGAGCTCTTGCAAGGCATAAGAAGCTTCTCTCGAGGAGAGGCACCTCAATTAGGGTCTGCCATCTACTTGGGTGAAGGAGCGTTTGTACAAGACCCCTTCAACAAGGGTGTACCGCTCCGCTTAGGTTCTGACTCGACGAGCTTCCTTAGGGTCTTCGGGGAGGAGCCCATCCCTTAGGAATTCTATCAGAGGTTTCATCCAATTATCTTGAAGTTGGACGGGCAGCGACTCCATCGAGTCGGGGGTTTCTTCTTCTATGCTCGGTCTCAGGAGCACTACAATCAGGACGGTCGGCTTGAGACCTTGTAGGGAGGAGGAGAACAACTTGGAGAGGGCATCTGCTTGGGAATTTTCTTTTCTGGGGATCCGCTGAATGAGCACCTCTTCAAACGAAGCCATGAGATTTTGGACCTTGGCTAGGTACTTAGCCATTCGGTCATCTCGTGCCTCATACTCGCCTAAGACCTAGTTCACAACTAGTTGAGAGTCACTAAATATTCTGAGACATTGTGCCCCTGCCTTGTGAGCCATTCCAAGACCGGCTATAAGGGCTTCATACTCTGCTTCGTTGTTAGAGGCCTTGAAGTTGATGCAGAGGGAGTATTGGAGAACGAAATTATCTGGACGTGCCAGAATGACCCCGGCTCTGCTCCCTTCGGTGCAAGAGGATCCGTCTACGTATACCGTCCAGATAGGGGGTCCATTTGCTGCTTGACTGACCTCTGGAATGGTGCTCTCAACAATGAATTTAGCTAAGGCCTGAGCCTTGAATGCGGTCCGAGGCTGGTATGATATGTCATGCAAGCTCAGCTTGATCAATCACTTCATGAGCTGGCCAGAGGTCTCTGGTTTGTGAAGGACTTGCTTAAGGGGCTGGTTGGTAAGGACGACCACTGAGTGGGACTGAAAATAAGGGCGAAGCTTCCTAGCTGCCATGACCAAGGCGTACGCCATCTTCTTCAATCTTGGGTAGCGGAGCTCGGCATCCCGAAGTACCTTGCTCACATAATAGATGGGCTTCTGAGCCTTGTCTTCTTCCCTCACCAAGACAGCACTGAGGGTTTGTTCGGAGGCAGCTAAGTAGAGGTAGAGTGTTTCCCCGGGGATACGCTTGCTGAGGAGAGGGGGGTTGACTAGATAGGCTTTAAGCTGATTGAATGACTCCTGCTGTTGTTGACCCCATTCGAAGCCCTTAGCCCCCCTGAGGGCTTTGAAGAAGGGAAGACACTTTTCTCCTGACTTGGACAAAAAAGCACCCTATGGCTGCGAGGCGCCCCGTGAGTCTCTGAACATCTTTTACACTATTGGGAGGAGCCATGTCTAGAATGTCTTTGATCTTCTCGGGATTGGCTTCAATTCCTCTTTGGCTGATCATGAAGCCTAGGAATTTTCCAGACGAGACTCTGAACGCACATTTGTTCGGGTTGAGCCTCATATCATGCCTACTCAATACATCGAATGCCTCTTGCAGATCGACCACATGATCGGCCCCATGGATGCTCTTGACCAGCATATCATCAACATATACTTCCATGTTTCGGCCGATTTGGTTCTGAAAAACTTTGTTGACAAGACGTTGGTAGGTCGCACCTGTATTCTTCAACCTGAAGGGAATTACCCTGTAGCAGTAGAGCCCCTGATCGGTGACAAAGGAGGTTTTCGGAATATCCGGGGGGAACATGCGAATTTGATTGTACCCAGAGAAGGCATCCATGAAGCTGAGTAGCTCATGGCCCGAAGTCGCATCGATCAGGGTGTCAATACTTGGGAGAGGGAATGAATCTTTAGGGCATATCTTGTTCATATCTGTGAAGTCAATACAAATTCTCCAACTCCCGTTAGACTTCCTAACCATAACAACATTGGAGAGCCATTCGGGGTAGTTGACTTCTTGGATGAACTGGGCTTTAAGGAGCTTGTCCCGCATGCTGGCACTCAGGGGAAAATTTGCACCTTTTTTGTTGGACCGGTTTGGACCCCGGAGCAACACTCAAGTGGTGAACGAGGAGCTCTTCAGAGATTCCTAGCATGTCGGCAGCTGACCATGCAAAGAGGTCACGGTTCTTTCTAATGCATCGGACTATGTCGGAACATAGGGCAGATGGGAGATTCTTGGTGATAAGGAACTTGCGGTTCGGATCTTGCTCGAAGAAGAGCACTTCCTCCAATTCATCCACCGATTCGGACGTTTGCCGGACATTCTCTTGGGGAATCTCAAGAGTCTCGAGGGAGAGGACTGGTCCCTCGGTGGAGGTCATGTAACATTTGCGGGCCATCTCTTGACTACCCCTTACTTCGCCTACTCCTGCCCTGGTGGGAAAATTCATCTTGCGGTGATACGCCGACGGGATGACCTCTAGAGCAGCTAGGCTAGGCTGGCCTAGAATTACATTATAAGCAGCAGGGACATCGATGACCATGAAGTCCATCGACTCCGTTCGGGTAGAAGGAGTTTTGCCAGCGGTTACATCGAGGGTGATTACCCCTTCGATAGTCACTGGCACTCCCGTGGACCCGTGGAATGTGTAGCCGGCGGGCTTAAGCCTGTCCTGGGATAGTTTGAGCCCTTTGAAAGCAGCGAGGAAGAGGATGTTAACAGAGCTGCCATTGTCTGCCAGTATTCTCTCCACTTTAAAATTCACCATATGGAGGTTGATGACAAGTGTGTCACAATGGGGGGTTCGGACACCCTCAAGGTCTTCATCTGAAAAAGTGACCGGTACTCCGAGGCCTTTGGGAGGGGGCATGCCATGTACTGAGATGACTTCCCTTATGAAACCCTTTCGAGAGGAGTTAGAGGTGCCTCCCATGGGGCCTCCATGGATGAGATGCAGGTTGCGTTCCTTTTCGAACTCGGAAGTTTCCTCGTGCCTTTCAGGATGCTTGTTAGCCCCCTTGGGGGAAGGAGGTGGAGGATCAACTCAGTCCTTTCTCAAAAATTTAGACAACTGCCCCCTCTGAATGAGGGTCTCGATTTCATTCTTTAGGGCCTGACAATCATTGGTGTCGTGATCGTGGTCCCGGTGATATTGGCACCACTTCTCTTTGTCCCTCTTCTTGCTGGGGGTATTCATCTTCGGGGCAGGACGCAGGACCCCTTCCTTCTCAACCTCCATGAGAATAGTGGAAATGTTGGTATTAAGAGGAGTGAACTTCTCGAATCTGGGAGGTGGGCGGTGCTGGCCCCCATTATCCTTCTGGAGCTTCTTGGCTCCCTCTTCTTCAGTTGCCTTTCTTTTGGTTCCGGAGGAAGGCCCCTCAAAGGTGGGATGATGGTCAGCTTCCTCAGCCCGAATATTCTTCTCGCTTCTGAGAAGGAGGTCGGAGAAGTTTTGCGGGGGCTTCTTGGCTAGGGAGGACCAAAGGCTGGAGTTAAGGACATTCGATTGGAAGGCTGCTGCAGCGACTGACTGGTCGAAGGAAGTAATGGACCTGGCTTCTGCGGTAAACCTTTTCACATAGTCCCTGAGCTTCTCACCCTTCTTCTGGTTGAGGTAGAGTAGCGAAATGCTGGTCTTCTCTGTGCGATGGCAACTCACATAGTGGGTGACGAAGAGGGTCTCAAATTGTTCAAAGGAGAATATGGAGGATGGGGCAAGGCGAGAGTACCATTCCTGGGCCGGACCCTTGAGAATAGCTGGGAAGGTCTTGCATAGTAGGGCATCGGAACCTTTGTGGATCAACATAAGGGTCTTGAAGCTCTCGATGTGGTCCACGGGGTTTAACTCCCCAGAGTATGTCTCGAACTGTGGGGGCTTGAAGCCTATTGGAATGGGCACCTCCATGATTGTTCGAGAGAAGGGAGGTCGGCTTGGACGGAGGGTCCTTCCTCTAAGCTTCTCTTCCTTGTCTAGCTGATCCAGGCGCCTTTCCATCTCATGGAGACGATGGTAGACCGTGTCATCCCTTCGACGGTAGCCAAACGAGCCTCTGGACTCTTCTTCGTACGAAGGGGAGCAGGGGCTACGACGACGGTATCTCAGGGAGCAATGAGGACTAAGGTCATGGTGGCGGTTGCTAGGAGCTGGAGGAGGGGTTAAGGACCGATGGCGAGGACTTTGGACCGGAGGAGGAGACCCTCTGAGCATTGTTGTTGTTGGGTCGGAGATTGAGGGCTTGCAAGATGGTTGCTTGGAATTGCTGGAATTCGACACGGGTGATAGGAGCATTATCATCCCTTGGAGTTGAAGATTCTTGATGTGTCGAATTTATATGCAAATATTTGTACTCATTTACCTATTAAAATGACTTGTTTTCGCTGATATTGTCTATAATTCATCTTATTTCTCTACGATTTCATTTAATTAATTATTTTTGAAGAAATAATATTTTTGATGCAAAAAGTAAAGTATTGTGGAAAAAATCAACAAACAAAGTAAAATAATTGATTTATCATTTTTTTTATTGTTTTGTTGACTCAAAAGTGCGATAAATAATTTGTAAAAGGATTTTTATACGCTAATATGATTTATAGTTAGTTTAATTAATTTTAAACTAATTAAATTTATTTTATTTAAAAATCCTAATTTCAGGTATTATTTTGTGTATGCAGAAGCATGTGGTTGGCAGAAAAGGCAGAAAAGAAGGAAAGAGAAACAAATAAAATTCTGCATTATAAAAGGAAGAAAATAAAGAAAGAGTGTGGACTTTTATGCAAAAGTGCAAACCCTAAAGTCCTCTTCTGTTCTCTATAAATACAAGTAAAGGGAGAGAGGAGAACTCAGGAGGTGATGGCTGCCAATTGAATAATAATAAATAAAACAAATAAAAAAAAAAAATTAATAATAAGAGGAGAGAGAGAGAGACAGCCTCTCTCTGGGCTTGCGGTTCGACAGAAAAAGGGAGAGAGAAGCAGACGTGGAGAGCAGCAGGCGACAGCAGCACGTGCTGCTGGGACCCACGTGTTCAGTAGGCTTCGACAGCGACTTCGGTGCTGAGCTGGCGTCTGTGCACTCGGTGGAAAGACGAGAGCAGGCGCTGACAGGCGGCTCAGAACCCCTGACGCGCTGACGTGGCACCTGCGATGCTGACGGAGCGGCTCAGACACCACGCAACAGCAGGCGCGACGTGACAGCGCGAATTGCTGTGCGCTGACGTGGCGATCTGACCGGCTTCGTCTTCTTCTTCTGACGTGCGCCTCTGGTTTCGGGACACGCGGCCCGACAACGGCAGGGTGACAGACTGATGCGTTGATTGACGGCGCGTGACAGCAACACTTTTAGCTCCGACTTTTGAGACAGAAAAGGGGTTTGACTTAAATTTTGTATTCTTTTATCTTTTCTTCTCTATATTTTTTGATGCAATCCCAAACAAATATGAACTGAATTTATTGTTTTAGAGGCTAAGGTGTAGCCAAGTTTTGAACACAGATTTTAATTTCTTGTTATTTCTCTATTTTTCCTGATTGTGTTTTAATTTTTATTATTTATGCATACAACATGGTGGATAGACATTTGTATGATTTTTCAAATCATAAAGAGACCGAACAGGTAATTTGTGATTAATAAAAATTAAGACCGTATATTGGAGGACGTGACCGTTAAGAGATCCAATTTCTCAATTAATAATTTGGTGGATAGACGAATGATTAATTGAGAATAATTTTTAGACTACGTTGATAGAGTGGTTAATATCTTTAGGATTTTGGTCGACAATTGGGAAAGATAATATTATTTATTTATAAGGAATTATAATTTGTGTGTGTGATAAACGAGGTGAACCAAGAGCCCTAGAACTATTTTTAACATTAAACAAAGTACAAGTGCTTCATAGTTTCACAGCCCTCTCCCTCTTCACCAATTTAGTTAGATTTAATTAGAATAATTTAATTTAGTTGTTTTATCCTTAATTAAATTCGATCTTCCAAATAGTGATTCATCTAGCGATATCAGTACTCAGTAAAATATCTAGTCCCTGTGGGTTCGACACTCTACTCATCTATCTATATTACTTGTGCGATTTTGTACACTTGCAAATATCAACATCAAGTTTTTGGCGCCGTTGCCGGGGACTAGTTATTCTTTTATTGATATTGAAAATTGCTAGATTATTGCTAGTTTGGATTTTGGTAATTATTTTTATTTTATTATTATTTTACATCTTTATTTTCTTTTGACTAACTTTTACCTTTTTTTTTTTTAATTTTATTTTTCTTATTTTAGTTTTTTTAGTTTTTCTATTTTTTTTTTCTTTTTCTTTTTTCAACACTTACATTTCAGGACATACACATACATTATCATGGGGAACGATGAGAACAGGCCTTTGAGAGACTATGCTATGCCCTCAATTTATGAATCAAGCATAAAGAAGCCGGTTATTGAAGTTGACGATTTTGAGATTGAACCGGAGATGATTCTAATGATTCAACAGACTGTTCAATTTTGGGGACTACCACACGAGGATCCTTACGCTCACATTGCAGATTTTCTAGAAATTTGTGACACTTTCAAGCACAATGGTGTATCAGACGATGCAATTAGACTGAGACTCTTTTCTTTTTCCCTACGAGATGAGGCGAAGGCTTGGCTACATTATCTACCACCCGGTAGTATTACTACTTGGGAGGGACTTGCACAAAAGTTTCTAGCCAAGTATTTTCCTCCAGCAAAGACAGCAAAGCTAAGAAAGGACATATGCACATTTACTCAATTTGAGACCGAGTCTTTGTATGATGCATGGAAAAGGTACAAAGAGTTATTGAGAAAGTGTCCTAATCATGAACTACCAAAATGGCTGCAAATGCAAACATTTTATAATGGTTTGGGAGTTACACATAGATCTATGGTTGACGCAGCAGCTGGTGGTGCACTGATGAGCAAAACTTACACAGCAGCCTATGATCTTTTAGAGGAGATGGCATCAAATCATTACCAGTGGTTTTCAGAGAGAACGATGCCAAGAAAAGTGGCTGGAGTTTTTGAACTTGATCCTTTTTCTACTTTAAATACAAAAAATAATATTTTATATAAACAAGTAGAAAATATAAATTTTAATGTTATGCAATCTAATATGATTTGTGATCTTTGTGCAGGAAATCATGCAAGTTCAGATTGTCAAGTGGGGAACCCTTTTACTCCATCAAATGCCGAACATGAAAATTTTGTGTCAAACTTTCAAATGGAAAACAATCATTATGCAAACACATACAATTCAGGATGGAGAAACACCCCCAATTTTTCATGGAACAACAATCAAGAAGCAGTTATACACCCTCAAAATTTTTCACAGGAAGAAAAGAAGCCGACACTTGAAGACATGTTTGAGCACTACATGCAAAAGACAGATTTGGCAATTCAAAATGTTGCAAATTCAACTTCGGCTTCCATCCAAAATCTTGAGGTACAAGTTAGTCAAATTTCAAATATTCTTAATGACAGAACTGCAGGAACATTACCAAGCAACACAGTTGTCAACCCCATGGAAGATTTCAAGGCAATAACACTAAGCAGCGGGAGGATAATTGAGCAACCACAAGAAGAAAATGAAGAACATAATGTGGTTGAAAAGCAAAGTGAGATTGAACAAATTGTGGAGGAACAAATTCAGCATGAGCAAGTAACTTTTAATGTTTTTAATTCCATAAAAATTCCTCCTGAAGGACAGTCATCTATTCAAGTAAGTGAAACACATTTAATTGCGGGCGAAGAACATAAGGCTAAATTTGAAAAATCACCTATAGAAGTATGTCCAACAAATTCAACAATTTTTGAAACAGAAAACGAAAATAATTTTGAACATGTTATGTACATGGATGCTGAACCTTCTATTTATTCATTTTTACAGCATAAATTCAAAGAGGTGGAGGAATCAATGACATCATCATCACGAAGAAAACGCCTCAAATTGGAGCTTGAACCAGATCCACATCTGAAGAGAAAAACTAGAAAGGATGTGTTAATGTTGTTGGATCTTGGCATTACTTAACCATCTCACACCCCTATGTCTGGCTGAAGACTTAAAACTTAGCACTTCTTGGGAGGCAACCCATGTTTTATTTTATTGCATTTAGTTTTCATTTATCTTTTAATTTATTTTATTTTAATTTTTGATTTTATTTTGTAGGATTGCATCAATTTTGAAAGTCGTCGGGCGGAGCTGTTTTGAACACCTGCATTGATGGCTGTTTTCGAGCAGTTTTGAGTCAAAATCTGGAAAAGTGATTCAAAGAGAAGTTGTAGACAATTTTCTTAGCTTTCCAGCAAAAAAAAAATCAGCCCATTTCGACATCTACAGCTCCAGATATCGCCAAAATACTGAAGGCTGCGCGTGCAGAAATTTAAAGACGAATCAGGGGAGATATTCTAAACTTGTTGAATTCTTTTTGTTTTTCTTTTCCTTTCCCATTGAGGAAAATGTGATATTTAAGTTTGGGGGGAAGGTTTACAAATTTATTTTTATTTTTATTATTTTTGAATAGAAAAACAAAACAAAAGGATTATAAATGGGCTCACCATTACACTTTTGAGTTCTTTATTGTGATAAGCATTGAATCAATTTTTTTTTGTATAAAAATTTTTTTTTTATAAAGCAATATTAAGCATACTTATTTACTTTAGGATTATTGAGTTTCAAAATTCCTTACAAAATTGTGTGGGTCATGCTATTATATACATAAAAGATAAATGTGATGCTTTTTCTTGTGATTATCCCCTTTAATCTAGTCCTAAACAGAGTTTAAGTAAATAGAGTAATAATGAAAAAAAAAAAAAAAAATTGAATAAAGTCAATCTACTCCAATGTTTTGAGTTGCTTAGTAACTAGGGGTATTCATCACAAATGTTTACACTTACGTAGAACAGCAACTTGAAATATGAGTATGCAAAACACTTTAAGTTTGTGACTTGTTGAGTAACCGGGTGAATTCATCACAAATGTTTTGCATTCGGGTCAAAAGGCAAGTGACAACTTAAAGAAGAGACTAAAAATAAATAAATAAATAAATAAATAAATAAATAAAAACTCTAGTTTGCTACTCGGTTTGTAGTAGAGAGAAGGGATAATCACAGATTGAGTTGTTGCATACTATAATTACATTAATTGCATGACAAATGCGATTTTTTTTTGGGAATTATGAATAAATGATTGCACTGGAGAAAGTGGGTATGCTTAGTTTTACTTTATTTGCAATTGTTTATATTTTTAATTGTAATCTTGATGCTTGCATGATAAGATTTCTTGGTGTGATGGGTTGAGTCTACTATTATTATTCCCTTGTTTATTATTCTACTTTTTGCTCGAGGACAAGCAAAATCTTAAGTTTGGGGGTATTTGATGTGTCGAATTTATATGCAAATATTTGTACTCATTTACCTATTAAAATGACTTGTTTTCGCTGATATTGTCTATAATTCATCTTATTTCTATACGATTTCATTTAATTAATTATTTTTGAAGAAATAATATTTTTGATGCAAAAAGTAAAGTATTGTGGAAAAAATCAACAAACAAAGTAAAATAATTGATTTATCATTTTTTTTATTGTTTTCTTGACTCAAAAGTGCGATAAATAATTTGTAAAAGGATTTTTATACGCTAATATGATTTATAGTTAGTTTAATTAATTTTAAACTAATTAAATTTATTTTAATTTAAAAATCCTAATTTCAGGTATTATTTTGTGTATGCAGAAGCACGTGGTTGGCAGAAAAGGCAGAAAAGAAGGAAAGAGAAACAAATAAAATTCTGCATTATAAAAGGAAGAAAATAAAGAAAGAGTGTGGACTTTTATGCAAAAGTGCAAACCCTAAAGTCCTCTTCTGTTCTCTATAAATACAAGTAAAGGGAGAGAGGAGAACTCAGGAGGTGATGGCTGCCAATTGAATAATAATAAATAAAACAAATAAAAAAAAAATTAATAATAAGAGGAGAGAGAGAGAGACAGCCTCTCTCTGGGCTTGCGGTTCGACAGAAAAAGGGAGAGAGAAGCAGACGTGGAGAGCAGCAGGCGACAGCAGCACGTGCTGCTGGGACCCACGCGTTCAGTAGGCTTCGACAGCGACTTCGGTGCTGAGCTGGCGTCTGTGCACTCGGTGGAAAGACGAGAGCAGGCGCTGACAGGCGGCTCAGAACCCCTGACGCGCTGACGTGGCACCTGCGACGCTGACGGAGCGGCTCAGACACCACGCAACAGCAGGCGCGACGTGACAGCGCGAATTGCTGTGCGCTGACGTGGTGATCTGACCGGCCTCGTCTTCTTCTTCTGACGTGCGCCTCTGGTTTCGGGACACGCGGCCCGACAACGGCAGGGTGACAGACTGATGCGTTAATTGACGGCGCGTGACAGCAACACTTTTAGCTCCGACTTTTGAGACAGAAAAGGGGTTTGACTTAAATTTTGTATTCTTTTATCTTTTCTTCTCTATATTTTTTGATGCAATCCCAAACAAATATGAACTGAATTTATTGTTTTAGAGGCTAAGGTGTAGCCAAGTTTTGAACACAGATTTTAATTTCTTGTTATTTCTCTATTTTTCCTGATTGTGTTTTAATTTTTATTATTTATGCATACAACATGGTGGATAGACATTTGTATGATTTTTCAAATCATAAAGAGACCGAACAGGTAATTTGTGATTAATAAAAATTAAGACCGTATATTGGAGGACGTGACCGTTAAGAGATCCAATTTCTCAATTAATAATTTGGTGGATAGACGAATGATTAATTGAGAATAATTTTTAGACTACGTTGATAGAGTGGTTAATATCTTTAGGATTTTGGTCGACAATTGGGAAAGATAATATTTTTTATTTATAAGGAATTATAATTTGTGTGTGTGATAAACGAGGTGAACCAAGAGCCTTAGAACTATTTTTAACATTAAACAAAGTACAAGTGCTTCATAGTTTCACAGCCCTCTCCCTCTTCACCAATTTAGTTAGATTTAATTAGAATAATTTAATTTAGTTGTTTTATCCTTAATTAAATTCGATCTTCCAAATAGTGATTCATCTAGCGATATCGGTACTCAGTAAAATATCTAGTCCCTGTGGGTTCGACACTCTACTCATCTATCTATATTACTTGTGCGATTTTGTACACTTGCAAATATCAACATCAATTCTGAAGAGGATGTTGGTCTTGCATTGGGGCTTGGTCGGGCTGAGGAGGGGGGCCCTGCAGCTGGACTGTTTGGAGGGGGATCTCCTGCTGTTGAGGAGGAGTAGGTCCACGGTTGGACCCCCTGGATCTAAGTTTCCTTGGAGGCATGGCTGGAGATAATCTTAACCAAGGGAAGAGGAAGGAGTGTTATTCGTGGGTTCCCATAGATGGCGCCAATCTGTTACTGCTAAATCTGGTGTGGGGGCAAACAAAAAGAATTTGTGGACTCTTAGGAAAACTGAATAGCAAAACCTGAAACCTTTTCGCCGGAGTTTGACCGTTGACTCCCGCCGTTCACCTGCAAAAAGTGCGATACATCGGGGTTAATCCCGGTGACGCACCTTCCGATGCTCAAGTCAGTAATCAGGAAAGATTATGAAAGAGCGTTAACTGGAAAAAGATTGATTACCTCTTAATGGTGGTGAATGGGGGGTATTTATAGCTGCCTTTGGGATCAGATTAGGAATGTAATCCCTAATTTCCCAGTGAAATGATAGATGTGAATCAGGACCGTTGATTAGGATTAATCAGAAACCCTAATTCTATCCAGCTGGACCGGGTTTTCTGCGGGTTTGAATCTGCATCCAGTTGAGGTGGATCCGTTCGCGGGTTGTTGGGTCTTAGGAGAGAAGACCCAGTACCCGTTTTAGACCCATTTGTAAGTGAAATCACCATTTTACCCCCAAGCTTTGAGATTCGCGCATGATTTGGACGGTTCCGATTTAGCCCCATTTTTAGCCATATCACTTGGGTTGTTTGCATAGTTGACATTTGGGTACTTGAAATGTTAATAGATCTAGTTGTTGTGATTTTGAAAAGTGCATGTTGATGTAAATTTACAAATTAAAGTAGTAGCAATGGTTGTGAACCACATTTTTGAACAATATCTTGAACCAAAGAACAAATCAATGAATTATGGCAGTTCACATCAGAGAAAAGAAGCAAATATTTCCAGTTTACAACACTATTGTTCTGTTTGAAAGTGTTTAAAAAAAACATTACAAAACTATTGTTTTGTTTAAAAAAACATCACAGAACTCTTCTTTTGTTTAAAAGAACATTACAAAACTATTCAATTGTTTAAAAAAAACATTACAAAACTATCAGATAAGTTTAAAAAACATCCCTGAACTATTGATAATGTGCAGTATAGACATCTGATCAGGATCAGGTTTTCTTTGAACATTAATTTTGTGTATATTTCACACATTCACTTTTAGTTACAAATTTGCTCACTGATAAAATAGGATTCTCTCACACTATATTCATCAATCTCAAGAATTGCACACTTACGACACATTGCACATTCCACAAAATCCAACACCTCAAACAAATCACAGTTATACATAGCACATTCCACAGAAACCTACACCTCAAACAAAACACTCTTATAATTTGAAGCATCAAACATTGCAGATAAGATCAATCTCATCACCACAAAACAAAAAACAGTTGAGATCAAAGCAGGTGAGATGTTTATAACACTTTTACTCGATTTGCTTAATACTTGTTTAGTACATTGCAGTTAACAAAATACAAAAATGGCCCACGTACTTGATTGTTCAAACAGAAGACAATTAAATCTAACTAGTTACCAAAATATTGGAGAATATACACCACATCTGCTGTTTACAAAATCAGTCTGTACTAGATAGGTGCAGTTTACAAAAACGGATCATATCCCTTCTAAATGGCCCACTCTCGTAAACATGCTCTAAAGTCACTAGCATGTGGAAACTCCATACCAACTACGATCACTGGATCCACCATATGCCTCTCTTCATTGAATTGTATGTTCCCCAAACTGTCATCATCTGAGCTAAGTATATCTCCTAATTCATCACTATCAGCATAGTCTGACTCCAAAGTGGGCGCATCACATTCATCTCCACATAATTTCTCCTCTTCTTTACTCCTTGAACTTGATGACCTACCAACTCCTCTTTTCCCACCCATGCTGACATTGATTACATCTTCATGTACAAATGTTGACTGACTAGGGATATCAATGCCTTCCTCTGTATCTCCTGCCTGTCCCGCCACTACAGCACATTTGTTGGGGCCTCCAGCTTCTGACTGAAACACCTGTGACTGTGTAAGTCCTTGAGGTGACAACTGGCTGGTTATTTCCTGTATTGTAAGATCGAGAGCTTCAGACATCATCTCATCAGGTATCTCATCAATCGTAACAACATCAATACGTTTTTCTTGAATGGTAATATCATCTGCAAAGTTATCAAAAACTAACAAATGAAGATACATATATTACTACATTAATTGAACATGAAGTTGTATATAGGGCTATTAAAGAAAATACAAATACATACCTTCCATCTCAACATCCTCAATGCTGGTTTGTTCTACCACCCCCATCTGCGTATCAACATCAATCGTAACAACATCGGTAGGTTTTTCTTGAATGGTAATATCATCTGCAAAGTTATCAAAATCCAACAAGAGAAGATATGTATATTAGTACAGTAATTCAAATTAAAATTGTATGCAGGGTTATCGAAGAAAATACAAAAAAAAAAAAAATACCTTCCATCTCCACATCCTCAATGCTGGTTTGTTCAACCACCCCCATACGAGTATCAAGATACAAATACACTTTACCAACATCAGGTTCCACAATGTGTTCATCCCACATCTCCTTTGTTTTGGCATCATCATCTACCAAAATGAAATTGTAGGCAAACTCCCTAACTCCAAATTTGTAGTAAACAAGATGTGTCTCATTGTAATCAGCAACCTTCTTCAGGATGTTCTTCAAAGCTTCCCATTTGGTCAATTCGGGGATGATGAATCTATATCTCCCCTTCTTCCCTCCCACGTATTTCCAAGTACGATTCTTCACAAAGTACCCATTGCAGTGAATGTTTAAGTTTAACATTTTCCTGCATCACATCCAGAAAACTGAATTAACAAATGAGATCAAAGCTACACTCACAACATTATTCATCTCAAACGTCACATTTTACAACCACCCCCAAAAAAAGGTTTAAAAAAGCCAACTTTTTTAATCACTGTTTGTAAAACCCTAGCCCCACACCACATTAATAATAAAAAATTGCTTAACAATGGTCCCCCACACCACGTTGTTATAACATTACAAAAAACATCATCATACCAGACCCACCGAATACACATAAACCAACTTAAGGAAAGAAGAAAATTGTAGAACTAACCTTCCTCGATAGCTGACCTTCGAATCGATGTGTCGCACCCTCAGAAATTCCCACTTTCGTGAGATTTAGCCAACACAGATATTCCGTACAGCGGCCGCCGAGTAACGCAGCATCAAGAGCTTAGGATCGTCTCTGATTTGGGGTCTCTGATCGACGAGATTAGCCGCAGTAAATTAGGGTTTTTCGGAATTGGGGATTTAATTGCGGCTAAGTAATTGGGGAAGAAGAAGGAAACGAAATGTTATCTCTAATTAAAACAGGGGTATTTTCATAATTTTATGAGAATATGTGCACCGCACGTACAAGGAAGTTAACGTCAGCTAACTCTGTCTGTTCAAAATTAAACTTTCTGTCCTTTTTTTTTAAAAAAAAACTTTTGTGTAGTTTTTTTAAACTGGCCCAAAGTTTTGTGTACTTTTTTAAATTTTGCCGAAATAATAATAATAAAATGCAACACTAATACATCATGTCACCCATACCGTCTCGAACCTGTTCTCCATAATCTGCAATTCAACAATTGCAGGGAAGAGGGAAAGAGAAAACAAGTACCCGTCAATTGTAAGTTACGGGTCACTTATAATGTAGGATACAAGTACATGAGGAAACTAACTAGCAACATCGTGTAAGCATGATGTCAAAATAAATAACTAGCATGGCAAAGTGAACAAGTATCATGTAGCATATATCAAGAGTCAAGTATCATGTAATCATGTATCAATTATCAAGTTTCAAGTCTCAAGTATCATGTAGTCAAGTATCAAGCAAGTATGTATCATGTTCAAGTATCATATTCAAATATCATGTATCAGGTCTTGTAGTGATTACTATCTAAGTAGCACTTCATGCAGCCCATCTTACATGGTTGCTACAACAAATAGTTTTGCCTTTACATTTCATAGTGGACCATAGAGGACAGTGTACTCAGGGACAAGTCAAGTAATCGAGCTCCAAGCTCCAAGTATCATGTATCATGTGTCATGTATCATGTAATCACGTGTCAAGTTGTGCAAGTGGCAAGTATCATTTCTTGCGTGCAAGTGTCAAGTAATCACGTAGGATCAGTGGACCCCCTTCCAAGTACACGTTTCTGAATTATCCACTATTAGATCTGTCCCTTAAACCCCGGCTTGGTTTATTTATTATTAATGTAAAACAAGTATGTATATGTGCAAAATATATTAAGAATAACATGGAATGATCATGTGACAAGTTTAAGTTGCAAGGTAAATATGTACGAGTGCAAGATAATACATGAAAAAATACAATATCCAAATCTCAAGTTCAGGACAGCAAGACTATACTGTAGTAACACAGTGACTCCTAGTGTTACAAGCATGTAAATCTAAATCCGTCAAAAGGTCTAGAAAATAGACTCACAACCGAATCCAGCAAATATAAATAAGTAATATAGTAATTCACAAAAACATAGCTCAAAACTGATTTGAATACAGAAAATAGGTTCAGCCAGAAATCAGAAAATCGAATTCAAGAGCAGTAAAATAGCATGAAAACACATTAAATAAATCCACAAAAAATTTGGGGTATTCTCCTATATGTCTAGTATCAGAATATAAAGTTTTATAATTTTTCAGTAAAATTAGATTAGTCATCAAAAAATGGGGAAACATCAATAAACAGTAGTTCGGCAAATCTGGAATTCCCAACACTGCTGTACAAAAACTATAATATCTTGCAACTAGTGAAACGAAATTCAAATCCGCCAGAGGGAGATGAAAATAGACAAAATATATTAACTTTCATATTTCACAAGAATTTTTCATACAGTAAAAAGAAATAAAGTGAAAATACGATTCTTTACAGAACAGCGATCAAGTAAAATACAGCAAGTATAGTTTTCATAAATGAGCATGAAACGATATATAAAATTCACCAATAAAATCAACCAAAATTCTGGGTAATCCTAACTAGATAAAGATAAACTTATCAAAGTTTTGGATCAAAATAATATGTGTAGCACAGTTATTAAAATGATTTAGTCATCAAAAACACCAAGAAACGAAATCTGGAAAAGATCGACACCTCTGTAGTAAAACAGTCATATCTCACACATACAAAAATAAATTCAAGCAAGGTCAGAGGGTTTTGAAAATAGACGAAATTCTCTAAAACTCCTATTTTATACTGAAATTAAGATACTGACTTTAAGACAGTCCAAAACAGCAAAAAAAATAGATCATCTACAAAATACAGATTTTTCCCTTTAACGACAACTCAACGTATATCATACAAAACTTGTTAAAAACACAACCAAACATGAAATCCAGTCTACCAAGTGTCCAAACATCATTAATTAGGATATCTAGAATGTCCACACCAAGTATATCACATGTGTCTCAACAAAATCACGAATTCTCACAAAAGTCCCACATACATGTTCAAATCAAGAACAGGTAAAACCTAAGTTATTTCATGTCAAATTTTATGTCGTGAGTCATCTATGGTCAAATAGCACTGTAGAGACAAAACCCATCAAGAATAACACAACATGAGTCGTCTCTAGACCCAACTACACTATAGGTGGTATTTTTGACTTGTATCATACAAAGCAATTTGAGTACAAGTTATTTGCCTTAAGCGAAGATGAAGAACAATGAAAATCAAGAATAACGGGAACGAATCCCGGCAACGAACAAAACTCACGAACGAAAATCCACGAACAAATGAATCCAAGCAAACTCGAGCGAAAATCTCCACACGAACAAATTCCACAAAGAAGAGATGATCAAGAGAGATGGATGACGACAATAGTAGCTTGTGGCCACGAAGGAACACCAAGAGAGATACTAGGGTGGTATATGGTGGTGTAGGAGGTCGGGATGGCCAAGAGAGGGGTTCTCGGGTTTGGGGTGTTGCGAGTTAGAGTGCAGGCCGGAGAGAGGGGGGCTCGGCCTAGGGGGGTTTGGGCGTCGGCTGTGGTGTGCGGGGTGGCGCAAGGGAACGAGGAGGAAGGGGGGAGGTCGGGGCTAGGAGATGTGGGGATATTAGGGTTAGGGATTAAAGTATTTATAGGGGGTAATTTGGGTTAGTGTATGAGATGGGTTAATGGGTAATTGGGTTGTGGGTATTAGGAATACCAATAGGATTTGTTTAATTGGGCTTCAAAATAGGACACAAATGTATAGGATATCAAATAGGATTGTGGATTTTAATTTGGCTTTGGTAATTCTATTAGGGATCAAACAATAGGATTGGGAATAGGATGAGCCACCAATCACCACCACAAGCACCCAAGAACAGAAAATAAAGAAGACAAGAACCAAATGAAAGAAAGAACAATAATAATAAAGAACGAAACAAAAAGACAACCAATCAACCACAAGCGCTAAAAAAAACCGAATATATATATTGAAAACAACTCCAATATAAGGTTCAGAAAGAATACAAGAGAGAAAATACACCAAAATGAAAAATACACTCAAAAATATACAAAATAAAAAACAGGGGTTACATTTATTCTTCTACGTTTCCATTGTTTAATTTTTGTTCCTAATGCTTGCAATTGTCTGACCAACTATTGTTTGATTTATTGAATTGTTGGGGATGTCTAAAGGTAACTTGTGATTTAGAATTATAAAATTAAACATCACTGATTGAGCGAAATTAGAGACGATATACAGCGATTGATGTGATTGTAGAGAAATCCATAGAACTTAATGAATCTTCAAATAATCAAATTTGCATAGAGATGTGATGAATTATTAGTTGGGAATATGTCTGGTGTTATTCGAGAGAAGACATTAAATAATTAGGAAATTTTAGTCTACAACTTGAAAAAGTAGAGTTTTTAGTCTATTGGAATTATGAATTGTGTGAGATTAGCTAAGTGAAACTGAATGCCCTAGAGTTAGTTTTGCTATTAATAAACCCTAAAATTTTAGATTTCATTCTTTTTAATTAATTTAGTTTTTTCTTTAGTTTAATTTAATTTAGTTGTTGTTTTCATCAAATTATCGATTATCCAAATAGTAGTTAATTTGGTAAATTTTAATACTCAATAAAATAATTAGTCCTTGTGGGTTCGACTCTCTTTTCTTTTAAACTATACTACTTTTGCGATTTTTTTGCGCTTGCAAATTATTCCATTAGTTATCCGTGATTAGGATTTTCGGAGAATCTGCATATAATGTGTTTCCAAAAGAATTGCTGGCTTGGTACTCTACTATGAAGGCTAGGGGCTCAGGTTGACCCACTTGGTGAAGTAGTCTATGGTGACAATGAGGAAGCATTGCTAACCAGTAGCCTTAGGGAAGGGTCCGACCATATCCATTCCCCACATAGCAAACGGAGTTGGACACTCCAGTGACTTCAGTTCAGCCTGAGGAGTGTGTCTGATAGATGAGAACCTCTGGTAGGGCCACATTTTCAGACATGTTCTTGAGCGTCTTGTAGCAGTGTAGGCCAGTAATTCCCGTGGTTGAGGATCTTCCTCGTAAGTGACCTGGTCCTTATGTAGCAGCTACCTGCTCTCCCATGCATCTCTTTAACAGCATATCGGCCTTCTTCTAGCACTAGGCATCGGAGATAAGGTCGTCTGTCGGCCATAGTGTATGACTGTTTGAACAATAGCCCCTCGATGAACACAAATCTCTCTGCTCTGGCCCGAATCTTCAGTGCTTCGGATTTCTTCTGGTGTAAGTCCCTTCTTTCGGGGAAGCTTAGAATTGGGTCCATCCTGGTCACCATTTGTGGCCGGGATCCAACACAGAAGATATCTGTATTCTGATTATCAATACTTGGTCGGACGAGGAACTCTATGAGCAATGTGCGATCAAGACCTTCAAAGGAGGAGGACACGAGCTTTAACAACACATCAGTCCGGTTGTTCTCTTCTCGAGAGATACGAACGATTAAAAATTCTTCGAAGTTTGTGAGGAGTCCCTTAACGTGGGCCAAATACTGAATCTTGTGGGGGTCTCGGGCTTCGTATTCTCCCTAGACATGGTTGACCACCAGTTGGGAGTCACTGAAGGCCCTGACCTGTTTAGCCCTAGCCTTGTGGGCTAGGAGCAGGCCAGAGATTAGCGCCTCGTACTTGGCCGCATTATTAGAAGCCCAAAAATTAAGGCGTAACGAGTACTGAAGGGCAAAGCTAGCAGGGCTCTGCAGTATCACCCCTGCTCTGCTCCTTTCTTCGCAAGAGGACCAGCCCACATAGAGCTTCCATACTATCGGCTCATGCTGAGCCTCGGTTGCCTCCGGATAATGCACTCAGTGATGAATTCAGCTAACACTTGACCCTTGATGGCAATCCTTGGCTTATAACCGATGTCGTGTGGAATCAGCTCGATGGACCATTTGATTAGAAGTCCAGAGTTCTCGGGTTTGTTAAGGATTTATTTTAGAGGTTGGTCTGTAAGGAATTGGATTAAGTAAGCTTGGAAATAAGGGCGGTGTTTTTGCGCTGCCATAACCAGGGCGTAAGCTATGTTCTCCATCTTGGAGTACCCGAGCCCGGCATTGTGGAGCACCTTCCTTACATAGTAAATGGGCTTCTGGACTCTGTCTTCCTCTCGAACTAAGACAGCACTGAGGGAATGCTCGGATGATGCCAGGTAGATGTAAAGGACTTCACCTGGTTCTGGTTTGCTTAGTATAGAAGGGATGGCAAGGTATTCTTTCAACTGGATGAAGTCACGTTGCTGAGGCACTCCCCACTTTGAGTCCTTCACCCCCATGGAGGGATTTGGAGAAGGGAAAGGACTTCTCCCCGGACTTTGAGAGGAAGCGTTTGATCGCTGCAAGCCGACCCATGAGCCTCTGAACCTCTTTGATGTTGGTAGGGGAGCCATGTCGAGGACATCTTGAATCATCTTTGGGTTCGGTTCTATCCCTCATTGGCTGACCATAAATCCGAGGAATTTTCCCGTGGTCATGCCGAAGGTGCTCTTAGGAGGACTAAGCCTCATATTCTTCTTCCTTAAGATACCGAAGGCCTCTTCGAGGTCTCTTACATGATCTCTACCTTTGAGAATTTTGCCGAGCATGTCGTCCACATACACCTCTATATTTCATCTAATCTGTTCCTTGAAAACTTTATTCACCAGCATTTGATAGGTGGTTGCATTCTTCAGGCCGAAGGTTACTATCCAATAGCGGTATAGCCCTTGATCAGTGTTGAAAGATCTTTTGGGGATATCTTAGGGGAACATTCAAATTTGGTTATATCTGGAGAAGGCATCCATGAAGCTCAGAAGTTCGTACACAGACGTCGCATCAATTAGGGACTCGATACCTGGAAAAGGGAAGGGGTCCTTCGGGTATTCCTTGTTCAGATCTGTGAAGTTAATACAAGTCCTCCACTTGCCACTTGCCTTCTTCACCATCACGACATTAGCCGACCACTCCTGATAATTGACTTTCTATATGAAGCGAGCGGCAAGGAGTTTCTAGACTTCCTCTTTCACTGCCTACTGCCATTCCGGGGCAAACTTTCTGCACTTCTGCTACACCGATTTTGATTCACGGTTGACGCTCAACTTGTGCATGATCAATTCTTCCGAGATGCCTAGCATGTCCGACGGATTCTAAGCAAATAGTTCCCAATTCTACCAGATGCAGTGGATGATATCCTCTTTAAGCTTTGGATGAAGAATCTTGCTTACTTGGAACCATCTCGTCCCATCTTCCTCGGAGAAGGGGATTTTCTCCTGCTCATCGACTGATTTTGAACCAGTCGAGCTTCTGTCACTGGGGAACTTGACCGCTTCTAGTGGGAGGACAGATCCTACCCCTGTGGTAGTGTAGCAAGCTCGGGCACCCTCTTGATTTCCCCTTACAACTCCAACTCCGACACTCGTAGAGAAATTTATTCGCATGTGGTATGCCGAGGCTACCACCAGAAGAGATGCGAGGTTGGATCACCCAAAAATGGCGTTATAGGCGGCTTTGACATCTACCACCATAAAGTCCATCGGCTCAGTGTGGGGGGTAGGAGGTTTTCCCACGGTCACATCCAGCATGACTATTCCTTCAATTTGAACGGGAGCTCCGGAGAAACCATGGATATTCTATCCTGCTGGCCTCAGCCTCTCCCAGAAAAGGTTTAGTCCCTCGAAGGCTTTAAGGAATTAAATGTTGACTGAGCTACCATTGTCCACGAGGATGTAGTGAACCTCGTGGTTAGCTCGCCATGGCTGGTTACCAATGTGTCACAGTGTGGAGTGTGGACACCATCACGGTCCTCATCAGAGAAGGAGACAGGGAGTCCTCAGCTTCGAGGAGAGTTCACCTCTCGGACGAATGCCTTGCAGAAGGAGTTGGAATCACCCACCCACCCCCCCCCCAAATGGGCCCTCATGTATAGAGTGGAAGATAGCCATCATTTTCGGACTCCTGAGGTTCGGAGTCCTTTTCTATACGTTTATTGGTCCCTGGAGGAGGAGGAGAAGTCCTCTAGTCCTTCTGAGTAAATTTCAACAAGTAACCCCTACATATAAGGGCTTCTATCTCGTCCTTCATTGCTCAGGCAGTTGTCAGTCTCGTGACCGTGGTCTCGGTGAAATTTACATTAGAACCTTTTGTCCCTCTTCTTGTTATCAGTATTCGTCCGAGGAGGGGATCATTCCTTCCTCTTCTACCTCTATAAGGATAGCGGAGACACTCGCATTGAGTGGAGTGAACTTTTCAAACTGAGGCACCGAGGGAGGGCGCCTCTACCCAAAGGCATCCTTTTGCGATTTCTTGGGGGCTTCTGTGCCATCCATCTTCCTCTTCCCTTTGGGGGAGATTCTTTGTGACCTCTGGGATGTAAGGCTTCCTCGGCCCGAATGTATTTCTCACTTCGGATGAGGAGTTGGGGATGTCCGAAGAAAGCATTTTAGCAAACGAGGTCATGAGGAGGTCGTGCGGGACGTTGTGCCTAAAAGCGGCAGCCATTGTAACCTCCGTTCCCGATTGTATGGATTTCATTTTCTTTTCTCTTCCGTATTCTTATGTTTCAATTATTTACAATTCTTATGCTCTTTTGAACCCAATTGTACGCACTAGAATATTCAAACCATTGTTAAAATATTTTCTTATCAACAATTATATTTATTTTGAATGATTGTATCCTTTAACACAAACCTTATTCCAGATTATAAGTTTATTTTCTATTCCTAATTGATTGATTATTTCTATCTTTATTTTTGTACAAGAAATCCAATCCCAATTTCTAGTTCATAATATATTCTACTATTTAATTTATTATTTTTAAAAGCCCAAACCAAGTGTATCATCAATATTTGATTATTTTGTGAAAATTTCTATCTTAACCTATTCTATAATATTCGTTTTGTATTTGATTATCTAATTAATGTTACTACTTGGTTATTGAATCTATGGTTACTTTTTATACTTAATAAATACTTTAAATCCACTCAAAGCCCAAGTTTTCCAACCATTCTGTAATAATACTATTTTATTATTTGATGTATGAGTTAAGCCCATATCCAGTTTAATATAAACCCAAAATCCAAGCCCACATTTGTATACCCAAACTCGTTAACCCATTAGTCCTACTCTACCCAAAGTCAAACCATCAGTTTACAATCCCCCCAGATCTCTCCACTAACCCCTTAATCTCCTTAACTGCCCACAAAGCACTCTCCATAATCCCCACTAATCCTCCTATTTTCTCTTAACTAAACCCCTTAATCACTATTAATTAAATTAAATCCTAATTAATCCCTCCTTATCTCCCCCTTCAGCCGCTAGTCTCTTCTCCCCTTCTTCACCCTTGAGCATCTGCCAACAACCCGCACCTCCATCTTCCATCCTACGGTCTAACTCATGAACCCATCATCGGCATCTCCTTCGAACTCGATAACCGACCACTGCCCTGACTCCCACTGCTTCTCCTTGCATTCTCTCCCTACCAAGTGCCCCAACCAGCCTCCTTGCCCCTGCACCTCGTCGATGCACCCTTGAGCACACCGCCACCCTAGCCTCCTCGCCGTCGAGCCCCTGCTCGATCTCATCCCTGAACTCCCTCCACCACCTCGACCTCACGACCCCATCGCCAGCACCACCGCTACCTTCAACCACCTGCACCACTGTCGCCTTCCTCCTGCAACCAGCCATTGTTGCCGCATCTCCTCCTCGCCAGCAGCGATCGCCGCTGCCATTGCCCTCCATCGTAGCTGCACCGCCATGGCCTCACCATCGCTCTCCTTATTCCTCGCCCACCCTATCCACCCACTTTGTAGCTCTATCTTTGCAGACTCCTCGTCAACCTCTCGTAGCCATCGTTGCCTCATCTTCTGCCTCATCCATCAAAGCCGCTCGACTACCACTCACCACCATCGAAGCCCCACCTTTGAACCACCATAACATCGACTGCACTCGAGCTCCAATGCCAGCCAAGCTCATCATTGCCTTCCACCTTCGACCGCCAGCCTGCACTCCTCTGCCTTCGAGCCCTCCCCTGGCTGTCGTCCAAACCGCCACCCAATCTCCTTCTTCAACCTCGACATCATCACTCGACCCATGCCTGCCACCCTTGCCCCCTACATCCCGCCGTCCATCCTCGTCACCACCACAGATCACCACCCAGTCGCCGATCACCACCCTTCACTCTTCCACCCCGCACCACCATTGCTCGTTGTCTCCTTCCACCCCACAGTCGCAACCCCCGATCGACTTCACCACTCGACGCTACAGCCCATCGCCGTCATCGTTGCCTTGTGTTGCTCTTCACTGCCATTGCCCTTGCCATTATTTCCATTGTCTCTTATTTTGGTTTCCGTTGTCCCTGTCTGTGTTCGTCGTGTCTTGCACATGCTCTCATCGTTCCGTGGTTTGCACGTGTGTTGCCACCGTCGGAATACTCGTCACAAAGGCAAGTATCCCTTGTACATCTCAGTTATTCTGTACAAGCATTTCGTTTGATCTTCCGCAATTAGATTAGATCATTGCATTTGAAATCCACTGTTCTTGTAGTATCCATGGTTCATGATTAGCCGTTATATTGAATCAAATCAATTCTTTTGCCTCCATGATTCGATGCCATCAAAAGATCGTAGTTTTCCATTGTCCCCACATTCATTGCACAAATACAAATTTGAAACTATATGTTTGCAAGAAAGAACTGTTACAATTTTAATTGGCAAGTTGTTGTCCTGCTATTGTTTTAACTTGTAGCTAGATTTTGACATAGCTACTGTTCAAACTAATTAAAGCTTTGTACACGAGAGTAGTAGCCCTGTGAATCTAGTTTCTGAAAAAATCAACGGATTCAAATTCCGAGTTGTAGATAATGAGTTATCATGTTTTTCGTACTGCTAGGTCTCACATTCCGAATTGTTACTTATAGCTCATCAACGTGTTTCACAAATTAAAATGTCATGTTAATAGGTGAATAAAGACTTGATATTGACTTGAATGTTTCTATAAATGATTATGAATCAATTTATAATTTTTGTAAGAGTTTAAAATGAATTTAAAGTTAATTTTTATATATAAGAAGTTGACCCGAGCTGCTGCCTGAACAGTAGACCCATAAAGAAATGACTGTTAGACCCAGTTTCTATTTTTATAATGTATCGTGTGAATATGCGTCGGAACCGGCAGAGAGTCTAATTTCTATAATCTCTGACGGAAATGATTTTGCTTTCATGTAGCAGTGGAAAAGTCAGTTTTTGTACAACAACATTTTGCTATCTAGAATTGTATATTTACTAGGTTTTCCCATTGACACGTGCCTATGGCACGTCTTCAGAATGGTGCACCTGGTTTGAGTAGATAAAATAGTTTTGGAGGTCCAGCAAATTAATTGAAGTAGCAAACATATTATATGAGGAAGCAGTATATCTATATTTAAGCTTAACCATCACCTTCTTGATCATTACCTTGAACTTACCTGGAATGCATATAGTTTGTTTGAAACACTGCATAGAGTTTTTTTTAACTTCAACATCACTTTTAGATGCTTATAATAGTTATACAATGACATTATCATATAGATTTTATAGAGCTTACTCTAATCCCATAACCACTATGAGCATGTCTAAATACAATGGTAACGCAAGTGCATGTGTGAAGGTATCTACAATACCAATAATCAAAACATTTGTTTGGTTGCAATTGAAATACCTCTTATTATTATTTCAACCAAAATGAAATACATGAATTTCTCAAAACTCTAATCCAAGCTAATCTTTTCTTTTATCTCCACTTTGTCTCCCCATTGCACCTTTATAAAAAAAAACAAAATGGATAAATAACAAATTTACTGTAATTGTCTTTCTTGAGTGGAGAGTTTGCACCCTTCACTGATAAACTCCAGTCATCCCAATCCTATATATCCAAACATACATTAAAAGTTCTTATATGTTACGTTATCCATGGTTTCTAATAACCAGTGAAGGGAACACTTCACGATAGTATTTTCTCTTGTAGTAAAGAATTTAATGTTGTATATTTGCCAAGTTATTTTAGGTTGCTAGTCAGCTTACATGTCCTGCTATGGTTTGGAAGCCCAAATTGAGGCCACTAAATAATCCATCTCTCACTTGCGTACACCTTAAATCAAAACTAATAAAAAACTCATCAAATAAATCACTAAATTAAAATTTTTTAAACCCAAAAATAAAACAATCATACATCTCTGAACTTAAATCCCATGCACACACAAAATTCAAGTCAGCAAAAAACTGAGTAATCTCTTGCACACAAAAATTTAAAAATAGGAATGAGAATTCGGTTAATGAGATGAAATTAGAGTCATCGCATCGCATATAGTGGCTCTCGATTCGGTGGAGGGGAGTCGCCGATACGGATTCGCTTGATATTCACGCTCGATTTGGTGGAGGGGAGTCACCGATATGGAATTAGCAGCGGATCAATATCGGCGACGACCTCTTGATTGGAGTTCAACATTGGATTTGTATTTGGATTTGCTTTGAGATTTTTAAATTTTCAAATTTTCAAAATTTCAAAATTTGAAATTTTTTAATTTTTTTTAATATTTTCTATTTTTAAATTTTTAAATTTTTTTAATTTTCAAAATTTCTAAAATTTCAAAATTTTCAAAAATTTTAGAAAATTGTAAATATTTCTTACAAAAATATTTTATATAATTATTTATAAGTTTTTACCTTTTTTTGATTTTTTTGAATTATTTTAAAGTTTTTCGAGTTTTTAAATTTTTTAGTTTTTAAATTTTTTATTTTTTAAAAATTTTAAAAATTTTTATTTTCTTAATTTTTTGAATAGAAGAGAGAGAGAGAGAGAGAGAGAGAGAGAGAGAGAGGTAATTAAATAAATAAAGGAGTTGTTTTGGGTTGGGGGTTTGAATTTGAGTTTTGGGGGGAAACTTTTGTGTGTGTGTGTGGGGGTGGGGGGGGGGGGGGGAATGTGTTTTGTGAGGTTAGATCTGGGTCTTTGATTTTGGGGTGATTGAAGGAGAGCCACTTGATAGCTTTCTTTGTGTTTTATTATATAGATGTTTTTAAAATATAAACATGTTTTTTATGTATTTAATAATTGGATTGATAAAGTAGATAGAACAATTGACTTTATATCATGTACTACATTGTTTATTGTTGCAACTGTTTCACTGATTATACCGACTGCCTGTATACCGATTACATGCACATGACAGAAGCACATTAAAAGAATGACAACTCGGGAAAATAAGCGTACGACCTAATAGTGGATAATATAGGGGACTGTATTCGGAAGGGAGCTCGTGGTTTCCTTACCATTACTAATTAACTGAATGACTGAATGACTAAATAACTGAATATGGTTTCCTGTCTACACGTTTTCTCGAGTACATGATCCATAGAATTCATGTAACACCCCACAAAATAGTAAATTACTATTTTGCATATTAATCCATGCACATCTGATAATTGCATGTGATTATGTATTTTTCATGATTTTTTTTAATTGAGGAATTTTCATATATATTATATATATTATGAACCCGATGAGGTATATTCGGAATATCTTCTCAGTTAAATTGTGTGTTTTGTCCCGATTATTTTAACGAAACAATCGTTTCGGAAAATAATCTTTTTATAGACTATATTCCTATGTATTTATTTCACAAATATATATATATATATATATGAATATATGTATATTCTGATTATATTGTATATGAGATATTTTCATGAATACTTGTATAGAATTTTATATGTATATGTATATGTATGTATTTATATATATATTTGTATTTAAATATATTTAATTGAAGTGGATTTTATACTTGAATATACCTATATATATATGTGTGTGTGTGTGTGTATATATATATATATATATATATATATATATATATATATATATATATATATATATATATATATATTATGGTAGGATGTAGAAGAATCATACCCTATCAAGAGTTTCTAATTTCTTGATCATCATGATCTCAAATCCTAGGGCTAAGATCAAGCCTAGAAGCAAACAAGGCCTCATTTCCATTTAAGCTTGAAGCTTCTAGTTAATTGTAGCCACATCCCCTCACCTCACCTCATCCTCACCCTTTTCCCCATCTCCTTGCCGACGAAACCCATCCCCATCCTCATCTTCCTTGCTGGCCAGGAACCCACCCCCACCTCCATCTCACTTCATCCAAATCCCCCCCCCCTCCATTCTCATATCCATCTTCTTCTTCTTCCACTTCTTCTATTATCAAAAAAAATAAAAGATAGAAAGTGAGGAAAAGAAAGAGAGGAATAAGAACTTCAATTTTTGTAGGTTGAAGAGAGCTAGAGGAGATGAAGATATAGCACAAAGGAGGAGAATGAGCTAACAAAGCAAGGAGCCTCGGAGATTTCTTTAATCGACTGCGTGGGTGTTTTCTAAACTCATGCTTGTTTAATTTATTTGATATGATGCTTGCTTGAATGCTGGGTGATAAGAGGAAACAGAGTAGTTAATTTTTCATGCTTGAGTTTGGTTGAGACGTGAAGTAGAGGTAGAAAGTTGCAAACTTGATGTTATATGCATGTCTTTAGTTAGAAATTCCTAACTTGGTGTATAGTTAGAATTGTGATTCCAAATTTTTACCATATGATCTTATGAGAGTCTTTAGCAAGCTCTATTTTTTGTAGATTTTTCAGAGTTGATTTGATATTTTTAAAAAATTGCATTTCCGAAATAGTAGGGCTGTGTATTGCTTGATTTTTGGGTATGTTCAAGGAGTCATAACTTGAGTTTGAGAACTCATTTTGAGTTGAAACCTGAAATGGAAAGTTAGATGTATATGTTAACACATGTATACCAAACTTCAGAATTCTTGGAATTTAATTGTTATTTTTAATATATTTGTTTGTTCGACTGGTTCAGTGGGAAAGCTGCAACTGATTAGATGAAAATATGAACTTTGAAAAATTGTATCTCTCAAATGATATGAGATTTGGGGATGAAACTTGAAATGTAGCGTTCTTGTATGTGTCTTCTACTATTGTGCAAAGTTTGATAATTTCTGGATGAGTTTTAATACTCTGTTTGATCGATTCAAAACATCACAGCGAGGAAGTAGAACTGCAGTTGTGTTCCGTTTTGGGATGTTTTCGATCGAAGTTTGAAAGTTTGTATCAATTTGATTATTTTGAGATAAGAGTAGAAATTTTGGAATACATTTATTGGATATGTCTACTTTATTTTCCAAAGTTTGATAATTATTGGACGAAGTTTGATGGATCAAACAATGGTTTGATTGTAGCTGATTGTTAAGGGTGAAGTCTGCAGGAATGAACAGTGCACACCTGATGCAAATTGGAGTTTTATAGCACTTAAATAAATGAATCGGAGGAAGTGATCAACTTGAGAGTTGTCGTAGACACTCGTATCTTTCTATAAAGTGTAGGATCATGCGATTCCGATAAGTGAGTAAATTGTTTTACTTTTTGCAAGATGCAGCCAGAATCATGGGGTCTGTAGGTTGAGAAGTAAACACCTGATAGAAATGGATATTTTATAGTACATAATGGATGAATTTGAGTAAGTGATCAACTAGAGAGTTGTAGTAGACATTCACATCTTTCTATAGAACCCAAGATCATGCGATTTCGATAAATGAGTGATTAGTTATGCTTGTTGCAAGAAGCAGCAATACTGCATAGATACTTTGAGTTTGCATGTTGAGATTGTGCACACCCAATAAAAATAGGGGTTTTATAGCATCTTAATGACTGAAAATGAAGAAGCGACCAACTAGAGAGTTGTAGTGCACACTCATACCTTTCTATAAAGACTAGGATCTTGATATTCCAATAAGTGGGTCATGTGTTATGAATTTTTTAGGTTCAGCTACTGTGTAATTGTTGAACTGATTACTCGAGCTGATTGGTAGAGATTTTCTAATCGTTATGGAATGATTTTGAGATAGTCATCAACTAGAGAAAAGAAGTAGAAGACTATATCTTTCTATAGAATCTGGAATCGTCGAATTTGAGTTAGCAGATGATTTGATATGGGATTTCTGCATACTGCAGTATTATGATTATGAGTTGAAATTGAGTTTTAAGATGTTTTAAGTATTTATCCCTTCTAAGCACTTCACATTGGACTTAGATGAGATTTTTGGTGCTTATAACTCATAATGGAACTATGATCGAGTTGGAGATATAGTTGTACGACTTGATTGTCGTATTTTTAGCTTTTAACTCATCTAGAATGTGTTGATGCCCTAGGTGTCAATGACTGGCTATTAGTAGGTTGTGTTTGTTTCACCTCATTTGCCGCATATAAAGCACTTCCTTGGGCATCGTTGTACTGCTCACTGAGGGTCACAGGCCAGAAAAATGGATCGAGGACCTACTGAGGTGTTGGCAATCGAGGATACCGATTCGCTGTATTGGTTTTGTGTTGACAAACTCGCTTGGTTCAATCGTTTAGACATTATACGAGATTGGATGAATAGCATGTTTTGGGTAACTAGATTGTTTTCATTATTTTCGCTTGACGACCAAGTTGATGTTAGGGGTGATACCCTATAATCCTATTTGTTCTAAGGGCCAACACTAGGCAGTGATGACTAGAGTTGTCTCTTCCTATTGTAGGGATACGTGCTGAGTCGCGTAGCTCACTCTATTAATTTCCGAAGTACAATGGTAAAGAATGGGAGGGTTCCTGTCGGATAAGAGGAAATAGACACTCGAGTCTGTCATGTTCTATGTTGGTGATGAACGGGCCATAGGTGGGGTTCCCTATGAGTCTTCAACACCACTTGGTATGAGGTACCTTGCAGTTTGTTACGGCATTTGGTGAGATCCGGACCCGGAGCGGGGGTACCGTAGGGATCGAGCACTAGTGGCAAATGGGGACACCACTATGCGTCTGTAGTAACGGAACTAGACCAAAGAAAAGTTGTAGGCCTCACCAGCCAGGTGTATAGCAGGAACAAGTTGAGTACAATAGTAGAATGCAATGCATGGCGAGGGTTGGAAACCCTGAATCTGGAGAAGACGGCTTGATTTGGAGCATATGTAGTATGGGATGCATACGTTTCCAAAGTCTTGCTGACGTTAGATTAAGTGCATCTGTTTTTATGCATTAGAATTCAGGTCATGCCATACACAAACACTAAAAAATTAGGATGCACATTTCCCTTTCCATCAGGACTGATTGTGATTGTATAAGTTTAGAAATTGTTGTTCTTATTAGTATTGCGTCGGTATACGTACTGACATACCCACTCAATTTAGGTGTTGGATGCCGGGTCGCGATAACAAGAGAACTCAAGACTAGCAGAGCATCCAAGTGGAGTAGCAATGTACATACCTACCATTCAAGCAGGTGCAGGAATATCAAAGTAGCGCAGCGGAATATTCGAGCTACAGGGCGCCTTTCAGGGAGGCAGCATGACCACTCGGTGGAGTTTCCAGTAGAGAGCATGTAAACCCCGTTCCCGCCAATACGTATTTTCTGTATATTTTCGGTATTTCAATGTTTGCAAATTATTTTTTCGCTTTCAAATTCTTTTTGTTAAAATGTATTGTTGGATCTTCTATTAAAGTCTATTTTTAATCAATGATTTTATTTGTAACCAGTTTCCAATGATTTTTATATTGTAATACGAATCTTATTATTATTATTATTATGACTTTGATACATATTATGATTATTATTAGTGTTATTATTATTGTTGTTGTTTCTGTTATTATCATTATTCTTACTATTATTAGTATTATTAGTATTATTAGTATTAACTATTATTATTATTATTGTTATTTCTTGATTGTTTATTAAAATTTCAATTCTATTCATTAATCGTATTTGCAGTTATTTTCAAATAGTTTTCATATAATCCTATTTTTACATATGACCTTGTTATTGTTATTGTTATTGTTATTGTATTATTATTATTATAATTATTATTATTATTATTATTATTATTATTATTATTATTATTATTATTATTATTATTATTACTATTACTATAAAATCCTATTGTATTTGTCAGTATTTGAGTATTAACCTAATGTATATTATTTGATTTATTGTGCTATTATAGTACTATTAATTTATGTATTTATGTATTGATCTAAATCTTTAAATCCCTATATTATTGATTATGTATATCTCATATTGGATCCCAAACCCGAGACCCGCTATCCATTAACCCTAAAACCCATAACCCTATATATATATAACCCTACACCCTAATCCCTACTGTGCTAACTTTAACCCTAAGAAACCCCCAGTCGCCAACCCTGTTGAACCCCTCCTTCTCCTCTGATTGATCCCGAAATCCTACCTCCTCATCCGACCTCATCGTCAAGCCGTAACTCCACCATCAGCATTGTCACGCCCCGCTTCCCAAAAACATGGAATATGAGCGCGTGACGAAGCCCAGCGAATGATTTTAACATCATCCATAAGCTGTAGGATCGACTCAGCATCACAATAAGAATATACAAGAGAGATATATATAACCAAGCATGCATGAATAATTTATAAAGCAACAGAAAACAGTTTGAAAATAAATAATAATGTCCACATTGTTTTCAAGTCTGGATCAAGTGTAAAACTCGGAAACAAGTCTTATACAGCAGAAGAAATAAATACCTTAAGGAAAGCAATTATTTAAACAAGTCCTTGCTCCAAGCGAAACCTGAAATGTCTGCTCGCCAATTCCAGCAGGTATTTCGTCTCCCGCGTCTGCTTAATAAATAAAAAGGGAAAAACAGGGAAAAACAAAAGAAAATGCCCTTAGTGCAAGTTAGGGCCACAAATAGCAAAAACGAGTACAAGTAGTGGGGAGCAAGAAGAATTGGAATCAAGAATGTAACAGGGATACAACAAGTACGGAAAATTCAAGAACTAGCTAGCAAGGAGGACAACTCAAGTGAACAGGCTAGATAACAAATACTAATGGCGAAACAAGTAACAAGTGAACCTGTAGGGATATCTAACCTCAAATGACAAGTCTCAAGGCTAGTGTCATGTAACAAGTGCCAAGTCTAGTGTCAAGTATCAAGTTGTCAAGTACTAGGTAACAAGTTGTCAAGTATCTGGTAACAAGTTTCAGGTTTCAAGTCTCATGTATGTATCATATCATCAAGTATCAAGTAACAGGTGTCATGTTCAAGTTTCATGTAATCAAGTCTTGTAGTTATTACTATCTAGGTAGTACTTCATGCATCCATCTTTTTACTACATGGTTGCTACAGACATTGTAATTTCGTTTAGGCCTAGTAATGGAGTCTATAGGGTGGCGTACTCAGGTTTCAAATATCAAGTATCAGGTATCAGGCAGGCACGGTTCATGAATACGAAATTAAATAACAGGTTCGCGAAATGAGTTCGTGAATACTGACAGGTTCAAGGACCACACAGCGGGTCCATGAATACAATAGGTTCATGAGCCAAGTAACTGGCTCCATGAATACATCAAGTGCAACAGGTTCATGAACCGAGTACTGGAAAATACGGGCCCCCTTCTGAGTACACATACCTATATTGTCCACTACTATGGTCTTTCCCTTAACCCCGACTTGTTACTTTTATTAATTCTTATCAAGCATGCACGCAAGTGTGTAAAACAAGTCAAGAATCATAATTATGGATATGGGACAAGTCTAAGATAATTATATGGCATATTCGAGGGTCGACATGAATAAGAATAACACGAACAACGAAAGTCCCAAATCGGGACTGCACGACACAGCTGCAGTAAAACTACGATAACTTCTAGACCGTAACTCCGAATTCAAAAATTCTGGAGGCTGTCGACATCTAGACATCCAGAGCTATACTTACTATTCAGGGCTCGGGTCCAGATTCTAATGTTAAATGGGTCGAAACAGCAAAAGAAGATTCACGACAGCAACCTGTGGGAATAACTTACTAGTATAGATTACATGGAAATTTGTCATTAGGCGTCTAAGTTATTGTGTGATATAAATACAGGATAGTGGTGGTCAAAACAGTAAGTAATAATTGATTTTCAAGTCAAATGGTTGCAAGATCATCAAATACAAAATATAACATGTGTCTACAAATCTAAGGCTCCTTAATTCATGTGTCCATATGTTCAGGAGTAAAAGAGTCCAAGTAATTATAATTTAACACAATGAAATTTTTGTGACTCTTAGAATCATAAAATTTTGGAGGTTTAATATTGATCAACAACGATAGTCAAGGAGGAGTCACAATTCTAACTATTTGTAGTATTTTTCAAGGGATGCTTGTACTAGAACAAATAAATTGTACAAGGGATACTTGCCTTAATTGACGACGGTAGATCCGATTGTTGAAGAAAATTGGATCGAAAAATCTCGAAAGAAGTCTCCCAAAAGCACGTGTAAAGCACGTGCAAAGATCGACCATAGATCGAGTTTTCCCCCACACCGGATAAGCCCCAAAACAGCGTACAACGATCTGGATCTGCTGCGCCAACACACTAAATAGCGAGCGCAGGCAATTCGATCGCTTCCGCACAGCGGATCTGGCCGAACAATGGAACAGCGAGCGGGATTCGCTGTGGGCACAACACGGAACAGCGATCTCGATCGCACGGATCTTGAAGCGATCCGATGGCTGAGACCAAATCTCGCCAATCCTCTGCCTTCTTCCTTCGTTCTCTTCTTCGAAAAAGAGTGCGAGAGAGAGAATGGCGCTCAGGCATTGGTGGCGGCACTGCGGCGAGGCTCTCGATGACGTCTAGCGATGGCGACGAACGGCGGTGGAAACAGGAGCGCGACGTCGAGAAGTGACGAGCGTCGAGCGCGGGTCTGTTTCTGGGTTCGAATAGAGGGAGGAGTTTGGGGGAGTGGTTCGGGGATGCTAGCGGTGTGGACGGGGGTCGAGGTGATGAGTCGAGCGATGGTGACGGTCGGAGAAGTGTTGGAGGTGAGTTTGGATTGGTTTCGTAGGTTAGGGACGACGATGGCGAGATGGGTATATGGATGGGGACGATGGTGAATGGGTTTTTGGAGTTTGGTTGATGGTGGAGATGACGGCGGTGGTGGTTGGTGCTGTGGTGGTGATGTGGACGAAGGCGATGGTGAGGGAGATCGCAGGTGATGGTGGAAGAGATGATCGGAGGTGGGGGGATTGGTTTCGAAATCGAAGCAGAAAGTAGCGGAGGAAGGAGAAGGATTAGCGGTGGGTTAATTAAGGGTTTAACAGTGATTAGGGTTAGAGGTTAGGGTTAAGGAGTTTGAATAGTATAGGGTTTGGGTTTGTGGGTTTTAGGGTATCCGTTTCGAATAGGACCCAACAGAAGAATTGGTCAACATGTATCAAAATGGGGATTAAAGAGATAAATCAGAAGAAATGGTCAATTCTTCATGAAGAACGACACAAAGTGCACACAAATGAATTCGATAAAAGGACCAAAAATTGAGTCGAAAATAATTTGATGATTTTATTCGAATAGAAACAAAATACTGGATCACAAATTGATAAAAGGGTACAATGGGGCAAAATATAGTATAAAAATACAAATACGGGGAAACAGGAGTTACAAATTCTACCCACCTTACAAAAAAATTTCGTCCTCGAAATTTGCTTAGGCGGTACATAGGATAGGACAAGAAATAACTGGGGAAGGGTAACGAAACAGGGATCCAAATGAAGGTCAGATTGGTGGCAATACCAAGAAAAAAAAAAGAGTGATAACAATGATGTCAGGCGGAATGCATGGAAGAAAATAGACAGTAACAAAATGAAAGGAACAACACTAGACTTGCAAGATAACAAAGCAAGGAGACAAAGGAATAGGTAGGGCTGGAATCGAAGAAAGATGGACAAGAAAAAGATGAACCGAGCATTGAGTCAGCGGATGAGAACAAATGTAAGGGATAGGGGATAGCAAACAATGCAATGAGGGAGAAGCAATAATAGGATCCTGGGACCTGTGGGTTATGGGCCCACCACGCTTCCGCTGCGCCACTCTGATGGTGACGTTCCAAGCTTCAGATATGTCGTTGTAGACCTTGCGACAACCAGCGAAGATCCGAGCAGGGAGAAAAGAATGAGACACTAGGATTAAAGAGAGTATGGGCTCCGAAATAGAGATAAGCAATAATGCAAAATGGATATAGGGCTTGAGCTTCAATTTTCATAATTAAAAGATGGAATACAAACCAAAACTAATGGCTTTATCAGAAATAATAACAACAACAAATATCAATGATAATAACACCAATTGTAATAGAATAATAGTAATAATAATAAAAATAAACATAACAATGATAATAATAGAATTAGTAATAATAATAATAATAACATTAAAAATATTAATAACCACAATGGTACAAGTAATAATGACCATAACAAAATAATAATAATAACAAAAATAATAACAACAATAGTAATAGTAATCAAAATCGTCATAATTGTTGCCGCTAAATTTGGTGTGGGGGCAAACAAATAGTATTTGTGGATTCTTAGGAAAACTGAATAGTAAACCTGTATACCTGTTCCGTCGGAGTATGATCGTCGCTCCCGCCGTATACCTGCAAAAAGTGCGAGACACCAGGGTTGTTCCCGGCGACGCACCCTCCGACGCTCAAGTCAGTAATCTGGAAGACTATGAAAGAGCGCAAAAACTGGTGAAAGATTGATTACCTCTTAATGGAGATGGATGGGGAGTATTTATAGGCGTCTTAAGAAACAGATTAGGCATGTAATTCCTGTGTATAGATAAGGAATGTAATCCCTAATCCCCAGTGAAAGGATAGATATGAATCAGAGCCGTTGATTAATATTAATCAGAAACCCTAATTCTATCCTGCTGGACCGGGTTTGTTGCGGGTTGAGACCCGCACCCAGTCGAGGTGGATCCGTTCGCAGGTTAATGGTTCTTTGGGGAGGAGAACCAGTACCCGCTTCAGACCCGTTTGTAGGTGAAATTACAGTTTTACCCCAGTGCTTCGGGATTCGTGCCCCATCTGGACGGTCTCGATTGAACCCCTATTTTTAGCCACATCAATAATCATACTGGCAATAATGATATAAGAAATAAAAATATCAACAATAATGATAATACATACATGACATAATAGAATTCAACACACTCATGAAAATAATGCAATAATAATATTAATGATAGCATTAAAAATAATATCAATAATGGTAATAAATAATATGATAATAGCAATAATAACAATAATATCAATAAAGTAACAGTAATAATAATAATAAAAATAATAAGAGTACTAAAGGTAACGGAAACAATAAAAATAACATCAATTGAAATGACAATAATAATAATAATACCAATAATAGCGAAAATATTCATTTTCCATCAGTTTCATTATATAAGTAACAAGTCTTGAAATATCAATTAGCAATAGGTAGAAAATCTTGCCTCCTTAACATCAAGTTGCATGTTTGCCTTCACAACATCAGGTTGCTGGTTGCCGTCCGGATATTCGGCTGCACATTTTACCTCGCCGATATCCAGTTGCAATTTGCCTCTATTGACATCGAGTTGCATATTTGCCATCTCGACATTATGTTGCACCAAAGTGGTGAAATGTATATAAAATTGAGCATGCTCAGGCTCAAAACAAATTAATAATAATAATAGTAGTAACGATAAAAATAATATATAATAATAATAGTCGAGCTAGAGCCGAAGCTCTTTGCAGTTGCCGTTGATCAGAAGAGTTTGACCATTTGAATCTGGACTGCCCGATCGTGATCAACATCATCATCAAGTTCATCATCCAATCAAGGCAAGTACTTGTATGAATTTTCTTATTCCTCGTACAAGCATAAATATCGCATGTAGTTTTTCTTGTCACTCGCCGTTTGATTTCCGTTGTTGCATCTTGATCATATCTGTTGTTGTCTCCATCGATCTCTATAACCATAAGGGTCACAACTATTCGTTTTCACACTCATCTCACACAATAACTTAGATCCATGAAAGATAATAATTATAATACATTTCATACAAAAGAAATTATATTTGTTGTTGTCATGATTTTGCCTACTGTTTTCGACCCTGTTAATGACAGAATCTTAACTTGGTTTCTAAATATGAATTGTTGCCCCATGTATCTAGTTTACAGACCTTTTTACGGAATCAAATTCTGAATTATATTTTGTGAGTTATGGCTGTTTTAGTGCTGCTGGGTCTGGATTTTTTCCAGATTCATAATTTAATTATATCACCATGTTTCACAATTTGATTTGAACATGCAACCTTTAATATAATGACATGAAATTCACCTTGCTGAGACTAGAAATGCTAGAGAATCTTCCCTAATTTTTGTGGATTTATTTGATAAGTTTCAGACCTGTTTCATGCCTGTAAACACAATTTTAAGAATTCTGGCTGAACACGAAATCTGTGTAAAATGCTGTTTTGAACCCAGTTATTGTAGCTTTTATATATCATGTTTATATGCGCTGCAACCGGCAGAGAGTCTAGTCTCTAGAACTTCTGACGGATCCAACTTTACATCCTGTAGCAACGGGAATCTCAGTTTTGGTGCAGTAACATCCTACTGTCCAGAATTGGAATTCTCGTCGTTTTTATAATTATAAATTATGTTGACACTCGAATATGCTTTCTACCTAGCCTAGACTTGTTCCCTATTTTATACCATGTTTACTAGCCCTGTTTGCACATTTTCATGCCTGTTTTGATAATAATAATAATTAACAAGCCGAGGTTTAAGGGAAAGACCTAGTAGTGCGGTATATAGGAGGTTGTACTCGGAAGGGGGCCCATATTTTCCATGATTTTAAGTTAAATGGAACTAAGTGCCATGTAGAACTAAGTGTCACGTCATGGGTGACGGGAGCCACCTCTAGTGCCTGCGGGGGTTACCTCTAGTGCCCATTATATGAATACATGATATGTGTTTCCAATCAGATGGAACTAAGTGCCACGTTAAGGGTTGACAGGGGCCACCTCTAGTGCCTGCAGGGGCCACCTCTAGTGCCCATGGTTTGATTACATGCTCGTATTTTCTACAAGACCTGAGTACTTGACCCTGTATAATCCACTACAAAGTCTAAACGCAACTTGTTTGTATGTAGCAACCATGTGGTAAATAAATGAGATGCATGAAGTGCTACATTAGATAAGATTAAACAACAGACTTAAGAATAATATGTTCACTTGCACATTCCTGTTACCTGTTCCTGTTACTTGCTACATGTTACATGCTATTTGCTACTTGATACCTGTTAAAGTTTACATCTTCACTTGTCTACTTGATACCTACTACAAATTACTTGTTCACTTGTTACCTGATCCTGTTACTTGACTCGATTTACTCGCTTGCTAGTTTCATTAAACTTTATTATTTGTTGCATTCCTGCCATGACATGTTGTATATTCTTGATTCCAAATCTCTGTTTCATACTTTCTTATACTTGTTCCCATACCCGTTGCTTGTACTACTTATGGCCCGTAACTTGCACTAACGGGCATCTTGTCTCTTGTTTCTCTATTTTCTTCCACATGTTAAATATACAGGTTTTGGAGATCAATTACCGGCAGAACTGGGTGAGCAGACATTCTAAGCTTCGCCTGGAAAATCATGCTTTAGTTATTTGTGCTTTGAGTTTATTTATTTCATGTTGCTACTTAAACTTGTAATGGGCTTGTTGTCTCGAAGTTTACTTTTGATCCAGATCTTATATTTATTTAAGGATTATGAATTGTTTTTCAAATATAATATGTTGATTAATAATTTGTTTCATGCATGCATGATTGTGTATTCTTTTATATTTAATGTTATGTTGTTGAGTCGATCCTTACAGCTTATGAATGATAAAAATCATTCGCTGGGCTTTGTCACGCGCTCGTATTCCGTATTCTTTTGGGAAGCGGGGCATGACAGAGCAGTTGACTACCATTCTGGGTGGCAGACGGTAATCGTTACAATTCAGTATCTGTAATAAGTCGATGTAATTTGTATTCCTTATTGTAAGAACAAGATGTAATTTATTAATGTAATACCTCTGGTGGCAATAAAAGTTTTTAATTTTTCGTATTATTACTGTGTTAAGATACATTTGAAGGCAAAGATTCTGATTATGTCACGGATGTCTGGTAACGGAGATCCGGGGCGTTACAATTCACCAGTATAGTCAAACGTTCACTTGATTATATGCACCCGATCCTGTGGTATGAGACACAGGATTGCGTGCATTAGATAGGACTGGTAAAAGATGGATAGACTTAAGACTTACATTGAACACGTGCATGAATCCTGTTTATAAGTTATATGATTTCGGTTTACAAGTTACATGTTACATGTTTATAACTTACAAGATTTCTGTTTATACGACATGTTTTCCGGTACATGATTCATTATTCCGAATTGGTTATATTTTGAGACTTGTTCCATTTGTCACTTGCATTACACTTGATTATGTTGTATTATAATCACATTGCTAGTTCTTGTTTTCCCTTCTTTTCCAGTTTTTGTTTCTCCCTTGTTATATGTATTGTTTCTCGTTATCATGGTTGTTCCATATTTGAATTGTCAGTTTTATTACTTTCCTGGTTATGTCATGTTTCATGTCCCTATTTTGCTTGTACTACTTGCGGCCTGTAACTTGCTCTAACGGAGACCATCTATCTTTTTTTGAGTTAATGTTATACAGGTACAGCGATGGCATACTGAAGGAAGTTGACGAACTACTTACTGGATTGTTTATTCTCAGACTCATTGTATTCTTGTATCCCAAATATTTGTTATTATATTATATTACTATTCATGTGATTATTATTGTATTGTTGAGCTTGCTGATATTGTATAGCTTATGGATGATATGAGTTGGTACACTTATATCATTCGCTGGGTCTCAGTTGTGTGCCCGTGTTTCCGTATAATGGAAAGCGGGGCGTGACAGCTGTGACTCCGGAGTCGAGAGAGGGACTAGACCTTGCTTAGGCCGTAAACCTTCGGACGAAGTCCATGAGTGACTCTCCGTCCTTTTGCTTCAAATCCAGTAGCAAAGTGCTCGTCTTCTCACCGTTATGGCTAGTCACAAAGTGAGTGAGAAAGCTCTCTTCGAGCTGGTCGAAGGAGTAGATGGAGCAGGGAGTGAGTAAGGAGTACCACTCCCAGGTTGAACCTCGCAGCGTGGTAGGGAAGGTTCAGCAGAGGAGGGCATCTGAGACGCTGTAAATCATCATGAGAGTTTTAAAACTCTCAATATGATCAGCTGGGTCTGTCTCCCTTAAATAACAATATAATTTTTTTACACACAAAATACATGCCTATATTGACAAGGGGAATACAAATTTAGGGGCCCCTAAAATTGCAAAAAAATCAGGGGCCTGAGGCGGCCGCCTCACCTGCTTCGGAGCGGGGGTGGGGGGGGGGGGGGGGGGGGGGGGCTGACCACTCGCTAACCGACAGAATGTGAATATATATCCCACTCCAGGCACCCAGGCACTGTGAGTATCTCTCATCTCCCTAAAATTCTAGGGAACAAACCATGTCAACTGGTTATCTTGGGGTACATCCTCGATCACGAACATCCTATGAGTTTTAGCTTTCCTCCAGAAAACACTGGAGATTTATCTCACTCCGTGGATCATTCTTGAGCTTCCACCTCACGATCAACCTTGTTTCGTCACGTCTCCTTCTAGTGCCAAATACTAAGTATAAAATGCACAAAGTTTCCTTCTAAACCTAATGATCCAATTCTGGTCTTTTCTCATTAATTCTCAAGTAATCCTGGTCACAAATTGACACTACCTCACTGTCATGCCCCGCTTCCCAAAAGAGAATACGGAATACGAATAGGTGACTAAGCCCAGCGAATGATTTTTATCATCCATAAGCTGTTCAATAATCTTTACAACATTCACAAGAATAATCAGAGTCGGAAGCAAAAGAATCAACCAACATGCACATATGAACCAAGATACCAACAAGAATACTTGAAACCAAAATGTATTAATCTCAAATAATCATAATCTGAATAAGTCAAAATCCTGGGTCACAGTGCCCAAATACAATAAATCCAAGTATCAAAATACAATATTGTTCAAGCAAGCTACAAGAAATAATAATAAAAAGATCCAGCATTAATAACTCATGTCACCGATACCATCTGGAACCTATTCTCCAAAATTTACAATTTAACAATTGCAGGGAAGAGGAAAGAGAAAACAAATACCCGTCAATTGCAAGTTACGGGCCACTTGTAATGCAGGATACAAGTATATGGAAAAACTAACTAGCAACATGGAGTAAACATGATATCAAAGTGGAATACTATCATGGTAAGATGAACAAGTACAAGTGGCATGTGCTAAGTGTCAAGTGAACAAGTATCATGTAAACATGTGTCAAGTATCAAGAATCAAGCATCATGAAATCAAGTAACAAGTAACAAGTGTCAAGTATTATGTTCAAGCATCAAGTCTGGTGTATCATGTAATCAAGTATCAAGTAAGCATGTATCATATTCAAGTGTCATGTATTAAGTCTTGTATTATTACCATCTAGGTAGCACTTCATGTGCCATCCTCTTATCTCATGGTTGTTACAGTCAATACAATTTCATTTTAGATTTCATAGTGGACCATATAGGGCATTGTACTTAGGGACAAGCCTCAAGAATCAAGTATCAGGTATCAAGCCTCAAGTATCAAGTAATCAAGCCTCAAGAGTGAAGTATCAAACCTCAAGTGAAATATCAAGCTTCAAGTAGTGAAATATCAAGCCTCAAGTAATCAAGTATCAAACCAAGTCTCAAGTATCAAGCCAAGTATCACATAGAATCAATAGATTCTCTTCCGAGTACACGTTTCTGAATTATCCACTATTAGATCTGTCCCTTTAAACCCTGTCTTGGTTATTTTATTATTAATATCAAACAAGCATGTATGTGTCACGAAACAAGCCAAGCATTTCATGGTATGATCAAGTAACAAGTTCAAGTTGCAAGATAAATATGTACGGGTGAAAGGTAATACACAAAAGGATAAAATAACTAGATTTGAAGTTCAGGACAGCAAGACCATACTGTAGCAAAACAGTGACTTCCACTGTTACAAACATGCAAATCTGAATCCGTTGAAAGGTCTAGAAAATAGACTCCCAACCGAATCCAACGAATATAAATAAGTCATATAGTATTTCAAAAAAACATAACTCAAAACTGATTTGAGTCCAAAAAATACTTTTAGCCAGAAATCAATAAATCGAATTTACATTCAGGAAAACAGCATCAAAACATCTCCAATAAATCCAGAAAAAATATGAGGTATTCCACTGTCTGTCTAGTATCAAAATATAAAGTTTCATAATTTTCCAGTACGATTAGTTCAGTAAACAAAAATCATGAAACATCAAGAAACGATAGTTTGGCAAATCTGGAATTCCCAACACTGCTGTACGAAAACTGTAATATCTCGCAAACCGTGAAACGAAATTCAAATCCGCCAAAGGGAGATGAAAATAGACAAAATAAGCTAACTTTCATATTCATAAATATTTTTCATACAGGAAAAGGAATTAGGGTGAAAATACAAATCTTTACAGAACAGCGAGCAAAATTCAGCAAGTACAGTTTTTATAAACAAGCATGAAACGGTATATAAAACTCGTCAATAAAATCCATCAAAATTCTGGGTAATTCCTAAATAGGTATAGAAATACTGGCCAAAATTTCAGATCAAAATAATATGTTTAGCACTAGTATCAAAATAGTTTAGTCATCCAAATCAACAAGAAACGAAATCTGGAAATATAATACACCTCTGTGGTAAAACAATCATATCTCACACATACGAAAACGAAATCAATGAAGATCAGAAAGTTTGGAAATAAGACAGATTTGTCTAAAAGTCATGTTTAAGACTGAAGTTAAGATTCTGAAATTAATATGGTCTAAAATACCAATCAAAACTAATCACTGACAAAATACATATTTTCCTTTAACAACAAAATCAACATAAATCATACGAAACTTGTTCCAATCACAATTAAACATGGTATAGAGTCTACTAAGTGTCCAACATCGTGAAATAGGATATATGGCATGTCCACAATAAGTATATCACATGGATCCAAACAAACACACGATTTCTCATAATTATCTCACAAATATAATCACCTCAAGAACGGTCAAAACCTAAGTTGTTTTATGTCAAATTTTTGTCGTGAGGCAACTATGGTCAATAGCACTATGGATCAATACTCATCAAAAATACATCATACACGAGTTGTCTCTAGAACCCAACTGCACTACAAGCGGTATTTATGACATGTATCATACAATGGAATTGAGTACAAGTTACTTGCCTTAACCGATGACGAAACGAACACCAAGAATAACGGGAACAGATTCCCGGGCAACGAACAAAACCCACGAACAAAAATCCACGTGCAAATTACGTGCACGTGCAAAACACCAACGAGAGAAAGAAGGAGATCGAGCGGCGAGGGTAACGGCGGCTGGCCTTTACTGGTCGCTGCTGCTCCTGCGGCTACTATTGGTTGGCACCGGAGGACGGAGACGGAGGGAGTGATGGAGAGCTGGGTGTGGTCGGGTGTGGTGGTCGACAAGGGTGAACCGGAGCGGGATGAGGGTGGTCGGGATGGGTGCACAGGTCGGGGTCGGGATGTGCGGTTGGAGGATGGGGGTGTGCAGTTGGGGCTGGCGACGCAATAGGGAAAGGGAGGGAGGCCGGGGTAGATGTAGATTTAGGGTTAGGGTTTAGGGAGAGATAGATATATATAGAGAGTTTTGTTGTAGGTTAATGGGTATTTGGTTAATGGGTATTATAGGAGTTATAATAGGAGATGGGTTTAATATGATTTGTATGGGATTTCAAGTAGGATTGTGGCTAATTTGGCTTTGGTAATTAATTAGTGATAAAAAACAATAGGATAAGCAATAGGGTAACCAACCAAACACCACGAGCACCCAAGAACAAAATAAAGAGAACAAGAACCAAATAAAGAGCGAAATAACAATATGATCAAGAACAATTCAAGGGACAGAAGAATCGACCACAAGAAGATCAAAAAAAATGAGAAAAAGGAATATATATTGAAAATAACTCCAATATACGGTCCAAAATACAAAGAGAGTACTAATACTAGAGAAAGAAGGAAAAATACAGCAAATATACGAAAAACAAAAAGCAGGGGTTACACTCACTCCTCAACTAGAGTCACTAAGTTTTTTCCGAATTCGGACCTCAGTTAGGTTATAGTATCACCCCTTGGTATCAACATCAAGTCACAATCCTGTTTTATACTTGACCCATACTAGTGCTAATGTAGCACTAAATTATTTCTTCATATCTCATACATCTTAGTACAATTCTTACGCAACTAATATTATGAGTACGCCACAAATTTTATTACACCAAAATAGAGAATTACATTATAATCAAATTAATCTCAAATTCTTATTACGTCACCTGGGATGTATTACATTCAAACATTACTAATCATAATACAAAGACAACATTTCTTTATCATATTGTTCGATTCTTAATATGAAACATGGAATACACATACTACATGATATATGTTCTAAAATTCCTATTACTACATCGATATCTACTACAAACATATAATTGTCTTCTAAAAGTATTTGCAATTCATTTATGCATACATCTATCAACTTCAAGCAATCCATTATATTTTCAAAGCATGCAATCATATCAAATTAATAAAATTCGAAGAGGTTATCACCCACCTCTAATCGCTTCTGAGTTCGACTGCTTCTAGGCTCCGACGAAAAGCTCCAACACCAAGCCCGATAGACTTAATTGTTCAGAGGAGTATCCTATTACTGGCAGTCAGCGAAGGGCGGGAACATCAACAATAGCGGAGACAACAATGATATGGGGTGTCAGGATTGGTTTTGAATAGAGGCTGTCGGGTTTGTATTTTACTAGGTTGGAGTTGTCTAGTTTGGATGGGATTGGAGTTTTCGAGTTTGGATTGGATTGGAGTCAGCTGAGGTAGAGATGGAAGTTATAGGGGGCTGTCGGAGGTGGAGGAGATCAGTTTCAGAGGGTGGCAGTGGAGGGGATGGTGATGATGATGAGTTGGGTTTAGGCGTGAGGTGGGGCTTGAGGTGCTTAGGGATTAATTAGGCTTGGGTGCTGCTAATGTGTGGGAAGGGGTCTGGTTTAAGGGCTTTTTATAGCCATAGGAGGGGGAGGGGCTAAAGGGCTGAAGTGGGGCTAAAAATTAGGGGAAGTTGGGAGGTGAAGGATTGTAATCATGGGCTGAAATTGAGAGGAAAGTGGGGAGGTGGAGGTGGGGGGTTTGCAACTATTAGAAACAGAGAAGGCGAGGGGGGTCGGGTCAGGTTTCGAAATCGAGTTTGGGTCGGGTGTTACAACATCAATGAAGTTTCCTCTTCCTGGATTTACGTGCACAGTTGCAGTAAAGTGAACTTTCCCAGAGCTAGAGAAGTCTGATAGGGCTGTATGAACCATCATTCCGAAGATGACTTGAAAAACTACAAGTCACATTCAGAACTCAGTTTACAGTTGCTTTGTTATCATGGTCAAAAATAGGCCCACAATGTCTCAGACTATCTCAATCCAGATTCAACCAAGATGGGGTGTTATCTTACTCCCTCCTTAGAAATTTTTTTTTCCTTAGAACTCACTAAGATACAAGTCTACGACACAGACACACCCTCAATCAACAAACAGTTCCGGATAATCCTTCATCAATTTATCCTCTACTTCCCATGTAGCTTCTTTAATTTTGTGATTCCTCATGAGGACCTTGATCATTGATATAGTCTTCATTCTGAGTACTCTTTCCTTCCTATCCAAAATTTGGACTAGGGCCTCCTCATAAGTTAAATCTACCTGAAGACCTTTCGTTGCTTCCGACAGTACATGAGTAGAGTCTAGTACATGTTTCTTCAACATCGACACGTGAAAGATGTCGTGAACATGTGCCAGTTCTGCAGGTAGTTCAAGCATATAAGCAGTCTGCCCTCTCTTCTAGAGAATTTTGTACGTCCCCATATACCTTGGTGACAATTTTTCTCCTTTCCCGAATCTAACTACACCTTTGGTCGGTGAAACTTTCATAAATACGAAATCTCCAACTTTGAATTCTAGGTCTCTTCATTTATTGTTTGCATAACTCTTTTGCCGACTTTGTGTTATTTCCATTCTTTGACGGATCAGGTCAATTTTCTCACTAGTTCGTTGAACTATCTCTGGTTCAAACATCTTTCATTCTCCCATTTCGTACCAACAAATAGGTGTTCTGCACCTTCTACCATATAATGCTTCAAATGGAGTCATTTTGATGTTGGCCTGGTAGCTGTTATTATATGAGAACTCCACTAAAGGTAGGTACTTCTCCCATACAACAACAACAACAACAAAGCCTTTTTCCCAACTAGTTAGGGTCGGCTACATGAATCATGGTTTTTCATTCTGCTCGGTTTAGCGCAATATCTTCTGTAAGGTCACAAGCTATCATATCTTTTCTCACCGTTTTTACCCAAGTTAGTTTAGGTCTTCCTTTACCCTTAACTCTACCATCAATACTTATCAAATCACTCTTTCTAACAGGGAAACTACTAGGTCTACATGTGACATGTCCAAACCACCTGAGACGATTCTCTCTTAACTTATCTTGGATTGGAGCTACGAGACATGCTCGTTTCTAATTCTATCCCTTCTTGTTTTACCACATATCTATCTTAGCATCCTCATATCCGCTATTCATTTTTTGGACATATTGTTTCTTTGTTTTCCAACACTGTGCTTCATACATCATTGCTGGTCTAACAGTCGTCTTATAAAATTTTGCCTTTAACTTCAAAAGTATACGTTGTCACACAAAAAACCACTGTCACTTCTCCACTGAAGTCACCCTGCTTGGATCCTATGTATAACATCTTCACAAATCTTCTCATCTCTTTGTATAATCGAGCCTAAATATCGAAAACGGTCTCTCTTAGGTATCGAAAACAGTCTCTCTTGATCATCAAGCTGTACTACTTTCTCAGTTGTGTTCCGAATATCAATAAAATTACACTCCATATACTTTATTTTAGTTTCTGCTTATCCTAAATCCTCTAGCTTCCAAAGTTTCTCTCCACAATTCTAATTTAGCATTGACTCCTGCTCTAGTCTCGTCTACTAAGACGACATCATCAACAAAAAGCATAAACCAAGGCACCTCATCTTGTATTCCTCGCATCAATTCATCCATAACCAAAGTAAAAAGGTATGGGCTTAAAGCCAAACATTGGTGTAAACCTACTGTAATAGGAAAATCATTGGTCTCTCCTGTGGTTATTCTAATTGTGGTCGTTGTCCCTTCATACATATCCCTTAATTACCTCAATATAACGAATAGTTACTCTTTTATTATTTAACACCCACCATATTATGTCTCTAGGAACTTTTTCATATGATTTTCAAGATGTATGAAAACCATATGCAGATATTTCTTATTCTTCTTATATTTTTCCATATGTCTGCTCAGTACATAAATTTCTTCCATTGTTGACATCCCAGGCATAAATTCAAACTGATTTTCAGACACTATAGTTTCTAGTATCAAACTATGTTCTATCACTCTCTCTCAAATTTTCATCGTATGACTTATTAATTTAATCGCTCGGTAGTTGGAGCAACTTTGTATATCTTCTTTAATTTTATATATAGGTACTAAAATACTCTTTCTCCATTCATCGGGATCTTCTTAGTCCTCAAATTTCCATTAAATAATTTTGTTAACCAACCCACTCATGCATCCCCAAGACTGGGAATATCATCTGACCCTAAAGCTTTTTTGATTTTCATCATTCCTAAAGCATTTCGAGCTTCAGAGGTCCTAATTCTACGGAAAAACTTATGCTCTCGACTCTCCCTAGAGTCCTCTATATTTAAGTTGTCCACATCTGTTTCATTTAATAACTTCTCAAACTAATTTCACCATCTTTCTTTAATTTCCTCATCTTTTACTAAGACTCTTGAATTCCGCTCTTAATATACCTAATTGTTCCAGATCTTTTATTTTTCTATCCCTTTGTTTAGCAAGCTTGTAAATGTTATTTTCTCCTTCTTTTATTTCTAATTTTGTGTATAAATTATAATAAGCTTTTTCTTTTACATCTCTTACCACTTACTTAACTACGTTTCTAACAGTCTTATATCTCTCCAAATCCTCTTCATTTCTACTCTTTTGCCATATTTTGAAGGTTAATCTTTTTTTCTCTCACAATATTTTGGATTTCTTCTTACCACCAACATGTTTCTTTATTTAGCAACCCTCTACCTTTAGATTCTTCAAGTATCTCGTTTGAAATTTCTCTTATGTACGTAGTCATTTTAGTCCACATCATATTTGTCGCCCCTTCTCATTTCCATTATGCTCCTTTAAGAATTTTATCTATAAAAACATTTAGTTTCTCTCCCTTCAAGTTTCACCACCTAATTCATGGGTTCCTAGTCTCCTTCCTTGCATATATGTGTTTACCAATCTTAACATCCAATACCATTAATCTATGTTGTGAGGTTAAACACTCTCCTAGGATAACTTTACAATCTTTACATGTCAAACGATCCACATTTATAGTGATGAAAAATATATCTAGCTCTTATTTGCCCCACTTTTAATGGTTATTAAATGTTCATCCCTCATCCTAAAATAAGTATTTGCTAGTATAAGATCATACGAAACCGTAAAATCTAATAAAACATCTCCACCATCGTTCTTAATTCCAAATTCATGTCCTCCATGCACCCTCTCATATCCCATATTATATTCTTCTACATGTCCATTGAAATCTCCTCCTATAAATAGTTTCTCACCTAAGGTTACTCCATAAATTATCTCATCTATATCTTCCCAAAATTTATTTTTTGCTTGTGCATCTAACCCTATTTCAGGTGTATAAGCACTATTAAATTTAATTATGTTTCCCCCTAATACAAGCTTAATTTGTATTATTCTGTCCCCTTTCCTATTAACACCTACTACATCTCTTTTAAATTTCTTATCTACTAGTATTCCTACTCCATTTCTATTTCTAATTTTACCGATATGATATAATTTAAAATCATTTATCTCTTTAGTTTTCTCCCTTACGCACTTTGTTTCGTGTAAACAAGCTATATTAATATTCTTTCTGATCATTGTATCTTACTAGTTCCATGCATTTTCCTGTCAATATTCTTATATTTCAAGTCTCTAACATAAGCTATTTCCTGGAATAGCTTCTTTACCCACACATGTCCAGATTGGTGCAGGAATCCCTGCCCATTTTTCACCACACCCGGGCATCGGTGCGGATGCCCCTTGCACATTTTTCGAAGTACCGGGAGGCAGACACAACGCATCTCTTACATGGAATGCCCTAGCATTTGCGCATATAATTTTAAGATTCATGTTCATAGGATTTAACAATAAATTGTATTGGCTGTCAACTACCTAACGCAACCCTCCTCCTTACTTGGTTTGGGACAGGCAATAGCGGAGTTAGGTACTTCTCCCATGATCCTCTAAAATCCAATAAACACATGGGGAGCATGTCTTCTAAAGTTTTGTTGACCAAATTTGTCTGACTGTTTGTCTGGGGATGAAAAGCTGTACTGAAGGAGGTCGTTGTGCCCAAAGTTAACTGTAGACTCTTCCAAAATCTTGAAGTGAATCTCGCGTCTCGATCTGAAACTATCGTCACATTTATTCCATGCAACCTGATGATCTCCGAAACATACAACTCTGCCAACTTTTATATCGACCGTATAATCTTCATAGCTAAGAAATGAACAGATTTGGTCAACCGGTCTACTAGTACCCATATAGTATCATTTCTTCGTGGAATTCTTGGTAAACTTGTGATGAAATCCATGTTGATGTGTTCTCATTTCCACTATGGAATGGGCAACAATTGTAACAAACCTCCAGGCTTCTGGTTTTCCACCTTGACTTTCTGACATGTGAGATATTTGGCTACAAAGTCTGCTATATCTCTCTTGATTCCCGACCACCATAAATGTTGTTTGATGTTGTTATACATTTTGGTACTCCCCGTGTATCGACAATAAAGTGGTGTGCATCTTGTAGAATGTTTTCCTTAAGATCTGTCCCTTCTGGCACACAACCACTCTCCTAACCAGAGTACTCCGTCCTTCACATGGAATTCTGATAACTTGACAGCAAGAACTTGTTCCTTCATCTTCTATAATTCTTGGTTGAACTTCTGACCTTCGTTGATCTGATCCCTCATAATACATTGAAGTCTCAATTGCACTAGGTTTTCCTTTAGTAAAAATCCTAGGTTTTTCCGTCAATGCTAGACTTGGAAGCCTTATATACCCTCGATGCATAATGATTTTCAATGTTGCGCATAGTAGTACATCAAAATGAGACATAAAGGAACACAAAGTCACTTATTAGAGAATAGTGGTCAACAAAGTACTCAAACTCCCATCTCCCATTATATTATATAGTGGCAATTCTTTCGTACTTATCCCATCATGTAGTAACCTAAACATCAAGATTCCTATAAAACAAATAGACTGCGGTCTTCTCAGAATTTTTTCCCAAAATGACCCTTTTTGCAAAAGTATTGCCACAAACGACCTGTTTTTTTTTATTTCCACAAACGCCCTACTCGCTTTTTGAAAAAGCGAGTTTGGTACAAACCCTCGCACTTTTTCAAAAAGCGAGTCTTAGGTTTCAGAAAATTGAAAACCTAAGACTCGCTTTTCGGAAAAGCGGGATGGTTTATACCACACTCGCTTTTTCCAAAAGCGAGTCTTGGGCTTCTTTGCCCAGCAACACTCGCTTTTTGAAAAAGCGGGGGTAATTATACCACACTCGCTTTTTCAAAAAGCGAGTGTCGTTTGGGACTTAAACCCCCCGCCCCCAAAACAGATCTCACTTCTCTCTCTATTCTTTCTCTTCCTCTTCGCTCGCGAAACCCTAACCCATCTCTCATCTCAAATTCGTCAAAATACCCTCGTAATTTGTTGAATAACCCACAAAATTGCTTTGGAAAACTTAAACTCATCTTCCGTTAGAGGTTTAATTTGTTGGAATTTGGGTATACTTCAAAAGGGAAGCAACTTTATTGTGAAGGTATGTTGTTTATTCCCCCATTATTTTGTTAATTTAAATAGGTTTTCTTTATGGGTAGATAATAACTCGATTATTGGTATAAATTAACGTAGGTATGGATTTGGAGATTCCTATTTGGTTATATTTTGGTGGTGAAATAATTCGTGATCTAAAGATTGGTTGTTGTTATAGTCATTTGGATCCGAAAATAGTTTGGGTGCCCCGTACCATCACATTTGAAGAATTAGTTGGGAAAATCTATGAAGTTACTAATTGGGATAGGAATGAATGGAATTTGAAAATTTTAGCTCGATACGCAGCAGGAAGAGGAGATGGTCAGTATTTTATGACAGTGCCCGTACCTACTGATAATGCGCTGAAGTCATTGATTGCTAGGACATTTGATCCCAATTGTGCTTGGTCTGTAGTAGAGTTATATATTCAGCAAATCCGAGTTGTCAATGCCCAGCCACATGATATCCCCAGTGCAAGCTTCATACGGGTAGTACCTACACAGCAGTCGAGGCCTAACCCCGATCAATCTTCACAACCAAATCCAGTATCCTCACAAGAAAACACCTTCGCCCATACTCCAATTCCGGATTATGTAAATGTTGAGTTGCCACGCCAACCTAGCCCGGTTCCCGACTCTGTTCCAAATAACAGCATGTTTGAACTCTTTCAAAATGCAGTCTGTAACAACAGCTTATTAGAAGATGATGAAGAAGATGAAGAAACAGACGATGAAGATGTTGATAGTGGTGACACTGATGACGTAGACGATGATGAAGATGTTGACAGTGGTGCAAATGTAAATCCCACGAACAGCAGTTCTAATGAAGCCAGAGGTACTTATAGCTATGGCAATGTTGACGGTCATGTTACTGAGAAGATGGCTGAAGGTGCTAGAGTACACCTAGTTCCACAAGAGTCGTCTGGTTCGTCCAATGTAGACGAATTGTACGTTGGACAGGAGTTAGGAGTTTATAAGTAAGCAGTCGATTCAACAGGCAGTGAAGTTGTATTCTATCAAAAAACATCGTGAATTCGTAACTTTGAAATCTATACCGTCACTGTACACTGTTAAATGCAAAATGGCACCTAGAAAACGTACCATTGAGGAGATCGTGCAAGGGCCCCCCGGAGTAAGTGATGGTGGCTGCCCTTGGAGATTACGAGCAATGGTTCCAAAAGGCGGGACGAATTTTGTGGTGAAGAAGATAGTTGGGCCACACACTTGTACGATTCCAATGCTGAATCAAGATCACCTTAAAATTGAATACAATATTGTTTGTAATCTGATTGTTGATGTGGTGAAAAAAGATACCGCTTTATCACCGAGGTCAATTATTGAGATTGTTAAAATACAATATAATTATCAGATTTCCTATAAGAAAGCTTGGCGAGCAAAACAAAAAGCGATCGAGAGGTTGTATGATACCTTCGAAGAAGCATACACAAAGTTGCCTGCTCTACTCACAGCAATTCAAGCTGCAAATACAGGAACCGTTGTTCACTGGGATAAGTATGAGTCTGGCCCTGGCGAGGAAACATTCAAGGGTGTATTCTGGGCATTTGGTCCTTCAATTGAAGGTTTCAAGTCCTGCAGACCGGTGATCAGTGTTGACGGAACTCACTTGTACGGTAAGTACAAGGGTTGCTTGCTAATTGCTGTTTCCCCAGATGCGAATGATTATTTATTTCCGTTTGCATTTACATTGGTTGATGGAGAGAGTATAAATACGTGGACATGGTTCATGAGTTGCATCCGATATTATGTCACCGATCGCACTGAGTTGTGTGTTATTTCTGATCGTCACGCTGGTATAATGCATGCTATGGAGTTACAAAATGGAGCTTGGAACGAACCAAGTGGATATCACCGTTATTGTATGCGCCATTTTGCTACAAATTTCTTTACTAAATTTGGTAGCAAGGCATTGCGTAAGAAGGCGAAAATTATAGCGTGTGAACACCAACCCAAAAAGTTCATGGCCAAACTTGCTGAGCTTGAGAACGTAAATGTGGAGGCGGCTAATTGGTTAAAAGAGAAGCCGGTTGAGAAATGGGCACTTTATGCAGATGAAGGTCGTAGATACGAGATAATGACTACGAACTTGTCAGAAGTGTTCAACTCAGTCTTGAAAGGAGTCCGTAGTTTACCAGTGACAGCGATTGTTGAGACGATCTTCGAACGTCTGAACAATTATTTTACTACTCGTCGACAAGAAGCAACTCAACTTTTATCCGAAGGGAGGATTTTTTCTCGAAAAGTACATGAACTGCTTGATAGTCGCCGTGAGAGAGCTAATGGACATGGGGTGACAATGTTCCATCATCAACCGGGAGTTTTTTCCGTGAGAACGGGTATACGCATGGTGGGTGGAGAAATGAAGGGTGGGAACTTGCACACTGTGAATTTGGGAACGAAGACGTGCACATGTATGAAATTTCATCTATACCATATCCCATGTTCTCATGTACTGGCAGCTTGTGCATATCGTGCAATCGATCACAAGCATCTCGTTGATAAATTTTACACCGTTGCTTCATTAGCACAAACATACGGTCCAGTGTTTCAGCTTATACTAGATCCAGCATATTGGCCTATTATTGATGGACCAAAACTAGTACCCGATGCCACTTTGCGACGTAAAAGGAAGGGCAGGCCTAGAACTACCAGATTCCGCAATGACATGGATGTGAGAGATAGGTCAAGTCGTGGTACGGGGATGTGATGTTCAAAATGTGGTTTACAAGGACACAATAAGCGACGATGCACTAATAGTGGAACTCAGCATACTTAAATATTGTGTGCTTGTAATTATTAATTTGGACTTTGTTATTGTACTAGATTATGTCGATAAAAACGATAAAGTTTTATTTTTAAAATTTCGTTTTTTTTGTTTTTGATGTCCTTGTGTGTTTGTTGCGTTATGAGTATTGTTATCTAAAAAATAAATTTCATTAACATAGGTAAGACTCGCTTTCTCAGAAACCGAGTCTTATACAAACTATCCCGCTTTCTCAGAAAGCGAGTCTTACACCTGGAGTTGTTTTTCACCAAGCCAAAGACTCGCTTTCTGAGAAAGCGAGTCTGGTGTAAATAACTGCGGTTTTTGAGAAAGCGTGTCTTCGATCTGTAGAAATCCAGAGAATCAAAATTCTCTGGTTTAACAGTCGCTTTTTCAGATCCCGTAGATGAAATTACTAGACTCGCTTTCTCATAGATAAAAATGATACAGAACGAAGACTCGCTTTCTCAGAAAGCGAGTCTTGGATCTGATAGATAAAAATGATACAGAACGAAGACTCGCTTTCTCAGAAACCGAGTGTAGTCATAAACAGCGCGGTTTTTGAGAAAGCGTGTCTTCGATCTGTAGAAAACCAGAGAATCAAAATTCTCTGGTTTAACAGTCGCTTTTTCAAATCCCGTGGATGAAATTACTAGACTCGCTTTCTCAGAAAGCGAGTCTTGGATCTGATAGATAAAAATGATACAGAACGAAGACTCGCTTTCTCAGAAAGCGAGTTTAGTAATAAACATTGCGCGTTTTGAGAAAGCGACTGTTTATGCTGCTTGAATCCCAGAGGCTTCGATAGCTCTGGAATTCCCAAGTGATAGACTCGCTTTCTGAGAAAGCGGGGTCATTTTAGCTAGACTCGCTTTCTCAGAAAGCGAGTCTTGCTCTGTATGCAATAACAACCTGAGCATCAACTCTTGGTGGGACAATTACACGACAAACATCTCCACAATCTCCATATTCATAACATTAACATTGAAGCCATTCAATATCACCACAATCCCAACCAAAATCACTTCAATCCATCTACAATCTCAAGATCACCACACGCACAAAAACAAAATAAAATCTAGCAACAAAACCAAAAAAAGAGTAAAACTTAAACAATCAAGATCACACCACGCACACACCCCATTCTAAAATTCGAATTTCATTCATTGCACTATTCAAAAGTTAATTACAATAGTCGACCAAACAAAATCTAACAACATACAACTACACAACACCACTGATCACGGGTCCGGTGTAAAAATATGGGTTCGTTTTCGTTGCCTCTTCGCTCGGGGAGATGGAGTTTTCTGTGTAATACCCTCTAATGGCTTGCCCTCATCTTCTTGCTCCTCCTCCTCTACTTGTTTCTCATCCGGTTCTTCAATTATGTTACGACGTGGTGGTTTACTGGCAACTTTCTTTACTCGTCTATTGCGTGTATTAGTCCGATGGGCGGGAGTGTTTAAGATTGCATCCAAGGTCGCCCCCTCCCCCACAGCATCTGCCTGTGCTCGACAGGACGTCAGCATTTCGCGCGCGAAATCCTTCACCGCGTCGGCTACGTTACTACTCAATACCGCTGCACATTTCTTGCCCATACTCCAAGTCTGGACCATCTACAAAATATAATAAGTTGTTTTTTGTAGTTAGAGTTCAAAAAAAATAAAAGACTTAAAAATTTCTAAAAAACTTACAATCGTCCGAACAGCCGATGCCTTTGGTTGAAACATCGGCAAATGCATGGAGTGTAAATCTACCGGTTCTGCTGCCGGTCGACGTATAGGCATCACCACACCGGCTGGAGTCTGCCCTGTCGGAGAGATGTACCGCCTTGTCATCCTCCGATACCAATTCATATAGTTCTCGTGGTTTGCTAATTCGAATGGAGGTATGTTGCGGATGATTTCATCAAACCTTTGTAAGTTCCACCTCTCGACATATGTGGAGAAGCTTTCCGCCCAATTGTGACCTGGCGTACGACCCATTCCGGTAATTTTATGGATATCTGCATTGAAAGGCTCAGCTACTGGAATCAACTGCTGGAGACCAAACTGTCGTAGTACTCTGCTAACAAAATAGAACTCGACAGTGCTGAAGTTGATGAGCGGTGCTTTTGTCAGCCAAAGGTCTCGCCTATACAGGGCATTGGGCGGTAATCGAGCTAGACGCTCCTCCGTGTAGGGCATCCATACAACGCAGTTATCTGCCAACCTGTCCAACTCATCACGGTAGTAGGTCAGGCATCTGTTCGGGTTGGCAGTCCAGGTTAGGTTACCCGACCAGTACACACCTAGAGGAGGAAGCATGTACGGGTCTTCAGGGAGATGGATCCAGCTGGGTGATTGTTTTCTAACTACGGGACGCCCAACATGGATACGCTCCCAGCTCCACACTTGAAGCAAAATCATCGGGCCATTCATCTGCACGGACCCGAGGGCACACAGGCACAAACTCTTGTAGAGGGCTGCTAGGGCAGCACTACCCCAACTATACTGGCCGACTCGTCCAAGGTCGGCAATAAGCGGGAGGTACATGAGGGGGACGGAATGACCGCTTGAGTTAGAGAATAGTACCCCTCCAAAAAGTGTAAGGATGTATGCCCTGCAGTACATCTGGACCTCCTCTTCGGTCGAATCATCTGTCAGTCGGTCTTTAAATTTTTCCTTCAACCACTTCAGTCGAATTTGTTTCCCAACTACTGCACCAGTCTCCACTTCGACACCTAGGTATTATTCTACTAAGTATGGGGCGTCGAAGTCCATAGAGCCGGTCACCGCCTGCCCATCTACCGGAAGGCCTGTGATGACTGAAATGTCCTGCAACATAACAGTCATCTCCCCAACTGACAAGTGGAAGCTGTGGGTCTCAGGACGCCATCTCTCCAGGAGTGCTGTTAGTAGAGGCCGATCGCACTTGATGCCGCTCATCAGTGCAATACCATATAGACCGCAATCCCGTAATATTTGGTGAATCCGTGGGTGCATAGGGAGTGGATGCCCCCCACGGAAGGTACACTCTTTCGAATCCCCCTCCCACACATCTTTGGAGTGATGGTGCGACTGAAGCGTTAGAAGAGTGGGGTCGAGTGGACCTGGACCAACAAGGGGAACCGTAGATGAAGAAGGGGCAGGCGACGAAGTACCAGCCACATTTTGGTTTATTGGGACCTGCAAAACAGCATTTACATCAGCAAATAAATATATCAATCAATTATATGACAATGAAACAAATCGAATGCAAAAAAAATATAACTTACATTACTTCGTTCGTTGCCACCACGACGACCACCAACACGTCCACTGCATGGAGGTGGGCCAAAAGATGTACGTGGTCCATCGCCACGATTGGCTCTACTACTACTGCCAGCCTCCACACGTTCCTTATTCCATGGCATTTTTTCAAAAAAAAAGAGTATCCTACAATGATGAACGAGCAATCATTATTAACAATACCAAAATCATTTTAGCAATTTAAATAATCACGGAAGCTAAAGAAAATTGAAATGCAAATACAACTTACAAAAAGTCACAAATTATAGGTGGAGATATTACTAATCTACAAAATCTACAACTCATAAAATCTATAGGTGGAGATATTATCCTAATTTTACTCACAACATCTACAACTCACAAATACAACTCACATATCCTAAATTCAAATAGTTGGTCTGTGAATTGCAGTAAATATATAATTAGAATTGCAGTAAATTTCTCCTGATTACAAATCCCAACTATATACTTAGAATTGCAGTAAATTTCTCCTGATCACAAATCCCAAACTCACAACTCACAAATACAACTCACATATGCACAAATCTACAATTCTTGATTTAAGTAAAATCAAAAATTGAGTTCTAGAATCGTTCAAATCCCAAATTATACTTTCACAAAATCACATATGCACAATTGTACTTTTACTCACATATGCACATATGCACAAATACTACTCACATATGCACAATTACACTTTTACTCACAAATCCCAAATTCTACACACATTACAAACAAATCGTTCAAATCAGAGATATACAGTTATATATTCAGCAAATCGTTCACAAATTCTACACACACCACCACATATTACACACAATATATATACAACATTATAAAATATTGAGTTCTAGAAATATACCTCAATCTTCACGCAAGAATTGAACCACCGCAATCACCATAAACCAAAAAGAACCACCACCAAATCGCGAGCGTCACCGACCTCCACCCCTTGTTCTTCAATCCACCGCAATCACCCAAAAATTCGAAAAGAAAACTCAAACACAACGTGGGCAACTAGATTGGGATGAGAAAGCGAAGATTTTAGGAGCTAATCGACGGCTAATTTGATGAAATAGGGCAGAAATCGAAGAATACGAAGATTGGGTTAGGGTTTCGAAAGCGAGTCTTGAGGAAAAGAGAGAGAAGTGAGATCTGTTTTGGGGGCGGGGGGTTTAAGTCCCAAACGACACTCGCTTTTTGAAAAAGCGAGTGTGGTATAATTACCCCCGCTTTTTTAAAAAGCGAGTGTTGCTGGGCAAAGAAGCCCAAGACTCGCTTTTGGAAAAAGCGAGTGTGGTATAAACCATCCCACTTTTCCGAAAAGCGAGTCTTAGGTTTTCAATTTTCTGAAACCTAAGACTCGCTTTTTGAAAAAGCGCGAGGGTTTGTACCAAACTCGCTTTTTCAAAAAGCGAGTAGGGCGTTTGTGGAAATAAAAAAAACAGGTCGTTTGTGGCAATACTTTTACAAAAAGGGTCATTTTGGGAAAAAATTCGTCTTCTCAACCAATTGACATAAGCCACATTAGGCCTTAATTTCAAGACCCGGAAGTATAATGCAAATCTAGCAGCGTTTATTGATTATAAACAATTCATTTTGATTATCTGTTAAGAAAACTCATATAATCTAAATGATGTTACTCTAAATGAAACCAAAACAAAACTTAACTAACCTGATGCGTGCACTGCATTCTGGTAGCAGAACTGTGTTTCTCCAAATAATATAGACTATGAAAAGCACACAGAAAGTAGAGTATGTTAAGAAAACCCGATATATACGAAACATTTAGAGGAATTCTACTTAGTTACATACTTACATTCCCAAACATCTCAAACATCAGTAGATTGAAAGATGATAACTAGCGCAGTTGAAGATGAGTACATCAAACAAACATTTCATTTAACAACATGGTCATTCTTTGAAGAGAAGTAAAATAAAGTCTTTGGGCTAGAAACTAGGAAGAAAAAAAAAATAATTATAATAATAATCTTCCATTGCAGTGGTCGCTGAGTAGATAGCAGATGGAACTAGCGACGCCTTCTGTAGATTGGGTTATCCTCCTTTTGAACTCTACCAGCTGCAATAAATTTTATGTAAGAATCCATGCATGCTTCCTAAAGAATGTAAATAATTGAGAGGTCAAGTTTCATACCATGAAGATTAACACCTTTGTTCGCTTCAGCGTCAGCATCAACATTACTACCCTAAAAAACGAAAAGAATAATTTGACAATGGTCAAACAGGGACAGGGAAAAATATATATATTACTCCAAATAGAAGAAATCAGTAAGGAGAAGTGGAGTTTGAAGACAAGGTTTATTGACAATAAGGTTCATTGACAATTGACTTAAAATTCTTAGGAGAATTTTTAGTCAAACCCTCTAGACAAAGAGGAAGGTTCATTTCTTTTTTCCTTTTTTATTGTGAGTACAGGATGTAGCCTGAAGAGAACGGGATTTGAACTCCACACCTCTTGCTCGTTGATCCTGGGATTTGAACTCCACACCTCTTGCTCGTTGACAAGAGGGTTTACCAATGTACTTCAGTAGAACTAGCAGTTCATGTCTTTTTGATAATACATAACTTCAAATTTGATTGCAGTTATACACAAACATAATAAAACCTGCAACTTTAAAGTAATTTTTACTAACTGAATTGTTTCAACACAAAATTTCCCAATTTGCAGCACCCATCAATTTATTTTCCCTTAATATATTTTCGCATAGTTCAATGAAGATTTATAATTTTAATCTAGAATAGGAAATTTTTTGTTGATGCAATTTTGCTAGTAAAAATACTTTAAAGATGCAGGTTTTTTTATGTTTATGTACCACTGAAATCAAATTTGTAGATATGTATTATAAAAATTACATGAAATGCTAGTTGAAGCTAGCGGACCCATTTCCTATTCTAGATTAAAATTATAAACATTCATTGAACTATGCAAAAATATATTTTCCCATAATATATTTTTGCATAGTTCAATGAAGGTTTATAATTTTAATCTAGAATAGGAAACGGTTCCGCTAGTTTTTATAATACATATATCTGCAAATTTTATTTCAGTCATACATAAACATAATAAAACCTGCATCTTTAAAGTATTTTTACTAGCTGAATTGCTTCAACACAAAATTTCCCAATATACAACATTCCCATCAAATTTTTTTCCCTTAAATATTTTTGCATAGTTCACCACTAGCTTGAACTAGCATTTCATGTCTTTTTGATAAAACAAATATCTGCAAATTTGAAATAAGTTATACACAAACAAAATAAAACCTGCATTTTAAAAATATTTTTACTAGCTGAATTGCTTTCAACACAAAATTTCCCAATTCACAGCATTCCCATCAATTTTTTCCCCTTACTATATTTTTGCATAGTTCAATGAAGGTGTATAATTTTAATCTAGAATAGGAATCTGTTCCACTAGCTTGTACTTGTAAGATAGCAGAGAAATAGATGAAAGCCAGACGCTTGCTCACACAATAAACCTACATTTACATACACCTTAATTTTAGAGCGAGGCTGATCATCAAAAGATCAACTCAGTGGGGAAAACTCCTTATGCACATATAGAAAGACTAGGTTTGCTTGTTGACACGTGCCTACGGCACGTTTTCGAAACGGTGTACCTGATTTGATTATATAAAATAGTTTTGGAGGTCCAGCAAATTAATTGAAGTAGTAAACATATTATATGAGGAAACAGTAGATCTACCTTTAAGCTCAATTATCGTCTTCCTGATCATTAACTTGAACTTACCTGAAATGAATATAGTTTGTTAGAAACACTGCATAGAGTTTTTTTTATCTTCAGCATTAATTTTAGATACTTATAATAGTTATGCAAGGACATTATCATATAGGTTTTATAAAGCTTACTCTAATCTCATAACCACTATGAGCATGTCTAAATACAATGGTAAAGCAAGTGCAGGTGTGAAGGTATCTACAATATCAATAATCTAAATATTTTTTTTAAAATTTTAAATTTTTATTTCTAAAATTTCAAAAAAAATTAATTTTTTTTTAAATTTTAAATTAATATTTTTAAATTTAAAAAAAATAATATTTTTTAAATTTTTTTATAAGTTTTTGATTTTTTTAATTTTTTTGAATTATTTTTAAAGATTTTAAATTTTTAAATTTTTTTGTTTTAAATTTTTATTTAAAAAAATTAAAATTTTTATTTTATGTATTTTTTGAATAGAAGAGAGAGAGAAAGAAAGAGAGAGAGAGAAAGAAATAATTAAATAAATAAAGGAGTTATTTTGGGGGAGGATTTAAATTTAATTTATATTTTGGGAGAAAACTTTTAGGAGGAAAATATGTTTTTTGAAGTTAGATCTGAACCTTTAATTTTGAAAAGATTGAAGAAGAGCCACTTGGTAGCTTTCTTTGTGTATTATTATATAGATGGATGATTATGTTGTAAGTACACAAAACGTTCTCTCCTTGGTCCAAGAACTGTACTTTAAACAAAGAAAGGAAACGAGTGCAACAATGATGTGACAATAAAAAATTATTTATTTGAAATAGTTAGAATTAATTAAGTTAAGCATAAATAAAAATAGCATAACTTTTACTTCATTTATGATTGGTCTAGGGTACTTCAACTGAGAACAAGTAAAAAAACAGCACTTGAGCTGCATTGACCAAGCTTCAAAATTTTGGTAGTTAATGCAGTAAGCTCCAGAACTTTTTAATCTTAAACATTAGTAGCATTCAGGCGTAGATTTTAAAAACTAATGATGGTTATATCATTTTAATCAATTTATGGAATAGTTGATGCAATAAGCTCTTCAATGTAGTAATGAATGTAGTTAGAAGTTACAAGCTTTGCGGTTAAAAGGTAGTTCCATTTGCATGGAATAGATTTTGGAATTTACATTCTTTTTCCAATTTTAATAGGACAAAAGAAAAAATTACAACATTAACTTAATCATGAACTATTGTGTGCCTCTATGGGAAGACATGATAATATTAATATCTATAAAAATATATTTAGGAGTGAAAATCCATAAATGCGCCTGATCATGTTATGTCACATCAGCCATATAGTCTCAGTATCGATTAACACCATCCACCATGATTTGAACTTTGAAAGAGCAAACTTTAAGTGAAAGGATCTCAGTTGAAGGTGCAGAAAGAACAAGAGTTGACGAAGGAGCACTATATCAAGTAGTTAAAAATGCTTTGGTAGCTTCATATTTACATTGGAGGAGAGATCAAACGGACAAAGTTTAATGTCGGCCACGACAAAATTTTCGGACCAGGCTTTGTCATACTTGTGGATTCAATGATATACCAACTAAGTACTTGGAAAGGAAACAATAGAGGCATATGATAATATGTGACCTATGAAGCATCGATACGGGTACGGCGATACGCGTACGGGGATATGACAAATTCCAAAAACGTAAGATACGGGATACGGCGAGGATACGTATATATATATATATATATATATATACAAACACACACACACATACTAAATAATATCTCTTGTTAATAAGGAAATGGTAAATATCATTCATTAAATATAAATAAGATAATCTATAAAAGCTACAATAATTGTTCATAAACATAAGCAATAACATAAATAAACGATGCAAGTTCATAAGCAGACAAATCAAATATTGGGACAAGTTTGAAAATATAGCAAAGGCTCCTTCATTACTCCATGCTTATCCAAGTTGGATAATATCATCATCATCACCAATTTCCTCAAAAAGCACAATCTCCATATCAGGTTCATCAAGCGAAAAAGTTCTGCTATCTCAAGCTCCGTGAGGGATTACGGCCGACTGAAGGTAGGAGCTGATTTGATTTGAGTTGAGCAAGACCTGATTTCAGTTCTTCTTTTTCGAATAAGGTAAGATAATCGTAACTTTTCTTTTCTTATTTCTTCAAATTAACCCCTAAATTCGACTATTTTATGTTATAAACCCAAAAATTATTTCATTCTAACAATTTTAATCCCGCGCCGTATCCCCACCGTGTCTGCCGCATATCTCTGCCGTATCCATTTAATAAAAAAATGCAGAACACGTTTCAGCCGTATCTTGTACGTATCCGGCCGTATCCGGTATCAGATACGTACAGAATACGGAGGCTACACCCTCCGTGAAGTATCTATGCTTCTTAGTATGTGACGAGTACAAGCAACCTCAGTTTATATGTGAAAAGTCAGGGATCATTCATACCCGTGGAACATGATTCATTTTAAATTCTTTGAACTGATTCTTGAGTTCCTGCGCCTCCTTGCATAACCTAGACATCTTATCATTCCTGTTTTCCAGTAACCTTGTACCTATATTATAGAAGTTCTGTCAAATAAATTTTTATCCATTCAACACATAATGGTATACAGAGAAAAATAAACAAAGTTTAAAGAGTGTACAACGAATTCCCAAATACAGCAAATATAATCATCCAAATTGCAAGGACAATGTTGTAAAGATCAGAAGGAAAGGCAAATCTTTTAATAAAGCTAAATGTAGAACAAGGAATCAAGTAGCAGTCCACGACATTCGGGACAAAAGTTAGGGTAAGTATAGACGTCAATATAACTGATAAAAGTCTAAATGAATTGAGATAAAATCCTCAAGTCTAATTGAATATCTTAATGAACAAGTAAGAATTTTTTTTTTGAATATGGTATCATAAAAGCATTGGAAGTTTCAAACTGGATCTGCACCCCCAAAACACCATTAACAATTAAAATGACATTTTCACTAAAAATGTAAGAAACTGTTTCCATTCTATATAAGGTTATATAAAAAGATACAAACCAAAAAAAACCTTGTATCAAAATTTCATACACAGAAAATCAGATAAAACACCTGGTATGATTCAGTGAAGATACTATATTAAGTGTGCTAATGAAAAGGGAAGATAAGACGATTTTCAACAATTAATTACAAGTGTACCTTCTTAATGCAAATGAAAGACGCATTAATTAAAGAAGAACCACTAACCGTTCATGCACAAGTTTGGAATCCCCCTGAATGTCAATACGGTCGTAACCTTTCTCACGAGCAGTCTTCAATCCTTGGATGAGTCCTTTGTATTCAGCACCATTGTTCGTATCATAACCTAAACCTTCCCTAATTCGAGTTACCTTCATTCAAAAGTGGAACAGTTAGTATATTAATGAGAATGACATTTTAAAAAAAGAAAAAGTAACAAAAAACCAACATTGAAGTCTACTTTTATTGCATTAGTGATTAGATCCTACAAACAAAAATAAAATGAGATAAGAAGAAATTTTAAGAATGTTTTGTTTAGTACCACGGTGCCATCTTTAGACCTAAGCACTGCTCCTCCACCAGCTCTGCCAGGATTTCCTTTTGAAGCACCATCATATTCAAGATAAACCTTTTCCTGTATGAAATTAGCAGTCAGAAAAGGTTATGAATTTTGTGGGTGTGTGTGTGTTAAATCTGTTTCTGAGTTTGAGTGCCTTTGTTTAACTTTGTGTGTGTCTCTTAAATTTTTCTGTGAGTTTCTGAAACTTGTGTTTGTGTGACTGTGTGTCTCTCTGAAAATTGTGTCTGCTTCTGAAATTTGTATTGTGTGTGGGCACACATGAGTTGTAGTACCCCGTAATTTTAAATAATATTTTTGAGATTATAAAATGAATTAAAATGATTTTCGGGAGATTTAATAAATATTTTCCTAAACATTTATCTTTTACACGTGCAAAACACGTGCAAATATTTTTGGTGTAAATATCCAATTTTATATTTTAAATAAATTCTCCTACTTATAATAGAGTATATTCGAAATTTTGGGATTTTTCTGAGTAAAGAAAACTATTTTTATAAATACCTCGTAAGAGAGGGGTTTTTATGTAAAAAGCTATTTTGATCTCAAATAAATAATGAAAATTCGTTTTTACAAAATTTTGGGCTTTCCATGGTCATCATTGAAATTAAAATATATTTAAATTTTATTTAGAGTCGATTTGGAAAAGATTTAAACAAATATGGTGTTTTTGCAAATATGAAATTTATGTAGGATCTTGTGCAAATATTTTCCTGAAAAGTAAAAGTCAGATATTTTTATTGGAAAATATAACATGTATTATTAGATATTATTTCTGAATTTTCTGAATTTTTACAAATACTTTATGATGTATTTGCAAATATTCCAAAAAGGAAGGACTTTGCTGCAAAATTGCCACCCTGAGTGCAAATCCGAATTTTATTTATTTCTGGGATGTGCTAGATTGCTGGACAACTCATTAGTAAAAGGATTTGATTTGTTTTTAATTTAACTTATTTTAACTATTTTATAAAGAAAGGTTTATATATGTAAAGTTATATTTTGAAAGGATTATTTTGCAAATATGCTTCAAATCCTAATTCTTCAATTCCAGCCTGTATAAAAGGTGGAGTGCAGCCGTCTTTCGCTGCACAACACAAGGTTTATTATTTTTATTTTTCTTGGAGATTGAATGAGAAGATTTTGGATTTCGCAAAGAAGGGTTTTGCTTATTCGGTTGGATTTCTTCATTTGAGGAGATTGATGTAAATTGTTTTGTTGTTTTGTTTTATGCATGTTGTATGTGGTGTTTCATCAATTAGAAAGCATGTTAGGATTTGGTATGAATATGTATGTTGGATGGATGAAAAATTGGATCTTTGAGAAGAACCGTAGATATTTGTATGTGGATTATTTCAAATTTGTGGGAGAACCTAATATAAATTGTGAGTAGGCTATTTCTTTTGGATTATTGCTGATTTGATTGAGTATGATGGATGTTATGCATTAATTAATTAAAGATGAGATTTTTGGGACTATTGGTGAGTTGGATGAATACAACTTGGCCATGTTAAGGATAAATTTGTTTCTGTTTATGAATCAACTATTGAGAGTAGTTGAGATTGAGTTTGAGAAATTTTGAGAATGAATAATGGTTTAGAGGACCATGTTTTGAAAATTTGAGTTATGATGACTAAAATTTGAGATTTAGTTGAATTTGAGGAAATATATCCGCATTGGGATTTTCTTTTGAGATTTGGTTTCGATGTGGTTTGGATCTGAATACGAAGCAATTTCAACGAACAATTAATTTTAGAAATTCTATTTTGATTATATGCACAATTTATGTTTTATTTTTGAGAAGTTCATCAAAAAGTTATTTTTATCAATTCAAGTGGTTTTGATTGGTTTATATGGATCTTTGTATATCCTATAAGTTGTATTTGATCATATAAAAAATATACTTTTAATAGATTTTGTTTTGTAAAGTAAATCTTCGTGACGGTTGAAATGTGCATAACCAAAGTAGGCAGTCTGTAGGTCGACAGTCGACTAGTACGATTTCTCAGTCGACTGATACGACTTGGCTGCTATGTTCTTTAGTTTTCTTGAAATTTTGTCTGGACAGTCGACTGGTACCACTTAGAATTATTTTTTCGAAGTTATTGTATTTTTCACTCTGGACAGTCGACCTATACCCTTTTCAGTCGACTGTTATGCTTAGAATTATTTCTTAAAGGATTATTGTAATTTTTCTCTCTGGACAGTCGACCTATACCCTTTTCAGTCGACTGCTATACTTAAAATTATTTCTTAAAGATTGAATTTTCTCTCTGAACAGTCGACCGATAGCTTTTGTAGTCGACTGATACTGATGTATCTTTATATTTTTGAATGTTCTTTCAAATGATTTATTCTCTAAATTTTTTGATATATAACGTACTATTCTAAATATTATTGTTTCTACAGAACTTATGTTTTTAAGATATTTTATTGTTGAATTTGGATTATGGAATTTTATAAAGATTTGGGTTTTGTTGATTGGAGAGGTTTCTCCCTTTGATCGTTTTGACGATGGATTTGTGAACTTTGGTCTTGTTGAGATCTCTAGGAGTTGAGTGGGAGTCATGTGAACCGACAGTTGAGATTTGTTGAGTTAGACCTGGGGGGTCTTGGTTTAGTTGTTGTTGAGTATTTAAGTCCAGCAGGATACACTAACTCTAGAGATGGGGATTTTGTGGTTTAATAATAACCAACTTAAGGACAGGCACTAGTGGAGATGTGATGGAACTTGGGAAACGTAAGTATAGGCTCATGGTTTTGTTAGTCCAACGGATGCGTTCCAGGACTGTTTGTTGTTCTGTCTCGAGAGGACATTTGTGCATTCGGGTGTCGAGGGTCTGCAGGCCTATTCACGGAGCATGCAGGGTGCATTCGCGTGTCGAGGGTCAGCAGGCCTATTCACAGAATGTACCTAGTGTATCTGTACGTCGAGGGCCTTGCAAGCCTATTCGTGGGTTACACGATTTGGGAGATGATTCTTCGGTTGTTTTTGAGCTATCTTACATGATGCTTGCGCGTCGAGGGCTGTGGTGCCTATTCGCAGAGTATTCTGGATCTTGTTTTCCATCACTGTAGTAGGATTAGTTGCATAACGAGGGGTTATCCCTATAAAGTGGAGATCGTTAAGGGTTTGCACCGAACCTATGTACTATAGAATGCATAGAATCCGACAAGTATGCATTAGAGAGTCAGCATATAGATTGTGTTTTCTTGACTTGGTTTTATGCTTGTATTTTCCTGTATTCTTTTCTACACTTGACACTTAGTCCAGATTCACTTGATGTTTTCATGTATTTTCATGCTTTACTTATTTGTTATTTCTCATTCCTTTATTCTTGCTGATGATACATGTTGTTGATGACTCAGTGTTTTATGATTAATTATGTTGCTTTGTTTTTATGTCACTCACACCTTTATGGCTGACCCCTTTAGTTTTCGGGGTTAGGGTTATCTCTAGCCTCATGTTTTACAGGCTGTTGTTGCTTAGAGCTTGGGGGTTTGGATGCTTGAGATAGATTGATGTAATAGAGCTTTTGTGAAAAAATTGTAAAAGAAGTGTTGTAAAAAGAAAGTTGTAATTCAAGGTGTTTTGTATTCCGCTGTGTTCGTAAAGTTTGTTGTAATAAAAGTTGAAATAAAAATTATCTGTGTTTTTGGGCTATGTGTACTATTACATTGAAATTGATGCTGGAAATTGTGCCACGTATTTTCTAAGATATCATATTAGAAATTCGGGGCGCTACAGAGATTAGTATCAGAGCATGCTTCAATAGTAATAATAGACATAGTATGTAAACCAACCTAGGTGTGGACACTAGAGCGTGAGTACCTAGGTGTGGATATTAGAGTGTGAGTATCACATAGAGTTAGACATGATGTTTGGTTTGGGGTATGGTTGAGGTTTTGCCATAGGATATTGATGTGAATGTGAATTGTGTTGTGGTAGTTTTCCTTGGTCATGTCCTATCTAAGGAGGGAGTGGCCACTGATTCTCGGGAGGATGAAGTAGATTGTGGGAGGTCAGAGTTGGATGCAGGAGTTCAGAAGTTGTTGCAGCATGGTTCCGATGGCAAGTTATCAGAGTTGCGCAGCAGAAGGTTGTTTTTCTGAACTCTTTGTATGATGGTGTTCCTTCTGTATGTTTGTATTTCTTTTGTTGGAATGTATTCTCCTGTATGATTGTATTTCATAAATTATGTTTCCATTTATGAGATATTGCTTTCCTTATTGATGTGTTTGTTTGGACCCCATTAGCAGTAGTTCTGAGGACAGAACTCTTCTAAGAAGGGAGTGATGTAGTACCCCGTATTTTTAAATTCTATTTTTGAGATTAGAAAATTAATTAAAATGATTTTCGGGAGATTTAATAAATATTTTTCTAAACATTTATCTTTTACACGTGTAAAACACGTGCAAATATTTTTGGTGTAAATATCCAATTTTATATTTTTAATAAATTTTCCTACTTATAATAGAGTATATTCTAAATTTTTGGATTTTCTGAGTAAAGAAAACTAATTTTATAAATACCTCGAAAGAGAGGGACTTTTATGTAAAAAGCCATTTTGATCTCAAATAAATAATGATAATTCATTTTTACTGAATTTTGGGCTTTCCATGGTCATCATTGAAATTAAAATATATTTAAATTTTATTTAGAGTCGATTTTGTAAAGATTTAAATAAATATGGTGTTTTTACAAATATGGAATTTATGTTGGATCTTGTTCAAATGTTTTCCTGAAAAGTAAAAGTCAGATATTTTTATTGGAAAATATAACATGTATTATTAGATATTATTTCTGAATTTTTTGGATTTTTAAAAATATTTTATAATGTATTTGCAAATATTCCAAAAAGGAAGGACTTTTGTGCAAAATTGCCACCCTGAGTGCAAATCCAAATTTTATTTATTTCTGGGATGTGCTGGATTGCTGGACAACTCATTAGTAAAAGGATTTGATTTTTTTTAAATTTATTTAACTTATTTTAACTATTTTATAAAGAAAGGTTTATATATGTAAAGTTATATTTTGAAAGGATTATTTTTGCAAATATGCTTCAAACCCTAATTCTTCATTTCTGGCCTGTATAAAAGGTGGAGTTCAGCCATCGTTCACTGCACAAGGTTTATTATTTTTATTTTTCTTGAAGATTGAAAGAGAAGATCTTGGATTTCGCAAAGAAGGGTTTTGCTTATTCGGTTGGATTTCTTCATTTGAGGTGAGTGATGTAAATTGTTTTGTTGTTTTGTTTTATATATGTTGTATGTGGTGTTTCATCTATTAGAAAGCATGCCAGGGTTTGGTATGAATATGTATGTTGGATGGTTGAAAAATTGGATCTTTGAGAAGAACCCTAAATATTTGCATGTGGATTGTTTCAGATTTGTTGGAGAACCTAATATAAATTGTAAGTAGGCTATTTCTTTTGGATTATTGCTGATTTGATTGAGTATGATGGATGTTATGCATTAATTAATTAAAGATGAGAGTTTTGGGATTATTGGTGAGTTGGATGAATACAACTTGGCCATGTTAAGGATAAATTTGTTTTTGTTTATGAATTAACTATTGAGAGTAGTTGAGATTGAGTTTGAGAAATTTTGAGAATGAATAATGGTTTAGAGGACCATGTTTTGAGGATTTGAGTTATGATGACTAAAATTTGAAATTTAGTTGAATTTGAGGAAATATATCTAAATTGGGATTTTCTTTTGAGATTTGGTTTTGATGTGGTTTGGATCTGAATACGAAGCAATTTCAACGAACAATTTATTTTAGAAACTCTATTTTGATTATATGCACAATTTATGTTTTGTTTTTGAGAAGTTCATCAAAAAGTTATTTTTATCAATTCAAGTGGTTTTGATTGGTTTATATGGATTTTTGTATATCCTATAAGTTGTATTTGATCATATCAAAAATATACTTTTAATAGATTTCATTTTGTAAAGTAAATCTTCGTGTCGGTTGAAATGTGCACAACTAAAGTAGGCAGTCTGTAGGTCGACAGTTGACTGGAACGATTTCTCAGTCGACCGATACGACCCGGCTGCTATGTTCTTTAGTTTTCTTAAAATTTCATCTGGACAGTCGACTGAGGACCTTAACAGTCGACTGGTACCACTTAGAATTATTTTTTCGAAGTTATTGTATTTTTCACTCTGGACAGTCGACCTATACCCTTTTCAGTCGACTGTTATACTTAGAATTATTTCTTAAAGGATTATTGTAATTTTTCTCTCTGGACAGTCGACCTATACCATTTTCAGTCGACTGCTATATTTAGAATTATTTCTTAAAGATTATTGAATTTTCACTCTGGACAGTCGACCTATAGCTTTTTTAGTCGACTGATACTGATGTATCTTTATATTTTTGAATGTTTTTTCAAATAATTTATTCTTTAAATATTTTGATCTATAACGTACTATTCTAAATATTATTGTTTCTACAGAACTTATATTTTTAAGATATTTCATTGTCGAATTTGGATTATGGAATTTTATAAAGATTTAGGTTTTGTTGATTGGAGAGGTTTCTCCCTTTGATCGTTTTGACGATGGATTTGTGAACTTTGGTCGTGTTGAGATCTCTAGGAGTTGAGTGGGAGTCCTGTGAACCGGCAGTTGAGATTTGTTGAGTTAGACCTGGGGATCTTGGTTTAGTTGTTGTTGAGTATTTAAGTCCGGCAGGATACACTAACTCTAGAGATGGGGATTTTGTGGTTTAATAATAACCAACTTAAGAACAGGCACTAGTGATATGATGGAACTTGGAAAACGTAAGTATAGGCTCATGGTTTTGTTAGTCCAACGGATGCGTTCCAGGACTATTTGTTGTTCTGTCTCGAGAGGACATTTGTGTGTTCGCGTGTCAAGGGTCTGTAGGCCTATTCAAGGAGCATGCATGGTGCATTCGGGTGTCGAGGGTCGGCAAGCCTATTCACGGAATGCACCTGGTGTATCTGCACGTCGAGGGCATTGCAAGCCTATTCGTGGGTTACACGGTTTGGGAGATGATTCTCAAGTTGTTTTTGAGCTATCTTACATGATGCTTGCGCGTCGAGGGCTATAGTGCCTATTCGCGGAGTATTCTGGATCTTGTTTCCCATCACTGTAGTAGGATTAGTTGCATAACGAGGGGTTATCCCTATAAAGTGGAGATCTTTAAGGGCTTGCACCGGATCTATGTACTATGGAATGCATAGAATCCGACAAGTACGCATTAGAGAGTCAGCATATAGATTGTGTTTTCTTGACTTAGTATTATGCTTGTATTTTCCTGTATTCTTTTCTACACTTGACACTTAGTCTAGATTCACTTGATGTTTTCATGTATTTTCATGCTTTACTTATTTGTTATTTCTCATTCCTTTATTTTTGCTGATGATACATGTTGTTGATGACTCAGTGTTTTATGATTAATTATGTTGCTTTGTTTTTATGTCACTCACACCTTTATGGCTGACCCTTTAGTTTTGGAGGTTAGGGTTATCTCTAGCCTCATATTTTACAGGTTGTTGTTGCTTAGAGCTTGGAGTTTGGATGCTTGAGATAGATTGATGTAATAGAGCTTTTGTGAAAAATTTGTGAATGAAGTGTTGTAAAAAGAAAGTTGTAATTCAAGGTATTTTGTATTCCGCTGTGTTTGTAAAGTTTGTTGTAATACAAGTTGAAATAAAAATTATCTGTGTTTTTGGGCTATGTGTACTATTACATTGAAGTTGATGCTGGAAATTGTGCCACGTATTTTCTAAGATATCATATTAGAAATTCGGGGCGCTACAGAGATATGTGAGTAACTGAGTGACAAGTTTTCACATCTGAGCAGGACAAAGAACTGAATAGATGAGAAGGTGAAACAATTAGACAGTATAAATATAAAATTAGAATGATGTATGTGTGTTAGAGAGAGGCTTGAAATGAGAAGGTGAAATGATGTAAACTTAACCCTAAATAGAGAAATTCCAAGAATATTAAAAGATTAAGTTTACCAACACGTAATGCAGATTAAGTTATAAATTATAACTATTAATTGGTTTGATGGATTTACAAGCTATGAAATAGTTTAACAAGCCCAATTAAAGATTCAATCCTATCAATCAACAATAATACTTAATCGTTCTTAACATGTACGATATTCAATAAAGATTCGTACCCTAATTAGCAAGTAGAAGCACTTTCAATATTTGTGGACGACAGATAAATCAAATAATATTCTAGAGATGATGAAGCAGTATCACAAATTGAGAAGTGGAAGAAGTTACCAGGTTCGAAGAAATTTTCGCGAACAGATCTTGTTTACTGTAGCAGTCGCTGGTAGCCAAAGGGGTGGGACTCGACGTCAGGGTCCAAGCGACGGGATGGCAGCAAGGTGGTCGGCAATGGTGTTGTTGCTGCTGTGCGGTGGAGGAGTGTCGTCGGGGTGTGTCGAGGTGGCTTTGGTTGCGTAGCAATGGCGGCGACGGTGGTTGGAGGTGCGTTCGGGATGCTGGGGGTGTGTCAATGGCAGCGAGAAGGTGGTCGGGAGTGGAGTGCCGAGGTGGTATGCGGTGTTCGGCAGTGGTAGGTCAGGTGTGCTGCTGCGACGTGCTGCCGAGGTTGTATGCCGTAAGGAGGAAGGACGGGGTTGCGGTGTTGTGAGGTGAGGGAGGGCGACATCGGCAGGAGGGAAGCGTCAAGGGCTGGCGGCTGGGTGGTCGTCGGGGTGAGAGAGAGTAGAGCTAGGGTTTGGGTTTGGATGCAATGGAGAAGAAGAAGGACAAGGGACTTAGGGTTGATTTTGAATTGGATTTGGGAATTAAGGTTTTGGGATTTTTAATTTGGGGATTTGGGTGTACTTTTAGAGTTTATCACAAATCCTAAAATTTTATTAAAACTTCTAACAAACCCTAATAATTCTCTCAATTGTCTCACACAAAAATAGGGATGAAGAGCAATAACTCAACACAATAATTGTAAATCCTATTTACCTTATTTGTATTTTTATACTGTATTTTGCTCCATTGTACTCTTTTATTTATTTGAGATCCTGTATTTTGTTTCAGATTGAATAAAATCATTTTTTCGTTTCAACTCAACTTTTGGTGCTTTTATCTAATTCGATTGTGTGTGCTGCTTGTGTCGTTCTTCATGAAGAATGAGCTGTTCTATGTTATTCATCCCTTTATTCCCCATTTTAATACAATTTGACCAATTCTCCAGTTGAATCCCACTCAAAACGGATACCCTAATACCCAAAAACCCTAAAACCCCATCTATTTAAACCCCTAACCCTAACCCCTAAACCTAGTTTACTGTGCTGACCCAAAACCCCTGCCGCTCTCCTTCTTAATCCCATCTCCTTCTCCACTTGATCAACCCAATTCCCTGCCTTCGATCGCCCGTCCACCACCTCTAACCCACGCCTTCGTTTCCCTTACCATCGCATCCACCATCAACCATCGTCGTCCCCAACCATCGAACACAACACCCAATCTCCATCGCCATTACTCGAACTCTGAAACCCATTTTGCCATTTTTGACCTCCACCAACCTCTACCCATCGCCATTACCATCATCTCCTCCCCCTCGACCTCCTATCCGACCTCTGTTCGTGCCGCTAGCACCCTGAACCAATCCCTCGCTCCCATCCTTTGTTTCGAACCCACGAACAGAGCCGCGTGCGACGAGTTCCTTCTCAACGTCGCGTCGCTGATTCTGCCGCCGTCGTCCTCTCCGTCGTGGCGAGGCTCACGTTGCACACCGGACACCGGTCGCCGCTGCCGGTTGCCGCCGCTTCCTCCCTCTTCCTCGCTCTCTGCCGATCGAAAGAAGGAAGAAGAAGCAGGTTGGGCGGGATTGAATCTCAGCCCTTGGATCGCTTCAAGATCCGTGCAATCAAGCCTGATCTGATCGCTGTTCGCTGTTTTGCCACAGCGGATCTGAAGTTGCTGTCCGTTGTTCTGGCCCAGATCCGCTGCATAGGAGCGATCCGATTTGCTGTTTTTGGTGTTTCGTGTTTTGGCGCAGTGAATCCCAGATTGCTGTTTGCTGTTCGGGCGGGATCTGGTGTGGGGAAATTCGCTCTACTGTTGGATTGTCGCACGTGCTTTTGGGAGATTGTGCCCGGAGTTTTTCGATCCCGTTTTCTTCAACTAGTGGATCTAATTGTCGACAATCAAGGCAAGTATTTCTCTTGTACACATTTTTGTTCTAGTACAAGCGTTCATTTGAAAATACTGTAAATAGTTAGAAATTGTGACTCCTCCTTGACTCGTCGTTGTTGATCAAATATTAACCTCCATAAATTTCATAATCTTAAGAGTCACAATAATTTCATTGTATTATATTACAACTACTTGGACTCATTTTATCCCCTGAACACATGGACACATGAAATTAAGGAGTCCTAGATTTGTAGACATATGTTATATCTTGTATGTGACGAACTTGCACCCACTAGAGTCGAGAAATAAATATTACTTGTTATTTTGATAACCATTACCCCGTATGATATCACACATTATCCTAGACGCCTAATAACCAATTTCCATGTAACCTATACACGTAAGACATTCCCACATGTTGCTGTCCTGAACCTTGCTATGCTGTTTTGAACCCTTTAACATCAGAATCTGAACCTGAGCCCTGAACAGTAAATGTAGCTCTAGATGTCTAGATGTTGATAGCCTCTGGAATTTTTGAATTCGGAGTTACGGTCTAGAAGTTATTTCAGTTTTACTGCAGCTGTATCGGTAGACGCAGATTCGCAAAACTGTTGCACACCTTTACTTTGCGAATTAATTTAACCATGTTAACAGTAATCGTTTGACTTGAAATTTTAGATACTATTGCTAGACACCCTAGAGGACATCCCCAGATTTTCTTAGAATTAATTAACTATATTTAAACCCTGTTTCACATGTTTAAGCTTAGGTTCACAAATTCTGCCTGAACACATTAGCAGTGTAGTTCGCTGTTTTGACACATTACCATAATTTTCATGTACCTTAATTATATGCGTTGGAACCGGGCCGGAGTCTAGTTTCTAGATCTCCTGACGGATCCACTTTTGCTATTTCATACCAACGGAAATCATAGTTTTGGTACAGCAACGTCGTGCTGTCCAGATTTGGGATTTTCGTTGTTCGTGTTATTCTTATTCATGTCGACCCTCGAATATGCCATATAAATATCTTAAACTTGTCCCATATCCATAATTATGACTTCTTGACTTGTTTCACACACTTGCATGCTTGCTTGATGAATAATATTAATAAAAGTAACAAGACGGGGTTTAAGGGAAAGACTATATTAGTGGACAATATAGGTAAGTGTACTCGGAAGGGGGCCCGTGTTTTCCAAATACTTGGTTCATGAACTTGTTTTATCTTGATCGATTCATTGAGTCAGTTACTTGGCTCATGAACTTGTTGATTCATGAACCCATTGTGCGGTTCTTGAATTTGTTAGTGGATTCGCGAACTTGCTTTGTGAACTTGTTATTTATTTTCCGATTCATAAACCATGACTTGCTTGATACTTGATACCTGAGTACGCCGCCCTATAGACTCCATTACTAGGTCTAAACGAAATTGCTTTGACTGTAGGCAACCATGTGATAAAAGGATGGCACATGAAGTGCTACCTAGATAGTAATAACTATAAGACTTGAACATAAAACTTGAACTCGATACATGCTTACCCGATACTTGATGATATGGTACATGAGACTTGAAACATGAACTTGAACTTGATGCATGTTACTTGATACCTGACAACTTGTTACTTAAGACTTGGCATTTGAATATAATATTTGACACTAGACTTGGCACTTGTTACATGACACTAGACTTGAGACTTGTCACTTGATTTTAGATACTCCTACAGGTTCACTTGTCATGTGTTTTACCATTAGCATTTGTTATCCAGCCTGTTTACTAAGATGTCCCTCTTTCTAGCTAGTTCTTGGTTTTTCACTACTTGTTGTATTCCTGTTACATTCTTGATTCCAATTCTTGTTCCTCATTACTTGTACTCGTTTTTACTATTTGTGGCCCTAACTTGCACTAAGGACATTTTCTCTTGTTTTCTCTACTTTTTCCTTTTTATATTTATTAAGCAGACTTTGGAGACGTGCTACCTGCTGGAATCGGTGAGCAGACCTTCTAGACCTTGCTTGGGAAAAGTTTTCTTTGATCATTTCGTTTTGAAATTGAGTTATTTCATTTGTTGTTGCTTAAGAATTGTAACGGGCTGATGTTCCCGAGTTTTTCCTTTTGTTCCAGACTTGAAAACTATTTGAATATTATTATTGTTTCAATAGTTTTCTGTTGTTTAATAAATTATTCATGCATACTTGGTTATATATAAATCTTGTTATATTCTTGTTCTGATGCTGAGTCGATCCTACAGCTTATTAATGATGTTAAAATCATTCACTGGGCTTCGTCACGTGCTCGTATTCTATATTTTTGGGAAGCAGGGGCGTGACAATAATATTTTTTTTAATAATAGCAGATACTCTCATTATTCTCAATGCCTATATATAGGCTCAAAACAAATCCAAAATAAATCTAAAACAAATCTCTCAAATTTAAAACAAATCTCTCAAATAAACTACATATGGCTAAATCTCAAAATAAAAATAAAACAGATTTGATGTCATCATCATGAAATGAGCAATGACAAATACTGAATTAATGAGAATGTGAAATAAGAAAACAGTATCTATATAATAAAACACAAAGAAAAGCTATTAAGTGGCTCTCCTTCAATAGTAAGGAAATCAATGGTCCAGATCTAAGCTCCCAAAATACATTCCCCCCCCCTCCCCCCCAAAAAAAGTTTCCCCCCAAAACTCAAATTCAAATTCCCCCACCCCAAAACAACTTCTTTATTTATTTAATTATTTCTCTCTCTCTCTCTCTCCCCATCCTATTCAGATCAGTTTGCTCTCTGTATTTCCCAAACCAGATAGCTCCAATTTCTCTCTCTCCCCTAGGATTTTTAAGCCGCTAACTCTAAATCCCGAAAACCATTTTCTTAAACCTTCGCTTCCATTCCATTGGCGAAGCCTCCGTCATCCTCTCATGTGTGAATCTCAAAGCAAATCCAAATCCAAATCTAGTGTCGAACCCAAATCAAAAGGTCGTCGTAGATATCTGATCTGCTGCTAATTCCGTATCGGCGACTCCACTTCACCAAATCGAGCGCGAATATCAAGCGAATGCATATCGGCGACTCCCCTCCACTGAATCGAGAGCCTCTACATGTGATGTGGCAACACTAATTTCATCTCATTAACCAAATTCTCATTCTAATTTTTAATTTTGTTTGCAGGGGATTACTCAGTTTTTTGCTGACTCAAATTTTGTGTGCATAGGATCTAAGTTCAAAGAGGTATGATTGCTTTATTTTTTGGTTTAAAAAAATTTAATTTGGTGATTTATTTGATGAGTTTTTTATTGATTTTGATTTAAGATGTACGCAAGTAAGAGATTGATTGTTTGGTGGCCTTAATTTGGGCTGCCAAACCATAGCAGGACAGGTAAGCTGATCAGCAACCTAAAATAACTTGGCAAACATGCAAAATTAATTTCTTTACTACAAGAGAATATACTATCGTGAAGTGTTCACTTCACTGGTTATTAGAAACCATGGATAACATAACATATAAGAACTTTTAGTGTATGTTTGGATATATAGGATTGGGATGATGGAGTTTACCAGTGAAGAGTGCAAACTTTCCACTCAAGAAAGACAGCTGAAGTAAATTTGTTATTGATCCATTTTGATTTTTTTTATAAAGGTGCAATGGGAGACAAAGAGGAGATAAAAGAAATAATTAGCTTGGATTAGAGTTTTGAGAACTGCATGTATTACATTTTGGTTGAAATAATAATAAGAGATATTTTAATTGCATACTGAGTCTCAGACAAACAAATGTTTAAATTATTGGTATTGTAGATACCTTCACACCTGCACTTGGGTTACCATTATATTTAGACATTCTCATAGTGGTTATAGGATTAGAGTAAGCTCTATAAAACCTATATGATCATGTCCTTGCATAACTATTACAAGCATTTAAAAGTGATGCTGAAGTTAAATAAAACTCTGTGCAGTGTTTCTAACAAACTATATGCATTCCAGGTAAGTTCAAGCTAATGATCAAGAAGGCAATGGTTGAGCTTAAAGGTAGATTTGCTGCTTCCTCATATAATATATTTCCTACTTCAATTAATTTGCTGGACCTCTAAAATAATTTATATAATGAAACTAGGTGCACCGTTCCGAAGACGTGCCGTAGGCACGTGTCAACGGGCAAACCTAGTAAATATAAAAATTTGGATGATACAAGTTAAAGAAAATGAGCAAAAGGATGCCCAATCTTTATACAATTCAATAAGTAGTGACAGAGTTCATTTTTCCAAGAGTTACAGAAACTGCAAAGCAGGTATGACACATATTACACGAGGAGTCTCATGCCAATCAAATGGTACACATAATTGAATTAAAACTCCAAAAAGAGAATTTGATAATTGAAAAACAAAAGATTCTGAGATCATAACAGATTACTATCTTAAATTTCCTAAACCAAAATAAAAGCTACCTAGAAATATTGTAGACAAGAGTCATCGAAAAAAACATTGGCCACTCTAGCATATGATCCTATAGTGGCAACCACTGAAGAGAAAATAATTGCCATCTCCGTTGATGGTTGAGCTAAAGGGTTCCCAATAAGCAACTAAATAGGCGTAATGAACACTCAGTTGAAATAGCCTTTTAGTCTAAACTAATTATAAGGTCTAAAAAATCACAATGCAACTGAAGAAAATCAAGAGAAAATCACATGGAGTAGAATATTCTGGAAATGAAGAAAACGAAGAGAATGGAAATTATGGAGAAAAAGAAGAAAAAAATTGACATATCCTTCAAGTCTAGTAAGCAGAAAAAAAACCATCAGGAGAAGGATTGTTGGCTACAAGCATTGTTTTAAAGATCGGCCGATCCCGATCCGATCCGGCCAATCTAGATCATTTTTCAAAGGGCCGCTCCTATACAACCCCTAAATCTTGGGATCAGCAAGATAACTCGAGGATTGACCGAGTTAGCAATTAAATAGGATGAATCGACCAGATCCGAACCCGAAATCACTGATCGTAAGATTAAAAAATTTCAATATTTGAAATTTTTATTTATGTGGATCCTTTTATCCAAGAGGCAGAGAAATAATTTTGTAATGAACATCATTTCATGTCCAACTTACATTTTGTTTTTTTCTTGTATGTATATTAATTTTTTATTATTTGGTCTGCTTATTTTAATGGGCAAAAGCCAAAGTACCCCCCCAACGTTTGGCCCGAGTACAAAATGCCTATACAACGTTTGAAAAAATACAATAAACCTATTTCTCCATTAACTTAACCCCATCTGTTAAGTTTTAATTATTAAATTACTTTTTTACCCTTACCCTTTCATAAGCAAACCTCCTCTTCTTTTTTCTTTTTCTTCATTCCTTTTTTTTTCAAATCCCGATCGATCTGTCGATTGAATAAATCATAGTTTGAAAAAAAAAATGCATCTTAAGAACCTTGGAACCTTCTTTATGTTCGGTGCAGCCAAGAGTATCTTTTGGGAACCCTTCTCCCTTTTCATCCCCAGCCATTGCCCTTGTACCAGTATCACAACAATAAGCATTCATGGGACTTGCCCCGGAGACATGGTTTGTATAGTCAAATGAATACAACAGCATTGGTGCCTGGAATGCCCAATTTCGCCCTCGGGCAGTGGTTATCCAACACCTTTCGCTTCTTCGGGTGGTTATGGCATGGAGGATCCACCAAAACCAAGGGGCACGGGCACCTACTTCTCTAATACGGTATTTTTTCATTCAAGCCTATTAGAGCCATTTAATTATGTATTTCACTTTGGTCTATAATAATGCCAATTAAATAGACGTGATTTTCTTGGTTTGAAAATTCATCATTTACCCTTTCAATTTGAATATATACCAGTTACAGTTGATAGTATGTCTAATGTAGTGAGAGGAGATCTAGTGAGATGTTGGAACATGCTTACTTGTTGAATTTCCAATAAATATGAGGGGGTGATGCAGGTTCATTTAAACTCGTAACCTAAAACAAAATAAAAATCCAAAACAACTAATCCCAAATCCAAATCCTAATATAACAATAATTCAACTCAAAATATGAGTCATCTTTCTAAACCACCAGTCAATACTTATGCTACTCACCTTCTCACCTAGCCTAAATTGTGTTTCACTTGATCAGTCATCCTAATATAATATTGAACATTGCCTGATTTGTGACCTAATTTTGTGGAAGGAATTTTGTTCACTTTTGCACCATTTTTTTCATCTCTATCTACCCGATGTCATCCGATTTCTTTTCATCTCTATCACTTTGATTTATTCAATCGACAGATCGATCGGGATTGGAAAAAAAAGGATTGAAGAAAAAGAAAAAGAAGAGGAGGTTTGATTATGAAAGGTGATATGGCTAAAAATAGGATTAAATCGGGATCGTTCACATCGGACACGAATCTTAAAGCTCAGGGGTAAAACAGTAATTTCACATGCAAATGGGTCCGAAGCGGGTACTGGGTCTCCTTCTCACAGATCCAATAACCCGTGAACGGATCCACCTCAACTGGGTACGGGTCCCAACCCGAAACACACCCAGTCCAGAAAAGATAGAATTAGGGTTTCTGATTAATCCTAATCAACGGCTCTGATTCACATCTATCTTTTCACCGGGAATTAAGGGAATACATTCCTAATCTGATTACGAGGATTTTATGCCTTATCAGATCACAGGAATCACATTCCTTATCTGATCCCAACGGCGACTATAAATACCTCCATTAAGAGGTAATCAATCTTTTTCTAGTTAAACGCTCTTTCATAATCATTTCTGGTTACTGACTTGAGCGTCGGAGGGTGCGTCGCCGGGATCAACCCCGGTGTCTCGCACTTCCTTGCAGGTGAACGGCGGGAGTCAATGGTCAGGCTCCGGCGGAACAGGTTAGGCTTGCTATTCAGGTTTTCCAAGAACTCACAAATTCTATCTGTTTGCCCCCACACCGAAATTAGCGGCAACAGATTGGCACCGTCTGTGGGAAAACCATACGAATAGCCTCCTCCTCTTCTCGTCGACTAGCTCTTCTCCAGCCATGCCTCCCAGAAAAGTCAGATCTAGAGTGTCCAATCGTGGACCCAACCCCGCTGATCAGCAAGAGGTAGTCCCCGTCCAACCCGCTCCGCAGCAGGGACAACCCCCGCTTCAAGTGGAGGACCCTCTTCAACAAGATCAGCCTCCTCTTCAGAATCGGCAACCCCCCAAGGGTCCTACCGGTCCACAGAATGCCGGTGCGGGGGGCTCCCGCATGAAGCAACCACTCCACCAAGACCGCGTCTCCATACACAACGCCTCTACAGATTCCATGGCCTCTCATAATCCTCAAAACCGGCAGAAGGTGGAGGACTTACGCCACCGTCTGGGCGAGAAGCGGGCCCGAGAGGGAGCCTCCCGCCAACAACGTCCGGGTGAGCGATCCCCTCACCGCCGAGACTACAGAAGATCCCCTGTCCGAAGGGGAAGGAGGGAGTCCCCCGAGCATTACAGAAGGAGGCACTCCCCCACAGATCGGCAACAGCCCAGGAACAATGAGGCACCAATCACCCGTGCCGAGTTCCAACAGTTCCAAGCAATGGTACAACAGGCACTCAACCTCCGTCAAAACCCTAATGAGCCGAAGGCCCCGTCCCCTCCTCCAGTCCGAAGCCCTCGCTGACGGTCCCCATCTCCTCGTCCCGCTCCTACCAACTCCCGGCGTACCCCAAGTCCTCGTCGCTCCCGAAGTTACCATCGCCGCAGCCCTCGCTCTCCCTCCTACGAAGACGAGTCTAGAGGCTCGGCTGATTACCGTCGGAGGGACGACGCCATGTATCGCCGTCTTCATGAGGTAGAGAGGCGCCTGGGTCAGATAGGTCAAGAAGAAGAGCTTAGGGGGAGGACCCTACGTCCTACTCGACCCCCTTTCTCCCGAACCATTGTGGATGCACCTGTGCCGTTCGGCTTCAAACCTCCCCAATTTGAGACTTACACCGGGGAGACTGACCCCGTTGACCACATTGAGAGCTTCAAGACTCTCATGCTCATCCACCAAGCTTCCGATGCCCTGCTATGCAAGACATTCCCTGCTACTCTCAAGGGCTCGGCTCGGGAATGGTACTCCCGCCTCGTCCCCGTCGTCCATATTCTCCTACGAGCAGTTCGAAACACTCTTCATCACCCACTTCGTGAGTAGCAGGCGCACGGAGAAGACCAGCATCTCACTCCTCCAGCTCAGGCAAGAGAAAGGTGAGAAGTTAAGAGACTATGTGAAGAGGTTCACAGCTGAAGCTAGGTCTATAGCTTCCCTCGACCAATCTGTCGCAACGGCCGCCTTCCAATCCAATGTCTTCAATTCCAGCCTCCACTCCTCTCTTGCTAAGAAGCCTCCACAGAACTTTGCCGACCTCCTTCTCAGGTGTGACAAGTATATTCGTGCCGAAGAGGCCGCCTACCTTCCAAGCTTCGGAGGGACTACCTCAGGGACGAAACGAAAGTTGACCGAAGAAGAAGAGGCTAAGAAGCTTCAGAAGGACGGCAATGGCCAGCGCCGCCCGACTCCTCGGTTTGAGAAGTTCACCCCCCTCATTGCTAATATATCAGAAGTCCTTATGGAGGTGGACAAGGAAGGACTACTTTGCGCTCCCCCAAGAATGAATACCCCTGGCAAGAAGAGAGACAAAGATAAGTGGTGCCGCTTTCACAGGGACCACGGCCACGACACGGATGATTGTCGGGCTCTCAAGGAGGAGATCGAAGAACTCATACAACGGGGGCACCTGACCAAGTTCGTCCAAAAAGAGGGGGCCGAGCTCCTCCCCTGACCATCACCTCTTCCAAACGAACAGAAAGGCCCGCCGAGCTTCAAGACTCAGCTCCTCCCAAGAGGTCCTCACCTTATTGTAGAAGTAGGATTCTGATTTTCAATAAGGCCAATGCTTGTAACTCGGCCAACAGCATGTAATAATGGCTCGCCCGATTGGAGCAGCCACTTAGTTTATTTCAATAAAATTTTACATCTTTTCATTGAAAATTATTGCTCTTGCTTCTCTATCTCTCGAGTCACGATTCTCTTAAATGGCGGGTTCGGAGTCCAGCTTCTTCTACATGGCTCCTCCCGCAACTCACTAAACTCTAACGATGGTTCCGGAGTCCAACACTTGGTTCGATTCTGCTTCGAATAACTTGCTCTTAAGCGGGTTAGAAGTGGTTCACCATTCAGAATTGCTCCCACAACCGTTGAACAACTCTACCGATGGTTCCGGAGTCCAACACTTGGTTCGATTTTGCTTCGAATAACTTGCTCTTAATCAGGTTAGAAGTGGTTCGCCATTCAGAATTGCTCCCACAGCCGTTGAACTTTTCTAACGATGGTTCCGGAGTCCAACACTTGGTTCGATTCGGCTTCGAATAACTTGCTCTTAAGCAGGTTAGAAGTGGTTCGCCATTCGGAATTGCTCCCACAGCCGTTGAACTTTTCTAACGATGGTTCCGGAGTCCAACACTTGGTTCGATTCGGCTTCGAATAACTTGCTCTTAAGCAGGTTAGAAGTGGTTCGCCATTCGGAATTGCTCCCACAGCCGTTGAACTTTTCTAACGATGGTTCCGGAGTCCAACACTTGGCTCGATTCCACTTCGCAAGTTCGCTGTTAAGCGAGCTAGAAGTGGTTCGTTATTCGGAATTGCTCCCACAACCGTTGATTCCCTCACTTAATTAACGAGTTCGAGCTCACAACTCTCCCATAGAGTTGCTCCTTGCACTCACTTTAGAGAATGGGTCTTCCCAGCACCTCTTCCTAGCACCTCTTCTCCTAGGGGTTGAGCTCCTCTTCAAAAATCTCCAAAACCAAACAGAATAGAGGCAGAGCTTCAGAGCCCTTCACCTCTCCCCTATGCCGACCCATTCTCCCGAGCCGAGAAGCAGAGCTCCGACCCATCCTCTTGAGGTACCGAGCTACTACGGGTAGAGGGTGAACTACTGAGCTGCCGATCCGAGGTACCGAAGTACCGACCCTCACATATGGAGAAAAATGCTGCCGAGCCATCCTACCGTTGGATCATCTCAAAAAACACGCTAGAACATGATGGACGGATCAGATCGCGCCACGCCACCACAAAACGATAAGATAACGTTTTCTCGAAACTCGTGCCTCTTGCCTCGTGATTCGCGCCACGATCGTGATCAACCGTCCAGATGGCTCTTCTACAAGTCGAGCTCTTCACTCCGCTCGCCTCCAAAGCGGAGCTCTTCTCAACGAGTTCGGAGCTAAAAACTCTCTCCTAGAGTTGCTCCTCAAACTCCTCTTCCAGATGGCTCTTCTACAAGTCGAGCTCTTCACTCCGCTCGCCTCCAAAGCGGAGCTCTTCCCAACGAGTTCGGAGCTAAAACTCTCTCCTAGAGTTGCTCCCCAAACTCCTCTTCCAGATGGCTCTTCTACAAATCGAGCTCCCCACTCCGCTCGCCTCCAAAGCGGAGCTCTTCCCAACGAGTTCGGAGCTAAAAACTCTCTCCTAGAGTTGCTCCTCAAACTCCTCTTCCAGATGGCTCTTCTACAAGTCGAGCTCTTCACTCCGCTCGCCTCCAAAGCGGAGCTCTTCCCAACGAGTTCGGAGCTAAAACTCTCTCCTAGAGTTGCTCCTCAAACTCCTCTTCCAGATGGCTCTTCTACAAATCGAGCTCCCCACTCCGCTCGCCTCCAAAGCGGAGCTCTTCCCAACGAGTTCGGAGCTAAAAACTCTCTCCTAGAGTTGCTCTTCAAACTCCTCTTCCAGACGGCTCTTCTACAAGTCGAGCTCTTCGCTCCGCTCGCCTCCAAAGCGGAGCTCTTCTCAGCGAGTTCGGAGCTAAAAACTCTCTCCTAGAGTTGCTCCTCAAACTCCCCTTCCAGACGGCTCTTCTACAAGTCGAGCTCTTCGCTCCGCTCGCCTCCAAAGCGGAGCTCTTCTCAGCGAGTTCGGAGCTAAAACTCTCTCCTAGAGTTGCTCCTCAAACTCCTCGTCCAGATGGCTCTCCTAGAGCCGAGCTCTTCACTCCGCCCACTTCCAAAGCGGAGCTCTTCTCCACAAGTTCGGAGCACAACTTTCTCCTAGAGTTCCTCCTCAAACTTGTCTCTCAAATAGCTCTTCTCGACGAGATCAGAGCGCAACTCTCTCCTAGAGTTCCTCCTCAAACTTGTCTCTCAAATAGCTCTTCTCGACGAGATCGGAGCGCAACTCTCTCCCAGAGTTCCTCCTCAAACTTGTCTCTCAAATAGCTCTTCTCGACGAGATCGGAGCTAAAACTCTCTTAGAGTTGCTCCTTGCGCTCACTTCAAAGAATGGGTCTTCCCATGGCTCTTACGAGGATCTTCCTAGCACCTCTTCTCCACCCCTAGGAGTGGAGCTCCTCTTCAAAAATCTCCAAAAACCAAGCAGAGCATCACCTCTTCCATATGCCGACTCATCCCCTTCATCAACTCACCGAGCTTCTCCTCACGATCGAGTCGTCCGAACTCCGAGCTCCGAGCTCCACTACACCGAGCTACTACGGGCAGAGGGTGAACCACTGAGTCTCCGAGCCGAGGTGCCGGGGTACCTACCCTCGCATATGGAGAAAAATCATCCCGAGGAGAAGTCACCGTCGGATCTCCCCAAAATTCGCGACAGAATCTGATGGACGGTTCAGATTGCGCCATGCCCACAAAATGACAAGATAACGTTTTCTCGTGATTTGAACCCCATCCTCGTGATGCGCACCATGATGAACGGCCCAGATCCGGCCACGCGTATCTTCCGAGACGCCTGCCACCGGCTCGCCCAGCTGAGCTACCGAACAGCTCAGCCGAGCAGCCGAGCTACTGGGCACAGAGGGGTGGAACCCTCAAGAGATACTTCCTTCAAAACATCCAACTCAGCACCTCGGCCAAACAGCCCTGACGCGTCGAGCCGAGGTGCCGGGGTACCGACCCTCGTATATGGAGAAAAATTCTGCCGACCCGATCTCACCGTTAGATCATCTCCAAATTTGCACTCAAGCGTGATGGACGGATCAGATCGCGCCACGTCACCACAAAACGACAAGATAACGTTTTCTCAAAACTCGTGCCTCTTGTCTCGTGATTCGCGCCACGATCGTGATCAATCGTCCAGATTGATCTGCGTAGCTCGGATCTGCCAATCTACCCAACTACGGAGCGGCGAAAAATGTACATCGAAGTCCGGGCTCGGATTCGCCGAACGAAGCAAGCAGATGAAGAGGGAGAAAGAACAAGAGGCTAACGGTCGGGGTCGGACCAGATACCCACGGTCCGACCCATACCCTTCTTAGCTCATTCATTCTTCTCCTCCTCCCTTTCCTCTTCTCCTCTTCTCCACTGTGCGGAAGAACAAGGCAGAGGAGAGAACCCAATTGCCTCTCCTCCCCTTCCTCTTCTCCTCTTCTCCACCGTGCGGAAGAACAAGGCAGAGGAGAGAACCCCAAATGCCTCTCCTCCCCTTCCTCTTCTCCTCTTCTCCACTATGCGAAAGAACAAGGCAGAGGAGAGGAACCCAAATGCCTCTCCTCCCCTTCCTATTTCTTCTCAGAAGTGCTGCCGACCCCAACGATCCAAGGTGCCGATCCGATCCGAGGTGCCGATCCGAGCCGAGGTGCCGGGGTACCGACCCTCGTATATGGAGAAAAATTCGGCCGATCCCATCTCAGGTGCCGGGGTACCGACGATCCGAGGTGCCGATCCGATCCGAGGTGCCGATCCGAGCCGAGGTGCCGGGGTACCGACCCTCGTATATGGAGAAAAATTCGGCCGATCCCATCTCACCGTCGGATCATCTCAAAATTCGTGCTAAAGCATGATGAACGACTCAGATCTCGCCACGTCTCCACAAAACGACAAGATAACGTTTTCTCGAAACTCGTGCCTCTTGTCTCGTGATTCGCGCCACGATCGTGATCAACCGTCCAAATTGAGCCACGTAGCTCTGATCTCAAATCTGAGCTACCGAACTACCGAACCGCAAAGTGGCAAAAAAAAAATATCCTCAAAATCCGTGCTCGGATCTGTCGAACCAGATTCATTTGCCGAGCAAACAAGGAAGAAGAGAGAGGATCCGAGGTGCCGATCCGAGGTGCCGATCCGATCCGAGGTGCCGAGGTACCGACCCTCGTAAGTGGAGAAAAATGCTCCTCAAAATCCGTGCTCGGATTGGCCGAACAAGAAGCAGATCCGAGGAGCTCAGATTTTCCGAACAAGAAGCAGAGGAGAGAGAGAAAAAAAAAAAAAAAAAAAAACGGCACAAGGGGCCGGGTTCGGACCCGTTAAGGGGATCCGACCCGAACCCCTTTTCCATCTCCTTCTCCAATAATGCTGGCGCCAAAAAACCCATCAGAACGCAAAAAACTTCTCCATCAACAAAGCTTCGAACCCAACTTCTCCTCGCCAAAACTCCACCACCGGCGAGCTCCGTACTCGTCGACCTCGCCGGACGTCACCATGACGCCGAGCTCCACGACAGCGAGCTTCCCTCGACGAGCTCCGAGCTCCGAGCTCACAGTTCACATCCACTGCACCACCGAGCTCTCACCTCCAAGCTCTATTCCGAAGCCGAGCTCCATTACCGAGCTCACAACTCCGCCCTTCACGAACTCCACTCACCGAGCTCTCACCTCCAAGCTCCAACTCCAAGTGCCGAGCTCTCCACCGCTCCGAGCCCCATTCCCGTCACCTCCAAGCGCGCCTCCAAGTCGCGAGGACCTCTCGAACCGAGCTCCTCACCTTCGAGCTCCACGTCGCCGAGCGCCAACGCCTCTCCACTGTCGACCTCCTCCACGTTCGTCGAGTTCGTCACCTCCAAGCGCGCCTCCAAGTCGCGAGGACCTCTCGAACCGAGCTCCTCACCTCCGAGCTCACACCGCCGACGAAGCTTCGCCGAAGCGTAAAGCTCTCCTCTGCCATTGCCGAGCTTGAACTATGCTACCTCCACTGCGCCGAGCCACCACAGTCGAAGCTCCGAAGCATCGAGCTGCGACGTTGGCGGAGCTCCATTGAACCTGCCGAAGCATCGAGCTCCGACATCCCACCTCCGAGCTTCTTTCTACTGAATCGACGAGATCCGAACTCGAACCCTTCACCAAATTCTCCACCTTCGTCGCCGAGCTCGCAGCGAGCAACCGCCGAAGCTCCACCACTTCCTCGTCACATTGAGCTTGGTCGTCCGTCGCACATCTCCTTCATCACCTCGCCGGAGCCTCCCACTGTCGAGCTCGCGATGACGAAGAAGAAGCAAAGAGAGTCGAAGGAGAAACGAAGAAGGAGAGCTGAAGCAGGGGTGAAGAAGTCGAAGAAGAAGAGAAAGAGCGAAGAAGAAGAAGAATGAGAAGCAGCGGAGGAAAAAAAAAAAGTGCCACGTGGCATCGCCACGTGGCGTCGACTCCAAGGGTCGGACGTGCCGAACCGAGGAGCCGAGGTACCGATGCTGTAAATTGAGAAAAAAAGTGACCGACCAACACGATCCGTCCGATCGTCTCAAAATTTGCGTCGCGACACGATCGACGCTCAGAAACGCGCCACGTGTCCCGATCGTGATCTGCCTCACGATGCGCGCAGATCTGATCATGATGGACGGCCAGAAATGCGCCACGTGTCCAATCGCGATCTGCCTCACGATGCGTGCTCATCTGGTCATGATGGACGGCCAGAAATCTGCCACGTGTCCAGGTAATATTTAAATTATTTATTTATTTATTTAATTGTTTTTTTATTTAAAAAATCTGAAAAAAATATTTAAAAATGAAAAAAAAAATTAATTAAAAATTCTAAAAATAGTTATTAATTCAGAAAAAATTATTTTTAAATTTTGAAAAAATAATTATTAAATTAGAATAATTAATTAATATTTTTGATAATTAATTATTTAATTCGGAAAATGAATAAAAAATTCAAAAAAATGAGAAAAAATTCAGAAAAATCCAAAAATTCTGAGAATATTTTTGGGCATTTTACAAGCCCATAATAACACCGTTACACCCCGAGCAAGATTCCAAACTCCCTTAAGAACACCGATAAAATCCCGTACGCCATCAGAACAGTAAAACTACTCCTCAAAGGCTGATCAAACTCAGTCTTCAGGAGTGGGGGGCTCGTGATATGGCTAAAAATAGGATTAAATCGGGATCGTTCACATCGGACACGAATCTTAAAGCTCAGGGGTAAAACAGTAATTTCACATGCAAATGGGTCCGAAGCGGGTACTGGGTCTCCTTCTCACAGATCCAATAACCCGTGAACGGATCCACCTCAACTGGGTACGGGTCCCAACCCGAAACACACCCAGTCCAGAAAAGATAGAATTAGGGTTTCTGATTAAACCTAATCAACGGCTCTGATTCACATCTATCTTTTCACCGGGAATTAAGGGATTACATTCCTAATCTGATTACGAGGATTTTATGCCTTATCAGATCACAGGAATCACATTCCTTATCTGATCCCAACGGCGACTATAAATACCCCACACCCATCTCCATTAAGTGGTAATCAATCTTTTTCTAGTTAAACGCTCTTTCATAATCATTTCTGGTTACTAACTTGAGCGTCAGAGGGTGCGTCGCCGGGATCAACCCCGGTGTCTCGCACTTCCTTGCAGGTGAACGGCGGGAGTCAACGGTCAGGCTCCGGCGGAACAGGTTAGGCTTGCTATTCAGGTTTTCCAAGAACTCACAAATTCTATCTGTTTGCCCCCACACCGAAATTAGCGGCAACAAAAGGGTAAGGGTAAAAAAGTAATTTAATACTTATAACTTAACGGATGGGGTTAAGTTAATGGAGAAATGGGTTTATTGTACTTTTTTAAACGTTGAATGGGCATTTTGTACTCAGACCAAACATTGGGGGGATACTTTGGCTTTTGCCCTATTTTAATTATGCACGATCCAAAAAAAAAACCCGAAAGACCGAATCAGTCAGGCCGATACCGATCCTGATCCAAATATTTGGAAAAACCCGATCCCTCTCCTAATTCGGAGTTTTAAAACCTTGGTTACAAAGAAAGCCACACTGCAAGAAATACAAGAAGTTTGGGCGAATTGCCGATAATTTTGCTGTAGGAAAAACAAACAAAAAAATTTAATGTTGCATGCTAACCAACTGCAAAATAAAAGAAAATGATATAATGTTTAGATAATGGCTGCAACGACCACATTCTTAGATAAAGTATCTTCTCTAAATGAGACAGAAGTCTCACATACCAAAATTGAGTTGGGAAACAACGATCAAACCCACACAACGAGCAAAAAAAAGATCACAATGGGGGCAAGAAAAGGTAAGTATCAATCGAATTCACCAAATTCAATGACGTATCAGATGTTCATTGATGGAATTCCTCCAAGTCCGCCACCCCTTGTTGACCCACCCTTAATTTGGAGTCATGCTGGGGCACTATTTGAGTGATGTTTTGAACTATAAAGCACAGTCACTTCTATATGGAGCCGTCCCGAGTCCAACGCACATCCAACAAGACACTTGCTACTTTTCTCGGGGGCACTATTTGTAGTTTTCCATAATTTTCCCGTATAGGTATCTCGTATCCCACCATACCCATGTCTACACTTCTTAGTTTCGGGTACTAATTCAAAGGGTTTTAGATATTTCCCTCTTAAATTATAAGCTAGAGACTAGTTGTACAACAAAAGTACTGTTTGAAGTCTAATTTAGCCGGTAACAAAGACGCCTGGGACACTGATTTAAAATTCACAAAAAAATATCTAATCTATTCACTTAGGTTATATTTTGGAACAAAGTTAAGTTAGGATAACTACAGTTATCTCACTTTAGAGTTATCCTAACTTTGGCATATTTGGAACTCATTTTGAAGTTAGGATAACTACGGTGAGAAAACCATAATCATCTAAATTCCACTCTCACCTAATTTTTCTCAGCATTGAAGGTAATTCCAAAATGGAGGTAAGAGTATTACTATCAAAGATAGCATATCTTATACCACCAAAGTTATAGTTGTCTAAACTTTGTTTAAAAACAGGGCCTTATAAGTTATGACCAACCATTGCCAACCCCATTTTGATTGAAAAAGAACTTTGATTATTACAATGCATACGTACTTACACAAGCACAATAAAAAACAACTAAAACAAGATTTTAAACTATATGTCAAAATCAGTCACCTGCTGCGAATGATCATCCCAACAGCGATTGTAATCCCCATTACCCTTCGAGAGAGGATCGATAAACCCCCATTGATCTGGGGAAATCCCATAATCTTCCTCTTCCTCGTCCTCATCATCATCATAGCCATCGTTGGAATCGCCATCATCATCATCATCATCATCATCATCATCATCATTGGAATCGCCATCAGCACAATCGAGCGACGCGATATTAGCTCCATCACGTCGTACTTGATACCATCATCGTACTCGCCGCCATCATCATACAATTCGCCGCCGTCATCGTATCCTCCACCGTCGTTGTAGGCGTTGTCGTCGGAAGACATTTTCCGATTTGGAGCGGAAAATGGAGATCTGGAAAACCCTAGCCTGAAATCTAGGGTTTAGGCTCTATTTGGTTCAAAGGAGGGGAGGGGAGGGGCAGGGGATTGTAATGGAGGGGAGGGGAGGGGAGGGAAAGGGAGGGGAGGGATTTAATGAAGACTCTGTTTGGTTCAAAGGTGGGGAAGGAATGAAAAATAATTATCTTCTTGTTTGGTTCATAAGGGGAGGGAATGGATTTTATAATAAAATTACTTTTATACCCTTCACAAGGTGATCGATATGCTTTGTATTTTTGTCGAAATTTTATTATTATTATATTATTTCTCTTCCTGTAATGTGAAAATTTGATTTTTTTCGAGCTTATAAATTATCAAAGAATTTAACTGTAAATTTGTAATTGCACCCATGCCCTTGTATTATCTTGTCGGATAAGGATGCAATTATTGATAGGAAGGCATGATGGTGAATTGGAAGATTTCTAAGGGATTCAGTTCTGTAGATAACATGTATATTCAACATTTTTTTTGCACATTTGTTTTTTGATCCGACAGGAGTTTGTTGTAACTTAATTTTTGTACGGTAATCATGCTTTGATGTGGAGATTGTTAATAATTCGTAATGTGTGAAGAACAGGAAAATGGTTATGTGAAGATTTGGCCCATCGCATCATTGTGTAGTATTTTCATTCTAAGGATTCCTATAGTTCACATTTACATTTTGGTGAAATTTTGTTTTGTTCCTGTTACCTGTTGTTTAAAATCGAAGCTTTTATGTTGGTTTTTACTACTTGTTCGATGCAATGAGAACAAAGTATATGTATTAGTTCATTCTGTAACTGAAGTGGCTCATTTTGATGTTCCATGTTTCATTTTCTCTTGATTTGTATCTCCTCATTTCTGTTCGGTGTCCAGTGTGATTTGTTTTGACGCAGAAGAGTAACACATTTTCAGTAAATCGTGAAGGTGAAAGTGGATCGAGATAAGCTCGAAAAATGCTCAGGATTGAGATGTGCTTGAGCTTTCAAAATGTGATCTTTGTAACTTTAGACCATTCATATTATTATTTTATAGAGTATTTTTCTAAATATGTTGAAGAGGGGAAATATCAAAGAGAACTAACTAAAAGGGCAATTTAGTCCATTCACATTAAAAAATTAGACATAATTTCTCTCCCCTCCAAATCCCCCCAATATTGGAGGGGAGCCAAAATTGGCTCAGGAGGGGTGTTGCACCCCCCCATTTTCCTTCCCTCCCCTCCTAAAAAATGAACCAAACATGAAAATTTCTAAAAAAAACCCCTCCCCTCCATTCCCCTCCAACCAAACAGTCCCTTAAGAAGGAGGGTGGGGGTTAAAAATAGCACGAGCCCGTGTTTCTGGTTATGGGGGGATAATGATGGTATTCTGGAAACTTGAAAGGGAAAGGGAAATGATAGAATGGAATTTTTGCCGGTACTAAGAGCATCTACTGTCGTTTTCCAAAAACCCAAAAGGTAGCTTTTGAGTTTGAAAGAAACTCCAATATCGTTGGCTGAAAACTCAATTTTTAGAATATGAGTGATCACTTGTTTGCTAAACTTAGAAATTGCAATAGAAGAGAGGTTGTTTCAGGGAGCCATCTTTGAAATTATTTCTCAAAGTCAACACTTTCAAAACTATTTGTCTGATTGAGCCCTTCGATGCCGCTTCAGCAGCGGTATGTATCTTTAGAAGATCGCTAATGAAAACAACAGTCACTTGAAGAAAAGAAAATTTTGAATTTTTTTGCAGCTATTTTCATAAGCAACTACAGTATATATGAAGTTACTGATGGGAATAGCACCTTATCTCAATCATATTGAGTCACTTGGTCATTCCATAGAGCTATTACTCTTTGTAAAAAAGAAAAAAAAAATCACTGCCATCAACTGCTAATGTGTTGCTAAAGCGACTGATGGGAATAGCAACCTTCTCTCAAAGATGTACCATTTCATGGAGCTCTTGCTCTTTGGAAGAAAAAAAATTATACTAAGGCCGTTGTTCCTGTTGTTTCCATCAGTGACCTTAGTATAATTTTATATTATTTTTTCAGAGGGCAAGCTAAAGTCATTGTGCTCATCAGCAGCCTATTCGTAATTTTTTCCCAGAGAGCAATAGCTCTCTAGAATGACCAAGTGTTTCAATATGATTGAGACAGTGTTGTTATTATCATCATTGACTTCATATATATTGTAGCCAATGATGGGTATAGCATCAACCAAAAAAAATTAATAAAAAAAATATTTGGGTAAAAATCGTGGCCGATCTCCGTAGAATTATTCTAGCACGAATCGCAAAGCAACAGACTGGGCCCAATGCCAACATCTTTACTGGTCAGGTCAGATAGCTCTCCGGGTCTTCCGCATGCCTATTTACGCACCCGGGTGAATCACCCGCAGTCTGTGCCAGACACACCATCGGTTACGCCGTAACCGCCGGCTCCTAAGATTAAGGATATGACCATTTCCAGATCTGAGATCAAAGGGATTTCAATGCTACTAAGGGATGTCTCCGTAACGGATTTCCCCCAGACCCGTAAATAGAACATCTACTGCACTGTTACAGGGTAATCACTTTTTTTCTACAGAACTTATTCATCTAAATTGTTGTCTTCTGACTTAAACATCGGATGGTCTGTCGCAAGGAATACTCCCGGTGTTTCAGGCTTATTTTTGTAGGTCGGCAGGTCGGCTTCTTCTCCAACCAATCCATTCAACTTTCTCTCGGGTATTGGACAAATCACAGGATCATGACCGTTTCCTCGAATACAAGAACTCACATTATCTGTTGCTCCCACACCCGAAAAACAACTGCAATAGATTGGGGTCATTTATGGGAAACAGCCAATCGATCCTAATCCCGATTCGAGTTCTAATATGAAGACATTCACTCTCATGGCACCCAAAGCTAAGAAGACCACCATCGCGGGGCTCAATCCGCGGGGACTAGTTTTGAGCACCTCTTGTTCTATCTCAAGGCAGGTTGAGCGACCTGCAGTTGATGACCTCCGCAATGCAGTTGATGACCACCACAACGTCATCAATAACTAGTCGAGCCAGAATGACCTCCGAATCCAGCTTAGTCATTCGAGACGTTAAGTTGGGTCGTCGAACCCGGCTCCGAGCCTCAGTGTTCATTGGTCCCAAAGCTGAGATCATCGGTGCAACCAATCGCTGAGGGAACCCCGACACCCTGGCTTACATGGAGAAGATGGTCACGTTACTCGAGCCGAGTTTTGAAAGTTCCAGGCTGAGGTCCTACGAGTGCTCCGAGGAAAAGTCCGAGATGAGAAATGTTCACCCGAGGAACAAATCGAGGCCCGTGGAGGAGAAGAATCTCACGACTCGACCAAATCCAGAAACAAGCAGAATGGTGTCCGAAAACATCTCCAAGAAATGGAGGACCGCCTTACTTGGATAGCCGAGAGCGGGGGAAGATCCGGTCGGGGTCATCAACCATCCCGACCTCCCTTCTCTGCTCGAATCCTCCAAGCCCCTATTCCGAGAAATTTCACGCCTTCCCAGTTCGAGACATACAATGGAGAAACAGATCATGCTGATCACATAGAGGGGTTCGAATCCCTTATGATGATTCACAGTGCCTTAGATCCTCTATTATGTCGTGTGTTCCCTGCTACACTGCGTGGACCTACCCGGGAATGGTATTTGAAGCTCGCTCGAGGTTCGATCTTCTCTTTCGATCAGCTCGAAGAGAATTTCCTTGCCCATTTCGTAACCAGCTACAGAGCAGAAAAGATGATTGCTTCACTTCTGGACGTTAAACAGAAGCCAGGATTTATTCACATGGGTGCCCTCGGATATGCCTGGGATCTCTAAGGATCTCACAATGCATAGGCTAAGCGTCCATCCGGACTCTAAGTCAGTGCAACAGAGGCACCACAAATTTGCCCATGATTGGCAGCAAGTGGCTAAGGAAGAGGTACAGAAACTCCTTTCCGCCAAGTTCATTCAAGAGGTAACCTACCCAGAGTGGCTGGCCAACATTGTGATGGTCAATAAGCCCAACGGGAAGTGGAGGATCTGTATCGACTTCATGGAGCTTAACAAGGCTTGTCTGAAGGATCATTTCCCTCTCCCAAGCATTGATGCCCTCATTGATGCAATATCCGGGCACGAGCTTCTCAGTTTTGTAGACACTTTCTTGGGATACAACCAAATCAGGAGGTACTCCTCCATTCGACATGCTTCCCAAGCCTAGCTAAAATCACTAGCCAGTCCAATCCCCTTTGCTATGTGGGGAATGGACCTAATCGGCTCTTTCCTGAAGGGGACCGACTAGAGGCGCTTCCTCATAGTCATTTTAGACTATTTCACCAAGTGGGTCGATGTGGAACCCCTCGCCACCATAACCGAGCATCAATCGCACCAATACTTTTGGAAGAACATTGTTTGACGATTTAGCATCCCTTAGATCCTTGTCACTGACAATGGTGCCCAGTTTGCCGACAAAAACTTTCTCAAATTTTCTGTCGACCTAGGGATCTAGAAAATGTTCTCCTCTGTCTCGCACCCTCAGTGCAATGGCCAAGCCGAGAACGTCAATAAACAAATCCTTGACAGACTGGAGAAATGCCTAGACAACTCACCGAAAGGCCTATATGTCGAAGAGTTACTGAGCATGCTCTGGTCCTACGGAACCACTAAAAGAATCCGAACAGGCGAGTCCTCGTTCAACCTAACTTTTAGAACTGAAGCAGTCATTCCACTGGAAGTCAGTCTCCCTTCTCCACGCATCATAAGCTTCGCTGAAAGCTCCAACTCAGCAGGCCAAAGAGAAAAACCTCGATCTCCTCGATGAGGTGCACGAAAAATCAGTTATCAGGATTAACATCTACCAACCGAGGATTGAGCGCTTTTATAATTAGAAAGTGCGACCGGCCAATATAAAAGAGGGTGACCTTGTGCTCCGACGGCTCACCATCTCCGAACCTACCAAGAAATCAAAACTCACCCCAAATTAGGAAGGTCCTTATAAGGTCTCTAAAGTGGTTCGTCCAGGGACCTACCCACTTGAAGACCTGGGGGAAAGGCAGTCAAGAGGACTTGGAATGCGGAACACCTGATTAAGTTCTATGAAAGTCCTTAACACAATTCAAACTCATAACAAGGCAAATGTAATAAGTGCCAACTTCCAGTGGCCATCGAATAATGTCATTTTCAGTTCCATCAATAAATTTTTGCCTACTCCTTCACCAAAACAAAGTCTAAACCTCGGATAGAGTGCATCGACTGAGCACCTCGACTCCGAGTCCTGCTCACTTCTCACTGCTAAGTCTAAACCTTAGAAAAAGTGTCTCGATTGAGCACCTTGACTCCGAGTCCTATGCAATTCCCACTGCCAAGTCTAAACCTCGAAAAGAGTGCCTCAACTAAGCACCTTGACTCTGAGTCTTATGTAGTTCTCATTGCTAAGCTTAAACATCGGAAAGAATGTCTCGACTGAGCACCTTGACTCTGAGTCTTATGTAGTTCTCACTGCTAAGCTTAAACCTTGGAAAGAATGTCTCGACTGAGCACCTCGACTTTGAGTCTTACGCAGTTCTCACTGCTAAGTTTAAAACTCAGAAAGAATGCCTCGACTCCGTCCCACACAGTTCTCACTACTAAGTCTAAACCTCGGAAAGAGTGCCTCGACTGAGCACCTAGACTCCGAGTCTTGCGCATTTCTCACTGCTAAGTCTAGAGCACCTCGACTGAGCACCTCGACTCTAAGTCTTACACGGTTCTTACAGCTAAGTCTAAACCTCGGAAAGGGTGCCTCGACTGAGCACCTTGACTCTGAGTCTTACACAATTCTCACTGCTAAGTTTAAACCTCAGATTAAATGTCTCGACTTAGCACCTAGACTCCGAGTCTTACGCAGTTCTCACTGCTAAGTCTAAACCTCGGAAAGAACACCTCGACTCTGAGACTTACGTAGTTATCACTACAAAGTCTAAACCTCAAAAAAAGTGCCTCGATTGAGCACCTCGACTCTGAGTCCCACGAAGTTCTCACTGCTAAGTCTGAACCTTGGAAAGAACACCTCGACTCAGAGAACTATGGGGATCTTCTCTGCTACACCGAGAGCCCGGGAATCACCCTGACCCGGAACTTAATGCGGATCTCTCTACTGCCAAGAATTCAACATCTCAGAGTTCAACAAAAACAAGTCAGTTTACTGAAAAAGATAAGTTTTATTGATCGAAAGATGATTACAAAGGCGGTGGCCAGTTCGCAAAAGGCATACAAAATGCTAAGAGCTGAACAAACATCTATACATGATTTGCTTCATACCGCGGAACAGTGGCTACTCTCCACACATTGAAGAGGAGAAACAGGTGAAGACACCTCGGTGGCCGACCTTGGGACTCCATTACGAGGAATAGAGACTCATGAAAAGGCACCAGGTCCCTCTTATCTCGTCAATCTCCCTCGCTGACACAGCTTGGGATCCCCGGGCGGAAGGTGGAAGTTGAAGCCAAACACGACCTGAACCTTCATTCCTCCAACCGACCCAGCTAAGAAAATCACAAGGGAAGGATGAAGATTCCTCTGCTATAGGTAACTCCGCATCCCAAGTCTCGGCCGCCGATCGGAAGCGTCAGAGCTTGTAATCCTGAGTCGCAAGTGACGAACTTCGACACGAGTCACGCTGCTCTGCTCCAAGTCTCCTAGGCTCGACGAAGACAAAGTAGGGGCTTCCAACCGAAAAATTGTGACCAAACCCTAATCCGAATACAAGCCCGGAAGAAATAACCCCTCAAGGGTCGGTCACAACTATTACAGATCTTGAAATTCGAGTCCAGCAGGCCAAGACAAGACCTCAGCACTACGTGCCCTCCAAAGTCAAAGACTTGAGGACTCAATCCACTCTCCGAAAACAAGAAGAAGGAAAGGAAACAGAGACAAGTTTTATTCATAACAAAAAGAGTACAAGGGCGGTGTCCAGTCCACAAGAAGGCGAAAATACAAGGCAAATTCACGGACAACAACGGAAACCGGACCCCTTTCACTTTGGAGACGACGAGCCCTTTCCCTGCAGCTGTAGCATCCTCCTCGGTTGCCCGCTGCAGATCCTCTACCTTCGCATCGAAGGCAAACCCTTCAATCTTGATGCCCAGTATCTTATCTAGACATGTGTAAGGGTCATGTCATACCCTACATCCTGGGCGTCGAGCACCTGCAGCATGGTCTCGTCTAGCTCCTTCATGTCCTTACCTGATCGCAGGGCCGCTTCATCTAGCTCGCTCCGAAGTCTCTTCTCTTTGGCTTGCCATTGCAACCGCTCTTTGGACCATCTCTTCTTCTTGGCCAGCAATTCCTGCCAAGCCTTTTTCTCCTCCTCCAACTCCTTCTCGGCATCTTTAACGGCCCGCCAAAGCTCTTGATTCCAGTGCACCAACTCCCTGCAATTCTCCTTGGAATCCTGGGCCCATGCAAGCATCTCGCCGAGTCTTCGCCTCATCTCATCCCCATTGACAGCAGCCTGTAGGAAGAAAATGTCAAAGGTGAATAACAATCAGAGAAAGACATCGACGGTAGGCAAAAGACCCTTACTAGGACCGAAGCCTAAGTCCAGCTAGCATAGACTTCATCCTAAGTCTCCCTCTTTAGGGACACCAATTCTCTGGGAGTGGCCAAACTTTCGACCACCTGCACTGCTTGCACGTGATCCGTTGTTAGATCTGCCTCCATGATAGTCCAGCGGGAATCCATGCTTTTGTCGGTGATGGCGGCTTCGGGGCCGTCCCACCACCTGGTTGCAGGGTTCCCACGACAACGACCAACGACCCCATAACATTCAGGGGGTCAACATCCTTACCCTTCTCCTTCTGTGGAGGCACAATCGAAGAAGGGGAGTGGGTGCGCTTTGAGGCTCCCGCTTCGTTTTCTTCCTCTTGGGATCCTCGGTCATCGCAACCTCTGCATCGGCCGACCTGGTCTTCCCTTTGGCTGCCTCCTTCTCTGCTTCTGCCCAAGCCTTCGCCCCCGCCTCGGCTTGAGGGTTCACCTTGGCCTTAGCCTCGTCCTTAGCTTGGGCCTTAGCCTTGGCCTCAGGTTTGGCCTTTGTCACGCCCCGCTTCCCAAAAAGAATACGGAATACGGATATGCGATTCAACCCAATGAATGATTTTCATCATTCATAAGCTGATCAGGAATCTCTACAACATCTCACAAAATAATCAGAGTCGGAAGCAAAAGAGTCAACCATACACATGCAAAACTGAATTAATAAACCAACAGAATTTACTTGAAACAAAATGTAATAATCTTAAATAATTCAGATATGGACAAGACAAAATCCTGGGTTACATTGCCCAAAATACTAAGTAATCATCCAAGTACTCAAAACAGTGATTCATAGCTAGGTAGCACTTCATGCGCCCCAAAATATAACACATGGTTGCTACAACAAATAGTTTCGCTTTTAGATTTCATAGTGGACCATAATGGGGCAGTGTACTCAAGTATCAATAACAGTAGCAGTAGCAGTAAAAGTAACAGTTACAGTAGCAGTAAAAGTAACAGTAACAGTAACAGTATGCAACATTAGCTTCCTTCCAAGTACACGTTTCCATATTTTCCACTACTAGATCTTCCCTTAAGAAACCCCAGCTTGATCAATTTTATTATGGTTATTGTCACACCCTTCTTCCCAAAAAGAATATGGCATACGGATACGTAACAAAAGCCCAGCAATGATTTTCATCATCCATAAGCTGTTCAAAAATCTTTACAATATCTCACACAAATAATCAGAGTCGGAAGCAAAAGTATCAACCAATATGCAAAATTGAAACAAAACACCAACAGAAATTTACTTAAAACCAAATACAATATTCTCAAATAAATCAGAGTTTGGAGAAAAAAAATATCCTGGGTCACATCGCCCAAATACAATGAATATCCAATAAACCAAATACACTTTATTCATTGTTCAACCAACAATAAAATACTAATAATAAAGCAGAATCTCCAGCACTAATACATCATCTCACCAATACCATCTGGCAGTCGTCCATCCTGATCTGCAATTAGTAAATTTGCAGGAGAAGGAGAAAAGAAGAAAACAAGTACCCGTCAATTGCAAGTCGTGAGTCACAAATAATGTAGGATACAAGCACATGGGGAAACTAACTAATAACATGACAGTTAACTAGCATGGTATCCTAACAGTACAGTTGTTTATGTCAAATGTAGTATCATATGGAAACTAACAGTCTCTAGTAACAGTAAACTCAGTATATCAGTGAATGAGGATAACAGTATAACAGTATCAGTCCAACAGTATCAGTCCAACAGTATCAGTCTAACAATATCAGTCTAACAGTAACAGTTTTATGTTCTTACAGTCTTGTGTGTATTACTAGCTAGGTAGCACTTCATGCGCCCTAAAATCATATCACATGGTTGCTACAACAAACAGTTTCGCTTTTAGATTTCATAGTGGACAATGATGGGGCAGTGTACTCAGGATCAGTAACAGTAGTAGTAACAGTAACAGTCAGAACCTAGTGGTTCTCTTCTACTCTACACCTTCCTACGGAAAGTAATGTAGACAGGGTCAGTAACAGTAACAGTAACAGTAACAGTATGGAACACTAGTTCCCTTCCAAGTACACGTTTTCATATTTTCCACTACTAGATCTTCCCTTAAGAAACCCAGGCTTGGTTATTTTTATTATGGTCATCAAACAAGCATGAATGTGTATGAAATAGTTTCATACTAACACGGTATAATCAGTATTAGGTTCAGGGAAATAAATAATCAATCATAGATGATATACAGTCACACAAACGAGCAAAATAGTGTATGTTCATATTCAGGGTAGCATGACAGTACAGTACTAAAACAGTGATTCATGTCACTATAGAAATGCAAATCAAGATCCGTCAAAGGATCTGGAAAATAGACATCCGCGCAAATCCAACGAATATAATTAAGTCATATAGTACTTCACAACATCTTAACTCAAAATAGGTTCGAAAACAAAAATCATGTTCAGTCAGAAATCAAGAAAACGAATTCTCAGTCAGGAAAACTGCATCAAAACCTCTCAAATAAATTAAGGAAAAATCTGGGGTATTTCCCTATATGTCTAGAATCAAAATATAAAGTTTCCAAATTTTCTAGTAAGAATAGATCAGTCATCAAAAATACCAAAGCACCAAGAAAACATAGTTTAGCAAATCTGGAAATCTCAACACTATTGTACGAAAACTAAGATATCTCGCAATCAGTGAATTGAAATCCAATTCCCCAAAGAGATACGAAAATAGATAGAATTTACTTTCATATTTCACAAATAATTTTCATACAGTATAAGGAATCATGGTGAAAATAGGATTCTTTATAGAACAGCAAGCAAAACACAGCACGAGTAGATTTGAGAAAATAACATGGAACATCACATAAAACTTATCAATGAAATTCATCAAAATTCTGGGTAATCCCTAACTTCATAAAGAAACACTGACCAAAATATTGGATCAAGATAATATGTATAGAATAGTTCTTGAAAATAGTTTGTTAATAAAATTAACCCAAAACAGAATCTAAAATACATCGACACCACTGTACGAAAACAGCCATAACTCAGTCATATGAAATCCAAATCAAGCAAAACTAGTAGGGTTTGAAAATAGACAAAATTATCTAAAATTTATATTTTATACTGGATTCAAGATACTGGCTGTAGCATAGACGAAAACAGAAAACAAATCAGAACATCCAGAAAATACAGATTTCGCACTTCAAAACAAGAACATCATAACTTCAAGAATATTGATTCAAACACATCCAAACTTGAAATACAACCTACCAAGCATCTAAACATCATGATTTAGGGTTATTAACATATCCACACCTATTAATTCTCATGGGTCTTAATCCAAACACAAATTCACACAATTATTCACATACATGACTAAAAATCAAGAATTGGGCAATTTCTAGGTTATCACATATTCAGATTTGTGTCATGAGTCATCTATGGCCAAATTATCACAATAGAGACAAAACCCATTACGGAAATCACAATCTTTGGTTGTCTCTAGACGCAACTACACTATAGGTGAATTTTTTGACTTGTATCAAACAAATGAATTGGAGTACAAGTTATTTGCCTTAATTAGGGGATGAAGAATGATGCAATATGAAGAGAAGGGAAACCCACGAACAAAATCCACCACAAGCAATGAATCCAAGCCCAACGAATGAAAACTACCCACGAACGATCTCCTTGAAGCAACGACGATCAAAGTGGCAAACACCCACTTTGAGAACACCACAAGATTGGATGATGCAAGAGTTGATGTTGATGGTGGTGATGGTGGTTGCCGGCAACAAGCAAGGGAAGATGGAGGGCTCAGTTGTAAGAGGTGTAGTATGGCCGGAGGGGGTTGTGGTGGCCGGTAATGGGGCTCGGCCTAGGGAGGGATGGTGTTGGGTTTGGGGGTTGATGCAGGCTGGGAGCACACAAAGGAAGGGGAGGTCGGGATTAGGAGAGGGAGAGAGAGATTTAGGGTTAAGGTTTAGGGTTTTAGGATTAGGGGTTTATATATAGGAGTTTAAAGTTGGTTAATGGGTTGTGGGTATTAGTATCTAGTAATAGGTATACAATTGGGTAATGGATATTGGGTCAAATAACAATACGAATACAACTAGGATTGAGATTTTTGGCTTTGGAAATCTTATTAGGGGATAAAATAATGGGAAAAGGAAAATACAACCAAAATACCACCATAACACCAAGAGAAAAATAAAATAAAGGGAACGAGACCAAAAATATGGAAAAGATCAAAATGATGAAAAACGAGACAAAAGAGACAATCAATCAAACACAAGAAACTCAAAATGAAATAAAATAGAATATATATTGAAAACAAATCCAATATACGGTTCAGAAAAATACAAGAGGTATAAAATACACCGAAAATGAAAAAAATACACTCCAAAATACATAAAATGAAAAACAGGGGTTACAATCCTACCCACCTAACAGAAAAATTTCGTCCTCGAAATTCAAAAGAAAGATACATAGGGTAACCCCAAAAACAAAGAAAAAGACAACACAAAACCAAAACAACTACTCAAACAAATGAGGAAACTTCTGCTGAATTTCCTCCTCCAGCTCCCAAGTCGACTCACCAGGCGAGTAAGGATTCCAAGCAACAAGAACCAACTTGATGACCTTGTTCTTAAGCACTTTCTCCCGCCGATCCACAATAGTAACTGGCGGAATCTCACAAGTCAAATCCGGCCGAACGGTCAACTTAAAATAGTCGATCACGTGGCTCTCATCTCGGATATACCTCCTGAGTTGTGAGACATAGAAAACATCATGCACTCCTGATAAAGCTGGTGGCAATGCAAGACGATAGGCCACCTTGCCTACTCGCTCCAAAATCTCAAACGGTCCAATAAACCTCGGGTTAAGCTTGCCCCCGCCACCGAACCGAATGACACCGCGCCACGGCGATACCTTAAGGAAAACATGGTCACCAACAACAAACCCCAAAGCCCTACGATGGACATCCTTCCACCTCTTCTGCCTGTCCTGAGCTGCCTGCAAGTGGTTCCTGATCTGAACCACAACATCCACTGTCTTGGTGATCAACTCTGGACCCAACAACTGCCTCTCACCAATGTCATCCCAGTACACTGGTGATCTGCACTTCTGTCCATAGAGTGCCTCGAACGGAGCAGCTTTAATACTGGCTTGAAAGCTGTTATTGTACGAGAACTCTACTAGATGCAAATGATCCTCCCAAGACCCACCAAACTGATGCATGCAAGATCTTAACATGTCATTAAGAATCTGAATAGTTCGCTCTGACTGTCCATCAGTTTGAGAATGAAAAGCTGTACTGTACTTTAATTTGCTCCCCAAGCTGTTCTGAAGACTCTCCCAGAACTGAGATCTGAATCTCGTATCCCTGTCAGATACAATACTGACTGCAACCCCATGAAGTCTAACAATCTCTTGCATATACCTCTCAGCAAGGCTCTCAGTAGACTGACCGACATGAAAAGGAATGAAGTTAGCACTCTTCGTCAAACGGTCGACAATCACCCAAATAGCATTATAACCCTTAGGACTCCTCGGCAAAGCAGTCAAAAAATCCATAGTGATATGTTCCCACTTCCACTCTAGAATAGGAAGCAGTTGAAGAAGTCCAGCGGTTCTCTGATGTTCTGCCTTAACCTGCTGACAGACCAAACACTGAGAAACAAACCGAGCAACAGCCCTCTTCATACCATGCCACCAGAAATGAAGCTTCAAATCCTGATACATCTTAGTACCTCCAGGATGGATAGAATATGAAGACTGATGAGCTTCTTCAAGCAACCTCTGACGAACTTCACCCTTAGGGACACATAATCGGGAACCAAAACGAAGCGAACCATCTGCATGAATAACCATGTTCGTCCTAGACCCAGACTCAACCTCAGCTCGAAATACCTACAACTGCGCATCACTAGCCTGCACCTCTTTAATCTGCTCAACAAGAGACGACTGAAGCTGGAGCGCCAAACAACTCCGACCAGAACTCGGCAACACAACATCCAACTCCAACCTTCTCATCTGCTCAATGAGATGACTCTGCTGAGTAAGAAACATAACTGCTGGTCTCCTGCTCAAAGCATCAGGCACCAAGTTTACTTCACCAGGATGGTATTGCAAACTGATGTCATAATCAGCCATAAGTTTTAACCAACACCTTTGCCTCATGTTCAACTCCTTCTGGGTGAAGACGTACTTGAGTCTTTTGTGGTCCGTAAAGATCTCCACCCGGTCTCCAAGTAAATAATGTCTCCACAGCTTCAAAGAAAAGATCACTGCCGCAAACTCCAAGTCATGAGTAGGATAGTTCTTCTCATGCGGCCTCAACTGCGATGAATACGCGACAACACGGCCCTTCTGCATAAGAACTGCTCCAAGACCCTTACCAGAAGCATCACAGTAAACCACAAATCTGCCCGAACCCTCTGGAATAGTCAACACAGGCATTGACGTCAATCTGTTCTTCAACTCAACAAAAGCCTGATTACACTCATCAGACCAACAAAACTTCTGATCCTTCCCAGTCAATTTAGTCAAAGGTCCTACTATCTTCGAAAAATCATGGATGAACTTCCGATAATAACTAGCCAAACCAAGAAAACTCCTGACTTCTGAAACTGACTTAGGAATACGGCAATCCTTCACAGCTTCAACCTTCACAGGATCCACAGAAATACCATCACCAGAAACAATGTGCCCCAAGAAAGAAATCCTGTCGAGCCAAAACTCGCACTTGCTAAGTTTCCCATAGAGTTGATTCTCTCTCAATGTCTGCAGAACCACTCTAAGATACTCATCATGATCTTCCCGATTCTGAGAATACACCAAAATATCATCAATGAAGACCACCACAAATCTATCCATGAACTGAGAGAAAATCCAGTTCATAAGACTCATGAATACAGCCGGCACGTTCGTGACCCCGAACGACATCACAAGATACTCATAGTGTCCGTATCTAGTCCTGAAAGCAGTCTTCTGTATATCTGCAGCCTTCACCATGACTTGGTGATATCCAGAACGAAGATCCAACTTCGAGAAAACAGCAGCCCCACTCAGCTGATCAAACAAATCATCGATCCTGGGCAACGGATACCGATTCTTCACAGTAACTTTGTTCAGCTCTTGATAATCCATGCACAGTCGACAACTACCATCTTTCTTGTCAATAAAAAGGACTGGAGCACCCCAAGGCAAAACACTAGGTCTGATGAAACCCATATCAAGCAACTGCTGAATCTGCACCTTAAGCTCTGCCAGCTCAACCGGTGCCATCCTGTAGGGATTCTTCGATATCGGTTCTGTTCCAGGCTAAACATCAATACCGAAATCCACTTCCCTATCAGGGGGTATGCCAGGTAACTCATCTGAAAAAACATCCAAGAAATCCCAAATTACTAGAGGCACAGCCTCACAGCCTGAGTGCAATTCCATCGCACAATCCACCTGTTCAACAACAATCTTTGCTCGACCAAGAGAAGATTCTCCGGCATGGAACTCAAATTCTGCTCGATCTGAAATTCTGAAGACAACTTTCTTGGCACGGCCATCAATAACGGTATGGGCTTCACCCAACCAATCCATACCCAGAATAACGTCGAATCCTGAATTTCCAATTATAATCAGGTTGGTTTTAAAATCTGCATCCCCAATAACAACGGAACATTGCATGCACTCACGGGAACAACTGACAACTCCACCACCTGTCACGATATTCCAAGCCTCTGATATGTTGCTACACTCCAACTGATGGCGAGCGACAAATCGAGAGGAGACAAAAGAATGGGTTGCTCCAGAATCAAAAAGAACATGGGCAGGAAAAGAGCAAACAAGGATGATACCTAAAAGAATCAAAAGATAAGGAGAAAGCATAGACAATCAAGAAATAGAGAGATGCAAACAAAGAATCAAGGGATTGAATAAGAAGGAATCAAAATGGAGGGAATAAGACTAGTATCCAGAATCAAAGATGGTATAAATTTCATTTATGCATGCATGGTTGGTGAGATATTGCGCAGATCCCAGTTCGAACTAAGCTTGTCTAATATACTAGGCAACTAATACATTAGTCAAACCTGACGCTCTGATACCACTAAAAACCCTATCACGCCTCGCTTCCCAAAAAGAATACGGAATATGGATACGTAACAAAAGCCCAGCGAATGATTTTCATCATCCATATATTGTTCAAAAATCTTTACAATATCTCACACAAATAATCAGAGTCGGAAGCAAAAGTATCAACCAACATGCAAAATTGAAACAAAACACCAACAGAAATTTACTTGAAACCAAGTACAATATTCTCAAATAAATCAGAGTCTGGAGAAAAACAACATCCTGGGTTACATCGCCCAAATACAATGAATATCCAACAAACCAAATACACTTTATTCAATGTTCAAGCAACAATAAAATACTAATAATAAAGCAGAATCTCCAGCACTAATACATCATCTCGCCAATACCATCTGGCAGTCGTCCATCCTGATCTGCAATTAGTAAATTTGCAGGAGAAGGAGAAAAGAAGAAAACAAGTAACCGTCAATTGCAAGTCGCGAGTCACAAATAATGTAGGATACAAGCACATGGGGAAACTAACTAATAACATGGCAGTCAACTAGCATGGTATCCTAACAGTACAGTTGTTTATGTCAAATGTAGTGTCATATGGAAACTAACAGTCTCTAGTAACAGTAAACTCAGTATATCAGTGAATGAGGATAACAGTATAACAGTATCAGTCCAACAGTATCAGTCTAACAATATCATTCTAACAGTATAAGTCTAACAGTATCAGTCTAACAATAACAGTTTTATGTTCTTACAGTCTTGAGTGTATTACTAGCTAGGTAGCACTTCATGCGCCCCAAAATCATATCACATGGTTGCTACAACAAACAGTTTCGCTTTTAGATTTCATAGTGGACCATGATGGGGCAGTGTACTCAGGATCAGTAACAGCAGCAGTAACAGTAACAGTCAGAACCTAGTGGTTCTCTTCTACTCTACACCTTCCTATGAAAAGTAATGTAGATAGGGTCAGTAACAGTAACAGTAACAGTAACAGTATGGAACACTAGTTCCCTTCCAAGTACACATTTTCATATTTTCCACTATTAGATCTTCCCTTAAGAAACTCCGGCTTGGTTATTTTTATTATGGTCATCAAACAGGCATGAATGTGTATGAATCAGACTAACATGGTATAATTATTATTAGGTTTAGGGAAACAAATAATCAATCATAGATGATATATAGTCACACAAACGAGCAAAATAATGTATGTTCATATTCAGGACAACATGACAGTACAGTACTAAAACAGTGATTCTTGTCACTACAGAAATGAAAATCATGATCCGTCCAAGGATCTAGAAAATAGACATCCGCACGAATCCAATGAATATAATTAAGTCGTATAGTACTTCACAACATCTTAACTCAAAACAGGTTCGAAAACAGAAATTATGTTCAGTCATAAATCAAGAAAACGAATTCTCAGTCAGGAAAACTGCATCAAAACCTCTCAAATAAATTCAGGAAAAATATGAGGTATTCCCCTATAAGTCTAGAATCAAAATATAAAGTTTTTGAATTTTCTAGTAAGAATAGATTAGTCATCAAAAATACAAAAGCATCAAGAAAACATAGTTTAGCAAATCTAGAAATCTGAACACTGTTGTAAGAAAAATAAGATTTCTCGCAATCAGTGAATTGAAATCCAATTCCGCCAAAGGGATATGAAAATAGATAGAATTTAATAACTTTCATATTTCACAAATAATTTTCATATAGTATAAGGAATCATGGTGAAAATAGGATTCTTTATAGAACAACAAGCAAAATACAGCACGAGTAGATTTGAGAAAATAGCATGGAACATCACATAAAACTTATCAATAAAATTCAACAAAATTCTGGGTAATCCCTAACTTCATAAAGAAACACTGACCAAAATATTGGATCAAGATAATATGTATAGAATAGTTCTTGAAAATAGTTTGTTAATAAAATTAACCCAAAACAGAATCTAAAATAGATCGATACCTCTAAAAGTCACACTTATTCACATAAAATTAACATAGCCACACTTATTAATTCACATGGGTCTTAATCCAAACACAAATTCACACAATTATTCACATACATCACTAAAAATCAAGAATTGGGCAATTTCTAGGTTATCACAAATCAAGATTTGTGTCATGAGTCATCTATGGCCAAATTATCACAAGAGAGAGAAAATCCATCAAGGAAATCACAATCTTTGGTTGTCTCTAGACCCAACTACAATATAGGTGAACTTTTTGACTTGTATCAAACAAATGAATTGGAGTACAAGTTACTTGCCTTAATTAGGGGATGAAGAACGATGCAAATACGAATAGAATCAAAACCCACGAACCAAATCCACCACAGGCAACGAATCCAAGCCCAACGAACGAAAACTATCCACGAACGATCTCTTTGAAGCAACGACGATCAAAGTCGCAAACACCCACTTTGAGAAAACCACAAGAAAGGATGATGCAAAAAGTTGATGTTGATGGTGGTGATGGTGGTTGCCGGCAACAAGCAAGGGAAGATGGAGGGCTCGGTTGTAAGAGGTGTAGTATGGCCGGAGGGGATTGTGGTGGCCGGTAATGGGGCTCGGCCTAGGGAGGGATGGTGTCGGGTTTGGGGGTTGATGCAGGCCGGGAGCACACAAAGGAAGGGGAGGCCGGGATTAGGAGAGGGAGAGAGAGATTTAGGGTTAGGGTTTAGGGTTTTAGGATTAGGGGTTTATACATAGGAGTTTAAAGTGGGTTAATGGGTTGTGGGTATTAGTATCTAGTAATAGGTATACAATTGGGTAATGGATATTGGGTCAAATAACAATAGGAATACAATTAGGATTGAGATTTTTGGCTTTGGAAATCTTATTAGGGGATAAAATAATAGGGAAAAGGAAAATAAAACCAAAATACCACCATAACACCAAGAGAAAAATAAAATAAAGGGAACGAGACCAAAAATAAGGAAAAGATCAAAATGATGAAAAACGAGACAAAAGAGACAATCAATCAAACACAAGAAACTCAAAATGAAATAAAAAAGAATATATAATGAAAACAAATCCAATATACGGTTCAGAAAAATACAAGAGATATAAAATACACTAAAAATAAAAAAATACACTCTAAAATACATAAAATGAAAAACAGGGATTACAGTTATCAACAGACAAGATAGTGCATGAAATAGTGTCAAACTATCATGGTATAATCAGTATTTGGTTCTGGGAAACAGATAAACATGCATAGAGGATATACGGTCACATAAACGAGCAAGATAGTGTATGTTCATATTCAGGACAGCATGACAGTACAGTACTAAAACAGTGATTCCTTTTACTAAAGAAATCCAAATTTAAATCCGTTAAAGAATCTGGAAAATAGACTTCCACACAAATTCTGTGATTATATATAAGCCATATAGTATTTCACAAAATCATAACTCAAAACTGATTTGAATCCAGAAAATATGTTAAGCCAGAAATTAGTAAATCGTATTCGATGATAGGAAAACAGCATTAAAACTCCTCAAATAAATCCAGGAAAAATCTAGGGTAAACCCTTATATGTCTAGTATCAGAATATAAAGTTTCATTATATTCTAGTAAAATTAGTTCAGTCAACAAAAATTAGATAACATCAAGAAACGATAGTTTGGCAAATCTGGAATTCCCAACACTGCTGTACGAAAACTATAATATCTCGCAAACCGTGAAACGAAATCCAAATCCGCCAAAGGGAGATGAAAATAGACAAAATAAGATAACTTTCATATTTCATAAATATTTTCCATACAGTAGAAGAAAATTGGGTGAAAATACGATTCTTTACAGAATAGCGAGCAAAATACAGCAAGTATAGCTTTCATAAACAAGCATGAAACGGCATATAAAACTTATCAATAAAATCCACCAAAATTCTGGGGAATCCCTAGATAGATATAGAAATACTGCGCAAAGTTTCAGATCAAAATAATATATTTAGGACTAACATCAAAATAGTTTAATCATTAAAATCATCAAGAAACGAAATCTGGAAATAGAATATACCTCTGTAGTAAAATAGCCATAACTCACTCATACGAAAACGAAATCAATCAAGGTCATAGAGTTTGGAAAGAAGACAGATTTCTCTACAATTTATGTCTAATACAAAAATTAAGAATTCTGATCTTAATAAGGTATAAAATAAAAATCAAAACTGATCATCGACAAATACAGATTTTCTCTTGAAAACAAAACCAACATAAACCACACAAAACTCGTTCCAATCACAATCAATGTAGCGCCCCAAATTTCTAATATGAGAGCTTAGAAAATAAGTGGCGAAATCCCAGCAATCCACTTCAATACAACAATAAACACCAACAACACCACTAAAATTTTTCTTCTTTATTACAACAATTATTACAATTACAGCGGAAGTCTAAACGTCTCAACACACATTAATATTTTAATTACAACTCAGTAATGATCTCAAATATCCTTTACAGTTTTACACCAATCACTAAATAATCAATTATCTCAACCTGCCCACTCAAGCATCCAACCTCCAATCTAAGCAATAACCTGCAACATGTGAGGCTAGAGTTGAACCCTAACCCCAAAACTACGGGGTCAGCCATAAATGGTGTGAGTGGTAACAAATCAAACCAATAGCATAAATGAACTTAAAACATAATATCCAACAAATAATAATCAAACACTAACGTATGAAGTACGACAAAAGAATAATGGGTGATACCAAAACCAAAAGCCAAGTGTGTAAAAACAGGAAATCCGAATGCATAAAAGTGATTCAAGAAAACATCATGACTACATGCTGACAACGATGACTACTAAGAGATGAAGATAAACTATGATAATTTGCCCATGCTTGATCATTCCGGAGATTGATCCCACATCACAGGTATTTTTCCTGGATAATTCAGGAGATCATCCCACATCTAAACATAGGTTCCTTATCACAATAATACCCCAAAAGCGTCGCCTCGACTCCGATCATTCCGTAGTTCAATCCCACATCACAAGATAATTACTTGGATAATTCAGGAGATATACCTCACATCACAGGTTAACTACCTGGATAATTCCGGAGATAAATCACACATCACAAGTTAACTACTTGGATAATTCAGGAGATTAAATCCTACATCAAAAACCATACTGAGGTGCATAACTCAAGTTCCCATTCGTCATGACACTACTAATGCCTGTCCTTATTAGTTTGGGTTACTGAACAAATCTCCTAGAGTAGTGTACCCTACCGGACTCAAAATCTGAATAACTGAAAATTTTCCTCGATGGGCCTCAACAAATAACTGAACAAACACCGGTATACTAGGGTCACCTACCTCTAGAGACTCAAAAACAAATATCTGAACAAATTCCACTTAACAAGTGGCTCAACAAAATATCTCAAAATCATGTTCTTAACTGAACATCTCAAAATCAAATACTGAACAAATATCTCAACATCAAATACTGAACAATATCTCAGAATCAAGTACTGAACAAATGTCTCAAAATCAAACACTAAACAAAATATCTCAAATCAAATACAAAGATCCTACAGGACCAGTCGACTGCATAAAGAACCAGTCGACTGTCCAGAGGACATATCCCAACATTTTACAAAAATAATCTAAGGCATGACCAGTCGACTTGACAAGTCATCAGTCGACTACCCCGAGACAAATTCAAATGGTCCTCATCAAAATAATCTAAGTATTTAAGTCGACTGAAAGGTCATAGGTCGACTGTCCCGAAAGGACTGAACAAAATCACAAACAGAGGATCAGTCGACTGACCTCAGTCTAGGTCGACTGTCCCGAACAAAACTCAAAGACTGAAAATACACAGTAGGCTCGTACTAGTCGACTGCTTCGCAGTCCAGTCGACTGTCGGCTACAGATTTACAAAAAGTATAGGTCTGAACAGAAATCAAACGGGAGTATTCTAAAGATTCATCGATCATAAAATCAATTTATATCCAGGCAAATAAACAATTCTCAATAATCTCCATCATGGTCACATTACTCAATCGATCAATTTCTCCAATCTCATATTCTCATGATCTCAATTCTTAATTCTCCCATTAGGGTTTTTCTCAACAAAATGTCTTCCATAACTTAATCCAAATCTGATTTACAACCATAAGGTCCAGGTGTTTACTATCTAATCACAACAAAATCAATTCTTAATATGTCTCCCAACAATACGATCTCATAGATCAACATTTCCTCAACAAATCTTAATATTTTCTCATACATGGTTCAAATATCAACAAGAGTTCTCATCCTCCATAACAAATAAAAGATCCATACCATACATTCAATGGGACTAACAAAATAATGGCATAATGATCACAAACAAGCATAACAAGATCTTACGTCATTCATCAATCAAGACAAACAAAACAAGCAAAGCAAAACAAAACAACAAAACAAACCACTCACCTTTGATTTGATGAAAATCCGCCAAAAGCTTTCTCCTTGCTAGATCCAAGAATCCTCCTTTTTGCTCCTCAAAATAATCTCAAATTCTGTGAGTTCTCAATGACGGTTGGGAAAAGGATTTCCCTTATATATGCCGGATAGAATATTAGGGTTATATTCCCTCTTTTGCAAAATACTCCTTTCCCAAAACACATCTTGCATATATAATTCTATTCTTGAAATTTATATCAAATATCATTTAAGTTAGGATCTAATAGAATTTTTTTTTTTTTTTTTTTAAACTTCAACAAATACTGATCGGAATGTCCAGCAAATGCATTTTGCACTTCAACCCTCAAAATGTCAATTTTGCAAATAAGTCCTTCTTTTCTCAAAAATTGCAAATAGGCATGATTAATTTCAGAAAAATCTGGAAAAATATTAAATAATTTTCAAATAATAAATAAGGATTTTTCATAAGGAAAACTAAATTTTTCAAACTTCTCAAAAGTCATTTGCACGTGTTTTGCACGTGTACAAAAGATAAATTTCCTAGAAAATATTTTTCAAATACTCAAAATCATTTAAAGTTCATTTTCAAATAATTAAAATAATATTTGAAAATACGGGGTTCTACATCACTCCCTCCTTAGAAGAGTTCTGTCCTCAGAACTACTACTAATGAGTTCAAACACATACCAACAAAAGGAAACAATACTTCATAGATAGATCATAATCCAAATAATTTCATATAACATCACAATCAATTTAAAGATTACATCATGTATCAATCAATAGTTCAATCATTCAAAGAATTCCATTCTCATACAAGAAATACATTCATTCAAACAATTCAGGAAAATCATTCAGCATGCGATCCTCTGGCTCCCAAGTAGCCTCCTCGAACTGTTGATTCCTCCACAATACCTTGACCATAGGTATCACCTTACTTCTAAGGACTTTCTCCCTACGATCAATGATCTCAACAGGCTGTTCCTTGTAGCTCAAGTTCACCTGTAGATCTTCGGAAACTTCTACCAACTGATGGTTCTGGTCGGCCACATACTTCCTTAATAGCGACACATGAAACACATCATGTACTTGCGCTAACTCCTCTGGAAGTATCAATCTGTATGCGGTCTTGCCAATCCTCTCCACGATCTTGTACGGACCAATATACCTCGGCGCCAACTTGCCACCCTTACCAAATCTGATCACTCCTTTGGTCGGAGAAACCTTGAGAAAAACTGCATCCCCAACCTCAAATTCCAAATCTCTCCGTCGAGTGTCAGCATAACTCTTCTGCCGACTCTGAGCTTCAACTAATCTCTTGTGAATCAACTCAATCTGCTCCGACGTCTGTTGCACGATCTCAGGACCATACATCTGCCTCTCACCAACCTCATACCAACATACAGGTGTCCTGCACCTCCGCCCGTACAAAGCCTCATACGGTGCCATCCCAATACTTGCATGGTAACTGTTGTTATAAGCAAACTCAACCAATGCCAAGTATCTCTCCCAACTACCACCAAAGTCCATAACACAAGCTCACAACATATCTTCCAGCACTCGATTCACCCTCTCCGTCTGACCATCTGTCTGCGGATGAAATGCTGTACTGAAATCAGTCCTGGTGCCCAAAGCTGCTTGTAAACTTCTCCAAAACCTTGATGTAAACCTCGGATCTCTGTCAGACACAATCGAAACAGGAACTCCATGAAGTCTCACAATCTCTTCAATATATAACTCAGCCAATTTCTCCATCGACCAAGTAATCTTCATGGCTAGAAAATGTGCCGACTTAGTCAATCGGTCCACAACAACCCAAATCGAGTCATTGCCCTTCGAACTCCTCGGCAAACCCGTAATAAAGTCCATACTGATATTCTCCCACTTCCACTCCGGAATGGGTAATGGCTGTAACAATCCTCCAGATCTCTGATTCTCTGCCTTGATCTGCTGACAAGTCAGACACCTTGCCACAAAATCTGCTACATCTCGCTTCATGCCAGACCACCAAAAGTGGGGTTTGATATCTCTGTACATCTTCGTACCTCCTGGATGAACTGATAACAATGTGCTGTGTGCCTCCTGCAAGATACTCTCTTTCAACTCTGCATCGTCTGGAACACACAACCTCTCACCCAACCAAAGAACTCCATCTTGGACACGAAATTCTGATAACTTGCCTTCTGAAACCTGCTGCAACATCTTCTGGATCTCTGCATCTGATCTCTGACCTTCCACAATCTTCTCTCTCAAGGACGGCTGCAGCCTCAACTGAGCCAAAGATGCCCCTAAACCTCGCAGTACCACCTCGATACCTGCCTGATCGATCTCTGCTGCCAACTCTCTTTGAGTAGTGATCAACCTTGACAAACTACTCTTCCTGCTAAGTCCATCAGCCAGTACATTCGCCTTGCCCGGATGATACTTGATCTCAGGACGAATGTCTTCCAATACCTCCAACCATCTTCTCTGACGAAGATTCAAATCCCTCTGCTGATAGATATACTTCAGGCTCTTGTGGTCAGTGTACATATTGACCTTCTCACCATAAACATAATGCCTCCACAGCTCCAAGGCATAAATGATAGCTGCTAGCTCCAAATCATGCGTCGGATAATTCTTCTCATGCGGACGCAACTGCCTCGAACCATACGCAATGACCTTGCCTTCCTGCATCAAGACACAACCCAAACCTCTGAGAGATGCATCGCTGTAGATGTCATAATCCTTCCCTGCTTGCGGCAATGCTAATATAGGTGCAGTAGTCAAACTTTCCTTTAACTCAAGGAAACTCTCCTCGCACTTATCGGTCCATAAAAATGCCACATTCTTCCGGGTCAAACCTGTCAATGGAACTGCAATCTGGGAATACCCCTGAATAAACCTCCTGTAGTAACCAGCTAATCCCAAGAAGCTTCTGACTTCCTTCACTGATGTCAGCCTGGGCCAATCCTTCACTGCTTCCACTTTCTGAGGATCAGTAGCCACTCCCTCCTTAGAAAGAATGTGACCAAGGAAAGCTACCTCAGACTTCCAAAATTCACACTTCGACAATTTGGCATACAAGCTGTGCTCCTGCAATGTCTGTAATACCGCTGTCAAGTGCTTAGAATGATCCTCCTCCGACTTCGAATATACCAAAATATCATCGATGAAAACCACCACGAAGGAATCAATGAATGGCCTCAACACCCGATTCATCATATCCATGAAAACTGCTGGCGCATTCGTCAACCCGAATGGCATCACCAAAAATTCATACAACCCATGACGAGTCCTGAACGCTGTCTTGCTCACATCTTCCTCCTTGACTCGCACCTGATGATATCCTGACCTCAAGTCAATCTTCGAAAATACCGCTGCTCCTCGAAGTCTGTCGAACAAATCATCTATCCGCGGCAGTGGGTACTTGTTCTGAATAGTCACCCTATTCAACTCCCTGTAGTCAATGCACATCCTCATCGACCCATCCTTCTTCTTGACCAACAACACTGGCGCTCCCCACGGGGATGAACTCGGTCTGATAAGCCCTTTGCTCAAAAGCTCCTCAATCTGCTTCTTCACTTCATCCTGCTCTACAGGTGCCATCCTGTACGGAGCCTTGGAAATCGGCGCACTCCCCGGCTGAACATTGATGCAAAACTCCACATCTCTCTGCGGCGGTAATCCTGGAAAATCATCCAAGAACACCTGAGGAAACTTTCGAACCACCGGAATGCCCTTGACTTCATCTGCAATAGACTTCTTAGATACCATTGCAGCCACCTGCGGGATCTTCTTCTTCCCTTGGAAAGTTACTGCAGGTCCACCTGGTGCTTTCACCAACACCTCCTTCTGCTTGCAATCAATTGTGGCATCATATATAGCCATCCAATCGATGCCTACGATGACATCCACTCCCAACACTTGTAGCTCGATCAAGTCGATGCCGAACATCCTTCCACCAATCTCGATATCACAGCCCTCGTAATATCGATCCGCTACTAGCTCTTCACCTGACGGCGTTGCCACCGACAAAACCCTGTCTGGAAATAGCTTAGGTTCCAAACCTAAGATCTTTGCAAAACTTGGCGATACAAATGTATGCGATGAACCAGTGTCAAACAAAACCTTTGCTTTTATTTCATTTATTAAAACAACTCCTGTTACAATACGAATGATACTCAATCTTAAATTGTTCTGAAATAAAAGCTTTTATTCATTACACTGATTCAAAAATGAAAGAAATCAAAATTCCTGCATACCCTGTATTACATCTTCCGAGTTTCTCGCATCCTCCTCGGTCAATGCAAATACTCGCCCTTGCCTCTTCGGGACTTTGCTTCCACCCGAACCATCTTTCTTCAGTTGTGGACAATGGGGCTTTGAGTGTCCAGTCTGCCCACACTGAGAACAAACATGCTCTGCCAACTTCGGACATGCTGACCTGTAATGCCCTACTTCCTTGCAGTAGTAGCAGGTCACTCCCTGAGCTCCAGGTGCCTTCTGCACCGGTCCACTGAACTTCGCCTGCTTCGCGGGGAATCCCTTCCCACTCTGGCCTGATGCTGGCCTCTTGTTCCGGTTCCATGATTCCTGCTTCTTCTGAAACAAGTCCATATCTTCTTCAGTCATCGCGGCCCTCCTGACCAGCTTCTCGAATCTCCTGATACCCAACGGAACCATCCTTGACCTCAAGTTCGGCCTCAAGCCCTGCTCAAACTTTTTGGCCTTCTTTGCTTCATCCGTGACCAACTCTGGTACATACCTTGAAAGTTGAGCAAATTTCGTCTCATACTCCCGAACAGTCATGCTCCCCTGCTGAGGGTTCATGAACTCAGTCGCCTTCTTCTCCTGAACATCAAGAGGAAAGAAACGATCTCTGAATTCCTCCAGAAAAGCTTCCCATGTCAAAGGCTGATCTCCCAGAGTCCTCTTCAGTGACTCCCACCAGACACCAGCGTCTTTTTCAAGTTGCATAGAAGCCAAACCTTACTGGCTGCTGGAGTCTCCGATACTTCGAAGATCGTCTCCATCTTCCGAATCCAATCGTCTGTTGCTGTTGGATCAGCTTGCCCCTCAAAGACTGGTGGCCTCATCCTCTTAAAGGATTCAATCTGCTTTATGGGGTCGGCATTCACCAATCCATGCCCAGCTCCATGATTCGGCGGCGGCATCTGCTGCTGCGCTTGCTGCTGCGCCACATTGAATGCCATCAATGTGTTCAAGGTCTGATAAACCTTAGCAAACTCAGCCTCTAGGTCAATTCCCGCTCCTCGAGAACTACCCGATCCATCCTCATTGTTGCCACCATTTCTACCTCGGGGTGCAACCATCGTGATTACTGCAAAACGAGGGTAAAGTTAGAGCACACATACAATTCAAACTCAAATCATTACCCTATGGCAAGGCCATAACCATACCCCAAACCATGATTTCAAACCAAACATCATAATTTAATTCTATGTGATACTCACACTCTGATGTCCACACCTAGGTACTCACTCTCTAGTGTCCACACCTAGGTTGGTTGTCATACTATGTCTATTATTACATTGAAGCAGAGCTCTGATACCAATCTCTGTAGCGCCCCAAATTTCTAATATGAGAGCTTAGAAAATAAGTGGCGAAATCCCAGCAATCCACTTCAATACAACAATAAACACCAACAACAACACTAAAATTTTTCTTCTTTATTACAACAATTATTACAATTACAGCGAAAGTCTAAACGTCTCAACACACATTAATATTTTAATTACAACTCAGTAATGATCTCAAATATCCTTTACAGTTTTACACCAATCACTAAATAATCCAATTATCTCAACCTGCCCACTCAAGCATCCAACCTCCAATCTAAGCAATAACCTGCAACATGTGAGGCTAGAGTTGAACCCTAACCCCAAAACTACGGGGTCAGCCATAAATAGTGTGAGTGGTAACAAATCAAACCAATAGCATAAATGAACTTAAAACATAATATCCAACAAATAATAATCAAACACTAACGTATGAAGTACGACAAAAGAATAATGGGTGATACCAAAACCAAAAGCCAAGTGTGTAAAAACAGGAAATCCGAATGCATAAAAGTGATTCAAGAAAACATCATGACTACATGCTGACAACGATGACTACTAAGAGATGAAGATAAACTATGATAATTTGCCCATGCTTGATCATTCCGGAGATTGATCCCACATCACAGGTATTTTTCCTGGATAATTCAGGAGATCATCCCACATCTAAACATAGGTTCCTTATCACAGTAATACCCCAAAAGCGTCGCCTCGACTCCGATCATTCCGTAGTTCAATCCCACATCACAAGATAATTACTTGGATAATTTAGGAGATATACCTCACATCACAGGTTAACTACCTGGATAATTCCGGAGATAAATCACACATCACAAGTTAACTACTTGGATAATTCAGGAGATTAAATCCTACATCAAAAACCATACTGAGGTGCATAACTCAAGTTCCCATTCGTCATGACACTACTAATGCCTGTCCTTATTAGTTTGGGTTACTGAACAAATCTCCTAGAGTAGTGTACCCTACCGGACTCAAAATCTGAATAACTGAAAATTTTCCTCGATGGGCCTCAACAAATAACTGAACAAACACCGGTATACTAGGGTCACCTACCTCTAGAGACTCAAAAACAAATATCTGAACAAATTCCACTTAACAAGTGGCTCAACAAAATATCTCAAAATCATGTTCTTAACTGAACATCTCAAAATCAAATACTGAACAAATATCTCAACATCAAATACTGAACAATATCTCAGAATCAAGTACTGAACAAATGTCTCAAAATCAAACACTAAACAAAATATCTCAAATCAAATACAAAGATCCTACAGGACCAGTCGACTGCATAAAGAACCAGTCGACTGTCCAGAGGACATATCCCAACATTTTACAAAAATAATCTAAGGCATGACCAGTCGACTTGACAAGTCATCAGTCGACTACCCCGAGACAAATTCAAATGGTCCTCATCAAAATAATCTAAGTATTTAAGTCGACTGAAAGGTCATAGGTCGACTGTCCCGAAAGGACTGAACAAAATCACAAACAGAGGATCAGTCGACTGACCTCAGTCTAGGTCGACTGTCCCGAACAAAACTCAAAGACTGAAAATACACAGTAGGCTCGTACTAGCCGACTGCTTCGCAGTCCAGTCGACTGTCGGCTACAGATTTACAAAAAGTATAGGTCTGAACAGAAATCAAACGGGAGTATTCTAAAGATTCATCGATCATAAAATCAATTTATATCCAGGCAAATAAACAATTCTCAATAATCTCCATCATGGTCACATTACTCAATCGATCAATTTCTCCAATCTCATATTCTTATGATCTCAATTCTTAATTCTCCCATTAGGGTTTTTCTCAACAAAATGTCTTCCATAACTTAATCCAAATCTGATTTACAACCATAAGGTCCAGGTGTTTACTATCTAATCACAACAAAATCAATTCTTAATATGTCTCCCAACAATACGATCTCATAGATCAACATTTCCTCAACAAATCTTAATATTTTCTCATACATGGTTCAAATATCAACAAGAGTTCTCATCCTCCATAACAAATAAAAGATCCATACCATACATTCAATGGGACTAACAAAATAATGGCATAATGATCACAAACAAGCATAACAAGATCTTACGTCATTCATCAATCAAGACAAACAAAACAAGCAAAGCAAAACAAAACAACAAAACAAACCACTCACCTTTGATTTGATGAAAATCCGCCAAAAGCTTTCTCCTTGCTAGATCCAAGAATCCTCCTTTTTGCTCCTCAAAATAATCTCAAATTCTGTGAGTTCTCAATGACGGCTGGGAAAAGGATTTCCCTTATATATGCCGGATAGAATATTAGGGTTATATTCCCTCTTTTGCAAAATACTCCTTTCCCAAAACACATCTTGCATATATAATTCTATTCTTGAAATTTAAATCAAATATCATTTAAGTTAGGATCTAATAGAAAAATATATATATATTTTTTTTTAAACTTCAACAAATACTGATCGGAATGTCCAGCAAATGCATTTTGCACTTCAACCCTCAAAATGTCAATTTTGCAAATAAGTCCTTCTTTTCTTAAAAATTGCAAATAGGCATGATTAATTTCAGAAAAATCTGGAAAAATATTAAATAATTTTCAAATAATAAATAAGGATTTTTCATAAGGAAAACTAAAATTTTCAAACTTCTCAAAAGTCATTTGCACGTGTTTTGCACGTGTACAAAACATAAATTTCCTAGAAAATATTTTTCAAATACTCAAAATCATTTAAAGTTCATTTTCAAATAATTAAAATAATATTTGAAAATACGGGGTTCTACAATCAAACATGGTATAGGGTCTACTAAGTGTCCAAACACCATGAAATAGAGTATATAACATATTCACATCATATCACATGGATCTCATCAAACACATAATTTCACCTAATTATCTCACATATATGAATAGATCAAGAACGATCAAACCTAGTTGTTTTCATGCCGATTTTGTGTCGTGAGGCAACTATGGTGAAATAGCACTATAGAGACAAAACCCATAAAAAATAACATGCACACGAGTTGTCTCTAGAACCCAACTATACTATAAGCGGTATTTTTGACTTGTATCATACAAAGGAATTTGAGTACAAGTGACTTGCCTTAACCTGAAGACGAAAACGAAGAACACCAAGAATAACGGAAACAGATCTCGGCAACGAACAAGCCCACGAACAAGAATCATGAACCAAGAAAACGCGAACCAACGACCATGGAACAACACGTGCAAACTCCGTGCACGTGCAACTCAAGCAACCGAGAGAGAAGGGTCGGGAACTCGGCGACGATGATGGATGTGACTACCGCAGTCGACGAGGGATGACGGCAGCGGCACTGGCTTCGGTTGGCATCGCTGCTGCTGTTGCTGGTGCACCGAACAGAGGCCGTGAAAGGGAGAGAACGACGGAGAGAGAGACGGGGAGATGAGGGCCCTCAGTGCAGGGGGTGATGATCAGCAATGAGGGTGCGGTCGGGAGGCGGCGCTAGGGCAGTGGAGCAATGGGTTCCGGGATGGAGTAATGGTTGAAGGTAGGGGATGAAGTCTTGCAGTTTTGGGGTTTGAACAGAGTTGGGGTTTTCGGCAGTAGGGGTTTGGGGGTTGGACGTTTTCACAGTTGGGAGGTTAATAGGAGGCTAGGGTTTTCGATAGGGGAAGAGAAAGAAGAGATGGATTTTTATAGGGTGTAGATATGAGGGTTTAGGAGATATTGGGTATTGGGTAATTGGGTTAATGGGTAGTTTAGGAGTAGTAATAGGATTTGTTCAATTAGGGGTTGATTAGGATCAAATTGTATAGGACTCAAATTAGGATTGTAGGTAAATTTGGCCTTGGTAATCCATTAGGGATCAAAACTAATAGGATTAAGAATAGGGTAACCAACCAAAACAACATGAACACCCAAGAGCAAAATAAAGAGAACAATAATCCAATAAAGAGAAAAGAACAACAATCGATCAAGAACGAAGCAAAAAGGAGAACAAATCAACACAAAGAGCTCAAAATGAAACAATAATTAATATATATTGAAACAACTCCAATATACGGTCCAAGAAAAATACAAGAGAGTACAAATACTTAAGAAGAAGAAAAAATACATCGAAAATATGAAAAACGAAAAACAGGGGTTACAACTCTACCCACCTAACAAAAAGAATTTCGTCCTCGAAATTCAAAAAGAAGATACATAGGGTAACCCCAAAAGAAAAGAAAACAAGGCAAAACAAAACAAAATAACCACTACTCAAACAAATGAGGAAACTTCTGCTGAATCTCCTCATCCAGCTCCCAAGTCGACTCACTAGGCGAGTGAGGATTCCAACCAACACGAACCAACTTGATGACCTTGTTCTTAAGCACTTTCACCGGCCGATCCACAATAGCAACTGGTGGAATCTTAGAAGTCAAATCCGGCTGCACGGTCAACTCAGAGTAGTCGATCACGTGACTCTCATCACGGATATATCTCCTGAGTTGTGAGACATGAAAAACATCGTGCACTCCTGATAATGCTGGCGGCAAAGCAAGATGCAGGACACCCTGCCCACTTGCTCCAAAATCTCAAACGGTCCAATAAACCTGGGGCTAAGCTTGCCCCCACCATCGAACTGAATGACACTGCGCCACGGCGATACCTTAAGGAAAACATGGTCACCAATAGCAAACTCCAAAGCCCTCCGATGGACATCAGCCCCGCTTCTGTCTATCCTGAGCTGCCTGAAGATGCTTTCTAATCTGAGTCACAACATCAACTGTCATGGTAATCAACTCCGGACCCAACAACTACCTCTCACCAATGCCATTCTAGCACACTGGTGATATGCATTTACGTCCATAAAGTGCCTCGAACGGTGCAGCTTTAAGACTGGCCTGAAAGCTGTTATTGTACGAGAACTCTACGAAATGCAAATGGTCCTCCCAAGATCCACCGAACTGCAACATTCAGGATCGCAACATGTCCTCAAGAATCTGAATAGTCCGCTCTGACTGTCCATCAGTCTGGGAATGAAAAGTTGTACTGTATTTCAACTTACTCCCCAAACTAGCCTGAAGACTCTCCCAAAACTGAGATCTGAATCTCGTATTCCTGTCGCGTACAATACTAACGGGAACCCCATGAAGCCTGACAATCTCTTACATGTACCTCTCAGCAAGACTCTCAGTAGACTGTCCGACACGAAAGGGAATGAAATGAGCACTCTTCGTCAAACGGTCGACAATCACACAAACAACATTGTGACCTTTAGGACTCCTCGGCAAAGTGGTCACAAAATCCGTGGTGATATGTTCCCACTTCCACTCCGGAATACGAAGCGGTTGAAGAAGTCCAGCGGTTCTTTGATGCTCTGCCTTTACCTGTTGACAGATCAAACACTGAGCAACAAAACGAGCTACAGCCCTTTTCATACCATGCCACCAGAAATGAAGCTTCAAATCTCGATACATCTTAGTATCGCCAAGATGGATAGAATACAAGGACTGATGAGCTTCCTCAAGCAACCTCTGACGAACTTCACCCTTGGGGACACACAACCGGAAACCTAAACGAAACGAACCATCGGCATGAATAACCATGTCCGATCTGGACCCAGACACAACCTCTGCTCGAAAACCCTACAACTGCACATCACCAGCCTGAACCTCTTTGATATGATTAACAAGAGAAGACTGAAGTTGGAGCGCAAGACAAATCCAACCAAAACTCAGCAACAAAACCTGCAAATCCAACCTCCTCATCTGCTCAATGAGATCACTCTGCTGAGTAAGAAACATAACTTCCAGTCTCCTGCTCAAAGCATCTGGCACCAAGTTTACTTTACCAGGATGGTATTGCAGACTGATGTCATAATCGGCCATCAGCTCCAACCATCGCCTTTGCCTCATGTTTAATTCCTTCTGGGTGAAAATGTAATTGAGACTTTTGTGGTCTGTAAAGATCTCCACGCTGTCTCAAAGTAAATAATGTCTCCACAGCTTCAAAGCATAGATCACTGCCGCTAACTCCAAGTCATGAGTAGGATAGTTCTTTTTGTGTGGCCTTAACTGCCTCGATGCATATGCAACGACACGGCCCTTCTACATAAGCAATGTTTCAAGATCCTTACCAGAAGTATCACAGTGAATTACAAATCCGCCTGAACCATCTGGAATAGTCAACACAGGTGCTGACGTCAATCTGTTCTTCAACTCAACAAAAGCCTCATTGCACTCACAAGATCAACAAAACTTCTGATCCTTTCCTGTCAGTTTAGTTAACGGCCCTACAATCTTTGAAAAATCATGGACAAATTTCCGATAATAGCCAGCCAAAGCGAGAAAACTCCTGACTTCATAAACTGACTTGGGAATAAGCCATTCCTTCACAGCTTTAACCTTGGCTGGATCCACAGAAACACATCGCCAGAAATAATGTACCCCAAGAAAGAAACCATGTCGAGCCAAAACTCGCACTTGCTGAGTTTCTCATAGAGCTGATTCTCCCTCAAAGTCTGCAGAACCACTCTAAGGTGCTCGGCATGGTCGTCCCGATTTCGAGAATATAACAGAATATCATCAATGAAGACCACCACAAATCTATCTAAGAACTGAGAGAAGCTCCGATTCATAAGACTCATGAATACAACTGGCGCATTAGTGATCCCGAACGGCATCACAAGATACTCATAGTGCCCGTATCTAGTCCTGAATGCAATCTTCTGTATATCAGCAACCTTCACCTTGACTTGGTGATACCCAGAACGAAGATCCAACTTCGAGAAAATAGCAGCCCCACTCAACTGGTCGAACAAATCATCGATCATAGGCAAAGGATACCGATTCTTCACAGTAACACTATTTAGTTCCCGATAATCCAGACACAGTCTGCGACTACCATCCTTCTTATTGATAAAAAGGATCGGAGCACCCCAAGGCGAAACACTTGGTCTGATGAAACTCAAATCAAGAAGCTTCTGAATCTGCACCTTAAGCTCTGCTAGCTCAACTAGTGCCATCCTGTAGGGACTCTTCGATATCGGTGTCGTTTCAGGCTGAACATCAATACCAAACTCCACTTCCCTATCAGGGGGTAAGCTAGGAAACTCATCTGGAAAAACATCCAAGAACTCCCGAACTACTAGAGGTGCAGCCTCACAGCCTGAGTGCAATTCCATCACACAATCCACCTGTTCAACTGCAGTCTTTGTTCGGCCAAGAAAAGACTTCCCGACATGGAACTTAAATTCTGCTCGATCTGGAATTCTGAAAATAACTTTCTTGGCCTGGCAATCAATAATGGCATGGGCTTCACCCAACCAATCCATACCTAGAATAACATCGAATCCTGAATTCCTAATGACAATCAAGTTGGCTTTGAAATCTGCATCCCTAATAACAACGGAACATTGCCTGCACTTACGGGAACAAATGACAACACCAATACCTGTCAAAATGTTCCAAGCCTTAGACATGTTGCTACACTCCAACTGATGGCGAGCGAAAAATCGTGAGGAGACAAAAGAATGGGTTGCCCCAGAATCAAAGAGAACACGAGCAGAAAAAGAGCAAACAAGGATGACACCTAAGGAATCCAAAGACAAGGAGAAGGAAAACAGACCATCAAGGGTAAGTGAACAACAATGCAGAAAGATAACGGAAAGAAAGCAAAACAAGACCAAAAGAAGAAAACAAAGAAAAAGCAAAACAACAACAACAAAACAAAAGCAAAAAGATACCTGCCACAACTCCTTCAGCAGTTTCAGCATCTGCAGTAGTCAAATTGAAAGCCTGACCTCTCCTCGGAACAGCGGTCCTCTGACCGACAATCTGATGCTGAGGAGGAAGCAGAGGCCTAACTAGACCACGAGCTGGGCCTGCTTGCTAAACATGACCCCTAGCTGGAAGAGCCACCTGCTGCTACTGTGGACAATCACATACTGAATGATCAGCGGTGCCACACCTAAAGCACCGGCAGTTGACGCGCTAATAGTTCTTACGCTCATACCCAGACATCTGACAGAAGTCGCAAAAACCACCCTTTTGGAAACCAGCAGAAGGATACGGAGCTGCCCTAACCGGATGGGTTGGGACAGGCCTCCGAACAGGACCACCAGAAGGCCTAGCAGTAGGATGCAGAACAGTCCGCGCAGAAGGAACCAAACCACCACGAGCCTGCTCCTGAGCTTGAGCTGCCTCAAGAGATTCAACATAAGTACGCAAACGGAATGAGACAAGATGCCTCTTGATATCCTGCTCAAGTCCATTTGTGAATCTACGAGCCCTATCCTCTTCGGTAGCCACAAGAACGACAGCGAAGCGGCTAAGTCTAGTAAACTCAGCTGTGTACTCGTCCACAGACCTGGAATCCTGTTTCAAGAATTTCATGTTACAATATTGTTTGAACAATTATGTAACAAAATTCCAAAATAGAATAATGACTTGCCTGTTTTAGGGTTAGGAATTGCTGTTCCATCTCAACTCGAGTACTACTGGAGAAGAACTTCTCCAAGAATTCCCGAGTGAAAGTAGTCCAAGCAATAGGCCTCTCAATTCGCTCGGACTCGGCCATCCACCAAATGTGAGCCAAATCCACCAGCTGGATGGAAACTACGTCCACCCTATCAGCCTCTGCAACACTTGCTGCCAAGAGCAAGCGCTCGATTCGGATCAACCACTGTTCAGCCTCCAAAGGCGTCCCAGTACCAGAAAAATGGTCGGAATGCAGCCTCATAAAATCGGTAACTATTCCTGGACGAGGCGAAAGATTTGCCTGCACAGGCACAACGGGAGGCAGAACACGGGCAGCTTCAAGAGCAGCCATCACTAGATCGCTGCAGTTTTGCTGCTGATTGATGAACCGCTCAAGCACAGCAGTGACTACCTCAATCGGATCAGGCTTAGAAGAATTCCCACGAGCTATAGATGCACAAAAATCAAAACAATTAGCATCCAGAATCAAAGTTGATAATAATTCATTTATGCATGCATGGTTGGTGAAATAGTGAGCCGATCCCAGTTCGAGCCAAGCTTGTCTAATATATTAGGCAACTAATATATTAGCCAAATCTAGGCTCTGATATGACTAAAAGCCATGTCACGTCTCGCTTCCTAAAAAGAATACGGAATACGGATACGCGACTCAACCCAGCGAATGATTTGCATCATCCATAAGCTGTTCAGGAATCTTTACAACATCTCACAAAATAATCAGAGTCGAAAGCAAAAGAGTCAACCACACACATGCAAAACTGAATTAATAAACCAACAGAATTTACTTGAAACAAAATGTAATAATCTTAAATAAATCAGATCTGGACAAGACAAACACCTGGGTTACATTGCCCAAAATACAAAGTAATCATCCAAGTACTCAAAATACATTATTCAAAGCAACAATAATAGAAATACTAATAAGTAAGAAATCCAGCACTAATTTGCCAATGCCGCCGGGCAGCTGACCATCCTGATCTGCAATAACTAATTGCAGGAGAAGGAAAGAGAAAACAAGTATCCGTCAATGCAAGTTACGGGCTACTTATAATCTAGGATACAAGTTCATGGGAAAGGTAAACAAATAGCATGGAATAATGTATCAACAGTAATAACTAGCATGAATCAGTAAAACAAAGTCAACTAGCATGGTATACTAACAGTACAAATGAATGTGTCAAGTATAGTGTCATATGGCAACTAACAGTGTCCAATAACAGCAAGCTCAGTATATCAGTGTATCAGTATAACAGTATCAGTCCAACAGTATCACTCTAACAGTATCAGTCTTATGTTCTTACAGTCTTGTGTGTATTACTAGCTAGGTAGCACTTCATACGGCCCAAAATATAACACATGGTTGCTACAACAAACAGTTCTGCTTTTAGATTTTATAGTAGACCATAATGGGGCAGTGTACTCAGGTATCAGTAACAGTAGCAGTAGCAGTAAAAGTAACAGTAACAGTAGTAGTAATAGTAACAGTAACAGTAACAGTAGCAGTAAAAGTAATAGTAACACTAGTATAAAAAGTAAGAGTAACAGTAACAGTAGCAGTAAAAGTAACAGTAACATTAGCAGTAAAAGTAACAGTAATAGTAATAGTAACAGTATGGAACACTAGTTTCCTTCCAAGTACACGTTTCCTTATTTTTCACTACTAGATCTTCCCTTAAGAAACCCCGGCTTGATCACTTTTATTTTGGTTATCAACAGACATGATAGTGCTTGAAATAGTATCAAACTATCATGGTATAATCAGTATTTAGTTCAGAAAAATAAATAAACATGTATAGAGGATATACGGTCACATAAACGAGCAAGAGAGTGTATGTTCATATTCAGGACAGCATGACAGTACAATACTAAAATAGTGATTCCCATTACTACAAAAAATCCAAATTTGAATCCGTCAAAGAATCTGGAAAATAGACTTCCACACGAATCCAGCAATTATATATAAGCCATATAGTATTTCACAAAACTGTAACTCAAAACTGATTTGAATCTAGAAAATACGTTCAGCTAGAAATCAGTAAATCGTATTCAATGATAGGAAAACAGCATTAACACTCCTCAAATAAATCCAGTAAAAATCTGGGGTAATCCCCTATATGTCTACTATTAGAATATAAAGTTTCATAATATTGCAGTAAAATTAGTTCAGTCAACAAAAATCAGATAACATCAAGAAACGATAGTTTGGCAATTCTAGAATTTCCAACACTGCTGTACGAAAACTATAATATCTTGCAAACCATGAAACGAAATCCAAATCCGCCAAAGGGAGATGAAAATAGACAAAATAAGATAACTTTCATATTTCATAAATATTTTCCATACAGTAGAAGAAAATTGGGTGAAAATACGATTCTTTACAGAACAGCGAGCAAAATACAGCAAGTATAGCTTTCATAAACAAGCATGAAACGGCATATAAAACTTATCAATAAAATCCACCAAAATTCTGGGTAATCCCTAGATAGATATAGAAATACTGCGCAAAGTTTCAGATCAAAATAATATATTTAGGACTAACATCAAAATAGTTTAATCATTAAAATCATCAAGAAACGAAATCTGGAAATAGAATATACCTCTGTAGTAAAATAGCCATAACTCACTCATACGAAAACGAAATCGATCAAGGTCATAGACTTTGGAAAGAAGACAGATTTCTCTACAATTTATGTCTAATACAAAAATTAAGAAATCTGATCTTAATAAGGTATAAAATAAAAATCAAAACTGATCATCGACAAATACAGATTTTCTCTTGAAAACAAAACCAACATAAACCACACAAAACTCGTTCCAATCACAATCAAACATGGTATAGGGTTTACTAAGTTTCCAAACACCATGAAATAGAGTATATAACATATTCACATCATATCACATGGATCTCATCAAACACATAATTTTACCTAATTATCTCACATATATGGATAGATCAAGAACGGTCAAACCTAGTTGTTTTCATGTCGATTTTGTGTCGTGGGGAAACTATGGTGAAATAGCACTATAGAGACAAAACCCATCAAAAATAACACACACACGAGTTGTCTCTAGAACCCAACTACACTATAAGCGGTATTTTTGACTTGTATCATACAAAGAAATTTGAGTACAAGTTACTTGCCTTAACCGAAGATGAAAACGAAGAACACCAAGAATAACGGGAACGGATCCTGGCAACGAACAAGCCTACGAACAAGAATCATGAACCAAGCAAATGTGAACCAATGACCACGGAACAACACGTGCAAACTCCGTGCACGTGCAACTCAAGCAACTAAGAGAGAAGGGTTGGGAAGTCGGCGATGATGATGGCTGCAGCTACCGCAGTCGGCGAGGGACGACCGGAGGGATGATGGCGGCAGCACTAGCTTTGGCTGGCATCGCTGCTGCTGTTGCTGGCGCGCCGAACAGAGGCCAAGAGAGGGAGAAAATGACGGAGAAAGAGATGTGGAGATGAGGGCGCTCAGTGTAGGGGGTGATCGGCGATGAAGGTGTGGTCGGGAGGCGGCGCTAGGGCAGTAGAGCAATGGGTTCTGGGATGGAGTAATGGTTGAAGGTAGGGGATGAATTCTTGGGGTTTCGGGGTTTTAACAGAGTTGGGGTTTTCGGCAGTAGTGGTTTTGGGGTTGGAGGTTTGCACAGTCGGGGGGTTAATAGGAGGCTAGGGTTTTCGGTAGGGGAAGAGAAAGAAGAGATGGGTTTTTATAGGGTGTAGATATTAGTGTTTAGGAGATATTGGGTATTGGATAATTGGGTTAATGGGTAGTTTAGGAGTAGTAATAGGATTTGTTCAATTAGAGGTTGATTAGGATCAAATTGTATAGGACTCAAATTAGGGTTATAGGTTAATTTGGCCTTGGTAATCAATTAGGGATCAAAAGCAATAGGATTAAAAATAGGGTAACCAACCAAAACACTATGAACACCCAAGAGCAAAATAAAGAGAACAAGAATCCAATCCAGAGAAAAGAACAACAATCGATCATGAATATATATCAAAACGAAGAACAAAAACCCAATTATATAAATCCAGAGAAGAGAACAATCGAAGAAAAAAGAAGAACAAATCAACACAAAGAGCTCAAAACGAAACAAAAATGAATATATATTGAAACAACTCCAATATACGGTCCAAGAAAAATACAAGAGAGTACAAATACTCAAGAAGAAGAAAAAATACATCAAAACTAAGAAAAACGAAAAACAGGGGTTACAGCCTTACTCTCGGCCGCCTCCTTTCCATCCTTCGTCTTTCCATCAGAAGTGCGGTGGGAACTACGACTAAGAGAAAAATAGAATTGTGAAGGGGGTAGCAAAGAAAACAATGAGAAAATTGTGAAGGATGAGCAGGTGTGAGAAAGCAATATATAGGCATGAAGGGGGCATCGAATATTGTGCACTCATGTGGCAAGCATGGAACAAGCGGGTCCCTAGACCGTTAGTTTCCCCGTCAACGGGACCCTACGAATTCTCACTCTGAGCTTTTGTTACTCCGAGGTTCAGAGTCCTACGCGGTCTCAATCGCAAACAAAGCCTGACTCTCCAATGCCTCCACCCAAGATGACGATCCGACCCCAAAAGGTCATTATAAAACCTCGAAGTTCACAACAAAACCCAATTATTTCATCAACGACGATCGAGTACAACGGGTAGTGGCCAGTCTGCCTTCGGAAAAATACATCGAAAAATAAATCTAAAGCAAGGGCAGCTCCTTCCCAGAAACCGAATGAACATCGACCCCTCCTACAATCCCAAGAATAGACCTGACGTCTGACCCCGACTCCGAAGGAATCTCGGTGGGAGTTGTGGGCAAAACTCCCGGTGAAGGAGGACGAGTGCGTTCATCACTTACGTCTTCAAAGACCCCGTGAGTGGAACTAGCACCACCCCCCAGATTAGAGGGAATCGCGCAAGGAGTCGCGGGAGACGTGACAAAGTTTTGGTCGTGTTCGAGATGGTCGAGACGGAGATGAGGATATTCCCATCGGACGTGCTCGATGGCTTGTTTAAAACCGTGATCCTTGCCATCGACAATCTCATCCGCGCCCCACCAGCTCCAACCGAGCTTTAGCCAATTCACGCGCCAACGTGTCTTTCTTGTCCAACAAAGCCTTTTGGATAGATCGTACCTCATCCAAGTCATCCGCTGGTCTTGCCGGCTTCTTCTCCAATTCCTTCGCCTTCTTTTTCCAAACCTCGGTACGTTCGTGCTCCTCCTAGCATCTTTTCTTACACTATTCTACCTTCTGCTCTGTGAGGCTGAGCAAGCACTCATACTGCCTCTTCATCTCGGCACCATAGATGGCAGTTTACACGGAAAACTTGAAAAGTTAGCAAGGAATGAGCATACTTATAAGGCAAAACACTTGAATACTTACCAGTACTGTAACGCCCCGCCCCAATACTCAGACAATTTATATATTTATTTATTATTTATAGTACAACTGCCCACCACAGGTTGCCTCTTAAAAGGTGGTTAACCAATTAGGTGACTCTTGATCATAGGTAATTTATATTTATTATTTTAATTATCTTGTTATACTCTCTTTCTTAATCAAATCAATCCATACCCTCTCCCCATGATGTCACCAGCATAGCAAAGCCCCCTTAGGCGGGCCCCATTTAACGTCAGCACACGCACTCACGAGAGACAGCAAGACAGCAATCCCCTGCCTGCTCCCCTGCATGTGCACGTGCGCCCCTTGCCACATGGTAGCACTATAGCAGCAGCAGTAGCCTGCTGCTGCCTTTACCCTGGGCCCTACGCACGGAAACTCCAAACAACACCCCCATAGGAAACCCTATGGGGTAGCCACTCCATTCACTATATTATATATATATATATATATATATATATATATATATATATATATATATATATATATATATATATATATATATATATATTATGACTCTTGAAATTACGGGGTGTTACATAACCCTCCCCCCCCCCCCCTCCTTTAAAAATCAGTGTCCTCACCGAGTACAGGGCATGCACAACCTAGTGCAGGATCTCTTTTTAGCCGATATGGAGCAGGAGTACCCTGATTCAGCTAATTCCGGGCCAACTCACTAACCACATCTCCCTCTCAGGCATACACCGCACCCACTCTTTTCCCACACTCAATGTCGAAAGTCAGCTCTGATACAATTTGTAATGCCCCGCCTCAATTCTCAAAAAATTTATATATTTATTTATTATTTATAGTACAACTGCCCACCACAGGTTGGCTCCCAAAAGGTAGTTAACCAATTAGGTGACTCTTGATCATAGGAAATTATATTTATTATTTTAATTAACTTGTTACTCCCGATATGGGATCAAATCAATCCATACCCTCTTTCTTGCACTGACGTCACCAGCACAACAAAGCCCCCTCGGGCGGGCCCCATGCAATGTCAGCACATGCACTCACGAGAGAGAGCGAGACAGCACTCCCCTGCCTTCTCCCCTGCCTGTGCACGTGGCCCCCTTGCCATGTGGCAGCACTGCAGCAGCAGCAGCCTGCTACTGCCTTTACCCTGGGCCCCAAGCATGGAAACTCCAAACAACACCCCCATAGGAAACCCTATAGGGCAGCCACTCTTATATATATATATATATATATATATATATATATATATATATATATATATATATATATATATATATATATATATATATATATCTTGAAATTACGGGGTGTTACAAGTACGTCCCCTTGAGAAAAACGGAGAAAACATGAGTTTGTGGTCTCTTGGGCGAGAGCCTCCCGGTCCCTTGGACGAGCAAGGTTCTCCACTATTTTTTGAGCTACATCCGACTCCATGACCGAACCAAACTCCCCCGTTGACCGATCTAGCCCAGATAACCCCACAACCTTATCGCCAGCCCTCAGCATTCTTTCGCCCAGTTGTCCACTCGGAGCCTCCTTCGAGCCGCTGACCTCCAATGCCTTGGATTTTTTTGGCAAGTGCTCCGAGGCGAGCGATGCGATCTTCCTTTTATGCTTGCGGTCAACTGACAGTGCCTCCCGAGGCTCCGATGCTAGGGCGACTACCACACCAGCACCTGCTGAAAAAATTAGATATCAGATAAGGCAATATACCAGTACAATAATGTGAAAGCAGAGGAACTTACGCAAGCCAACGAAACTTAGGCCTGCATCGACCAATCTCTCATCCGACAATTGTGACCAATCGACACTAGTGCCCTTCTCGGAAAGTCTCTGAAACTCAGTGCTCTCCTCCGAGTTCAGGTCGTGGGACATAGGGGCATCCTTCCTCGGCGAGCCCTCGTACGACCATTCGGTAGGGATGTCCCACTGTTCGGTTCTGCCACGCTTCGCTTCCCAAAAATATGGAACACGAGCACATAACATTAGCCCAACGAATGACTAATTTCATTCATAAGCTGTTTATCCGATCAACTCAACAATATAATCAATACAGAACAATTGTGTAGGCAATAATAATAATCTCATGAATAATAATACTTGGAATGAAGTAATATGAAATATCCAAATACAATAAACCAATGTCTGGAAATAATAATAAAATTCAGGTCATAAGCCCAATACAATAATAATCAAATCACAAATAGATAATAAGTCTCAATACTTTAAGTTTGATAAAACAATAAGCAATTAAAAACATTAAAATCTTCAGAATCTTTGTTCTCTAATCCCAGCAGGCAATTCTCCTTCATTACCTGTGAACACTTCATTTAAAAAGAAAAGAAAAATTGTCCTTAGAGTAAGTCATGGACAGCAAGTAGAGAAAGCACTGAACAATGGAATTACGATATAACAATGAATCAATGGATCAATAGGAATCAATAACATGGGACAATAATCAATAATCAATATCACGGTAAACGATGCAATTGGTATAAACAATGATTCAATAATCGATAACAATATGCAATGATCAAAAACAATAACACTTGGCCAATAATCGATAACAATAGGAACAATGATGAACAATATGCGATGTCGATGTGGTGTCAACTCTTAAGTCTATTAGTCATTTTAATCCTAACTAATGCAGCACTTCATGCGTCCCATTTATTTACAACATGGTTGCTATATACAAAAAAGTTATATTTAGACTTACTAGTAGATTTTATAGATCATGTACTCGGCAACAATATACAATAATTACAGATGATTTAATGACCGATGACCGAATCAATTGAGATACTGTAATCAGTAATCTATAATCAACCGATGACCGATATGACTGATATGACCGATAGACCGATAAATAGGGAAACACATGCCCCTCCTCCGAGTACAGTCCCTATGTTGTCCATTACTAAAGTCAACCCTTAAACCCCATCTTAATAAATATTTTATCAATGCAACAATACAATATGCAATTTGAGACATGAGATGAATAATAGTATCAATAGGAGAGCAATAGGATGATAACTTAGATAGGACAATTAGAATGATGACAATGGGGCATTAGGATTATGCAATGCAATAGACATACTTTAATTCATGCAATACAATGATATAGGAATAATTAAATTAAGAAAAATTGGAAATTACAATTCTTGACATTAAATAAGGCAGTAGTAAAACGATCATAACTTTTGCTACACAACTCAAAATTTAGAAATTCAAGATGTTCTGGAACTAGAAAGATAGGGCTACAACTCTTATTCAGAAAGTTATTTATTTTGAGATCATTTACTAAGTCGAAAATAACAGGCAACATACAGCCAACAAGCAACATACAGGGTTTTATGTATTTATCATGAAATAAATTAAATAAACATGATGGGTATCAATTCTATAGTCAATAAATTATGTAATAAACATGAAAGGTGTAATAAAATGATAAATACAATTAAAAACTGTCACGCCCCGCTTTCCAAAAATACGAAATACGAGTACATGACATTGGTCCAGCGAATGACTTACGTCACCCATAAGTTGTTTATCAGATCAACTCAACAATATAATCAATACAGAACAATTGTGTAGGCAATAATAATAATCTCATGAACAATAATATTTGGAATGAAGCAATAAAAATATCCAAATACAATAATAATCCAACATCTGAAAAAATAATAAAATCTGGGACATAAGCCCAAAACAATAATAAATCCCAATACAATAGTAACAAGTCTCAATATAATAAGTTCATTTAAGTAATAAGCAATTAAAAATCAAGTCTTTAGAATGTCTGTTATCCAATTCCAGCAGGCAATTATCCTTCATAACCTGTGTACACTTCATCTAAAAAGAGAAGAAAAATTATCCTTAGAGCAAGTCATGGACAGCAAGTAGAGAAAGCAGTGAACAATGGAATAACGGTATAACAATGAATCAATGGAGCAATAGGAATCAATAACACGTGATAATAAAAATAATCGGTACAATGGCTATAAACAATGATGCAATATTCGGTAACGGTAATCAATGGATAACACTTAGCCAATATTTGGTATCAATAGAAACAATGACGAACAATATGCAATGTCGGTGATGTGTCAATCCTTATGTCTATTGATCATTTTAAGTTCTAACTAATACATGTACTACTGCATCCCATTCTACTGGTTCGATGCATACAATCAATTTCGTTTAGACTTAAGTGGTAGATTCTATAGTTTATGTACTGGTATGATGACGATAACATCACGGGTCATGTGTAATTTCTTACGCGATGACGATAACGGTAATAACATGGGCCATGTGTAATTTTTTACACGATGACGATAACGGTAATAATCACGGGCCACCATCCGAGTACAGTCCTTATATCATCAACTACTCTAGTCAATCCCTTAAACCCCTACTTATTAATTATTTTATCAATGCAACAATACAATATGCAATAAATGGACATTTTGGTGGTATCAATAAGGGAATAATAGGATTGTAACATGAAGTAGGACAATTAGAAATATGACAGTATCTCATTGGGATCATGCAATGCAACATACATACATTAATTCTTGCAATAGAATGATATATGAATAATTAATCTATTAAAATCTGAACTATGAAATTCTGGACAGCAAGAGCAGTCTTTACAAAAATGCAGTTCCCTGCTGTTTCAGAACTTGAAAAGTGAATCCTTCAGAAATTCTAGAAACTAGACTTCCAAACGGTTCCAACTCATATTTAAAGTTCAAAATCCAACAACATTAGCTAGGTCAATCACAGTGTTCTTTACAAATTTCAAGTTCAGGCAGAATTTCGACATTATGTTATTATAATTTTAGAATCAGCAAAAATCTGAAAATTTTGCTACATGCATCCATAATAAATTCATTAAAAATATTTTCTGGACTCCTCAACATGTTAAGCAACAATCTGGAAATTTTCAGAGTAAAATTTTATCATTTGATCAGCCTTTTTACTGTTTAAACATGGAATGTACAATAATATGAGAATCTGTAATTAAAAACATAGCTGTAGTAAAACGAGCATAACTTTTACTACACCACTCAGAATTCAAAAATTCAAGATGTTCAGGAAACTAGAAAGATAAGGATACAATTCATATTTAGAAAGTAATTCAATTTAAGATCGTTTACCGGTTCAAAAATAGTAGTCAACATGCAGGTCAACAAGCAATATATAGGTTTTAGGTAATTTTCATAAATATAAATTGATTAACATGATGGGTATCGATTCTTTAGTCAATAAATTATGTAATCAACATAATGGGTATCAAAACATGATAAATAAAATTAGAACATGCTCATACATCAATTTATCATCAATCAATCATTAATCAATCAAACAACATACAACCTAGCAAATGTCTCTACAATAATTTATTTGTGTGACGATTATATGAACAACCCTATTATCGATTCTATATGCACTCATGAAAGATCCAGACTTTAGAGTCAAAAGTGGCACGATGTCAAGAATATTAGGATTAGCTCGTGTAAACCCTCAATAGACCCAACGAAGAGATGAACAATGGATAATACGATAACAAAGAGATCTACATGCAAGAGTTTCAACAAAACTTGAATTTGATATAATTAACAATTCAAGTAGACGGTGACTTGCCGTATAGACGGTGAAAATGAATATCGAGAATAACGGGATAAGAATCCCGAAGCAACGAACCCACGAACACACAATCACAAGTGCAATATACGTGCTTTAAATATCCAAAGCACTCGACAGCCAGGGAGACACAGAAACTGCAGCATGAGATCAGCCACACCACCAAGAGGGAAAAGGTTCGCCGGCATCTCAGGTGGCGGCGCGACAGGGAACGGCATCACTGTGGTCGAGCGGTGGCCGGTGGTCGACTGTGGCTGTGCTGGCCGACTGGAGGCGAACAGAGAGGGCGAAGCTTGGATGCTCTGTTTTAGGCGAGAAAACAGAGAAGCAACAAGCGCATCACGTTGGGGGTCTGGAGTCACGGAGGTGTGACGGCGCTCGACTGGGGATCGCCGGAGGGTGGCGACTCAGTGGAAGTCAAGGTACAGTCGGAGGAGCAACATCAGTAATGGCAAGGAAACACAGGGTCGAGGAGGGACGGCAGTTGAGGATGATGAGGATGATGGTGGACCAAGGGCAGGGTGGTGACAAAAGGAGATGGGTTCGACGAGGCAAGGGGGACGACGAGGACGAGAGCGCTCGGAGGATGAGTTGCGGTAGCAATGACAGAGGAGGGGGAGGATAGAGAGTTGGGTTCAGCGATGGTGAGGCTAGAGGTAGGGGATGTCGACGATGAACTGGAGGTGGCATCGATAGAGGAGTAGTCGAGGATGACGGAGGAGGCTGGCTGGCGGTGGAGTCGAGCGAGAGGAAGGGGGAGGTCGATAGATGAACAGGGGCAGGGTATCAAAGTTAAAAGAGAAGGAAGAAAGGTGAATAGTAGGGGCAAGTTTCAACAATATGGGGGCTGCACAGGCGGCTAGGGTAGATGTTAGGTTAGTATTTATAAGGAATTATGAGATATTGGGTTTTTGGGTATCGGGTCAGATCCAATACGAATGGGTTTAAAGGGTATGGGTTTAAATCCAATAACAAAATGAGCTATAGGGTTTTTAAAATATACAATTAAATATACATTAAATCAAATAATAGAATGCATATAAAAATGAGCATGTTCGGGCTTAAAACAAAATGATGAGAATAATAACTATATTAATAATAATAATAATATATGCTTTAGACTCAAATATAAATATCTGATCAATAAGAAATATGAAGTAAGATTAAAACACACCATTATTCGAAATGAATAAAATTTTCGATTAGAAAACACTTTAATACAAATCTGAAACGAATTTCGCACAAAGTAATTCATAAAAATCAAATTGTAGAAAATACACAGGAAATACTAATTGTCGGGAATGGAATTTATAAAAACACACGCATACACAATTCTACATCCAACATCAATCGATCAATAAAACATACAACATAGCAGTTATCTCTACAATAATTAATTGTGTGACAATTATATGGATAACCCTATTATCAATTCTATATGAACACATAAAAGATTCAATCTTTGGAGTCAATAGAGACATGATGTCAAGAATATTGGGGTTAGCTCGTGTAAACCCTCAATAGACCCAATGAAAAGATAACCAATACAACGATATAATAACGAATAGGATCTACTTGCAGAATTTCAATAAAAATTCTTGAATTTGATATAATTGGCAATTCAAGAGGGAAGGTGACATGCCTTATTGAAGATTAATTCGAATATAAAGAATAACGGCATGAGAATTCTGGAGCAACGAACCCACGAACTCACAATCACACACGTGCACACTACGTGCACGAGAGATCAACCCAGCAAGGATCGGCAAAGCAGCAAGATCAAACGAATCACCGAGATCAAATATCGAGATCAAGATTCAAGATCAAGTGATCGACGGCTCAGATTGAAAGATCCAGGATCAAGATCAAGGATCACGATCACGATGAAGGCTGCAGATCGAAGATCAACTCCATATAAAACCAAACAGCAGCAACTCAGCGGCTTCGACTTCGGCTCCGACTGTGCTGAGCTGACGGCAGTGACTGGGGGTGAGGCGTCGACTGGCAGCAACGGAGAGGGGATAGACGGTGATGGGGTGGTGGTGGGAACAGCAGTGGGATGAGGGCTGTAGTGGAATGCGATGGTGGAGGGGTGCAGGGAGAAGGTGACGGGAATGGCGGCGCGCTGCGGTGGCGAGAGGTTGGAGAGAATCGAGCGGTGGTGGCTCAAGTGGTGAAGGAGGCAGCGATTGAAGGAAGGAGGCAGGGAATAGTGATGATGACGTGCTCTGTTTTTGGGAGGGAAACAGAGGAAGAGGAGGAAGAGCGATGGCGGGCGATGGTGATGAACTGCGGTGAAGGTGGAGTTCGGTGGAGGGCGACGGAGGCAATGGGTGATTGTTATGGTGACTGCGGCGGTTTCGAGCAGTGGGGGAAGACGATGAGGCGAGGTAGTCGAAGCTTTGAGATGAAGACGATGGGTTCTTCGGTGTTGAGGAGGCACAGGGACGGTGGTTGACGATGAGGTGCTAGGTGGTTGGCGGCAGCAGGCGAAGAGTGCGGGGAAGGGATGACGGGGGATGACTGGCAGCTTCGGGTTTCGAAAACAAGAGACAAAGGAAGGGGATGAACAGTAATGGAGATTAGGGTTTCAACAGTAAAGGGGGGTTTGGTTTAGGCGGCTGGGTATTTAGTAGGGTTAGGGTTAGGGTTAGGGGTGTTTTAGTAGTGTATTTATAGGGCTTTAATAGGATATTGGGTTTCGGGTACCATCCAATAAGAGAATATGCTATAGGGTTTAGGGTATAGGGATCCAATAAGTAAATAGCCAAAAAAAATAGGATTATATAACAAAATATAATTTGTATTACAATATATAAATAATTTGAAATCACTACAAATACAATTAATAAATGGAAATAGATTTTTAATAAACAATCAAAGTAGTAATAATATTAACAACAATAATAATAATAACAATAATAATAACAATAATACTAGTAACAACTATAATATAACAGCAATCAAAGTAATAACAACAATAATAATAAGATTAAAATAATCCAATAATAATAATATATTTGATTTGGCTAAAATATAAATGGCCGATCAATCAGAAATAGAAGTAGGATTAAAATACACCATTATTCGAAATAATTAAAATTTTCGATTAGAAAACACTTTAATAAAATATTCGAAACGAATTTAGCACAAAATAAATTTGTAAAAATCAAATTATAGAAAATACACGGGAATTACTTATTAGCGGGAATAGGGGTTACAAGTACCTCAAACGATAAAGTACTTCTTCCAACCTTTGATGGAATTCGTTTCTTCCAACCTTAGAGACCAAGGGAGCTTTCACGGTCAGATCCCTGTACCATCGAATCCACTTCCGGGGGTGTAGACCCAGCTGAGCACAGGTGTTATGGAAGGCGAAAACACCACTGAAAGTCAGAGTCTTCCTATGGATAGTGCTCAATAATGCAATCCTCACGAGAGAGAATCTGGACAAAAGACAACCCCAGATTGCAACTGATTATGGGTTCTGTAACATGCATATGGAGACTTTGAATCACCTTTTTATTCACTACCCAAGGAGTAAGGCGACTATGGTAGAGGTTTTAAGAGCCCTAGGAACAAGTGACTACCCCAACAAATATGAGAAATTGTGGTTCGGCCCCAAATTCGGAACGATTCACCATGAAATAAAGGATGCGTGGTACATTGCCATTGCGGCAACTACATGGGTGTTATGGCTAGACAGAAATAACTTTTATTTTCGTGCTTCATGTAGTAGTATTTCTGGTAACCTTACTCATATCATGCATCTTATTTCTTTTTGGGCTACAACTGCCACCACAGGAGTGAAAGGGAGGATTGCCAGAGTCTTCCAGGTGGAGGATTTTGATGATAAGGAGGTAGAGTTTGGGCCGACACTTGACTGAGGGGCGGCGCCATCCATACTCATCTAAGTCTCAATAGCTGCAGTCTCTGCTAGTTTGGTCTTGACCGACTGTACTTTTGGTTGTTTTTGGATATATGGAGGATTAGACCCACCCTCCAGGATTTTGTTGGGGGTTTATGTTTTATTTCCTGCACTGTATTTTATTTCCTGCTATGTACTTTTATATCCCTCCCGGTACATCGGGGTTGTTTTATTAATTTCTTATTAATGAAACAGGGTGGCTTTATAACACCTTTTACCTCAAAAAAAGAAAACTTTGATGGAATTGGGATGGTCATGCACCACTTGATATCCTCAACGTAACGAGATATACCAACGATATGGGTGACTGGGCAATGCCCTCAAACCCAAACACGCCTGAAAATATTTGAGGTAGAGAGGAACCTCTCTCACAGCAGACCACGATGAAGCTCGTCAACTACTTCCATGAGTTCGGCAAATACTGCATGGGGCTCAGGCCAGCCCATTTCAACACCTCCTTGATAAAAGGATGGAGAGGAAGACGTAGGCCCGAGTGGAACATATCGACATTCATTATACACTGCAGCCCCAGAAGAGTGGCATTTTGACGAAGACCAGAGTGCGGAAGCATTAACACGAATTGGGGAGGAATGCGATAAACCGCCCGAAGCGACCCAAGTTCATTAGCGGCCAAGACACTTTTTGCCCTATCCATATCTGCTATCGATTTATTCGACGAAGGTGGATTACCAATATCAGGCTCATCCCTCGGATCTTCGGGATATCTTTGGATAGACTCTATATGCTGGAGTGCCTGATCAAGGGGAATTGAATACCCTCTGGCCTCGGTGACCCCAGTCTGCAGTGACCCACAACTGACAGGATCTTGACTTCTGGTGCCGCCTCTTCGAGATCACCCACGGGTCTGTCCTCACCCTCCACCGACCGATCTTCACCTCTCAGGTCACCTCTGCCCTCTGGCACGTATGGTGATTCTCGATCCTCCTTCAGCAAACAATTCCCGACCTCACCAGTTCTAGTCTGCTCCTACACGCTGCCATGTCCCTCTCCCTCGAAACCAGAGATTCCGTCGATATCCATGTCCGGCTCTGGCAAGATCTCATGTGTTGACCCTGAATTTAGAGGTTCGCTTCTCCGCAAAGGGAGCAAATCTGACGAACTTGCGATCGACCGCCCTCACGAAGAGCTACCCTCAGATCCACTGTCGTCGCCAAAGGAGGCTGAGTTACTGGTTTCTACGGGCAACATATCTGGAATCATAATCGCGACTAAAGGAATCCTGGGTATAAAGAAAGTAACCCCTCATAGTGATAAAAGGGGGCAAATTTATAGAGACTGACTGCTTCCAGAACCGTCGGCACGTGCCATCCACTTGAATTTCGTGAGTGTCAGTCCTTAGAATGACCACCGTCACGTGACGACTCCTCAAAATCCACAAAATTTGACGTGGCATGGGGCCGCAAAGCCCTGGAAGATCTAACACCCTCCATCCCATTGATCGGCACAACACTTCGGCGAGAGGCAAGTAATGCGTTGGTCCGACTCTTGGCACCCTTGGCCCCCTTGGCACCCCGACTATGAACCATCCGCGATACTCGCCATTCACAAAAGTCCACACCTCGGACTCATGCATCAAAAGGGCATACCAGTTCGAAATCCTAGCAAGCTAATGCAGCCATCATGCCAAATGCTTTTCCCACGAGTTAACTACTCCTCGGAAATGACCAACAACTCACTTCTGAGAGTGAGGGGCTCATGATATGGGTAAAAGTTGTAGCCGATCTCCACAGAATGATTCTAGCACGAATCGCAAAACAACAAACTGATCCCAACGCCAACCTTTCTACTGGTCCAGGCCAAATAGCTCCCCGGGCCTTCCGTAGGTCCATTTACAGACCCGGGTGAATCGCCCGCAGTTTGTGCCAGCCGCTCCACCGGTTACGTCGTAACTGCCTGCTCCTAAGTTTAAGGATCTGACCATTTCCATATTCGAGATCAAAGGGATTTCAATGCTACCCAGGGATATCTCCGTAATAGATTTTCCCCAGACCCATAAATAGAATATCTACTGCACTGTTATAGGGTAATCACTCTTTTTTCTACAGAACATATTCCTCTAAATTGTTGTCTTTTGACTTAAGCATCGGAGAGTCTGTCGCCGGGAATACTTCCGGTGTTTCAGGATTCTTTTTGCAAGTTGGGAGGTCGGCTTCTTCTCCAACCAATCCACTCAACTTCCTCTCGGGTATTGGATGAATTGCAAGATCACGGCCATTTCTGCAAATAGAAAAATTCACATTATCTGTTGCTCCCACACCCGAAAACAATCGCAACAATCGCCATTCCCATTAACGATCTTCGAAAGAGATAAACCGCTGATGACAATAGCGGCCGCTGCTAACGTGATATCGACTGACTTACTGAGAAAATAGTTTGGAAAGTGTCTTAGTTTAGGAAATAGTTTTAAATAGTGGGTTAGTACAGGAAAATATTCTAATAGCTTGCCCATTCAAAAGTACAACTTCACTTGCTACTCTTTATGATTTTTCTATTTACCAAAAATAGGTTGTCTCAACTGATCATATTTATTATTCTTTTGTTCAAAATTTATGCATAAATCAATCATTTGAGAGAGTTACAAATAAAGTTGTATTTGGACTGTCATGCTATCATTGGATGGCCGGCACTGTGAAAGTGATTAACATTTTTCATAACGTGCAAGCGGATGAGCTAGTACGAAATTTTAATATGATTTATTAATTTTAACAAGGAGTGGCATGCTATCATCAAAATTTTGTGTTCGTAGTGAAATAAGATGTCACTCATTTCAGTTATTAATTGTGTCTGTTGTTAGGTCATGCCCGACATTCGACATTGTAACGGACAGGCGATAGACAAGTTTATTATAAGAGCATCCACTATCGTATACTAAAACCTAAAAAATTAGCATTGGGATTGAAAAAACACCCCACTATCATTTGCTAAAAACCCAAAATTTAGAATAGGAGTGAGCAGTCGTTAGCTAAATATAGCAGCGGCTTTAAACAATTGTTAAATATAGAAGACAGAGGATCAAGCTTCGTCCATTTAATTTTTTTTTTAATATGGTCGGTCCGCCAAGTTATTAAATATATATTTTTTCAAAATTACTAAAATGCCTTCTAAAAAATTACAAAAATGCTATTTAAATAAATTTAAAAAATTACAAAGGAAAATTAAATGCTCTGACGGAAGATCTTCCAACAGTTGGTTCATAATTTTTTCAAAAAATTACTAAATTGCCATTAAAATAATTACAAAAATTCCATGAAAATAATTTTAAAATCAAAAAAGAAAAAAAAAATGCCCGGACGAAAGATCTTCATCCGTCCAGGCAATTTGTTCACAAATGTTTTTTCAAAAAATTACTAAATTATCATTACATAATTATGAAAATACCATTAAAATAATTTTTAAAATTTAAAAATTTGAAAAATTGCTCGGACGGAACGGCCAAAAAGAAGCTAAAAAAAAATTGTCTACTCATCTAAATTTTGAAATAAATGACTGCAACACTCGACGTCAAAAGCTATTTGTCAAATGCTAAAATTGCATTTAGCAGATACTGGATGCTCTAAGGTATCTTACTTTTGTTTTCTAGACAAGGTATCTAGCTTTTGGTGCCTCTTTTAGTGTTGATTACTAGTGCAATAATAATATACTCTTTATATTGGGCCTTGTAGTTCTCTAATACTACGTTATAACCAAGCTTTTGCTCTATATGTTTATTATTATTTTGCTAATCCACTCTTTATATTTCTTCATTTTTTTATTTTTATGATAATAAAAACAAAACCAGACTAAAACTATTATAGCAGAGTCCTACTCATTCCCATAGCACCTGCAGCCACTGCAAAGGTCAAGCCCCTATAACTGTAACAAAATCTTGGAGAGCTTGCCTTCCCTTTTTGGGTTGAAAGTCTACACAACCATTGTCTTCTCGACACACGTCAAACTCTTACAAAAAACATGCTCCTGTATCATCTCAATATTGTCGCGGAGAATTGGGTCATCCCCCTTTGACTCTGCACCCGAGTGAGGACAGCCAAAGGATTTTTTTTCCAAAATGACCCACTTTTTCAAAGTATTTAAAAAAACTGACCCACTTTCAAAACTAATTATCAAAACGACTTACTCGCTATGACAGATAGCGAGCTTAGTGTAAACTTCATCACTATCCGAAATAGCGAGTGTATGGTGAGGTGTTTCTCCATCACTTGGAGAAAAATTGAAGAAAATACCAAGTTTATACTCGCTATCTCAGATAGCGAGTGTGTTTGTACCACACTTGCTAACTGAGATAACGAGTGTCGATTGAGGAGTTTTTTAAATAGTCGCTATTTTGCTATCTCTCTCACTTCTCTCTTTCCATATTTAACAGCTATGAGAATCCTACAATTTTATATGTATTTCGGTATAATATAATTGCATACTCTAAAAATAAACAATTTAACACCAATAAAACACACTTATAATTGAAGAATTCAATAATAATATGGACAAATATCTAATAATTATATTCATATCAAAAGCTCTCAACATGTTAGTTCAAAGTTAAATTATATGTCACTAATCAAAATTAAATTATATCTCAAAGTAGAATTTCACTTTTAATTAAATATACATAAAATATATTTCAAATTTATCTATTAAATAATCATCCCACAGATCATGAGCTCTCAACATTATTGATATGAGGTGGATGATGTGGCCCCATCTGGGCTATCAGATCTCCTCAGATTTCACTCCCCTGTGATCATCAGGTCAAACGGGTCAAACGGGCTTCAGCCCATTCAGGCCCACAGGCAAACAGGTCTGACTCGGTCCGTTAGGGTCTCAGACCCGTTTATCCCTGCCTATAAATACCAGACCCCCTCATCACTTCCAGAGGTAATAAACTTTTTCCCCACCTGAACCCTAGCTACTATTGCTTTCTCAGTGACTGACTAGATCGTCGAAGGGCCTGTTGCCGGGACTATTCCCGGTGTTTCTAGACAGTGTGCAGGTACAAGAGTCCGAGCCGAGCCTCAAAGATCCGAGCTGAGCTACTTCATCCAAGCCAAGCTACTATATCCGAGCCGAGCACCCGGCCTCTACCTCTCCCATGCTACCCCCGAGCCGGCCCTACAGCCTAGAATCGGATCGATGCTAATACCACATTTTTTGTTACACAAATTACAAGAACTCACACATGTTGGCCCCACACCCCAAAGACAAACAGCATCAGGTTGGCACCGTATGTGGGAAACTTTTAGGTACTGACGCCAGTCCGAACCCAGCCAGGGACGTTATCTCAAGTCCGAGCTCCTTCATGGCTCCGAAAGCAAGGAGGGTCGTCACCTCCTGGTGTCGTCCGGATTCTCCTCCCCATCATAGCCACGCTGACACCCACAGCTCCAATCAACCACGGGTCAATGGCGCAGTTGGACCCAGACCAAGTGCTTCTCACTGAGTCGCCACTGACTTGCGGCTCTTCATCCAAAATCGGCAGGGCAGTAGAACAAGGGGAGGGGCCACTTCCAACTCGGTTCCGAACCATGGCAAGCAGCCAACCCTAGAACGGGAGCTGGGACACACAGCTGATCGCCTCGAGGACCTCAACCATCGCGTGACCCGGTTAGACAAGCCCCATTTACGAGGACCGAGTTTCAGAATTTTAGGGACGAGGTCCTCTAGGCAATCCGAGGCGATCCTAGGACCGAGGCATGCAACAACTCCATCCCTCAGCCAAAAGCCCGGGGCGGCGAATCCTACGGCTCGACCCACCCACTTGAACAAGAAGATGCCATCCTTCGATGCCTCCGAGAGATGGAGAAACAAATCGCCCATCTCAGCGAGGGTGGATCGATGCCCGGCCATGGTTATCGACCGACCCGACCCCCATTCTCCCCTCAAATCTTGGATGCCAAAATCCCCAGAAATTTCAGGCCTCCCCAATTCGAGACATACAATGGCGAGGGTGATCGTGCTGATCACATGGAGGGGTTCAAAACTCTCATGATGATTCACAACGATTCATCCTCTCCTATGCCTGCTTTCCCTACCACCCTGTGAGGTCCGGCTCAGGAATGGTTCTCGAAGCTCACTCCCGACTCAGTCTTCTCGTTCGACCAGTTGGAAGTGAACTTCCTAGCCCACTTCGTGACCAGCAGAAAGGTCTTATGGACCTCAGACAGAAGGAAGGGGAGTCACTCCGCGAATTCGTTCGAAGGTTCACCGTCAAGGCGAGGTCTGTCTCCTCTATCGATGCGAGCATCGCTTCGGCAGCTTTCCAACACAACGTTCGGCACCCTCAGCTTAAGGCTTCCTTGGCCAAGAAACCACCCGTCGACTTTCCGGACCTGCTCAACAGGATCGAGAAGTACATTTGAGCAGAAGTGGCCCTAAACCCTGAGGGCACCAAAGAAGCCACTGCCAGGGGGAAGCGGAAGGTGGACGACGTCGAGTCCATCAAGAAAGTCACGAAAGAGGCCACCGGTCTCAAAAGAATTCCTCCGGTGCCCCGATTTAAGAGGTATAAGCTGCTGACACAGAACGTGTCGACAATCCTGATGGAGATCGAGGATAAAGGGATTTTCCGACTCCCTCCCCGACCGAGCAACAACAAGAAGCGGGACTAGAGATTCTACTGCCGCTTCCATCGAGACAATGGGCACGAGATGGACAACTACTAGGCCCTCAAAGACAAGATCGAGACCCTCATCCGGCGTGGGTACCTAAGGGATTTCACTAGAGATAACCCAAGAGATCGGAGAGATCGGAGGAATTCGAGGCCTTCGCCTCCCCCATGAACGATCAACCGGCGACCCGAGTTGGACCCCGAGCCCGAGGAAATCGGAGGGTAGGCCATCTTACACTACATCCATGGTGGACCCATGGGAGGGGAATTCAATACTTCCCGTAAGGCCTTTGTCCGAGAGATTAACTCCATTCGATACCATCCCTCCCCCTAGATTCAGCAGCGGCCGGTCTCCTTCTCCGGAGAAGACCTGGAGGGAGTCCGACTGCCGCACTGCGATGCCCTCGTCATCAGCCTCATCATGGAAAATTTTGAAGTCTGCCAAATTCTCGTGGACAATGGAAGATCAGTTAACATCCTCTTCCTCGAAGCGTTTGAGAACCTCAAGCTCCCCTGAGATAAGCTAAAGCCGACTGGGTACACCCTGCACGGGTTCTCGAGCATCTCGATATAAATTGAAGGGATAGTGATGCTGGATGTAACAGTCGGCATGACCCCCATTACGCGAACTGAATCAATGGACTTCATGGTGGTCAACGTCAAGGCGGCATACAATTCCATCCTCAGTAGACCCAACCTCTGCTCGTTTCAGGCCGTCCCCTCAGCCTACCACTTGATGTTGAAGTTCCCCACTGACCTCGGGGTCGGCATTGTCAGAGGGAATTAGGAGTCTGCATGCTCGTGCTACATGACCGCGGTTGGGGGCAGGGTGTTCCCTCTTGACGTGGTCGAGCTTCCGCCTGAAAGAAGCCAACAAGAGTCAGAGCCTGCGGACGAATTGGAGGAGGTCTCATTTGAGGCAGAAGACAAGTCTAAGTGGTTCCGTGTGAGCCACACCCTTTCCCCCGACCTGAAGCCATGTCTGATTGATTGCGTTCGCCGCAATATCGACCTCTTCGCATGGACCCCATTTGACATGCCCAGGATTTTTGAGGACCTAATCATGCACAGGCTGAGTGTCGCCCTGGGCACTAAGCTAATCCATCAGAAGCGGCACAAGTTTGCCCCAGAGAGGCAACAAGCAGTAAAAACGGAGGTGGACAAACTGTTGTCCGCCCGCTTCATTCAGGAGGTCAACTACCCCGAGTGGCTGGCTAACATTATGATGGTTAAGAAGGCCAGAGGGAATTGGAGGATCTGTATAGACTTCACGGATCTCAATAGCGTGTGCCCTAAAGATCCTTTACCCCTCCCGAACATCAATGCTCTAATCTACGCAACATCGGGTCATGAGCTCCTAACCTTCATGGACGCCTTTTCAGGCTATAATCAGATCCGGATGTTCCTTCTGGACATTGCTAAAACATCCTTCGTTACTGACCAGGATCTCTACTGTTACCGGGTCATGCCCTTCGGGCTCAAGAACGTCGGGGCTACCTACCAGAGACTTGTCAACCGAGTTTTTAAAGATCAAATCGATCGTAACATAGAGGTATACGTTGACGAAATGCTCGTCCAGAGCCGACTGGGGCAAGATCATGTCATCGACCTTGAGGAAGCCTTTGGCATCCTTCGGTCCCACAACATGAGGCTCAATCCCACCAAGTGTGCTTACGGCGTCTCTTCAGGAAAATTTCTTGGGTTCGTCGTTATCCAGCGTGGCATAGAGGCAAATTCCGAGAAGATCCAGGCCATAATCGATATGCCCCTCCCAGAAACATTAAGGAGGTTCAGCAACTCACGGGAAGACTGGCAGCCATCGGCCGCTTCCTCTCCAAGTCTGGAGAGAAGTCCCTCTCCTTCTTCAAGGCCCTATGAGGGGCAAAAGGCTTCGAATGGGGCGACCCCCAGCAATAGGCATTCGACCAGTTGAAGTCCTACCTCACTAACCCCCCACTTCTGAGCAAACCCGAACTGGGCGAACCCCTCTTTCTGTACCTCTCAGCCTTGAAAAACACACTCAGTGCCGTGCTCGTCCGGGAAGAAAAAGGTGTTCAGAAGCCTCTCTACTATGTGAGCAAAGTCTTGCTCTCGGCCGAGACAAGATATGCAAAGACCGAAAAGGTGGCATACGCCCTGGTAATGGCCGCGTGAAAGCTCCGCCCTTACTTCTAGGCCCACTCTATCCAGGTCCTTACGGACCAGCCTCTCAAGGTTGTCCTCCACAAGCCCGAAAGTTTCGACCGCTTAGTCAAGTGGTCGATCGAACTAAGCCAGTACGACACTAGCTACCAGCCCAGGACAGCCATTAAGGGGCAGGCCCTTGCCGAATTTATCACAGAGTGCACTATCTCCGAGCCATCCGACACTCAAGAGGCAGATCTGATGTAATCCCTATTTTCGTAAATACGTATTTTCTGTGTATTTTCGGTATTTCAAATTTTTGTAGATTAGTTTTCTGCTTTCGAAATTATTTTTGTTAAAATGTATTGTTGGATATTCTATTAAAGTCTATTTTCAATCAATGATTTTATTTGTAACTATTTTCCAATGAATTTATCTTATAATACAAATCCTATTATTGTTGTTATTATGATTATCAGTATTATTATTATTATTATTATTATTATTATTATTATTATTATTATTATTATTATTATTTTGAAGTACAAACCAAGTATATTATTTGTATGTGACTATCCTAATTGTTTGTGAAAAGTTAAATATTAATCTAATTGTATTTTTCAAATTAATTTTATTGAACCCTGTAAAATATTGTTTTGCAACCTATGAGAAATTATGAAATTTGTATTTTATAAATCCTAGTTATTTTTCCTATTGGATTTTAAAACCCTATCCTGTTATTTCTTATTGGATCCTTTTAAAACTAATAACCCACACCTGTTTCAAAACCCTAACCCATTATATTACCCATCAAAACCCCTCCAACCCGTTTGCAACCCTACCTGCTACCCTCTAAACCCTAATTACACCAAATCCTATATAAGCCTACCCTGTATACCCCCCTGTATACCCGAACCCAATTACCTGAGCACCCTAACCCTAAACCCTAATATACCTACTCTCCTATATATATACCCACATTCCTATTCACTGTTTAACCTACCCCAACCGTTTCATCTTCTCCATCCCCTACCCCGTCTCCTTCTCTCCCGACCTCCTTCTCAGCCCATCTCTCTCTCCCCGTTAACCCACCTCGCCTCGACTTCGACCCCCCTCCCCCCGTGCTCCATGTGCCTCCTGACCACCTAACTCATCCTGATCAACCTCAGCACCGCCCTCTCCTCCCTTCCTCCTTCTTCCTCTTCGCCCTGTGCTCTGCTCTACAGCTGCAGCACCCGACTGCCAGCCCCATCTCCCTCTATCTCTCCCGATCCCGTTGCTTCCACTCACCCCTAACTCCTGCCATCCCCTTCTCCTAAACCCATCTTCCCTCCCATTCATCTCTATCCCTCGGCGCCCCCTGTGCTTCTTCTCCATCGTGTCGTAGACCTGTCGTGTTGCCCTGGTCCCCTGCCCGTCTTCTCCCTGTAGTGTAGCTCCCCTGTGTTGTGCTTTTAGCCAGCCGCTCAGCCCCGATGCCTAGCACCCACGACAGCAGACATCACTCCTTGCCCTATGCTCCCCGTGCTGCTTCCTCCTGGCTGCGCAACAGGAGCTACAGTGCCATCTCGATGGCGCAACAACAGCAGCAGCGACAACTTCCCTGCATTCCGATGCCCTTCCTCGTCCTGCTCCTCCCCGAGCGCCTACTGCACCTCAGTGCCCTTCCCCTCCTCCTATCACACCTCCACGATGCAGCCGCATCGCGGCGCGTCTTCGACAGCAACGGCCCGCACCCCTGTGTCGTGCTCTGGTGCTGTCCGCCGTCTCTCTCTTTGCGTGCGTGTGTTGGTTCTCTTGTGTGCATTCATTGCTCATGAGTTATGCTCATGGGTTCGTTCGTTCATTGTGTTCGTTGCGCTAGAATCCGTTCCTGTTATTCTTGCTTTGCACCATTTCTGTCGTCGGCTTTAAGGCAAGTAAATTGTATTCTTTTCTTTGTGTAATACAAGTACTAAATACCACATGCAGTGTAGTTATGTTCTAGAGACAATTCTTGTGTGAAATCCCTGTTATAACTTGTCTCTATTGTGTTGACCCGCTCGTAGTTGCCTCATTACACACATGACATGAAATAACTTAGGGATGACCACTTCTTGTTGTATACATGCATGTTGTTCGTATGATATCGTGTGCTTGATTGTGCTAGTTGTGGTAGACTTGTTGTAGACGTGTTAAATACCCTATACCATATTGTTTGGACATCTAGTATACCCTATTTCATGTTTGGTTTTGATTTGGATGTGTTCCATATGATCTAGTTGATTTTATGCTTGAAGAAGATTTCAGTTTCTGTTGTTATTCCGTTTTTGTTCAGTATTTTAGACACTATTAAGGTCAGTATATAAAAATTAATTGTGAATATGAATTATAGAGAATTCTTTCTACTTTCCAGATTTTCTGACAGATCTCAGTTTCGATTTATGAGTTACGAGTTATGACTATTTAACTACAGATGTGTTTAAAATTCCAGAAGCAGTGTTATATGAATTCTGTATAGTAATTTATTTTTCTACTAATGCTAAAGATAATATTTTGATCCAATATTATTTTGGTTACCACTAGACTTGACTGGGATTAACCCCTAATTTTTGTGGATTTAATTGATAACTTTTATAAACTATTCTATGCTTACAAAGAACTACTATACATGCAGATTTTTTATACTGTTCAGTAAAGAAACATAATTTCAACCTGATTTTACTTGCTTTCCATAAAAACTTTGTGAATATGAATTATAGCCTACTATATCTGTTTTATCACCCTTTTGACGGATCTGGATTTTGATTTGTATTTTGTGTGATATCGCTGTTTTAGTACTGCAGTGTTTATGATTTTAGATTTACAAAATTTCTGTATCTTGCTGCTTTCTGATTTTACTTGACTATTCTATCTATATTGGAAAGTTATGAAACTTTATTTTCTATTACTAGACATACTAGGGAATACCCCAGATTTTTCGTGGATTTTGTAACCCCTATTTTTTGTATTCGTATTTTCTGCTGTATTTCATTTCCCTGTACTCTTTTATCAATCCAAATCTGGATTTTTGTTCCAGTTCTAATAAAAATCATCTCTTTTGTTTCGACTCAATTTTGTGCCAATATTTATTGCAATTGCATTGTTCTTATCTGCTCTGATTGTTGTTTTTCATGGGGATTTGACTGTTTCATCTCAACTATTTCATTTTTCCTAATTATAATGAATTTTGACTCAATCTCCTGTTGGATCCTAATCAAACCCGTTAACCAATAATCCACAACCTAAAAACCCTAACCCAAAACATAGCTACTATTGAGACCTAATCTAGCCGCCACTGTTCATCTCCCATACTCCCGTCTCCTTCCTCCTCTCTGTGTGCCGAAACCTACCTCGCCCCTACCCTTGTCTCTCTCTGATCGCCTTGCCATTGCTGCAACCATCATCCCTGTTGCCACATTATCTCACCATCATCCTCGTCTCCATCCCCGTCGTTGAGTTGCCACCCTTATCGAATCCCCACCGTCGTCTTCCTCCTCCCGAACCCATTAACTTTGCCACTGCCAAAACCCATTACCCCATCACCTTGTCCTCTCCTCGTCATCATAACCTACCCCTTATCACCTCCCTCATCATCGTCGTCCAAGCCAAAACTCCCCGAAGCTCTCCCGCCATTGCTTCACCTTCTCTATTCCTCTCCAAACAGAGCAGCCGCCTCCTTGTCCTTCGATCGCCGTTTGAGTTCCCTGAGCGCCATCTCCTTACCCCCTTCGAGCCCCACTCTCGCTGCGATCCTCAATCGCCATTCTCCTGCACACTCCGAGTGCCTCCCGTTCGAGCCATGCCCAGCACCTCCGAACCCATCCAATCATCCCTGCTGTCCACTGCAGCCCTGCGTAACCTTCATCCCCCTGCTGACATCGCGCTGCCCAGCACCGTCACTCCTGCCGTAATGCCGCCATAGCTGCTGTCGGAAGCTCCCGCCAGTCGTTAGGTTTATCAAGTAGTGAAGGAGGAGAGTTAGGCTGTTTGAATCTCAGCCACCTGATCGCATCAAGATCCGAGCCAACATCTCCATCATCAGATCTGATCAAGATCCGATCTGTGCCGTCCGTTGGTCTGATCTTGATTGCCATCAAGATCCATGTTGGGATCCATTCCCGTTATTCCTCCGTCGGATTCATCGTCTACACCCCAAGGCAAGTATCTTCTTGTACATTTCGTTTTCTAGTTATGCTTTTCCTTGAAAATACTGCAAGTAGATTGTAAATGTGACTTCTCTTTGTTTATCGTTGATGATCTCATGTTTCGCCTTATCTATTACATTATCTAAGAGTCACAACCCTTCGTTGATACACTTGTTCACAACTAGTATAATTATGATACATTTCATGCCAAAAAGTGTCTTATTTGATATCTGTCCTCTTGGCTTGTTGTTTCGATCCCGATTAAATCTAAATCTGAACTTGATTCCTAAATATGAAAATTAGGCCCAGACATCTAGTTTATCACCCTTTTGACGGAATTGAATTCCGAGTTACGGTTTAGAAGATATCGTAGTTTTACTGCTGCTGTGTCTGTAATTGCAGATTCATAAAAAACTACTACACCACTTTGGTTTACAATTATTTTAACTATGCTACCAGTAAGTAAATGACTTAAAATTTTGCATGCTGGTACTGGATACCCTGGAGAACATTTTCTAATTTTCTTAGAATTAATTAATGATTTTTCAACCCTGTTTCATATGTATAAACTCAGTTTTACAAATTCTAGCTGAACACAAATACTGTATAGTTTGCTATTTTGACATCAATTGCTACAACTTTTATGTATCTTAATTATATGCATTGAAATTGAGAAGGAGTCTAGTTTTTATACCTTTTGACGGATCTATATTTTCTATCTTGTAGCAACGGGAATCACAGTTTTGGTGCAGCAACGTCATGCTGTCCAGAACTGCAATTCTCGTAGTTCTTGATAATCTTAATTTGTGTTGACCCTTGAATATGCTTTATAATTATCTTAAACTTGTTCCATGTTCTTGATTATGTTTACTTGACATGTTTTGCACACTTTTATGCTTGTTTTATGATAATAATAAATAATAAGCTAAAGACCATAGTAGTGGACAATATAGGTAAGTGTACTTGGAAGGGGCCCGTATTTCCCACTTGATACATGCTTCATGAACTAGTTAAATTATTATTCGATTCATGAACTAGTATATTATTTGATTCATGAACTAGTATATTATTTGATTCATGAACTTGTATATATTTGATTCATGACTTGTCTTGTTATGACTCGACACATGAACTAGTTATATGATTACTCGATTCATGAGCATGGCTTGCTTGACACTTGATCCCTGAGTACACCGCCCTATAAAATCCACCACTAGGCCTTAACGTAACTGATTGTATGTAGCAACTATATAGTAAAAGTATGGATGCATGAAGTGATACCTAGATAGAATTAAACATTAGACTTAAGATTAACTAGTCACTTGTACATACTTGATACCCTACTTGAGACTTGTTACTTGAGACTTGTTACTTGTTACTTGATACTTGTATGTGATACTTGTTACTTGATACTTGATACAACTACATGTTCACTTGCCACTTGTTCTACTACTAGTATTTGTTACCCAATCTTGTCACTTAAGTTGTCTTTCTTGCTAGCTAGTTTCTTGAATCCCACTACTTGTTGCATCCCTATTACACTATGTTATACATTCTTGATTCTGAATCTTGTTCCATATTTCTTGCACTTGTTATCATACCCGTGCTTGTACTACTTGTAGCCCAAACTTGCACTAAGGGTGATTGTCTTATTTTCTCTATTTTTCCTTTTTATATTTATATATACAGACCTTGGAGATGAATTGCCGGCTGGAATTGGTGAGAAGACGTTCTAGGCTTCGCTTGGATAAAAGACTTGTTTTAAATATTTTGTTTTTGAGTTATTTATTTCTTTTACTACTTGAATCTTGTAATGGGCTTATAGTCCCGAGTTTTATCTTTTGATCCATATTTGAAAATTATTTGGGATATTATTATTTTGTTTCAATTATTTCTGTTGATTAATAAATTATTCATGCATGCATGGTTGTATATATTTTGTTATATTTCTTATTATGATGTTGAGTCGATCCTACAGCTTATGAATGATGAAAATTATTCGCTGGGCTTCGTCACGTACTCGTATTCCCTATTTTCGGGAAGCAGGGCGTGACAGATTTAATCAGGAAGTTTTTATTCTGTTTTCCTGTGTATGAATACAAACTTCTGATTTCTGACTGAACGTGTTTTCTGGATATAAATCTGTTTTGAGACCGGTTGTTGTGAAATACCATATGACTTATATATATTTGCTGGATTCGGCCGAGAGTCTATTTTCCAGATTTTCTGACGGATCCAGATTTGCACATTTGTAGCAACGGGAATTCCAGATTTAGTGTAGTACTGTCTTGCTGCCCTGAACTAGAATTTTCGTTGTTCTATCCTTTTATGTATTGTCTATCACCTGTACATACTTATCTTTCAACCTGAACCTGGTACCATTTATGCCATATTATTCTTGCTCTGTTTGTGACATATACATGCCGGTTTGATAATAATAACAAATAACAAAGCCGGGTTTAAGGGAAAGATCTAGTAGTGGAAAATATAGAAATGTGTACTTAGAAGGGGGTCCATGTTTCCCACCTGTTACGTGTTCATGACTACATGATACATGATCCTGTTTATCTGATTACTCGACTGCACGCTTCCCTATAGGAAGGTGTATTCGGAAGAGGACCACTAGGTTCTACCTGTACCTGTTTACCTGTTTATCTGACTGCACACTTCCCTATAGGATAGTGTACTCAGAAGAGAACCAATAGGTTCTACCTATTCCGATTCCTGTTTTCCTGATCCCTGAGTACACGGCCCTATGGAATTCACTATGAAATCTAAACGTAACTTGTTTGAATGTAGCAACCATGTGGTAAAAGTTTGGGACGCATGAAGTGCTACCTAGATAGTAATAAATACAAGATTTGACATGACTTTACATGACACCTGTTACATGCTTACCTGTACATGCTATCAGTTTACCGGTATACCTGTTCACCTATTTACCTGATCACCTGTTCATCTGTTACCTGTTTACCTGTATACCTGTTTACCTATTTACCTGCTTGCTTAACACTTGATACATGTTACCTGTACCCTGTTAGTATATCATGTTACTTGATTTTGTTTCCTGATTCATGTTAGTTATCCTGCTTTATTGACATGCCTATTTCATGCTATGTTGTTTCTGCTGTTATACTATATTCGTCATTTTTCCCTGTACTTGTGCCTGCACTACAAGAAGCCCGTAACCTGCATTGACAGGCGTTTTGTTGTTTTTTTTCTCTTCCTGCAATTTATTAAATTGCAGATTTTGGAGATCAGCTGCCAGATAGAGTAAATAATCTGAGATTTTAGATGCTGGAGTTTTTGTTATTATTATTATTATTTCCTGTTGCTTTTGAATGAATGTACCTGTTACTTGGATTATTTGTATTTGGGCAATGTGACCCAGAATTATTGACTTGTTCAGATCTGATTTATTTGAGATTATTAAATTTGGTTTCAATTAAATTCCTGTTGGTATTTTGATTCATATATGCATGCGTAGTTGACTTCTCTTGCTTCCTACTCTAATTATTCTTGTGAAATATTGTAAACATCCTAACAGCTTTTGGATGATGAAAATCATTCGCTGGACTTAGTCACGTATCCGTATTCCGTATTCTCTTTTTCGGAAGTGGAGCGTGACATCCGATCTGGAAAGTTTATGTCGATGGCTCGTCTTGCGAAGTGGGAAGTGAAGTGGGCATCATCCTCAAAGGTCCCAACAACTTCAATCTCCAGTATTCCCTTCGCCTGAACTTTCCAGCCTCGAACAACGAGGCAGAATACGAGTCTATGATCGCCGGGCTCACCCTGGCGCACAAGACGGGGGTCAGACAAATGATGGCCATTAGCGACTCCCAGCTCGTGGTCAACCAGATCATCAGGGAGTACGAGGCTCGTGACAATCGAATGGTCCGATACTTGGCGGTAGTCCAGTAGCTATTGACGTCATTTGATTACTCCTCGGTTGAACGAATCCCCAGGGAGAAAAATGCCCAGGCTGACTCCTTGTCAAAACTCGCCTCATCGTCCTTCAATGTGCTCGACAGCACCGTCCTAATCGAAGTTCTCCTCAATCCTAGTATCGACCTCCCCGAAGTCCTTTGCCTCGCTACCGAACCTCAGCAGGACAATTGGATGACTCCCATCCAAAAGTTTCTGGCCGAGGACAAGCTTCCTCAGGATCGGGCCGAGGCAAGAAGGACTAGGGTCCGTTCAGAAAGGTTCATCATAATCAACGAGACACTATTCAAGCGCTCGTACACAACGACGGACGACAGACCCTACCTTCACTGCCTGGCCCCCGATGAGGCCAAGTACGCTCTGAAGGAATTGCATAAGGGAATCAGGGGGTGTCACATGGGGAGCAGGTCGCTCGCCAGAAAAGCCCTTAACCACGGGTACTACTGGTCGACCATGTTACAAGATGCCCAAGACCTCGTAAAAAGGTGCGGCCCTGCCAAAGATTCTCCTCGGTAAGAAGGCTTCCACACGCCAACCTCCACTCCCTGGCCAGTCCGACCCCCTTTTCTATATGGGGGATGGAATTGGTCGGCCCTTTTCCAAAAGCGAAGGGCCAAAGGAAGTTTCTCGTGGTAGCCATCGACTACTTCATTAAATGGATCGAAGCAGAGCCTCTGGACACGATCACAGAATACCAAACTCAGCAATTTTTTTGGAAGCACATCATTTGCCGGTTCGGGATCCCGCAGGTACTTATCACAGACAACGGGACCCAATTCACAGGCAAGAACTTTCGAAAGTTCTGCAGAGATATCGGTGTCCTGCAGCGCTTCTCATCAATATGTTACCCTCAGTCAAATGGCCAGGCCAAAAATGTGAACCGTCAAATTCTCGATAGCCTCAAGAAGCGGTTGGATAATTTATCTCTGTGGGTTGACGAGTTGCCAAGCGTACTCTAGGCGCACCGGACTACGAAGAGAATCCCCATAGGTGAGTCACAGTTCAACCTAACCTACGGCACGGAGGCGGTTATCCCCCTATAGATCGGGCTCCCTTCGCCTAGGATCATGGCCTTCGACAAAGAGAACGACTCAATGGACCTTAGAGGCAACTTGGACCTCAAGCTATACCAACAATGGATAGAGAGGTTTTATAACAAGAAGAAGCATATACCAACAAGGAAAAATTTCCCATCAGAAGAAGCATATACCAACAATGGATAGAGAGGTTTTATAACAAGAAGGTCCGCCCAACCGACATCAAGCTAGGTGACCCCGTGCTCAGGAAGCTAGCAGTATCCGACCCCGGCAAAAAGAGAAAGTTGGGCCCAAATTGGGAGGGTCCGTATAAGGTCTTCGAAATGATATGCCCTGGCACGTACTGTCTCGAAGACCTGGGGGGCAGGATAGTAAAGAGGCCCTGGAACACGGAACACCTCATCAAGTTCCTTGAAGGGAAGGACTAAACTCCTTTCGTAACCGAAACTCGTGTAACCGGAACCACGTGCTCCTCCTTTTTGTGTAAATAAATAGTGTAATCTTGTTTCTTCCCTCTTTTTTCATTTTTGGGCAAATTTCGGTGCTTTCAGCTCAAAATTCGGCATTGACCTCGAGCCATACCCTAGCTTTCTCAAGCTTATGGGCTAGGCACTCGGCAATGACCTCGAGCCACAACCTAACTTGTTTACAAAGCATGGGAGCTCGACATTCGGCATTGACCTCGAGCGATACCCTAGCTTTCTCAAGCTTTATGGGCTAGGTGCTCGGCAATGACCTCGAGCCACACCCTAACTTATCTAAAAAGCATGGGAGCACGACATTCTGTATTGACCTCGAGCCATACCCTAGCTTTCTTAAGCTTTATGGGCTAGGCGCTTGGCAATGACCTCGAGCCACACCCTAACTTTTATACAAAGCATGGAAACTCGACATTCGGCATTGACCTCGAGCCATGCCCTTGCTTTCTCAAGCTTTATGGGCTAGGCGCTCGGTAATGACCTCCAACAACACCCTAACTTTTCTACAAATCATGGGAACTCGACATCCGGCATTGACCTCGAGCCATGCCCTAGCTTTCTCAAGCTTATAGGCTAGGCGCCCGGCAATGACCTCGATCCACACCTTAACTTTTCTACAAAGCATGGGAGCTCGACATTCGGCACTGACCTCGAGCCATGCCCTAGCTTTCTCAAGCTTTATGGGCTAGACACTCAGCAATGACCTCGAGCCATACCCTAATTTTTCTACAAGCACGGGTGCTCGACATTCGGCATTGACCTCGAGCCATGCCCTAACTTTCTCAAGCTTATGGACTAGGCACTCGGAAATGACCTCGAGCCACACCCTAAATTTTCTTCAAAGGATGGGAGCTCGACATTCGGCACTGACCTCGAGCCATGCCCTAGCTTTCTCAAGCTTTATGGGCTAGGCGCTCGGAAATGACCTCGGGCCACACCCAATTTAACCCCTGTTTTTCATTTTCTGTATTTTGGATGTATTTTCTTATCTGAGTATTTATTCATATTGTACTCTTCTGTTTCTTCTGGACCGTGTATTTGTTCTTCGTTCTCTATAATAAATATATCTATTTTGACTTTGACTCCATTTTTTGGCCTTGAATAATTTCTTGATTTGATTTAAATCTTTCTATCGCATATTTTTTTTGTCTCCGATTTAATTCGTTTAATTCCGATTAGTTGTTGCTCATGGCCTACTTGTTCTTTTTGACAAATTATATGTCCTATTATCTTTACTGGATCTTCTTTTAAAACCCTACAACCCATTAAACTTCTAACCCTATATCACTCTCTCCTTATTGGGTTTGAAACCCAATAACCACTACCCATTTACCCATTGCACCCATCACCTACTTTAACAATAACTCATTCCCCTTATATATATATTACCCACTATTTATAACCCTATCATACAAAACCCTAGCCGCTATATTTCTTTCCCTGCTATTTTCATCTCTCCCGATCCCTTCCCCTCTGTGTGCAACCCCCCCTGTCCTCCTGCACCCTCAGCCCGACCTAGCACCAGCTTCCTCCCGGTACCCAACGACAGCCGTAGTGCAGCTCCCCCGTGCTGGCCTCCCCGTCCCGACGTCAGCCAGTAGCCCCGCATCGCAGCTTCCCTGCATTGTCTCCTCCCAAGCAATGCCAACCGCTCAGCAGCACCCTCCCCCTCCTTCTCTTGCTCTTCACCGATAACACTCTAAAAGCACAGCAACGACAGAAGCATAGTTAGCCACTGCAGCCGCCTGCCGTCGCTCACGTCGTCGCCCGTGCCCCTGATTGCCTCCCTCTCTCTCTTTGTGTGCACGTGTTTGTTCCGCGTGTAGGGTTCATTTTTATTGAGTTTGTGCCCGGGAATTTGTTCCCTTTATTCTCGTTCGTTGCATCGTTTTCGTCGTCAATTATAAGGCAAGTAAAGTGTATTCCTTTTTTTGTATATACAAGTACTAAATACCTCCTGTAGTGTGGCTTTCGAGTCTAGATTCATTCTCATGGAAAATCCTTGTAGATCTTGTCTCTATTTGTTGATCCATCCGCAGTCGTCTCTCATTACACACACGACATGAAACAACTTAGAAATAATTAATTCTTGTTGCATATATGTATGTTATTTGTGATCCATTACATGTGGTATGAATCTTGCATGGATGATGTTTTAGTCATATCATTCTCGTTGTAGGCTTGTTAAATACCCCATACCATGTTGTTTTGGACATCTATTATACCATGCTTGTATTTTGTTTTGATTAGGATTTGTTGCATATGAACTATTTGATTTAAAACATGAAAAGATTACTGTTTTTGCTGCTTCCCCATTTTTGTTCAGTATTTTAGATCCTGTTGAGGTCAGTAAATCAAATTAATTTGTGAATATAAATTGTAGATCTCGCTGTCTATTTTTCAGAATTTCTGACAGATTTCAGTTTCAATTTTTGAGTTGCCAGTTATGGCTGCTTTACTACAGAGGTGTAGAATGTTCCAGATTTGGTTTTATGTAAATTCTGTAGAGTTATTTATTTTCAAAAATCATGTTAAACATAAAATTTGGATATAATAGTTTGCTGAGTATAACAAGACTTGATTGGGATTAACCCAAACTTTTTTGTGGATTTATTTGATAACATCTAAAAACTATTCTATGCTTACAAACAACTACTATACTTTCAGAATTTTCATGTTGTTCAATAAAGAACCTTAATTTCAACCTGATTCTAGTTGTTGTTGATAAAAACCATGTGAATATGAAATGTAGCCTATTGTATCTATTTTGTCACCCATTTGATGGATTTCGATTTCGATTTATATTTTGTAATCTATTATTGTTTTAGTACTGCTGTGTCAAGAATTTCAGATTTACAAATTTGCTGCATCTTACTGTCTTTTGATTTTATTTGACCATACTATCCATGTTGGAATATTATGAAATTATATTTGCTGATACTAGACATACTAGGGAATACCCCAGATTATTCTTGGATTTAATCAGTAAGTTTTTATGTCGTTTTCCTATTTATGAACACAACCTTGTTATTTCTGGCTGAACATGTTTTCTGGATATAATTCTGTTTTAAGCCCTGTTTCTTTGATTATTATATGACTTGTATATATTTGCTGGATTCAGCCAGGAGTCTATTTTCTAGATTTTTTGACGGATCTAGATTTGCATGTCCGTGGTAACGGAAATCCCAGATTTGGTGCAGTACTATCTTACTGTCCAGAACTAGAATTTTCATTGTATTTGTCTATTTTGAGTCATTCATCACCCGATCGTGTCCTTTATTCAACTTTTACTTGTTCCTTGTCATCTTAATATTTTTCTTTACTTGTTTGTGCACGTCCATGCTTATTTTAAATAATAATAATAAGAAACTAAGCCGGGGTTTAAAAGGAAAGATCTAATAGTGGAGAATATAGAAACGTGTACTTGGAAGAGGATTCATATATCCTACTTGGTACTTGGAGCTTGACACTTGACACTTGGAGCTTGACACTTGATACATGCTACATGACACTTGACACGTGATTACTTGACACTTGCACACTTGACATGGGATACTTGATACTTGGAGCTTGATACTTGTCCCTGAGTACACTGACCTCGATGATCCACTATGAAATCTAAAACATAATTTGCATGAATGTAGAAACCATGTGGTAATAATTTGGGACGCATGAAGTGCTACCTAGATAGGACTAGATACAAGACTTGAAAACAACATGATTACTTGACACTTGCTACTTGTTACTTGTACATGATACTTGATTACATGACACTTGTTACTAGTTACTTGTTTCCATACGACTGGACACTTGTTACATGTCACTTGCACCCATTTACCTTGCCATACTACTTGTTCTGTTCTTGACTTAGAGTTAGTTGCTCTATTTTGCTGTTACATCTTTCCATGCTATACTTGTTTCCGCTGTTACTCTATTCTTGTCTATTTCTCTTTCCTGTATTTATTGCCTGCACTAAAAGCGGCCTGTAACTTGCATTGACGGGCTTTTTTAGTTTCTCTTTCCTTTTCCTGCAATTTCTTAAATTGCAGACTTTGGTGACCAGCTGCCCGATGGAGTAGGTGATCAAAGATTCTAGTTTGCTGGATTCTTGCTATATTTATTTATTCTTGTTGCTTATCTTGAATAATTGTAATTTGTTACATGGATATTTGTATTGGGCGTTTTGTCCCAGACTTGTGTTTTGTTCCAGACTTGATTATTTGAGATTCAGTATTCTTGTTTTCAAGTAATCTTGTTGACTATATTGATTCAGTTATTCATGTGTGGTTGATTATTTCTCTTGCATATCTCTTGTTTATTCTTGTATATGTTGTAAAGATCCTTAAAGCTTATGAATGGTGAAAGGCATTCACTGGACTTTGTCACGTATCCGTATTCTGCATTTTTTTGGGAAGTGGGGCGTGGCAAGGTTTTTAGTGGTATCAGAGCTCCGGATTTGGCTAATGTATTAGTTTGACTAATATATTAAACAAGTTTGGGCTCGATCAAGGATTGGCTCAACAATGTACAGACCATGCAATAACATGAATGAATTATAATCAACTCTGATCTGGATGCTAACTAATTTTGATCATGTGCAGACCATGGCTCGCAGAGGTTCCACTTCCCGTCCTTAGGAAGAACAGCCTGGACTTGAGACTGTTGCAAATGTGCTTGAGCAGTTGTTCAACATGCAGCAAAACCACAATGACCTTGTGATGGCTGCTTTGGAAGTTGCCCGGGTTCTGAATCCTGATGTGCCTACATAGACAGCTCTTCCTCCTCATCAGGGTACAGTTACAGATTTCATGAGGCTGCACCCTGATAGATTCTCGAGCACTGAAATACCTTTGGAGGCTAAACAGTGGCTGATCAGGGTAGAGCAGTTGCTTTAGGCAGAGCGAGTTGTCGATGCTAATCGAGTGGATGTGGTGACCATCCAACTGGTAAACCTGGCCCACATATGGTGGAGGACCAAGTCCGAAAGGCTCGTGCGGTCTATTGCTTGGGCCACGTTCACTAGGAGCTTCTTGGAGAAGTTCGTCCCTAGCAGCACTCAGGGTTGAAATGGAACAGCAGTTCCTGGTCCTGAAACATGTTGGTCATTGTTCTATTATTGGAAGTTGGTTACTATAACCCCTGTTCCCTGTATTTGTATTTGTCTACCGTATTTTTTTCTATTGTACTCTATTTATCAATTTGAGAATCTGTATTTTTGTTTCCAATCCTAATAAAAATTATTTCCCTTGTTTCGACTCAATTTTATGCCAATTTAATTCATTGCACCATCCCAATCATTGTTGTTCTTCATGAGGAGTTGACTGTTTCATCTCATCAAATCCACATGGCCTAATTATAGTGAATTTTGACTCAATCTCCTCTTGGATCCTACTCAAACCCGTTAACCTATAACCCTAAACCCAATAACCCTATACTATTTAACCTAATTAACCCTTAACCTAATTAACCCTAGCCTACCTACTGTTCTACCCCTATCACTGTAGCCGCCAACCCCTACCCCCTACTATTTGTCTTCCCCACTCCTTCGCCTCCCGACCTTTCACCTCTGTCCACCTTATCACCACCCATCAGCCTCGTCATCATCTCCCCAACCTCTTTGTCCTCATCCCCGTCTCCTTGACACCCGATCATTGAGTCACCACCGCCTCGATCGAACCCACCACTTTTTCGCCTTCCTCTCCGAAACCCATCATCGCCATTGCCCTCGTATCCCCTCCTAGCCTCACCATCTCCCACAACACAGCGATTCTCACCCTCATCGCCACCCTGAACCCACCGCTCCCACTCATCGAACCCATCATCTTCATCACTCATGAACCCATCCCTCGCCATTACTGAGACCATAACCCTCGCAGTCATCCCCTACCTCTACTCGCCCCTCGTCGCCTCGCCATTTTCGAATCCCCGACCGCTTTCCCCCCGTCATCCTCCCTTGTTTTCCCGCCCAAGCAAAGCACCTCCATCGCCTCCCCATCATCACCGTCACCTTCGTCGTCTTCCTGCATCGAGCTCCCCTCGACACTACCACCAATCGCCTCCTCCTGTGCCATAGCCACTGCCGAAACCTCCCATAGTCGCTGCGTCGAACAAAAGAGAAGGAAGGAAGAGAGTTTGGCTGTTCAAATCTCAGCCACCTGATCCCATCAAGATCGCGATCTGATCTGATCTGATCAGATCCATCATCTTGATCACCAGATCTGAGCTCAGCCGTTCGTTTATCTTGATCTTGATCGCCATCAAGATCTGTGCCAGGATCCGTTCTCGTTATTCTTTCGTCGAATTCGACATCTACACCCCAAGGCAAGTATCTTCTTGTACAATTTATTTTTCTAGTACAAGCGTTTAATTGAAAATACTACAACTAGATTGTAAATGTGACTCCCTTTTGGCTTATCGTTCGTTGGTCTTATTTTATTCCTTACCAATTCCATGATCTTAAGAGTCACAATATTTTGTTGATACCTATTACACTTTGATTTGCATCACATGTTAATTTAGACCCATATGAATAATAATTATAAGGCTTTTCATGCAAAAAACTATCTTTGTTTGCTGCAATTCCGTCTTTGCTTGCTCAGACCCCAAAAACATCAGAATCTGGACTTGAGTCCTGAATATGAAATTTAGCCCCAGATGTCTAGTTTACTACCCTTTTGACAGAATTGAATTCTAAGTTATGCTTTGTGAGTTATCGCAGTTTTACTGCTGCTGTGTCTGGAATTACAGATTCATAAAAACTGCTGCATCACTTTGTTTTACAATTAATTTAACTATGCTACCTGTAAGATAATGAATTAAAATTTTGCATGCTGACACGAGACACATTAGAGAACATTCCCTAATTTTCTTGGAATTAATTAATGAAATTTAAAACCTGTTTCATATGTATAAACTCAGTTTTACAAATTCTAGCTGAACACAAATCCTGTGTAGTTTGCTATTTTAACACCTGATGCTACAACTTTTATATGTCTTATTTATATGCTTTGGAACCGGGAAGAAGTCTAGTTTCTAGACCTTCTAACAGATCTACATTTTCATTCATGTAGCGACGGAAATTGCAATTTTGGTGCAGCAATGTCATGCTATCCAGATTTGGAATTCTCGTCGTTCTTGATATTTTAATTTATTTTGACCCTCGAACATGTATCCTACCTAGCCTAGACTGGTTCCCTATTTTGATCATGTATACTTGACCTGTTTTGCACACTTTCATGCTTGGTTGATAATAATAATAAATAACAAGCCAGGGTTTAAGGGAAAGACCATAGTAGTGGACAATATAGGTAAGTTTACTCAGAAGGGGACCCGTGTTTCCCAGTACTTAGTTCATGAACTTGTTTTATCTTGAGTTTATTCATGAGCCCACTACTTGGCTCATGGAATTTTTGTATCGCCAAAGCATTCATGAACCGACGGTTGATTCTTGAACTTGTTAGTGCATTCACGAACTTGGTTCATGAACTTGTTACATTAACTTTGTATTCATGAACCTTGCTTGTTTGATACTTGATGCCTGAGTACACCGCCCTATAAAATCCACCACTGGTCCTAAACAAAACTGTTTGTAAGTAGCAACCATGTGGTAAAAGTATGGATGCTGAAGTGCTACCTAGATAGAATTAAACATTAGACTTAAGATTAACTTGTCACTTCTGCACACTTGATACCCTACTTGATGCTTGTTACTCGATACTTGTCACTTGATACTTGATACAATTACATGTTCACTTGTTACTTATTCCACTACTAGTACTTGTTACCCAATCTTGTTACTTGAGTTATTTTACTTACTAGCTAGTCTCTTGAACTTCATTACTTGTTGGATCCCTATCATATCATGTTATACATTCTTGATTCCTAATCTTGTTTCATATTTCTTGTCCCTATTTTCATACCCTTACTTGTACTACTTGTGGCCCTTTCTTGCACTAAGGGCATTTGTCTTGTTTTCTCCAATTTTTCCTTTTATATTTATATATACAGACTATGGAGATGAGTTGCCTGCTAGAATTGGTGAGCAAACAATCTAGGCTTAGCTTGGGGAAAAAGATTGCTTTAATTATTTTGTATTTGAGTTTATTAAATTTGTTGCTACTTAAAACTTGTAACAGGCTTGTAGTCCTGAAGTTTTCTTTCTTTTAATCCAGATCTTGAAATTATTGGGATATTTGTATTTGTTTCAAATGTTTTTCTATTGATTAATAAATTATTCATACTTGCATAGTTGAATATATTCTTGTCATATTCTTGTTATGATGTTGTCGATCCTACAGCTTATGAATGATGAAAATCATTCGATGGGCCTCATCACGCACTCGTATTCCGTATTCCTTTTTGAAGCGGGGCATGACAGTTACATATTATCCATGTAATGTTGTAACATGAGACTCTTGGAACAGGATGTCAGGTCAGTGGATGAGTACGCAGTGGAATTTACCAGACTTAGCCGCTTCACAGCCGTTCTTGTGGTAAACAAAGAGGAAAGGGCTCATAGATTCCTTCTGGGGCTTGAGTGAGATATTCAGATGCATCTCGTTTCCCTTTGCCTACGTACTTATGCTGAGGCTCTTGAGGCAGCTCGAGCTCAGGAGCAGGCTCGTAGCAGGTTGGCTCCTCCCCAGCGGACTGTTCCGCACTTTGCTGTTGCTGCTAGGCCTTCTGATGGGCCGATTCGGAGGCATGTCCCAGCTCATCCAGTCAGGGCAGCTCCTTACTCTTCTGCTGGTCCTTAAAGGGTTAGTTTTTGCGACTTTTGCTGACCTGCTGGGCATGAGCGTAGGGACTGCAGGTGTGCCAATCACCACTGTTTTGGTTATGGTGTTGCTGATCACACATTGCGGGATTGTCCAAGCAGAGGATGGCTCTTCCAGCCGGGGGTCTAGTTGAGCAAGTAGCCCCAGCTCATGTTCCAGTCAGGCCACCTCTTCCCCCCTCAGCACCAGATTGTCGGTCAGAGGATTGCGGTTCCCAGGAGAGGTCAGGCTTACAACCTGACTGCTGTAGATACTGAGATGACAGAAAGTGTTGTTGCGGGTATATTTTGCATTTTTTGTTGCTTTGTTATTTCTTGAATTCTTTCATTTATCTTGCACTGTTCATTCATGCTATCTTTATGCACTATTATTTTCTCACCCGTTAATCATCAATTCCTTTTCCCTTTCTTTTTGACTCTATCTTAGGTGTTATCCTTGTTTTCTCCTTCCCTGCTCATGTTCTCTTTGATTTCGGGGCAACCCATTCCTTCGTCTCTTTCTGCTTTGTGGCTCAGCATCAGTTGGAGTGCAGTATCATGTCAGAGGCTTGGAACATTGTCACAGGTGGCGGTGTTGTCGTTTGTTCCCGAGAGTGCAAGCTGAGTTCCGTGGTTATTGGTGGCACAGATTTCAAGGCCGACCTGATTGTCATTGGGAATTCAGGATTCGACGTCATTCTCGGTATGGATTGGTTTGGTGAGTCCCACGCCATCATTGATTGCCGTGCCAAGAAAATTGTATTCCGAATCCCAGGTCACGTAGATTTTGAGTTCCATGCCGGGGAGATGCCCCTAGGTCGAGCTGAGACTGCAGTTGATCAGGAGACTTATGCGATGGAGTTGTACTCGGGCTGTGAGGCTGTGCCTCTAGTAGTGCGGGAGTTCTTGGATGTTTTTCCAGAGAAGTTTCCTAGCTTACCCCCTGATAGGGATGTGGAGTTCGGTATTGAAGTTCAGCCTAGTACGGCACCGATATCAAAGAGTCCCTACAGGATGGCACAGGTCGAGTTAGCAAAGTTTAAGGTGCAGATTTAGAGTTTTCTTGATTTGGGGTTCATCAGGCCCAGTGTTTTTCCGTGTGGTGCTCCAGTTCTTATTGTCAACAAGAAGGATGGTATTCGTTGACTGTGCATCGATTATCGAGAACTGAATAGTGTTATTGCGAAGAATCGGTATCCGCTGCCTAGGATGATGACTTACTTGATCAGTTGGGCAGGAGTAGCTATCTTCTCAGAGTTGGATCTTCGTTCAAGGTATTATCAGGTCAAGGTGAAGGCGACTGATGTATAGAAGACTGCATTTAGGACCAGATATGGGTATTATGAGTATCTTGTGATGTCGTTCGGGGTCACGAATACGCTAGCTATGTTCATGAGTCTGATGAACAGGGTCTTTTTTCCGTTCCTGGATAGATTTGTGGTGGTCTTGATCGATGAAATTCTGGTGTATTCTCGGAACCTAGAGGATCATGCTGAGCATCTGAGGTCGGTTCTGCAGACTTTGAGGGAGAATCAGCTCTATGGGAAACTCAGCAAGTGTGAGTTTTGGCACGACAAAGTTATCTTCTTGGTGCACATTATCTCGAGAAGTGGTATTTCTATGGATTCGTCCAAGGTTGCAGCTGTAAGAGATTGGCCAGTTGCTAAGTCAGTTTCAGAGGTGAGAAATTTCCTGGGTCTAGCTGGCTATTATCAGAAATTCATCTTAGATTTTTTGAAGATAGCAGGACCTTTGACGAAGCTGACAGGGAAGGATCAGAAGTTCTGTTGGTCTGAGGCTTGTAGTGAGGCTTTTACTGAGTTGAAGAGCAGGTTGATGTCAGTGCCAATGTTGACTATTCCAGATGATTCAGGCAGATTTGTAGTTCACTGTGACGCTTCTGGCAAGGGTCTTGGGGGCAGTTCTAATGCAGAAGGGCCGAGTTGTTACTTATGCATCGAGGTAGTTGAGGCTGCATAAGAGGAACTATCCGACTCATGATTTGGAGTTAGCGGCAGTGATCTTCGCTTTGAAGCTGTGGAGACATTATTTACTTGGAGACCGAGTGGAGATCTTTACCGACCACAAAAATCTCAAGTATGTCTTCACCCAAAAGGAATTGAACATGAGATAGAGGGTTTGGTTGGAGCTTATAGCCGATTATGACATCACTTTGCAATACCATCCTGGTAGAGTGAACTTGGTGCCAGATGCTTTGAGTAGGAGACTGACAGCCATGTTTCTGACTCAGCAGAAAGATTTAGTTAAGTAGATGCGGATGTTGGAGTTGGATGTGTTGTTGCCGAGTTCTGATCGGAGTTGTTTGATGCTTCAGCTTCAGTTGTCTCTTGTCGATCAGATTAAAGAGGCTCGGGCTGGTGATGAGCAGTTGTAGGGTAGAGCAGAGGTTGAGGCCGGTTCCAGAATGGACATTGTTATTCATGCTGATGGATCACTTCGTTTTGGATCCAGGTTATGTGTCCTGAAGGGTGAAGTTCGTCAGAGGTTGCTTGAGTAAGCCCACCAGTCATCGTATTCTATTCATCCTGGAGGTACTAAGATGTACCGGGACTTGAAGCTTCATTTCTGGTGGCATGGTATGAAGGGGGTTGTGGCTCGGTTTGTGTCTCAGTGTTTGATCTGCCAGCAGGTGAAGGCAGAGCATCAGAGAACCGCCGGACTTCTTCAACCGCTTTCCCTTCCGGAGTGGAAGTGGGAACACATCACTATGGATTTTGTGACCGCTTTACCGAGGAGTCCTAAGGGTCACAATGCCATTTGGGTGATTGTCGACCGACTAACGAAGAGTGCTCACTTCTTTCCCTTCCGAGTCGGACAGTTTACTAAGAGCCTAGCTGAGAAGTACATGCAAGAGATCGTCAGACTTCATGGGGTTCCAGTCAGTATTATATTCGACAGGGATACGAAGTTCAGGTATTAGTTTTGGGAGAGTCTTCAGTGTAGTTTGAGGAGTAAATTGAAGTACAGTACTGTAATACCCCGAATTCCAAATATGTCTGAATTCGAAGTTCCACAGGATCTTTATACTTCAATTCGTACAATTTTACAAGGAATTTAAAACTTTTTATACATAATGTTTACATCAACATAGCAGGAAACAAATTACAACATATTACATAAAATAACACTTGAAACAATTCTTTAAGCAGCATTCCTCTTTAGTCCATTTATTCATTTTATCCTGCATAGAAACTATGGGCACGTCAGTTGCATACAACTGACGCTAGGATATAATATATTAATTTCTCTTACTTAGAAAACACACACCATAGTCCTTATAGTGCTTGGTGAAAATGTGCACTTAGTCCTTAATGCAATTATATGTATTTGATGACACTAATGCATACTTGTTCGGATTCTATGCATCCTATAGTACATAGGTCCGAAGGCAAGCCCTTAAGCATACTTTATCTTGTAGGGTTGGACCCCTTGCCATGAGTTTAACTACTACGGTAACTACGACAAGTATCTTAGATGCTCTATGAGTTACGAGCCCATGTCCAGACATCCTGGAGAGAATCCTACGTCAAGACATGATGCATCATGCAGACATCCTATGGAAAATTTGCCTCCGCCATGGAACGATGGCACTACGTATTCACCAAGCACCCCACAAGCGTCGCCACGGTCCTAATATTCTGGAGATGTATTCACGTCCTGACATGACGCATCATGTAGACATCCTGTGAACACTCTCACACCGTAGATCCGAGCCCTCATACTTGACATGACGCATCAGGAGTGCACGATGTTTTCCATGTCTCACAACTCAGGAGATATATCCGCAATGAGAGCCACGTGATCGACTACTCTGAGTTGACCGTGCGGTCGGATTTGACTTGTGAGATTCCGCCAGTTGCTATTTTCGATTAGCGGGAGAAAGTGCTGAAGAACAAGGTCATTAAGCTGGTTCGTGTTTCTTGGAATCCTCACTCGCTGGGTGAGTCGACTTGAGAGCTGGAGGAGGAGATCCAGCAGAAGTTTCCTCATCTGTTTGAGTAGCTTTTTGTTATGTTCTTTCTTTTCTTTTTGGGTTTACCCTATGTACTTCTTGTTTAAATTTCGAGGATGAAATTATTCTTGTTAGGTGGGTAGAATTTGTAACCCCTATTTTCCATTATCTATATTTTCGATGTATTTTCTTTTTCTGAGTATTTATTCATATTGTACTCTTCTGTTTCTTCTGGACCGTGTATTTGTTCTTCATTCTCTATAATAAATCTATCTGTTTTGACTTTGACTCCATTTTGTGGCCTTGAATATTTTCTTGATATGATTTAAATCTTTCTGTCCCAATTTTTTTTTGTCTCCGATTTAATTCTTTTAATTCCGATTAATTGTTGATCATGGCCTATTTGATTTTTTTTGACTAATTATATGTCCTATTATCTTTATTGGATCTTCTTTTAAAACCCTACAACCCATACATCATTCTCTCCTAATTGTCTGACTGGCATTCCCTTATATATATATATATATATATATATATATATATATATATATATATATATATATATATATATATATATATATATATATATATATTACCCACAGTTATAACCCTATTATACAAAATCCTAGCCGCTATATTTCTTTCCCTGCTTTTTTCATCTCTCCTGATCCCATCCCCTCTGTGTGTAAACCCCCCCGTCCTCCAGCACCCAGCCCGACCCAGTGCCAGCTTCCTCCCGACACCCAACGACAGCCGCAGCGCAGCTCCCCAGTGCTGTGCCACCCCGTCCTAACGTCAGCCAGCAGCCCCGCAGCACATCTTCCCTGAGCTGTCTCCTCCCGATTGATGCCAACCACTCAGCAGTGCCCTCCCCCTCCTTCTCTTGCTCTTCCCCGATGCCAGTCAGACAGCACAGCAATGACAGTAGTATAGTTAGCCACTGCCGCTGCCTGCAGTTGCCCGTGCCCTCGATTGCCACCCTCTCTCTCTTTGTGTGCATGTGTTTGTTCCGCGTATTGGGTTCATTGTTATTGACTTCATGTCCGGGAATCCGTTCCCGTTATTCTCGTTCCTTGCACCATTTTCGTCGTCAATTATAAGGCAAGTAACTTGTATTCTTTTTTCTGTATATACAAGTACTAAATACCGCCTGTAGTGTGGCTTCTGTGTCTAGATTCATTCTCATGGAAAATCCTTGTAGATTTTGTCTCTATTTGTTGATCCATCCGTAGTCGTCTCTAATTACACACACGACATGAAACAACTTAGAAATAATTAATTCTTGTTGCATATATGTATGTTGTTTGTGATCCATTACATGTTGTATGAATCTTGCATGCATGATGTGTTAGTCATAGCATTCTCGTTGTAGGCTTGTTAAATACCCCATACCATGTTGTTTTGAACATCTATTATACCATGCTTGTGTTTAGTTTTGATTTGGATTTGCTGCATACAAACTATTTGATTATACATGAAAAGATTTCTGTTTTTGGTGCTTCCCCATTTTTGTTCAGTATTTTAAACCCTGTTGAGGTCTGTAAATCAAATTAATTTGTGAATATAAATTGTAGATCTCGTTGTCTTTTTTCTAGAATTTCTGACAGATCTCAGTTTCAATTTGCGAGTTGCAAGTTATGGCTGTTTTACTACAGAGGTGTAGAAAATTCTAGATTTGATTTTATGTGAATTCTGTAGAGTTATTTATTTTCAAAACTCAAGTTAAACATGAAATTTGGATCTAATATTTTGCTGAGTATTACTAGACTTGATTGGGATTAACCCTAACTTTTTTGTGGATTTATTTGATGACATCTAAAAACTATTCTATGCTTGCAAACAACTACTATACTTTCAGAATTTTCTTGTTGTTCTGTAAAGAACCTTAATTTCAACCCGATTCTAGTTGTTGTTGATAAAAACCTTGTGAATATGAAATGTAGCCTATTGTATCTATTTTATCACCATTTTGATGTATTTGGATTTGGATTTATGTTTTGTAATCTATTGCTGTTTTAGTACTGTTGTGTCAAGAGTTTCAGATTTACAAATTTTCTTTATCTTGCTATCTTCTAATTTTATTTGACCAAACTATCCATGTTGGAATATTATGAAATTATATTTACTGATACTAGACATACTAGGGAATACCCCAGATTTTTTTTGGATTTAATCATTAAGTTTTTATGCCGTTTTCCTGTTTATGAACACAACCTTGTGATTTCTTGCTGAACATGTTTTTTTTGATATAATTTTATTTGTATCTAAGTCTATTTTTTAGATTTTCTGACGGATCTAGATTTGCATGTCTGTGGCAACAGGAATCCCAGATTTTGTGCAGTACTGTCTTGCGGTCCAGAACTAGAATTTTGGTTGTCTTAGTATATTTTGAGTCATTCATCACCCGTTCGTGTCCTTTATTCAACTTGTACTTGTTCCTTGTAATCTTACCATTTCAATTGACTTATTTGTGCACGTCCATGCTTGCTTTAAATAATAATAGCAAGAAACTAAGTCAGGCTTTAAAGAGAAAAATCTAATAGTGGAGAATACAGAAATGTGTACTCGGAAGAGGATCCATAGATCCTACCTGGTTCTTGGAGCTTGATACTTGAAACTTGGAGCTTGAAACTTGATACATGCTACATGACACTTGACACGGGATACTTGATACTTGGAGCTTAATACTCGATACTTGGAGCTTGATACTTGTCCCTGAGTACACTGCCCTCTGTGATCCACTATGAAATCTAAAACATAATTTGCATGAATGTAGCAACCATGTGGTAAAATTTTGGGACCATGAAGTGCTACCTAGATAGGACTAGGTACAAGACTTGAAAACAACATGATCACTTGACACTTGCTACTTGTTACTTGTACATGATACTTGATTACTTGACACTTGTTACTTGTTACTCGTTTACATACCACTGGACACTTGTTACATGCCACTTGCACCCATTTACCTTGCCATGCTACTTGTTCTATTCTTGACTTAGAGTTGGTTGCTCTATTTTGCTGTTACATCTTTCCATGCTATACTTATTTCCGTTGTTCCTCTATTCTTGTAAATTTCTCTTTCCTGTACTTGTTGTCTGCACTAAAAGCATCCCGTAACTTGCATTGACGGGCTTTTTTAGTTTCTCTTTCCTTTTCCTGCAATTTCTTAAATTGTAGATTTTGGTGACCACCTGCCCGATGGAGTAGGTGATGAAAGATTCCAGTTTGCTGGATTCTTGCTATATTCATTTATTCTTGTTGCTTATCTTGAATAATTGTAATTTGTTACATGGATATTTGTATTGGGCATTTTGTCCCAGACTTGTGTTTTGTTCCAGACTTGATTATTCGAGATTCAGTATTCTTACTTTCAAGTAATCTTGTTGACTATATTGATTCAGTTATTCATGCGTGGTTGATTATTTCTCTTGCATATATTTTGTTTATTCTTGTATATGTTATAAAGATCCTTACGCTTATGAATGGTGAAAGCCATTTGTTGGACTTAGTCACGTATCCGTATTTCGTATTTCTTTTTGGGAAGCGGGGCATGACACCCCAACTTTCTCACAAGGATGGGGGCTCGATTCTCGGCTTGCGCTGCGCGCAGCGTCCTAAGTTGTCTTGCAAAATAGGGAAGGACGGAAAAATCAATTTGTATTCGTCATAAATGCCTTGAATGGCCACAGAACAATAAATTTTTTTACAACGGTTCCAGTGACCCCGACCTAACTATTTCCCGGGATGCTTTTTTGGCTAACACGAACCATATCGATCCCAACTGAACAGGACCGTCCTCCGGCGAGCTCGTCCGGTACCACCGGCATCGCCAGTGTAAACACCCCGGCAACGGAGCTCTGTGCATCAACCAGCCTCGCCATTTCCAGATAAAGGATCGGCGAGGAACCCAAGACAGAGGGGCCGCCTCTCCCAAAAGGGCCGAACCGAAATCCGCCTGTGCTGAGCATGACTTTTAACCTCTGAATCTCCAGCTCCTTCTTTACCATGACCTCACAAAGAATGGACTCCGAGGTCGGTTGCCTGGTGGAAGAGTCAGACATTGAACAGTTTGTCTCGGTACTCCCCCAGTCTCGGTCGGCTATAGACTTCTTCAGGCGCACCACCTCTAAACTGAGCTCCTAGAACTTGTTCATGAAATAGCTTACCGCGGCTTCTCGATCGCGGGCCTGTTTGCGATAGCGGACCAACACGCTCTCCTTGGACTCTAGCCTGTTCCAAAGTCGCTGGATCTCGGCAGAATTGAGGTCGGCTCCTAGGGACTCGTCCATCTGACAAAAAGGAGAGGAAACAAAGATTCACTCCCAGCTTCTCAAAAAAAGCTAGGGCAAAAAACAAAGATTCACTCATAGCGGGTCGGGCAAAAACACGATTGTATTAATACCAAAAATTAGTTACAAAAAGCGGTGGCCAGTCCGCGCTTGGCAAATACAAAAAAAGAAAAGAAAATGTAAACTACTTCTGAGGGGGGATCTGCACCTCTTCGTCAGCCGTCCCCCCTCTCCCTGCCTCTTTCTCCAAGTGCGGGTCCTTCGGTGCCTCGTCTCCCTCACCCCCAGGGGTTAGCGGATGCACGGGGGGCTCCCCTCCGTAGTGGAGATGGTCGATTTTTTCCTCGGGGTAAAGGAGCAGAAAGTGCTCCTTTGCCCGATCGTACGCCTCGTCTTGGGCGATCATCAACTCCTCCAAAGCTGCCATTGCCAGCTCCTCGTGCTCTGCAGCCGCCTTCCTCCGAACCTCCGCCAATTCACGGAGATGCTGATCCTGTTGACAGGCGATGTCAGCTTGGAAGGCTTGTGCCACGCCCTGAGCTGTCGTCAGCTCGACCTTTAAGTCCTTTGCTTTTCGAAGGTACCGATCAGCATTCGCTTCTTGGCATGGACCTCCTTCTCGAAGCACCTCTTAAGCTGCACCCCGATCATCAATGTGTGGTTGAAGAGAGACAAGAGTCAGGAATGAATGCTGAGTACAAAAAGATGAACAAACAACAAACCAACACTTACCACCACTTGGGCTTGAGCCCACTTCATGTAGGCCGTCTCCCTTGTCTCGATCGCCAGAATGGTCCTGTTGCGGGCCGTGTTAAGTTTATCTACCACCTCGATCGAGATCGGGCCCTTGGCCAGTGAGTCATCCTCCTTGACCGCCCAGTCCGGGGTGAACGACCTTAGGCCCTTCTTGCCCACCATCTGTTGGGCATCGGGCCAGACGGCCGGGGTCCTTGCCTTCAAGATCTCAGTAACCTTGCGGCTACTGGAGCTCGGCCCCGACTCGGTTACCACTCTAGATAAGTGGGTTTTCTTCGACTTCTTCAAGGACCGCTCCGAGTGGGCCTCGGGGCTGCCCTAGACGGACCCTGCCTTTAACACTGCCCTCTCGGCCCTCTTCTTCTGGGCCAGTGCCAGTAGGGCCTTCCTCCCTTCGAGCTTTGACTGGTCCATCGCTACAGAGAGAAAGGGAGAATGTTAACACAAAATCAAAAAATTAAACAAGAATGAAACAACAACATTCAAGGGTCGGCTGGGCTCAGTCCGGCTCGGGCTAAGTGTAACTCTATCATGTTCGGCCAACCGATGTTGTGTCCCTCGACAATTCTGTCAATGTCAGCCCACTCTCCCTCAGTCAAGTTCCTTCACCTTGGGGGTTTGTGGTTCGGCTTGTAGAAATTCCAGGCCGTAGGAATTTCCGAAGGTACCTTGCTCCCGACTACGAAATAGTTTTCCTTCCACCCCTTTATGGAATCTGGATGACCATGCACCACTTTCTTGTGGGGGCGAGGCGATATGTAGAAGATGCCTTCCTGATCTCCAAGCGAGCTCACCCCTAAGACAACCCAGAAATATTTCAACTTTAGTGGCACCTTCTTCTCCTCGCACTTCAGAATGAAGCAGACCAACTGCTTCCATGAGTTGGGGACATACTGCATCGGGCATAGCTCCCCCCACGTCAGCACCCTCTTGATGAACGGGTGCAGCGGCAACCTCAGTCCCGAGACGAAGGCATCCTCGGAAAACATACAAAATCCAGGGGCCAACTTGGTGGTCGGACAAAGACCAGAGCTCAAAATCATCAGCTTGTACTCCCGAGGAATGAAGTAGCTGGCCCTTAATACGGGAAAATAGTCGGCCTTCAGCACACACTGGTTGTTGTCCATCCGTATCTGGGTCCGGCCCAGTGAAGACACCTCCACGCCAAATTTGAATAAGTTTTCGACATCATCAAGATACATCCTGATCGACCGTGGGTTCTTGTAGTAGGGGACGTTTAGCCCGTGCGTTGGCTCGAACTCATTTGCTGTCCTCGGACTATCCGGCAGGTGCCACTTCCTCTTCTTCTTCCGGATGCGAGGATCCATCAGTGGAGACGGTGTCGCCAAAGGCGGGAGAGGGGGGGAGCCTCTCCTTCCTTGCTACCTTCCTCATCTTTCTCTCCTTCAGCTCCTCCCTCATGACCACCTGCTCCACCTCTTCTTCCTCAACCTCCTCGCCTCATACCTCAACTTCCCCAGTGGAAGCTGACTCTACCACCTCCGGCTTGCGGCTTTGGAGGGGGACCACGTCCAAAACTTGATCGTCCATATCCCAAGATGTGGAGTCTGACTAACGATCCACTTCCAAAACCCAGTCATCTAGGTCCCAGGACGTGGAGTCCAACTCAAGATCCCCCTCATCCCGACCAGAAGAAGTCACTTCGGAGCCGGACTAAGAGCGTGACATTACAAAAGAAAATACTAACCTGAGTACCGTGAATGGAGTGAGCAACGAAAAAGTCATCGCCAGCAGGTTAGAGAGAAAAGCCCCTATTTTTAGAAAGAGAAAGCTAAGTGAAGAAATGGAAAGGGAAGTGGAGGATTTATAGAGTGATAACGGTGCATCGAATTCCGCAATGAAATCCTGATCGTTCAATCTTGATCATCAAGATTTAAAGGCTAATGAGATTTCAATGCCTCGAATTCTGCGTTGGAATCCTAATCGATTCAATCTTGATCATAAAGATCTAACGACCGATAGGATTTCAATGCCTCGAATTCTGCCACCATGATGTCAGTATCACATACAATGCCCTAGCTTTTACATCAAGCTTGGGGGCTCAACGCTCGGTAGTGACCTCGAGCTATCCCCTAGCTTTTACATCAAGCTTGGGGGCTCGATGCTTGACAGTGACCTCCAGCCATCCCGTAGCTTTTATAGCAAGCTGGGGACTCGATGCTCGGCAGTGACCTCGAGTCACCCCCAAGCTTTTACAGCAAGCTGAGGGGCTCGATGCTTGGCAGTGACCTTGAGCCAACCCCTAGATTTTACAGCAAGCTGGGGGGCTCGAAGCTCAGCGGTGATCTCAAGCCACCCCCTAGCTTTACAGCAAGCTCAGGGGCTGGACGCTCGGCAGTAACCTCAAGCCACCCCCTAGCTTTTATAGCAAGATGGGGGACTCGATACTCGGCAGTGACCTCGAGCCATCGCCTAACTTTTAAAGCAAGCTGGCGGGCTCGAAACTCGGTAATGACCTCGAGCCATCCCCTAGCTTATACAACAAGCTGGGGGGCTCGACGCTTGGCAGTGACCTCGAGCCACCCCCAGCTTTTACAGCAAGCTGGGGGCTCGATGCTCGGCAGTGACCTCGAGCCATCCCCTACCTTTTACAGTAAGGCTGGGGCGCTCGATGCTCGGTAGTGACCTCGAGCCACCCCCTAGCTTTTACATCAAGCTGGGGGGTTCGATGCTCGGTAGTGACCTCGAGCCATCCCCTATCTTATACAGCAAGCTGGGGGACTCAATGCTTGGCAGTGACCTCGAGCCACCCCCAAGCTTATACAGAAAGCTGGGGGTCGATGCTCGGTAGTGACCTCGAGCCACCCCTAGCTTTTACAGCAAGCTAGGGGGCTTAACACTCGGCAGACATCCCCAAGCTTATACAGCAAGCTGGGGGGCTCAATGATCGGCAGTGACCTTGAGCAACCCCCTCGATTTTACAGCTAACTAGGGGGCTCGATGCTCGGCATTGACCTCGAGCCACCCAATAGCTTTTACAGCAAGCTGGGGGCTCGACACTCTGCAGTGACCTCGAGCCATCCCCTAGCATATACAACAAGCTGGGAGGCTCGAAGCACAGTAGTGACCTCGAGCCACCCCCTAGCTTTTACAGCAAGCTGGGGGGATCGACGCTCAGTAGTGACCTCGAGCCATCCCTTAGCTTTTACAGCAAGCTGGGGGGATCGACGCTCGGTAGTGACTTCGAGCCATCCCCTAGCTCATACAGCAAGCTGGGGTGCTCGACGCTTAGAAGTGACCTCGAGCCAACCCCTAGCTTTTATAGCAGGCTGGGGGGCTCGATGCCCGGTAGTGACCTCGAGCCATCCCCTAGCTTATATAGCAAAATGGGGGCTCGACGCTGGGCAATGACCTCGAGCCACCCCCTAGCTTATACAGCAAGCTAGGGGGCTCGACGCTCGGCAGTGACCTCGAGCCACCTCTTGGCATTTACAACAAGCTGGGGGCTCGACGCTCTGCAGTGTCCTCGAGCCATCCCCTAACTTTTACAAAAAGCTTGGGGGCTTGATGCTCGGCAATGACCTCTAGCCATCCCCTAGCTTATACAGCAAGCTGCGGGGCTCGACGGTCGGTAGTAATCTCGAGCAACCCCCTAGATTTTATAGCCAACTGGGGGGCTCGATGCTTGACAGTGACCTCGAGCCACCTAATAGCTTTTACAGCAAGCTGGGGCGCTCGACGCTCGGAAGTGACCTCGAGTCACCCCGTAGCTTTTACAGAAAGCTGGGGGGCTCTACGCTTGGCAGTCACCTCGAACCATTCCATAGCTTTTACAGCAAGCTGGGGGTCGACGGTCAATAGTGACCTTGAGCCACCCCCTAGATTTTACAGCAAGCTGGGGGGCACGACGCTCGGTAGTGAACTCGAGCCATCGCCTAGCTTATACAGCAAGCTGGGGGGTTAGACGCTCGGCAGTGACTTGGGCCACCCCCTAGCTTATACAGCAAGCTGGGGGGATCGACCCTTGGTAGTGACCTCGAGCCACCCCCTAGCTTTTACAGGATGCTGGGGGGCTCGACGCTTGGTAGTGACCTCGAGCCACCCCTAGCTTTTACAGCAAGCTGGGGTGCTCGACGCTCGGCTGGACGCTCGGCAGTGTCCTCGAGACACCCCTAGCTTTTAAAGTAAGCTGGGGGGCTAGACGCTCGGCAGTGACCTCGAGCCACCCCTAGCTTTGACAGCAAGCTGGGGGGCTGGACGCTAGGCAGTGACCTCGAGCCACCCCCTAGCTTTTACAGCAAGCTGGGGTCTCGACACTCGGCGGTGACCTCAAGCCACCCCCTAGCTTTTACAGCAAGATGGGGGGCTCGACGCTCGGCAATGACCTCGAGCCACACCCTAGCTATTATAGCAAGCTGGGGGGCTCGACGTTCGGCAGTGACCTCGAGCCATCCTCTAGCTTATACAACAAGCTTGGGGGCTCAACATTCGGCAATGACCTCGAGCCACCCCTAGCTTTTATAGCAAGATGGGGGGCCTCGACGCTCGATAGTGACCTCGAGCCACTCCTACCTTTTACAGCAAGATGGGGGACTCGACACTCGGTAGTGACCTCGAGTGACCTCGAGCCATCCTCTAGCTTTTACAGCAAGCTGGCGGGCTCGAAGTTCGGTAATGACCTTGACCCATCTTGTAGCTTATACAGCAAGCTGGGGGGCTAGACGGTCGGTAGTGACCTCGAGCGATCCACTAGTTCATACTGCAACTAGGGGGCTCGATGCTCGACAGTGATCTCGAGCCACCCCCTAGATTTTATAGCAAGCTGGGGGCTCGACGATCAGTAGTGACCTCGAGCCACCCGTAGCTTTTACAGCAAGCTAGGGGGCTCGACTCTCGGTAGTGACCTCGATCCATCCCTTAGCTTATACAGCAAGCTGGGGCTCGATGCTCGGCAGTGACCTCGAGCCACCCCTAACTTATACAGAAAGCTTGGGGCTCGACACTCGGCAGTGACCTCGAGCCACCCCATAGCATTTACAGCAAGCTGGGGGGCTCGACACTTGGTAGTGACCTCAAGCCATCCCCTAGCTTATACAGCAAGCTGGGGGCTCGACGCTCGGCAATGACCTCGAGCCACCACCTACCTGTAGCGCCCCAAATCCCCCTACCAGGAACCTGAGACCCTACTCCAGGAATCGTACTTCAAAATAGACGCAATCACAGAAAGTAGAGGAAAATTTAAAACTTTTATTCCTTATAAATGTTACATTTACAAGTGTTACAATATCCAATTAAAAATTACAAGATTTACAACAATATAATAGCACTTGCATATGTTCCTTGGATTCTTGGACCAACTCGAGCCCCACAGTACTTGTACATCTGCTTCGGATACCTACAAGGTGGGGAACGTCAGTATTTCGACTGACGCAAAGCTGATAATAACAGAGATCCTCTAAATTACAATCACAACCATCATTTATGCAAAAGGAAAAGTGATGTGCCAAAATAAGGGTTTAATGGATTCGAGTTCTACGACAGTGATATGCCATGACCCTATGACTAGATGCAGCAAATCACATGCCTGACTCTAATGCAAGCAAGACTTTGGAGAACGAATGCATCCTATACTACATACGCCCCCAAATCTAGCCGTCTTTCTCTACATTTCAGGGATTCAAACCCTCGCCATGCACCTTACTCTTGTACTCAACTTGTTCCCAATAGACTTGTCCGTTGCCCAAGGAGGTTGCAGTTGGTCGGTCTAGTTTCACCACTGCAGTGCCTAAGTGGTGGTCGTGTTTGCCACTTGGTACCTGCGTACGGACCTCTTCAGAAAGCCGTGTTAAATTCGGTCGCAAGACCCTGTAATTCGTGTGTCCACCCCTAACCCAGCTATGGACTAACGCATGCGTGTTCACCCCTAACCCGGCTGTGAACTGATATATATAAACAAAATCCACGTGCTTAGGAACATGATGGCCTCGAGGTTCAAGTCCCCTTAACCTCCCATTCCTTACTCCAGCAAAACTTTGGGAATTAACAGATCGAAATACGAGCCGAGGACTCACTCATGAGTACCGAAAACGTATCCCTACGACAGGAAGGTACAATACTGACTATGGTCTGCTAGTACTAATGCAATTACCAAACCCCTAGTGCATCACTCTAATCTCAGCCTCATTCTAATCACTTTGGGTAAAAGATAAGATTGCTTCCAAAAACTTGCCTATCGACCTCTGCCCCTGGCGATACCAGTCCGGTTCGCCACTTCCCCAAGCTTGAATTTGTCCAGTACCATGGCCTACATTCACCCCTAACCCGGCTGTGAATGTATGTGTTCACCCCTAACCCGGCTGTGAACTTATATTAATGGCACGGCTCGGATGTCCTACGCTTCGGTGGAAGTTCATAACTTAGGGTCGACAGATGCAGGGTATCCCTTACCCAAGTGACTAACTCGAGTCACGCATCCCACTATGGGAGTTAAAAAAACCAACATAGATACCAAACGTCTCCAGAAAAGAGCTATCAACTCCAATAGTACACAGGGGAGAAGTCCTTATAATACCTAGTCAAAACCCAAGACTAAGCAACCTACGGTTTTCTACCCAAAACTTAAAAGGTCATAACTCCCTCGATACAACTCCGATTGAGGTTTACAAGCTCAATCCGGAAAGGTAAGAACCTAGGCTACAACTTCCTAGTTGATTATAACCTCAAATTCTACCATCTAAGTCCTCAAAATGGCCTCTCAAGCCTCAGCCTGTGTATTTCTGGTATACGGGCTGCACCTTGCCGGTAGCATAAAACACTACTCAAACATCAAAATGCTACAAACCCAAGTTCTATGGAAATGTGTGGATGTCCTCAAAAATCCTCTAGTTGGTCATAAGTCCAAAATATGCCACATTACTCACACGTGTACCAAGTCATACACTAAGATTATCTCAATCAGAGCACTCAGCTCAAATCCTGGTCTCTGTCAAGTATTGCAAAAATCATAATAAATCAACCACTTACTGGAAACACTTCAAATATGTCTTGATGGAAAGTTCTTGATGTCTACTACAATCCTCTAAGGAAATACTTTCTCAAAATCAGTTCTTAAGGAGCCTCAATTGTGTCATCTCTACATAGTATCAAATCTAACTGAAACCAGCATAGTACGTGCTAATAAAATTATCATAAATCCTATACTCATCCAATGGTCACAAAATTTACATTAAAGAATTCGGACTACATAATGAATAACATGAAAAAGGTTTCATGTCCAAACTCCTAGACTACACTGAGTTCTTCATGTTTCAATTAAGCACAAAAATCATCATGTTCTTCAGTTACAGTTCTAGATACTATTTAAAGATTAATTTTTAACATGCCTATAATTTCATCCAAATATTTTCTTGGTTTTTCTGTAGAGTCTAGATACAAGTGGGAAAACAAGGTAAAAATTTCAGATTAAGATCCTTCTCCAATTAATTATGAAAATTTCAATAATATCAGGCATCATAGTAACCAATTTCTGCTACTGCCTTACGGCACTGTTCCACAAATGGATTTTATTAAAATACCAAATGATCTCAGAAAAATCCTAAATAATTCATGAATCATCTAGACATATAAGGAAACAATCTGTAAAAATTTCATGACCAGATTCCATGTGGTTTGCTCTCGGAAAAATCTAGAAGATAGCATGCAGATCAAGGTTCCAGTTTTAGTTTCTGATTTCAACTTCCAATCTTCTATAACATTCATTCTAACTCTTACTACCACACATGCATGCAAGAAATCAATCAATAAACAAAAAGAAAGGTTTAGAGAAACTCCCCACCCTGAGTTGATTGTAGAGTAGTTGATATCTTTGAGCTTCCCTTCCTCAAGAATCACTCCAAGTGCTCCTTCTTCAATCTTTCTTCTTTTCACTCGTCTTCTTTTCTTTGGTTTGAGTTATGAAATTTTCAGAACAAGGGAGAAGAATGAAGGGGGTTTTGATGGAAAAGAGTAAGGAAAGAGAGGGAAAAGAGGGGGCCGGTTTCTAGGGGGTAGGGGGGTAGTGTGTAGGGTGGTTTTGGGGTGCAAACCATGGTCTGGCCAATGGTTTTGGGGTACAATAGGTTGGCTGTCAATTTTAGCTCTTAAATGGATTTTTAGATGTGAGACGGGGGGTGTATCGAGTGTACGCAAGATATACCCATCGTAGTATCATACGATGTTATATTTGTATAGGTGTCGTACCAAAAACTACTGTTTATACCAGTATCGATCCTCCTCATTCTCGTGCATCTTCTAGAACGCAACCATCCTCGTGAACCACCCTGCAAACCAAACTGCACACCAACGATAGAAAAATCAACCAAAACACTGCAATCATGTACACGCATACAGACATTATACACACACACACACACACACACACACACACACACACACACACACACACACACACACACATATATATATATATAGGTATCGTACAATTCGGGGTGTTACACTAGCTTTTATAGCAAACTAGAGGGCTCGACGCACGACAGTGACCTCGAGCCATCTCCTAGCCTATACAACAAGCTGGGGGGCTCGAAGCTCGGTAGTGACATCGAGAAACCCCCTAACATTTACACCAAGCTTGGGGGATCGACGCTCGGCAGTGATCTCGAGCTATCCCCTGACTTTTACAGCAAGGTGGGGGGCTCGACGCTCGGCGGTGACCTCGAGCCATCCCCTAGCTCATACAGAAAGCTGGGGTGCTCGATGCTTGGAAGTGACCTCGAGCCACCCTGTAGCTTTTACAACAAGCTGTGGGGCTCGACGCTCGGTAGTGACCTCGAGCCATCCCGTAGCTTAAACAGCAAGATGGGTGCTCGACGCTGGGCAGTGACCTCGAGCCACCGCCTGGCTTATACAGCAAGCTGGGGGGCTCGACGCTTGGTAGTGACCTCGAGCTACCCCCTAGCTTCTACAGTTAACGAGACCATACACTCGCTATCTCAGTTAACGAGTGTAGTACAAATACACGCGCTATCTGAGATAGCGAGTCTAAACTTGGTATGTATTTTCTTCAATTTTTCTCCAAGTAATGGAGAAAAAACCTCACCATATACTTGCAATATCAGATAGCGATGAAGTTTACACTAAACTCACTATCTCGATCATTTTGGTAATTAGTTTCGAAAGTGGGTCAGTTTGGTAAATACTTTCAAAAAGTAAGTCATTTTAGGAATAAATTCCAGGCCAAAGAATCCCATCAACGAAAAATATTTTTTCTCGAAATAGGCCAATTTTTTAAACTAATTTTCAAAATAGACCACTTTCGAAATAAATTTCCAAAAAAGGCCACTCGCAGTTGGGAACTGCAGCCTATTCTATTTCGTTGCCGCAGTTCCGTACTGTGGCCTAAGTATAACCATAATAGGTCTTCTCCCGGATCCGGTGAAAAAATTAGAGAGACAGTGCCTAGATTTGATCTGATCTACACTCCAAGACTTGGTCCAAAAATTTCCCAAGTTGAAGGTATGTTCGAGGTGATTTAACTTAGACCGCAGTTGGCTACTGTGGCCTGGAGAATATTTAGGTTGCGATTCCCAACTGTGGCCTAAGTTAAATGATCCATAGGGTCCGGTCCTTAAACCCCTAATCTCCCTTTCACTTCAAAACTTCTCCGAAACCCAATTTCCTTAGCTTCTTCGAATCTAGAACCCTCACCACTCTCTTCCTACTCCCTAAAATCCCTCCCAAATTCAATTATCAACCTCACTTCATCTTCCTCTCCATCCCCATTCGAAATCGGAAATCCCCAAACCTTAAATTTATAATTTCGTTTAAATTCGTTCAATTGCGGCCACCCACCTTCAGTCCGATCACTACCCACGGAAGTTAGCCTCTCCTTCATCATCATTTGACCTCGTTTTCGTCATCACCCGAAGATCTTGGAGGTATGTTTTGGTTTGTTAGCATGTGTATTTTTTGTTGTTATAATTTCTATGAATTGTTAGTGGATATTATGAGTCGTTATTCAATAATGTAGATATTGTATGCTCAGTTTGTGGAGTTTTATGAATTGTTAGTGAGTAGTCTAAATTGTTAATGAATTGTTTCATGTTTGTTATTGTGAATATTATGAATTTTGAGTGAATTGTTAGTGAAATTAATGAATTGTCAAATAATTGCTATGAATTGTTAAATGGGTTTAGATGTTTGTATGAAGTTTTGGGAGGTAGACATAGATCAATGGTTGCCGACCATTATTCTTCCTCGGATGACATTATATGTTGAACAATGGATTTTTTTGTTGCTCGTAGATAAGTGATATGGTTAAATGGTAGTATAGTTGGTCAAGAAAAAGAGTGGCAAGTTTGATCATATTATCTAAATCTATAACCCTCATCACTCTCTTCCTACTCCCTATAATCTTTCCCAAATCCAATTATCAAGCTCATTTCACCTTCCTCCCTCCATCCCCATTCGAATATTATGAATTGTTAGTGAATTCTTAGTGAATATTATGAATTGTGAGTGATAATTGCTATGAACTGTTAAAGGGGTTAGTTGATTGTATGAAGTTTTGTGTGCAAGGTTGGATACTCTTATTCGTTGCAAATTATCTTATTGTCCAACGTATGTTTGAAGAATTTCTTGTGCGAATAAAATAGGTACAGTTCCGATTCAAATTTAAAATGTTTGACTTGAATATTTCTGGTAGTAGTCCACTAAACAATGTGTGCAATATAGAATACGATTGTTTTGATGTATAATATTGAATTGAATTTATACGATAATCATTTTAAGAAGTTATTACATATTAGCACAGATTTTCTTTTCCATGAACTTCATTTCCTTAATGGCTCGCTCCATCTTATCTGTCAATCTTTAAATTGTACATATCATAAACTGTATTCGTTATATGTTAACATAATCTAATATTGGTGACCATAATGTGTAGTGATCGTATAATATCGGTAATGGCACGAATGTGTAGTGATCGTCAAATGAACGAGGGTTCAATTTCACAACTACAAATTCTCGATGTTTCTTAATAGAGAACATCTTCATCGCATATTGAATATGATCTTTGCTTTCAAACTTTTACCCAACGATCCTATCTCTGATGGTCTACAAGATTCTTAAGGATTTTCATGAACCCGAGCATTATTACTCCCTTCAGTAGATTCCAATTCAGATACAATTGGCCTCATGAATTAAGTAGTGGGTGGCGGGGTGGAACATTGGCTCCCGTTTCTTGAACGTCATTGACGTTAACATCTAGATGATCATCATCTTCATATTCCTCATCATCTACAATAATCTCCTCATCTTCATCTTCTTCATTATCTACTAACTCCTTGTTAACTGTAGCATTGTTGAGGTCTTGTGCATTGTTTTCGTTATCAACAAGACTGAGGATAAAGTTTGAATTCAACCCTTCCAAGTCATGTAAGGGTGAATTTGTTGAAACTGGATTTGTGAAAACTGGATTAACTTATTGAGGCGACATGGTTTCATGTAGTTCAACACTCGGAGTCGGCAGTTCATATAATGGGCTTGGTATACGATTAACATGTGGCGGACTATTAGAAATCCTTATTTTCTCAATGTATAACTGCAATGCATTACAACTACAGTCAGGATCAACTGTTCTTGCAATCATGGAAGTATATGTGTCTTCATCGACTATAGGCACCACCATGAAATATTGTGACTCTCATTTTCCAGCTGCATATCGAGCTCGGATTTTAACATTCCATTCCACTCTATCCCAGTTAGTAATTTCATACACCTTCTTTACTAGTTCATGCATTGTAATATTACGAGGAGCCCAAACTATTTCTGGTTCAACATCGCTATAATAAGTTCCTAATTTTGGGTCTCGAATTATTTCTCCCCCATAATATAACTAAATAGGAATTTTGTAATCCATACCTATACGTAAATGGATGAATATGCGAGTAATTATCTAAACAAATAATAATAAGAAACATAAATTATACTTCTGCAGTTGTAAACCGGTGTTGGAGAGGGAAAATGACGACACAGTTGATGTCGGAGAATACAAAGGACGGTGCTAATCGTCGTGGGTGTTGTCGCTGAAGAATGTGGGTAGCGAGATTTGGAGAACTGGTTGAGATATAGGGCAATTAAGGTTTGGGTACTTGGGTGATTTAGGGGTTGAAGGTTGATTTGTTAATTAGGTGGAGATTTTATGGAGGGAGAGAAGCTAGATTAGGGTTATAGGGTTTTAAGAGAATTTGAATTTCAGAATTGGGGCAATGAATTGGGGAAAGAGATGAAGAAGAAATGAAGTTATAAGAATAGGGGTTAGAAGGGTTTAAGGAGCATTTAACCAAGTCCGTAGTTCCACCTTGGTAATATTGAGGCCGCAGTAGCCAACTGCGTCCTAAATTAACTTAGTTTTCGACTTGGAAAATTTTTGGACCAAGTCTAAAAGTGTAGAATATTATGGTATGTACTTAAACCGCAGTACGGAACTGCGTCAACGAAATAGAATAGGCCGCAGTTTTCAACTGCAAGTGGCCTATTTTAAAAATTAGTTTCGAAAGTAGCATATTTTGAAAATTAGATTTCAAATATTGGCCTATTTTGGGAAAAAGATCCAACAAAAAAGTGAGCCAGAGTGAGCGATTAGATGGAAACTTTTCAAAGTGGCCCATAAACTAAACAGCGTCGTCCAGCAACATTGATAGAGTTAGTGCTGGCGGACCTCCCCCGTCACCATGTCACATCCAGTGAAGTCTATAACAATAAAACCATATCCAACACACTCAAAATCCAAAGAGCCATAACAAATGACCTTTTTAGAGCATCCACAACGGTTTGCAATTTTTGCCATTTTGCCATATTTTGGCAAAAAAACATTTTGCAACGGTTTGCTATTTTGCTATTTTTGGATAAAGTTGCTACAGTCGCTTCTCATATTTGAGAAACGATTTGCTATTTCTCAAAACATAGGGGACGGAACCTAATTTTTTTTAATGGCCTCGGACAAAACAAATTGTTTCGTTTCGAATTTTATATATATATATATTTTTTTGAATATCCCAAAAAATAAAAAAAAATTAAGAAATGCATCGGATGGGACGTGACATGTTGTCCCGTCCGTCCAATCTCAAAAAATTGACAAACGGGACATGTCCCGTTTGAGGTTCAAGATGTCGCTTTCAAGTGGATTAACGCATTAATTAACACACTAATCTCATTTTAGGAAGTATTTAATAAATATTTAGTATTATTTTAATCAATAATACTATTTAATAACTAACACTAATTTAATTTTACTACAAATTACAAAAATACCATGTTCCGTCCCATTAATAAAAATTCTTTCTCAAAATTTGAGAAACAACCCAGTGTAGTGAACGTCTCTTTTGCTATTTACTATTTCTCATTTTGCCATATATTATAGCAAACCGATGTGGATGCTCCTAGAAGTCTATAATTTCATTCAACTAATTTCCTCCAAAACAGTGCCAAGTGTGTAGAATTCATTTTTATTCAGACATGATATCTGCTTACCACCATCTTCAACACTGTACCAACACAGCATGAAAGTAAAAGGAAATACTCCATGAAATGAATTACATATTGTTACCGTTAAATCTGGTGTGGGGGTAAACAGATAGTATTTGTGGATTCTTGAAAAACTTGAATAGCAAACCTGAACCTATTCCGCCAGAGTTTGACTGCTGACTCCTGCCGTTCACCTGCAAAAAGTGCGAGACACCGGAGTTGATCCCGGCGAGGCACCCTCCGACGCTCAAGTCAGTAATCAGGAAGAGTATGAAAGAGCGTAATTTGGTAAAAGATTGATTACCTCGTAATGGTGATGGATGGGGGGTATTTATAGTCGCCTTAGGGATCAGATTAGGAATGTAATCCCTGTGATCAGATAAGGAATGTAGTCCCTGTGATCAGATTAGGAATGTAATCCCTAATTCCCAGTGAAAGGATAGATGTGAATCAGGGCCGTTGATTAGGACTAATCAGGAACCCTAATTCTATCCTGCTGGATCGGGTTCATTTCGGGTTGGGACCCGTACCCAGTTGAGGTGGATCCGTTCGTGGGTTATTGGGTCTTGAAGGAAGACCCAGTTCCCATTTCAGACCCGTTAGTAGGTGAAATTATTGTTTTACCCCTGAGCTTTAAGATTTGTGTCCGATGTGAACGGTCCAGATTTAATCCTATTTATAGCCATATCACGAGCCCCCCACTCCTAGAGACTGAGTTTTACAGTCTTCGAGGAGTAGTTTTGTTGTTCTAATGGCGTACGGGATTTTATAGGTGTTCTTAAGGGAGTTTGGAATCTTGCTCGGGGTGTAACGGTGTTATTCTGGGCTTGTAAAATTCCCAAAAATATCCTTGGAATTTTCTGGATTTTTGGTGATTTTTCCAGATTTTTCTGAATTTTTTTCATTTTTTTGAAATTTTTTATTCATTTTCCGAATTAAATAATTAATTATCAAAAATATTAATTAGTTATTCTAATTTAATAATTATTTTTCCAGAATTTTAAAATATTTTTTTCTGAATTAATAATTATTTTTAGAATTTTTAATTAATTTTTTTCGATTTTTTAACTATTTTATCGAATTTTTTAAATAATTAAAACAAAAAAATTAATTAATTAATTAATTAAATATTACCTGGACACGTGATGCATTTCTGAGCGTCGATCATGATCAGATATGAGCGCATCGTGAACCAGATCACATTTTGGACACGTGGCGCGTTTTTGAGCGTCGATCATGATCAGATGTGCGCGCATCGTGAGGCAGATCACGTTCTGGACACGTGGCGTGTTTCTGAGCGTCGATCATGCCGTGACGCGATTTTTGAAACGATCTGACAGTGCGTGTAGGTCGGCAGCATTTTTCTCCAATTTTGAGCTTGGATTGCATGTTGCTCGGAATCCGAGCAACTTCGTGCAGATTTCACGCCACTCGGAATCCGAACTGCCTCGAGCTGCCACGTGGTGGCCACATGGCACAATGATATTATTTTTTTTCTTTTCTTCTTTTCTTCTCCTTCTCTCGCCCTGTTCTTTCTTTCTCTTCTTCTTCGCTTTTTTCTTTCTTCCATAATCCCGCAGTCCTTCCCTTTCGACTTTGACCTCGCCTTCTCACCCCTGACCTCGCTCCCTTTCCGAACTCATCCGGCGAGGAGCTCGGCGACGAGAGGAATGGAACTCGGAGTTGGGATTGACGAGGATGCGAACTTCGCAAGAGAGCTCGGCATGGAGAAGGAGGAGCTAGAGCTTGAGTTCGGAGCTCAGCTACGAGGGGAGAGAAGCTTGAAGCTTAGTGGAGACTGAAGTCGGAGCTCGGCACCGTGATGGGTTCGGCTCGACATTATGCTCGGAGCTCGAAGACGAGGAGAGCTCGAGCTCGTGAAGGAGGCACGGAGATGCTCTTGGAGCGATGGTGATGGCGGTTGGCCAGGCTTTGAAGCTCGTCGTCGGAACTCGTGGTCGATGGCAGAGCTCGGTGGAGATTGAGCTCGGCGACAGCTATGAGGGGCTCGACAGCAGTGGGTTCCTTGGTGTTGCTTGAGCTCAGCAGGCCGAGCTTTGGTGAAGAAGAGCTCGACAGTAGAGGTGGCGAGGAATGGAGGCGAGCTCGGAGCTTTGGAGGAGTGGCGGAGCTCGGTGTAGAAGGGAGCTCGTTGGAGGGGGAGCGGCGAGTTAGAGGTGAGCTCGGTGCTGAAGGAGCTCGGTACTGTGTTCGGTGTTGGAATGGAGCTTGGAGGTGAGAGGGCTCGCCGATGGCTTGGTCGAGGGAGGAGCTCGAGCTCGGAGGTTTGAGTGCTCGGCACCGGAGTGAAGGTTGAAGCTCGGCAACGATGGGTTCGGTGAGGTCGAGCTTCGGCGAGGTCGAGCTTCGGCGAGAGTGAGAGCTCGGCTTTGGAGGTGGGCGAACGAAGACGAGCTCGGCAGTGGAGAAGAGAAGCTTTCGGGGCTTTGGGTTTTTTCTTTTTCTGGTTTTGGCGGGAGAGTGGCCAAGAAGAGGAAGGAAAGGGGTTCGGGGTTTCGGGCTTGGATCCCCTTAATGGGTCCGAACCCGGTCCTTGTGCCTTTTTTTTTGGCGAATCCGAGCACGGATTTTAAGACAAATTTTTTGGCCATTTGGCAGCTCGGTAGGACAGTAGCTCGGATTGTAGATCTGAGCTACGTGGCTCGATCTGGGCGGTTGATCACGATCGTGGCGCGAATCACGAGACAAGAGGCTCAAATTTCGAGAAAACGTTATCTTGTCGTTTTGTAGAGACGTGGCTCGATCTGAGCCGTTCATCACCTTTTGCACGATTTTCGCAAAGATCCAACGGTTGGAGTTGCTCAGTATCGTTTTTCTTCAAGTGTGGAGCTCGGATTGCCCTTTGCTCGGATTCCGAGCGTCTTACTTGAGTGGGTCGGCTCGGGTTGCTAGTCATTCGGCGCAGCTGTATTGCGATCCACTTTCCCGATGTTACGGAGGCCCGATCGGGGCGTGCAACCCCTCGTTTCGAAGCTAACTCGAAGATCTACAGCTTCTCTTTAGAAGTGGGATGAAGATTCACCCTCCTTCATGGTCAAAATAGCCCCGCAACATCCTTGTCTTCATGAAGTTGAGGAGTGTTTTGGTCTTGGGGATTTTTGAAGAGGAGCTCCACTCCTAGGGACGGAGAAGATGTGCTAGGAAGACCGTTGTAAGAGCCATGGGAAGACCCATTTTTTGAGGTGAGTGCAAGGAGCAACTCTGTAGGAGAGTTTTGAGCTCCGATCTTGCTTAGAAAAGGCCTGCTTTGGAGGCGAGCGGAGTGAAGGGCTCGACTCTAGGAGAGAGCCATTTGTGAGATAAGTGTGAGGATGGACACTAGGAGAGAGTTGTACTCCGAACTCGTTGAGAAGAGGTCTGCTTTGGAGGCGAGTGGAGCGAAGAGCTTGGCTCTGGGAGAGAGCCATTAGGGAGGCGAGTTTGAGGAGCAACTCTAGGAGAGAGTTGTAAGCTCCGAACTCGTTGAGAAGAGGTCCGCTTTGGAGGTGAGCGGAGTGAAGAGCTTGGCTCTAGGAGAGAGCCATTCGGGAGGCGAGTTTGAGGAGCAACTCTAGGAGAGAGTTGTGAGCTCCGAACTTGTTGAGAGGAGGTCCGCTTTGGAGGCGAGCGGAGTGAAGAGCTCGGCTCTGGGAGAGAGCCATTCGTGAGACGAGTGTGAGGAGGAACTCTAGGAGAGAGTTGTGCTCCGAACTCGTTGAGAAGGGGTCTGCTTTGGAGGCGAACGGAGTGAAGAGCTCGGCTCTGGGAGAGAGCCGTTTGTGAGACGAGTTTGAGGAGCAACTCTAGGGGAGAGTTTTAGCTCCGAACTCGCTGCTTAAGTGAGAAAATCAACGGTTGTGGGAGCAGTTCCGAATGGCGAACCACTTCTAACTCGCTTACGAGCAAGTTATTTGAAGCGGAATCGAGCCAAGTGTTGGACTCCAAACTCGTTGTTAGAGGAATTCAACGGTTGAGGGAGCAATTCCGAATGGCGAACCACTTCTAACTCGCTTAAGAGCAAGTTATCCGAAGCAGAATCAAGCCAAGTGTTGGACTCTGAACTCGTCGTTTAAGGGGGGTTAACGGTTATTGAAGCAATTCCGAATGGCGAACCACTTCTAACTCGCTTAAGAGCAAGTTATTTGAAGCGGAATCGAGCCAAGTGTTGGACTCTGAACTCGTTGTTAGAGCTTAGTAAGTTGCGGGAGTAGCCATGTAGAAGAAGCTGGACTCCGAACTCACCTTTAGCGAGTCGTGACTCGGAGAGATAGAGATGAATCAAGAGCAACAATTTCCAATGAAAATACGTAAAGTTTTATTGAAATAAACTAAGTGGCTGCTTCAATAGGACGAGCCATTATTACATGTTATTGGCCGGGTTACAAGCATCGGCCTTATTGAAAATCCTACTTCTACGATAAGGTGAAGACCTCTTGGGAGGAGCTGGGAGGTTCTGAGTCTTGAAGCTCAGCGGGCCTTTCTGTTCGTTTGTTGGCTCCTCAAGGGGAAAGCTAGGCCCCATCTTTTTGGACGAACTTGGTTAGGTGTCCCCGCTGTATGAGTTCTTCGATCTCCTCCTTGAGAGCCCGACAATCATCCGTGTCGTGGCCGTGGTCCCTGTGAAAGCAGCACCACTTATCCTTATTCCTCTTCTTGCCAGGTGTATTCATTCTAGGGGGAGCACGGAGTAGCCCTTCCTTGTCCACCTCCATAAGAACTTCTGATATATTGGCAATGAGGGGGTGAACTTTTCAAAATGAGGAGTCGGGCGGTGCTGGCCATTGCCGTCCTTCTGGGATTTTTGGGACCCCTCTTCGCTTGTGTTCTTCCGTTTGTTTCCGGAAGATGTCTCCTCAAGAGCAAGGGGGTTGAGAGCCTCTTCCGCTCGTATGTACTTCTCCATCCTAACTAGGAGTTCTGAGAAGTCCCGAGGAGGCTTCTTGGCAAGGAACGCCCTGAGGTTGGCATTAGTGACGTTGCGTTCGAACGCTGCAGAGGCTACTGATTGGTTGAGGGGGGGAATGGACCGGGCTTCGGCGGTGAAGCGTCGAAGGTAATCCCTTAGGCGTTCACCCTTTTCTTGGTCGAGGGTCACCAGGGATACACTTATTTTCTCGACCCGACGGCTACCCACGAAAATGAGTAAGGAAGAGCCCTTCGAACTGATCGAATGAAAAGATGGAGGCCGGGGCGAGTCGAGAGTACTATTCTCTTGCAGGCCCCTCCAAAGTGGCAGGAAAGATCTTGCAGAGGAGGGCGTCTGAAGCATGGTGGATCATCAGGAGAGTTTTAAAACTCTCTATGTTATCCGCGGGGTCTGACTCCCCGGTATATGACTCGAAGTGAGGCGACTTGAAGTTCTCTGGGATAGGGGCCCTCCATGATGGTGCGGGAGAATGGAGGTCTGCTCGAGCGGGGGTTTATTGCTCGTTGCTCTTCTTCCCTGTCAATTCGGAGGAGGCGCCTCTCCATCTCGTGGAGTCGGCGATAGATCGAGTCTTCTCTTTGATCATACCTTGCCGAGCCCCGGGACTCATCTTCGTACAAGGGTGGAATGGGGCTGCGGCGATGGTAGCTTGGAGATGGACGAGGACTGAGAGTGTGAAGGCGATGGCTCCTAGTTGGCTCATAAGTAGGTGGCCGCTGGTCGTTGTTTGGGGTGATATTGAGGGCCCGTAAGACTGTCGCTTAGAAGTCTTGAAGATCTGCCCTTGTGACTGGTGCCTCTCTAGCTTGGCGGTCCCTATGTGTGGCTCGGCTTACTGGAGAATGAGTTCTCTGCCGATGACGCTGAGGGGACTCCCTTCGCCCTCTTCGAGTAGGGGACCTTCTGTAGTCTCGGCGATGAGGAGATCGCTCATCTGGAAGTTATTGGCGGAAGGCTCCTTCTCGGGCCCGCCTTTCATCCAAACGGCGGCGAAGGTCCTCTTCCTTCTGCCGATTGAGGATGGTATTTCGAAGGTCGGAAGCTCGGGGATTATGGGATGCCATAGAGTCGGAAGAGGGGTTGTGTCTTAGGATGCGGTCCTGTTGGAGAGGTTGCTTCTGAGGATTGGGACGCGAGCCCCCCGCGCCAGCATTCTGAGGAGGGAGTTGGTCCAGCCGCAGTAGGTCCTTTGCCTGAGGAGGAAGTTGCCCCTGCTGCTGAACGGGTTGGAGGGGGACCTCCTGTTGTGGTTGAGGAGGGGTAGGGCCACGGTTGGACCCCCTGGATCTGAGTTTCCTTGGAGGCATGACGGGAGAAGGTCTGACCTACGGGAAGAGGAAGGCTGCTACTCGTGGTGTTTCCCACAGACGGCGTCAATCTGTTACCGCTAAATCTTGTGTGGGGGTAAACAGATAGTATTTGTGGATTCTTGGAAAACTTGAATAGCAAATCTGAACCTGTTCCGCCGGAGTTTGACCGCTGACTCTCGCCGTTCACCTGCAAAAAGTGCGAGACACCGGGGTTGATCCCGGCAAGGCACCCTCCGAGGCTCAAGTTAGTAATCAGGAAGATTATGAAAGAACGTAAATTGGTAAAAGATTGATTACCTCGTAATGGTGATGGATGGGGGATATTTATAGTCGCCTTAGGGATCAGATTAGGAATGTAATCCCTGTGATCAGATAAGGAATGTAGTCCCTGTGATCAGATTAGGAATGTAATCCCTAATTCCCAGTGAAAGGATAGATGTGAATCAGGGCCGTTGATTAGGACTAATCAGGAACCCTAATTCTATCCTGCTGGATCGGGTTCATTTCGGGTTGGAACTCGTACCCAGTTGAGGTGGATCCGTTCGTGGGTTATTGGGTCTTGAAGGAAGACCCAGTTCCCATTTCAGACCCGTTAGTAGGTGAAATTACCGTTTTACCCCTGAGCTTTAAGATTCGTATCCGATGTGAACGGCCCCGATTTAATCCTATTTTTAGCCATATCACATATAATATGACTACTAGCAGTATCAGCAGAATTCAGGGACCAACCAGAACTGCTGAAAGCCAACACTGAGAGATGTACTACAAAGTTTTACTGGTGAAAATTTTAAACCAAAACAGAAGCCGAATAAAAGCATAATATATAACTTTGATATCATTCCTCAATATTTCAAGTACCGTTAGAGACGGTGATTAAAAAAGTAGCTTAAAAAAGTAGCTAGCTTAGACGACTATTAGCAACCAGTGAACTGCTAAACAGGACAGACAATCATAGTCAGGTAGACAGCAAGTTCTACGAGTGATCAACAAGCCACAAGCATAAAACCCTAGATAAACATTATTTAGTAACAAAGGTTCCAACCAAGAGGAGGCAGCAACAAAACTTACTAACGGCCCCCATAATGCCGTCCACTGTGAGAGCTGCCACCGCCATCCTTCTCCACATAACCAGCTGCCATTAAAGGAAAGTTAATTGTGTAAGCAAGATTTTCAGACTTTGAAAAGAAAAAAAACAACATATCGAACTAGTTTTTGCCTACTTACGAGGAAGATTAACAGCTTTGTTTGCTTCAGCATCAGCATCAGTGTTATAACCCTAGAGAGGGAAGACAAAGATACCATGTAAGACAAAGGAATACTTAAAGGCTGTTTTTAAACAAATTAATTTCAATGAAATAGACAGATAACTGCTCCATGACAATTTTGCAAGGATATTCAGTAATGGGTCGGATATATAGAATGATAAAGGTACTTTAGAAAAGTGTAGGCAAGAATGGAAAACATTCAATTTTGTGATTTTAAGCATAGTGCTAGCAAATTCATCATCGTTATGGAATAATAATAAATGCACACTTCTTCTTGTGTTTGCTTGGACCAAGGCTTGCGTCTGAATTAAGAATAATTGGATGAAGCAGGCTCATTGCAATAGTGAAAAATTGTACATATTAAATAGCCCATAGTTAATTAATGTGGCCAATCACAGTGTGCTCCTTTACATAACAATACTCCTATTATTCTTAATAAGGCAGTGTTGCGATTTGCGAGTGTCACTAAGGTACCACTGGTAATCACTCATTGCTCTTAAGCATGAGGATAGATTACAAAAATGTACTTTTTTTAATCATTGCATAAAAATGCATATTGCACAAGGAAACTAATTTAGTTTTGAGTACATGCATGTATGCATTATACGTTTGGTTTGTTGTTTTGAAAACAGTTTTCTGAAAACAGTTTTCTAAAAACATCCTAACCAAACAAATTGCAGTTTTCAAAAGCAATTTTCTAAAAATGTAAGGTTGCGCTCGTGTAAAGAGAGAATGACTGAAGTTGGAGTTTTGTGAAAACTATTTTTACAAAATACCCTAACCAAACACGTTTTTAGGTTTTGGAAAAAAGAAAAAAAAACTTCAAACCAAATGATATTTTGCCAACTCTGCACCAAATTGTGACATAAGTGATGAATAAAAAACAAATGCATAATATAATTGCATAAATATTTTAAAGGCACATCTTAGTTGATATGGTAACTTCAACCAAACAAAGAGAATTATATAAGTAGTATTTGGACGCAAAAGAGTTTAATAGTCTAATGTATACAAAAATACACTAGGTGAGGAGTTCACTCATACCCTGGGAATATGACTCATTTCAAATCCCCCCTTAAACCGACTTATTAATTCCTGAGCCTCAGAGCAATACCTAGACATGTCGTTCCTGGTCTTCCAATTTCCTTGCACCTGTAAATGAGATTATAAATTAGTCCTTTTCAAATCCCACAGTTATAAATTAGACCATGATTGAAAGTTGACTCCATGTTAGTAGTCCCTCATTGTGTGGGCACAGCTATAAGAAACACACATTTACAATCCTTGAGTTTACTGATAGATTTAGGAATAGGAAAATATTCTTTATTATCGATTGAATTAACTGAATACAATATGTCTCCTATATATAGGAGATAAGAGAATACTAAATTAATACATTATTCAATGTGGGACTAAACTAATCTATCATCTAACACCCCCTCTCAAACTCAAGTTGGTTCAAACAACAAGAGTTTACAATACTGACGATGTTGATATTGAAGAAACGGCAAACTGTGATGCAGAAACGGCGTTTGATGGCGCATGTGACAGAAACTGAGAAGTAGACTGATGGGATCTCACCCCTGACTTGAGACATAGTCGATGTTGGGATCTCACACCTGAACTGAGAAATAGACTGATGGGATCTCACCCCTGACTTGAGACATAGTCGATGCTGGGATCTCACCCCTGACTTGAGAATAGTCGCTGACTGAGAACTGGATGCTGATAACACCCCATCTCAAAATCATGATCGATCAACCGGAGTGAGTTGACGATGATGTAGAAGCATAATAACCTGCAATAAAGTTTTTTTTTTTTTTTTCAAAAACAGTCATTCAAACAATACATTGTGAAATCTACGGAGACACGGATGTTCGAAGGGGAAGCACACTCTCGACATCTTTGGTTTCTGATGTTGCTGACCTCTCTGCAACAACCTTGGACATTCCAAACATCTTCCGAATGATCTTCTGGAAGCAAGTCTTGTGTTCGTCCATAGAAGCATGAATGAACTCATTAATGTGATCCTTAAGATCAACAATAAAAGTAGCCTCCTCTGACTTCTTCTTCCGACATGAAGTCATAGCTGGATCGATTTTGGGAGGTGGCTTTTGCCCATCAGAAGGTGCCTTTTGAGATTCCATCTACAGATTTGCGAGGTGACCTTGGAGAGCGAAGGTCGGCGAATTGGAAGAGAGGGAGCTCGCAATTGAAAGAAAATTTTACAGATATGACATGGCTTGTTGAGCAAGGAGAGAGATCGCCGCGAGAGAGCTGAAGAGAGCCTTTGAGCTGATGAGTGCCATTTTTGTCTGAGAAAATTCTAGGGTTACAGTTTTGAGAAGAAGAAAAGGATGAAGAGGAGATTTGGGGGATTTTGAGTTGGAGGGGAAGGGGGTGATTGATGAGGACTCGAACTCGAATTCGCCGGTGATGAACGGAGAAGAAGGGAGACTCGATGGATCTCAATTTTGGAGGAGGAAGGAGATCTGGGATTTGAGAGATAGGAGATGACGGCTAGGTGTTTTTGGATCTTGTTGTTAGATGACGGCTAGGTTTTGGAGATTTAGGGTTTTGGGGGAGATTAGGGTTTTGGGGAGATTAGGGTTTTGGTATTTGATCGGGAGCGGAAAAGAGATGTCGGGAGGTGGAGTGATTCCGATGAAGACGAAAATCACTCCACCTCGACGACGAGGATAAAATTAGTATAGACCTTATAGAACGATAGTATAGACCTTATAGAACGATAGGCTCTGATGCCATGTTAGATTTAGGAATAGGAAAATATTCTTTTATTGATTCATTCAACTGAGTACAATATGTCTCCTATATATATAAGAGAAGAGAATACTAAACCAATACATTATTCAATATGGGACTAAACTAATCTATCATCTAACATTTACACTTATATAGAAAATTATAAAATTAAGCACTGTGTGAGATGTATCATGTATGCATCCTTTATGACATGGTTTCCAATTAAAAGTACTCTTGTTTAACAGAATAAAGTTAATAGCATTGATATTACTGAAATTCGAAAAACAGATTCAAGTAATTAGAACTGATGAAACCCTTGTAAAAAATTACTCAAATTTAGCATTTAGCGTGGGCATCATGGTTTAAGGCTGAAAGAAAACTCAAACTATAGGTACTTAGTGTAATACTTCTGTGCTACTTAACTTACCATTTCCAGGGCACCGATGTGTAATTAAGAAATACCTTATTATAATTATTCAATTAATTAAAAATAGAGTAGAGAAACATCATATAATAAGAAAACACTACGCCCAAATATAAACATTTCTTTTTGTATTAAAAGGCATATCACAACATGAATAAAACGGGTTACTTTAATCGCCATGGTAACAATTTTCCTTGAATAACGTACGAAAACTAAGAGAAGAAAACGGCAAAAGAAAAGGGCTTAAACACCTATGAATTTGTTATTAATGGCCAGATTATCTCATGGGTTAATTACTGTGTGTTTCAGCACTTTTACCTAATTAGGATTAGTTGAAAGAGGGAACTAAGAAAGAGATAGATGACTAGATGAGGTTAAAAGGTTTTTGTCAAATTTTAAAATTGAGCTTACATTCTATCACTTGATTGAGTCTATAAGTGGGTACTTTTAAAAGAAAATAATTATAAATCAACCATAAAAAGGGGAAGATAAACCAAACTAGTTGGCAACCAATAAAAAAAAGGTGTATATATATATATCCAAGCAGACATACACCCCATAAAAGGGGTTTCAAATATGTAACCATACCGCTATTTTTTTCCCAAACAGAAACCAGAACAAACATCATTTAGACCCTGATCGCAGATGGATTTTCTCAGAATGACCATACTATCAATTTTCTGGAATACGTAAAGATATCCTCAGTTTCATAAAACTAAAATAGGCCCATTCTACTAGGATAAATAATGAGCAAATAACGAAACCATTAAATCATTTACTCAGGTAGAAGACAGCTAGCCATGTAGAATTTTAATCAGAAATGAGCTTACTTTTAACGGCCATCTTATAGTAGTCCACAAACAAAGAAAGTTAAATAAAACATCATTTAATTCAGAAAAGGGGAAAAGCATATGATTGCATCTACTTAAGATTTTCTTTTTTCCTGCTAATTCACATCCACTTTAAAAAGTGGAGGTAAGGTAACTATGTAAATGAAGGTAGGGATGTGATAACTAAAGTTTGCATATCTATATCTCCACTTAAAACTAAACTTTAGTTACCCCAGTTCCATTACCAAACACAGGATAAAGACTTGTACAAATGGGTTTCTTCAAATGGGTTCTCCTAAATGACCACATTATCATGATCCTGCAATCTAAAAATAAGATAAACAAATCCAATTGAGAAAAAGAAACCAAAAAATCTTTGCTAAGGGAGTTTCTGCAAATGGGTTTTCGAATGATGAACTCATTATCATGGTCCTATAAAGAAAAAGTAAAACAAACATCATCTTCCTTAAAAAAAAAAAATACATACATACATACATACATACATACATATATATATATATATATATATGGAAAGCTTCGGATGTGCACTCCTCTAGTGCACACGGCATATGTACTAGGCCTTCGGGCGTTCATATCGACGATCCGAACCGTTCACATTGATCTACACATCTAAATTAGTCTAAATATGTAAAATCAAATCATTTGAAATTCATTTGCCCATCCATCATGTGACTATAAAAAACAATAATTTTCAGCCATACAATTTTGTAACACTTCAATGGATGGGTAAATGAATTTCAAAAGATTTGATTTTACATATTTAGACTAATTTAGATGTGTAGATCAATGTGAACGGTTCGGATCGTCGATATGAACGCCCGAAGGCCTAGTGCACATGCCGTGTGGACTAGAGGTAGTGCACAATCGAAATTTTCCCTATAGCTCATTTAGTAAATGAGTAATTAATTATGTGGTATGCATGTGATACATTGGACAACTAACTCTTTTAATGATTTTCCAATCACATACATGCCACATCATTAGTTGCTTATTTACTAAATGAGCAAGTTGCTCTCTCTCTCTCTCTCTCTCTCTCTCTCTCTCTCTCTCTATATATATATATATATATATATATATATATATAAAGCACCTGTATGATCTCATCTACTTGAGGATGACAAAATGCCTCCATTTATGGGCTTTCTTCAAATGGGTTTTCTAAAGCACCTGTATGATCTCATCTACTTGAGGACACTAATGGGTTTTCCCAAAAAGACATCATTAGAGCATCCAGTCGTGGAGAGGCAAATTTTGGACATTTGGCAAATAGAAATGGAAAAAAATTAGTTTGGGCGGCAGTCGTCGCAAGTCAAAAATTAGATTTTTGAACTTTTTAAAATCTCATAAGAAAGATAGTTTTTCGTCCCACGAAAAAAATATATCAAACGTCGTAATTTAAAAAAAAAAATAAAAAACTTTGATTCCTAATTAATTTCTTTAAAACTGTTAAATTAATCTTAATTATTTCTTAATTTTTAATTAATTACGATTTAAACCTAAATTTAACCCTTACAGAAAATTATAGGGTTGATGTATAGGATTTTTAATGTGAGAATTGTATGGGACGGGGCATCATCTCCCGTCCCAGGAAATTTCAACATTTTTTTTAAAAACAATTGGGACGGGCGGGATATTATCCCTCGTCGGACCATTTTAAAATAAATAAATAAATAAAAATTAAAGGGACGGGATATTATCCCTCGTCTTATTATTCCGCGTGAAAATAGAAGAGCACGGACGAAATTTTATTCTCCGTCTCTTACACGATCCGGACAACTTCGTCCTCCAGTACACGATCCGTATGGACTTCAAGGCCTCGAACAACGAGGCGGAGTACGAGGCTCTCATTGCCGGTCTCGGACTCGCACGGAGTGCTGGGGCGCAGCGTCGCTGAATCCACAGCGATTCCCAGCTTGTCGTGAACCAAGTCTTGGGCGAGTACGAGGCCCAAGACGAGCGGATGGCGAAGTACCTCGCCAAGGTTTGAGACCTCATGAACCGGTTCGAGGAAGCGCTCATTGAGCGGGTTCCTCGTGAAGAGAACTCACAAGCTGATGCACTCTCCAAATTGGCCTTGTCCTCCCTGCAAGGTCTCGAACAGACCGTACTGATCGAAGTCCTCTCTAAGCCGAGCATCGAAGACGAGACGCCTGCCTCGGCGGAGTCGTTGCCGGTCATGTTACAAGACAATTGGATGAAACCATTGGTGGAATTCTTAAGGGATGGAGTTCTGCCCTCAGATCCCAAAGTGGCTCGCCGAGTCAGGACCCGGGCCGAGCGGTATGTCTTGATCGAGGGCATCTTATACAAACGCTCTTTTTCTCAAATAGACGGCCGACCGTACCTAAGGTGCCTCTCTCCGGATCAGGCCGAATACGCCCTGCAAGAGCTCCACGAAGGCATCGGAGAGGCACACTCAGGATTTAGGTCCTTAGCCCGAAAAGCTTTGAATTACGGGTACTTCTGGCCGACCCTCCTTCAAGATGCCGACCGACACGTTCGGCAATGCAGCTCTTGTCAGAGACACTCCAGCATCCGACGCCTCCCTCAGGCCAACCTCGCCTCCTTATCAAGTCACATCCCCTTCTCAATGTGGGGCATGGATTTGCTAGGACCCTTCCCTCCGGCTCCGGGTCAGTTCAAATTCTTAGTCGTAGCCATCGACTACTTCTCGAAGTGGGTCGAGGCCGAGCCTCTCGCCACTATAACCGAGAACAAAGTGGTACAGTTCTTCTGGAAGAGCATCATATGCAGGTTCGGCGTCCCCCGAGTCCTCGTAACGGACAACGGGACTCAGTTCACTGGCACGGCATTCCGAGCTCTGTGCGATGACCTCGCCATTCAACAGCGCTTCTCGTCCGTCGCCCACCCTCAGTCGAACGGACAAGCTGAGAACGCTAATCGGCAGATCCTCGCAGGCATCAAGAAAAGGTTGGACAAAAGTTCCAAGGGCTTATGGGTCGACCAACTCCCCAATGTCCTATGGAACTACCGCACGAGCAAACGGACCCCCATAGGCGAGTCCCCTTTCAACCTCACCTATGGGTCCGAGGCCGTGATACCTCTCGAGGTCGAAATACCTTCCCCTCGGCTCACAGCCTATGACGAAGCACAGAATGCCAGGGACCTCAGAGCAGATTTAGACCTGATAGATGAACTGAGGGAAAGAGCGGCGATTCGGCAGCAGAGTTACCGAAGAAGAGTTGAACTAGCGTACAACAAAAGGGTCCGACCCGCCAACCTTAAGCAAGGAGATTTGGTCTTGAGGAAGCTAGCCATATCCTTCCCCAGTCAGAAGAGCAAGCTGGCTCCGAACTAGGAAGGGCCGTACAGGATCACAAAGGTAGTTCGGCGCGGAACATATCGCCTTGAAGACCTAGAGGGCAGAGAGCTTCCGAGGACCTGGAATGCCGACCACCTCCTGAAATACCAAGAAAGCACTCCGGCGCCACTCTAAGTATCAAGGAGTATCGAGCCATTCCAGTCCTCCGACTTGTAACCCATTTTTCATAAATTGTACTATGTAAAACGGTTCGCCGTCAATAATCAATAAAGAAAGCTCTATTATGTTTGTGAATTCGCATGTTTCTCCCCCCTCTTATCACCTGCTTTTTAAATTGTGATTTCAACCAATGGTTCGGAGTCCACGTTCGGCTCGGCCTCATCCCCTCGGCTCGTCTCCGGACGGACCAGGGGTAGACCGTCGTTCCGAACTGCTCCCACAACCGTTGAACTACAACGATAGTTCGGAGTCCAACACTCGGCTCGACTTTACCTCCTCGGCTTGTCTCCGGACGAGCCAGGGGTAGATCGCCATTCAGAATTGCTCCCACAACCGTTGAACTACATCGATGGTTCGGAGTCCAACACTCGGCTCGACTTTACCTCCTCGGCTCGTCTCCGGACGAACCAGGGGTAGATCGCCGTTCGGAATTGCTCCCACAACCGTTGAACTACACCGATGGTTCGGAGTCCAACACTCGGCTCGACTTTACCTCCTCGGCTCGTCTCCGGACGAACCAGGGGTAGATCGCTGTTCGGAATTTCTCCCACAACCGTTGAACTATACCGATGGTTCGGAGTCCAACACTCGGCTCGACTTTACCTCCTCGGCTCGTCTCCGGACGAACCAGGAGTAGATCGCCGTTCGGAATTGCTCCCACAACCGTTGAACTACACCGATGGTTCGGAGTCCAACACTCGGCTCGACTTTACCTCCTCGGCTCGTCTCCGGACGAACCAGGGGTAGATCGCCGTTCGGAATTGCTCCCACAACCGTCGAGCTACAAAAATGGTCCCAGGGTCCAGCACTTGGCTCCCAGTCCGTTCAAGCTTCTCCATAAGATCGATGCCGGAGCGATCTTGGCCATGTAATCCGAGCGATCTTGGCCACTTGCCGAAGACCGAAGCCTTACGTCTCCGGTCGGCCACCGAGCAAGTGCCTTCCTGAGCTCGCAAACGGAGAAAACTCACTTTCTCCTCAACTTTCGTGCATGATCTCGATCAGACGGCTCAGATCTGGCCACCTGCGCTAAACGACAAGATAGCATTTTCTTGGGAACTGAGCCGCCTCGAAATTCGTGCCAACACCCAACGGCTCAGATCTTGCCACCGACGCTAAACGACAAGATAGCACTTTCTAAGGGACAGAGCTGCCTAGGAACTCGTGTCATACCTTGTCAGAGTCACTAAACGACAAAACACTGTACTCATGGGAACCCGTTCGGTTCAAATACTCTCGCCGACGGAACTAACACACTCGGTTCAAGGACCTCGGCGCGACCAACACAGTTATAAGCAAGACAAATATGCAGTGCAATGAAAGATATTTTATTAAACAATCAGACCTCAATACAAAACACATGATTACAAAGTGTTTGGAAACAAAATACACGACGCCGACCCACTACACTGTGACCTCATATGGAAAGATCTTCACTAGACTGTTCAGCCGACTGTTCGTCCTCCTCGGCTGGTAGCTCCCCTGTACCGTTCCGGAGCTTCGCTACCACAGTCTGCAAGTGTCGAATCTCCGAGAGCAAATCATCCCGCTCGGCTATGACCTTCGACTGGTTGTGCCGAATACACTTGACCCGAAGAGCGTTGCTGAATGCAGTTTGCGAGTCCTCGTCCCCTTCTGCAGGGTTCAGCTCGGCGATCCTATCCTCCAGACGCTGGATCTCGGCTTCCCTTAGGTCGAGGACGGACAAAAGGTGAGCCCGCTCACCCTCAGCCCGGCGAAACTCCAGCTCGACGCTCCTAGGACTCAGAGCCGCCGTCCCAGAAGAGGCTCCGGATTCATAGTCATCATCCGAGCCGTACAGATCAGCATATGAATCGGACGCCTCGAGCTGAAAAAAGGGGAAAGCAAACAACAAGATTTCAATATACTTCCGAGGCACCACACTTGAAGAATCTTCCAATCATATTCAGACATAATGGTTCCACAATACAACAAGACCAAGTCTACAACAACGTTTTACAACAAATCAGAAGGGACACAAAGCGACATAGTCAGGTCCTCTTCGGAAGGGGAACGCTTCGGTTTAAGGAAACACGAGGACGACGAGGCCGGCCCTCCGAGCTCGATCCTAAACCAACGAAGCGCGACCCCCCTTCGCTGCTGGCTCTAACTGCGGCGCCGACCGAGGCCCCGCTCGACGAGACGGCCGCACTGCTCTGAGCGTCGGCTGGACTCCGTCTGGTCACAGGCGAGCATGTCGCGAGTTCGTAAAACGTAATCCCCCTCTCGCTCTCTTCACGAGTGCACGACGTGCTGCGGACGTTAGCCCTCTCCGGCGCAGGCTTGAGCGACGCGACCTCTTCCTCCAGTTCAATGATTCTGTCTCTCAAAACGTCGTCCTTCGCCATCTTCTTCGGACGAGAGGGTCTTGACGAGCCAGAGACGGTGGCGCCATCGGTCGCAAGCCGTCGGAAGTGGGTGACCTCGATCCCCCTATCTATCGTGATCCTTCTGAGCCTATCGACTTCGGCCAATAGCCTCTTGCACTCGGTCGATGCCTTCTCCAGCTCGGAAGTCAGTTTCTCTTCCGCCGCCGAGCGTTCCTTCTCCGCTAATTCCAAGTGTTGGACCTCGGCCAAAAGGTCGTCATTCTTCTGCTCGGCGGCAGTAAGCTCCCCACGGAGCCACTCGACTTCCCCTCCGGGACAAGGAGCTTGGGGCTACTTCCACAGTTGCCACAGCTCGCGACAATACCTCCGTAGAGCTGCCCTCGTCTCCTCCAGTTGGCCGAGCAGGAGAAACCGTCTCTGTCGGCTGTCCGAGAGCTCACGCTTCGTTTTGGCCAGCTCCTTCCGAAGGTAGACAACCTCCGTGATCGGACCGAACTTCACCTGAAAAGCGGAGATAAATCCGATGGGACAATACACGGAAACATCTACAACTAGTTACGCACAAATCCGAGGCTCAACACTTGGACAAATTTTGGCCAAACAAAATGTTTTCATTCAAAATCGAGGTGAAAGTTTTACACAAGCGGTGGCCAGTCCGCAATGAGGCTTACAAAAAGAAACAAAACAACAAAAGACTAAAAGAAGACAACCGAGTCAGGGGTCGACCTTTTTGCCGTTCGGGTCCGTCGACCCCCCGGTCTTGTCCTCGCCATCGCCCTCGCCTCCGCCTTCGCTCCAACTCTCCTTCCCGAAGTCATCCTCCTCCTCGCCCTCGGCTTCGGTCTCCCCAGGGCCTTCGACAGGTTCCGTCTCTCCCTCGGGGCCGAGCAGACCCTCGGGAACCCCCTCCTCCCCTTCCACGGGGTCGTAAAAGTGGTAGATGGATGTGTCGAAGCCCGGGTTCTTGGCGGCTACATGTTGCAAGGCTCGACCGTAGGCATCCTCCATGTTCTGGAGCATGTGCTGCGCAGCCTCCTCCTGCACGGCCTTCTTCACCTTCTTCACCTTCTTCAGGTGTTTGGCCTTGATCTTCTCGGCCCTCTTCCGAGCCGTCTCTGCTTCCGACCGAGCCTTGGCCAGCGCCTCCTTCAGCTCGACAACCTCTTTCTCCGCTCCCAACCGAGCGTTGGCCAGCTCCTCCTTCACCTCGGCTGCCTCCTTCTCAAGCTTGGCTGCCGTGTCCTTCGACAGATGAATGGCGTCGGCCAGCTGCTTCTCCAGGCCCCCCACTGCAGCAGCCCTCTTCGTCGAGAGAAGCTGCTCGGCATCAAGCTGCTGTGCGACCTTGACGCGCTCCGCCCTCTCCCGCTCTTTCTCCCGCTCCTTGTTCGCCAACTCCTCGACCAGGAAGTTGAAGTGGCAGAGAGTCTGAAAGAGAACAACACGTTAAAACTCGAACCCAAGAACTTAGAAAAATTCTAAGGAAGAAATTTAGATGAAGGAGGGCTTGGCCCACTTACCGACATAGTATTCCGAGCAATCTGCATCACGGCGTCCCCTGCCATCCCGGCCTTCAGGGTCGCTCGATCCTTCGGGGTCGGCAGGTGCCTCACCGCCTCCATACAGATGTTGTCGTCGCCCAAGAAGCCGTCGACGTTCATCACCTGCCAGTCGGGCACGAAGATCTGCTTATGACGCTCGGTTAGGATCTTCTCCGCATCGGCAGTGAGGGGTGGAACTGGGAGGGACAACACCTCCTTCACGCCGAATGTACTGCTCGACGAACCGGGAGCATCCACCTTCAGGGTCGGAGCCGGCACATCCGAAGTAGGGGGATCGAGAACGCTGATCTCCCCCTGCTCGAGGACCGCGACCTTCGGTCGGTCGGCAGTCTTCTCGACCGAAGGCTTCTTCGAGGCCCGGCTGTCCGGAGGCCCTGCCAAAGGCCTCTTCTTCTTCGCCTCCTGCTCCGACCGGCCCTTCGCCACCAGAGCTTTGTAATCCAGCTTCATCGTCTCTGCAAAAGCCGAACGAAAAAACTTAGAAAAATTTTCGTGAACCACAAACAAAGAGTATAAATACCAGGAGCATACTAGGATCGATCGGACTAAGACCCCCGCGGAACAGATCCTCCTCGGTGATATCCTTCCAGCTTAGCGCTGGCAGGGCGAGGAGCTTCTTCTGAACTTCTGCCTCCTCATCACTCAGTGGCGCCTCCCTCTTGGTCCGCTTGGGCAGACCTTCCTTCGCCCAAACCGTCGGAATCACCCACGGCGCAGGGGCTCGGATAATAAAATACTTCTCCTTCCAATGTTTGATCGAGTCCGGATTCTCGATCAGCTTCACGCCCGTCCGGGGCGAAAGAAAGAACCTTTGCTCGTCTCGCCTCGGCTGACAGGGTCGGTAGAGGCTCCGGAAGAGGAACATAGTCGGCTTGCCGCCGACCTCTTGGCATCGGAGGACGAATGCCGTGACGTGCCTCCATGTGTTCGGCATCAGCTGGGCGGGGCTCAACCCGTACCATGTCAACACATCCACAACGAACGGGTGGAGGGGAAACCGGAGTCCGGCAATTAGGGAGTCGACCGGAAAGACGCACACGTCCGACGAGGACTTTGTGTTGGCTCGGAAACCCGGCCCAGGGAGGAGCAGTCCGTAGTCGGCGGGGATCCGAAAACCCTCTCGGATCAGACGGAGATCGGTCTCGGTAAGAGACGAGATCCTATGATCCACCTCGGACAGCTCCCTCGGCTCGTTCTCCTCCACCAGCTTAGTCGTGCCTTGGGTGACTCTCTCCAAGGTATCTTCGGCATAGTCCCGGATGCCTCCCACGCTCGACAGAGAAATGGGCTGCCGACCGAACGCTCCCACCGTCTTCGGCGTCTCCACGATCGTGACCACGGCCTTGCCCTCCCGGGACACCGCCGCTACCTCCTTAGGCGGCTCAGCCACTTCGCCCTCTCTGTTCGGACGGACGACATTCTGATTGCTCTGCTCCACTACCTCCTTCCCTTTATCCCCTCGGCCAATGGCTCGCTCCGAGGCGGGGGTCTCATCCGAGATCTTAACCATTTTTTCTAAAAGAGAAGGGAAAGGGACTGACCTTGAAGTGATATGTACGGTCGGAAAGTTCACCGGAAGCAAGGAACGCTACCGCAACAGCTAGCACCGCCACCAGAGAGCTGAAAACTTCGAAGGCAAGGTGAAAACTGAAGAGAGAGAGTAAAAGTAAAAAATGAGACTTGGTCTAAGGGGGGGTGAAGATTTATAGTAAAAAGGAACGTCCCTTGGACTTCCAAACGAAAGTTCGCGACTTTTGGGCTGCTCTCGAAACGTCGCGAAGGCCCATCACCACTGCCTTCCTCACCAAGTCAGCTAGTTCAGCGCAATGGGATCGGAATCCAAGCAAGTACCTTCTCGAGCCTGCAAACGGGGAAAACTTACTTTCATCCAACGGCTCGGATTGCACCACATCGCTCGGACGATTGGACCCTCGGACGCCCCACCTATGTCTAAAGGAACCAGAATAAGTTTTGATTCAAAGCTTTAAGGCACCGCCCTCGGCGAGCACCCCCCGGGCCCTATTCTCGGTCGGTATCCCGCCGACCCACGGGCCCGGTCAAAAACAGATCGGCACTCCCCCCGTCTCTAACTCCTCCGGGTTGACATTCATCAGAAGCCATCAGCCCGGAAGGAAGACAGAGATGGGAGGGGGCCCATCAACACTCAGAAATCAGGAGAAGCGCACCATTCCGAGCTAGTTGGTTGCAACCGGAAGGCTCGGCTTGTCAGAGGACTCTGGCGACAGCGCCTTCACAGTTGCAAACAACAAGCTCAGATGGTTCGGAAGTCAAATTCGGACATGGATGATCACCTCTCCCACCATGATCTCTGCCGACCCTGACACTCGCTGCGGAGCAAACAGGGTAGGCAGAAGATCTTGGTGGAAGAACGACCACCCGTCCTTCCGAAGTAGCTCACACCCCGGGTCCGGACTACGGTCGTCGCCGCTACTGCCTTATTCCCTCCCGCTCCTGACATCCCCTTCGGAGCAGTGAGGAACGGGAAAAGAACAAGACAACAGGACGACCACCCGTCTTTCCGAAGCAACTCATCCCTCGGGTCCGGTCTATGGTCGTCACCACTACTGCCTCGTCCCCCCTCGCTCCTGACATCCACTTTGGGGCCGTCAGGAATGAGAGAAGAAGAAGGCAAAAGAGCAACCACCCCTTCGGACCTCGAAAGAGAAGATACCCCAGACAGATACCTCCGAGGTCTGAAACTCTATGTTGATTGCGATTGAAATGACAAAGGAAAGTGGAGTACTTATAGCCTAACCTCCAAGACCTAGCCATTATGATCCTCGGAAGTTGAAACGCCGCACATTAATTGAAGAGATCAACATTAATGACCATTGGGAAGGTAAAACGCCACATCGGTCTGGGAACGCCATTAATATCCTTGAAAATGGGGCCGTGAAGAGGTCCGATTCTTTGCTATATCTCGGAACGCCATTTCATGCCTCCGGTCGGCGACCGAGCAAGTGCCTTCCCGAGCTCGCAAATGGGGAAAACTCACTTTCCCCTCAAGAATCGCGCCTGACCTCGATCAGACGGCCCAGATCTCGCCGAGGACACTAAACGACAAGATAGTGTTTTCTTGAGAAATGTGCCCGTCTCGAGATGCGCGTCGCCATCAGACGGTTCAGAGCACGCCACGTCGCTCGGCCTGCCGAGACCCCCTATCTCCAGTCGGCGACCAAGCAAGTGCCTTCCCGAGCTCGCAAATGGGGAAAACTCACTTTCCCCTCAAGAATCGTGCCTGATCTCGATCAGACGGCCCAGATCTCGCCGAGGACACTAAACGACAAGATAGTGTTTTCTTGAGAAATGTGCCCGTCTCGAGATGCGCGTCGCCATCCGACGGCTCAGAGCATGCCACGTCGCTCGGCCTGCCGAGACCCCCTGTCTCCGGTCGGCGACCAAGCAAGTGCCTGCCCGAGCTCACAAATGGGGAAAACTCACTTTCCCCTCAAGAATCGCACCTGATCTCGATCAGACGGCCCAGATCTCGCCGAGGACACTAAACGACAAGATAGTGTTTTCTTGAGAAATGTGCCCGTCTCGAGATGCACGTCGCCATCCGACGGCTCAGAGCACGCCACGTCGCTCGGCCTGCCGAGACCCCCTGTCTCCGGTCGGCTACCGAGCAAGTGCCTTCCCGAGCTCGCAAATGGGGAAAACTCACTTTCCCCTCCAGAATCGCGCCTGATCTCGATCAGACGGCCCAGATCTCGCCGAGGACACTAAACGACAAGATAGTATTTTCTTGAGAAATGTGCCCGTCTCGAGATGCGCGTCGCCATCCGACGGCTCAGAGCACGCCACGTCGCTCGGCCTGCCGAGACCCCCTGTCTCCGGTCGGCTACCGAGCAAGTGCCTTTCCGAGCTCGTAAACGGAGAAAAAAGCTGCCGAGCGATAACAGCCGTCAGATCCTTCCGAAATTCGTGCTCGTCCATAATCAACGGTTCAGATCGAGCCACGTCATTAATCGGTATTTAAATCGTTTTTTATTTATTTAAATTGTTTTATTTATTTAAAAATTGCGAAAAAATTGCTAAAAATTCGGGAAAATTAGCTAAAAGTCCTGGAAAATAATTGGAAATTCGGGGGCACATTCTCGAACCCCTGAACGAACAATTATTACCTAGAATGTACTGCTAAGACCCCCAAACGATTAGCAAACACATCGCAAAATTAAATAAATACTTCGAAAAAATAGATAAAAGACCATCAGATACCCGATGCAGCTAAAGAACAGCACACGACGTCAAAAATTACCTCACTACCCCTTCGAGATTCAAAATCCTCCATTGGGACTCCGATACAACTCCACCAGCCACTAAAAACAATTAAACTACTCCTTAAAGTCTGATCACACTCAGTCTTTAGGAGTGGGAGGCTCGTAATATGGCTAAAAATGGGGTTAAATCGGAGCCGTCCAGATTGGACACGAATCTTGATGCTCGGGGGTAAAATGGTAATTTCACATTCAAGTGGATCCAAGGCGGGTACTGATTCTCCTTCTCACAGATCCAATAACCCGCGAACGGATCCGCCCCTATTGGGTACGGGTCCCGACCCAGGGTGAACCCAAACCAACAAGGGGCAAATCAGGATCCCTGATTTAGCCAAATCAACAGCCCTGATTTGCTCCCACCGGGAATCAGGGGCTAATTTCCCAAAACAGAATAGGAGGATCTTCCTCCTTGCTGTCAGGCAGGAAATCAGGCCCCTAACCGTTCCAATGGCGACTATAAATACAACCCCTCTACCACCATGACCAGGTTAATGACTTTTTCACCACTTTAAGCTCTTTCTTAATCTCTTCTGATTACTGACAAGAGCGTCGGAGGGTGCGTCGCCGGAATCAACCCCAGTGTCTCGCACTTCCTTGCAGGTTGCACCAGGAGCAAGAAGGCTAAGTCAACTGTTCAGGTTTTTCTCGGACTCACAAATTCTATCTGTTTACCCCCACACCGAAATCAGCGGTAACAGTCGGGAAAATCGGTAGGTGGCTTTGTACATTCCTGCAAGAATGAGCTATTACAATTTTGTAGCACATGTGTTATACACATATTTTGTACCGATGCGTGTAATATTCATAACTTTCTTAATATAAATATTTTTACGTATTTTGTATTCCGATTGTTTATATAATTTTCGTTCCTTCGAAATTTATTTTCCCCTATTTTGAGCCAACTCAAATATATTTTATTTATACGTGCAATACACATTATTCCAATACATGTGTTGATTATATTATTAATATATAAAATTTATGAATACACGTACTTTCAATACACTTCTCGCTCCGATTTAGGGTTGTTATTTATATTATTTAGGATTAGATTATAAATAACCTAAACTAAGTTTAAATAAACCTATTCTTTTATTTTTGAACCTGTAATACTATGTTAAATAATTTTGTGATATTTGTATGTACATTTGTTGAGAAACAAAATAAAAACCTGTGCATACACATACACATACCCTCATTTAACTACCTATATGTATAAATTTATACATATACACTCATCACTCTCTCACTCCCTATATTTATATCTATAGGCATACACACATACATGCTACCCCCTACCTATATGTATATATATACCTACCTATATCTCTCATCTCTTCATAACCTACTACTAATACTCCTATATAATTATACGTCATTTCATCGCCACTCCACTACCCACAAATCCCAGCCATTATCCCTACTCCCTTGTTAACTACCCCATTACATTAATCAAGCCATATACATATATTTATCCATCTATATCATACTCCACCACCACCTTCCCTTCTTCCTTCACTGTTTAAAATCGAGCTCCTCTATATATATATAACCCCTAGTATGGACCAGCCAACATTTGTGTGAGGGAGTTGGACATTTCATTTTGTGTATCTGTGGAGTTATTGGATTGGAGAAGAAGAATGCTTTTGGAGATTTTTATTTGCAAAGAGTTCATCATCTTGGTGGGCGTTCCTTTCACTTTCTAATTTTTTGTGTAGTAATTTTCATGCTAAATTGTGCAAATATATATTTATGTGTGTGGGTATTCCCCAACTTTGATTGTTTTGTAGTTTCATGATAGTTTCAAAAATTGTGCAAAATAAATTGCTATGATGTAATAGAAGTAGAGAGCATGCTATGTTAATTATTTTAGAGGGGGTATAAATAGTTTTAATTCATGATTAAAATCTATTGTAAGCTCACAAAATTCATGATTGATTAATTAAAAAGAGGAAATTGTAGATGTTTATTTACTGCCTTTAATTTTATTAAATACCCTGATTGGTACATGAATTGATGTATATGTGAAATGTTGGATTTCGGATATGGAATAATTGGCTTGAGGGTTTTAGTTCATTCATTTTAAACTTTAGAGGATGACTTGCAATGTGTTTGGTTGGACTTCTTGGCTAGTATGTGAAGACTTTGGGTGTTGGGTTTGTGTTGGATTGCTGGTTTGAACCAAGGAGGAGCCATTTTTGGGGACTTTTCTTTAAAAATTGACTTTATCAGTATTTTAACATGAAAAATATATTTTTTGAGTTTTGAATAAATGAAATGGGTACAAGTATTTTTGGGTTAATTTCCACAATAGATTAAGTGATTAACTACGATTTTAATTTTATTTAACTTTGAGTATCTGGAGGATTATACATTAATTTTGAAGGACATTATCTTTTGATTATTATGGAGAATTAGAATTGATTTTGAGAAATATTATCTTCGGAGAATTTGTTAGATATTTATCTAATATGTGTGCCTAAATATATTATATTATGTATTGTAAATTATTTAAAGGATTATCCCATTTAAAGTGAACTTATATGAGTACTAGGTATGCCCGTGGGCACGTGCCTATGGCACGTATTCGGAACTGCATATAAATTTATTTGGAGTTATTTGGTTGGGTGAACTGCATATAAATTTATGCATTATACATGCTAAGATCAAAAGTCATTCACTATACCTCTTTAACAATTATTCATTAAATTATTTCAGTTTTTTAGGTATTTCATCTTTATTGTCATTAAATTTCTCAATATCGACTTATCCAATTCTTCAAAAACCTAGATTTTTTTCAAGAAATATGAGAACATCAATTAAAAATATGCACCATGACAGAAGAGAAAAAATTCTGATTGTAAACAAATACAACCACCTTTCTAATACAATCATCTACTCTATACAGGCCTCCTTTGAAATTTTATTGTTTCCTAACTGTTTTCTAATACAATCACCTTTAAATTGTTTCCTACGGCACGTCATCGCGAAGAATGATTAATTAATTAAGTTTACTAAAAATTTCGACAGTCTCCTCTATAATTTTACAAGCAGTTAATATTAACTTTGACGTAATAGGATTATAGTAAAAATTTCGACAGAATCTCCCATAAAATATTAGCCTTTTTACAGCAATTCCTTACGGAATTCTGCTAACAATTAAAAATCTAACATCACAGGCAATAAATATGAATCATCCCCAGGCCATTCAAAACAATATCACATAGGAATCATATATATAGGGCTCTGGGGAAAAAATCTTCATATGACTAAAGATACAAAATAAAAACCAACATATCGTTTGAAAACATAATAGATTTTAGGAAATTTAGTAAAAATTTCGACAGAATCTCCCCGAAAATATTAGCCCTTTCACAGCAATTCCTTACGGAATTCTGCTAACAATTAAAAATATGACACCACAGGCAATAAATATCAATCCTTCCCAGGACAAACCAAGCAACATCACACAAGCATCATATATATAAGGCTCTGAGGGAAAAATCATAATATAATGCAAGATACAAAATAAAAACAAAAAATTCGTTTGAAAACGTAATGGATTTGTAGAAAAACCTTTGAAAAAGCTTTCAAAAACCAAACACAGAACCCAATACCCCACAAATTTGTGGGTATGGGTATTAACATAACTATATTATATCATCATTATATACAGATACTTACATCATCTCCGAAAAAGCTAAATATTACAACTATTACAACTATCACATCCTCCACCATATTATACACCAAACAACCGAATGACCAAAAAAAATTACAGGGTTGTACGAAAATACAAAGCTTGAAGTCTTCAAAAATGGGACCAAACAGAAAAATATCGGAGGAACGCCGACATTTTTTTGTCGGAGGAATTGCACTTGTAATAGAAAAATATCAATTTTTAAAGTAGTGGACAATTAATTAATTTGATAAAAACACAATGAAAAACTTCACTTACTGTTTTATCCAAGTCAACATCAACCTGTAAGGTATTAAAGTAAACAGTATAATGTGAGGAACCTATTATTATATCAAGAGTTGTAGATTTTTTTAAAAAGGAGATACTTACATGCCCATATATTGTGATGTCATCCATCGCTATTCTTTAATTTTGATGAAGCAATTGATATGTATATAAAGGAGAAAAAATATATGATAATTAACTTTGACGTTCTAATTATTTTAATAAACCAATCAAGACATTGTAGAGTAATTATTAACTACTATGATCTATCTACATTTGAAACTGTAGAGTAATGGGCACATGCATTTAAAGCCTACATCTATTGTAGCTACAGTTGCATTTCTAAGTTTTTTTAATGCTTGTTAGTTGGTTTCATGTTAAATATTTGTTATGTTTAATATTTTGCTGTTGCATGAAATGTACTGACTTGTCCACTTGCTAGCCATGTTTTATTTTAGGGAAACACTACTAAATGTTGCAATTTGAAAGTTTAAAGAACTGAAAATTTGTTGGAACCTATTGTTTTGGATGCATCTCTAATTCTTTAACATAGTTATGTAATTTTTGCAATTTGCAAAAAATGCTGGGGTGATTGTGAATCAAAAGGGTGAAATGAAAGGTAAGGCGATACGCTTATTCTGTTTTAAGAGCATTATTACAGAAACTTGCAAAAATACTATGTCACAACGTTCATCTTGTCAGTTGACAAAAAATTTTACTTTATTTATTAAGATAAGCATAGTCACTTGTTTTGAGAAATTAAAATACCAACTAATCAATGCTTGGTACATGTTACTCACCTAACCTTTTTTATTAAGATACAGAATTACGAATTTAAAATCTTTAGAGCTATTTTGTTTTACTTGTTAGAAGTTGATATATACAGACTGTAGCTTGCATCATATGATCTATTTTTTTCCCCTCCTAAAGGATTAACTAAATAATTTGTAAATATTTCCAAATGCATATCTTATTTGTTTAGCTGATTATGTTGAAATTGACCTCGGAATGATTAGTAATTGGTTACTTGCTTTTTCTTTGATTAGTCTGAGATCCATGAATTTAATGAGTTATATTGGCTATGGTTGTAGGATCTGTTATTACTGGGCCCATTGGAAAAGAATGTGCTGACCTGTGGCCAAGGATTGCTAGTGCTGCCAATGCCATTGTTTAATTGTTGCTGCTGTTTCATGAATTATGGCCTTGTGTTCTTAATTTTGTGATCTCTAGACTTTTGCAGTTTGTGTTAGGTTTGATTTTTTTTTAATAGATATAGTTGTCTGGGTTGGAGTTTAAATTTCAGTGTTTATTGATAATGATAATATGTTATCTTTGTAATCGGAAGTGCAGTTTTCTGATTACTAAATTTCAAATTGAACATGTAACATTGGAGCCAAATGTGTGGTACTCTGTATAAAATTCATTGAGACTAATTCAGATGAACCCCGGGTTTTTGAAAGTTTAATGAATGCATCCTCTAAAATTCTTGTTTTGATTGTAAATCTTGTTGCTTCCAAATTTGATTGTTTGTGAGAGTCTTAAGCAAAATTACTTTTGTGAGAGTCTTATGTAAATGGTCAATCTGTTTATATGTATTACTTTTGCTTAAGAATATAACTGAGATACCTTCGAACTAATGTCAGTTTCTGTAAGTTTGACACACCCAATTTTGAAACTATATTCATTCTATTATTAAAAGTTGAGAAGCAAAAGCTAAAATGCAAACAACTGTAGTCATTACCTTCAAAAAAATTGACAGAAAGAACTACACTAAATTTGTTTTTAAATTCTAACTATATTTTCTACATAAATTTTGATGGAAAAGAGAAACTTTATAAAAAAAATTTGCATTAAAAAAAATTTTGAGAGTAGCTTTTAGTGTTTCGGTACTTTAGGGTAGATTTTTTGCATTTTAGCAAAAAATGTAAAATCATGAGAAAAAAATTGCTACTCTTATGAAACTGAAAAAAATTACATCAATCCTAAAATCAATCTAACACAAATCCAACAAAATGAATGCAATACCTGAGATGTAGAGATGGTGAAATCCGAGCTGCTGTGCTGGATCACCTCTATGGGTCATAGCAATGAAGTGCTCGACCTGAGCAACTGCCTCCTCGTTGGTGAAGTAGCGGTAAAACCCATCGGATGAGAGAACCAGAAACTTATCTCTCAGTCCGAGCCTATCATGATGGAGAAATAGGGTGCAAGTGATGTATGGTGAAGTGCCCACGTAATCATTTCTGAACACCTCTAAGAGTGCATCATTCCACTTAGGCTGCAGAATTGAGTAAGCACTATATATTAGTTGGAGCAGTTAATTATGTCTAGATACTAAAATGATGTCAAACGAAAAAAATTGGAAGATTCACTCCATCCAATTTGATCAACATGTCATGTACAGTTGGTAAAAGAAATTTCGTACATGTTAAGGATGTTTTCTGTGAACGAATTTTCAACAGCATAACCAAAAATTGTCTCTTGAATCATGATCAAGCTATCCATAAGGCAGTTTGTTTCATGTAAAACCCACTCCGTGTCTACCTCATACGTGAACATACTCTTGATTTCTCAAACAAAGGTACAAAGCCACAATACTATATAGTTATCAACTAAAGTTGTGTAAATTTAATTGTTGACTGGCTCACTGGATCAAAATTTATAAAAGAGAAAGTTATATCACTGGAAAGAGATAAGAACTTTGACACGTCATGCCCAACTAAGAATGAAAGATAAGTAAATGCAAGGAGTTAAAAATGTATTTTTAGAAAATTTACTGAAACTTGCAAAATTTGATAAGAGAAGATTTCTCCGATGGTACGGCGGATAATTATCATCTTCTCCCCCTTCAAACATGTCGATATCCTGCCAATGGCATAAATGTACCACAGATTACATCAGAAGCAGGCACAGTGCTGATAGTCGCAAGTTCAGTATGAACTTGATATATAGATACACATTTTTAACAACGTTAACGTGTTTAGTTCAAATTTAAGCCAATTTCTTAACAATGAGATCAATTCTTCTAATTTTGATCTTTTATTGGGGAAAAAAGGAAGAAAAAATAATAAATCAAAAGAGCGTCAGCTCTAGTATGATGAGATGAATACCTGCTTAAAAAATCCAGCCCCAAAAGCCCTGGTGACCTTCAATGGCCCCTTCACTCGATTGTTCACCACCGCACAGTCATCATCAGGATGCTCGCTCCTTATTCTCCGAACCTCCTGAAACATAACCACAACCAGTCAAAATAAATATATATATATATATATATATATATATATATATATATATATATATATATATATATATATATATATATATATATTGGTAGAAGGTAATGTACAAAATACCTGATCAGCGGACAAAAATTGAATTGGGAAGTTATTACCTAGAATCCATCGCAGTCCTGCTTAAGAGGAATAAAGAAGTAGGAATTAGAGAAAAGATGCTCAACTATAGAATATATACTCGAGAAAATGCAATATGAAAAAAATGGAATATTTCAAGTTTGGATATTTTGATATTCTGGTAAAAATTAAAATTAAACATTTTGACTTGGTGCTTTCCAATTTAACAGAAAACATAAATATGCTTTGCTTTTCTAAGCTAAACATAATATTTCTACAATTATTGATTCATTCTGTTATGAAAAAGTCGAAAGTACACTTTAAAATTGCCTAATCCAATGAGAACTTCCCGTCCACCTGCTCATGTATATTCCATTTTCTTTTTCACCTTGGTAAACTGCATGATCGAAACATTGTGCTTGAATGACCCCTAAAAGGCTGACCACTGTCGAAATTTTTGAAGTGCTAGATTGATAATTAATGCAAAAGGAGTTCTTTTTAATAATATAAATATCTTTCTGGTTATTAGTAATTGGTTTTTTTTTTGGGTTTCTAATAGCTAACTACTTAGTGCTAGATTGTTAGTTGATGCAAAAAAGATCTTTTTTCAATAATGTAAATAGTTGGTTTGTTTGTTGCAGAATTTATTCTGTATTTGATAATGAGAAATTGTGGGTTGTAGAATTGTCATATTTGATGCTCAAAATTTTATTTTGAGCAGATGAGTTGAAACCCCCTGCTCTTTGTTGGTAATAGAGCAGAATCCAAATTAAGTATCATTTATAGGAAATATTTTTCATTTTTGTGTTATATTTTTGGAAAAAAGCAGAAACTTGTATGGGTTGTACAACTCAGTAGTAAAACAAAAGCCATGTGGTAGAGAGGCAAACTAATTTTCATGATCAGTTAGATAAATAACTGTTTTTTACTTGAACTCTACTGAGTATCCATGTTGACCACCTGGTATTAATGAAACATAGGTATGTCTAAACTTTATAAATTATAACTATTGACTGATAATATTATGTATGAAACATGCTTAATAATGAGATATTTAAAGGTAAATATTGAGAATGGGTTATGTTTCATAGTAAGTAATATATTGTCATAATAGAATTCCTAGTTCCTTCAAGGTTTATGACATTCTTCTTATCATGATCAATGCTCTGAACCATTCAAATAAATTTTTACCCTTCCAAATTTATCACTTGAAAATTAAGAGATAATACATTAAGGATTTTTTGGTCAGTTTTGACATTTACTGTCCTGTTCATTTACTGGATGAAAGAATTTATAGTTTCTCCTTAATCCCACTGAGTTCTTTCTTCATATACAATTGGAATCTCCTGACCAGTCTTCCAAACACTTGAGCAAACCAAAACCCAAATGTATACTCCATCTAGATCTAATATAACCCAACCAACTATATATATTATAGCTAACAAAAGATTGGCAGTTAGTTTCATTCGACTTATACAGCCAGGGATGCAAGTATGCGGATAGTAAACTAAATCAGATTGAGATTGTACTGAAAATAAACTAAATCAGATTTGGTTTATTTTCTGAATCTACAATCACTTAACAAACCCAATAAATGGATCTACCTTAGTTGATGATTCACACAATCAGCTAAAAAATTGAAATTTAAAACTTTAAAAATTTACATACCAATGGCATTTCTAGATCAACATAAAGCAATGGCATAACTATCATATATACCACTTGAGATAAGAATCCGGTAAGTTATACATACAAATATAAACAATAGCTACTGCTTAACTATTAAAATAATAATCACTTCGAATTTAAATATTCACCAGAATTGTAGGACAATGAAAGGAGATGCTTACTCAAAACAGCTTCGTCGACTACTTTCGAGTGCTGATTCACTAGATCATTTTTTAGTAATGATGCTGAAGCAGACAAAAGTATAATGCACATGCTATAAACGCCTACAAAAGTATATGGTCATTAAATGAATTGTCCATAAGAAAAAAAAATAGTCAAGCATTTAAAAATTGGAAAGATACATCAAAAATTTGTTTTTAAAATGAAGAAGAATTATTAGCAATTAAGTCACAACAGTCCCATTCACATTTCATGAACATATGAGGAATCGTGACTGATAACTTTCTTTTCTTTTGAGTTAAAAGCAGAGTGAAAGCTGCTCTCAATCCATTAATAAGAGTTACATTAAACAAAAGAGAAAGTAGAGGAAAGTAACATAGCAAAGAATTGTGTCTAATAGTTACCTCATCAGAAATCTTGGTTCCTTCTACAAATTTATATGTGGTGAAGAAAAGACAGAAGAAATTGAAGAAAAACTAAGATAATGGAACACTTGGGTGCCATGTGCTGATTTAACAGGCTGGATAGGAGAGAGGTTATTGATAAAGTTGTAGATTGGAGAATCCTGCAACAAACGATAAAGATTAAACAGTTGCAATCAACCTCAACTGTGTCGCTTTTCAATCTGGGCCTTACAATCCATCACTTTTTCTTACCAATTCTCCTTTTATCCACAATTTGAATGATCAAGTCTTTTGCAACTCATCGCTACAATCCATAACTTTTCCACCTTATCCTCCTCATTTCATCTAAAAATTTCCCAAAATTCATATTACTGCAGAAAAAAATTTCTAAAGATTCAAGATTTGCAAACTAAAAATTCTAACAGTTCTAACCAAAATTCTAACTACAAATCACCTAAAATCCAATCTACAATGCACCTAAAAATCCAAGATACAATGCAGTCAGTTTTTCGGGATCAACTCAGGCTAAAATCCAAGCTACAAATCACCTAAAATCCAAGCTAAAGTGCACCTAAAATCCAATCTACAATCCAAGCTACATCGCTACAATCCAATCTTTAGATGAGAATTAGCTTACGCAACTAAATGTAACACAAACCCAACAAAATGTAACGAATGCAGTCAGTGGTATTTCGGGAAAGAGAGAGAGTGTGTGTGTTTTATAAAATTGTGGGGTTTGAAATTTAAAGGGAAGGATGTGTAGAAAAACCAAAAAAACTATTGGCAGAACCGAACAAAAAAACTTATCAAGCGATGTTCAAAACTATTGGCAGCACCGAACAAAAAACATTCAGTCTCACTATAATATAGAAGGATGTTTAGAACAACAAATATTAGCATCAACCCTCGTGAATACAATCCTAAAATCAACCCTCGTGAGTATCAATCTAACATATACAATCCTAAAAAATTTAAAATCTCCAGCCCTAAACAGATACAATCCTAAGCAAAATTAGATGGAAAACAGTATCAATTTCGAATAACACTCACAAACAATCAATCCTAAAATTAGATGCATAAATTACATGGAAAATAGTATCAATTTCGAATACCAAGTGCTTGTACCCAAATTATGATGGAGTATCATTTTTAACATTAAATACAAAGGAAAGAAAGAAGTAGAATAAACTTGCTAATTCTCATCTGTTCCAAACTTGACCCTTTTCTGGTGATCTTAACCAGAACAAAAAGGTGAAGTTGGAGGTAAATGAAGCTACAATCCAGAAGTCTAAATTCCAACTTTGGTCTACTTTGCTCAGGAAATAGGTAACAAACAAATGATTAACCCCGAGATTGCATTGGGTATTTGACATGTCAAAATAGGCATGCATATTAACAAAAAATGGTAGAAGGTAATGTACAAAATACCTGATCAGCAGACGAAAATTGAATTGGAAGGTTGTTACCAATAATCCATCAAAGTCATGCTTAAGAGGAATAAAGAAGTAGGAATTAGAGAAAAGATACTCATCTATAGAATATAAACTCGAGAAAATGCAATATGAAAGAAAAATAACATTTCAAGTTTTCACAAAGTAAATGGTCAATTTTTTTATATGTATTACTTTTGCTTAAGCAAAAAATGGTAGCACGTAATGTACAAAATACTTGATCAGCGGACAATAATTGTATTGGGAGGTTGTTACCAACAATCCATCGAAGTCCTGCTTAAGAGGAATAAAGAAGTAGGAATTAGAGAAAAGATACTCAACTATAGAATATAAACTCGAGAAAATGCAATATGAAAGAAAAAGAACATTTCAAGTTTTCACGAAGTAAATGGTCAATATTTCTGTAAATTTGACACACCCAATTTTGAATATAACCGAGATACCTTCAAACTAATGTCAGTTTCTGTAAGTTTGACACACCCAATTTTGAAACTATATTCATTCTACTGTATTCATTACCTTAAAAAATTTGACGGAAAGAACTACACTAAATTTGTTTATAAATTCTATCTATCTTTTCTACATAAATTTTGATAGGCATATGAACAATTTGCTAGGTATGCCCGTGGGCACGACGTGCCTACGGCTCATCTTTGGAACAATGCAACATATGAAAAATCGTGTAAACAGTAAGCGATGATTTATATAGATGTTTTTTTACTAGCAGACGTTGATGTATTGATGTACTTCAAATTAAACATACTTCAAATTAAGATATTATAGCTAAAAAAAAACCCAAATCTGAAGTCAGAACTAATGTATCGAGTAACCGCTTCAACACTAATCACAATCGAGCAATCAACATGCTTCAAATTAAACTAAATTTCCATGCAAGGATTCACCACAAGATCTTGTTGTTAACTTCCAAACATGAATGAAAACAAAATCCAGACTACATAAGAAATAAAGCAGTCATTGAGTTTCCAATTGCATTATAACAATTAAACAATGTATTTTGTAAATGCTTAAATGGAATAGATATTATGTAAAATAGACTGCAAGCTATACCTGTATCTCTTAGAAGAAACAGTGAGTGTAGGGAGAGCTCAAGACAAACCACTAATATTTATCAGAGTATTCTTCTCAACACGCACCTCTTCGACCAACGACAATGTCTTCTACACTTTCAGTCTCAGTAGGTCATTTCCCTCATCTGCAATCCCAAAATAAATTAACAAACTTATAAAGAGACGGTATGGTTCACTTCATACTTTAGTGTTGAACAGAGTTTAGACATTAACCTATCATGTTCTTTTCAAGACATATAGCAGCATAATGACAGTGTTATGTTATGACCCAAATTGCTCTTAGGGTCCATTGGGCTTAGTATCTTCATATATGTAATACTTAGAATCAAATGAATACTAATCAACATTTTTGCCCTAATCTCTCTCTCTCTCAAACAGCCGGCTCTCCCTCTTCCTCTCTTCTCTTCCATCTTCTCAAAACCCTAACAATCCACAACCCATTCAAATCCTAACAAACTGGTATCAGAGCCAACACCAAAATCCTTACCTATCTACCTTGCCGTCGTCGACGATTCCCTTCTCCTCCGGTGCCGTCGTCGACGATCCTTTCCATGCTCCTAGCCACCGTCGAGCCCGACAGATCTGGACTGAGACTCCTTCTGCGAAATCGAAGCTTTGCAAACCCTACGTCACTCCCCAACGTGGTCGACCTCATCGAGTGCTTCTGCAGCGAGGAGGAGGACGCTGTTTTTGGGTTCTTGAGTTTCTGCTGACGGATTTGGAGGCGGTAATTAAAGGTGTAGAGAAGGATTTGATTTTTTGTGATTTAAGTAATCAATTTTTGGGAAAGAAAATCTTGGTGTTTTGTTGAATTGGGTTCAAGAAATTTGTATGGATATGTCGGGGAAATATGATATTGAGAAGTATGATGGGAAGACGAGTTTTGCATTATGGCAAGTACGTATGGCAGCGATTTTGTCGAGCCAAGGCGTTAAGGATGCCATTTTGGTCGAGAAAAATTGATTGATGCGGTGGCAGATAAGAAATGGAGAGAGATGGATGATAAAGCGCTCTCTATTATCCAATTGTGTTTGAGCGATTCGACATTGCAAGAGGTCCTATCGGAGAAGACTGCTAAGGCTTTGTGGGAGAAGTTGGAGAACATCTATATGAAGAAGTCCCTCACCAATCGACTGTAGTTGAAGTTGCGCCTCTACACTCTTCGCATGGTTGAAGGTACATCAATTTCCGATCATATTACGGAGTTTGCATCTATTTCGAATGACTTAAGTAAGATTGATGTTAAGGTGGAGGATGAGGACCAAGCCCTTTTGTTATTATGTTCATTGCCCGCATCATACAAGGCATTTAGAGACATGTTGATTTATAGTAGAGATAAAATTTCTCTAGAGGATGTTAAGAGCAATTTACAAGCCAAGTTGCACATTGATAGTGAAATGACCAATAATGAGAAAGGGAGCCAAGGTGTTGGTTTAGTTGTTGATCGAGGTAGGTCATGGGACCGAAACTCGAAAGATACAAGGACCCGTTCGAAGTCTAGGCACAAAAAATTGACGTGCAACTATTGTAAGAAGAAGGGACGCATTAAGGCCGATTGTTTCAAGCTCAAAAATAAACAAAAGGCGGATAGTAAAGGTTCTTCTTCGGAGGAGGCCAATGTGGTCGAATGTGACACGGTTGATACTCTTTGTATGACAGATACTAATGTTGATGATATGCATTGTTGGGTGATGGATACGGGTGCTTCGCAATACATGACTCCGAATAGAGATTGGTTTGAGACTTATGAGCCTACGGATGGTAAGGTTCTCATGGGGAACAACAATATGTGTAAGGTTGCCGGGATTGGTTCGGTGACAATTAAGTTCCATGATGGAAAGGTCCGAAGGTTGACGGGTGTGAGGCATATACCCGATTTGTCTAAGAATTTGATTTCTTTGGGGTCTCTTGAAGAAAAAGGGTGTAAGTTCCAAAGTGAAGGTGGAGTCCTTAGAGTCTCTAAAGGAGCTCTCACAATCATGAAGGTGAAGAGAATTGGAACTCTTTATTTCCTACAAGGTTCCACGGTCACTGGCTCGGCCGTCATTGCACGTTCAGGCACTATGACGGATGAGGATGCTACTAGGCTCTGGCATATGAGATTGGGGCATATGAGCGAGCGAGGAATGACCATTTTGAGCAAGAGAGGCTTGTTGTGCGGTCAAAGCACGGGCAACTTGGAGTTTTGTGAGCATTGTGTATTTGGCAAGCATAAGAGGTTGAGCTTCTCCACGGCCATTCATTCGACCAAGGGAACACATGACTACATCCATTCGGATCTTTGGGGACCTTCTCGTGAGCCTTCCAAAGGTAATGGTTCTCGTTATATGCTTAATTTCATTGATGATTTCTCAAGGAATGTTTGGGTTTATTTCTTGAAAGAGAAAAGTGATGTGTTTAGCACCTTCAAAGAATGGAAGTCACTTCCCGACCGCTAGCGTCCCGCGAGCGTCGCCAGTCACCGTTCCCCCTTCCGCCCTCTCGCTTTCTCTCTATCGCGGTTGAGAAGAAGCATAGTTGGGTTTTTCTCTTCCGTGTTTGATGTTTTGGTAGAGGATCCATGTTTGCTATTCTGAGTGTGGGCATTTGCACGTAGCTCACACGTGATTCCGTGCTTTCGTGTTCGTGGTTCATCGCCCGAGATTCTCATCCCATTATTCTTAATATTCGAATCTCTCATATAAAAGGCAAGTCTCTTCTTGAACTAGTTTATTGTTTTGTTCAAGATTCCTTGATCTCTGCAACTAGATCCAAATCTTTTTATCGTACTGCTATTGAAATTCCGTTAAATTTATTGAGGGTTTACACGAACTAACCCGATATATTTTTAACATCGTGCTTACATCTTTGATCTAAAACCTAGTCCCTCTTGCACATTGCAAATGGACATTTACATGAAAAATAACTAGATCCATGTTATAGAATTGTTTGATGAATTGAGTATGTTAGATTGAATTTGATTAATGAATTGATTACCATGCCTATGAAATTGCATCTTAAAACTGGAATTATGTATGTTAAACATCTAGCATCACTTTGATTATTAATTAGCATGAACTATATGCTTGTACAATGAAATTATTGCCTATTCGTATCAAACTATATTCTGGCATGCTGTTTGTTCCTTGTTGTATCAGATTTTTGACCATGTTGCTATTGTAATTTGAAATAACTTTCTGAATATAAATTATAGCCCCATGATTCTATTTTCCATGATTTTTAATGGATCTAAATTCCGAGTTATAATCTGTGAGATATCTTATTTTTAGTACAACTGTGTCTGAATTTTCAGATTCACAAATTCATGCATATCTTTCTGTTTCATAACTAATTTGAACATGATAACAGTAAAATCAATATATGAAATAAATTTGGCTGAGAGTAAACATTTGTAGGAATCACCCTGAATTTTTATAGATTTAATTGATGAGTTTTCTGACCCGTTTCATATGTGTTTATATAATTCACAACCTGTTTCTTGAACATAAAATCTGAAAAGAATATGATTTTTACCCTAGTTTTTGTAACTTTTATATGTCGTATATATATTTACTGGAACTGGCAGAGAACCTATTTTCTAGAATTTCTGACGGATCCAGATTTACTTTTCTGTAGTAGCGGTAATCTGTGTTTTTTACAGCAACGTCATGTTGTCCAGATTGGATGATTTGTGTTTAATTGATATGTTTGCTTCCACCTTTGTATGTAACGAGTAAAATTAGTCACACCTAGTATAATACAACCCTGACACCTTCTTGCATGCTCACATAGGATGAAAATAAACTAACAAGCCGGGATATTATGGGTTGACTTGATAGTGAACGATCGGAAAATGTACTCAGTAAAGGCCTTCTTGCTTGCATGATTTATTACATGGAAGGTGGAGAATTGATTGTTATTGTGTGATTACGCTATCATGATATCTTGTCATCTTGTTACCGAGTACACGATCCGTTAATTCGCCATCAGTCTAAAACGTTCACTGTGTACTTGCACCGAACCTGTGGTATGAAAATATGGGACGCAGTAGTACGTGCACTAGATATATTAATAAAATAATTAATAACATGCATTTGACATTCCATGCTTGATTTTAGATATCGTCATCAAGATAGAATTTAAATTGACATCAATCATTACATGCATGATTAAATATAGACCTTTGATATTATTGCCTATCTTTGATTTTGTTATTGACTTTGATCCCGTCCCTTCTTTTTGATATACATGCTTCCTATTATTCTCTGCTTTCCTCTACTTGATATCCATGACTTGCTCTAAGGACATTATTTTCTTTCTTTTTAGATTAAGAAATTACAGATACTGGAGGAATAATACCAGAAAGAATTGGTGAGCAACGATTCTAGAAGATGGAACTAAAGATTGAGCTGCTTAGTTTATTTTATTGCTAGATTTATTTCTTTTGAACATTGTCTAGAAATTATACTTTGTTTTGGGCTTTTGTTCCCGTCATTTATTTTTATCCCAGATATTGGATTTGTGTTGGATATTATTTAGATTATTTCATTATTATTGAAGTTTATATTTGATTCATGTGATTATATCTTTCTTGCATGGCTATGTTTATTGTTCATATTGCTGAGTTAGTCTGGTACAGTTTATGGATGGTGTTTACATCATTCGCTGGGCCTACGTTACGTACTCGTATTCCGTATTTTGAGAAGCGAGGCGTAACGTGAAATGAAAGAATGTTGACCCTAAGTTTGGTGTGCCCAAAACGTATTATTAAGACTAATATTTTCAGTTGAGATCTACAGGATTTACAGAGAAGGTAAATCAAAATAAAAGGCTAAAAAGATTGGCAATAAAATAAAAGATTAATGTATCAAAGAAGATTGCAATTATCAAAGAAAATAGCATGTGTCTTAATCCTCAAGAAAGCCAGCAAAAGTAGATTATTTATTTCTATTTATGTGAGGATATATTATGCAAAGGATTGTTGATTAAAGAATTAGTTTTGGAAATAATATAATGTGGATTCGCTAAATAAAAGTTGAATCTGCACGATAGCGGTCGACCGTCACAACAGTTGACCGCTCATCGCAGTGAAAAAGATGAGCCAGTCGACTGGTCATCACTCGACTTTCAAGTTAAAAGAAAATGGTCGACTGCTCATCAAAACGGTCGACCATCCAAGTACAGATTTTCCTATTTCGGAAATCTGTTTTTATTTTCGGAAAGATGCATTTCCTTGCTCTATAAATAGAAGCGAATTTACTGAGTATTTTTCATCCCTTGGAATTATAATTCTTCTAAAATAATTATTCAATCAATAATCCGAGCATGAGAGTTTTTATCATTTTCTTCAATCAAGATCATTATAGATCTTGAGAGATTTTCTTTTCTTCCACTTCGGTGAGTTTTGCGGGGCTTGCTTGTAGAAGCCCTCTGGGTGTAATAGATCTTCCGGCCTGAATTTTGAGAATCACTGTACAAGGATTTGAAGTATAGTGGAATGCTTGTGGTGGAGAATTGCTACGAGTAGGTGGTGTGGATGTAGACCTGCAGGTCAAATCACGTTATATCGCTGTATCTTGCCTGCTTGTTCTGTTTGCTTTCTCTAACTCTATCTATTTACTTTACACATTTTATTTAAGTTTTTAATTTCTGCATAATCACCCTATTCACCTCCACAAGGTGATTAGCAATGGTATTAGAACGAGGTGCTCATTAAGAGCTTAAAAGCTTGAGCAAAAGGTCCAATGGACAAAATCCCTCCTCCCGAAAACTTGTACACATCGGAGTCTCCAATGGAACAAGTCTAAAACATTCACCTTATTTTGATGAAAAATGCTATGATGTTTGAAAAGTTCGTATATCTTATTTTCTGCAGATACTTGGTGAAAAAGTACGAATTGTTTGCGTAAACCAAGTAGAGATTTCTGTCAGTGATGGAAAGATGACTTTCACAAAAGCTAAATAGCATTGAAAATTGCAAATTCTATGGCTATGACAGCATTTTATGCTGGTCTAAATACTTAAGAGCTCATGCGTTGTGGGCAAAATTGCAAAACGGCTTATGAAATCTAGAACAACTTGCTAAAACGGCATGAAGGAACTGCATCTGAGGTAAAGACAAAAGTTAATTTATGTTTTTATAAGTTTGATATTTTCCGTATGCTTCCAATAGAGACTATAGATCAGATGCTAGTCCGGTTTGATATTATCGCACATGAACTTGAGAGCTTAGGTTATGAGTTAAATGATGACTGAAAGGTCGAAAAACTTAAAAACTGTCTCACACCTGAATGAGATATCAAGGCTGCTACAATGAGGGAGACACTTGAAGAGAAAGGATTCGACTACTACACTTTTCAAGGAAAATTGAAGACGTATGAGATGGAGATGGCCGAAACAAAGAGGTACAGGCAGAACATTGGGATTGAACCCAAAACTGAAGAGAAGTTCATTGCCTTGAAAGTAGAAACTTCACAACCATCAAAATCAGAATCAGACCATGAAGAATCAGATGAACACATTGTACGGCTAACTAAACAATTATGTAATCATCTCAAATGCAAAAAGTATGGTAGGTCACAAGGAGAAAGAGACAAAGACAAAAATAATGTGTGTTACAAATGCAACAAGCCAGTACATATCCGTCCAAACTGTCCCCTTTCACAAGGTAGGAACAAAGATTATCATCAATCCAACTCAGGAATCAGAAAGAATGTATTAAAAGCAACATGGCTAGATTCAAACCCTAGCGGTGAAGAGCAAGAACACAACTTTGAATTCATGTCTCTTGGGGATGGTGAGGTGCAGTCATCACTCCAAGAAGAGGTAATCGAAGAACCCACTTATGATGATCTAGTTGACATGTGTAATGGCTTAAGAGATTATGCAAAAAAAATAAAATCGTGAGTTGAGAAATTATAAGCAAATGTCTAATGAATCACATGACTCTTGCATTGCTAAAAACCAAAAGTTGAAAAATAAAAATTCCTTGATTATTGAAAATTTTGAGTCATTTAGGAAGAATCATGATGTGTTGATAGAAAAAAATGAATGTTTGAAACAACAGATTCAAAAATCTCTGGCGATACATAATGAAAACTTAAAAGAAATTCATGAGAAATCTGCTTATATTGTTACACTCACCGACGATATAAATGAATTCAAAAGAAAAATTGATGAGGGAGTGGAAGGTTGTAAGGAAGCACTCGAACAAAATAGAATACTTAATGCTACTCTATACACTCTTCGTTGGAATATCAAAGGCGTTGAGAAAACTAGAAAAAGTCTTTATAATAGAATAATTGAGCTCAAAAAAATGGTTGAAAAATATGAAGGGCCCAATTATCTATGACAAAGAATTTAAGGTCATATCATGATAATCGAGGACTTGGTTACAATGAGTCAATGCAACATCAAAATTCTAAGCAATCTTGTCATACATACATATGCATAGCCACCAAAATAGTTACAAACCAACACAAAACTATGCATATGTGCATGATCCAAGGCAAAATCACATTACTTGTCACTATTATTGTAGATTATGACATATTTCTTACAATTGTGCTTTAAAAAGGAATACCAACTTCGTTTGGATAAAGAAGAATACAAGTGCAAGAACAGTACCTACTAATATTAATGTAGGTACATCAATGCATTTCGCCTCAAGATCGGTGACACCTTGATAGTGGATACCTAACGCTCTTGACGGATGAAAACAACATTTTGCATCACTATTAAGAAAAGAAAAGGGAAGGACATATTTTTTTCTTCTGAAGGTAACCCAATTTTTGTTTAATTTTTATATAGACTTTCGCTAAGCAAATTAAAATACAATTTATTTCTCTCAACTATACGATATAAGTTACATAATCACTTTTAACAAATAAGCATACTAGCCAAACTATTAAAGGTAAATAAATTTTGGTTCAATATTTTTCAGTAATAATATAATTTTGGTAAATAAGTATTAATGTTTACTACTTGCGAATGAACTTAAACTCAAATGAGTTAGTAAAAGAACAAATATGAGACATTTCTGTTAGACCCTGTTCTACTAATGAAAATAAGTGCAAGGAACTTTTTGAGCAAAGGCAGGAAAATTCATTCACTTTATTGGACTACAAGTACAACAATGCAAAGTATTATGAACGAAAATATACTATTTTTTTTATTCTAATTTATAGGCACACAAAACACAGATATTTGCTATTACTTCATCAAAAAAAAAATTTTCGCTAGTATCTTATTAAAGATCATTTTCAAAAAGGAGATATTGTTCTTAATTATGTTTCAACGGATTTACAATTGGCCGATATTCTTACAAAACCATTAGATGAAAAACACTTTCACCTTTTAAAAAGGAGAATTAAACGTTATTGATATTTTAGCTTGAACATTTTTTGTTCGGTCGCCTGAATAGTCGACTGTCACCCTGTAGGGTTGTACGGTCGACCACACAGTCGACCGTTCCTCTTACAGTTTTTTTCTTCGAATGTTTCTTCTATCATAGTTTGACCGGTCGACCGGCCCCTATTCTGTTTTTTTTATCCCCAGTGTGTCTTTTAAAACCTTCTCTACATTTTATTTTTTGTCCCCTTTTGGTGTGTTCCAAAAAGGGGGAGAAAATTTTAGAGTTTAGAATTTAATTTATCTATCTTCTTATCTATCTTCTCCTCCAAATTTGTGTGTTCTTGATCTTTAACTGACATTATGTGTGCATGTTTTGAAGCATGTTTTGTTTTATGCATAATAGAATGTATCATGAACACACTCATTTAAATTCATACATGCATAAATTTATGGGGGAGTATTGGATTAAGTGGGAGAAGTTGAAAATGATTTGTTTTAAACTTAAATTCTAAGTTATGTTTTGTTCACACCAAAAGGGAGAAATTGTTGACCCTAAGTTTGGTGAACAAAACGTATTATTAAGACTAATATTTTCAGTTGAGATCTACAAGATTTACAGAGAAGGTAATTCAAAATAAAAGGCTAAAAAGATTAGCAATCAAATAAAAGATTAATGTATCAAAAAAGATTGCAATTATCAAAGAAAATAGCATGTGTCTTAATCCTCAAGAAAGCCAGCAAAAGTAGATTATTTATTTCGGGCACGGTAGCGGTCGACAATACAATATGTCGGGCGACCGTCACAACAGTCAACCGCTCATCGCAGTGAAAAAGATGAGTCAATCGACCGGTCATCGCTCAACTTTCGAGCTAAAAGATGAACGGTCGACTGCTCATCAAAACGGTCGACTGTCCAAGTGCAAATTTGACTATTTCGGAAATCTCTTTTCATTTTCGGAAAGTTACATTTCCTTGCTCTATAAATAGAAGCAAATTTACTAAGTATTCTTCATCCCTTGGAATTATAATTCTTCAGAAATAATCAATCAATCAACGATCCGAGTGTGAGAGTTTTTTACTGTTTTCTTCAGTCTAGATCATTATAGATCTTGAGAGTTTTTCTTTTCTTCTACTTCAGTGAGTTATGCGGGACTTACTTGTAGAAGCCCTTCGGGTGCAATAGGTATCTCGGCCTGAATTCCGAGAATCACTGTATAAGGGTTTAAAGTATAGTAGAACGCTTGTGGCGAATAATTACTACAAATAGGTGGTGTGGACGTAGATCTGGGGGTCAAACCACGTTATTTCGCTATCTTACCTGCTTGTTTTATTTGCTTTTTCTAATTCTATCTCTTTACTTTACACATTTATTTAAGTTTTTAATTTCCTCACAATCTGTAATGCCCCATAATTTTTAATACAATATTTTAAATTAATAAATCAATTTTAAATCAATTTATTTAATTATTTTGAATTTTCGTAAAATTGACATTTTCACCGGTGCAAAAACACGTGCAAATATTTTCGAAGTGTGAATTTAAAATTATGAGTAGATGAACAAATTCTATTATTTGTTATTGGGTATATTTGAATTTTTGTAATTTTTCTGAATAAAGAAACCTACTTTTGTAAATTTTCGAAAGAAATGGGCCTTTTTTGTAAAAAGTCGGTTGGAGGTGAATTTTGCACTTAAAAAAAAAAATTGGTTGACTGTGTTTTAGGGCCTCCTATCAGTGTAGGGATCTAATAAATTAGATTATATCCATATTTGATTGATTTTTATTGATTTAATTGAATAAATATATAATTACGCAATTTTGGGATTGTTGGTGACTTTATTGAAAATAATTTTCTTGGGAAATAAAAAGATAGAAAATTTATTTGGAAGACATAATATTTATTTTTAACATAATAATTCTAAATTTTCTGGACTTTTACGAATAATTTTTGGCATATCTAGAAATATCTCAAAGTAAAGGGTTTTTTTTGTAAAATCGCCACTCAAGGGCAATTTTTGGAAAGAAGCGGAATTCTGGGCTGCTTTAGTGGCCGGCCAGATTTAGAGGGATTGGAGGATTATATTTTTACTCAAATTTGATTTGATTAGATCGAACAAATTGATTTGGAAGACTTGATCATATAAAAAATATATTTTCCTAAGGGTTTTTTTTTGTAAAACCTTCGTATTAAACCATAGAACTGCCCGGCCTATATCTACAGCAGCAATTAGCCGCCCCACTATTGTCAACACAATTTTCTTCCCAAATTATATTTTTTTGGGAGTTTGGAGCTTTGAAGATCGCAATTTTGTAAGGAGGAGGAGCATCGTTTCTCATTATTGTTATCTTCTTTGGGTCTTCTTTAAGGTGGGTAATCTTCCTACTATCTTGATGTGTTCTTTTTTTATTTTTCATGAACAATAGAGATCATGCTAGGGTGTGGATTTGGTGATTTGTGATTATGTTGGCATGATTACGATGGTTGTTTATGAATTGATGGTAGAGATGAATTGTTGGATAAAGATTGATGTTAATAGGATAAAACTCTAATCTTGATGACATGACACTCTTATTTGATCTTCCTTTTGTATGATGAATATTTTAGTACATGAAAGATCGTGTTTAATTGTGGGAATTGAAATTTTTATGAAACCATGAACCTTTGTAGATGATTGGAGTTGTCTTATGTACTAAACATTCATGTTGATCAAAGATAAATTATTCTTGAGTTTTTGATTCCCTTTTCTATGCTTGCAAGATCTAAAATTTTATTGTTGAACCTATATTTGAATGTAGATGTTTACATCTATATGGGTGAGTAAAGAACATCGTTGAATTGTTAAAATATGAATTTTTGATAGATTATTCACTATCTTCATATGATTTGTAATGGGTTGAGAGTTTGAATTCTTTTATTTCAAATATGGAAAGAAATATACATAGAAAATATATTAAATAATTGGGGGCTAGGGTTTGGGGGTCAAAACCCCAGGTTAGGGTTCGGGTGAACAGTAACCGAGGGTTACTGTTCAACCCCGAACAGTAACAGCAACCCAGTAATAGGTTGATGTTGTTTTGGGTCATTGTTCGGTCATTTTTTTGTGTTTTCGTGTGGCTTTTTACCGTGGATTCGTGTGCTATGTTGGGGAAACTCTAGTATACATATAAAAGCATCTATATATAGGTTTAAACAAATGTATATAAGTGGGTTGATCGAGTTTGGATGAGATTTCGAAGTTGTTATTTGCTCTGGACTGCTGTCTGCTCTAGATTAGAATGAGAATTCGACATAGTTACTGATGATATTATCTAAAACTTATTAAATAGAAATTGTAGCACACTGTGTCTAGTTTCTAGAACATTTGACGGATCCTTAACCCGACTCATAGATTGTAAAATATGCAATTTCTACCACTGTACTGTCGTAGTTTCAGATTTTATGAAAAGTGTGAGTTTCAGTTTATTGGGAATTTGTAGCTACTATTTGCATGTGAATGAGCGATAAATTTGGCATCAAATTCTATTGTTTTGGGGGAAATATAAACTCAATTTTCCAGATTTTGTATATTAATTTTTGAATGGACTGCTTTTGAGGGAGAAGAAGATACAACTTTCATATTTTAAAATAATGGATGATTTTCAGAAATTGTTGAATATAAACTTCTTTAATAAATTTATTTGAGTTAAGATTTTCATGGTGAGTTCCCTGTTATGTGCTGGACTTAAGTGATTTTTTCTAGAATTTAATAATGATTTTAGTGTGTACTATTTGAAGAACGAAATCATGTAACTTCCAAATTTTGATGACAGATAGTTTTTTTTAGAATTTGTTGGATATGAACCCTTTAAATAAATTTATTTGTGTCCAGATTTTTATGGAGAGTTCCTCAATATGTGCTGAATTTATAAGAATTTTTCCAGAATTTAATAATGATTTTAGGGTATACTGTTTTGAAGAATGAGAAATTTTCAGATTTTGGTGAAATTCTAGTTCAATTTTCGATACATTCAAGTAAGGGTTTGTGAGGATTAAGTTTAAAATTTTGTAAATGAAATTCTCAGTTTTCTAAGAGATTTGTTTCAGTTGAAATCAAATGAATTTGTAGTTGAAATTATTGAACTTTACGAATAAATGGAGAGTGATGTTTAAAAGTTGATTTTTTAAGAAATTTCATAAGTTGGATATATTACCAAGAAGGGGTTGATGAGACTTAGGGTTATGATGTGGACCCTAAAAGGACTATTAATGATATTTTTGAATCTTGAGACGCTAGAGTTTGAGTGGAACCCTTGCATGCCAGCAAATGAGATTTGGTTGAAATTGGGTCAGTGAGGCTTTTGTTTGATTTAGTAAAGTTAAGTCCGATGGGGTACACCAACTCTAGGGAGACTGTGACCCTAATTAATTGAACATAATAAACACAAGGACATGCACTAGATAGTGATATGATGAAATGGGAGCAAACGTGAGTCATGGACTCCAGAATGATCTGCGGAGTGAGATATTCATCAGTATTCTGGAACGATGGATGAAATAGGACACAGAATGATTCACGGAGTGGGATTGATCTCGAGTATTCTGGGACGAGAGCGACGCTCATAGGATATTTGTGCAATAAGGGCTCCAAAATGACATGCGGAGTGAGATATTCCCCATTATTCCGGGGCGATGGATGAAATAGGCCACAGAATGATCCACAGAGTGAGATTGTTCTCCAGTATTCCAAGGGCGAGAACCAATACTTGCAAAATGTCTAAATCTCGTAGTAGTCATAGTGGTAGGTTGCATAATGAAGAATTGAACCCTATAAAGTGAAGAACGATAAGGGCTTGCATCGGACCTATGTAGAATGGAATGCATCAAATCTGACAAGTATGCATTAGAAATTATCGTGTGCATTGTGTTTTCCTAAATATCGTTTTATGCATTACTTTTTGTTATTTTGACACACACTTACTTAGCATAGTTTCACTTATTATTTTATGAATCTTTCATCATTATTTTATTTCATATTATGTGGCAAGTTCATGATTTTGAGACTTGGGAATGTTACCATTACTACTGTTGTCGTCAGTGGCATTTAACTGACGTGTCCATTTTTCATTCAGATTTTTGTAGGATTTTCAGTTATGGATATAGTTGAATCAAGAAAAAAAAAGGGGGGGGGGGGGGGGGGGGGGGGGGGGGGGGGGGGAGGGGGAGGGGCTTGGAGTTAACTAATAATTTGTAATTTATCATGTTGTAAAGAGATTGTAATTAAAATGTTTATTTCCGCTGTGTTGTAAAGAGATGATGTAATAAAAAGTTTTAATTTTCTCTGTGTTTTGTACTATGTTTATAATTGTAATTGAAGTTGATAATAGAAATTGTGCCACTTATTTCTAATTTTATTTATTGAAAATATGGGGTGCTACACAATCACCCTATTCACCCCTACTAGGGTGATTAACAAAGAAAACCAAATCTGTCACTCTGTATCTTGTTCATTACTGTAATCAATGTGAAGCACCAAAATTCTTTTGAACCAGTTTTGATGTAGTAATATTTGACAGACTACGATCGATATCCATTTTCATTTGACAAGGAATCACATAGAATCCAGCTTCTCATTTTTAGTGCACTGAGCAAACACAATAATGTGACATCTCAAATTGTTACCGCTGAATACACACATAAGCAAACACAATAATGTCTCGAATTGTTACCACTGAGCAAACACAATAATGTGACATCTCAAATTGTTACCGATGAATACACACATAAGAGAAGCTAACTTTATAAATTCAAGAATTTAGACAATATTATTCACACCAGGCAACTTCAAAACATATTTAAAACGAAGAATATCAAATTACTATAATTATACAGGCAACTTCAACGAGCTAAATGATGAACAATTGATGCATTGCATTTTGATGTACTACACATAAAAACTAAATTAGATATGGTGGAATAATTTGTAAGCGCACAAAATCGTAACAAATAGTATAGTTTAAGAGAAAAGAGTATCGAACCCACAAGAACTAATTATTTTATTGATACCAAAATTCACCAGATTATCTGCCATTTGGAAAATCGAAAATTTGATAGAACAAAAACTAAATTAAATTAAACTAAATGAAAAACTAAACTAATTAAAAAGAACAAAATCTGAAATTTTAGAGTTTATAAGTTTATTAAAAGCAAAACTAACTATAGGGCTTTCGGTTTCACCTAACTAATCTCACACTATTCATAATTTCATGTAAGTCAAAACTCCACTCTTCCAAATTGTATGCCAAAATCCACTAATTATTCAATGTCTTCTCTCGAATAATACCAAACTTATCTCAAACTAATAATTCGTCATATCTGCAAATTTAATTATTTGAAAATTCATTAAGTTCTATGGATTTCTCTACAGTCACATTAATCGCGGTAAATTTATCTCTAATTTTGCTCAATCAATGTGTTTAATTTTATAATTCTGAATCACAAGTTACCTCTCGGCATCCCCCTTGATTCAGTAAGTCAAATAATAGTTGGTCAGACAATTACAAGCATTAAGAACAAAAATTAAACACACAACCATGAAAAGTAAAAGAATAAAATAACATGAAATTCGAATTGTGTTTTCAAAACTAGGCTACATCGAAGTCCTAGAAAAACAAAATTAGTTCATAGAAAATATGAATCTAACAAACATTGTATTGGATTGTATAATGAAAAATAGAAGAGAAGAAATAACTCTAGACGATCGCTATGTCTCCTGCTCTCCAACGGTGTGATGAGTCGTCTCCTCCAATTCTCTTAGCCTCCAAGATCCTTTTTTATTATTCCCCTAGTGTTCATATCAGCCTTTATATATAGCAGCCAAAGTAACTCTAAAAGATAAACACAATTGCAACCAACTTGAACACAAAACCAGCAACCCGAATTTTCTGTTCTCGAATTTATGTGCACAGTTACAGTAAAATGAACTTTCCCGGAGCTACAGAACTTCGTTCGTATTGCATTAGTACTCGTTTCGAAGAAGACTCGATGACCGACATCTATGATTTAGAACAAAAGTTAAGATTCGTCCATCTTCATGTTCAAAACAGACATACAATTTCTTGGTGCAGCCTTTTTATAAGGAGGAGGAGAGGTAATTAATTAATAGGATAAATTTAAGTTTAAATAGTTAGTTAATTAAAACCTAAAAATTGGTGCTGCTCAAGGGGAGAATTAGACGATGGAGAAATGAAGTGTTCGGGCACATTTCTATTCGCAAGAAGGCTCTTCTGAAAAAAATACACCAGCTTGATATTTTGGCAGATGATCAGCCTTTAGACCCTGCTCAATCAAATGAACTCTCAGTAGCCCACAGGGATTACCACTCTCTGGTGCAAGCTGAAGTCATATACTGGAGGTAGAGATCAAGAGTCGCTTGGATCAAGGAGGGTGACACCAAAACCAAATTCTTTTACTCTATTGCTAACGGAAGACGCAGAAAGATCTTTATTTTCTCCCTGATACATAATGGGGATCTTATCACTGATCAACATACAATCAGATTCTGCTTTGAGCAACACTTCAGTGATATTTGCGGGAGCACTACATCTCCTGACTTCAGAATTGATTGGTCAGCCCTATACCCACATCCAAATGACAACCTTTCTGTGCTAGATGCTCCTTTCAGTAGGGAAGAGATCAAGAAAGCAGTCTATGACATGAATGGAGATAAAGTCCCAGGCCCCGATGGTTTTCCAATGTACTTTTATCAACAATACTGGGAGGTTATCCAAGATAATTTATGCTGGATGATGATTAATATTCAAAATGGGAAGGCTTATATTGGTAGACTGAATTACTCAAACATTGTTCTGATCCCTAGTGCGATGGGGCTAACACAGTCTCTGATTTTCGGCCCATAAGTCTCCTTAATTGCTCTCTGAAAATCTTCACCAAAATCCTAGCAAACAAGCTCAGCCCTCTGCTCCATTCACTTGTATCCTCATCACAAAGTGCCTTCCTAGAAGTAAAATCCACTATCAATTGTTTTTTGGTTGCACATGAAGCTATAAACTTGTGTTGCAACAAGAAATCAGATACCCTGATGTTAAAGATCGACTTCCGCAAAGCTTTTGATACTCTTAGTTGGACCTTTATTGAACAAATGCTAGCTACCAGAGGCTTTAGTCCTAGATGGTGCAGGTGGATTAATTTAATCCTTTGATTAGCTAAATCCTCTTTCTAGTTAATGGGATGGGATGGAAAACTATTAACTCCAAGAAGGACCTTAAGCAAGGTGACCCCCTATTGCCTATGCTATTTATCCTGGCAGTGGATGTGCTGGCCCAAATGCTAAGATGTGGAAGAAGCATCGACACATTCTCTAGGCTTCAACTCAGGGTTTCTCTAGCTTCATTGTCTATACTCCAATTTGATGACGACACTTTCATCTTCTGCAAAGATGATGAACAAGAAGTGCTTAATTTAAAATTACTACTTCATATGTTTGCTAATATTTCAAGTCTAGACATCAATTTCTCAAAATCCTCCATTACCTACTTCGGGTCCTCAAAGGTCAAGCTCCAGGCTTTCTCTCATATTCTAGGTTGCAAATAAGATTCGCTACCTACCAAATATCTGGGTCTGCCCTTGACCAGAGGCAAATTAAAGAAGAGGGATTGGCAACCTCTTCTTTTAAAGATTGAGAAGAGACTATTTACCTGGAATGGATGGTTGCTATCTAGAGGAGGAAGACTAATCCTCATTAATTCAGTATTTAGTGCCTTGCCAACTTATTATGCTTCCTTTTTTAAATTGCCCCAATGGGTTATTGCAAGAATCGACCAGTTACGAAGCAAATTTTTTTGGTGGGGGGCGATACAAATGCCTTTGGGGTCTCATATACCAACTGGAAACGCATATGTTAGCCCCAAAAGCAAGGAGGCCTGGGTATCTTGAATCTCAACCAACTCAACAATGCCTACTAATGAAGTGGTGGTGGAAACTCTTGACTGAGGACTTTCTTGGCAGCCAAACACTCAAGTCCTTATATTTTAACAGAGCGTCACGTTCTTTCATTTGCTCTACTCAAGCATCGTATTTTTGGAAGAGTATTTATAAACTAAAGGAGCAATTCCTACAGGGAATTACTTGGCAACCCGGAGACGGAAAATTATTCAAATTTTGGACTTCCAAGTGGATTGGAGGCCTTAGCATATCCACTCTTTTCCCTGCATTATTCGAGGCCGCTTGGAACAAATATGCATCACTTTGCTCCCAGGGCCATCTTCAGCATGGTAGATGGATTTGGAGACCAAGCCTAAACACTATTCTTGTTCCCGCCTTATTCTTGAAAAGGACCAACTACTGCAACTCATAACCAATTTGCAGCCCTCTACAAATGCAGAAATTTCCACTTGAAGGCACTCTAGCTCAGGGAGATACACAGTTAAATCGGCTTATGACTTCTTAAGCATCTCAGGCCTTAAATCCCCTACTTCCGCGCCTGTTAGCAGAGTTTAGTACCCCTCCAATTCAAGATTTTTATCTGGATGTTGAGTTGGGAGGTACTCCACTCCAAGGCTAGACTTCACTCTAAAGGATGGGATGGTGATCAGACATGCACGGCTTGTGCATGCCCGGTTGAAACCTGTAGAACCCCGTATTTTCAAATATTATTTTAATTATTTGAAAATGAATTTAAATGATTTTTGAGGATTTAATTGATATTTTCTAAAAGATTTATCTTTGGTACACGAGCAAAACACGTGCAAATGACTTTTGAGATGTTTGAAAAATTAAGTTTTCCTTATGAAAAATCATTATTTATTATTTTGGAATTATGTAGTATTTTTCCAGATTTTTCTGAAATTATTTTGATCTATTTGCAATTTTTGGATAAAAGAAGGACCTTTTCGCAAAATTGACATTCTCAAAGGCTAAAATGCAAAATTGGCATTCTGGATGTTTTAAACAGTATTGGTTAAGATTTAGAAGTATATTTTCTTTTAAATCCTAATTCTAATAAATTTTAGATGAATTTTCAAGAGAAGATATATATATATATAATTGTATTTTGGAGGGATGGTTTTGCAAATGTATTCCTAAACCCTAAAAATGATATTTCCGGCCTATATAAGGGAGTTTGCAGCCGTCATTCGCTGCACAACTCAGATCTCATACTATTATTTTTCTTGGTGATAAAAGAGGATTTTGGACCTCGCAAGAAGGAGATTGGATCTAGCAAAGGAAGGCTTTTGTGGATCTTCTTGCTTCTAAAGGTGAGTGATATGAACTTGGTTTTGTTTGTGTGTGTGATTGTGTGCTGTTTTGTTTGATGTATTCGTATCTTGTATGTGATCGATGCAGTAGTCGTTATTCGTATTATGCATGAGAAATCCACGAATGTTTAGTAGATCGTGTTTAAACAAATTCTTTATTGATCGAAAATATGTTAAGATTCAAGTATGGTTTGATCGGATGTATGAACATCTGGATCTTGTGTTTGTAATCAGATCTAGGTTATTATTGGTGGAAGAATTAAGTATTAAGGAAACCCTAATGTAAGATTTAGGAATTTGAGAACAAGAGAATTGAGTTTTGAGTTATTGAATGATTGAATAATGGATCGGCAATGAAGAAGTAATCGAGATTGTCATTTTACATGATTAAGAATTATTTTCATGAACAAGAACCTTTAGAAAACTCCAGTTTTGATCTTTGTATTCAGACCTAACTTATACAAACTGTAGGCCGACAGTCGACTGGTCTACTATTCAGTCGACTGGTACGACCCAGCTGCTGTATCTTTAGTTTTTCTCGAAAATCCGTTCTGGACAGTCGACTTAGACCCTTCTCAGTCGACTGGTACACTTAGATTTTATTTTTCAAAGTTATCGTAGAATTTCTCTCGGGTAAGTCAACTTATGTTTTTATAAGTCGACTTATGTTCTTATAAGTCGACTTATGTCCCCTTTTAAGTCGACTTATGATCTGGTAAGTCTACTTATGATTTTTATAAGTCATCTTATGTTTTGATAAGTCTACTTATGATTTTTATAAGTCATCTTATGTTTTGCTAAGTCTACTTATGATCTTTATAAGTTATCTTATACTTTGATAAGTCTACTTATGATCTTTATAAGTCATCTTATATTGTTGATAAGTCAACTTATGTTTTTATAAGTCATCTTATACTGTTAGCACTTGGATTGTTCTTGAGAAATTATCGGTAATTGTTTAGGGTAAGTCGACTGATGGTTTTCTTGAGTCGACTTACTGCACTTGTTATAATCTTGGATATTGGTTCTCGGGGCAGTCGACTTACTGTCGCATAAGTCGACTGGTTCTGATGAGTTTTCATAATCTTAAGTGTTCTTTCAGTCTTTAGTTTGTTGTAGATGAATATATTCGTCGGTGTCTTGGCATACCGGGTTCGTATTCGATCTATACCTTCTTAGTTTGTTGTAGATGAATATATTCGTCGGTGTCTTGGCATACCGGGTTCGTATTCGATCTATACCTTCTTAGTTTGTTTGTAGATGAATATGTTCGTCGGTGTCTTGGCATACCGGATTCGTATTCGATCTATACCTTCTTAGTTTGTTTGTAGATGAATATGTTCGTCGGTGTCTTGGCATACCGGGTTCGTATTCGATCTATACCTTCTTAGTTTGTTTGTAGATGGATATGTTCGTCGGTGTCTTAGCATACCGGGTTCGTATTCGATCTATACCTTCTTAGTTTATTTGTAGATGGATATGTTCGTCGGTGTCTTGGCATACCGGGTTTGTATTCGATCTATATTATCTTTGGTCTTGTAAATGGATATATTGTTATCCGATCTATGGCATTATTGGTGATCGATTGTTGGACATACATTGTGGTACTGAGAATTGTTGACAGTTGGACATATTCTGAGTTGTGAGGATTACTGTTTGTTTAGAACAGTCGACTGGTTCATAAGACAGTCGACTGTACCGTACAGTTAAGCTGTACATATTTTGAGAGAGATTGATTGATTGATACTTGATCGTTGGTATTGTTTCTTGACTCGGCTTCACTCATGTACTGGCCTATCGTTCTTGTTTCAGATTACATGTTCAGTTTATGTATTTTTGTTCAGTACATGTTGCTTATGTTTAGTTGTTTTGTTTATGTTTGTTGTTTATATCACTCACACCATTTATGGCTGACCCCGTAGTTTTGGGGGTTAGGGTTCAACTCTAGCCTCATATGATGCAGGTTGCTTAGAGTTGGAGGCTTGGATGCTTGGGTTAGCTATAGAGATTATGAGCATTATAATAGAGCCTTGTGTAAATTGTTGTAAGAAGAGTTTTGTAAAAGGAATTGTTGTAATTTAAAGTGTTTGTATTTCCGCTGCAATGTTAAAGATTATTGTAATAAAGATTTGGAATAAAATGATTTGAGTTTTTGGCTATGTATGTTGTTACATTGAAGTGGATCGCTGGGAAAGTACCAGGTATTTTTCTAAAGTTTCGTATTTAGAAATTCGGGGCGCTACAGATTGGTATCAGAGCGTGCTTCAATAGTAATAATAGACATAGTATGAAAACCAACCTAGGTGTGGACACTAGAGAGTGAGTACCTAGGTGTGGACATCAGAGTGTGAGTATCACATAGAGTTAAAATATGATGTCTGGTTTGGGGTATGGTTATGGTTTTGCCATAGGACTTTGATGTGAGTTTGAATTGCGTGTGTGATGCTCTAACTTTTCCCTCGTTTTGCAGTATTCACAATGGTTGCACCCAGGGGCAGGAATGGAGGCAACAACGAGGATGGGTCTGGTAGTTCCCGAGGAAATGGGATCGACCTGGAAGCTGAGTTTGCCAAAGTAGATCAGACGTTGAATACGCTGATGGCACTCAATGTGGCGCAGCAGCAAGCGCAGCAGCAGAATCCGCAGCCAAATCATGGAGCCGGACATGGATTGGTGAACGCCAATCCGATTAAGCAGATTGAATCCTTTAAGAGGATGAGGCTGCCAGTCTTTGAGGGGCAAGCTGATCCAACCGCGGCAGATGACTGGATTAGGAAGATGCAGACGATCTTTGAAGTGTCGGAGACTCCGGCAGCTAGCAAGGTGAAGTTAGCTTCGATGCATCTAGAGAAGGATGCAGGTGTCTGGTGGGAGTCACTGAAGAGGACTCTGGGAGATCAGCAGTTGACTTGGGAAGCTTTTTTGGAGGAGTTCAGAGATCGCTTCTTTCCTCTTGATGTACAGGAGAAGAAGGCGACTGAGTTCTTGAACCTTCAGCAGGGTAGCATGACCGTGCGGGAGTATGAGACTAAATTTGCTCAGCTTTCGCGGTATGCGCCAGAGTTAGTTGTCGACGAGGCAAAGAAGGCCAAAAAGTTTGAGCAGGGCTTGAGGCCAAACTTGAGGTCAAGGATGGTTCCATTGGGCATCAGAAGATTCGACAAGCTGGTCAGGAGAGCAGCTATGACCGAGGAAGATATGGATCAGTCCCGGGTAAAGCAAGAGACTTGGAACAAGAAGAAGAGGCCAGCAGAAGATCAGGATGGAGAGGAATTCCCAGTGAAGCAAAGCAAGCCCAGTGATTCAGTGCAGAAGGCACCGGCAACTCAGGAGGTGACTTGCTTCTTCTGCGGGCAGACAGGACATAAAAGGAGGGAATGTCCGAAGTTAGCAAAGCAGACTTGTTTCCAGTGTGGTCAAGAAGGGCATATTCGACCACGATGTCCACTGCTGAAGAAAGAGAATGCAGGGAAAGACAAGGATCCGAAGCAGGGGCGAGTGTTCGCATTGACTGAAGAGGATGCGGGCAATCCAGGAGTATGATCTGTGTGTGCAGGAATTTATTCTTTTGTAGTAAGTAAAACTTTATTTTGGAATAATTGAAGATTGAGTATTTTCTTCATGTGACAAGTTTATTTGGATTTAATGGAATAAAGACAGTTTTATTTGATACTATTTTCTTGCATACATTGTGTCGCCCATTGATTACTAGTCTTAGTGTGGATCTTAAGGTGATTCCAGGCAGGTCTTGAGGTGGCTATCCTTAGTCATGTCCTTTTCTAAGGAGGGAGTGGCCACTGATTCTTGGAAGGATGAGCAGAAGGTCAGAGTGGGATGCAGGAGTTCAGTAGTTGTTGCAGTTGGCTTCCGATGGCAAGTTATCAGAGTTGCACAGCAGAAGATTGATTTTCTGAATTCTTTGCATGATTTGTTTCATATGTATGATGTGTTTGTTTTGTTGGAATGCATTCTTTGATGTGACTGTATTTCCTAAGATTTATGTTTCTACCCATGAGTTTTCAATCATTGTTAGTGGGTTGTTAGTCCCCATTAGCAGTAGTTCTGAGGACAGAACTCTTCTAAGGAGGGAGTGATGTAAAACCCCGTATTTTCAAATATTATTTTAATTATTTGAAAATGTATTTAAATGATTTTTGAGGATTTAATTGATATTTTCTAAAAGATTTATCTTTGGTACACGTGCAAAACACGTGCAAATGACTTTTGAGATGTTTGAAAAATTAAGTTTTCCTTATGAAAAATCATTATTTATTATTTTGGAATTATGTAGTATTTTTCCAGATTTTTCTGAAATTAATTTGAACTATTTGCAATTTTTGGATAAAAGAAGGACCTTTTCGCAAAATTGACATTCTCAAGGGCTAAAATGCAAAATTGGCATTCTGGATGTTTTAAATAGTATTGGTTAAGATTTAGAAGTATATTTTCTTTTAAATCCTAATTCTAATAAATTTTAGGTGAATTTCCAAGAGAAGATATATATATATATAATTGTATTTTGGAGGGATGGTTTTGCAAATGTATTCCTAAACCCTAAAAATGATATTTCCGGCTTATATAAGGGAGTTTGCAGCCGTCATTCGCTGCACAACTCAGATCTCATACTATTATTTTTCTTGGTGATAAAAGAGGATTTTGGACCTCGCAAGAAGGAGATTGGATCTAGCAAAGGAAGGCTTTTGTGGATCTTCTTGCTTCTAAAGGTGAGTGATATGAACTTGGTTTTGTTTGTGTGTGTGATTGTGTGCTGTTTTGTTTGATGTATTCGTATCTTGTATGTGATCGATGCAATAGTCGTTATTCGTATTATGCATGAGAAATCCACGAATGTTTAGTAGATCTTGTTTAAACAAATTCTTTATTGATCGAAAGCATGTTAAGATTCAAGTATGGTTTGATCGGATGTATGAACATCTGGATCTTGTGTTTGTAATCAGATCTAGGTTATTATTGGTGGAAGAATTAAGTATTAAGGAAACCCTAATGTAAGATTTAGGAATTTGAGAACAAGAGAATTGAGTTTTGAGTTATTGAATGATTGAATAATGGATCGGCAATGAAGAAGTAATCGAGATTGTCATTTTACATGATTAAGAATTATTTTCATGAACAAGAATCTTTAGAAAACTCCAGTTTTGATCTTTGTATTCAGACCTAACTTATGCAAACTGTAGGCCGACAGTCGACTGGTCTACTATTCAGTCGACTGGTACGACCCAGCTGCTGTATCTTTAGTTTTTCTCGAAAATTCGTTCTGGACAGTCGACTTAGACCCTTCTCAGTCGACTGGTACACTTAGATTTTATTTTTCAAAGTTATCGTAGAATTTCTCTCGGGTAAGTCAACTTATGTTTTTATAAGTCGACTTATGTTCTTATAAGTCGACTTATGTCCCCTTTTAAGTCGACTTATGATCTGGTAAGTCTACTTATGATTTTTATAAGTCATCTTATGTTTTGATAAGTCTACTTATGATTTTTATAAGTCATCTTATGTTTTGCTAAGTCTACTTATGATCTTTATAAATTATCTTATACTTTGATAAGTCTACTTATGATCTTTATAAGTCATCTTATATTGTTGATAAGTCAACTTATGTTTTTATAAGTCATCTTATACTGTTAGCACTTGGATTGTTCTTGAGAAATTATCGGTAATTGTTTAGGGTAAGTCGACTGATGGTTTTCTTGAGTCGACTTACTGCACTTGTTATAATCTTGGATATTGGTTCTCGGGGTAGTCGACTTACTGTCGCATAAGTCGACTGGTTCTGATGAGTTTTCATAATCTTAAGTGTTCTTTCAGTCTTTAGTTTGTTGTAGATGAATATATTCGTCGGTGTCTTGGCATACCGGGTTCGTATTCGATCTATACCTTCTTAGTTTGTTGTAGATGAATATATTCGTCGGTGTCTTGGCATACCGGGTTCGTATTCGATCTATACCTTCTTAGTTTGTTTGTAGATGAATATGTTCGTCGGTGTCTTGGCATACCGGGTTCGTATTCGATCTATACCTTCTTAGTTTGTTTGTAGATGGATGTGTTCGTCGGTGTCTTGGCATACCGGGTTCGTATTCGATCTATACCTTCTTAGTTTGTTTGTAGATGGATATGTTCGTCGGTGTCTTGGCATACCGGGTTCGTATTCGATCTATATTATCTTTGGTCTTGTAGATGGATATATTGTTATCCGATCTATGGCATTATTGGTGATCGATTGTTGGACATACATTGTGGTACTGAGAATTGTTGACAGTTGGACATATTCTGAGTTGTGAGGATTACTGTTTGTTCAGAACAGTCGACTGGTTCATAAGACAGTCGACTGTACCGTACAGTTAAGCTGTACATATTTTGAGAGAGATTGATTGATTGATACTTGATCGTTGGTATTGTTTCTTGACTCGGCTTCACTCATGTACTGGCCTATTGTTCTTGTTTCAGATTACATGTTCAGTTTATGTATTTTTGTTCAGTACATGTTGCTTATGTTTAGTTGTTTTGTTTATGTTTGTTGTTTATATCACTCACACCATTTATTGCTGACCCCGTAGTTTTGGGGGTTAGGGTTCAACTCTAGCCTCATATGATGCAGGTTGCTTAGAGTTGGAGGCTTGGATGCTTGGGTTAGCTATAGAGATTATGAGTATTATAATAGAATCTTGTGTAAATTGTTGTAAGAAGAGTTTTGTAAAAGGAATTGTTGTAATTTAAAGTGTTTGTATTTCCGCTGCAATGTTAAAGATTATTGTAATAAAGATTTGGAATAAAATGATTTGAGTTTTTGGCTATGTATGTTGTTACATTGAAGTGGATCGCTGGGAAAGTGCCACGTATTTTTCTAAAGTTTCGTATTTAGAAATTCGGGGCGCTACAAAACCACCTTCCATACATTCTTTGATTGTCCGATGGCAGTTCACACTTAAGAATACTTCACACACCACTTCAACATTCCTCGCTTACCTGCATCCACTTCAAATTGTTTTACATGCTGGTGTTTTGACTATCATAATCACAAGTTCACACACTCATGGCATATGATTACACTTGCTGCTTGTTGGAGTATCTGGATTGCTACGAACGATAGAACTTTCAATAACAAACATATTACTATGGAAAAACTCATCTTTAATGTCAAATTCTGGTTCTCTCATTGGCTAGATAACTGCGGAAGCTCAACGAAGAAGGCCAAGATCCTGAAGGAGCTTGATGATGCAGGGGCTCGAGACCTACTCCGGAGCAGGAAGGACTATCCACTTCATAGTATTTATAGCATCCATGGGTAGTCGAGCTCTGTATTGTGGTTTTTTGGGGACATATTGTCTCAGGTCTTGTATTTGTTTTGATAACTTTATTGTATGGCATCCTGCTGGTTTTGATAGGGGGTTGTTTCTTTGTTTTTGTTCGGAGTGCAGCATTGATGAGTGCAGGGGGGATGAAATCATAATTTTGACTCTAGTTGAGGAGTACGACAATAGTCTGTTGCCCTCTCTATGATTCAACGTTATTCCATCTCGAACTCATATACTCACAGTGCTTAACTCGCTTTACAACCCCACCATTGCACCTTGTATTAGCTTTCTTTTAGCTCTAATATATATATAGTTCGTGAGGTAGGGTTTCCCTACCTTTTGCCAGTAAAAAAAACCTAATTATTCAACTAATTTAATCCAATAATCAATTTCAATCACATATAATCAATTTGAATTTTGAAATCTTTATCCTTATTTTCTTCCTTGATTTTACAAAAAAATACCCACATTTTACACTTATCCATCTCATTCCTTCAAGAACAAATAAATAAATAAAACAGTAAAAAGAAGATAAATTTTAAACAAATAAATGAGAATTCATAATTTTAATGCATAAAAAGAGAAATAAAAATTATATAAAAATTATACGCATCAAGATACATATCTAAATAGTTAAGGAAGGTATACTACTTGCGTTGCCCCAAACCTCAAGCAACACAAAGTTGAAACATGATAAGTACTGTAATAACTAGACTTTGAAGAAATGGTGAGGTGGAAGAAGAGGGGAGGAGAGGGATTTAGGTTGTTTTAGGGGGCGTTTGGTATGCAGTAATGTATAAGAGAATCTAGGATTACCCTCTTGATTACCTGGTTTGGTAAGACATATGTATAGTTTTGTAAATAATCTTAAATTCTCAGGGTTATCAAAATAATTAGTTTGGAAGGATAAACATTCCCCTTAAAAAGGGTGGAATTTGTGGATTTCTCCACATAAAAAATGAGTGAGATTATTGCATACCCAAAACACCCTCTAGATTTCTGAATCCCGCCCAAATCCTAAGACCCACTGTTCATCTGTCTTCCCCACCTTTCTCTGGCCGTTTCCAGCGACCTCCCTGTTCGTCGATCTCCCGTCGTCAACCCCCTTTTGTTGACACCCCCTGTCGATGCCGACGCCACCCAGAACTCCCCCTTTTGTCTATGGTAGGAGGCCGATAGAGTCGAGGTGTCAAAATATGCCGAGTAGCCCAATTGAGAGATTTCAAAGCGAAACTTTACCTTCGAGAGTGTCGAAGACTCTGCCATTGACCCACCACAAGCTTTTGCCTTCGATTAAAAACCCCAGATTCATCTCCTCCAAAAATGCAGCTCATATAATTGAGGCAGCTTCAAAATATCTCGATGTGGAGAATCAATCGAGTTCAAGGGCAAAAATTTCTTCGTTTAGTCCATCCTTTGTACCTTTCAGGATTCATGAGTCGAAGGAGAACGTATCCATTTCTCAGTCTCAGAGAACATCTAGATTTCTAGAATCTTCTGCCAGAACTGCTACGGTTGATTCAATTGAGGTTAGGTATCTTAGAGGGCAAACCCTGAATAGGAGTTGGAATTGTTCAGACATATCTGATAGTGCTAATTCTGATGTAAAGGGTAAGGGGAAATCGATCTCATTAGCTATTCAGGCTAAGGTTAATGTTTAGAGAAGGGAAGGGCTAAGCTCATCCAGTAGGAGCAGCACATTAGTTCAGAAAGATCAACATGACTATTTTAAACTAAATCAACTAGGGGTGGCCGATCATACCGAAATGAGCCAACCGACCGATTTTCCAACCAACCGGTTTTCCAACCGAACCATTCGATTCTGTATCGAAAAATTCGGTTACCAAAAGTATGGTACGGTACAACCGTACCGAGTTCTAAAATCGATTCGGTTTCGCTATGAAAATGGTTCAGTCGGTATTTTACCGTACCGTACCGAATGGAACATTACAAGAATGAAACATTTGATTAAAGAACTAAGGCACTTCAAGTCAAATCAGTTGCAACTGTGGTACATTAAGATGTGCTTAAATTTTGTAATTTTGTTATTGATAATTGCAGTTGCACCAATGTTGTGTTGAAGGATATAAAAAAGGAGCTACCTGTTAAGGTTAGGCCATATGGATATTATACTGCTTGCAGAGTTGCATCTATATTCATACAATAATCTAGGTATTAGAGAAAGCAAAGCTTTCTCCAATATCCATACATTTTAGATACATCTCAGGTACTTGAGTAATTCAGTACTTGAGATGTGTGTCAAAACAATTTTTCTAAGAATCCTAATTTGTGTGGCGTATCTTAGTTTTACTGTGATTGCCTGAGACTAAGAAGTGAAGGTGACTTATAAATTTTTCAGTTTAATCTTATTGAAGGTGCATTTAGTTATGTTTAGATTATCTATAAATATATGAAAAACTATTGTTCAAATAATTGTATATTGTGTCTTAGTTTGCTAACTTACATTCTCATAATGTAGGGTGTATAAGTTCACTTTTCACTTGTTCTTTATTCTTTGTATTTAGTTTGGGTTTTATGTGTTTAAAAACTATTCTTTTAACTAAGATAAAGTATAGTCAATTTTTTTTGGGTGTGTGTATAGAAATAAAGTATAAGCATTTAACATAAAATATTCCACCGGTGAATTATTGTTATGCATCAACCAGCAACTTAGGTTTTTAAGATTGGCCTAAAGTCAACTCCATATCATGTCATAGACTCATACTGTTATATGCTTCCTTGTGTTCATAGTCATATTTGGTATAACACCAATACCGAATCGTACCAACCAAAGTAGTCGGTATACCGAACTTTTTGGTTGGTAACGGTTTGCATATTTTCAAACCGAACTAGTTTGGTATGGTAATGGTATAATGTCAAAAAGTCTGGTACCGTACCGAGCTCACCCCTAAAATTAACCATTCATGAGCCAACCAAGCAATCAAAAGAATAAGCAGCAGAAGAAACAGGCAGGAACTTCATCAGGTGTTCTCAGGCAAAATAATCAGAAGCAGAACTACATGTCGAGCAAAGGCAAGTTATATTCGAAGCAGTCAATGTCTAATCAGCATAGCAGAAAAGTTTATTCAGGAGATTCATCATCTTCTACAAAAAATAGAACCTTAAATAAGCTTTCCGGAAACTCTAGAACTAGTGAAAGGGAAGGAATGTCAGCTAGTAACAAGGACTTTCCTCGAAAGAAAATACATTTCATTTTTCCTTTTTGTTATGTTCTTCATCTAATTGGTTGGAATATATTTGAATCATAGTGTAATTTTTTTTAGTAATCTATTTGTTAATTTACTAAAGTTTTATAAGATATATATCAGTATTGCTTTTGCACATGCATGCATATACAGTAATTACTAAATTAGATAACTTTTATATTTATTTATTTTTAAATAAAGCCAAAATGGTATTTTCGGTAATGTCTACTATAGAGATGGATTGATGGGAATGAATTGTTCTATACCAAATACGGTAATAAAGTATTCTCAGGCATGTAATGTCATATACCAAATACAGTATTGTAACATTCCTGGGAATCTTCATTCCCACCCTCATATTCCTGGGAATCCATTAATTCCTGGGAATTCTCCAATCCGCGTACCAAATGCCTCCTTAGATATCCAAATTTTCTTATCTATCAATATTTTTTTCAAAACTTTATATTCGCCAAAACCAGAATCCAACCAATTGGATTTTGGCACCTAGGTTTAATGAGGAGATTTCCTTCTACAAATAAATAAATAATAATGATAATAACAATAATAATAATAATAATAACTAAATTATGAATAATAATAATAATAATAATAATAATAATAATAATTATTATTATTATTATTATTATTATAATTAATATTATTATTATTATTATTTATACAAATAATTCGTATTCAATAGATAACTACAAAACCAACCTTTTTAAAAGTAATTACAAGAAGAGACCCTACTCTTCCACATCAACAAAAATATGCTAAGGGATCCTTCTTAGTCCTGTTCAGGAAAAGACAATTGTATTGGTTACAAGTTCTAGATTAACATTAGAAATACAATAAATTACGCCCTTCCGCTTTCAGATGTCTTTCTTCTCGTCTCTTCCGCTCTCAGATCCGCCGATCCGGCTCTCTCTTTCCCACTCTCCCCTTCATTAAAGTTGGAGGCCTCGGTGTTCTCTTCATACCCTTTTCGTTTCTTCCAACCTCGCCCTCTCCCCATTTCAACTCCCCCCCGTGGGCCTCGCCTTCCCACTGCGGTGCACGTTCCGACTTCGGTCCCTGGCTTATCAGCGTGCGGCTTCTTCCTCATCGTTGCTTCCCTGTTGATCGTGTGGTCCTCCTCCATCGCTCAAGATCTTCGGCCTTTGTCCCCCCTCCCCCGTTTCGCCTCGTCTCTCCATTGTGGTGTGCTGGCCTCACCTAGGCCGCGATCCGCTTGCTGACCCTCAGTTTGTTCGCTGCTGCTCACTGTAAGTTTTTTTCTTTTTCTTTTTTTGGTGGTATCTTTTATCCCGGCATCCTTTCCGTTGGCTCGGATTTCTGTTGTTCGGAGCTTAGAGTGCTGAAGTGGTTTCTACTATTGTGGACCTGGTGAGCTCGTCCTTGAGCCCTTTCGCCTAACCACTCCGTTCCCCTTTTCTCAGTGCTGTTTGTTCTCTCTCCTTCTCTCTCACCCCCAATTTCACAGTGCTATTCACCTCTTCTCTCTCCTTCTCTTCTCGCCCCTCGCTCCGGAGTTTTTCCGGGAGGTGACTGTTTCTCAGTCGGTAGTGAGCCATTGTTTCCGGCTCGGCCTTTCGTGGGCCGGTTGCTTCGAGCCAATGGAATATTCATGGGTTGAAGTCGTTAAAAGAAAAAATAAGGGAAAAAAAAAGTTTTTCTTTGTGCCAGGGGCCTTATGGGCCTTCTGCAGGGCCAGGGTCGGTTGGCACTCGACCCTTTAAGTCCAATCGTACCTTGTATCCAGAGACTTCTTATCCTAGGCCTTCCCACCCTTTCTCTCGCACTATCTCCTCGTCTTTCACCTCTTCCCAATCTTATTCTCTCCGCCTTCCTCTCAACTGTTTTCGGTGTCTCCAACCGGGACATTCGAAGATTTCTTGCGTATCTAAGATGAAATGTTTGTTCTGTCTTAAGGAGGGGCACGCTCGTCACCGATGCTTTGCCCTCCAAAAACTTTTGGGGCTTTCGGTGGGGGTTCCGATAGCTGACACTGTTCTAGCTGCTCTCGATTTTCCCACTTTGCAGAGGAAATTGGCCGACCTTCCCTCATCCAAGTCAAAGAAAAAGAGAGCTTCGACTATATCGACTCTCCTCCCCACCCCCCCCCCTTCAACCACTCGTCTGTCCGCCCCTGCTAATTCTGAATCTCTTGGGTTGGTAGCGCCTTCTCTCTCTCCGGCTAAGCCGTTTGTGACTCAAGTTTTCTTACAGGACACGGAACTTACTGATAGATTGAAACTGTTCAGTTATTACGGAGCCATCTCCTTCATCGGAGGATCGATCCCCTTCTACACCCTTAACTCGTTTCTTTGCAATTCTTGTAATGTTCGAGAGTGGGATTAGGTTCTCTGTTCTTGCTCTAACGGAGACGCCGTTATTCAGTGCCCCTCTCCCAAGATTCTCGATGAGCTTTGTGCCAACTCTTCTCTAGCTATCGGCACCATTTCCCTAGCCATTCGCAAATGGGTTTCGATCAGCGCTTCTTCCTCGGCTTTGGACCCTAAGCCTATCAAAGTCTCCCTTGTAGGGCTTCCCCCCTTCTGTGACTCTTTGAGACTTGTTGCTCCCTTTGCCAGATGTATAGGAGAGATCATTAGTATCTCTTCTTGTGCTCGTCTTGCCTCTGGCAGTCTTCAAGTCGAGGCTTTGTTCCGCTGCCCTTCTCCTAAGGATCGCATTGAGGCGTACTGCCGGAACGACGGTATCTCTTTCTTCTCTGCATCTGTTCAGTATCATGAGCCGAGGCCTCCGTCGGGGTCTCCCAAGACTGGTTTCTGCCCCGATCCCTCTCCTGTGTTCCACCCTGGCTCTTCCTCTGCGCCCTTGTCAGGGCACACTCTCGGGAAGCAGGCTCCTAGCCCCCCTGCGAGGAAGGTCTTTCCGCCGCCTCGCAAGTCTACCACGGCTCCTACTATTTCTAAGATCTCGCCATCTAAGGTGCCCAACCTGGTTTGGATCAACCCTGACCGCCCGTCTCAGCAGCAGTCAAGGAACTTGACCCCGTCTTCCTCGTTGGTTTCCCTGTCCTCAACCTCGCAGGTTCCGACTCAGCCTTCGGTGTCTGGCTATAGCTCTCAGGCTACTCCTTCCGCTACCCCTAAGACTGATCAGTGGCCTTATCACGCCCTGCTTCCCAAAAATACAGAACATGGGCACGTAACACAAGCCCAGCGAATGAATATAATCATCCTTAAGCTGTTTCAGAAATCTTTACAATATATATATCACAGGCAGTACATCAGAGTCAACATATATCAGAGTCAATATAGATATCACAGTCGGAAGCAAGAGTGGAACCAACATGCATCATTGAGATAATTTTACCAACAGGAATTAATTGAAACCAAATATCTTGTTCTCCAATAAAAACAGAGTCTGGAAACAAATATTCTGGGTCACATCGCCCCAAAACAAATAATACTCAAGTCTCAAGTACAGAAATATTCAAGTTCACGAATACAGAATAAAGTTCTAACAGGAAACAGAAATAATAATCAGCAACTAATACTGCGAACCACCAGTACCTTCTTGAATCTGTCCACCGTAATCTATAATCATCGAATGCAGGAAAAAGGAAAAGAAGAAAATACAGTACCCGTCAATGGCAAGTCCGGGTCACAAATAGAATAGGATACAAGCGCACGGACACTATCTAACCACAGGATATACTAACAGGTAAAGGTAAACATATGTCAAGTGTCAACAGTTAAACAGGTAGCATGTATAATTATCAGGTATTCGGGTAAATCTGGTAAATCTATATCAAGTATCGGGAAAACAGGTAACAGGAATATCAGGTGCAGGTAACAGGTATATGGGTAATCATATATTAATATCTTGTATTATTACTATCTAGGTAACACTTCATGTGCCATACTTTTATCACATGGTTGTTACAGTCAATGCAGTTTCGCTTTAGATTTCGTAGGGGATATTGTAGGGCAGTGTACTTAGGTACAGGAAATAGTAACAGTAACAGTCATCCGAGTACATTTTCCTATAGGGAAACATGTAGTCAGGTAATTAGGTAACAGTCATCCAAGTACATCTTCCTATAGGGAAGCATGTAGTCAGGTAATCAGGTAACAGAACAGTTCGAACCCATTGGTCCGCCTCCAAGTACACATTTCTATGCTTTCCCTCTACTAGATCTGTCCCATAAACCCCGGCTTGATTACTTTTAGTATTTATATCATCCACAGGCATGAGAGTGTGCTAAATAATGTCAAACTAATAGGTCATAATCAGGTTTAGTCTCAGGGAATTAGATCAGCAAGTATAGGTGCAAAACATTCACAAATACGAGCAAATTAGTGTATGTTTATAAACAGGACAGCAAGACCAGTATGTACATAAACAGTGATCCAAAGATCATGCAAATCATAATCCATCAAAGGATCTGGAAACTAGACTTCCACACGCTTCTAACGGGTGTAATAAATCCATATGCTATTTCACAACATCACGACTCAAAACACAATTCAACACAGTTTTCATGTACAGTCAGAAAACAGGGGAATAACGTAAACCACATGAAAACAGCAGATAAAATCATCAATTAAATCCACGAAAATTCTGGGGTAATCCCCTATATGTATAGTCTCAAAATATAGATTTTCATATTTTTCCAGAAAGTATAGATATATTTTCAAAAATAGAAAATAACACATAACACAGTTTTGATGGATCTGGAATTCTTCAACACCGCTGTACAAAATCATGCATATCTTGCACACAGCGCATCAAAATCCACTTCCGCCAAAACGGGGTGAAATTATACACAATTACCCAACTTTCATATCTCACATGAAATATTCATACAGTAATTAGAAATAAGGTGAACACGACATTCAACATACAATCGCACACAGTTTACAGCAAAAGCGATCTATAGAAAAGGATGTAAGGCATCACTCAAAACTCATCTTTTAATTACCACAAAAATCAGAGAACTACCTAACATCATATTGAAACACTGGACAAAATCTTGTGGCATGAAATTATGTCTAACTTGGATCTTGAAAATAAATTGGTGATAAAATCTACCCCGAATTAAATCTGGGAACTACCGGCATACAGTTACTAAAATAATAATAACTAATTCATACGAACTCCAAACAGGGTGATACTAGTGGCATTAGAAATTAGATTCAATTCTCTACAAATTACTCAGAAATAGTTACGTTGAGATTCGGACTCTAATCCAGGTAAAAACAACAATCAATCCAGTTCAATCCAAATTTCCAGATTTCTCAACTAAACTTCCAAACATCATAACTTCCTCAAAAATCATCAAAACTCTTCCAAATTCAAAACGCTGTCTTTCCATGGTCCAAATGTCATAATGGAGGGTATCTAACATGTCAAATCTAGTATTCCTCATATGGGTGTTCAAACATACATCGGGTATACAATATGTCACATACGCGATAACAATCGCGTTTGGGTGAAACCTAAGGTACAATCCTATCAAACTCCATGTCCTAAGTCGTCTATGGCCTGTTTTGAACAATAGAGACGAAAACCACAATTAAAAACATGATCTTTGTCCGTTTCTAGTCTCAAACTATCCTATGTGTGAACTTTCTACTTGTATCAACCTAAGAAATTTAAGTACAAGTTACTTGCCTTTATGTGATGATGAACGCGACGAATCCAAGCCTTCAAAGAAAACCCACGAATAAAAGTCCTTCCACGTGCGATTTCAAGCGAACCCACGAACCGAATCTTGCCTACGACCGTCTTCTTGAAGCACGAACTCGAAGCGGGTGATACCCACTTATCCAAATCAGCAAAGGGGATGTAGGGGGCTGTTTTGAGATGGATGGGTGCTGTTTTGAGATGCCGGCCACCAAAGGAGAGGAAAAGACGGGGTTTTTGATGTAGAAGGAGTTGTATGGATGGAGGAGGGAGGGTTTGTATGGTCGGCAATGGCTAGGGCAGCACAAGGGGGTGTCGGCCTGGGGTGGTATGCAGGCCGGGAGAGAAGAGAAGGAGAGGGGAAGGCCGGGTTTGATTAGAGAAGGAAAAAGAAGATTAGTGTTAGGGATTAATAGATGAGGGGGTATTTATAGGGGATCAAATGTGGGCTAATGGGTAGTGGATATCAATAGGAAACAATAGGTATACAATTGGGTAATGGATATTGGGTAGATTTCAAATTAGGATACAAAATACAATGAATCCTATAGCTCCTAAAAATCTCCTTAAGGGCCAAAAATCTCAAATTGGTCAAAACTCTCCTAAAAACCACCATGACCCTAAAATAATATTTATACATGAACGGGATCAAGAAATTGAGAAAAAGAGCTCAAAATGTCGAAAAACGGCCAAACGGCGCACAATCAACAAAAGGAGGTCGAAACTGCCAGAAAAATATTATAGAATAAAGATAATTAATTTTATTGATCCGAAAAATACAATGGAAAATAATAATTCACAAAAATGAAAAAAATACCCTCAAAATACCAAAAGTGAAAAACAGGGGTTACAGGCCTGCTTGGGAGGTTAACCCATCCTTCGCTTCCGATTGGGAGAGATTTCAACAGCTAGCGCACTTCCCCACCTCCAGCGTGCGTCCGTCTGCTCTGCTCCTGCCTGCAGCCAAGATCCCCTCTCCCTCTAAAGCCCAAGGTTGGTTTGATCAGGATGATTTACTGCAAGACGAAGTAGCTGATCTTGAGCTAGCGCAGGCTCCCAAACAGGTTTCGCATTCTTCGTTTTCGGTTACATATAATTGTTATTTCCGTATTGCGGTTGATTTTAGTGTGCATTCCTTCTCTTTGGAGTTTGCGACTCCTGTGCTCTGGATAAAGCCTATAGGGCTCAGTTGGGCCATTCTCCAACTCTCATCCTTCTATTTTTCTCTTCTGTATCTCTCGCCTGACTTGATCGACTGGTGTCGAGGGAATCGGAAGGCCCAGCTTCCCGGTACCCTCCCCGTCGCTATATATCAGCGTGCCCCTGAGATTTGTTCTCTGGCAGCTGTCCCCTCGTTAGATGAGGCCTTTTTTAGTCCCGTCAAGGACAAGGACTCGTCTCCCTCCTCTCCTCCTTCGGAGAATGTGCTTGCATCTTCTCGCCTGTCTCCTTCGCCTGGTGGTAGCTCCTATCGAGTGATTCGATCTAGCGTTCGTCTCTGGGCGAAACGATCGTCGCTAGCGTCTTCCAGGCACCTCGACTCTCCGATCTCACCTCATCCCATATTTTCTCCCCCCCTTGATCCTTTAGGTTCTATATATCATCATCAATTCGCAGCTATCTCGGATATCGAGATGAAGTCCGTTGCCCAGTCCTTGGTTTTCAAACTCGCCTCCGACGCGTCTCTTCCATGAGCGTATCAGAGTCCAGGAGCACCGTGACTCTTATGATTAGTATCTCATGGAATATCCGGGGTCTCAATTGCCCCGTTAAAAAACGAGCAATTTTTGACCTTATTTCTTCATCCCATTGCGATCTCATTTCTATTCAAGAATCGAAGGTCGAGTCTCCCACACCTCAGCTCTTTCGAAGCCTAGGAGGATCCTCCATTGCTAGTTGGATCTCGCTAGATGCTATTGGCTCCAAGGGCGGTATTCTCCTGGGTTTTAAAGAATCGGTTTTTTCATTAATAGCGATTCACCGACTTAATTTCTTCTTAATCGTCCAACTCCACTGGAAACTTCTCAATTGTGTCTTGACGGTTATTTCGGTTTACGGGCCATCGACCGCGCAGTGACGGCCTCTCTTTTGGACTGGATTCCAATCTTTACACAATTTTGTTCTAGGTCTTTGCTTTCTTTGCGGGGACTTCAATGTTACTAGGTTCGCATCTGAAAGGTCGAACACCGTAACCTCTTTTTCCCAATCCTGCATCTTCAATGATTGTATTCGGGATCTTCAGTTAATAGACATCCCTATTAACGGGAGATCTTTTACATGGTCGAATCAACGTCTTCTTCCTACCTTGGCCAAACTAGACCGCTTCCTTGTATCTCCCTCGTGGTTCTCCAAATTTCACAATTCGTTTGCGAAGGCCCTACCCAACCCATCTTCTGATCACGTTCCCATCGCTCTTTACTTAAACTTTCATTTCCCTCACCACCACCAATTCCGCTTCGAAAAATTTTGGCTCCAAGACCAACTCTTCATTAAACTGGTCGAGGAATGTCTAGCCTCTATTTCTGGGTCTGTCGGTCTTGGCAATCTGCTTCTTAAGCTCCATGCCATCAAATATGGCTGCAAGATCTGGCATCGTGAAAGGCAATCCAACACTAATTTCCTTAAAAATTCTCTTCTTGCCTCCATTGAAGCGATAGACTTATTGGAGGAGCGAGCTCCCCTGTCTGGTAACGCTCGCAACGAGCGCCTAGCTTGCAAGCGCGAGTATGCCGATATCCTTCTTCAAGATCATACGAAATGGGCTCAAAGAGCCAGAGTCAGTTGGCTGAAGGAAGGTGATGGCAACACCGCCTTTTTCCATCATTATGCTTCTCACAGACAGCGTTGCAATCACATCTCAGAAATCCATGATAATGGGGTGATCCTGAATTCAGAACCTGAAATCCACCATGCTTTTCTTTCGTTCTATAAAAACCTTCTTGGTTCTCCTAAATCGCGTTTGATCTTTCTGGATTGGCAGCAACTCCATGGGCCCCATTCCAATGACCTCTCCTCTCTTGAGGCACCCTTCTCCATGGAAGAGATCAAATCGGCTGTGTTCTCTTTAAAAAGTGACTCTGCGCCTGGACTGGATGGTTTCCCAGCTTTTTTCTTTTAAAAATTCTGGTCTTGGCTTAAGGATGACCTGTTCAACCTTTTTCAGGATTTGCATCAGGGCTCTTTTTCCTTTGACCGCATCGACTATGCACACATTGTTCTCATCCCGAAATTGGCGGGAGCCAATGTGTTGGTGGATTTTAGACCCATTAGCCTTATTAACACCACGTTCAAAATCATTATGAAAGTTCTTGCCGCTAGGCTCAGCGAAGTCATACCGCCTCTTATTGATCCGGCTCAATCCGGTTTTATCAAGGACCACTTTATACTTGATAGCGTAGCGTCCGCTCAGGAGATTATTTCCCTTCGCCACCATTCCAAAAATGGAAGGCATCCTTCTCAAGCTGGATTTTCAAAAAGCCTACGATAATGTCAGTTGGGATTTTCTTCTCGATCTTCTTCTACATCGCAGGTTTCGGACCGAAATGGGTTGCGTGGATCAAATCCAGCTTGTTCGCTGGTACTTCTTCTATCCTTATCAACGGCTCTGAGGGCCATAAATTCAAGATCAAGTGTGGACTCCACCAAGGAGACCCGCTTTCATCCCTGCTATTTTCCTTAGTCGCAGACATTTTCAGCAAATTGCTCCGCAACGCTCGCAAAGCCCGGGCCATCGATGGTCTAGGGCGCTCTCAACATTTTGACGGTATTCTTAATTTGCAGTATGTAGATGACACTATTATTTTCACCAAACCGAATCGTGCCTCTCTGCGCACCCTTAAACTTCTGCTATATTGTTTCGAGTTGGCTTCGGGCCTTTCCATCAACTTTAACAAATCCTCTATGCTTTGGTTGGGGGGTAACTCCAGTCGTCAAACTGAGGTCTCTCAATTTTTTAATTGTCACACGGCTACATTCCCCATCACCTACTTGGGTATACCCCTGCGATGGGGCAAGTTACACAGATCTGACTGGTTCCCCATCATTGATAAAATCGAGTCCAGGCTTAATGTCTGGTCCGGTAAGATGCTCTCGCGCGGAGGGAGATTAGTCATTCTTAACTCTGTCCTCTCTGCTATCCCGCTCTATATGATGTCTTTCTTTTACGTCCCCTCCTGGGTCCTCAAGAGGATTGACCAAATCAGAAGTAATACTGTCTCTTTCATGTTTCTCGTGCTCTTCGGAGCACTTTTGCATAGGTGGTTGGGCTCTTTCTTGATTTTGTCTTTTGGGGCACTTCTGTTGTTGTTTGTCTATTCTGTTTGTTTCGGGCTGGTTTCAGCTAGTGATGCTGTTTTTTTGCGCAGCTAGTGATGCTGTTTTTTGCGATCCTAAGCCTGAGAGCATGTTCTGTACTAACCTTTTATATCAGGCCTTAGCCTGCTTACATTATTAATCTGTGCTGTATGTATCGTAGCTGTTTTTAATGGGGCTCTCTTCTCCCCTCATTTCTGCTTGATTACTGAGGCACTACTTGCTGCGGTTGGTAGTTTATGTGAGTTTGGTTTGTTGCTTTGTTTGGCGCCCCTTCTGGTTTGTGTTCGGCCCTTTAGAAGCGGCCCAGGAGCGTGCGCTCCTTTTGTTTTCTTATTACAATTGCGTTCCTATTGTTTGCTCATAGCGCCTGTGCGTCGATAGCGTGCTTTGATGGGTGGGCCTCCGGTGTCCTTCGGATTCAGTATTCGAATCCCCGTGTTGGCAGGGTGTTGATGGGTGTGGCTTTCTGTTGTCTTGATTACTGATGGCTGGCGTGCGGTTGTTCTCCCAGCGCAGTGTTGATCGCTGGTCCCCTGCCACGAGTTTTGTTTTTCTTGGAGTGGCATGGTCCTGTTCCAGGCAGCCGTCCGTGTCACTTTGGGAGGCCGACCCTATTCCAGTCGCGCTCGGGGTGGAAGCTATTGTTCTCGGTGAGCTGCCTCTTGCGGTCTGTAGCCCGGGTCGCTGCCGATGGCTTCCTCATCCGCCGGCGCTGCTCCAGACTTGGCTCTTGTTTGCCAGCGTGCTGATCTCTGTTTAGCTGTGTATATTTGATTTCGTTTTGTTTTGTTCTTGCGCTTTATGGCGCTAGTTTTACATCTTGTAAAACTTTCGTAATTGTTTCTGTACAGTTGCTTTATTTTAATATATTTTTTGATCTGGCTGGAGTCTTTAGACTCTATCCGCTTACATCAAAAAAAAAAAATATGCTAAGGGGATGGCTAAAAACTACTGCACCTGATATCCACATTTGCAAATCTGTCTTAGATTTACCTTACTCCACTAATAAATCTGTCTACTCTAGCCTTGGGTTCTCACCTTCCTCAAGCTATAATATTACTGTCGTTCTTAACACTACACATTCACCATCATCGATCGAAGTCGTCACCTTTGCCAGATGTGGTTGACTCCGTCGCTGTCGTCGACCGCCCTTTAGGTAAATGTTCTAACCTCTTTTGATTTCCTAACTCATCTCTCTCTCAACCCCATGTTTGTCTCTTTTAGTTTTTGTACTCTTAATCTCTCTCTTAATCCTCGTTAGGTCTTAAACCCTCTCCTAATGTAATCATCTCTTTAATTTCCGTGCCCCCTTCTTTCAATCTCTAAATTCTATTCCACACAACACTTCACATCAAAAGATGAAATGAAAATCCACTATTTTCTAGATTTTTTTCCCAAAACGACCTACTTTTTGAAAGTTTTTCCCAAACCGACCTACTTTTATTTTTAATTCTCAAAACGACACACTCGGTCTTTGAAAGACCGAGTTTAGCACAAAATAACTCGGTTTTTCAAAGACCGAGTGTTAGAATTCGAAAAATCAAATTCTAACACTCGGTCTTTGAAAAACCGAGTTATTTTGTGCTAAACTCGGTCTTTCAAAGACCGAGTGTGTTATTTTGGTAAATATTTTCAAAAGTGGGTTAGTTTGGTAAATACTTTCAAAAAGTGGGTCATTTTGGTAATAAGTTCGCCAAATTTGGCAATTCTAATGAAAGTTCTGTAAAATGCTAGTTTAACTGATATTTAAGAATTTTCCGTTATTTTTGTGATAATACATTATTTAAAATTAATCAACCACATATAATTTACGGAATTTCTTTTGTAATTTGTTTTATTATCTAGATACAATGAAACAATTAATTAACTGTAATAAATAAATTAAGTGTGAATTGTCTATTGAACCCCCCCCCCCCCCCTTTCCACATTGTGTATCAGAAATGTTATATTTTGATCTCGTCTTTTTATTTCTAATTATGCATATAATTTTATTATGTTCTTATTTTTCAAAGCTCTTGATAATAATCAACAAGAATTACTTGTCATGAGTTTTGGATGTTGAAATTCATTTGAATACCGAAAGTCTCAAAGAGACAATTGATGGATTCAAAGAATCATCTAAATGAGATCATACGAAAGATATAACGAAAGCTATAATTTTCTTTTGTCACAATCTCCCTGAAGGAGTGAAAGATGATTGTATCAAAATCAATGATCCTGAAGATCTCTTGAAATTTAAATAAAATATTATTCATCTAGCAAAAGGAATTATGTGAGAATTTGACATATCAAAGTTAAAGATCCCGAAGATCTCTCGAAATGAAGAAAATATTGTTTGTATAATAATAATACAATGAGTATGAATTGATGACGATCCTGTAGATCTAAATATGTATAACTGTGGCTAACTATAAATGTATGGAAAAATGACGATTTCGTCTTATATTTTGGACATGCTACATTCCCCGAAGTGAATGTGATGCTATATAGATTTGGTACTTGGTACGATTAAAGCAGGGTCTTATGCCAGGCTGAACTAAGAAGCTAAAAGTTTCTCTTTATCATCTAATCCAAGGTTATTTCTTTTTAAAATTTTGTTTCAAGATTTGTTCAGATTACTGCTTACCCTGTTTAGATATGTTTCTCCATTCACTTCACTTAAAACTGCTTTTTTTTATATAGAATTCGTATCAAACCACACACACACTCTATAACTGCCTTTTTACTTTCACTTAACTAGGACATGAGTAGTTTGATGAAATTGTTATGAGAACTTCATATATTATTCAACCTTATGAAGTACGTAGAAGAAAATTGATGACTCGTGTAGACCATGCACAGTACCATTTAACTCTTGTGTAGATAAATAATAATTTGACAAGCAAAGGAGATTTCCACTGTTAATTTACTGCAATCTTGTAGAACCTACATGAATTTACCTCGCCACTGTAATATCCATTTGTGAAATATTTGTCTTTTGAGCTGTAATAGATTTAGTATTGACATGAACTAGATTATAAATTCTGGTTGCTTTTCTTATTCATCATATTTGGCTGCAATTTAATGCTTTTATGGTTGCAATTTTCTTATTCATTTTATTTGGTTGCAATATTTTATATGGTTGTCTTGCTGCTTTTGAATCAATGGGTAAGATAACCATTGGTTGACTAATGCTAATCTTAGTTATTTTTCTTTTCACTTTAAACAATTATTGTACGAATGAACAATTAGAGGAACTTCATATGATTGAACAATACTGCATAATGTCTTTTGAATTTCTTCTGTAATAATATATGTGGTAAAAGTATATTACCTAGCATTTTGTGTAAGTACTAATCACTCGCAGAAGTTTATTTGCTATATATATGTCTCATGCAAAGCTTTAAGGACTCCAAGCGTATTCTTTTACAGAAGCAATGATTAGCTAATTCAATTCTAGGTCTTCGATGAAGTGCAAGAGTAAAAAGATCACTTAACTGATAACTATCCAGGTCGAAATGTGTGGATTTATCTGTTCGATCTGTAAAGAATGACTATGATTGAAAACTGATCCTAATGTATTAGGATTGCTTGGAAAATATGAATACTTTATGTTTTGAAAGGTTCTTGTGGGTGTGGTTTTGATGTTCTTGTGGGTTACATCAAGTTGGGACAAATGTCTTGAAGACATTATTACCACACACACTCTATAATACATAAGATTATTCAATTACCATACACTAATATTCATACTAATTTTTGTCCAAAACTAAGGAAAGAAAATAATTCGAATATGATATAACTCTATATGAACGTCATCTTTCAACTATATTTATCTTCTCAATATAAAACTTAATTAGTTGTTTCATTGTATCTAGATAATAAAACAAATTACAAAAGAAATTCCGTAAATTATATGTGGTTGATTAATTTTAAATAATTTATTATCACAAAAATAACGGAAAAGTCTTAAATATCAGTTAAACTAGCATTTTACAGAACTTTCATTAGAATTGCCAAATTTGGCAAACTTATTACCAAAATGATCCACTTTTTGAAAGTATTTACCAAACTAACCCACTTTTGAAAATATTTACCAAAATAACACACTCGGTCTTTGAAAGACCGAGTTTAGCACAAAATAACTCGGTTTTTCAAAGACCGAGTGTTAGAATTCGAAAAATCGAATTCTAACACTCGGTCTTTGAAAAACCGAGTTATTTTGTGCTAAACTCGGTCTTTCAAAGACCGAGTGTGTCGTTTTGGGAATTAAAAATAAAAATAGGTTGGTTTGGGAAAAACTTTCAAAAAGTAGGTCGTTTTGGGAAAAAAATCTATTTTCTATCGCTTCTCTCTCTCGCTCTTTTTTATTCACAAAAAAATAACATATATATTGCACTTACTAATACTACATCCCGAAATTTGTAACGGGTATAAATTTTTAAATTTTTTGAAGAAGCTAATGTTTTTCTTTTTGTTGATCTCTAATCTCTAATATTATAATGCGAAAGCTGAGATTATATAATTTGTAGACAAACTGTATTTTGTAGACAACCAACCATCTAATCTCAACCACTCATTTTTAAATGAGAGTTATATTAACAATCAATTTACTCAACTGTTATCAGTTACCATAATATTCTTAAAGTTCAAATTTATTTACAGCCAAATTGTTTATAAAAGTGTCACTCATATAAAATAAAAATTAGTTCCACTAAGGGGGTATTTGGTTGGTTGTAAAACTATTCCATTGTTGTAAGATTACTGTAGAAAAAATAAATATGTGGAAATGAGTTCTAAAAAAATGGTTTGGTTGAATGTATATTTACTGTAGCTGGAATAGTTTTCCATGAAAGATTATGTTTGTTTCAGTTGTAAAATTACTGTAGTGAATGTAATTTAAAATACATTTTAACTTTTGATTTTATCTAAAATTAATCTCAATGAATTAGGGTTTAAACTAATTAAACTAAATTGATCTTAATTAAATTAATCTGAAAAAACAAAATTAAAAAACCAAAAAATAAGACACTTTTGGCTGGCTTTATTTGAAACCAAAAGAAACCAAAAAACTCGAAAGAAACAAAAAAAGGAAACAACTCAAAAAGAAACCCAAAAAACCGAAAAAACTGAACCCCCCCCCCCCCCCCCCCCAAAAAAAAAAACCAAAATCAAAGTGGTTGGCTTTGTTTGAACTGTGGGACTTTTTAGTCCCATATCGGTCAAGATGAGGAGAGTGAGAGGGTTTAAATATGATTTCCTATTTCTTTGAGATGAAAAAGCAGTTCAGAAGTGGGGGGAGAGAGTCTGTGAGAAATATATAAATAAACTATGGGTGAACAGTGTTCTCTGAAGGTTGTGCGAGTGTTTTCGAAGAAAAATGGCTGAAGTGAAATTGTGCAAAAACGGAAAAATTTTGCGTGATACTGTGGCTATAGTACGAACCCAAATTCAAGCAAATTTAGCCAACCAAACTCGCATATGAACAATGTTCTCCCTTGGATTTTAGTTCCTACAGTACAATTTCTGCAAACCAAACACTCCCCAAGGGTAATTTGTAAAGAGTATGATAAGAGTTTGAGATGTGTAAAGGAAGGTCTCAGATTCGAGGCTAGACTACATCATAATCTTTACTTAAATAATAATATTAGGACATGCATTGCACGTGCAGATTGTTAGTAATTGTAATGTGTATCTATTAGTAAGCCCTATTCAATTCAACTAAGTTAAATAAATAACTCATTCAATTCCCATTATAACTATATTAAGCTAATGAGTCTACTATATCTCCTCCTCTATTTTGAAATAGATAATGAATAGCAAAAGTAGGAATCCTATTTAAACTAACATGTGCGTTCCGCACCTTTTTATTTAAGTAAAGAAATAGGAAATAAAAAAAAAATCAAACTCTTCCCAGCCACAATCTCATCCTCTCACACTTTCAAAATCCTCCTAAACCCTATTCTCCGACCCGCCTCCCACGCACCCTCCTCGCCTCCCACGCTGCCGCCTCCCACGCACCGCACTGCCTCCTTTGCTGTTTCTGAACCACCATGTTCATCAAGCCAGTATTTCTGGTGGAATTGGTGAAAAGTACGGGTTGAAGATGGGATAACTGCGGTGCCAGATTCAAGAATGAGATTTGGTAAGGTTTCTTCTACTTTTTCTTTTCGCTATTGTCTAATGCATATTTGAATAGGAAACACTTGAAAACATAGAAATCTGGTAATTAATTTTTAGAACTATGCTTTGCTCATAAACTGTTTGATGAAATGCGTATATAGCACGCAAGGTATTTGTGAAAATACTTTTGAAAAATTATGTTTAACTAAATCAGTTGTATCTATGTGTAATGTATGTATTAATTTTTGAAACCCTAATTTACTATCTGATTTCATTTTTAATTTCTAATTTGTATTTTTGAAATACCGAAATTTGAATTTAGGGAAGAGTACAGGTTGAAGATGGTGACGATTGCGATGTTGGACCCAAGAATGAGATTTGATAAGGAGGGAGGTGGAAGAGGGCAGAGTGAGGCGGACTGAGAAAGGGTGTTAGAGAAGGGAGCGTCGCAACAGTTTAGGATTGCAGAGACACGGGAGAGGAGGGAGTAGTGGAGTCAAAGAGGGTGTAGATTTGGGAGGGGGAGGGGGAAGGGAGGGAAGGAAGGGTCGAGATGAGATGAGCTAAGGCCTGGGTGTTGCCGATCAGGATGCACACAAAAGCTGGGTTGTGCGAGTATTTTTTATGATAAATTTTACTAAGCTATAATCTTGAAGAGGTAATTTCTTTCAACTTTTTTATATTTTTTGTAGTTCTATATAATTTTATGAATTCCTCAAAATTATTATAGTATGTTCGATTTAGATGAATGAAACTAATATTTTAACAGGCATAATGTTAAATCTAAAGTTACTCTACTTGGTTGGCACAATGGAGCCATCACAACTGACATAAGTGATAGACACAAATATATTGGTAGGATGTTGAAACCGTTGGGAATGAGAAAGTCACGCACTAATCAAAATTTAATTTTAAAAAGTGTCCAGTGTCATAAAAATCAATCATGCCGAATACCAAAAAAGTTTGACTCGCAAGTGGCTGACAACTAGCAATCATATTGCTGTTAAGATCTTTGACAACCAAAACTATATACCCCCTTATAAAAGATAATCAATGATTCTAATTAGATCCTAGGGAAATACATGTTCTTTGCTTACTTATCTAAAAAGAAATATTCCGCTATGCACTAGATTTTCGTGTGCACTGGTATACTCGGTTTTTCCGTCTTCGTATCGATGATCTGAACCGTTCACATTGATCTACACGTCTAAATTAGTCTAAATATGTAAAATCAAATTATTTGAAATTTATTTGCGCCATACATCATGTAACTATAAAAAATAACGATTTTCAGCCATATAATTTTGTAAAACTTTAATGGATGGATAAATTATTTTCAAATGATTTGATTTTACATATTTAGATTAATTCATATGTGTAGATCAATATGAACGGTTCGATTCATTGATACGAAGGCGGGAAGGCCGAGTGCACCCGACTGCACAACGGAACATTACTCCTTATTTGAAATTCAATTATATGATTATGCAGAAGAAATTACTTGGCTTGTGGGCTAGGAAGGGCTTGAAAGCGGAAAGAGACAAATAAAGATAATTAATATGATTACTTGCTATAGTTATTTGTATGCGTTTGACATAGAGTTTTTAGGGTTTGATTATTTGAGTTTGGGTTAAAAGCGACAACTCATATGTAGAGAGGTGTGAGGAGCAAATAACCTACCTATGGAGTTGGTCAATGCACATAACCATCTAAGATGAATATGACATTACCACACTAGTAGTTTTTAAGTTACGTGCATTATGCGTATTTAAATTGGGACGAAAATACCTCTACAGGTTTTTAAATACATCTCTTTTTCTTTTCCACCCCTTTTATCTCCTTTTTCTCTCCTCTTTTTCCAGCCAAATTCACTGCCTTTCTCCCCTTTTTCCTTTGTCTCCCTCCTCTTCCTATCTCAGCCTTGTTTAAAGAAATTAAACCCAATTTAGCAGTTGGAAAGCTCCAGTTTCATGCAAAACAGCAACCAAAACCCTCACTCATTAATTTAAAATTCTGAAAAAAACCCTGAAATCTCAACTAATATTGATGATTCAGTTTAAAACATCCAATCTCTGAGTAGAAAATCATAAAAAAAGAGCTAACTTGAACATGAAAGGAATGAAATCCAGGTTTCATATAATGCAAAGACCGTTCAATTCTCGAATTCCCCCCCCCCCCCCCCCCCTGCGCCCCGCGCCCCGTGCGCGCCGCGTTCAGGCGTGCATCACATACCAACAACCAATAACTGCGATGGAATTAGGGTTCTAAGTTTAAGAAATGGATTTCGGTTTCCTCACTCTTTTTTCTCTCTTTCTTTAATTTAAACAATCTTTTTTAGTTATTTTAAATTTAAACTGGTCATACACAACAAAAAAAGATGCTTATCCCGGTGAATCTATACCGGCATTTTAGTAGAAACGCCGGGGTAGAACACAAGAAATAGAAAGCAAAAAAAAATACAACTAGCATTTTTACTTAAAAATGCCGTGATAGATTTACGGATAGAAATATCCCCCCCCCCCCCCCCCCCCCCCCCCTCTGATTTTACTTTTCCAAAAAAAAAAAATTCAGACTCAATCTCCCACTCAATCTAACCCAACCCAACACCCATCGCCGTCGTCGTCCCCGCCCCCCTCCCCTGTTGTTGCTCCTTCACCCATCGCCGCCACCCGCCCCCTTCGACGTCGCCGTCCCCGTCCCTCTCCCCCGTTGTCGCTTCTTCTCCCATCGCTGCCACCCGCCCCCTTCGGAGCCTCCCTTCATCAATCAAATTGTTAGGGTTAGGGTTGCGAATCAATTTTGGTCAAATTTGTACAATTCAGCTCTCGGTTTTGCACGTAAGTGAAGTTAGGGTTTAAGATTTCTATGTTTATTCTATATTCTGTATGTTTATTCAATATTTTTTATGATTGAGATTTTAGGAAAAACCGAATCATAAGATTTTAGAAGGAAAAAAAGGGTTATATATAGGGTTTTCATTACTTCTTGTTATTAGGAAAATAGTGAGGGTGATCAAATCCGTTTCAGATTCGATGGTGACGATTCCGTGAAGTCTTCGCAAATGGATTGATTTTGAAGAAACCCTTTTTAATCATGTTCGATTGGATTTTGTTTGTTTGTGTGATTTATTGTTGTAATCTTTATTGGGAGTTAGAATTAGAGTTTGATTGTTAATGGACATTTGTCAAAATCATTCCTTTCATCCCCAAATCTTAGATTTGCAATCACATAATCTGCACGTGCTTTTTTTCACTCTAAATTTCTTCAATTCCACATGTACATTGCTATTGGGGAATTTAATATGTTTTGGGGTAATTGATGTGTTAGCAACTCTGTATAGCTTCAAGTAATTATTTAAATTTGAGTAAAATTTGTTGTCTTAAAGGGCGTTATGAAATTTGAAGTAGATACATTTATGAAGCATGATGATGATGAATAAATTAGTTAAGGAGTAAATGTGTGATCGATTATTGTACCTTTAGATTTTTCGTACAAAATTAGTTTTTGATTTTTAGTATTGCACTTGTGTTAGAATTCTAAATTGAAGGGTCGGTATTTTTCGCCTACTAGTTTGGTATGCCAATTCTAAGGAAACTTTTTTGTCTTAATGGATGTTTATATTACCAGAACTTCAAAAAAAATTAGGATGCAAATTTCCTGTAGTGTTTTTGGCGTGCTCATTGCTTAAGTAATAATGGTCAATAGCGTACACACTACAACTAAATAAGCCTACACTGGCGTTTTAACCCCGGCGCTTTCCAATAATGCCGGGGTAGGAAGAATAATTATTAACTGATATTTTAACAGTTTTATTTACCCTGGCGTTTTGTTGAAAACGCCGGGGATGTAGATATGTACCCCCGTATTTGATCAGAAGCCGGGTTTAGGCTTTAATTAACTTTTTCCCTTAGATTAATTTTCATTGCCTTTCGTTTCTCTCTCTCCAGTCTCTGTCCAATCTCGCGCGTAACCCTTAGCTCCATCGCCGCAACCCACATCCAGTGATCCCCACCCTCGTCTCCTCCGGCGTGCTCCCCGCCTTCGTTCTCTCCGGCATCCTCATTGTCCTTGCCCGCCATCTTTCTCCCCCTCTGTCTAGGTCTCAAACCCTATGTATGATTATCTCTTATGAGTTTCAAAATTAATGTGTTTTAGATTTCGCCTTAAATTTATTATTTTTGTAAGATTGAAATTTTTGTTAATTATATTAATATGATAATTTTTTTTGTAAGTGAAAAATGCCGTAACGGAATACAAAAAGGGCTCCCTCGCCGACTCCAAATGCAAGGGATCTGCAGGGACAATCTCCAGAAGCGACTGATAGTCAATTTCAGATGGGTGAGGGGAGTGCGCCGATAACAAAAAAAACAGGGGACCGACGAGGATGGGAGGCGTCTGGAAGTGTTCGCTAGCTGAAAAAATTATCGTGACAGTAAACCATGCAAATCATCCTGTGGGCAAGGATACAGCTACATTTGCTAATTTCATAGGGGTAATTGCAAAAAATGGACAAATACTTCCATTGTCTTACGACTGATGGTCCAAAATTTCGATAACGTCTAAGGCGATTGCCATCAATACTATCAAGTTATTTTATTTTTTCTACTTGTTTTTTGCCATCAAAACTGATTGTTAGTCAGTCACTTTAACTACTATTTACATTGATACGTCTCAGTATGGTATGGGTTTATAAGCTTTGTGACTGTTTCTTTGGTTGTTTACATTCTTTCATATTATGAAACAGAAAAGCAAAGATTTTATGAAACTTAGTGATAGCATCGATATTCCTTAGGTACTATCGGGTGCGTACCCAATGAGTACCCATATTTTAAATACATTTTTATCAACTTTTAGACACAATTATGTTTTGATAAATGCTTGGGGCACTAGTGTAATTTCAAAAGCTTGTTGTTTACAGTTATACTCAAAACAAAACAAGTCTACCCAAACATTTGATAATTAGATTATTATTTCTTTTCTCCAAAATGCTCATAATTATAATATGTATTTTTAGTTATATGAAATTGTTTACTTGTTTGCAATTTTAACAAGTTAAATATTTTTTTATATATAGATATAATATTAACTATTTTATATTTAACGTACCCACCAACGCATCCGTATCCTACTTTTTTGTAAAATCACGTATTATTGTACCCAAATCGTGTCATAGCCGCACCTCGTACCCGTATCTGTGATTCATGGTTTGTAATTTTGGACACTTATTCGACATTTCTTGGACACACATTCATATACTTCATATTCATTTCAAATTTTGTATATACTATCGATTATGAATTTAAACATTATCTTATTGATCGAATAATAGTTGTTAAACCAGTGAATTGTGTACACGCTTTTAAGTTTCAAAATTTCACTGAATTGATTCTTCTAATTTAATCTTAATAAATTTCTCTTTCAGTATATTGGAGTACTAGATTATGATATATTCTAGGAAATTTTTTTTTGATGTAAGCGGATAGAGTCGCCAGACTCCAGCCCGATCAAAAAATATATTAATAACGAAGAATACACTGTACAAACGCAATGATAATGTTTTACAAGAGGTAAAACACGACACCCAGACAACGACACGCAGGGATAGACAATAAACAGACATCAAAAATAGAGCAACAATACTACAAGAGCAGACCAGACAAAGAAGAGATTCAGGGAGCAGATCGGGATCCAAACGGTGCGGCGAGACACCCAACCAATCGAGCCAGAAACACCAAGATCCAGCTGTCACTGCCGAGAGGGAGGTGACGACGCGAACCAAAGGACGATCGCGCAGCAAACAGGTGTGAGGTAGAGTGTAATAGCTACTGATAATGAAGGGACTCAAGTCAGCTGAACAGGATCAGGGAGCAAATCCCGAAGCAGTCACAAACGCACCCAACCAATGACGGCACCACAAAACAACGATGGAGCCAAGCATGCTATAAAAACCTGGACAGCCATATCAGGTAGGACTAACAGAAAAAAACAAACCAGTCGAGAAAAACTAATGTGAAACATCGCCACCTGTTGACAGACAGAGAGAAAAAAAACACAACCACAAGAAAAACAACGCTACATGAAAGAAAATCTAGCAGCAGCGAAACCCAAATCACACAATAAAGGAGCCACAGTAAGAAACGAAATAAGAGAACAACAGGAAGCAACATCCCACCAGGCACTAAGGTCCAAGAGATAGAGCGTTAAAAGGTACATCATGCGCTCACCCTCTTAACAGAAGTGCACCAAAAAATATCAGTAGCTATAAACAACAAAAGAGAAAACTCAGAAACCAACCACCCGATCATCCCAGAAGACAATCACCACACAATCAAAACGAGGAAGCCCGATCGAAATCCCAAGTCAAAAGCAAGAACTAGCCGCCAGAGAAGCTAGCAGACTTATCATGGGGACCAAAACATCAGAGAGCCACAAGGCAAGATTAAGAATCCGATGGAACCACCTGCAAAGGAGGAAGATGACTGAGTATAGAACAATAGTAAAGAACAAAGACAAAAACCCACAAAACAGACTAAAAGTGATAGGAGAGAAATAACACAAACTCCAGTACAACAAAAACCACCCACAGAAATAGTAACATCAAATCGCATTAAGGATATTAAGAACAGTGATGGAGTCGTCTAACCGATGATAGTAGTACGACATCCTATCCTCTTCTTTCAATTGAGATGACCAGAACTTAAAAAGGAAAACAAATTCTACTATTATGGAGGCGATAGGGGATGCTTTGTGAGAAAACAACCGACGGTTTCTTTCTCTCCAAACAATCCACAAAATGATCTGAACGGAATAGTTCCAACTCTTGCGAAATCTCGGGGGAACTGAGAGGGAATGCCAGCACGAGAGTAAGGTAATAGGTAAGGTCGGGTTACCCCAGGCAAGAGCCACAACTTTCCAGAGCGGAGAGATGTAAGAGCAGGCAACAAGAAGATGGTTAATATCTTCCGATACTAAAGAGCAGAGGGGACAAAGCTGACCCCACGCTATGTTCCTTTTGTTAAGCACCTCCACAGTCAGGAGCTTGTTGTTGAGAGCTAACCAGGAATTAATTTTCACCTTGAGCGGGACATTGGATTTCCAAATAAAGTCAGCCGACGCTGAAGTGATACCGCAGAAATTGAGAAACTTGTAGAAAGATTTAACCGAGAACGACCCAGAGGAATTCCATCGCCAAGCGATGTCCTCAGAGTGTTTCCACTCAAAGAGGTTGAGGGAATCAACCAATTGCTGTAATTCAGCAATCAGGGGAGGAGATAATGGCGAAGAAAAGTGGATGAGCCAGAGCAAAGAAGTCGGGGTCCTCGTAACGGACTCTGCGACCGAAGCGTACGGCCAGACCGCAAGGTTGAAGAGAGAGGGGTAGGCAGAAGCAAGAGACGTGTTGCCTACCCAAAGATCAGTCCAGAACAAAGTCCTAGAACCGTCAGAGCAAAGCTTGGAAATGCTGGACTGAAACGCAGGGGCAACCTTCCAGATTCCTTTTCAGAAGGGAGAAGCGAAACGATGGACCGGGGCGTTGAATTGCCACCAAGGAAAGGAATAAAAATAATATTCTTTGATGCACTGAACCCAAGCTAGGTGGGGAGATTTATGGAATTTCCAGAGCCATTTACCTAGGAGAGCGATGTTTTGGTCACGCAAATTAAGAACACCCAAGCCACCATTCGCTTTTGAGGAGCAAATGATGTCCCAGGAGCATAGGTGCGAACCCTGTTTATACTGGGCTGCACCCGACCAAAAGAAGTTGCTTCTAATTTGATCGATTCTTTTAAGAACCCAGGAAGGGAATAGATAGAATGACATCATATAAAGAGGCATAGCTGAGAGAACCGAGTTGAGGAGAATTAATCTTCCTCCGCCGGAAAGCAGTTTGCCAGTCCAAACATTCAATCTGGCTTCAATCTTATCAATAATAGGAACCCAGTCCGCACGGAGAAGCTTACCCCACCTAAGAGGGATACCAAGATAGGAGATGGGGAGGGTCGCGATACGGCAGTTAAAAAATAGGGAAACCTCTTGATGACGGCTATCATCCCCACCGAGCCAATAAACCGAGGATTTGTTGAAGTTGATAGAGAGGCCAGAGGCCTGTTCAAAGCAATAAAGCAAGAGTTTCAGGTTGCGCATGGAAGCGCGATCGGGTTTGGAGAATATAATGGTATCATCTGCATATTGCAAATTGAGGATACCATCAAAGGTCCGGGATCGACCAATGCCCTCAATGACATGAGCTTCGCGAGCGTTACGGAGCAGTCTGCTAAAGACATCAGCCACTAGGGCGAACAGGAGGGATGAGAGCGGATCTCCTTGACGGAGACCACGCCGGACCTTGAATTTATGGCCTTCTGAGCCATTAATAAGGATGGAAGAAGTACCAGCAAGAAGGCTGGATTTAATCCAATCAATCCATTTCGGACCAAAGCCGCGATGGGCTAGAATGTCAATAAGGAAATCCCAATTGACATTATCATACGCTTTTTGAAAATCAAGCTTAAGGAGAATCCCCTCAATTTTATGATGATGACTCAGAGAAATAACCTCTTGAGCAGCGGCGACAGCATCAAGAATAAAGCGATCCTTAATAAAGCCAGACTGGGCCGGGTCGATCAAAGGAGGAATTAAAGCACTAAGCCTAGAAGCCAGAACTTTCATAATAATTTTGAAAGTACAGTTAATAAGACTAATGGGCCTAAATTGCGAAACCGCATTGGCACCAGGCACTTTAGGGATAAGGACAATGTGGGCATAATTGATGCGATCAAAAGCCAGCGAACCTTGATGTAGGTCCTGGAAGAGGACGAAAAGGTCATCCTTAATCCAAAGCCAGAACTTTTGGAAGAAAAAGGCCGGGAAGCCATCCGGCCCAGGCGCCGAATCGCTTTTTAGAGCGAAAACGGCAGCCTTAATCTCGTCCAGAGAGAAAGGATCCTCAAGAGAGGATAAGTTAGCGGACGGGGGACCATAAAGATGCTCCCAGTCAAGAGAGATCAACCGAGGATTGGAAGATCCAATAAGATCTTTGTAGAAGGTGAGAAAAGCACGATGGATGTCGGGGTCCGAACGCAATTCTGCGTTATGGTCCAGAATCAAAGGAATATGATTGCAACGCCTACGATGAGAAGCAAAATGCTGAAAAAAGGCAGTGTTACCATCGCCCTCTTTCAACCACTGCACTCTGGCTCTCTGAGCCCACTTGGAGTGGTCTTGAAGAAGGAGGTCCGCATACTCACGTTTACAGGCCAAACGCTCATTGCGGGCGTAGGTCGAAAGCGGAGCTTGTTCCTCCAGGGAGTCAAAGGCCTGGATGGACGCCAGAAGAAGGTCTTTGAGAAAGTTGGTATTGGATTGTCTCTCACGACGCCAAATTTTGCATCCATATTTGATGGCATGAAGTTTAAGAAGAAGGTTGCCAAGACCACGAGAGCCATGGATGAGAGCGAGACAATCTTCAACTAACTTGACAAATAATTGGTCTTGAAGCCAGAATTTTTCAAAACGGAATTGATGACGGCGAGGAAAATGAAAGTCTGAGAAAAGAATGATGGGCACGTGGTCAGAAGACGGATTGGGGAGTGCCTTAGCGTAAGAGTTGTGAAATTTAGCGAACCATGGTAGAGAAACAAGAAAGCGATCCAGCTTGGCAAAAGTAGGGATAAGGCGCTGGTTAGACCAAGTAAAGAGTCTACCATTGATAGGAATATCGGTTAATTGGAGATCCCGAATGCAATCATTGAAAGTGGCCGATTGGGAATCAACAGCACTCGAGTTGGACCTTTCGGAGGCAAAACGAGTGATGTTGAAGTCACCGCAAACAAGCCCAAGGCCCTGAACGTACTGGGAGAGGGAACGAAATTCTTGCCAGAAAAGAGGGCGTCTCTCATAGGTGGACGGGCCGTAGACGGAGATAACAGTTAAGACAACATCGAGAATAGTCCAGTGAAGTTGAATGATAAGGAAGAAATGAAGTCGATGGACAGCAATTAAGGAGAAGGTCGAGTCGCGAAATCCGAAAAGGATACCACCACGAGAACCCGTTGCATCTAGGGAAATCCAGTTCGAGATGTTGGAGCCTCCAAGCGTGCGAAATAGGCGCGGGGAAGGAGACTCGATTTTCGATTCTTGGATGGAGATGAGGTCACAGTGAGAAGATGCTATAACATCGAAAATGGACCTTTGTTTGGTGGGGCAATTAAGACCCCTAACATTCCAAGAGACACTAATCATGATCGATACGGTGCTCCAGAACCCGGGAATGTTCCATCTTTCTAAGGAAAGAGATGGGAGAGGGTGAATCAGAAGGGATGGAGAAACCTAACGAGTGGGAAATGGACAACATTTCAGCATCAGAAAGGTCGTCAAATTGCAGATGGTACATAGACCCTAAAAAGGTGGGTGAAGGGCAAGAGTCAGACGAGTTCCTGGCCGAATCAGACGATGCAACCGATGGAGAGGGAAGAGATCGCTGTGCCTTAAGCCTGGCACTCGATCGAATAAAACGATAAGCGCTCCTGCCCAGCCCGGGAGTGGGAGAGAGGACCGGAAGAAGAAAGGCACAGGGGATAGGAAGAAAGCTCAGCCGAAACCTTAAAAGTTTTCGATCGAGAGACGATGGGGGAGGAAGAAGACGTGGTAGTAAAGTCAGGGAAGTCTTCGACCACTCGAATCTTAGGAGGCTGGGCCTCTCGAGAGTCACAACAACTCCAACAGTCCGAAAGACTAGAAGGAAGTTTAATAAGAGAAAGAGAAAGCGAGGAGATGGAGAGATAGGACTGCCTCAGAATAACTGATGAGCGCCTAAAATGCAGAAAAGTAAGCTCCAAGGAGCACGCAAAATAACTTGTAGAAACTAATAACTGCAGTAAAGGATTAAAATTAAAGGAGACAGAGAGGAGATTGACCTGTTACGAAACCTTGCTGCTGTCCAGCTCGGCAAGCTCTTCGCTAAGTAAATCATCTTTATCCACCCAGTCTTTACCTGTAAGGAGGGGATGAGACTTAGCAGACTGCACAGGGGAGGTGGGGCGGGGAGCACTAGAGGAAGGGAAGTGTGCCGATTTCTGAAATCGCTCCCAGTCAGAAGCGAAATAAGGATTAATCTGCCAGGCTGGCCAATCTCGGACTTGGGGGGAACAGGAGCTGTAGCCACAGAAGAGGTAGCAAACGAAGTCGCAGGAGCCATAGGAGGCGAAGAGGAAGGAGGGAACTGTTTTGAGAGAGATTGGGAAGAGCGGTCGGGGTTGATCCAGACGAGATTGGGAGATTTAGCTGGCGAAATCTTGGGAGCAACCGAAGAGCCAGGGGCCTTCCAGGAGAGAGAAAGTGGCTTGTGCACCGGAGGAGAGGCGATAGCCTTGCCTGAAGAAGGCAAAGACTTCGGACCTGAGGAAGAACCAGGGTGAAATGCGGGGGTAGGGGTCAAACTGAAGCTACGCTTCGCAGGCGGTAACGGAGGGGAGCTCACGTGATATTGCACCGAGACATTAAAAGCAGAGAGCCCATCGTTAAGGCAGAAAGCTTCGATGCACTCTTTCGGAGCAGGACAGCGGAAAAGCACATCAACCTGGATACTGCCCGAAGCCAATCGAGCGCAAGAGGAGATGCTTATGATATCTCCAATGCATTTGGAGAATGCAGCAACCATCCTGAGAGAGTCACAGAAGGGGGGGAGACCGAACATTGAAACCTTTATAGGTTTGGGATCAAGAGCTTAGTAGAAGACGAAATAGAAACCCATTTACGAATCGACAGCGCAATAGAGCCAATCGCAAGGGACTGGTTAGCACATAACTCCTCAAGAACCTTGGATGAAGGACATTGAATCACTGCATCGCCGTTGGTGCAGGAATAAAGAACCCATTCCCAATCTCTAACGTTGCAAAAGTTGCAGAGATAGGCGTTGAGAGTATAGAAGGGGATGGACCCTTCAGAGAAGGTGATTGCTCCAAAGTTGTTGTAAATTTTGAGGCGATCGGATAGCTCCGTGTCAGGAAGAAAGGCTTGAGTCACATGTGGCTTAACTGAAGGAGGAGAAATAGCAGACGACTTCTGAAGGGTCGTCGCAATGGGGGGAGTCAGTCGAGAAGAAGCGGCAGGAGTGGGAAGGAGAGGAGAACGGGTCGAAGTTATATGCTTCTTCGCCTTTGAAGACGGAAGCTCCGCTAGTTTCTTTGGTAGCGAGGGAAAGTCAAGAGCATCTAAGACCGACTCAGCGATCGGAACACCCACCGATAGACCTAAGAGTTTTTGGAGCGAGAAGCAACGATGACGAGCATGTCCGTCTTTGAGACAAAACAGACACTTCATCTTAGCAGCACAGTCTAATTTCAAGTGTCCTTTTCGGAGACAACGGAAACAGATGGGGGAATGGCGGAGAGAGAAATTTTGAGGTATGGAAGAAGATGAAGAGACAGTGGAGTGAAGAAGGCGGGAACGCTTATAGGAGGAAGAGTCTGGAAGGATAGGGATCGAAGCTAGCGATGGCTTCGGCCCACAACAGTCCTGACTAAGAAAAGGAAGTGAGGGTAAGGTCAAACCAGATCTCGAAATGGGTCTCTTTCTTTTAACCACTTCGACCCAAGATTGGTCCATGGGCCAAACAAAATAAAAAGCCCACAAAGAGAGAAACAAGGTAAAGAGAAGAGACGAAGACGAAGAACAAAACACAGGGGCGAACCAACTTTGGCGAGGATCTGCGGTAGAGATCCAAGAGAAGGGAAGAGAAATAAAGATAGAGAGAAAAATAATAGAAAAGAAGAAGAAGAAGAGAAGAAATGTGAGAGAAGAGATAGAGATTACGATGCACTAAAACCAGGACGTTAAGTCCCGACAGCCCCACCAGAATAACGCTAGAGAACTGAGCAAAAGCAACTTAAAGCAACGAGCACCAAAAAAGAAATCCAACACAAACACTATAAGCAGAAAAATAACTAATACTCTAAGAACTAAAGATAAGGGAAGAATACTTACAGTGAGAGGGGAAACAACGCCAAAATAAAGCACCTGAATCACGAAGGGAAGCGGCCAGGGGCGCACTCACTGAGAAAGGGACGAAGCACCGGGAGGAAGCTCAAACACCAGCACCAGGGGGAGGCCACACTCCGGATCAGGCGAAGCGCGGAGGGAGAGGCAAAGCACAGAGGATGAAACCAAGCAAACCGGAAGCAGACACTGGCCCCAAGCAACCAGGAAGCAGGCGCGGAGAGAGGCGAGAACCGGCCTCAGACGAGGGAGAGAGAGAGAGGGGTCAGGAGGAAGGACGGGAAGGGGCAAACTCGAGGGGAGCAAAGAAAAGGGGGAGGAAGAGGACAACGATGGTTGAAATCAGGAGGGGGAAAGAGGGGCCACTAGGGGGGTCGGGAGAGGGGCACCACAGGGGAAACGGAGAAAAGGGTGTGGAGAGGATGCTGAGAGGAACACAATTTGAGAAGGAGAGGGGGGGGAAGGAAGCTCAAGGATGGCGAATCTGAGGGAGGCAGCAGGGAGGAGGAAGAGAGAGAGAGAAATCGCCTAAATCGCCTAAGCCCGTTTTTTTTTTTTTTTTTTTATTCTAGGAAATTTTAAGAAGCAAATATACACTCATACAGTCATAATTTATCTAATTGAGTATACTAAACAAATATTCAGTCATCTGTTTCTTTTTATAAATCCCAGTCATTTGTTTGAATTGTGCACCATATCATGCTTATCTTATGTTGAAAAGCTTTTGAGAGTGATTATCTTTAAACTAAAACGATATGACTACTTTACTTGCATCATGGGGAGGTTTTTTTTCCCCTCAGCTTTATTGTTATTGTTATTGTATTATTATGAGTGATAATAATATAAATCGCAGCAAATCAGGGACGTACGATTTCAGCATAGATCATAAAACTTCTATAGACAGATTAATCATAACGGATCTCTTTAATAGGTCCCGGCCTTCTTTAGGCTCCTCTACAAGAGGTGAGCCGCTTTTTAAGCCCACTAAAAGTGTTAGAGTAGGCCCACTAAGAGAGACACCCAACCCATAAGGACTGTTAGTTAAATCTCTTATCTCCAAACAAGAGAGCTTATCTCTTGAGGAGGTGATTCGAAAAGAAGATAAGGAATTCATAATCGATCTAATGGATTCATATCAATCTTATGTACTATTTCTCAGACCTATAAATATCTTCCTCCATCTTCAGTCAGAAGGTAACTGACAATTTCTCTCTTGAACTCCCTTATTCTCTATGGTTCTAACTTGAGCATAGGACGGTCTTTCGCCGAGGCCATCTCTGGTGTTTTAGGCTTTTTTTAGGTCCATCGGCCACGTCAACAACCATCGGATTCAGATCACAGTGTTCAATCAACGATCTAAATCCACTCTCAGGAGCTCTAACCACTTTTTAAGGCAATGATCAAAAGTCAGATCTTTAGTAGTTTCCATCAAATATAAACTCCCTATTTGTTTTCTCTCACACCAAAATAAGCAGCAACAATGTGATTCTCTCTTTTTGTTTACTCCTGATTTCTCAGATAAAGATGTCCGGTACTGCTCCTAAAGATCACAATATACTACCAGTTTCCAGCTTAGAAAAAACCAGTGACAGCTCTAGCAAAGGAAATTTCCCAAAGCCTGATATTGAGCATACTAGTGAAATACCTGAAAGGAATCAGAACAAAATTGTTGTCCCCTCGCACTACAAACCCGCAACGGCTATCCCGACGTTTTTTTGCTAGGACCGCTGGGATAGCTAAGGGGGAGTTTTATTTCTTTTTGAAAATCCACTCTCTATCCCTGCGTGTGCAAGAAATGCCGGGAAAGGTTAGGTTTATGACGACATTTTTAGTGTATACGTCGGGACAACACTCATATATCGCAGGATTTGCTGTTTAAACTTTTTAGAAAATTAATTAAATATCTATCCCGGCATTTTTACGTATAAACGTCAGGGTAGGTGATTACTATAACGGCGTTTACCACACACGCCGACATAGCCATCGTATATCGTGGGAATAGTTGTTTTAAATTTTTGTTTTAATAAATTAAATGTCAGTGCCGTCGTTTTTTGTTAAACACCGGTATAGTCTTTGTAAAATATTTTTACTTATATTTTTATAAATATTTTTATATTTTAATATATATATTTCATAATATTTTATATGTAGAAAGCACAAAATTTGGTTATCTAATATTATTGTGCAGAATAAAAACTATTTTAATTTTATATAATGAATTAATTACCATTAAAGAACATGTGCAATATTACTCTATATAAGACATTATTTATCAAATATCTATTCTTCCCTTTTGATTAAGTATTTTATATCATATCTCATTACTAATATAAAATGTGTCATACATATATTTATCATATCTCATTACTAATATAGAATGTGTCATACGTACATTTATCATATCTCATTATGTAATTGTACTTTTTAAAAATTAGTTACAATACATAATAGTTTTTATGTTAGTATTACCTACCAATATAGAGAATAAGCTTGACCGTATTTTGCGATCGGCTAGTTTTCACCATAAATAAGCTAATGCAACTTGTAGAACTGATTTCGACTCACTATTTGCAAGATACAGTTATATATCAGTTGCAACTTGATATTTTTATATTATAACTAAAAGAAAGCAACACGATTGAAAAGCGCACAATCAACATTCAAAAATGACGAAACTTTGTGCTAGACTATGATTCACCACACACAACCTAATGCAACTTGTAGAAGAGAGTTTCGACTTATGACTTGTAACATACAACCACGTATCACTTGCACGTCGTTTAATTTTTATTTTATAACTAAAAAAGAGTGAAACGAGTATAAAGCACACAAACGACCATCCTAGTTCCATGCCGCTTTTTTTTTTTACAAAGCCAAGCCCGAAGATCGACCATCATGCCCCCACGTTGTCGTTCGGATCTTTATCACTGTTTTCGTGTTGTCACAATGGTGATAATCTTTTTCTCTCTGTCAAACTCTATGCAAAAATAAAATTTTGAATTTGTTAATTTTAAAATTTTGAATTTATTATTTTTAGAAGAATAATTAAAGATTATAGAATTGTATAGTTTTTTTCAAATATATTGTGTTTTGTTCGATTGCAGATTTAGACTAGTTAATGAGTAGAACCGATAGAAGATAGTTCGGCTTTTAAAATAATAACGGCGTTTTAATACAAAACGTCGTTATAGCTGCAACATATCCCAGCGTTGATAGTTGAAATGTCGGGGTAGGTCAGGGTAAATTTTTCTAAAACCCCCGCCCCTTTTTCATCTCCCCCAAATTACTCTAACCTAGCTATCACCTCTCTATCTCCTTGCCGCTATCTCTCATCACCGACGACTCTCTCTCCTTCACCACTCAGTGACGTCGTTCCTCCTCACCTTTGCTTACCCCTCGCCGCACATCCTTGCCTCCTCTTATCCATAGCCGCCACACCACCCTCGACGCCTGCAAATCCTTCGCCTCCTCATATCCATCGCTGCCGCACCACCCTCGACGCCGCTCCTCCTCACCTTTGCTTACCCTTCGACGCACCTCCTTCGCCACCGATATCTGCCACTAGTGCTCTATCCCTCACCGACGCTCTTTTCCCTAATCGGAAAATTTCGATAAATATTCTTAATCTTGTTTATCATATTGCTAGGGTTTGTTAATATTGTTAGGTTTAGTAATATTACACTTGTGAGATTGGTTAATAATAGAATTGAGTTTGGAGTTTGGAGTTTGGATGAAGAAAATAAAATTAAGATTTTCGTCCGGAGATTGGATGAATAAAAGAACTTGAATAAAATAATTCAGATGAAGAATTAAACTTTAGATTATCCTGAATTTGATCCTGAACTTGAGTGGTAGTTTACATACATATATTATTGTTATTTATTGTGCCAGTCTGAATTCTTGAAATTAGGGTATTTATAACAATATGAAAATGTTAAAATTCACATAATATACACCAGATATTGGTTTTATTGTTCAAAAATTTTCAAGGTCTTTGGGAGTTTATTAGATGTAATGTACAGAACCTTAACAAAATCTTGTTTATTGTCACGGTATGAACGTTTTGTGTCACAATCTCCTCTGTATGTATTTGTTGGTAACAAATATGGATACAAGTTTCTTTACCTGATCAATATATGTATTTCCCTGTTAAGGCAGATACAGCATGATTTAACTCCATGTCCAGTTCATTTTAGGCCATAGATAAGATATCTATACGAATTTACTATTGTGTCAATTCTCATTTAATTTTTAATCCATGTTTTAATTAGAATGCTTATGGTTATGAAAATGCATGAATTGGTATAGCGGGATGTTTAATTGATGTAAATAACATGTCAACGCGAAGTACATTACTGTCCTGAAGGAACAATAAGCAAGGGTAATATTCCGAGTGAATATGGGCATACCGAATTATAATTATTTTCTTTGCAGATATGAAAACAAAATTTATCTATGATTAACATGTGAAAACAAAATTTATTTATAATTATTTTCTTTGTGCACACTTCTTGATCAACTGAAATTGGAGACATGCGAATCGAGCAGTTGAGCAAATCAAGTTAATTCATTGCAAGCAGATTGAAATCACAGTGAGCCATCTTCTCTTCTCAAATTGGATGTGATTAAAACTTCATCGAAATATGTCACAACTGTTAATTAGATATACTTAAGCTTTAACTAATTATAATTAATGGTATATTGTGATAATTTGTGATATTTATAAATTTATTTCAAATAACTTATCTGCATTTAATGATTTTACTGTACATATATTCTTAAATATTCATTGTTTTCATATATGTTTTCCTAATTATCAATTTTTTATGTCATTGTCTTAATTTAGTGATTTATCTCAATTTCATATTTTTTCTTAATTTTCTGTAAACAGATGACAGATGGCGAGAACAGAGAGGAAGGTTGTCCCGATTAGGCATGAAGCGAAGATAGATCCTCCAAGCATGAAATAGCATGAGATATTCGACTGAGCAACCTACAAGATAAAGTGGAGGGGCGGCGCATACAGATGCCACTACAGCTGACGTGGGTGAGTGTAGCACACCCACCACCGTGAGGAGGAGAGGACCGACCAAGACAAAGGAGATATGGAAGCTCCAGAATGATCAGAAGATGTTGATGAGCATCAACAGCGTTGGTCAACCGATTGGAGAAGTTGAGAGCAAGCTCGGTAAATTCTGTGGGGGTAGTGGTAAGAAATCCCTGCATGCTTCCCTTGAGATACGAAACTTGGTCAAAAGTTCCAAAAATGACCAAGGCAGAAGCTATCTCTGCTATTAAGGTATAATACAAATAATATATATATTAATAATCTTGAAATAGTATATAATGGTATATAAACATTTCATATAGACCCCATTGTTGACAGTTTCATATAGACTACTCACCTAGATTAAAATGATTTAGCCCTTTACTTTATTAATAAGTGATCCATTGACATAATGATCATACACAAGAAAATATAGTAATGTCGAAGATTTATTGCTTGAGAGTTTATTTAGAAGGACTTCACCAAAGACTTGATAGCAGTTAACACAAATGAGCATATAAAATACTGCATTACTGGTGGCATTAGTTTTAAAGAATATGTTCAGTTTTACATCCATAATGTGAGCTGTTACGATTTGATTGTTTGAAGAATGCGCTGCTGATATCCATAATGTAGAAAAGGGAAAGTCTTGCATTTTAAATCTGAGTATAAGGCATATCTGAATAAACTTGCACCTGTGAATGTAGAAAGGGAAAGACTTGCATTTTAATGCGGAGAGTACAAGGCATATCTGCATAAACTTGCACTATCTTTATTAATCAGCTAGAAAGTAAAAGGAGTGATTTAATCAAAATTTTGTCCCCAACTCTTCTTATTGATCCACTACAATGTAGGCACAGTTTGCAATGACAACTTCTTAATTTAGTGATTCAACTGAGGTGAAGCCTCCACCTTCTATAACCTACTATATATACCACACAATCATTCTTCACAATATTATACCTAGTATTGACCATTGCGAGAGAAATGGTCATTGTGCACCCCGTAATAACGCTCACCCTCATTCTAGTGCATTAGATACAATTTGAGCTCTTGGAAACCTAATCGGCAATTATTCGAGTTAGGAATTATATAATTAAGCCCAATTAACTTACCATCCATAAGCTGAGTAGCGTGAGTTCACCCTGTTAATAGTTAGTGCATTCCTTCATATCGCATTTGATATACCTAACTTACTACTAAGATGGTTTTCACCCAATTAATGGTCTTCTTTTACATTTTAACTATGATGCATTGGTTAGTCAAAGTGCATTCGTTCAATATAAGATCTACTTGGGATATGTTATGTCCGTGAAAATATGAAAATTGATCACCCTTTTATAGCAAATGCTTCATTTGATAATTTCATAGTTAATCAGTCATGTATCCCCATACAAAAGGCATTCCGTGCAAGATTTATGATGTACATGAGATCATAATAGTAAGTCAAAGTCAAACCACAGCGAGCATTATCAACTAAAATGATCAAGATCTGCTAAGCATAAACTAGCTGCGACAGAATATAAGGTACAAAGACATCAAAACTCTCTTATATCTTGCATTTTCAACTGTATAGTCCACATTTACATTGATAGCCATAGTATATCATATCTAATTACCATCACAGAATCAATCTAAGTAAATAAAACCAATCACGTGCATAAAATAAGAAATGATATTTTATTGGCTATCACTGGAATAAAACAATGCATTACTTACGATTTTTAGTATATCAAACTATCCTTATTAGCTTGATAGCTATTCAACCTATCTGCAGGGCCGGCCCTGGTCCAGGGCTAGCTGGGCGACCGCCCAGGGCCCACTTCAGGGGAGGGGCCCAATTTTTTAACAATATAATAGATTAATGGTCTTATAATTACTATAATGGATTAATGAGTTTGTAATTAATTTTTAGGAGATGACCCAATTTAGTAAATCTCTCTTTTCCAATGTCACTTCAACTACAATTTTTTTTTCTAGCCTCTTCATCTTCTTCAAATTCTCTCACTCTCACTCACTCTGTCTCTCTCCTTTCGGCATCTTCAGATCTTCAAATTGTCAGTTGAGAATTTTCGTTTGTTTCTTTTACAGAGTTTTTTTCTTAACAGGAGCTGTAGTTGGAGTTGTAGTCATGGTGTCTCGGGTATCAGAGGCATAGTTGGAGTTCGTCTTCTTAGCAGGACTGCAGGAGTTGTTGGTCTTCTTAGCACTACTCTGGTAGTTCAGCTCTCTCATATCGTTTTTTTTTAATTAATAGAATTGAGAATCTCTCTTGTGGATTTAGGAGGTACTGAGGTAGAAATCACTCCAACAATAGTATTATTGATTGATTTTATTGTTAGGCAAGTTTAGTGACCAACTGAAATTTGAAGCTTATTTATATGATAAGCTTGATTCCTAGACCCTCTCCTTATATTTTAGATAAGATGTGATTGATTTTTTTTTTTTAAATTTTTATTTTTATTTTTATTTTTATTTTTTTTGCAGGTGCAAGAGTCACTGTCACTATGCTTAATGAAAAATATGGAGTATTTGGTGTCATAAAGCATAACAAAGTTAATCTTTATTTTTCTAGGTATTGTTTTTATGTCCCCTGCCGTTATATTATATTTTATTAATATATATAAAAATACATGTGTCTATAAAGGGCCTAAAAAAAAATTTCGCCCAGGGCCTCAAATACCTCAGGACCGGCCCTGCCTATCTGCTTGTATCTGTATTTTAGTTTTCTATTGTATTCGTATTTGTTAATATATAAATCATTAATTAATGTTATTTTGTAGCAAAAATTTTGTTACCCTGATGTTGTTGACGGATGGGTGGATAAATCGGTCTCTAAGAATTGGAGGGACCACAAGAGCTTCCTTAAAGGGAAGTAATAAGAGTACTGAAGCCGAAAATGTGAGGGAGGTTCCCGTAGGTGTGATGACACAAGATTATAATTTACTTGTCAATTATTAGAGAAGTGAAACGGGAAAGGTATATACTAATGCAACTTCCAATCTTTTGTATTAATTTATGACATATTTTATTGATGTTGCTGATCATAATTATAAACAGAGAAAGGCTGATATCAGTGTAAAAAGCCGAAAGATGTTGAAACTGAAGCACACTGCTGGGAACTCCAGTTTTGTCGTAGTTCGAGATGAGCTGGTAAATTATGCTTCATTTTATTTGAAGTCTTTTATTATAGTCATATTCAGTCCAATATAAAGGACACCTCACAAAAGCTTTTTCAAGTTATTTCTATTATAATAGTTATATATGTATGCATTTCAAGTTATTTCGTATTGGTGGAATACATGTGCATTTCAAGCATAATATACTCAGGTATATAGACATCTATTTCAATCGGTGATAAGATTAATAAATTTCAAATTTATAACTAAGACATCTACTTCATTTGAAGTTAATACTATATCTTATATATAGGAAGCATCAAATGAAGGAGAAAACATTAGCGAGGTCGAATTTTTTGAAACTACCCACACGGATAAGGATGAAAAATTTAGGGATGACGTTGCAGCCAATATAATGGTAAATATGAAGCTTTTAAATTAATTTTAATTTGGTATTTAATTTTTCTTTAATAAAATAAAATTATGAAATTAAAGTTGCCTTTAGTATCTTTTGCAGAGGGATGCCAAAGCGAAGATTATGGGTAGGTCATCTTCTTCTTTTGCCAATCCATTGATGCTCCAGCATGAAGTTCTCTTCGAATTGAGGGGGAGAAAGCATCCCAGTTGTGTGCGTGAGATGGGTTTAAGACCGCACCCACCGGCGTCTTCAGTCCTCGTGCATGTTCTTCCTATTGGAAATAGTTTTGGCATATTTTTCAGGCCGAATTCCGGTGGGCACCGGCCACCAGCGACGCCGGAAATTGATTGGATTATGTTCCTCTCGTTGAGTACTATTTCGTTATGTACTCACTTGCCAAAAACGGTTTCCGTATGAATGAGAAATGTGGGTCTAAAGTTGGGTACTCGAAATATACTAACTTGGGCAGTTGGAATGGATAGCCCCACATCGAAAGATAGAACATATTTTCTCTAGTATATAAGCTAAAGAAATGGACTAAAGGGCGTCGCCCTGGGGTTACCATCAACATGTAGTGGAGAGAGGACCTAACCAAAATAACAAACACACACACACGCGCTTGGCTCGGCCCCGGCCTCGGCTCCGGCTTCGGCTTCGGTTTCGGCTTGGCTGGGCTTGGTCTGGTCTGGTCTGGTTTAGCTCTGGCCTATATTTTTTTTGTCCCGCTCCAAAAAATTTCTCCAGTTACTGTTGAGGCTTTTTAAATTCTGTAACTAGTACCATTACTCTGTAACTGCAGAGTAATGGCTCATCAGTTATGTTTTTGAACCATTACTCTGTTGTTATAGAGTAAAGGACCCTTCAGTTACTCCCCTTCTCCTATAAGACTAGTACTTTTTGTCTGCTAGTACACAGAGTTTTCAAATCTCCTTCTTCTTCTTCTTCCTCTGAGTCAGAGTCTGAGAGTACAACACAGCTACTGGTTCGCTAAGATCTCTGAAGCTAGGGTGCTACTATTCAGGAAAATGTAATACAGTTGTATCCTGGGAGGCAATTCGTCAACCACCGTCACACTATGGGGCGAATTTTGCTTTAAGGACAGAGATCTTAATCTCGACTCTGTATTAAAGTTCTGATTTGTTCTTTTATTTCCTGTAATTGTATTTCTTTGCAAATATTGTTAGCAATTTCCTACTTTATGAAATTCAAGTTCTAACAATCTTAAAGCAAATTTTTTTCTCTGTTCTAACAGTTTTTGTGAAGATCATTTACAGGTATTGTTATTATTTCAGAAAAACAAAACAACTAACAGTTCTATTTCAACTGTTTCAGTACATGGAAAACACACAAAACGATAATGTCAGTGGACTTATTAGTGAATAAATACCAGTGATCCAAAATGTGACTGCACAAACGGTTGCGACACAAACGGTCGTTCTGCCCACACATATAAATGTGGGAGAAAAAACCAGAAAAGTTCAATGGAACTGGATTCAAGAAGTGGCAAGAGAAGATGCAGTTCTACCTAACCACCTTGAAGCTGGACGGGTTTCTCACTGAATCTGCCCCTATGCTGGCACCTATGGATGCACACTCCGTTACTGCGGTTAATGAATGGACTCAGGGTGATTATCTCTACAGAAACTATATCCTGAACGGCTTGGTAGACCTGCTCTATAATGTCTACTATGTCTTCAAGACTTCCAAACTTCTGTGGGGATCTCTGGAGAAGAAGTACAAAACAGAAGATGCAGGCTCCAAGAAGTTTGTAGTTGGCAAATTTCTGGATTACAAGATGGTCAAGACAGTTGTGAGTCAAATTCACGAACTGCATGTGATAATGCACGAAATCGCTGCAGTGAACATGACGCTGTGTGAACCATTTCAGGTTGCAGCATTCATTTAGAGGCTTCCACCTGGATGGAAGAACTTCAAGAACTACCTCAAGCACAAGCGAAAGGAGATGTTTCTTGAAGACCTCATTGTTTGGTTGCGGATCGAATAGGAAAATCGCAAGGCTGACAGGTCCTATGGAAATCAGTCCATAGAAAAGGCCAACACGGTGGAGCACGAACAGAAGGGCAAAAAGAGAATGTTCTTGCCACAGGCCTCGAACAAAAAACCTGCCGCAAAGAGGTTTACTAGAAAATGCCACAAGTGTGGTAAGCTAAGGCACAAAATCTCTAAATGCCGTAGTAAGGACAACAACTGTGCTGGAACTGGATAGGCTAAAGGGAATAACAAATTCCATTCACACATAGCTGAGCACTTGTCCACTGGTCTCTCTGACTTGGACCTTTGTGCTGTTGTATCAGAAGTAAATTTGGTGGGAAGAAATCCTCCTGAGTGGTGGTACGATACTGGGGCCACCAAGCACATCTGCTCGGACAAAGAGATATTCACCTCAAACCAGAAGTGCAATAAGGATGAACAGTTGTTCATGGGTAATTCTTCCACCTCCAAGATTGAAGGAACAGTGAAGATAGTGCTGAAGATGACTTCAGGCAAGGAACTAACACTCACCAATGTGTTGCACGTTCCAGATATTAGAAAGAACTTGGTCTCGGGATCTTTGCTAAGCAAGAATGGATTTAGGGTCGTTCTTGCTTCTGATAATTTTGTACTTTCTAAGAATGAGGTGTACTTGGAAAAAGGGTATGTAAAGGACGGACTGTTCAAATTTAATGTAATGACAATCATCCCAAAATCTGTTGTTCCTGTTGTTATCAAAATTAATGAAATTGCTCTTGCTGCTTATGTTGTTGAGTCTTCTTCTATTTGGCATGAAAGACTAGGCCATATTAATTTCAATTCTATGCATAGATTAATTAACATGAATTTACTACCAAAATTTAAGGTAGACAACTGCGAAAAATGTGAAGTTTGCACAGAGGTCAAACTCACTAAAACTCCATCACATTCTGTAGAAAGAAACACAAGAAATACTGAAACTCTAGGTCTAATTCACACAATCTGTGTGATTTAAAATATGTGCAGACCAGGGGCGGCAAAAAGTACTTTGTGACATTCATAAACGATTGCACAAAATTCTGTTATGTATACTTGTTACATAGCAAAAATGCGGCATTGGATAAATGTCACGTCCCGCTTCCCAAAAAGAATACGGAATACGGATACGTAATAAAAGCCCAGCGAATGATTATCATCATCCATAAGCTGTTTAGGAATCTTTACAACATAACACAGGAATAATCAGAGTCGAAAGCAAAAGATATAACCAGGTATGCATAATTGAAACAAGATACCAACAGGAATTACTTGAAACCAAATATAATAATCTCAAATAATCAAATTCTGAACAAGTCAAATATCCTGGGTCACACCACCCAAATACAAAATAATTATTCAAGTCACCAAGTACATTTTATTCAAGTTCAAGCAACAAATAATAATAATAAAGCAGAAAATTCAGCACTAGTACATCATCTCGCCAATACCATCTGGCAGTTGACCATCCTAATCTGCAATTAGTAAATTTGTTGGAGAAGGAAAAAGAAAACAAGTATCCGTCAATTGCAAGTTACGAGCCACTTATAATGTAGGATACAAGTACATGAGATAGGAAATTCTAAGTAACAGGCCTAGCATGGTATAAGTGTGTCAACAGAATTATAATATCTAGCATGAATCAGGAAAATAGAAACAAGTAGTGTGGTATACTAACAGGTACAGGTAACATGTATCAAGTGTCAAGTAAACAGGTAAACATATAACAGGTATCAGGTAACAGGCGTACAGGTAAACAGGTAATCATGTAACATGTATCAGGTAACAGGTATACAGGTAAACAGGTAACAGGTTATATCAAGTCTTGTATTATTACTAACTAGGTAGCACTTCATGTGCCATCCTTTTATCACATGCTTGCACTACAAGGAATTTTACATATAGTGACAGCAAAAATCCGTGGGTAAAAGGCGAAAAACCGTAGGTATGGCCCGTAAAACCTATACCAACGGACATATTTTTTCGTCGTTTTTAATTAGGTATACCCACGGCAAAATGTCGTCACTATAGCCTATAGCAACGGTTTTTTCACCCGTTGGACAAAACCTTGGTGTTATACCCACGGTTTCGTATCCGTTGGTATAGGTTTTAAAGACACATTTTGCTTTCCTATACCTACGGTTGAAGCTCCATTGCTATAGGTTTTAGCGATGGTTTTCGCATCTAATTATTTGAATATATACCCATCGCTCTATACACAATTTTTTCTTATTAATTACGCTTATGATAATTTAATATTTTCTTTTATAATATTAATTCAATTATAAACCAAATACACAATGAAATAAATACATGTGTTTATGAAACAAAATTAAATAAAATTAAACTTCAATCATATTAAAAATTAATGAAGTATTACAAGCATGTCAAATTCAAATTACAAAATAGTTAAAATGTCAACCTAAGAGTACCATACTGACATATAATAAGCATATAAAGTCTTATAACAATCTCATCCACTTAATTTCGAGGTTTGCTCCATCAACAGAAAATTAGCTTCCATTGCCAATAAATAGTGTACATCTACAACTCGCTAATAAATAACTCCGATCTACAATGCTGACTGGAAAATCATCTCAGCAAGTTCCTGTACCATCAAAAATTTAAAGGAATAGTTATTAGGCACATTCAGCGAAGGGTAATAAAGAAAACTTGTTCGGCACAGGGCAAATCTCAAAACTATTTTACCATCAATCTACGAAAAAGAAAACCATGTAACATATTAGGAAATAAATCATTAATGAGAGTAAGTATAAACTTTTAAAAATAAACTTACTTCTAACGTATTAAAGATGGTTTTAGCAGCGTGGCGGAAAACCGTTTCAGCATAACCTCCCGAGCTTCCAGAAACCCCATAAAGACGCCCTTCTTCATTAACATTAGTTAACCTACAATAAATAAAACACAATAAAGTTTTTCATTGATGTCTACATCACCAATATAGGATGATAGTTTACGGTTTTGCTCAAGCACATTTCCACTATAAATTGAATCTCCATATATTAAAAAAGCAAAGTTACTTCCTGTAGAAGTGAAAATGAAAGAGAGGGGGGGGGGGGGGGGGGGGGGGGGGTTACAAAGTACCCTCTATTACAGGCATAGGGGCACATGTAAGTGAATTAGCACTGGATATCCTTATTCAGTTTAGACAAAACATTGGCTTAATGACCTGCTTAAAAGGAAATACAGGAAAAACGACAAACGAAGGAGATAACTTCCTCTTCGACACCATTCTTCACATGAACTGCCTGAAAGCCAAGTTTAGCTTCTTCACAATATCCTTCACAGTCATGGAAAATCCCTCCTCAATCTGCAATAATTAAAAAGGAATATTATACCCTAAATTCAGCAGTTTCAATCCATTAATTCGAGCTAACTGACAATTTTGAACTGAGGGTATGCACATCCATTACCTTACGTGATTGTCCCATTTAACATAAACTTTATTTAGTGTAATTCTTCCAGTTAGAAAACACATAACGGCTAAGATATGACGTTAAATCAACATAAAAGTAATTCCTCCAAGATAAAAGAATATTATATAACGGTAGTACTTACATAGATAAAATGGCAAGTCTGGTTGAGCAACTACTATCATAAGAAGATCCACTAAACTTTGGATTTTCTCTGATGGGTGAAACGTAATCTGGAGAACATAACTGTCAGGGAAGCGGACCCTAATAACAGCCTGAAAAAAAATGCAACAATAACAATTTAGCATTATAGGTTACAGTAGAAAAATGAAGAAGTAAAAGATACAAAACAATATGTTATATATGAATTATTCCAGCCGCACCCAAACAAAGAATGCAAATAAGAAGAATGGGCAACAGCCAGCTGGGCTAGGATAGGCTACCAACATTTACAAATAAGAAGAATGCAAAGAAGCACTGGCTGCAAGTCCCACTAAACAACAACCTTACACTGCTAAAATTTGGTTGCAAATCCCACTCAAATTGTATGCTACTTATGCTAAATAGACATTTATCCTGTATAATTTGGAAAAGAAAGGGCATCACCTTAGCAATACTGTCCGAATCTGCAGAGCTGGACTCCATTTATCTTTAAGTATATCAAGGCATATCCTACCAAGCTGCAACATAACCTGGAGTTGGCAAGGAACATTTTTTATGCATAAACAAGATTACAGAGGATATAAAAAAATATATATTACCTTGTCAATGTTGGGATGGTAGATTTTTGTAAGAAATCTAACCTGTTTCAATGAATTGAAATAAAGGTCTCTTGTTGTTGGATCGTGTTAATTTTTTTAAGGAGAAACTGAAGAGTGAGGAGTTTAGTCAACAATTCAGCACAAGGTGTAAACTCAACTGTTACAATATAGCTCAGGGGACTTCAAACAGATAAAGCAGGCCTGGCTATCTTGATAATAACTAAAACGACCATGGGGACAAAAAAGGAGATCACACACAGATGTTGGTGCACTTCGAGGGGAGGAAAAATCCTGCTACACTACTAACTGGTTTACAAGTTTACTTCATGCAGTAATAAATCCCACATCCAAGGGCACATTATTGAAACTGTACGCTGCTTTAGCCTTTGCAACTATGTCCTATTGACATTTACTTGTATACTTGCTTTGGCAAAAAGTACTAAAGAATAATACAAATATTATAAGATCAACCAATAGTCTTTTCACATCAAAAAACCTAACCAGTATGTTAGCCTTATCAATAAAAAGAAGGTGAAATATACAAGTGGTAGCTAGCCTTCAGGATTAAAGGTTGTCTTCTCTTATTTGCAATGTGAACAGCGTGCATACATGTTGTAATTTCATTAAGCAGGAAACAGGTGAAGGACTTGTCCTAGTTTGATTACATGGTCTACATTGTAATATTTAAAACAGGACATCCCTCAGTGCTACAGATTCAACAAAGATGAGATAGCTGTGACACAGTGGTCATACAAGATACATTAAATTACATAGACCAGGTGCACAGACTGCTATCTAGAAGCATTAACATTTCAAAAAATAATGGCTGAAAGTATGCATAGTTTGTAACGCTGAGAACAGTTATGTATCATGTTTACACCATTTTAAGTGTATTATTCTACAATCTGCACGCATCTATCATTGATGTGTCTTAATAGGAGTGTTTGAATATCTTACATCAATAAGATTAGCAATGTCATAACAATAATGAAACTGACAATTGAGCACAAAATGGACAATAGATTTTCCTTAGTTTTATAATGGTCTACTCATGGACAACATTAAAATAGTGACATGTAACAATAATCAAATTCTTTATGACTGGAGGGCCACAACTAAAAAAATCTTTCATATCCTCACATTTAAGCAAGTGCATATTTCAATAGGTCTAAGCAACATAATGAGAAAAATAAGGACCACCCCTCCAAGATACTAAGATATAGTCATCCGTATAGCAGCTGACATAAGAAACATCCAAGTATCAAACCTATGTGCTTGCTTACTTTAAATCAATTTCTTGAAAGACTAAACAATATGCCACTAATCAAGATACATTCTAGAACTAGATACAAACAAAAGACAGAGTAACGGCCTACGTGTACAATAAAAATTGATGCTCCTACTATATCAAGATAGTTACAGAAAACTTTCAAATGAATTATTCCAGCCACAACCGTTGATGAGGGGTTTTGCTTGTTTAGTTCTTGAAGCATGGGCTGGTACAATGAGTAAAATGAATTGAACTTTCCATTTTTTTCATTCAAATCACTAACAACTAGCAAGTAGACTGAAGTATCATACACATAATAGAGTAGACAGGAATGGGTACAACACGGTGAATCAATTGTAAACATATCATACATAGGTAAGGACCAAATGTAATTAAGGAACATTAATACCAATAACTAACAATTTCTATTATTTCCAATTGGATATGACAATCTGTTACTAAAATTCCATTGCAAAATTTTATCCATAGTATATTTGGTTGTTGGGAAGGTTTGTGCATCCCCGCAAGTATCAGGTTGATGTTATCTCTAAACTGCAACGACACATGTTTTAAATGAAAATGCTACGGCAGTATTCACAAAAAAAGAAAATATTTCAGGTCCTAGTTAAATAGTTTGATAGAGAATAGTACTAACCAGCTGAGCAACAAGGAAAGCAGAAACCAGGAGAAGACCAGGGCGCTCAATGAAGAACCACCCACGAGATCAGGTAACAAAGATGAGGGCCTGGCTGACAATACTGACTTGAAGGTATAGAGCAGCCATCATTTCGTCCTGGCTATGTCTTAGTGATCTTACACCGAATTTGTCCTACAGAGGCATACAGGTAGGAGGTTGTAAAAGTCATCCAAATTTAGGTGATTAAATAGTTAATTTTCATATCACACTAATCACTTGTTGAAAGGAAGTTGTAGACACTAGGTAATACTCCCTGTAAGTATTGAGCATTATAATTCAAATGTTAATATAAAGTTAACAGATGCTTACAGAGAAGAACTCGGTTTCTTTCATAGCCCAGAAGAAGATAACACTCATCAGGGCCAAGTAACTCCCATAAACAATCCCAGTAGCAAAGATTTCTTTTAGCTTCCAACTGTCGGGCAAAGGAGATGGTTTCACTCTATCTTTCGATATGGTCATAATTGTACCTTTGGTTACAAAAAAAATAAAATGAGATACTACAAAATTTGAAGGGAAAATACAAATGGCATAGACCTCCATGCAGTAGTAAGTATACAAACCATCATTGAGGATTGCAATGATCAGAACCATGAAGGGAGAGAAATCAAACTTCCATATCAAAGCAATAAGCATAAATCCAAGCTACAAATATGATAAGTAACATAAGATTAGTATTGAAAGTTACAACAATTATGATAAGTTAAACAATTCTGCCCAATAAAGTATTAAGTACTTACTACAATATGAAGCAGCCGATGATATATAGTAGAATTGAACTTTCCATTCTTTCCCAGCTTCACGAAATCCATAATCGCATCCAAAGCCACATCCTAAAACAATTAACCAATCAATCAACCAATTAAAAATACACACATCCACTAAAATCAAAATCAAAAAATCCAGTTCCCCACTTACTTTAAGAGCGTCTTCGGACGTCGAATCCACGACAATCTCAATGAGCAGCTTCACAAACTCATTGAACCTCTCGCGAAGCCAGGCTCTGTAGACCAACTCGGGGTCCGTGCCCACCGAAGATTTGGGAGAGATGTCAGGAACTAGAGGGACCAAGAAGGACTGGAGGGAGATGAGGGCTTCGAGGGAGAGATGGAGAGGAGAAGACGAAGAAAGAACGGAGAGGAGGATGGGGAGGTTGTTGATGTGGGATCTTGAAGAGAGGAGCTGGTGGCCCAGGGAGATGGGGCGACGACAGCGGGAAGAGGGGGGCGACGGCAGCGGGAAGAGGCGACGGCAGTGGAAAGAGGGGGGCGATGGTAGCGGGAAGAGGCAACGGCAGTAGGGAAGAGGGGGGCGATGGCAGCGGGAAGAGGAGGATTTAGAGATTGGGTTTGGGGGAGAGAGGGATTTAGGAGTTTTAGAGGGATAAAATGAAATATTTTGGGGGGAAAAGAGAGGGAAAATGAAAAATTTTGGGGGAAAATAAATTATGGACTATACCCACAGTGTTTTATCTCATTTGTAGGTATATGATACCTATACCCACAGTTTTAGAGATCCGTCACTATAGGTATCCGTTGGTATATGGCAAATTTCTTGTAGTGTTGCTATATTCAAAACAGTTACATTTTTAGATTTCATAGTGGAGTCCATAGGGCAGTGTACTCAGTTACAGGAACAGGTATAACAGGAACAGGTAGAACCTAGTGGTTCTCTTCCGAGTACATCTTCCTGAGTGAAGTATGCAATCAGGTACAGGAAACAGGTATAACCTAGTGGTTATCTTCCGAGTACAACTTCCTATAGGGAAGCATTCATTCAGGTACAGGAAATAGGATCGTGAATCATGTAGCCATGAACACGTAATAGGCAGGCAGGACACATGTCCTCTTCTCAGTACACGTTTCTATATTTTCCACTGCTAGATCTTTCCCTTAACCCCGACTTGGTCATTTATTATTATCATCAGGCATGCATGTATGTGTCGCAAAACAAACCAAGGATAACAGGGTATAAACATGTATCAGGTTCAGGGTGCAAGATAAACAAGTACAGGTACAAGATAACACATAACAGGGTAAAAAAACTAGTTTTCTAATTCAGGACAACAAGACCGTGTTGTACAAAAACAGTGATTCCTGCCACTACAAACATCCAAATCTGGATCCGTCAAAGGATCTGGAAAATAGACTTTCACACGAATCCAGTGAGTATAATTAAGTCATATAGTAATTCACAACATCATAACTCAAAACAGATTTGAAACTGGAAAACATGTTCAGTCAGAAATCAGGAAAATAAATTCTCAGTCAGAAAAACCGCATCAAAACCTCTCAAATAAATTTACGAAAAATCTGGGGTATTACCCTATATGTCTAGAATCAAAATATAAAGTTTCATAATATTCCAGTAAAATTAGTTTAGTCATCAAAATAAGAAAACATCAAGAAACGATACTTTGGAAAATCTGGAATTCCCAACACTGCTGTACGAAAATTGGAATATCTCGCAAGCCGTGAAACGAAATCCAAATCCGCCCAAGGGAGGTGAAAATAGAAACGAAATCCAAATCCGCCCAAGGGAGGTGAAAATAGATAAAATAAAATAACTTTCATTTTTCACGGATATTTTTCATACAGTAAAAGGAAATGGAGTGAAAACATAATTCTCTACAGAACAATAGCCAAAATACAGCATGTATAGTTTTCATAGACGAGCATGAAACAACACATAAAACTCATCAATAAAATTCACCAAAATTCTGGGTAATCCCTAACTTGATAAAAAAATACTGACCAATGTTTTGGATCAAAATAATATATGTAGCATAGTTCTTTAAAATGATTTGTCATCAAAATTACCAAAAACAGAATCTGGAAAAGATCGACACCTCTGTAGTAAAATAGTCATAACTCAGTCATACGAAAACAAAATCAAGCAAGGTCAGAGGGGTTTGAAAATAGACGAAATTCTCTAAAACTCATATTTTATAACGAAATTAAGATACTAACTTCAAGACAGTCCAAAACAGCAAACAAAACAGATCAGCGACAAAATACAGATTTTTCTCTTTAAAAACAAAATCAACATAGTTTCAAGAAAATTGATTCGAACACACCCAAACATGAAATCGAGTCTACCAAGTGTCTAAACATCATAAATTAGGGTATCTAGCATGTCCACACCGAGTATTTCACATGGGTCTCAACAAAAAAATGAATTCTCACAAAAGTCTCACACACATGATCAAAATCAAGAATGGGTAAAACCTAAGTTAATTCATGTCCATATTGTGCCGTGAGGCAACTATAGTCAAGTTTTCAAAATAGAGACAAAACCCATCACGCATATCACAAACAAGAGTTGTCTCTAGACCCAACTACACTATAGGTGGTATTTTTGACTTGTATCAAACAAATAAATTGGAGTACAATTTACTTGCCTTAAATTGGAGAGGAAACGAACTCCAAGGGTAACGAGCAAAACCCACGAACGAAAATCCACGAATCAACGAATCCAAGTAACTAGAGCGAAAATCTCCACACGAACAAAAACTCCGAAAGCGAGAGAAATATAGTAGCTTGTGGCCACAAGGAAACACCAAGAGAGAGAGTCGAGGGGTTGAGTGGTGGTGTAAGGTGGTCGGGATGGCCAAGAGAAGGATCGGGAGTAAGGTGAAGGTGAAGGGGCTCGGGTTTGGGGTGTTGGGCTGCTCGGTTGGGTTACACAGCCGGAGAAGGGGGGTCGGCCTGGGCTCGGGTGAAGGCAGGCCGGAGGGGAGTAGGGGCTGGCGTCGGGTGCTGTGTGCAGCGGAAGGAGGGGAGGCCGGGATAGGAGGGGGATGAGTATTAGGGTTAGGGTTTAGGTGAGGGAGATTAGAGAGTATAAATATAAGGGGATTAGGGTTAAGAACACAAGTTGGGTTAATGGGTATTTGGGTTGTGGGTAATTAGGAGTAGTAATAGGATTATTTATTTGGGCTTCAAAATAGGATACAATTTGTATATGATATCAAATAGGATTGAGGATAAATAGGACAACCAAATCACTACCACCACAAACACCCACAAATAAAATAAAATAAAATAAAGAGAACGAGACCAAAATGAAGAAAGAACAAAATAATGAAGAACGAAACAAAAGAGACAATCATTCGAACACAAAGAGCTCAAAATGAAATAAAACGAATATCTATTAAAAACAACTCCAATATACGGTTCAGAAAAATCAAGAGAAAAATACACCAAACGAAAAAATACACTCCAAAAGTACACAAAATAAAAAACAGGCGTTACAATAAATTCAAGGAATATAAGCTTGAGATTGAGAATCAACTTGGTAAAATGATTAAAATCGTTAGAAGTGACAGAGGAGGAGAATATGATGCACTATTTAATATGTTCTGCTCTGAACATGGAATAGTTTATCAGACAACAGCTCCTTAGTCACCTGAATCAAACAGTATTGCCGAGCACAAGAACCAAACTCTATAGAAAATGATGAATGACTTGTTGTTGAATTCTGGGTTACCCCAAAACATGTGGGGAAAAGCGTTGCTGACTGCCAACTATATTCTCAATAAAATACCTCACAAGAAAACTGGCAAGATACCATATGAACTGTGGAAAGGTAATGTACCTTCGTATAAATACTTTAAAGTGTGGGAGTGTCTAGCAAAAGTGACAGTACCTAATCCAAAACAGGTCACAATAGGACCTAAGACCATTGATTGCATATTCATAGGCTATGCATACAACAGTAGTGCATATCGGTTCTTGGTATATAAATCGGATATACAGGATATCCATGTGAATACAATAATGGAATCAAGGAATGCTTCCTTCTTTGAACACGTATTTCCGTGCAAGAATACTACGTATCCAAACGTACACGTCAGCAAGAGAGTACAAGTACCTCGGTCGATGAACCAGGAGATGATAATGATGAACCTAGACGAAGTAAACGGGCTAGAACATCAAAATCATTTGGTCATGACTTTGTAACAGCCTTTCTGTTAGAGAATAAGCCCAGAACATTCAAGAAAGCTATGTCTACGTCTGATGCTCCTATGAGGAAGGAAGCAATCAAAAGTGAAATAGACTCCATTATGCAAAATCATACATAGGAGTTGGTCGATTTACCTTCTAGGTGTAAAGTTCTAGGATGCAAATAGATTTTCAAACAAAAATTGAAACCAGATGGTTCAATAAAGAAACATAAGGCGAGACTTGTAGTACAAGAATTTAGGAAAAATGAAAGCCTAGACTTCTTTGATACATATTCTCCGGTCACAAGAATAACTTCCATAAGAATGCTGATAGCTATCACAACTCTACGTAACCTCGAAATACATCAAATGGATGTCAAAACAGCATTTCTAAATGGGGATTTAGAAGAAGAAATATACATAAAACAATCTGAGGGTTACATAGTTCCTCAACAGGAAAACAAGATGTGCAGGCTTGTAAAATTCTTGTACGGACTGAAACAAGCTCCAAAGCAGTGGCATGCAAATTTTGACAATGTTATGATGTCGAATGGTTTCAAAATAAATGAATGTGATAAATGAATCTACATCAAAGATACTTCAAATGGATACATTCTGGTGTGTCTGTATGTAGATGACATTCTCAATATTGGTAGCAATAATGATATTATCAAACAAACTAAGAACATACTTATTGGTAAGTTTGATATGAAAGATTTGGAAATTGCAGATGTCATATTAGGAATCAAAGTTTCCAGGATGTCTGAGGAAATTACTCTGTCTCAAGCTCATTACGCTGAGAAAGTACTTAAAAGATTCAAGAATTACTCCAATGGGACTGCCAAAAGTACTATGGATCCCAGTCTTCACTTGTTCAAAAACACGTGTGACAGCATATCACAATTGGAATATGCACGTGTAATCGGTAGTCTGATGTACCTAATAAGTTGTACAAGACTGGACTTGGCACATTCAGTAAATGTACTGAGCTGCTACACAAGTAATCCAGGACGAAGTCACTGGAAAGGAATAACTAGAGTATTGAACTATTTGCGACATACTGAGAGTTATGGGTTGCATTACACCAGATATCCAGTAGTATTAGAAGGCTACAGTGATGCCAATTGGATATCAGACTCCAAGAACTCGAAATCCACAAGTAGGTATGTCTTCACTCTTGGTGGTGCAGTTGTGTCATGGAAATCCTGTAAACAAACGTTACTGGCCAGATCCACCATGGAATCTGAGTTTATTGCTTTAGACAAAGTGGCAGAAAAAGCAGAGTGGCTTCGAAACTTTTTAGAGGATATTTCCATGTAGAAAAAACCAGTGCTTGCTATATGTGTATACTGTGATAGCCAATCGGCTATAGTAAGGGCACTGAGTTGTATGTATAATGGTAAGTCTCGTCATATCAGAAGGCGACACAAAACCATTAGACAACTGCTCTCTAATAGAATAATCTCTATAGAGTATATAAAATCAGTCGACAACCTAGTAGATCCATTTACTAAAGGTTTGTCACGAGAGCAAGTTGTGAGATCATCAAGAGGAATGGGTTTAAAGCCTATGACGAAAGAGGATACTTGATGGAAACCCTACCTAGAAATTGGAGATCCCAAGATCTAGGTTCAAGGGGACAACTAAATCTTGTTGAATAGACGTGAGTACTGAGAGATTAAAATCTCGTACCCACTCTTAGGATGATAAAACAATGTTGCCTACAAAGAGTTAGGATAAGCTTGGCTTTTAATGATTCCTATAGCTTTGAAATCAAAGTGGGGGTATGGCAGAATACTCTTTATGGGCAATCACCTTGTGAGTGTGAAATGGGGCCGTTTCTAGGAGAATGAAGACAGGCTACATTCTCCAAGTTCACTCATGATTAACCAGGGTTGTTCAAGGCCAAAATGAACACAATAAGAGAACCTAGTTCTGTGAGGAGATGAAACTATGTGATAGTTATTGTCTAGGTTCATATCAAAGTCCGGGTAGTTCAAGACATCATGTTCACTACCTGGTCAAGTGAATCCGATGGCTATTCACTAAGGGTGGTTCAAAGTTGAAAAATTACTACCATTCCTGATGCAGTTATTTTTCGATCGTGTCTGGATTACATAGTCTGATCATTTCTATTCACGTGGGGGATTGTTGGAAATAGTTTTGGCATATTTTTCGGACCGAATTCCGGTGGGCTCCGGCCACCGGCGGTGCCGAAAATTGATTTGATTATGTTCCTCTCATCGAGTACTATTCCGTAATGTACTCACTTGCCAAAAACGGTTTCCATATGAATGAGAAATATAGGTCCAAAGTTGGGTACTCGAAATGTACTAACTTGGACAGTTGGAATGGATAGTTCCACATCGGAAGATGGGAAAGATTTTTTCTAGTATATAAACTAAAGAAATTGACTAAAGGGCGTAGCCCTGGGGTTACCACTAACGTGTAGTGGAGAGAGGACCTAGACAAAATAATAAACACACGCGCGCGCCCGGCCCCGGCTCGGCTCGGTCTGGTCTGGTTTGGTCTGGCCTATATTTTTTTTTGCCCTGCTCCAAAAAATTTTCCTAGTTACTGTTGAGGCTTTTCAAATTTTGTAACTGGTAACATTACTCTGTAACAGTAGAGTGATGGCTCATCAGTTACGTTTTTGAACCATTACTCTGCTATTATAGAGTAATAGATCATTTCTTTGCTGTTACAGAGTAATGGACCATTCAGTTACTCCCCTTCTCCTATAAGACCAATACTTTTTGTCTGCCAGTACACAGAGTTTTCAAATCTCCTTCTTCTTCTTCTTCCTCTGAGTCAGAGTCTGAGAGTACAACACAGCTACCAGTTCGCTGAGATCTCTGAAGCTAGGGTGCTGCTCTTCAGGGAAAGGTAATACAATTGTATCCTGGGAGGCAATTCGTCAACCACCGTCACACTACGGAGCAAATTTTGCTTTAAGGACAGAGATCTTAATCTCTACTCTGTATTAAAGTTCTGATTTGTTCTTTTATTTCCTGTAATTGTATTTCTTCACAAATATTGTTAGCAATTTCCTACTTTATGAAATTCAAGTTCTAACACTTCCTGTGGGGCCACAAAGGACGATGTGTTGACTCTTAGTTTGGTGTGCACAAAATGTGTCTATAAATACTAATAAGATTAAATTGAGTTGTTCAGATTTTCAAGATCAAATAAAATCAATAGGAGATCCAAGAGAGAATCAAGAATATTCAAAGAAGGAAAGTAATAAAGAAAGATTGCAAAATCAAGCAAAAAAAGAAGATATTAAAAAAGAGCACATGATTGATTAGTTTCTAAGAAAGCTATCAAGACCAGTTGCTATCATTCTATATTTGTGAGATTTTATCTATATTTAATTGATTGGTGATTGATTAGTTTTCGGTAAGAATATAAAGTGGATTAGTTATGAACAGCGCGGTAACGGTCGACCGCATCGCAGTCGACTACACTTCATAGTTACGTAAGAAGCAGTCGACCCTTTATCTCTCGACTTTACGTCAGAGAGATGAACGGTCGATTGCACCGTAATTGCGGTCAACCGAACTTTGCGTTGTTCACATTTTTAGAATGTATAGTTTCTATTTTTGATCGATTCACTTCCCAGTCTACATATTTGGATGAACCCACTGTGTATTCTTCACCTATTACTTCTAAGAAAAATCTTCTGAACTAATCTTTCAAGAATCAATCCGAGTGTGTGTGATAACTATTTGTATTCTTTAGTCAGGATCATTAAAGATCTTGAGCCTTTTCTTTTTCTTCCACTTCGGTGAGATTGACGGGACTTGTGTTAGAAGTCCTGTGGGTGTAATAGGTCTCTCAGCCTAAATCCAAGAATCACTGTAAGGGTTTGAGTATAGTGGAACGCTTATGGCCGAGAATTGCTACAAGTAGGTGGTGTGGACGTAGATCAGGGGGTCGAACCACGTTATATCGTTGCATCACTTGTACTATCTGTATTTGCTCTTCTTATCACTTTTTATTTACTTAGCACTTTACTTTAATTTTTTTTAATTCCGCACAATCAACCTATTCACCCCCCCCCCCCCCAGGGTGATTCACACGATGTGGATCAGTTGAAGGCAACAGTGGCACTTTTGTAGGCACAATTGGCAACGTTAATCGGGCAATAGTTACAAGGAATTCCAACTCAACCAACATTTAGTATTGTACAAGTCTTGTTAGTATTATTATTAGTCCCATTATGGCATAACAATTAATAATTTTGTATGATATAACTTTCAGTAATTGTATGTACAAGTGGCAAGTTGTTGGCCAGGTTGAGTTTGGCCTAAACCTACCAAAACCCAAGCATAACATAATTCTGGTCATACCTATATCGACCCTTGCACCAGCACTTGCCTAATTTCTACACATGGATATGTATCGCTCACACACACAACACACAAAGTTGTGAAAATGGTATCGAGTTAATACATTTGTACCCACACAGAATATATATATTAGTAACTTTTCTCATCTACAAGGAAAAGAAATCACTACTCGCTATTTATATTATAATTAAATTAAGAATTGGTTGTAGAGATATTTCCTGTATTTCATTCAGTGTGAAGTATTTTTATATAGAGATGCTTCTATGCAATATAAATAGTAAAATAGTTTGAGAGATTGGCAAAGCCTCGAAGGTCATGATGGCTAGAACTAGTCTCATAGAATGCAATAAGCGTTCCCATCTCGAAACAAGCCCGCATATACCATATATGTGGTTTCATGTTTCCGTAAAAAGAATCAGAAATGTTATAAATTCTGGAAAGGTCGGAAGAAATTTTTTTTCAAGAAAAGTATGGTAAATTTTTTTTTTGAATATGCAAAAGAATGACATCTTCATTATAAACTTTATACCAAGTAAAGAAGAATGAAATGATTGAATTCTATTATGTATCACTGATGGGTGTAGCATAAATGAAGATGACACTACATTTCTGAAGAAATTGCAGCTTCTTTTTAGCTTCCTATTCAGTTCTGTCTCAATTATATTTATCATTTGTTAGAGAGGCAGTTTGCTTTATTACAAATTTAGAGGATACCTGGTTACGAAGGCTGACTTTTATTGGTGCTATTGTATATGTCTTCTATAATGAACAGTTTGACATAGTGATCAGTTATTCGGAGAAAGATGGAGATCGTGGATCCGGCGTTGCGTTCAAGGAGGAAAATCGTTCATTCAGGTGAACGGGTGGCAAGGAAAGGAAATTAGATGTAAAAGAGGTCTTAGAAAAGGCAACCCAATTTCGTCTCTATTATTTTCCATCATTGCTGATGGGCTGGCCGAAATGATCAAACGTGCACAAGAGAACAATGTAATCAGGGGCATTAAGATCAAAGGTATTGAGCAACCCATGATCATTCTACAATACGCAGATGATACCCTCCTATTTGGGAGAGCAAACTTACAAGAGATAGTAGCAATTAAGGCCGCTCTAGTCTGCTTCCAAAGTTGGTCGGGATTGAAAGTAAACCTTAGAAAAAGCTGTGTCACCCCAATGTGTGATCAGTTATCGATGTCAGCTACCAATATTTCGTCTATTCTAGGATGTGAGACGGTAGAATTCCTGATCAAGTATCTGGGGACACCAATTAGGCCAGGCAAATTGCTAAGAGAGGACTGGTCTCCACTTATAGATAAGATTGCCAAGAAGTTGGCTGGATGGAAGAGCAAATTCCGTTCGTTAGGAGGCAGGATCACCTTACTCAATTCGGTGATTAGTTCAATTCCACTCTATCTCATGTCTGTCTACGAGCTTCCAAAGTGGGTTATCAACAAGATAGATAAGATGAGAAAGCGCTTCTTATGGAAAGGTATAGATGAAGGTAACAAAGGGTTTCATCTCGTTAAGTGGGGGAGAGTGTGTAAGAAAAGAAAATTCGGCGGATTAGGTATTCTCAATCTCCACGAAATGAATAGGGCGCTGCTCAGTAAATGGTGGTGGAAAATCTCCAAACGAAGAAAAGGTTGGTGGAGTTATTCCTTCGACCTTTTTCGCAAAAGAAAAAAGTATCGATTCGGAGGGCAGAGCGCATTTGGTAAGGTCTCCTTCCTTTGGAAGGGGGTGACGAAACAGGGGGACATCTTCAATATCAATACTAGGTGCGGATTGGAAATGGGAAGAGTACTAGATTTTGGAAGGACAAATGGTGCGGGAACATAGCTCTTAAACATCTATTCCCTAAGGCGGCGGTGATGGTATCTAACCAAGACTCTTTGGTTGCGAACGTCTGGAAGAGCGGGAAATTGAAATTCATCATTGATAGCCAATTAGATCAGGAGTGTTTAGGTCAGTTTGAAGAGCTTAACAGAGTGATTCAAACGGAGGGGGGCCAAACGAACTCAGACTTTGATGAAAGGTGGTAGAATTTAGAGCAGTCTAAAGCTTTCTCAGTAGCATCAATGTACAGTTGGCTAAACGATGGAGGTATCAGATGCCTGGTTGAGAGCGTCAATTGGAAAACCCAAGCGCCGTTGAAAGTTAGAGTTTTCTGTTTATTAGCACACAATGACGCTATCTTATCCAAAGTAAACTTGAAGAAAAGAAACATACAGACCGATGTTAGTTGCAACTCTTGCCTGGCAGCTGACGAGGATTTTACACACATTCTATTCACATGTCATAGGGCGGCTCTTACTTGGAAAATTGTTTGTAGAGGTTTCGGGTGTGTAAGGTTTCCTAGGTCAACCACAGATGTTTGGGGTCTGTGGAGGGAGAGTTATATTAGGAGTGAAGATAAAAGAGCGTGGGAGATAGCAGTAGCGGCAACCTTGTGGAGTCTGTGGCTAGAACAAAATGACTTATGCTTTCGCAACATCCAGTATAGATTTTCAACTTCAATGCATAAAATCTTTCTTCTCATTCATGATTGGGCAGGGTAAGTCGGCGCCAGGAAGAGGTTGAAGATGAATTCAGAGGAGTAAACACCACAGGGGGATGGCGAGCAGGCGTTTTCCAGCGCTAAGTTTATTGCTCTAGATGTATCGGTTTCTTTTATGTTATTTTGTTGCGCCTTTATGATGTTATGTTCATGTATTTTGATATTTTCTTGTTGTATTTTGGAGACTGTTTTTACGGAGCGCTATGCCCCGTAATGGACATGGGTTGTACTTCTTTGTTTCGTTAATTCGTCATAAATGAATCGATGACTTCGGTCATCTTTTATTAAAAATAATAATAATAAAAAATTTAAAAAAAATTAAAAAAAAAAGTAGTTTGACATAGTGCCCAGTATGATATTGTTACAGAAATAAAACGCGTGGTGACTTGGTCCTCTATGGGGCCTATAACTTTAAATCACTTCAAGTGTACTTGAATTTCATCCAGTGAGGAATATACTTGGCATTCTGCAATGCAGGCATTCCTGAACTTGGAGTTCTCATTTGATATGTAAGGTGTAAAATTAGATTTATATGTTGGTGAATTCAACATAGCCATGTGCTATCCTGAAATTTAGATGCTTTCATACACTGTTTATAATGTAGTAATCATCATTCTGCCAAGTATACAAGGTGTACTGCTTGCAGTGTGGGTAGTACCATTCATTAGCTGTTAATATATATTTAGATGCATTGTTTACTACTTCTCAGCTAAAATGTGCTGGGTACGAGTGTGAATCTTAGTAAATTCTCTTGAAGTTAATATTTAACTCATACTACTATTCTTAGCAACCTAAAGTAGTAATATGGATCTAGTACAGTAACATAGTTGTGCTGATGTCCAAATTAATATGCATTTATTCTTATTGGGGAGATGACAATTGAGGAAGCTAACAGCTCAGTAAGAAAGGGACAAGAACCTTCTACATAATTTTGTCCTCGAACTCTTATTAGCTATGCAGTACGGATACAGGTACGGGGTGCAGGTACGACACGACACGGTTACGGGAATACGTGATTTTACAAAAAAGTAGGATACGGGTGCGTTGGTGGATACGTTAGATATAAAATAATTTACATATATTTATAGATATAAAAATATTTTCGTTAAAAATGCAAATATTTAAACAATTTTATAGAACTATAAGAATACATTATAATTATGAGTATTTTGGAGAAAAGAAATGATAATCTAACTATCAAATCTTTGTGTAGACTTGTTTTGTGTTTGAGCATAATTGTAAACAACAAACTTTTGAAATCACTCCAGGACCCTATGCATTTATATAAATATAATTGTGTCTAAAAGTTGCAAAAAATGTATTAAAAAAATTGGGTGTTCCTTGGGTATGCACTCGGGAGTACCCAAGGAGTATCGGCACCCGATACGCACCCGACACGGGTACGTCGGCCATTTGCAAGTATCTGTGCTTCCTAGCTTATTAGTCCATAAAAATTGTAGATTGTACCCTATTTTAATTCATACGTAGTATTAGATTAACAATTCACTTTGCATGTTCATGTTATTTAATTTCGACAATATTGTGGACTATACAGGGCCAGCGAATTCCATCGATTTTCAGTCACGCAGGGCAAAATATCGTTGAGATTGGAAGCAACACTGGGCCACACCAGGAGACTCCCGCCCTAGTTTGTTGCATTTGGACTTTCTTTTTCTACAGCAGATTTATTACATCGTTTAAGTATTAATGCCGTTGAAAGTGATCAATAATAGCATTTCTAAAAAAAATGCTATATTTGATTAATTTTGAAATTTACTCTTAGCTACGACAACGTTTTTGAAATGATGTATTTTTTACGGCATTTTAGAAACTCTATTATATTCGTAAATAAATAGAATAGATAGGGGTAAAAAAGAAAATTCTTTCTCAAAATTCCAAATCAATCTCAAATCCTCAGCTCCTCCCCCGATCCAAATCCCAAAACCCTTTCCTCCACAAACCCTAGTCCAAATCTCAAATCACTCCATCTCCGTTCCCCGTCGCCCTTTTCTCCTCCTCGCCCCCCGATACCCCACACTACCCGTCGCCCTTTATTACCCGTCTCTCTCTCCTTCTCCCCGTCGCCAGCTAGCACCGACCTCCTTGCTCCACTTTCTCTCTCGCCGTCAACCACCGCGCCGGGAGTAACAATTCTTTTTCTCATGCCATCGACCACTGCGTCGTCGATTTGGGGTAACCACATTTTCTGTTTCAAGTTAGTATTAATAACTTTGTTGATTTTTCATTTTTAACACAATATTTTCAGCATGATTTTGGCATAGAATGCTAAAGTTCGCTGAACTTTGTACAATTCTTATTGGATTCAATTTTATCCTCCTACAGGGTTGTTGATGTTATTCTTTAGTTAATCGAAGGCAGGAGACTTTGTCAATGATGACATCTGGTTTCGTGTAGTCCAATTCATTACCAACAATGAAGAATTACACGTAGTTACTTGGTAATAATTATGATTTCCTAGGTTGGATGTGAATAAATGGGTTAATTACATTGTTATTGATTCATATAAACATCTGATGCATATTATATCATATCAACCATATGCTGCAGTAAAGGCAAGAGAGTATCTTGATAAGCCAGCATTGCATGAGACAATGGTTAAGATATTAATCTTTTGGTAATTCTTCCCTAAATTTGGTTGATGTTTCTTACGATTTCTTAGATCAGACCAGTATTCTTTCCATCTAGGTTTGTTGTGATAGTGTTATTAATGAGTTCCCCCTATTGTGGATAAGCTAAAGTGTCCTTATATTTGCAACAGGTGAGTGCTTATATACTTGGATAGTACAATCACCTTTCGAGAGAAGACCTGGCTATAACCCTAAGGAAATTTTTACTGTCTTAAATGAGAAGCTTCCTACAGTATCATAAGATGGAATCTTATTGCATTCTTAAAAAGTTATGCTTAAATCAAAGAGGATTGTCGTCTTTAATCGTAAACTCTCATTATCGCAGGACAAATACTGTTTCTATTCTTCTTTCAACGTGTGCCAAGATTTGATGCACACTCAACCTGCAGATCCCGAATTGCAGGAACAAATTTGGGCATTCTTCAGAAAGTAAGATGATTTCGTTTTTAGTTTATCTACTTTTCAATTTTCTTCGTTGGTATAGCATAAACTTAATGTGTGTTAATGGTGTTGTTAGATATGAGAGTTGCATTAATAGAGAGATATATCACACGCAGTAGAATATTTAGTATTGAGTAGAAAAGGTGCAGCTTTGATGGACATATTGGCTAAAATGCCCAAGTTCCCAGAGTGCCAGGTATATGTAAAATACATTTATTAAATATCTCGAATATGCTAGAGACTGCTGAGGTCTCTACTAATTTGAGGGGATTGAACTTTTGTGACAATGAGCCAAACACGTAAATGCACTTGTATGGAATTGCCCACTGCTTTGAGTCCATCATTTTTCCATGCGTGTTCGCAGTTGCCATTGTTAGATATTATAGTTCCATATTGGGTATTTGGCTAATTTTGTATTTGGTTCACTCCTATATATAGGAGATATTGTATTCAGTTATTTCTCAATTCAATATTCAGTATTGTTTTCATCCTTCTGATTTATCTTAACATGGTATCAGAGCCAATTATCCAAACTTTCCCTTCTTAAATTTCCTTATCAAAAATCCTCAAATTCCAATCCTAAAAAAAAAGCAGAAATCCCAAAGAATCATCGTCATCATCATCAACCTCATCTCTGGTCTCTTCCACTCCGGCGTCCCCATTCTTCGCCACTCTGGCATCCCGACCCCACCTCAGTCCTCCTCGACCTCCTCCAATCTCAACATCCTGCCCCCCCACCCCCACCCCGTCCCCGTCCTCATCAGTCTTGACATACCCCTTTCCCCCAATCTCTGAAAACCCTTTCCTCCCTCACCACCCCGTCTCTCCTAACAGCACCCAACCTTACATCCCACCTACCCAACTCCACCCCTCCCTCACCACCCTGTCCTCGTCAGCCCCGTCCACCTCGCCGAAATCCGCCCCTCACAAACCCTAGCCGCCCTTTTCCTTTCCCACCTCAACCTCTAACCCTACTTGCCCATTATCCTTGTAAACCCATTACCCATTTCCTGACCCGAAATCCAATAACCCTTTCTTTTTCTTCTTCTCTTTCCTGTTTTTCAAAATTAAAAAATTAAAAAATTACAGGTACTACTACTACCACTAGATGGAATCTCAGTCTCTTCCACATATTTCCGCCTCCACCGACTTTCCCGCTGCAACCGCCTCTCGTTCCTCCTCCAGATTTAAATAGTAGCAGCACCACCTTCAGTCTGCCTCCGGCCTCCTACATTCTCCCAACATCATTCCTCACCCTACCCCACCTCTACTTCCGCCACCAGTAGCACCGCCCTACTCCCTACCCCGATCCAGACACCAGCAGCATCTCCCTCCATATTGTGCTCTCAGTCACAGTAGCGCTGGTCTTATTTCTCCTCACAGTGGTTCTTTCCTCACATCCTCGACCATGCCCGTTACTCCAGCCTTGCCGTCTCTTGCTGATTGGGCTAATCTTCAGCAACACCTCACTCAGCTAGAACTACAACTCATGGATTAGTCTATCAATGCTGGCTCCTCTATTCCTGCACTTTTTTTCACTCCCGGTATAAATTCGTTCTGAATTTTAGATTCTGATGCATCACATCATCTCACTAATAATCTTGACACTGTTCACCACATGCACAATACTTCCCTCTCACTCTCCATCTCTACACAGCTGATGGCTCACCACTTATTACACACTCAGGGATAATTAGCTCTCCTTCTCTCACATTACCATATGTTCTTTATGCTCCTCATTTATCAATAAACCTTATTTCTATTAGTGCGTTGTGCAATAGTGGTCTTATCGTTACTTTTGACTCTTTAGGTTGTTCTATTATTGATTCCTCCACTGGTGTGGAGTTTGGGCGTGCTAGTCGTCAGGGTCGTCTATATTATCTAGATTTTCTTCGTGCACATCACTCTCCTTCTAGTTTTACCGGTATTGTTTCCTCTGATGCTGATCTGTGGCACAGATGTTTAGGTCATATTAGCGCATCACGACTCTAGACTATAGCTCGTAGTGCTGCCATTGGTTCTCTCACTTTTAAACATTTATCTGATTGTCAGGGTTGTCATTTGGCCAAACACATAGCCCTACCCTTTAGTTACAAAAGTACTTCTGAAACCACTCATTATTTTTAACTTATTCATTCTGACATATGGGAACCCTCTCCCGTACCTTCATGAAAAGGCTATCTCTATTATGTTGCCTTCATCGATGACTTCACTAGACATACATGTGTTTTTTTTATGCGTCAGTGATCTGAGATACCTGTTATTTACTGGTTCTTTACAAATATGATTCACTCTCAGTTCGGTGTGCGCATTAAGAATTTTCGATTGGACGGTGCACGTGAGTACACTTCCACCACTATGAGATTGATCCTTCAGTCTCACGACACCCTTTTTCAGCAATCATGCCCTCACACACATGAGCAGAATGGTGTAGCTGAATGCAAGCATTATCACATCCTTGAGACGGCTCATGCTCTTTTACTCTCCTCTTCCGCTCCTCGTTCTTTCTGGGCTGAAGCTATCATGACCTCTGTTAGTCTCATCAACATTACTCCCTCATCTGCCCTAGCTAGTACGATGCCTTATGAGGCTCTTTATCATTCACCTCCCGACTATAGTATGCTTCGTACCTTTGGGTGCACCTGTTACGTCCTTCTCCCTCCTACTGAGCGCACGAAGCTCTCTGCTCGTGCTGCTAAGTGCATTCACCTAGGTCTCATTCCCGAACACAAAGGTTATCGTTGTTTTGATCCATCAGCGGGTCGTGTTCGCATTTCTCGACATGTATCCTTTGTGGAAGACTCCTTTTACTACCTGACTCCCCCCGAGGATACTATATTTCTCGATTCCTCAGTTGTTGCTAGCCCCCCGACTTCATCTTCCGCATTCCTTTTATCCCACTCCTCTGGCTCCATTCACATCTCTTACAGTCCTTACACCTATTGTTCCCTCTACCGAAACACCACCTGCATCCCCACAGCAGCCAGCACCCACCCCACCTACTTCCCCACCGACACATGCACCTACTTCACCATTCTCACCCCCGCATCCTGTCAATCCACCACCTCTTCGTCAGTCTACCCGTTCCACTTCTGGTATTCCTCCGGCACGTTATACATCTGATGCCACTGGTCCTTCTGACCAGTTTGGTTTTGCCAGCCTAGCTTCCTACTCACCACAGTTTCATGGATAACTCACTGCTATACACTCTACATGTGAGCCCAGAACCTATCAAGATGCAATTCAATATCCTGAATGGAGGAAAGCTATTGTAGAGGAATTCAGTGCATTTGATCAGACTAGCACTTGGGATGTTGTTCCTCTGCTAGAAGGCGTTCATCCTATTAGCTGCAAGTGGATCTTCAAGTTCAAATATCAACCTGATGGATCTATTGAGCGACACAAGGCTCGTCTAGTAGCCCGAGGATTTACTCAGGAGCATGGCATTGATTATGATGAGACCTTTGCTCCCGTTACACAGATAACTACTGTTCGCACTCTTCTTGCTGTTGCAACCATCCGCCAATGGCCATTATACCAGTTGGATGTGAAGAATGCTTTTCTTCATGGTACCTTATCTGAGTTTGTTTATATGGATTCTCTTCCCGGCCTCCCTACTCATCCTCGTCATGTTTGCCGGTTGCGTCGGGCTATATATAGTTTGAAGCAGGCCCCTCGAGCCTGGTTCGAGTGTTTTCGCCTTGTTATCACCAAGGCTGGCTTTAGTCAGAGTTTTCAGGACCATTCTATATTTATGCGGTCATCGCCACAGGGAATGGTACTTCTACTACTCTATGTTGATGATATGATCATTACTGGGGATGACTCTGCGGGCATTACATCCACCCAGAAATACCTTCATCAGCAGTTCCATATGAAAGATCTTGGCAGACTACGTTATTTTCTGGTCCTAGGGATTGCTCATGGATCTCGGGGGATACTCATCTCCCAACAGAAATACACATCAGATATTATCTCTGTTGCATGCATTTCTGACAGTCAATCAGCTGATACACCCTTAAAGCTTCATGTGAAGCTTTGTCCCACTTATGGTGAGCTCCTTCCTGATCCCACTAGATACAGACAGATTGTTGGACAGTTTGTCTACTTATGCATGATCAGACCCGATATTGCTCACGCAGTCAGCGTTGTCAGTCAGTTTGTTTCTGCTCCTACATCAGTTCACTACGGTGCTCTTCTTCGGATTCTCAGATATCTTCGGGACACTATTACTCGCTCATTATTCATGCTTGCTACATCCAAACTAGAGCTGAATGCATATTCTAATTCAGTTTGGGCAGGTGATCCTACTACCAGACGGCCTACTACTGGTTTCTGTCTATTTCTTGGTGATTCGCTAATTTCATGGCGAAGTAAGAAACAGGCAGTTATTGCATGTTCTTCGACTGAAGCTGAGTACAGAGAAATGACAACTACTACTAGAGAGATTGTTCATGTTCGTTGCCTTTTATCAGATATAGGTGTCACTCTTTCAGGACCTACTCCTCTTCATTGTGATAACCGGAGTGCACTACACATTGCAAGCAACCCGATTTTTCATGAGCGAACGAAGCATATAGAGATTGATTGTCATTATGTTCGTGAGCGCTTTGAAGTAGGGATCATTTCTCTTCATTCTATTACCTCATCACAGCAACGGCAGACTTCTTCACCAAATCTCATACTATTCAGAGATTTCAATATTTAGTAGGCAAACTCACACTGTTTGACCCACCATGAGTTTTAGAGAGGGTGTTAGATATTATAGTCCCATATTGGGTATTGGGCTAATTTTGTATTTGGTTTACTCCTATATATATCAGATGTTGTACTCAATTATTTCTCAGTTCAATATTCAGTATTGTTTTCATCTCTCTGATTTATCATAACAGGCATAAATCTGAGTATTAGCGAAATAAATATTATCACCCTTTACTAGCCAATTTAATTTTGTTAGCTATTGCTTTGAAACAGTCTGCCTTGCTAAAGATGGCTGAAGATCCTGAAGTTGACACCGCGGAGAAAAGTGGGATAAAGTTACGAACTCAGCAACAGATGTCAAATGCTCTGGTAGTAACCGACCACCATCCACAAATGGATCTCTACCAGTTAACCTGCTTAACCTCGTCAGAATGCCTAGTCAAATTATGGTGAGAACTGTTTATTCTTATAAAGTTCTTACTATTGGAAATATGAACCTTTGGTATAATGATGTTGGATGAATATTTAGGAAGCAAGTTCACAAGATCAAGAAACACCCAAGGAAAATGGAATGGGAAGTAATGTATACCTCCCTTCACCAGACTTCCTTGGTGATCTTTTAGGTCCTTTTGCTATTGAGGGCCCTCCTGCTGCTGCCATTGCTGCTGAGCAGAATCTGATACCTAGTGCTTTAGCGCTAGCTACTCTCAATGAAGAATCAAACTCTGCAGGTACTCTAATACACTTTCTGGTTCATCACATGATCCTTCCTAATATTTTGCTTTATTATCATGCTATATGCAAATTGTATTGCACTCGGACCTATAGGCACATGTATCAGGAGGTTATCTCCGTGTGATCACCAACACTTCATGGACACTCCTTAGATACATTTTCACACATCTTACATGTCCTAAAATTTATTACATAACTTATATTCTTCGTAGACAATTTTCAAATTCTTATTAAACACATAATCAGCAATTTTCAGTCACATTTTTTACTTTTCTTAAACTAGCATACTTTTTATTACTTTTGTATTGATTATGGAGCCTTTTGGTTTTTGTTTTCCCTACAAAACTTCGTATGGATTGTGAAATTATTTGTACTTTTATATATACTAGAGATCTCTTATTCTGATAATGAGTCTCAAATTATGCGTTTAATTAACAATCCCATATATAGTGGCCCTTGAGTCAAATAGGACTTGCAATGAGTTGATGATGTGTAAATGTAAAGTTAAGGGAAGGAAGGATCCATGTGAGATAGTGGTAGGTACTAATTATGATTAATAATATTGTTAATTAGGGTTTGTTATTTTAAATTATATATCATAATTCATGTATCAGTGGTGTTGTGTCATCACAATGAATAAAGTTAGACCGCTTAATGTTCAAGTGTAGTATGTGTCGAAAAAACAGACTAACCAATATTTCTGATGGTTAATTTCTGTCCGAAAACAGCAATAAACAATTGTGTATTAGAAGATGTTCAAGTGTAGTATGTGTAGAAAAAGCAGAAGTAAAAATAGTGATGTATTATGACATCATGAAACTTTCTTTATGCTTATTCATGTTAAATAGGTATGGTTTTAACAAATTGATTAAATTTGATATTGTTTATACTTTATATCAATTTAGGGGCAAAGAAATGGACATGGACAACATTAATTGAGTAGCTGATTTATTTTCAACCATAAATTAACTGCATTCACCAGTAGAAAACTTTGCAATAATAATGGATTATTTGCAAGCACAAAAAATTCCTTGTTGGTGCTACCATCAACAATAAATTAATCACAACAAATCCATTCTTTGCAAATGTTTTGACATTCGCAAGAGATTTTATTGAATTGTTGCAAGTGTTGACAATTACAAGGGAACAATTGTAACAAATAATACTCCATTACCAAAGTAGAAGTAAAATATTTAATTTTAAAAATAAATTATGTATAAACATGTGCATTACACATATAATTTTGCTGCTCAACAATTTGATGCTAAAAAATTACCCTCGCCTCTCAAATTTTGAGCGGGCAAAAAAAGAAAAAAATAATAATCAATTAACTAAATTTCTTTCCTGGAGCCAAAAAGAAAAAAAGAAAAAAAAAACAATAAAAAACCCCACAAACTTCCCCCCAAAACCCTGATTCCCCCTCACGCCCACATCCCACCAAAAATCAAAACCTTCCTAATCCAGTCTCCTCGCCGCTGCCTCCTCCTCGTCGCCGCTCCTCGCCGCCTCCTCCTCCTCCTCCTCCACGCCTCCTTTTACACGTTGCTGCCTCGTCCTCCTCCACGCCAACGGCTCCCGAGCATCCTCCAACCTGTCTTCATGTATCTCATTCTCCTTCTCTCTCTCCTTTCAATTAGGGCACACTTGTGATGAATGATTGTTGGTTGACGATGAAGTGGTTAAATCAACCCTTGTTCACAGTTTTGGCATAGGCTTCTAAATCGCAGACCCTTGTTCACAATTATAGATTTCATGAAAATTAGGGGTATGAACATGTTTAGATTTTTTTTGGAAATTTTGTTTCTTTTTTGAAATTTTGTTTCTTTTATTATGTCGATTTCTGGAATGAGCCTTGGTTATTCCCATATCCATTGAATAGGTCAGTACTTAGCAATGTGGGTATTACTTCTGCTATTGATGTTAATGTGCTGAATATATATTGCTGTCTAAAGCATGGAACTTAGAAAAACTTGTGCATGACTTTGGTAAGGAGTTTAGCAAGATTATCATCACCGTTCCAATCTCTAAGAGTTTAACTGAGCATGAACTACATTCGGATGAAATTCCTGACATACATTTTCTATGAAGCAACCATACTCTCAAATTCTGTATGATGATGTTCTGTTGAACAACAGTCATGGGCATGGTAATGTAGAAATTTTTTCAACTTTGCTGCTTCTTGAGCTATAATACTAGCAGATTTCTCTCAATTTTCGCTGTAAAAGCAAGATCTCAAATGTTCTTTCTGTTCAACAGTTATAATATACCAATGTTGGAGAAAGTGTTGAGGAAAGTATGCTACAACTTTCATGGCAGTGTTTGTTGAAGTCAAGTAAATTTTTTCAAGATTAGTGGCAACTAAAGGAATAGATCTTATCCATGTTTCTTTGCATTCAAAACTTCAAAGCATTTTTTTAGTGAAAAGAAGCCCAAGGGAGTAAAGGCTTTACGGTAGACTTAGACAAAGTATTGTCCAGGCACATACAAATCATGTGGCTTTTGTTTCGCATTCTTCATTATCTTTCTATTCTCATTACTGGATTGTTATCTGTGCTTCCAAACAACAAAAGGAAACAAAAGGATAGATGAGGAAGGGAGAGTTTGAAGTATAAGGATGGAATGTTTTGCATTCCTTTAACTATTTTGGGGATTTCTTTATATTTTTTTACTTCAGATATGAGGAAGGGAGAGTTTGAAGTACGTCAGATGGTTAATCGCCAACCATTTGCTGCTGGTAATTCTACGAACTACTTCTTAGTTCTTTCTTCTTCGTGATGCTCATAATCTGTTTGTTGTTTTCACTGATAGATAATTGTTATAGTGAGAAGGGAGCTTTCTTTATCTATATATGAGTTGATTTTTCTCATGAGTGATCAATCACTCTGTGAGTGAATTTCCTCTCTATTAGGTTCTGTTTCCTAGCTCATTGTCATATATTGTAAATATTTGGTTATACTATTATTTTGGGTTACCCAAGTGATATCAGTATGTTGAAAACTATAGCCACTAATACAGGCTTTACTTCAAGATGGTTTGATGGTTAGATTAAGAAAACTACAATATTTACATGATTTAGTAACAGATTCTTCAATAGGGTTAGTGTCCACAATAAAGGCTTTACTTCAAGATGGATATGTTGTTAATAACTAAGTGCATGTATGTGTCTTACTAATGCATAAGACATTAACATTAGCGACACTAGTTCATTGTTTGCTCTGCTTGGTTTTTGTATATCATTGATAATGTTGGGTGTGCTATAAATTCCAAATGTTGATTATATGCGTAATAATCCTGTGAGTAAAATCTTTCATTTATTTTAAAAATGTAATATTGACTATCAAGTTCATGCCTCACTAACTGAAACTTGGTCTTGTGAAAGCTGGACTGGACGGGATGTCGCCCAAATATGGTTAGATGGATGAAACCTTGGTCAACACAGTATACAGGGAAGGAAATATGTTGCCAATCAGTATCGTGAACGGGCATGCCTTAACTCATGACCCTCTTGTCGTGCTTGTAAGTTTTCAAGTTAGAGAAACTTGGCTATAATTATTATCTTTTCAACCTAATTATGATTTATTAATGGCCAAAGGTGTGATTTGTGCTCATCTTAGGTTTTGATTTGGTAGTCTGATTATGTTTGGTGCTTTAAAACTTTATTCCTTTGTTGTTTTACTTCACTAACAAAATAATCTCAAATTTGACGCTTGCAACTTTTATTTATGTTATTGGACTGGTATATATTCTTTGAAGTTAAATTTCCTTTCTTAATATTTTCTGAGATCAGGTGAACGAAGCGAGTGCAAGCGCAAAGTGAAATTTTGGCTGGAGCACTGCATGATAATGGTCGTGCTGTTCTTGTAGGGCACAAGGGACCTTTGGAAAAGGGAAAATTCCGGTGATTCTGGTTAAATGTCCAATGTCATAATCTTGCCTATCATGCTATCAATATCTATCTCATAGTCATGATATATCCATGAAAACTATGTCTGATGTGTGCATTAATCTCAAGTGGTTGACTGATTTTCCACTGTTCGCAAATTGATGAGGGAAGGAGATGACAGAGCATTTTACGAGATTTTTCTCTGTTTACACCCTTTTGCTTTCCTCTTTCAAGTGCAAATAGAGTTGCCCGACTAATTGCATAAAGAATCTGTTAGCTATCAGATCTTCATTCTGGGATAAGTGTAGGTTAGTTGTAATGAGATGCAGAAACTGATTAGCATTGAAAACATTGTTCTGTATTAACCTTTCTATATTGATGCAGAGTGTGACTGAGCTTCACGACGGATCAGCATTATTCATTATTGTTGCAAAATACTTGTCGCCAGTACTGCATGACATTGATCAGGTTTGGCAGTGCACCCGACGTTCAATGCACTCCAGATATGTTCACCTCATCCAAACCGTAAATGCTGAAGGAGAAAGGATCAACCTCCTCCCTGGAGGCATACTCGTGCATCATGGTGGCAGAGCATGAACTTGATCGAGGTCCAGAAGTCGAAGGGGACTGCATCATGACTTCTCGAGAAATTACCATATTATGTGAAGTTGATGATAATTTGTATTATTTGTTACTGTAAACATTATTAGTGTTTGGGAAAGTAGTGTGTGCGTTCAACAACGTGTAACATAGCTACCAGGGTACAGAATTGTTTTCCATAATTAGTTTATTCTCGTTGAGAAATATATTTATGATTCTATGAACAGCTCATCTTATGGGAATAGTCAGTCATCGGGTTCGATCTGTGAAGACAGCGAGTAAAGCTTAAAACTATTATGCCTTGACTATAAAACTTCTTAAAGATTCAAAGGAGAAAGTATCTGGCAAACAACAAGCAAGTTTTGGAGAAGAGGCTAGACGATGCTAAGAAATTACAAACGATGCTAAGAGGCTAGACAATTAAGCCATTCAAATATAATCAGTAATGAAGAAAAAATGTGTGCAATTGCATTCGCAAGGTAGCAATTGCAAGGGAATCAGTATCTTGCAGATCTCTGTAGCAATAGTATATCAGCAACGGAAAAAATCTCTTTTAAAACACACTTGCAAGAGACGAATTTGTTGTAGCTATTCTCTTATATATGGGGATAGCAAGGTACAACTTCCATTGCAGATATTCTATTGTGGCTAATATTCGCAAGGGATAGTTAAAATTCCGTTGCGAATGTGTACATTAACCAGGAGAGATTTTGCAACAGCGCAATTACAAGGGAATGAAGAAAAATCCCTTACAAATGTACACTAACCATGAAATTGTACTCTTCTACAAGGAAAATTTCTATTGCGACTGTAGCATTTTCTACTAGTGATTCTTTGATATACTGCAATTATGGAAAATAGTTTTGTGCGTAATTGATTTGTTTTAATTGATGAACGATGCTAATTGTACAACACATAGTTCATAAGTACTATAATAATATGAGTAATGTGAGCCTCATATTTGTATGAGGAAACTTTCCTCATACAAAGTGATTATACTCACTTGGTAGGGCCATTATGGAAGATCCACTCCGTCCATCATGTTTATCATGCTAATAGATGTAAGTGTAGAAAAAATCAAGTTGTTTGGAAGTCATTCACCCATGCATCATGTGTGTCTAATTTGTGGTTCAATTTATATTACGGTTGAAATCGTTCATTTTTCAAACACATGATGCATGGGTGAATGACCTCCAAACCACTTGATTTTTTCTACACATACATTCATTAGCATGATAAACATGATGGATGGAGTGGATCTTCCATAATGGCCCCACTAAGTGAGTATAATCACTTTGTATGAGGAAAATTTCCTCATACTCTATATGAGGCTCACTTTTCTCTAATAATAATAATAATAATAATAATAATAATAATAATAATAATAATAATAATAATAAATAAATAAATAAATAAATAAATAATAAAACAATCAAGTCAATGGGATTACGAAGGGCTAATCTTGATTTGGGAACAGAGTAGAAATGTCTCCATACATACTGTAACCCCAGTTCTTGATTTTTCGGATTTTTTTTGTAATTCTTTCCGATTCTCATTTCTGTAATCTATATATATTTTTAATAATAAATTTTGATTTTCATCTTCAACCCAATTGTAATATTTCAATCAATTTTAATTTCATTTGTTGAACCCTTAGATTTCTGTGCACTCTATTTTTTTTCTTTGTGCGCGGGTATATTTTTTTTTATTTGTCTCTAATTGATTTTGACTTTGAGCCCAACCCAATATTACACTCCTATTTAGTTATTTACATTTTAACCCTATAGCCCATTCTTATTGGAACCTAACATGCTAACCCATTAACCCACAACCCTAAACCCACATCTTATTTTCCCTATAAATACTAATCTACGTTAGCCCTAATTAATTAATCTTAATCTAACCCATTTCCCCCGCCACTCTATCTCTCTTCTTTCCCCTGTTTCGATCCGAGCCCAGCAAATCGCCACTCGCCGCCCTCATCACTAGCACTGCACCCCGATCATCTCCATCACCACGTCCTCGTCTTCCCCGTCGCACCACCCCTAAACAATCGAAGACTGTACTCGGAATGAGCTCCTTGTTCTTGATTGTTTATTGTCATGGATTGTGGATTATTAATCATGGATTATTGATTGTTAAATTATTGTTTATTGTGTCGAGTACACGTTCTGTTGAGTTCACCACTATAGTTTAAACAATCACTATTTGCATGCACCGATCCTGTGGTATGTGACACAGTATTACGTGCATTCGATATGATAATTAAAAGACTAATAAACCTACAATTGACCCCATGCATTCTTGATAATGATTATTGTTATTGATCTTGAATCGTTAATTTCAGTCATTGTTTATTGCATCGTTAATTCTAGACCTTGAGTTTATTATCAATCCTTGTTATTGATCTTGATTTTGATCTAGTTCGGTACTTCTTGATATACCATGTTTTCCTTGTTTCTTTGTTTCTACTACTTGCTGTTCGTAACTTGCTCTAACGAATATTCTTTTTCCCACCTCTAGATGATGAGTTTACAGGTACAGAAGAAAATTTGACTAAAGGACTTGGTGAACAAACTTTCAGAAGAATGGAGTTGAACCATTAGAATGCTATAGTTATTTAATGTTATTTGTTTATTTTATTATTTTCTTCGTACTTTGTATTCCGGGCTTGTATGACCTGAAGTTTACTTTTCTCCAAAATGTTGGATATTATTTGGTGAATTTATTTCATGATTATTTTGGAGTTTATTCATTGTTTATGTTGTTATTTTTTCTTGCGTGGTTGTGATCTCTTGTATATTGTTGAGTTAATCGGTTACAGCTATGGATGATGTTCTTATCATTCACTGGGCCTTTGTTACGTGCTCGTATTCCATATTTTGGGAAGCAGGGCGTGATAGATTTTTAGTGGTATCAGAGCCCAGGTTAGGCTCTAGCCAGGTTAATGCAATAGTGTGCGCACCACGTTGATCACATGAACATGTAATAACCAACATATATCTGGGTACTCACCAACTTGATTATTTTGCAGACTATGGCACGTGGAGGTTCTTCCACTTCTCGACCCAGGGATGAGCAGCCGGACAATACTGCTATCCTTCTGGTGGTGTAGAAGATGATGGCCCTACGAGAATAGCATAATGAGTTGATGCGGCTACTTTGGAGGCAGCCAACCGAACTGCTGCTAGACGTGCTCCAGGGATACTACTACCAAGGCCTAGATTGTGGCGGATTTGATGAGGTTGCACTCGGATAAGTTCTCGGATACTAAGATGCCATTGGAAGCCGAGCAATGGTTGATTCGGATAGAGCAATTGTTGATCGCAGCTCGGATCTCCGATGTGGATTGGGTGGATGTGATAAGCATACAGCTTGTGGATCTCGCCTATATCTGGTGGTGGGCAGAAATTGAAAGGCTTGAGAGACCCATCACTTGGGCCACTTTCACGGAGAGCTTCATGGCAAAAAATTTCCCCAATGTCACTAAGGTCGAGATGGAGCGGCTATTCGTCTCTTTAACTCAGGTTGGTCGGATAATATTATTTAATGTTGCTTACTGTTGCCTACTTCATATGTAACTATTTTAATTTAATCATTATCATGACTTAGGGAAACCGATCCGTGGATGAGTACGCTGCTGAATTTACTCGAATTTACTTGGCTCAGCCGTTTCGCAGTTGCTATGGTGGCCAATGATGAGGATAGGTCCCACAGATACTTGGTGGACTTGAATTTCAACATGCAGGACCATTTGGTTGCCCACCAACACCGCACCTATGCCGATGTTCTTGATGCGGCTAGGATTCAGGAGCAACTCATAAAAAGATGAATGCTACTCCGCGGGCAGTCCAGCACCCTACCACCATTCAGCCTACTAGAGGGCCTATTCGGAAGCCAGTTTCAACCCTTCCTGCTAGAGCGCTGCCATATTCGCCAGTTGCCCCAATGCCAGTTCAGACTTGTGACTAATACCACAAAGTCGGGCATCTGTAAAGGGACTGCAGGCTAGCCAACCATTTCTGCCTTGCATGTGGAGGCAGTGATCATGTGGTCCGAGACTGCCTTAGGACCAGGCTCCCTGCACATACTGAAGGTCCAGGTTAGCAAGGAGCGCTAGCTCGAGTCAAGGGTAGACCACCTCTTCAACCACGGAGGCAAACTTTTGATCAGAGGAGGATACCCCCGAGGGGAGGTCAGATTGGTGGTCGCGGTCAGACCTATAACCTGATTGTAGCTGAAGCTGAGACGGCTGTTGGTGTTGTTGCAGGTATATGTATATAGTTGTATTATTTGCTTTTTATTTCTGCTCTATTTATGTCTTCTTGTTCAATTATTCTTGCTTTTGTCCTGCATTCACTTTCATTCTTATTCCTTGATCATCTTTCAGGTGTCATATTAGTTTTCTCTCTTCTTGCCCAAGTTCTTTTTAATTCTGGTGCTACCCACTCCTTCGTTTCTTGGAATATTACCATAGGTCGAGGTATCATCATCTGTTCTAAGGTGTGCAAGCAGAGCCCTTTGTTGATTAAAGGCGTGGAGTTCAAGGCTGATCTGACTGTGATCCCCAACTCCAGTTTTGATGTTATCCTTGGGATGGATTGGTTAGGAGTTACCCATACAGTGATTGATTGCCGTGCGAAGAAGGTAATATTCAGGCTCCTAGGTCACCAGGAGTTCGAGTTTCATGCAGGTGAGACACCGTCTGGGCATGTCAAGAACTCGATGAACCAAGTGGCTTGAGTCGTTATGCACTGATGGTGAAGTTGCACCCGTGGTTATCCAGAATTTCCTCGGTGTCTTTCCAGAAGAATTGCCTGGATTGCTGCCAAACCGAGATGTGGAATTCGGTATCGAAGTTCAACCAGAAATGACACCAATCTCGAAGAGTCCGTATTGGATGGCACCAATTTAGTTGGCTGAACTGAAGATGCAAGTCCAGGAGTTGTTGGACAAGGGCTTATCAGGCCTAGTGTTTCGCCTTGGGGTGCCCCAATAAGAAGGATGGTAGTCACAGGCTCTGCATTGACTATCGAGAGTTGAACAATGTCACTATGAAGAACCAGTACCCTCTGCCGAGGATTGATGATCTGTTCGATCAGGTGGGAGGTGCTTCAATTTCTCGAAGTTGGATCTTCATTCTGGCTATCATCAAGTTAAGGTGAAGAAAGAAGATATTCAGAAAACGGAATTTTGCACGAGATATGGACATTGCGAGTTCTTAGTAATGCCATTTGGAATGACCAATGCACCAGCCGTGTTCATGAGTTTGATGAACAGGGTATTCTCGCCGTTCTTGGACAAGCTCGTGGTGGTGTTCATCGATGATATTCTGGTGTATTCTCGGAATAGGGAAGATCATGCTGAGCATTTGAATGTTGTTTTGCAGACTTTGAGGGAGAATCAACTCTATGAGAAGCCTAGTAAGTGTGAGTTCTGGCTCGACCATGTTGCATTTCTGGGCCATATCATCTCCGGTAATGGTGTTTTTGTTGACCCGTCGAAATCACTGCAGTCAAGGATTGGTCAGTGCCAAAGTCAGCATCAGAATTGCACAGTTTCTTGGATTGGCGGGGTATTATTGGAAGTTCGTTCAAGACTTCTCGAAGATTGCGGGACCCCTAACGAATTTGACGAGGAATGAGCAGAAGTTTGTTTGGGATGGAGCTTGTGAGGAAGCCTTCATGGAGTTGAAGAACCGGTTGATGTCAACCCCCGTGCTGACTATCCCAGACAGTTCAGGAGGCTTTGTTTCATGCCCTGCTACCTAAAGTACGGGAATACGAGCACGTGACTGAGGTCCAGCGAATGATGTAAACATCAACCATAAGCTGTACCACTTTAACTCAACAATATGAAGAAAATTACACAACCACTCATGGATTAACAATAACATTGATAATAAGTAAATTTCAATAACGTGAAATAATCCACCAAAGTAACATCCAATATCTGGGAAAAACAGACTTCGGGTCAACAAAGCCCGGAATACAAAATGCGGAAAATAACAATGCAGGAAATAAAGAAACATGAATCAAATAGTTATTGTAGACTACGAAACAGCTTCATCCACTAGAACGTTTGCTCACCCAATCATTCGTTAAGCTCACCTTAGGTTCCCATGAACTCGTCAACAAAAGAGGGAGAAAAATTGTCCGTTAGAGCAAGTCACGGACAGCAAGTAGTGAAAAGCAAGGAACAAAGGAAGCATGGTACATCAAGAAAATGAACTTGAACAAGTCAAAAGCAATAACAAGGATTAAATGATGAGCTTAAGGACCAAGAGTTATCGAGGAATAATCAATAGTTGCAACAATAATCAATGATTACGAGCAATAATCAATGCCAATGATAATAATCAAGATCAGGAAATGCAAGTATCAATTCTAGGTGTTTTAGTCTTTTATTATCCTATCTAATGCACGTAATACTGTGTCCTATACCACAAGTTTGGTGCATACAAACAGTGATCGTTTAGACTATAGTGGTGAAATATACAGATCGTGTACTTGGCACAATAAACAAGAATTTACAATCAATATTCCACGATCCATAATCAATAACCCACAATCTATAATGCTAACAATAACGACACAAGGGGCCCTTCTCCGAGTAAAGTCTCTGATGATGTCCACTACTAAGTCGACCCTTATTACTCCGGCTTGTTATTATTTTATTATATTCAAATGTGAACATGCAATGAGTATAAGAGAAATGAGGCGATGTCAAAAGATATCAAGGCAATGCAATGCATGGTATAACTATTTCTATCCACTAAATGCAAAAATCAAACATGAATATGCTTAAAAACACAAAACACACATTCTGGATAGCAAGACGTTATTGTACAAAAATTAGTTTTCCTGTTGCTACGAGAAAGAAAATTAGGTTCTGTCAGGGTTTCTAGAAACTAGACTCCATGCCGGTTCCAATGTATATTTACACGACATATTGTAACTACAGGAATTTAGTCTACTGGCTAGTTCTTTACGGGTCTGCTGTTCAGGCAGCAACTCAAAGCAAGGATTGTTATAGGTTTAAATCGATTAAAACTACACCAAAATTCTTACAAAAATTACATTCTACTTCCTGGAGTTGTTCATTAGTATTCTTTAATTTATTGGAGCCTAGTTCATAATTTATCTTACTGTTTCAATTAGTTAAACACGATGACGTCCTTACAAAATAGTGAACCTAAAATCACGACACTACGGTAGTAAAATCTGAGTATCTTGCAATCCGAAAGTTAGATTGTAAAATCATCAGATGATCTAGACCCGAGATTCGCAGAGCTAAAACTTATATTTTGCAAGTTCTAAATGATTCTAACCGCAACTAGGTTAATTAGTCTATTCTTTACAGGTTATGTGTTCTGGCAGCAACTTAGAGTTAAAATTTTGCATGCATAACGGGACTGTAAATTCAATATAAAATTTTATAAAAATTGTAAGATGAAACCTAAACTTGTCTCGCAACTCTTAGGGAAAATTCACATATAAATTCTATTGTTAACATTATATATTAATTAGAAATCATGTTGGTGTAGCATTAAATGGCAGATCTGGAAATCAAAAGTCTGCAGTACTAAAAGGGTGATAACTTACAGGTTATAAGTTGAAATTTAGATATGTCGAATGTTCTGGAAACTAGACTCATAAGGCTACCATTTCTTTTTATATGTTCTAATTGATTTTAACAGAAACATGGCCAAAAACTTAATGTAATATGGAATAACTGGCAGAATAGTAGAAAACCAAGTTCATATGTGATCAACAAAATACTCAAACCGCATAAATCTATAGCATGAATTGAACTACCATTTATAGAAATTAAGATGGATTTCTACAATCCAACCGACAAATCAATACTACTATAAATCTGTAACGCTCCGAATTCCAAATACATGTAATTCATAGCGAATACATGATCTTTTACTTCAGTTCGTACAAATTTATAAGGAATTAAAATTTTTATCACAACAATGTTCTTTACAACAGCACAGTGAAATTAAATTAATACAATACAATCTACAATAATAAAAATTCTTTAATCTTGTAATCAGCTCATTATAGTGACTTCAAGCTCATGCCATGTCCAATCCTACATCCGGAAAACTGATGCAATGCTATAATACAACGATCCTTCTTCTTTAGCAAACAAAAACTTGATTGCAAATAGGAAAAGCGACTATCCAAGTCGTGTCAGTGTATGATATGACTTAATGTCTAATGCAGACCTTATACTACGATGACACTAATGCATACTTGTTCGGATTCTATGCATCTCATACTACATAGGTCCGAGGGCAAGCCCTTATGTACTACACAATATAGGGTTCAATCCCTCGCCATGAAATCCTACTCGGTAACAAAAACAAGGTTCATACATTCCACAAGTATGGATTTCAGCCCCGGAGTACACCGCCCGACTATACATAATCCACCTCATGTGGACATCCCGCAAGTGCCACTCTAGTCCCGAAATATCAGAGATTCACCTCCCATCCGCCCGACTATTCATGATCCTGGAGTACACCGCCTGATCGTTCATAATCCTGAATTTAATTGAGGCCCGTCTCGTTCCGCATCACAGTCCCAGAGTACACCGCCTGACTGAATCTATAGTCTTAGAGTACATCGCTAGACTATATAGAAACGCCCCACTTATGTTTCCCAGGTTTCATCACATCTTCTTCTAGTGTCTACCCTTAAGTTTAAATATGAATAATAATACCACCTATTGCTAGCTTACCCACCGGGCTTAAACCAAAACACTTAATATGTTAGCCCATACTGGCTACTTCTCAAAGAGAAAGTTAACCCACACTGGTTACTTCTCAAATTCCATTTATCACAACTGCTGGTATTCTGGGTCCCACTGACTCTAAAACAAATAACCATCTCAAAAGAGGTCACATAGGTTACATCTAACCTCATCATAAACATCTCATTCATTATTCATCATTCTTCTTTATCTATACTCTTTACTATTATCAATCATGAAGTAACAAACTTCTTATAGCAACATCCAATAACACTTGATGAGTTAAAACCCTTATAAACGCCACATGTTTAATATTCCAATTTCATCCTTTAATTACTTCTTAACTCCTCATAAGATATATCTTACTAACATTCCAATTTTTAAATCTAATTTTGTATGTTGTAAAAGTTTTAGGACAGGTAGATAAAAGACATCAACCCAATGGTATTGAGAAAATCATATAAATTTTAATACTACTCAAAAAATAGATTTATTAGTTTCATAGGAAACATAAATGAGTTTACTACAACTTTGTAGTTAAGATCATCTAAAGTCATCCTCAATTTCTTCGTCTAAATTTATTTACAAAACAGTAGGTTAAAAATCTGAAAACTGCAGCTCTTTCTACTTGCAAAAATCATAGAAAATTCTATACTTCATAAAGCTTTGTGTTCTTTAGATCAAATTAAAGGTATACAATTCTACTATAACTTTGTAGTTATACGTTTTCCCAAAATATTTCTATAACCCTGAATTCTTCTAAATCTATAGTACGGTCGAAATGTTATTTAGACTGCCACTGTCCAAACGTGTAAAATTCATTATAAATTAAGTACTTCATGAAAAATAGATTTCTTATACTCTAAATAAATTTTAACTAGTCTACTTCAAATTCTTAGTTTTGACTTTTTTTGAAATACTTCATCTAAGATGCCGAAATGATCAAAACCCAAAATGTGTACAAAATTCCAACAACTAGTCAACTGCCAACCAGCCCTAAGTTTGGATTTTATTAAAATAGTAAACAACAACCAAATATTATGAAATTTTAAGGAGATGTTCTTGACATATATGAGATGCTCCTATAAAAATTTTAGCTCTAGGTTCTATCTAGTTTAATAGTTATGATTTTTTTGAAGTGCAACTAGAACTTAAAATAGAACCTTATGAAAATGCCCCAAAATGAAACACATTATAATTTCACATATTCAATCAACAACAAATAATCTAAACATGAATATTCTATCTATATAAGTTATCATGCATCTAACAATTCACACATATATAGCATTCTACTAATAAAACTATATTAAAAAATCGGAGAAACACCCACCTCAAATATAGAATTCGTAATAGTAGAACCCCAAATAAATGCTCCAAAGCTCCAAGCTCCCTAAAAAAAGGCCGGCCTCTTCCTAGCACAACCCGCAAGCTCTTCTCCCTCTTTCTCTTTTTTGTTTCTGTTTTGAGTTGTATTATTCATGACATAGGGACTATTTATAGAAAAATTGTGTGGTCAAAATAGCTCCCCACTTCCCAAAATAACTCCCCACTTTCCACTAACTTACACCACTCTCCCTCATTCTCAACCATGGTAAGAAACACGTGTACTTGTAGTCAATATGTGTGCACACTCTTCATACGAATTTTATTATTAATTTTTCTTAGGTTAGATGTGTGTGTTACATATGGCAGGTGTACTAAACTAACTATATTTTAAATGTACACTTGAGTGCACTCAAAGTCAATCATGAGTTTTAAATTAATTTTAGTGGGCTACAAAATGGATTTAGGCCTAATGGGTTTTAATTAAAAATAAATCACACAATTGTGACTAGAAAAATGAGAAGAAAAATATTCATGATTCAAGAAAATTTTAGGAACCAACATGTGCACTGCAAACATGTGCGTTGCACGTATCAATACAAAATTAATTTGAGATAACGAAAAACAGTCAAAATATATAATATGTAGAACATTTATATTTCACATAATGGTAAAACATACGTAATCGACACGTGTATTGACAATACGTGCAATACACATAAAAACAGAAAGATTAAAATTAACATTTGAGTTTGCTCAAAATAGGATAAAGATGAATTTTGAGAAGACGGAAAATATATAAATTGTCAAAATACAAAATACGTATGATGTTTATATTAAAATACGTTACAGACATTAGTTGTAACAGTACAAAATACATGTGCGTAACACCAGTGGGCAAAATTATCATAACTCAATTTTGGGGGGTGTTACAAAATTAGGTTGCAATTTCACATTCAATTGATTTACATTCAATCATTGTGTCACCTATATATGAGTATTTCTAGTTTGTGTGCGTGTAGTGCATGCATATGGGGATAACAAAGCTTGGGATTGATGCAATGGTATGGCACGAAAAGGAAACTACTGCTTGGTTTCACCTATGAATCCTTAGTAGTCCCTTTGAAAGGTATCAAAGCAATTCATTACGATAATAGAAATACGAACTACTTGCGGAGATCAACGATTCTTGAACTAGAATAACCAAAGTGTTCAAGGAGACTTGCCTTATACCGACGATTAATGGGACGAGAGTCCCGACGGCATTGGTGATGGCAACAACGACGACGGCACGTGCAACACATGGCGAGAATAGCAGCAACATCAATACAACGATAACCAACAGCGAGAGACAACAGCAACACGCACAGGAACAGCAGATGTGGTGGTCAAGGGGCAGCAAGTGGTGAGGGCTTCGGGGTGTGTTGCAGAGAGGGATGGCAGTGACTGTGGGGTGATTGCTGTCGGAGATGCAAGGCGACAAAAGTGGGCGAGGGTGGAGGTAAAGTGTAGCGACGCTGGTCTGTGGTGTGAGCATGCGGCAATGAGGAGGACTAGAGGTGTGTCGAGGGCATCAACGATGGGGCTATGATTGTTGATGGTAGTGGGGTGCGGTGTGTGCAGTCAGGGTCAGCGGGGTAGTCGTGGTGGCAATGGTGAGGGTGCTCGATAAGGGTAGCGCTCGGGATGGAGAGCAGCGGAAGGAGACAAGGGGTCGCGAGGTGGTGGCAGAGGGTGGCGACAATGGCAACAATGGGTTGCAGCAATTGGTGATCGACAGAGGCAGGGTCGAAGGCGAGGGATCGGCATAGGGGATGAGGATGATGGCGATGACGAGGTCTGCAACTGGGGGACAGAGCGGTGATCGATAGTGGTTTGTAGGCGGAAATGGGGCTTGGAGGTCGATGGGTTGCTGTGCTGGTGAAGAGGCGACGGGGTGCACTTGGGTGGTGGAGCGTCGGTTCGATCGATGAGGAGATGCGGGGGTGTCGAGGCTAGAGGAAGGTGGTGGCAATGGAGGCGGTTGTCAACTGTAAGGCATTCACGGTGCTAGTGATGGGGTGCTCAGGTGTAATGGCGAGGAGGATGTTCGGGGGTGATGGAGAGGATGACGGAGGAGTAATGGTGAGGACTGCGGAGTCGAGGGAAGGTGGTGGCTGTGGGCGAAATGGGTCACTGTGGGGATTTGGGTTTCAGAAAGGAGTAGAGGAAGAAGATGGAGGGTCGGGAGTTAGGCTGATGAAGGGGGTAATTAGTTTAGGATTAGGTTTAATAAGGGGATTAATTGAGATAATTAAGGGATTTGGTTGAGACTGGATTAATTAGTTATTAGATTAGTGGGAGGAAGATTTAGGGGTGGTAAGGAGATAATCCAGGGGATTGTGCTACTAGTGGAGATAGGGGGTAGTATGCAGTTGAGGTTAGATGTGGGCTAGGATTGAGCTTACACAAAGTAAAATAAATAAAATCAAATTATAGGATGGACTAAGTAAAGGGTTTTGTGCTTTACTCATGGGCTTCAATAAAACAAATAAATAAAAATTAGAAAATAAGAATGACTAAGTTGGTTTGGATTGGACTTAATATTAAACAATAGTACCATGAAATAGGTAATACTGGTAAGATATGATAGAGTGGATTGGGATTTCTGGTACAAAAATAAAGATAAAAAAATAATAACAAGTTTGGGTTGGGCTCAACATTAAATAAAATAATAATAATAATATTGGGCTGGGTCTGAACATCAAATAAAATAATCAATAGTGATATGGGTTTTGGATTTGGTTAACAGAAATGGGCTTCACATTAGTAAACAATAAAAGATGAATTTTAATAAACAATCAAGAAATAATAATAATAATAATAATAATAATAATAATAATAATAATAATAATAATATTATATAACAAAATAGGATTTGGGTTTAACACAGTTATTAAAATAATCTTATAATAATAATAATGTCTGGTTTGGGCTAAAACAAAATTAATTAACCAAATAGGAAAATAAGATAAACTTATATATTGGAATAAGATTTGTGGTAAAATATATATAATCATTTGAAAAATGGCTACAAATACAATTAATGATTAGAAATGGACTTTAATAGGAGATAACAAAATAAATTTAAAATGGAAATAAATTTAGAAGAATGGAAAGAATTTATAACAAATCGAAATACAGAAAATATACGAAAAATATGTGTAGGCAGAAACGGGGGTTACACTTTGTGAGTCATTGTGATGCTTCGGGCAGAGGTTTGGGAGCAGTATTGATGCAGCGAGGAAGAGTTGTCACTTATGCATTCAGACAGTTGAGGTCTCATGAGAAGAACTATCACATGCATGACCTTGAACTTACAGCTGTAGTCTTCACCTTGAATCTATGGAGGCATTATCTGCTTAGGGGGATAGGGTTGAGATTTTCACTAACCACAAGAGTCTCAAGTATGTGTTCACTCAGAGGGAATTGAACATGTGGCAGAGAAGGTGGTTGGAACTGATGGCGGACTATGACATCAATCTGCAGTATCACCCCGGGAGAGTGAACTTGGTGCCTAATGCATTGAGCAGGAGACCTGCTGCTATGTTCCTCACCAGACAGAAAGAAGTGTTAGAGGATATGAGGAGGCTAGAACTCGATGTGAATCTCCCTGGTTCAGCACAACAGTGTATGGTGTTGCAGATGCAGTCTTCACTGGTAGAGCAGGTTAAGGAATCCCAGGCTAGTGATCAGCAGTTGCAGAAATCCCGAAGTGAATTGGAAGCATGCATGAGAACTGACTCGGCCATTCACTCAGACGGGTCACTTCGTTTTGGAGCTACGTTGTGTGTACCTAGAGGAGAAGTCAGGCAGAAGCTACTTGCAGAAGCCCATCGCTCGCCCTATTCTATTCATCCTGGAGGCATGAAGATGTACAGTAATCTGAAGCAACATTTTTGGTGGCATGGTATGAAGAGAGAAATAGCGAGATTTGTTTCTCAGTGTTTGATCTGTCAGCAAGTGAATGCAGAGCATCAGAGGACCGCTGGACTTCATCAGCCTCTTCCAATCCTGGAATGGAAATAGAAGAACCTCACTATGGATTTTGTGATGACACTGCCAAGGAGTCCCTAAATGTCACAATGCTATTTGGGTAATAGTGGACCATTTGATGAAGAGTACTCATTTCATCCATTTCCGAATGGGTCAGTCCACTGAGAGCTTGGCTGAAAAGTACATACAGGAAGTTGTGAGACTGCATGGAGTTCCTGTCAACATTGTATCCGATAGAGATACGAGATTCAGATCTCAGTTTTGGGAGAGTCTTCAGAGGAGCTTGGGGATTAAATTGAGCTGCAGTGCTGCATTTCACCCACAGACAGATGGTTAGTTCGAGAGAATGATTCAGACATTGGAGGATATGTTGACGTCTTGTGTTCTTCAGTTTGGAGGTTCTTGGGAAGATCATCTACACTTGGTTGAGTTCTCGTACAATAACATTTACCAGGCGAGTCTCAAGACAGCTCCGTATGAGGCGCTTTATGGTCAAAAGTGTAGATCGCCAGTCTGTTGGGATGATATCGGTGAGAGGAAGCTTTTGGGGCCTGAGTTGATCACAAAGACTGTTGACACAGTGGCTCAAATCAGGAAGCACTTGCAAGCAGCTTAAGACAGGCAGAGGAAGTGGGCTGACTGATGTTGAAGGCCTTTAGAGTTTGTGGTAGGCGACATGTGTTCCTCAAGGTATCACCATGGAGAGGTGTTATCCGTTTTGGAGGTGGGGACAAGCTAAATCTCCGGTTCATCGGTCTATTCGATATTGTGGAACGAGTGGGCAAGGTAGCTTGCAGGTTTGTGCTGCCACCGGCTTTAGCAGGTGTCCATGATGTATCCATGTCTCTCAGCTCAGGAAGAACATCAGGGATGACTGTCATGTGTTTGACTACTCAGAGTTATCCATGAGACCAGACTTATCATGTGAAGTCCAACCAATCTCTATCTTGGACAAGGGTGAGAAAGTCCGGATGAATAAAGTCATCAAGCTTGTTCGTGTCTATTGGAATCCTCACTCGGCTGGTGAGTCGACTTGGAAACTTGAGGAAGAGATCTAGGATAAGTTCCATCATCCCTTTGAGTAGTTTTTTTTTTCTCGGGGTTGCCTTATGTACCACCCGAATGAATTTTGAGGATGAAATTCTTCTTGTAAGGTGGGTAGGATTTGTAACCCTTGTTCCCGATTTTCTGGATTTTCTTTTGTAATTCTTTTTGCTTCTCATTTCTGTAATCTATTTTTTTAATGATAAATTTTTATTTTCATCTTCAACCCAATTGTAATATTTTAATCAATTTTAATTTCATTTGTTGAACCCTGAGATTTCTGTGCACTCTATTTCTTTTCTTTGTGCCTTGGGTTTATTTATTTTTTTATTTGCCTTTAATTGATTTGACTTTGACCCCAACCCAATATTACTCTGCTATAATTATTTAAATTTAAACACTATAGCCCATTCTTATAGGATCATAACCTGCTAACCCATTAACCCACAACCCTAAACCCACATCTTATTTTCCTTATAAATACTAATCTACATTTACCCTAATTAATTAATCTTAATTTAACCCATCTCCCTCGTTGCTCTATCTTTCTTCTTTCCCCTGTTTCAATCCCGAGCCCAGCAAATCGCCACACGTCATCCTCATCACCAGCACCACACCCCAATCATCTCCATCACCCCGTCCTCATCTTCCCCGTCGCACCAACTCTGTCGTTGCTCCGCACCACCGCAGTCCTCCTTGCGACCCTGTGCACCATTGCCCTGCACCCCTGAGCTCCATTGTCGTCGACCCTCCTCGCCAGTGCACCGACAGTCACCCCCGCAACCAACTACAGCACCACCTCATGACCTCACCACCACTCCTCCTCATCGTCGCTAGCAACCCTCCTAATCCTCATCGACTGCCGCCCGCTGCTACATCCCGACGCCTGCTGCATACCCCATCACCGACCACAACAACCTCCGCAGCTCCGATCATCCTCCTCCCTTGCTGCCTCTACTGACCGAGCCTCTACTTCGTCTCCTTCGTCTCCATCGAATCTGAACAGCGACAAGCCCCCGCTTGATGTCGTTGTTGTGTTCTTGTTGTTTGTTGTTCTTGCTGTTTGCTGTTGTTCGCTGCCGCCGACCACCGCGTTGCCTTTACATCTCTTGCACGTGTTGTCGTTCCATGCTTTGCACATGTTGTTGTGTACATAGTTTGCACGTGTTGCCGCTGTTGGATCTTTTCGTATTATCTTCATTCATATTTGGAATAATCGTCTAAAGGTAAGTTTCCACTTGAACTAGTTTTATAATTCTTGCTCAAGAATTTTCTTTGATCTCCACAAGTAGTTCCTCTTTCGTTTATCATATTTTATTTGTTTGATACCCTTCAAAGAGACTATTACGAATTCATCGGCGAAACCAAGTAGTAGTCCTCTTTTCGTGCCATTCCCTTGGTTCAAATCCTAGCATGTTATATTTTGTCATATGCATACACTACATGCACACATAGATTAGAAACATGTACATAGAAAATGATGATGTGAATGTCTTCTGATTGAATGCGATTTTATTCGTGAAATTGAACGCCATGACTATAATAATCTTGCCTTGTTAATGGTAGAGTATATCCAGATAATTAAGTATATTTTTCCCCTGTTGATTAATTTCCATGAAATTATATGGTTGCTTGTTTATTTTGTTGTCATTTAATATTAATCTACTTGCTGGCTGCTGTTTGTCCCATGTTGCACTGAGTTTTTGTCCCGATTTCTCTTACAATTTAATACACCTTTGTAAATAAAGTTTATATCCCTTTTAATCTATTTTCAGAACTTTTTACGGATCTTGATTCCGATTTATAAACTGTAAGTTATCATATTTTTAACACTACCAGGTTTTCAATTATCAGATTACTGTATAGAGTTACACCGACATGATTTTCTAATTAAAATAAATTGTTAATAGTAGAACTAGAACATAAAATTTTATATGTTGTTACTGGATATGACTAGGAGTACCTCACTATTTTTATAAGATTATTTGATAATTTTCCAGACCTTTTATAAATATGAAAATATGACTCTAGGTTGCTGTTAGAACACTAGTTCAGTAAGAACCAGAATATTGACCTAACTACATATAATATAATTTAAAACTTATTAGATAAGAGTTGTAGCCCTGTCTGGAATCTAGATTATCTGACGGTTTTGCAATCTGACCAACAGATTGCAAGATACTCATATTTTCGTACAGTGACATCTGAATTCCAGAATGTAGTTTGAAAATACATTACCATGTCTAATTAATTAAAATACTAGATTAATTGTGCTGTTACTAAACATTGTTAGGAATTAAAATATGATTTTTATGAGATTTTAAAATAATTTTACAATCTATTTTATATACAAGAATTTTGACCCTAAAATGTTGCATGAACATGTAATCAGTAAAGAATAAGATTATTCACCTAATTTATGTATTTATTAAATATCGTGTGAATATCCGTTGGAACGGGCAGGGAGTCTAGTTCTCAGAACCCCTGACGAAACCTGATTTGCTTTCTTGTAGCAACGGAAAAGTTGGTTTTTGTACAACAATGTCTTGCTGTCCAGAATGTGTATTTTTGTGTTTTTGTATATCTATTAGATTTGCCCATGCCCACGTGCCTACGGCACGTCTTCAGAATGATACAACATATGAAAAGCCTTGTAAACATTAAATCAACAATTATGTAGTTGAAGTTTGAATAGTATGACAATAATTAGTTGTAAATAAAAGTTCATGTTTCCATTAGTATATGGTAAAAAATAATTATAAATTGGGACATAAAAGTTCATGTTTCCATATGTATATATATATATATATATAAAGAGAGAGAGAGAGAGAGAGAGAGAGAGAGAGAGAGAGAGAGAGAGAGAGAGAATTAAATAAATAAAAGAGTTTTTTTTTTGGGGGGGGGGGGAGATTTGAATTTGAGTTTTGGGGGAAAACTATTTTGGGGGGGGGGGGGGGGGGGAGTGTTTTGTGAGGTTAGATCTGGGCCTTTGATTTTGGGGGATTGAAGAAGAGCCACTTGATAGCTTTCTTTGTGTTTTATTATATAGATGTTTGATTTTGTATCTAGGAAATAGAATTAGTTATACAATGCATTGCATAGCCTTGCCATCTCCTCGACATCACTTCGAAACTTTTGTACCCATTGCATGTCCACATTTGTGTGTAATAAAATATTAACAAGTCGGGGTATTAAGAGTCGACTTGGTAGTGAACAATCGAATACTGTACTCGGAATGTGTCCCTTGTAATCGTTTGTTTATTGTCATGGATTGTGTATTATTGATTGTTAAATTATTGTTTATTTATGCCGAGTACATGATCTGTTGAGTTCACCACTATAGTCTAAACGATCACTGTTTGCATGCACCGAACTTGTGGTATGAGACACAGTATTACGTGCATTAGATAGGATAATTAAAAGACTCATAAACCTAGAATTGATCCTTGCATTCTTGATCATGATTATTGTTATTTACCTTGAATCATTGATTTCAGTTATTGTTTATTGCATTGTTAATTCTAGACCTTGAGTTTATTATCAATTATTGTTATTGATCTTGATTTTGATCTAGTTCAGTACTTCTTGATATACCATGTTCTCCTTGTTTCTTTGCTTCTACTACTTGCTGTCCGTAACTTGCTCTAACGGACAATTTTTTTTCACCTCTAGACGATGAGTTGTCAGGTACAGAAGGAAATTTGACTAAAGGACTTGGTGAAAAAACTTTCTGAAGAATGGAGCTTAACCATTAGACCGCTATAGTAATTTAATGTTATTTGTTTATGTTATTATTTTCGTCGTACTTTGTATTCTAGGTTTGTATGACCCAAAGTTTATTTTTCTCCCAGATGTTGGATATTATTTGGTGAATTTATTTCATGATTATTTTGGAGTTTATTCATTATTTATGTGGTTATTCTTTCTTGGGTGGTTGTGATCTCTATTGTTGAGTTAATCTGTTACAGCTATAGATGATGTTCTTATCATTTGCTGAACCTTTGTTACGTACTCGTATTCCCGTATTTTGGAAAGCTAGGCGCGACACATATTGGAGGGAATGGGAGACTCGCTTGATTTATTAATACATCAATTAAAGATATTCAAACATAATTCTTATAATTTGCAACAACTTCTGGTAGCATATCAAAGAACTGGCTTTCTGAAAATTTCTGAATAAAAGTAACAACGAATTGAATTTATGTTCACAATCTTTCAGTGATTGATTTCATAAACATTTAGGAATGGAAGAATATACCAGCTATGTTATGGCTACTAACCGAGAATTAGAGAATACTAGTATTGTCTGTCGATGTATATACCTACTTAACTTGGTAGTTGGTAGGTACAACAGAAAGAAGATTATCAGGTTTATGCACAACAGTTGTTGGTTATTAGTGACTAGCAAATCATTAGCTGCTCCATTTTGATGTTCTTCACTACTAAATTAAAAAACAATTGTATCGAAACTTAATCGAGGTAATATACAGAGATATCTGGAAGTTTATTATTAGTGTTGTCAATTTAATACATTTCGTAATCACAGAGATGCAATTCCAATTATTCTTTCCCTCTTTTTATCTGGAAAAAGACAGATATGTATATTACAAACCAAAGAAGACCGAGACTTGGACCATCCTTTAATAAAGAGGGAGATTTGTTGAGAGCAAAGAGGACAACAGGAGAACTCCTTAAAAAACTTTGTTCATTACTAATCACAGTTTGACATTTTTTCTTCTCCATTTGCAGATTGAAGATGTCATGGATGGACCGAAGAGTGCGAGTTGTTTTGATGATAGTCACTCAAGAATTTCTTGTTGTCAGTTTTAAATTTATTGGATGGACTTTTTTATAAGTTTATTGTACAGATTGAAGTTTATTGTACGAATTTTTCAACTATGCTTTGTTTTGATATACCTGTACACAAATTTACCAAACATTTATAGTTTCAATGATGTATTGATATTTTCTATAAATCAATTTTGTTTGCATCCTGAGATTTTTTTTTGTATACAGGTAAAAAGAAATAGCATTCTAAATTGCTATAAAAAACATTGCTCTCAAAACAATGTCAAAAAGATAGCATTTTGAAAATGCTGTCAAAAAGACAGCATTTTCTAAAATGGTGTCTCTTTGATAGCATTTTCAAAACGCTGTCAAAAGATAGCGTTTTCAAAACTCTATGCAAAGTATCGCATTTTCCGAAATCCTGTCAAAATTACAGCGTTTATAGCGGGGGCTATGATAGCGTTTTGAAAACGCTATCGTAGAACTTCTATAGCATTTTACATTTGCTGTCAAATGTCATAATTGTTGTAGTGCATTGTTCCGTAATAATTATGTGTTGTACAACTTATATATTTGTGACTCTTTGTATAGCATGTTAGGTTTCGAGGGTAATCTCAAATTAAATATACAGTAGAAAAATTACAAAAAAAATATCGAAACCTAGTTATGGATCCATGCGAAAACTATAAATTGTATTTAGGAGTTATAACTGGAAGATGGGTCTGCTGTCTCCACATGTCGATCACAACACTACAATATTGCGGTGCCTCTACAGTATCTACACTAACGGATCAAATAAAGCTTCCCTTCACGCCGCGGTGCCAGCTACGGAAAGGGGATGTTCCTCACGGTCTCTCTCTCTCATACAATCTGTGACGGGCTAGGGTTTTCTTATGTCTCACTTTTTCACAGATACGTATCATATATATAGGTGCAGAAAATAAATCCTAAGAGAGTAATGTGGCTGTTGGACTCACAATCTGACCTAGTTTAGGCTCGTGTGTGGGCAATTGAACTTTAGTCAGATCCAACCAATGTCAGAAGTCCAAGTCTTAGTTGGATCTCCAATTAAATTCATCTTATGAATCTAAATCACAATTTTGATCCATTCTAAGTGTGTGATCCGATAGGTTCCCATTACGTTGACAGTAATACTAAAATCATATTCTAATATTACAAACAGTGAGCGGCATCTAGCAATACATCACTGTTACTCAAGTAACATGAATGTCAGTAATTTGACATAACCTATCCGTGACCAATGTTACCATGTAGTCTAGTCCCTTTGTCCAGAGATCTTAATTGACCACAAGACATAGAGCGTGTCACCCTTGTATAGTTCAATCTTTGGTTTCTTGATGTACGAGTAGACTTACTAAAATAAATGAGCTCAATATCTCACATTGACTCATTTGGGCATGACTATGCATTTTGTAGTCTCACTCAATTAAAGGGTCCATAGATATCGCTCCTGTTATGTAAGAGTGAAAAATCCTATCTAAGTCACTCACATCCCTTCGCACGATTTGTACTATATCCAATAGTCGACTTTATAATCACCTTATTACAAACAACGTTTGACGACATTAAAACATATAACTTCTCATGGAGGGAAATGTAATGACTTCAAGTCAAAGGACTATATACACCATGGTCACTGTGAGAACCGCTTATGACACTCACGTAACGATCCATGCAGCGTTCTCATGATTGGTCAGTCCAATACATTATTACTCGAATATGTACCCATGTGAAGACTTGATATCTGATATCCATGACCCGTGAGATATTGTCATCAGTGTACGCACATACCAGTCTTTATATATTATTGTTGTCCTAATTCACAATAATACTTAATTAGGGATATTTAAGATAGTGTTATGATTACAACCAATAGGATCTCACAATCAATTCATGTAACACCCTGAATTCCAAAATACAACTGAATTCAAAGTTCCACATGATCTTTACACTTTTTTCGTATAATTTTACAAGGGAATAACAACTTTTTGTTACATCAGAATTTACACTTACATTACATATTTACTGCGGAAGCAAGTTACAATAATTTACATAAATTGAAATGTACAACTCTTGAATCAATCTTTAATCAGCATGCATTCTTTAGTCGTGTTAATCACTTTACCCTGCATAAAAATTATGGGCCTGTCAGTTGCTTACAACCGACGATATATTATACATGGCTATCCTCTCTATGCCGAACAATATAACAATTCTCAAATACTTAAACAATCACAAACTTGATTACAACAGAACTACAAGGCACTATCCTATTGATGTCGTGTTGTGCGGTGCACTTAGTCCTTAATACAGTTGTTTATATTAGATGACACTAATGCGCACTTGTTCAGATTCAATGCATCCCATACTACATAGGTCTGAGGGCAAGCCCTTAACCGTTCCTCATCTTGTAGGGTTCAATCCCTCGTCATGACTTAAACTACTACTGTAACTACGATAAGTATCCAAGATATTCTATGAGTTACGAGCTCATGTCCAGATAGTCTGGAGGGGAATCCTACATCATGTCACGATGCATCGCGAAAAATCTATGGACAATTCAGCCTCCGTCATGGGACATGACACCACCCGCAGTTACCAAACACCCTACGAGCGTTGCCTGCGGTACAGACTCCTGGAGACATATCCACGTCATGTCACGACGCATCGTGAAAACAGCCTGTGAATACTCTCACACCGTAGCTCCGAGGCCCTCATACTCGTATTTTTCTCTTATTTTCATCGCGTCTTCACTATGTATCTAGTCCTTAGTTATTCGAATCATCAACAAAATCAATTCTCTAGAGTTAGCCCTTCCACTATACCGGTCTTAACTATTTATTCAACATGACCCAAATCTTGGTCTTTTCATCTCAAATTTCATTTCAACATATTTCTTTTCAATGCCGGTATGAGACTTAACTACACTCTAGTTCTCAATTTCAATTCATAATCGCAAAATTGAGTCTTTTATACTCATAAGTTCTTTTTCATAATTAACATGATTTCCATTCTTTTCTATGAACAAATCTCATACATAAAGTTCAATTTCAATTTATGTATTTCAAACTCAAATTTATTTCAATAAATCCATTAGATTCCCAAACTAGTATTTCTTTCTTTTATTTAATTCACTCAACAAAGTTATGTTTTTCATCTATCTTTAGAGTGCACACCAAACCCAAAATAGATGAACAAAAATCCATAATCAACACACTTAAATTTTTCCTTCCTTCAAAATATCTCTTCTATAACTTAATAAAATTTTCTCATGAAAATAATCACTATACATATTTATACAAGTGTAAATTTTCATACAAGTCTACACAATTTTTACTTCTAAGTCACTTTTTTTTAGTCAAATAATGCACACATATTTTTCATTGAATCCACATATTTTTAGAATAATTATAGTATTTTTTCCCAAATTTTATAAGCCACAAATCAATTTTTTAAAACCCAAAAAAAATAATAAGTTAAATTCCTGACGAAGCTAGGAATCGAACTCACGGCCATAGGGTAACCAACTGCCACCGAGAGCCAGAACAGCCAAGGTGCCAACACGTTATAGAGTAGGGTCAACTTTAGATAAGGTGTAAATCTCGGATTTCGGATTTTTTGAAGAAAAGAAACAAAGGCTCATGCCAGGTTTCGAACCCAAGACCACCAACCCAAACCCGCTGCTACATTAACCGAACCCACTCATCGGCTAGCCAATATGGACAAGTGAACCAACTGATATGATTTAGATTACTAGGGTTATAAGCGAGGTCTCTGTTCTTTTCGAATTTTTACAAAAAAACATATTTTGAGTTCTTTTTCTTCTCTAAATTGATTCAAAAACTCCAGATTATATTTTTCACTTCAGTACAATATTTCAGTAAATAAAAAATTAATTTTTGACACAAAAAAATAATTTGCTCACTAATTAATTTTGTCCTTCAATTTTCTACTTTGGGGGAAAAAGGCATATTCTCCTTATAATTTTTCTTTTAAAAGTTGTTCTAAGTCCCAAATAATATTTTTATTAATAAGGTACCATTATCTCAGCAATAAACTTCATTTTCATGCCATTTAACAGTACATTAATCAAAATCACCTATATCCATAGTTCTTTATTCAACTGTTCAACATACAAGCATGTATTTGTTTATCTAGCCCAAAATTGAGCATGGCAACATGATAATCATTTAACAAATCATAATTTAGCAATCAATTTAACACTCTTTTAGCATATAATCAAACTAATAGCAATTTGTCTCATTATCATAATGCATGGCTATTTTAGTTAGAGTTTCTCCTTAGTTTGTCAACCACATCCTAACATGATATCTAATTAGAAGTTTAAGAGAAACACCCACCTCTAATGGAGAGAAAAACAAACAAAACTCCGAGGGATCTCCAAGAATGAACAAGTGAAGCATTCTCCTCCTAGATCGAGCCACCAATTTGACTTCTCCTCCTTGTTTGCAATGCAACCCGAGCCTCACTTTTGCTCCTTGAAAAAGCCGGCCTCTCCTTGGGTTGAAGAACACACACTAGCACTCAATCTTTTAAACTCACAATCTACTCAATCTTTTGTGTCACTAATTTGTCTTTCTTTTCGTTCTTTCTATTCTTTTCTTTCAATTTTTTCCAAGTGTGAGAATGAAGAGTGTGGGAGGGGGTATTTATACAAATTTCTAGGGTGAATGGAGGGCCAAGATTAGATCAAATGGTTAGAGATTAAGGGCCAAGATGAAGTAGGGAGTTGAAATAACTTCCCCTGATGAGAGTAACCAACTCCCCATCACTCCCATCTCTCCCACTCCTCCAATCCTATCCGGCCTAGGGTGAAAAAGGTGTGCAATGCACACTCCATTGCATGCACGTGCCACCTAGTGTCCCCCATTGACAAATTTGTTCATGTGACAAATTTAATTGTCCATGAAATGAGTCTACACTACAAGTTAGACCATTTCAAAAAAGAATTAAAGTAAATTGGCTCACTAATGGGCCAAACTAACTATGGGCTTAAATAATTAATTTAATTAATAAAATAGAGTGGCCTTAAAGACAATTAGGCCAGATTTTAATTAGGCTTTTAAAGAAAATATTTTTTTTGGAAAAATAAAGAGAACAAATACTATATAAAAATATTTTATAAAGGAAGATACAAATAAAATTATACGTGCACAACACGTAAAATCACAAAAATCTCATAAATGAAAACTAGGGTGTTACAACACTCCCTCCTTAGAATAGTTCTTTCCCTGGTACTACACTTAAAGAGTGAGAAAACAAGATTACAATAAAGAGATAAGAAAAGAAAAGAAGATACAAATCACTGAAAGAGCTCAGGATGATCTTTCATCATCCTCTCCTCAGATTTCCAAGTAGCCTCTTCAACCAACTGGTTTCTCCAGATTACTTTGACCATCAATATCGTCTTGTTCCTCAAGACTTTCTCCCGACGATCGACAATCTTAACTGGAAGCTCATTGTAACTCAGATCCAACTGCAAACCCTCCGGTACTTCGGACAAATAGTGACTCGGATCTAGAATGTACCCTCTCAGCATAAACACATGGAAGACATTGTGCACCTGAGACAACTCTCCGGCAACTCCAACCGATAAGCAGTTTTCCCAATCCGCTTCAATATCTTGTATGGGCCTATGAACCTCGGGGCTAACTTCCTACCTCTGCCGAAGCGAATCACACCCTTGCTAGGTGAAACCTTCAGAAAGACAAAGTCACCAACCTCAAACTCAAGGTCCCTCATCCGGTTGTCAGCATAGCTCTTCTGCCTACTCTGAGCATCCACCAACCTCTTCCTGATCAGATCGATCTTTTCAGAGGTCTGCTGCACAATCTTAGGCCCAAACATCTTTCACTCCCCAAATTCAAACCAACAAACTAGTGTTCTACATTTTCTTCCATACAGAGCTTCGTACGGCGCCATCCCAATGCTAGTTTGAAAACTATTGTTGTAGGCGAACTCCACCAGAGCTAAGTACCTTTACCAACTGCCTCCAAAGTCTAGTACACAATACCGAAGCATATCTTCAAGAATACGGTTGACTCTTTCGGTCTGTCCATCGATCTGCGGATGAAAAGCAGTGCTGAAATCTGTCTTGGTACCCAAAGCTGTCTGAAGACTCCTCCAAAAATGCAAAGTAAACCGTGCATCTCGATCAGACACAGTGGTTAACGGAACACCATGAAGCCTGACGATCTCACCAACATACAGCTCAACCAATCTGTCCATCGACGAAGTGAGTTTCATCTCCAAGAAGTGAGCGGACTTGGTTAGTCGATCGACTATGACCCAAATTGCATCATTGTCCTTAGAACTCTTGGACAAACCCGTGATGAAATCCATATTGATGTTATCCCACTTCCATTTCGGAATAGGTAACGGCTGCAATAGACCTCCGGGTTTTTGATTCTCGGCTTTGACCTGCTGAGAGATCTCACACCTTGCCACGAACTTGGCCACATCCTGCTTCAAACCTGACCACGAGAAATGCTGCTTAATGTCCGTATACATCTTAGTACTCCCAGGATGTATTGACAAAAGAGCAGCATGTGCCTTCTGAAGAATACTTTCTTTCAAGTCCGACTGATTCGGAACACATAACCTCTCTCCAAACCACAGCACTCCATCCCTGATCTGGAACTCGGACAACCTGCCCGCACCGACCTGCTCCTTCACCTTCTGAATCTCTGCATCTTCCTTCTAACTTGCGATAATCCTTTCATTCACCGTTGGTTGAAGCCTCAACTGAGTTAAAGATGATCCCAAGCCTTGCAAAACAACTTCAATACTAGCCCGATCCAACTCCTCTACCAGCTGCTTCTGAGTTGTGATCAAACTAGCCAGACTGCTCTTGCGGTTAAGTGCGTAAGCAACAATATTAGCCTTTCTAGGATGGTACTTAATCTCCGGACGAATGTCCTCAAGTTCTTCCAGCCATCTCCTTTGCCTCGATTCAGATCTTTCAGCCGATAGATGTACTTCAAGCTCTTGTGGTCCGTGTACATGTTCAGTTTCTCACCATACACGTAATGTCTCCATTACTTCAAGGCGAAGAGAATCGTAGCCAACTCCAGATCATAAGTCGGATAATTTTTCTCATGCGGTCATAGTTGCCTAGACCCATAAGCGATCACTTTTCCTTCTTGCATTAAGACACAACCAAGCCCACGATGTGAAGTATCGCTGTAGACATCATACTCAACACTTGCTCTAGGTAAAGCCAAAATAGGTGCAGTAGTCAGCCTCTCTTTCAACTCCAGAAAGCTTATCTCGCACTGTTCGGTCCACTTGAAGTTCACATTCTTCTTGGTCAGACCAGTGAGCGGCACGGCTATCTGAGCATAGCCCTGGATAAATCTCCTATAATATCCAGTTAGCCCAAGGAAACTCCTGATTTCCTTCACTGTAGTAGGCCTTGCCCAATCCTTCACCACCTCTATCTTCTGCGGATCAGTTGCCACTCCCTCCTTAGAAAGGATGTGACCTAGGAATGCCACTTCAGATTTTCAGAAATCGCAATTGGATAACTTGGCATACAGCTCATGCTCTTGAAGCTTCTTCAAAACTACTGCGAGATGCTCTGTATGCTCCTCCTCCAATTTGGAGTACACAAGAATATCGTCGATAAACACCACGACGAAAGAATCAATGAACGGCCTCAGAACTCTGTTCATCATATCCATGAAAATTGCAGGTGCATTCGTCACTCCAAATGGCATAACTAAGAATTCGTAATGCCCATGTCGAGTTTTGAACGTGGTTTTATGCACATCTTCAGTCTTCACTCGAACTTGATGGTAACCTGACCGAAGGTCTATTTTAGAGAATATATTTGCTCCTTGTAGACGATCGAACAGGTCGTCAATTTGGGGAATAGGATACTTATTCTGAACAGTGACCTTATTCAGCTCCCGATAATCGATGCACATCATTATCGAACCATCCTTCTTCTTTACCAAAATCACCGGCGCTCCCCAAGGTGATGCACTCGGTTGAATAAAGCCTTTCTCCAACAGTTCCTCAATCTGCTGTTTGATCTCATTCTGCTCCACAGGCGCCATCCTATACAGTGTCTTAGAAATAGGTGCACTCCCTGTCTGGTTAGTAATGCTGAACTCTACATCACGATGCGGGGATAACCCAGACAAATCTTCCAAGAATACCGTCGGGTAATCCCAAACCACAGGAATTTGCTGCACCTCCAGAGGAACATCTCTTTTGCAGATAGCTGCCACCAGACCAGAACATCTCTTCTTCCCTTGGAAAATGACTTCAGGTCCACCTGGAGCCTTCACTGTTACTTCCTTGGTTTTGCACTCGATGCTCGCACTGTACACTGACATCCAATCAATGCCAATGATAACATCGACTCCCAAGACATTCAGCTCGATCAGATCATTCCCAAAAATTTTGTCTCCAATCACGATCTCGCAGTCCGCATAGTACCGATCAGTGGTTAGAGTCTCTCCTGACGGAGTAGCTACTGCTAAAATCTTGCCTGGAAAGATTTTCGGTTCAACTCCCAGAACTTTAGCAAATTTAGGTGATACAAAAGTATGAGAGGACCCAGTATCGAACAAAACAACATCTTTTTTTCCATTCATAATAAATTTTCCTGTTACATAATACACACTTGTTACATAACAGTTCACTATATAAGGCGGAAAAAAGAGAAACAACAAAAAACACTCTAAACAACCTCCCTCGTACCAGTGATGACGTGATCCACCTCATCAGCATTAGCTTCAGTCAAGACAAATACTCGCCCCTGCTAGTACGGCTTATTCTCAACTTGCTGCGTTGGTCCACTACGGGTGACATTCTACAGCTTGGGACATTGAGATTTGTAATGTCCCGTCTCACCACCGTTGAAGCAAGTCACCACAGGAGGTCTCACCCAATTATTTTTGGGTCTCCCAGCTATGTTGACAGCATTCGCTCCCGTTGGTTTGAACCTCTGGGCCGACGGCTGTCCCCTGAAGTTGCCAGAAACTGCAGGCCTCTTCCTAACATTCCAGTTGGTCCTTCGATTCTAAACAGCATGGAACTGCTCCATATCTACCTCAGTGGCTGCAGCTCGTTTGACCAATTTGTCAAACCTCATGATACCGAGGGGTATCGTCCTGGATCTCAGACTTGGCCTCAACCCATGCTCGAACTTTCAAGCCTTCTTCGCCTCGTCCATCACCAGTTCGGGCACATACCTCGATAGCTGAGTGAATCTTGTCTCATACTCCCTAACCGACATGTCGCCCTGCTGCAGCACCAGAAACTCCATGGCCTTCTTTTCCTGGACGTCTCTGGGAAAATAATGACTACGGAATTTCTCCAAGAATTCATCCCAGCTAAGAACAATACCTCCCATCGTCCGCTTCATTCACTGCCACCACACAACCGCATCCTTCTCAAACTGCAGCACCGCCAACTTCACCTTGCTACCCTCCGGAGTCTCTAAGACTTCGAAGATAGTCTCTACCTGTTGGATCCAATTGTCAGCTGTGTCAGGGTCTGACTTCCCCTCAAATACGGGTGGTTTCATCTGCTTGAATGATTCCATGAATTTGATTGCTTCGGATATTGGATTCGCAGGCACCCTTCCTTGATTCTAATTCATGGCAACGACATTGAGTGTCTGATAGACCCTCGCTAGTTCTGTTTTCAAGTCTAGACCTTCACCATTTTGAGCTCCTCTTCTAGCCATATTCTGATGCAAAAGATCCCATAAATTTAAAGTATAAACATGAACTTTATATCAACTTTTCCATTTCATTGAATTTCAACTTTATACATTCGAATTTAAAACATTTCTGACATCAAAAATGAAAACAATAAGAAGATGCAACAGTCTAGTTCCTACGGTTCCTCTTGGCTTCACAAAGCTCTCCCCATAGTTCCTCCACTTCTTCTTTCAGTACATCGGTCATGTTTTACCTCTTCTTGAGTTCTCAAACACGATGACTAAGAATTGCAATATCATCCTTGCGCTTCGCCAACTGAGTTTCCAGTAGCCCGATTCTCTCCCGTTGAGTCTCTACCTGCCTCTGAAGAGACACAATGAGATTACTCGGAACTGGTTCTTCCTCGTCAGAAGAATCATCAGATGAATCCGGAGGTGGAGTGATCTCTCGGAACTCAGGACATTCCTCTTCCACTTTTTTAGGATCTTCCTCGTCTGAATCAGCTTGCTCGGGGTAATAATCTTCCTCAACAATGTGCCAGTCATCATCCCCAGCTGGGTCAAAGTGGTCTGCCATCTTAGAGAAGGAGAAGAAGAAGAATAAATCATAGAGCAACATAAATGTAAGTGACTTACATTTAAATCTCTAGACTCAACACACGCCCTAATATCCACTTTTAGGGTGTCGTTCCTTATAAATTTGTACTGCTTGGAAGCGTGCTCTGATACCACTCTGTAACACCCCGAATTCCAAAATACAACTGTATTCAAAGTTCCACAGGATCTTTACACTTCTTTCGTATAATTTTACAAGGAAATAAAAACTTTTTCTTACATCAGAGTTTACACTTACATTATATATTTACAGTGGAAGCAAGTTACAACAATTAACATAAATTGAAATGTACAACACTTGAATTAATCTTTAATCAGCATGCATTCTTTAGTCTTGTTAATCACTTTACCTTGCATAAAAATTATGGGCGCGTCAGTTGCTTACAACCGACGAAATATTATACATGGCTATCTTCTTTATGCCGAATAGTATAACGATTCTCAAATACTTAAACAATCACAAAATTGATCACAAACAGAACTACAAGGGACTATCCTATAGATGTTGTGTTGTGCGGTGCACTTAGTCCTTAATGCAGCTGTTTATATTAGATGACACTAATGCGCACTTGTTCAGATTCTATGCATCCCATACTACATAGGTCTGAGGGCAAGCCCTTAACCATTCTTCATCTTGTAGGGTTCAATTCCTTGTCATGACTTAAACTACTACTGTAACTATGATAAGTATCCTAGATGTTCTATGAGTTACGAGCTCATGTCCAGATAGTCTGGAGGGGAATCCCACGTCATGTCACGACGCATCGTGAAGAACCATGGACAATTCAACCTCCGTCATAGGACATGACACCACCCGCAGTCACCAAACATGCCACGAGCGTCGCCTGGGGTACAGACTCCTTGAGACATATCCACGTCATGTCACGACGCATCATGAAGACAGCCTGTGAATACTCTCACACCGTAGCTCCGAGGCCCTCATACTCATGTTTTTCTCTTATTTTCATCACGTCTTCACTATGTATCTAGTCCTTAGTTATTCGAATTATGAACAAAATCAATTCTCTAGAGTTAGCGCTTCCACTATACCGGTCTTAACCATTTATTCAACATGACCCAAATCTTGGTTTTTTCATCTCAAATTTCATTTCAACACATTTCTTTTCAATGCCGGTATGAGGCTTAACTACACTCTAGTTCTCAATTTCATCGCAAAATTGAGTCTTTTATACTCATAAATTCTTTTTCATCATTAACATGATTTCCATTCTTTTCTATGAATCAAATCTCATACATAAAGTTCAACTTCAATTCATGTATTTCATACTCAAATTTATCTCAATAAATCCATTAGATTCCCAAACTAGTATTTCTTTCTTTTATTTAATTCACTCAACAAAGTTATGTTTTTCATCTATCTTTAGAGTGCACACCAAACCCAAAATAGATGAACAAAAATCCATAATCAACACACTTAAAATTTTCCTTCCTTCAAAACATCTCTTCTATAACTTAATAAAATTTTCTCATGAAAATAATCACTTTTCATATTTATACAAGTGTAAATTTTCATACAAGTCTATGCAATTTTTACTTCTAAGTCACTTTTATTTTAGTCAAATAATGCACACATATTTTTCATTGAATCCACATATTTTTAGAATAATTATAGTATTTGTTCCCAAATTTTATAAGCCACAAATCAATTTTTAAAACCCAAAAAAAATAAAAAGTTAAATTCCTGCCGAAGCTAGGAATCGAACTCACGACCACAGGGTAACCAACTGCCACCGAGAGCCAAAACAGCCAAGGCGCCAACACGTTATAGAGTAGGGTTAACTTTAGATAAAGTGTAAATCTCGGGATTTCGGATTTTTTGAAGAAAAGAAACAAAAGCTCACGCCAGGTTTCGAACCCAAGACCACCAACCCAAACCCGTTGCTACAGTAACCGAACCCACTCACTGGCTAGCCAATATGGACAAGTGAACCAACTGATATGATTTAGATTATTGAGATTATAAGTGAGGTCTCTGTTCTTTTCAAATTTTTACAAAAACACATATTTTTCAGTTCTTTTTCTTCTCTAAACTGATTCAAAAACTCCAGATTATATTTTTAACTTCAGTACAGTATTTCAGTAAATAAAAAATTAATTTTTGACACAAAAAAATAATTTGCTCTCTAATTCATTTTGTTCTTCACTTTTCGACTTTGGGGGAAAAAGGCATATTCTCCTTATAATTTTTCACTTAAAAGTTTTTCTAAGTCCCAAATAATATTTTTATTAATAAGGTACCATTATCTCAGCAATAAACTTCATTTTCATGCCATTTAACAACACATTAATCAAAATCACCTATATCCATAGTTCTTTCTTCAATTGTTCAACATACAAGCATGTATTTGTTTATCTAACCCAAAATTGAGCATGGCAACATGATATTCGTTTAATAAATCATAATTTAGCAGTCAATTTAACACTCTTTTAGCATATAATCAAACTAATAGCAATTTGTCTCATCATCATAATGCATGGCTATATTAGTTAGAGTTTCTCCTTAGTTTGTCAACCACATCCTAACATGATATCTAATTAGAAGTTTAAGAGAAACACCCACCTCTAATGGAGAGAAAAACAAAAAACTCCTAGGAATCTCCTAGAATGAACAAGTGAAGCATTCTCCTCCTAGATCGAGCCACCAATTTGACTTCTCCTCCTTGCTTGCAATGCAACCCGAGCCTCACTTTTGCTCCTTGAAAAAGCCGACCTCTCCTTGGGTTGAAGAACACACACTAGCACTCAATCTTTTAAACTCACAATCTACTCAATCTTTTGTGTCACTAATTTGTCTTTCTTTTCGTTCTTTCTATTCTTTTCTTTCAATTTTTTCCGAGTGTGAGAAGAGTGTTGAAGGGGGTATTTATACAATTTTCTAGGGTGAATGGAGGGCCAAGATTAGATCAAATGGTTAGAGATTAAGGGCCAAGATGAAGTAGGGAGTTGAAATAACTTCCCATGATGAGAGTAACCAACTCCCCATCACTCCCATCTCTCCCACTCCTCCAATCCTATCCGGCCTAGGGTGAAGAAGGTGTGCAATGCATACTCCATTGCATGCACGTGCCACCTAGTGTCCCCTCATTCACAAATTTGTTCATGTGACAAATTTAATTGTCCATGAAATGAGTCTACACTACAAGTTAGACCATTTCAAAAGAGAATTAAAGTAAATGGGCTCACTAATGGGCCAAACTAATTATGGGCTTAAATAATTAATTTAATTAATAAAATTGAGTGGACTTAAAGACAATTAGGCCTATATTTTAATTAGGCTTTTAAAGAGAATATTTTTTTTGAAAAAATAAAGAGAAAAAATACTATATAAAAATATTTTATAAAGAAAATTATACAAATGAAATCATACATGCACAACATGTAAAATCACAAAAATCTCATAAATAAAAACTAGGGTGTTACAAGTCATACACTTGATGTCCCATAATATTGAACCTACTATTCTAAGGACCTGATTATGTTCATTTAATCACAATAAACAACAAAATAAATGAAATGTTCCATATATAAAATAAATATCAAGATACAATGTAAATTAGTAATGTCAATACACAACTGGCCTCTAGGGCATACACTAACATAGCAGTTTATATAGGTTCGATTATTTTGTTTTCTATTTAATCATTGTTTATTATGGTATGTGATTTTTGGTTGTTTAATGTTGTTAGTATTGATTTTAAAGTTTAAGCATTTAAATTTGGTGTGACTACAGACTTTGTAATACGCGATTAATTACAAGTTTTTTTTAATTTGAAAATTTGAAAGAAAATGTAAAAAAAACTCGAATATCTTTCTCGGCATTTTTAGCTAAAACCTCCGGGATAGACATCCAACCCAAATGTCTAAAAAGAATTTAAAACAATTGCTTTAACCTATTCCGATGAGTTTATAAACACTGCTATAGGGTGTTAATTTAAATAATTAAATCACTACGAAATATTTAAAAATAATTTAATCTTTCCCGAGTTTTTGAAACGCCGGGATAGATCACTAATTTTCCAAAAAGTTCAAACAAAAGTCCACCTATGCCGGCACTACAGAAACACCGTTATAGGTCTTATACCTATAGCGGCGGCTGTGAAAAACATTGGGATAGCCCATGAAGCTGTCCTGACGCTCACTACAATGGTACTGCTTCTGACGGTATTTTCAGAAGCGTCGCTATGTTCTATGTTGGTGTTAAAAAACGTAGGGAGAGCCTAATGCAGGCATAGCGATTTATAGTGCCATCAACTCCAATAAATGAACTTGAGTTAGGGAGAAATGGAGTGGAGGTTTTAAATGAGTCCTGATATTCACCCCCCTGTTTTCGAGCCGCTCCCCTCATTTGGTTCTCTCCCCCCATAAGAAAACATAATATCAAATAAGAAATTGTATAATTCTTGTCATACACACAATTTATTTTAAAACAAAAGTCGATATAATACAATTATAAATATCAAACAAGAAAGTGCATACATAATTCATGTGATGTCCATCTTACAAAACCCTAAAAAATATTGCATTTTAAAGTGGATAATCATCATTGACTAAGATTTAACAAATTTCATTTAATCTACGTTAGGGTTTTAACAAACCCTAAAAAGTTTGACTGTTGATTAGAATCATAAATCTTAAAAAGATAAATTTTTAACATACCGTAGCTTGTGAGTTGCCAAAATCCTGATGTTCATTGACTTCAAGTGACTCAAAATCCATTTGATTAGATTTTTCTTGAATTCTCATTGCTTCTTCTTCTTCCACTTCTTCCATTAGAGAGTTGCATGAAGATGAAGAGTCCAAGTGATTTGAAAAAACAATAAGGGGGAGAAATATGAAAAAAAAAAATTGGGGTGGATGGATGGGAATTGTTAGTTTTGGATGGGGGAAGCGGATGGAGGGAGCGGAACCAAGAAATTGGGAGGGAATGTGAGCTGAGCAAACAATTTACCCCCCGCAACTTATAAAGGATATAGGGTGGTAGGTAGCGAGGAGTTGGGAAGGGAGTTTTATTCTGGTGTGATTTGTATTGGGCCCAAAGAGGGGTCCATGTTAATACAGTCTGTTAGTGGGCCTAAAGAGGGGTCCAACCTATGGTCCCATGTTATAGACCGAACTCTAACCAAAGTTGTGGGCGTAAACGAGTACGTCCCAGACTCTCCTCACTACGAGGACGACAGAGAGGATAGACTTAACCTCGAGGACGACTGTGTGTTCTCAGAAGGAGATTTGTTGGACTCAGATGAGGAGTTTGGGGAATTCCCGAGTTAGTCACCAGAGCTGGTTCCATGCACTTTTCCTACAAATCAAGCTTTGACCACTTGTTCGTCTCAGAGCGACACAGTCATCAGGGGTCACAAGAGGGCTATAGAGGAGTCCTTAGATGACTACTTGGAGATTGCAGCAGCCACTAAGGCCGCTAAAACAAGCGTGGGAGGTACAAGCTCTTTCCTAGCTTCAATTTTCAATTTTATGACAGATTATGAAATTTTCCATCTAGCCGAAGCATGTGGTCTAGTGGTTAAGGATATTGATAAAAACGCTCCACTCCTCAACCAAATTAGAGGTTGGGAAGCTGATAGGATTAGGCTAGTCCTGGAATCGAACGTAGGTTCGAGTAACGTACCCCCTCCCCCCTAATTGTTATTAATAGATGCCCTTTTATGGAACGTTAGAGGCCTGGGTGGGCGGGGTAAACGTGAAATGATTAAGGAACCAGGTCGCCAGATCCAAGGCGAATGTTGTGGGTCTCCAGGAGACCAAGCTGTCTCACATGTCTAGACTCAAGAGGGTGGGGGTTTGTCGTATTTCCGAATGGAGGATGTTACCATCAGTTGGGGCATCTGGGGCATCGCTCTAGGATTTAATCCCAACATCTTTCGCTATGCTGATGAATTGCTCTGGCAATTCTCCCTTTCGGTACTATTGCAGAGAAAGTCCGACCTGTGGCTACAATCGGTCACGATCGTGTACGGACCCCACACATCCACAGCTAGAGCGGCATTCTGGGAGGAACTGAGATCTATCAAAACACACTGGCCCTACCCGTGGGTTGTGGGGGGTGATTTTAATATCACTAGATTTGCCTCTGAGCACAGGGGCAAAGGCGCTAGTGAACTAGATAGAGAAGCATTTAACGAGGTCATCACGGAGCTGGAATTGGTCGACATCCCCATTTCAGAAAGACTTTTCACTTGGTCAAACATGCAGGCGCAGCCAACGCTTGCCAAGTTAGACAGGGTCATGGTTTCCACGGAACCAAATTCCTTCTGGCTTCTGCTAAGTCCCTCCCTAAGCCAACTTCGGACCATGTCCCAATTTTCCTTTCTGCAGGGGAGTTTCATCCCAGAAAACCTGCAAAATTCCGATTTAAGAAGGCCTGGTTAGAAATCCAGGGGTTCCACCACATGGTGAACAAGTGCTGGTCTCGCCCAACCAGGGGCGTTGAGGCGACTGCGATATGGTGTGAAAAAGTCAGCAGGCTAGGGGCAAGCTGCAAAAGTGGAACCGGACCAGATTTGCACTAATATGGAGGTCAAAGGAGTCCCTTCTTGAAGGTATTGAGGAACTCGAGAAAACGGAAGAAGCTAGGGACCTTGTACAGGAAGAATGGATGAAATTACTCCAACTAAGACAGGACATTGATCAGCTCTACAGGCTAGAGAAAATCAGATGGCAGCAAAGGTCGAGAGTCACATGGCTCAAGGAAGGTGACGTGAATACCGCCTTTTTAATCGAGTTGCCAGTGCACGGCGTAGAGCTAACATCATCCACTCCGTTAATTCGGACTCCGGCTTAATCCAAGGTGAGGAAGCGATTAGGCTGGCCTTCCAGTCCCATTACAAGCACCTATTTAGGGCAAAGCGGAGTTCAGATCCTCACTCCGGCACGACTTTTGGTAGGACCCACCAGGGGAGCAAGGCTCCGAACTGCAATCTATTGAAGCACCATTCACCGAACAGGAAGTATGGAAGGCGGTCCAGCAGTTGGGTATTGATAAAGCCCCAGGACCAGACGGATTCCCGATCATGTTCTATCTGATATTTTGGGAGGAAATCAAAGGAGACCTACTAAAACTGTTTGATGACTTCTATGAGCATAAACTTAAAATGGGGAGAATCAATTACGCGGAAGTGGTGCTAATTCCTAAACAAGAAGACTCACGACGCATCGGTGACTTCCGTCCGATAAGCCTACTTAACTGGTCGGTGAAGATCATTACAAAGACACTAGCTAACAGATTGGGTAAGGTAATGGAAGGCCTGATCAGTCAGGACCAGACAGGCTTTATTAAGGGGCAATATATCCAAGACAGTATTGCTACAGCTGAAGAGACTATCCACCAATGCCACGCTTCCAATGCAAAGAGCTACCTCCTCAAGCTAGACTTTGAGAAAGCCTATGACTCAGTGGAATGGGATAGTCTGTTTGAAGCACTGGCTGGACGAGGGTTCAGGGAAAAATGGATCAGATGGATCCATATGTGCCTCACCACTAGCAAAACAGCCATTTTGATCAATGGTTCGGTGGGACACCCATTCCCCTGCAAACGAGGTCTCAGACAGGGGGACCCTCTTTCCCCCCTCCTCTTCACCATTGTGGCAGACGTGCTCAAAGCAATGATGAACAGATGTAGTAGAGCAGGCTAGGTTGTGCCTGTGGCTAAAGGGGTACAACGGCAAGGTTGCTCCATACTTCAGTACGCAGACGACACTCTGTTTTTTGGCAATGGAAACCTGGGGGAAACTATTATTTTCAAAGGGATTCTATATTGCTTTGAGGCGTGGTCCGAACTCAGAGTTAACTTTCACAAAAGCATTATAACGCCCATTGCCCTGCCCCCAGAAGAGACGCTGGAGCATGCCTCCATTCTCAACTGCTCGGTCATGAGATTCCCCATTCAGTACCTTGGATTGCCACTGAGACCCGGGAGACTCAAAAAGGAGGACTGGCTCCCCATTATTGATAAGGTCGATAAACGATTTTCAGGATGGAAAGGGAAAGCCCTCTCCTTGGGAGGAAGAGTAACCCTCATCAATCCAGTCCTGGCTAACCTCCCTACCTATTACCTTTCTTTCTTTGAGATGCCACGATGGGTGATTCAAAGAATTGACCGGACTAGAAAACGTTTTCTTTGGAAAGGGGCGGACCCAGATCGAGGAGGATACCATCTCATCATGTGGGAGAAGGCATGCATGAAAAAGATCCACGGAGGCCTGGGAATTATCGATCTCCGGGATATGAACCTGGCACTACTGGATAAATGGTGGTGGAAGGTTTTTCACCCCAATGGAGAAGGATGGCAGCAGTTTGTCCAAGGATACATGCGTGGGAATGGTACTAGAAACCTAGGCTTCAGGGTAGGCCCTAGAGTTTCTCACTTCTGGAAGGGAATTTCTAAGGCATATGAGCCATTCAATAGCTGTGTAAAGTCAGTCATTGGCAATGGCAGACTCACTAGATTCTGGTGGGATAAGTGGTGCACAGAACACCCACTCAGGTCCATGTTCCCGGATCTTTATGAGCAAGCAGCTCTACCACACTGTACGGTGGCAGCAACCTGAAAAAGAGGTACTTGGAATCCAGCTTTCAAACAGCCGCTTGACACGGAATCCCTACGCAGGTTGATGGAACTTAAGGCTCATATTGCAGATACTGGAATTGGATGCGCTCAAGGTCCGGACAAAAAGACCTGGGATCTGGAGAAGAGCGGCAGGTTCACAGTCCTCTGGAGAAGAGCGGCAAGTTCACAGTCCGCTCATTGTACAACCGCGTCCACTTTAGGGGCTGTTCACCAAAATGGTCGAACATTGTGTGGAAAACAAAGGCGCCCCTGAAAATTGAAGTATTCATTTGGTTAGTGTTGAACGATCCGATCCTCACCAGGGAGAACCTGATCAAGCGACAACCAAATTTGGATGCTCGGTGTGGGTTCTGCCAGATCAACTTGGAGACTAGAGACCACCTGTTTCTTCTCTGTCCTAGGAGCAAAGCGGTTTTAGTCGAGGTCCTCAGTGTACTAGGGACGTCTCAATACCCTAATTCATACGACGACCTATGGGTGGGGTCCCTTTTTGCGACAGAACGAGGGGTTATGAGAGAGGCTTGGTTTCTTGTGATCGCCGCTACGACCTGGGTGCTTTGGCTAGATAAAAACAATTTTTAATTCCGTAGAACTTGCAATTCCATCTCTGGAAATTTAAATCATATTATGCATCTAATCTCATTTTGGGCAAATGTGGCAGTTGCAGGTACCAGGGGCAGGATCGCCACAGTGTTTCAAGTACAGGAGTTCGACGATGAGAAAATCGAGATTGGCCCGACGATTGACTGAGACATGACTAAAGTGAGTCGGATACCCACCACCCCAGGGCTTGTTGGGGGGGGGGGGGGGGAAAGATGTATTAGTTTTGGCTTTCTTTTTGGTGTTTGTTTTGTCCCACCCACCATGTTTGGGGAGGAGAATGGTTTTCTGCTTTCTCCCTAGGATTTTTTGTTTGCTCAGTACTCTGAGTTTTGTTTATTAATCTCTGATTAATGAAACAGGGTGGCCAGATTCCACCTTTTCCTTCAAAAAAAAAAAAAAAAAAACTTATAAAGGATGTATATGAGAATTTTAATTTATAAAGGACAACTTAAGAATGGGGGGTGAGCTAGAAAACGGGAGATGAATACAGACTCTTTTAAATTTAGAAGTTAATGCGTAGACTCCAAGAACGTGGCAGATCTTCCTTCTGTAATTACCAGTCTCCACTATAGGTGGTTACTTCCACTGTACTTCTACTTTTCATTTATCTTAATACCTTATCTGTATTATGTAGCTCAACTTCAGCCTTTTTGGAATGCTTCATTGTTCATGTAAATGATAGATATATTACCTGACTGATTTTGTCCATCCTTTTTATTTTTATTTTTTTAATATGCTCTTTTAGTAAGATTAGACTCAGACGATTGGGTTCTGGTATGTGAAGCACTGCACAATGTCCGCCACGTAGCATTATGTCACAAGGAGATGCTGTAAGATTTTTTTTCTTTCTTAACAGTGATCGCTTAATTACTATATTCGATTAAACAGTGAAAGCTTTATTACTTAAGCTTGGTTTTTCATTTGTCTTTTATCTTCTTTTACATTATCATTCACTACAAACCATATGAACTTCAGCGGTGTTTTTAAACGGCTATCCTGACATTTTTTGGCATCGTTATAAAATATAGCAGTGCTTCTGGAAAAACTGCCAGAAGCACGCCAGAAGCGTGCATCGGGACAATTATATGGGCTATCACGGTGTTTTTCTGTCGCCACTATAGGTGTGAAACATATCCCGGCATTTTTAAAGCGCTGTTATAGGAGAATTTGTTGTTTTAGTTTTTAAAAAGAAAATGAGATCTTCCGGCGTTTCCGAAACGCCGCTATAGGCGTGAGTTAGGAGGATTTTTTGTCTCAGTTTTAAAAATAAAATGAGCTTTACCGGCCTTTCAAAAACGCCGCGATTGGTCAAATTAATTTTTAAAAAAATATTTTTTGGCAATTTAGGATGGATATCTATTCCGGCATATTAGTTAAACACCGGGATAGATTTCTACGTTGTTGTTGTTTTTTTTTTTGTTCCAAAATTTCAAATTAAAATAACCTGTAATTAATTGTATATTATAATACATGTAGTCACATTAAATTTAAATGCTTATATCAGAGTGTATCAATAATAACTTCATAATAAACAACCAAAATTCACATATCACAATAAACAACAACTTTATAGAAAACAAAATATCTAATACGCATAAACTATCATACAACAAGTTACAAATGTTTAAGTTGTACATCACATTTGTTCCAAAACTTATACATAATTCCGACATAACATTAAGAAAAGAAAGTCCAAATACTACAAAGTATGGCAGGGGAGTCTCCTGGTGTGGCCCGATATTGTTTCCAATCCCATCAGTATTTTGTCCTGGTGTATGTGTGTGGCTGGAAACTGGTGAAAATCATTGGCCCTGTAGAAAAACATAGATGTTTCATCTTTAGTTTATAAATTAGTAATATTTTTCTTCTTCTATTAAAAACACCCGCTTTTATTAACAAATTTGACAAATTTATGTATTCTACTAAAACTATCTATATAATAAAACACAAAGAAAGCTATCAAGTGGCTCTCCTTCAATCCCCCCAAAAATCAAAGGCCCAGATTTAACTTCACAAAACATATTTTTCCTCCCAAAAGTTTCTCCCCAAAACTCAAATTCAAACCCCCCACCCAAAACAACTCCTATATTTATTTAATTATTTCCTTTTTCTTTTTTTTTTTCTCTCTCTCTCTCTCCTATTCAAAAAATTAAGAAAATAAAAAATTTTAACTTTAAAAAAAAAAAAAAAAAAACTACAAAAATTTAAAATTTAAAAACTTTAAAAATAATTCAAAAAAATCAAAAAAAAATCATATAATATGTTTTTTGCGGGACCCCCAAAAGTTTCTCATATAATATGTTTGCTACTTCAATTAATTTGCTGGACCTCTAAAACTATTTTCTATGAACAAACAAGGTGCACCGTTCTGAAGACGTGCCGTAGGCACGTGTCAACGGGCAAACCTAGTATATATATATATTCTCTTCTATAATCAAACAATTATAAAGGACAGGAGCCCCAAAACTGAGGAGAACCAACACAACCCTGCATTTCTTTTTCTAAGTTAAAGAGGGAATATGTCTTAAGATGGCTGAAAAGAAATCAAACTTCTCAGTTACATGGAGTCTGTTGAGTCAGTACATCAAGAAGAAGGGGAGCTTTGGCGACCTCGGAATACTGGACATGGTGTTGAAAACTCAAGAACCCTGCAAAGGTGAGGTTGATATCCTTTTAATTAAATGTAGTGGGTTGTTGATTTGTTTTTGTATTGAGGTTGGTGAAATTGAGGGATTTGGTTTTGTATAGGATCGTTTCGGCAACCGACAACTTTGAACTTGCTACCAAGAGTTGATGTATCAGCCGATAACTAAACTGATGGAATTAGCTATGTGAAGGAGCCGGAGAATGCACAGCTGACGCTATTTTATAGAGGAAAAGTTTTAACCTTTGATAACTTCCCAACTGAAAAGGTTGTAGACTTGATGAAAATGGTTTCGAAGGAGAGCTGTGTTGCTGCCCCTTCTACTAGCTCAGAGAACATATTGCTGGTCAAGCCTAATACTACCGGTAACTACTCATTATTTCATTTATATACAACTAGTATTATACACGTGCTGTGCACGTGGAGAAAAATTGGGGGAATGAAAAGGGCAAAAAAAAAAATTACCTGCACGTGCGCTGCACGGGTTGGGTTATGGACAAAATTGGGGAGAATGAAAAGGGCAAAAAAAAAATTTTACCTGCACGTGCACTGCACGGGTTGGGTTATGGACAAAGGCCTTCTCCCATTATAGTAGTAGAGATTTTGGTTAAGGGATCATTTTTATCATATAACTAAAATTCTATCCTTGTTGTACTACAGATGTTCAAATAAGGAGGGCTTCGCTTGAAAGGTTTCTCGAGAAAATAAAGCATAGGTAAATAACGTTCGTTGTTTTCGATTTTTAAACAATATTTGATAATAGCTTCTAATATATATAGCAATTTTGGATGGAAAACCCAAAAAACAGCTTCTCTCTCTAGAGAGAGAAGCTTTCCCAAAAACTCAAAAACCCAACAACAACTGAGTCCTAGATCTGATCACCTCTTCTTCTTTCTACCAGATCTCATCACCTCTAACCTTCTTCGTTTCTTCTCTCCAAACCCATTCAGTTGTTGCCGAGGTGGTTCGCCGAAGTATAGCCTTTTCCAGCGAGGCGGGATGGAGGAGGGGTGGTTGCGGCCACCTCTCGGGGTTAACTCCGTGATCGGAGTGGGGTGCGACCAGGGAGTCGGGGTTGGTGGCTCGAGCGCGCGATTAGGGCTTCAGGGCACCGGGGTGCGGCCATGGTTTCAGGGACAGTGGCTCGAGCTGCTTGGTGGCTTTAGGGACAGTGGCTCGAGCGAGCTATTAGGGCTTCAGGATGTTGGGGCTAGACCGGGGTGCGACCATGGTGCGAGCTCTCGATTAGGGCTTCAGGACACAGGGGTACGACCATGGCTTCGGGTGGCTCAAGTGCGCGGCGTTGGGGCTTGCAGTGGGAGTGCTGCCAAGCAAAGGTATCGGGTGGCGTTCGGCAAATTTGGGGTAGTCAGCCCTGCCGTAGGGGAGGCTGGGGAAAGAGTAGAGGGATGGAAATTTTCGAATTTCAAATTGGATTTAAAATTCGATTTTGATCTGGAAGTGATGTCGCAGGCAGGAGATTTAAATTTCATGTTGAGTTTTGAAATTCAAGTGAACGGTGAGGAGCTCATAACATCCAAACTCGTCCCTAATATCCAAATTACAATCGAATCACAATTAGCAGAGAAAGGTGTCCTAGTTGGTGTGGGCGGCTGTTGTCAGGCAAATTTATAGTTTGGGTTCTACTTTGACCTCGGTTGGTTAAAGTGAGGGGTGACTTTTGTTTCTTTCATGTCAGAGACTCGCAGGGGTCAGATGCGATGTCTACCATCGTTGCGAAAATGCGGTGAGAGTCATCGAGGGTGAAGCGATGGGATGAGAACGAGGGCTCAATCTAGACATGAAGTTGTCAGATTGGTGGAGTGTCTGCGGTGTTTCTCATATGGTACTTACACTTGTCATTTGAGTCACTACGGGGGCGACGAGGGAGAGCGTACGATAGTTGGAGAGGTAAACGGTGTACAAACGAGGGTCTGAGTGAGAGAATGAGCCCAAATTGGCACGAGAAATTTACTCTGGCGGAGGTGGCTGATTAGTATGACTAGATTTCGCTGTTTTTTTTGTTTGTTGGTTGGGGTGTATGAGTTCCAGAACCCAGCCTGTTGGGATCTGAACTTCATAAGCCTTATTTTTTGTTGTATATTTTGTTAAATTCTCTTTAATGCGCGAGGGGTTTCTACCCACCGTTTAACGATCAAAAACAAAATTTTGATGTTCAAAGTTTACTAGATACTACTAATCCCAAAGTTGCGAGATAATATTAGATACTTGTTTGTTTCTTTCAATCCAATAACAAAAACTCCTAGGAACCCTGGCTTTCCTAAATGAATAAAACAATATGAAAATCTCAGCAAATAGATAACTTTCATAGGAAACCTCTCAAGCATTAATAAGATCAATGATACAACACACTTATGTCTTTGCTCATTACTCTAAAATTTTATTGTACAGCTTATTCACTCGATGCCATGATAGTTTGAATATCATAGTTTGTACATCTCTACCATTGGTATACGTCCTAAAGGCCAATTGTTTATTGACATTAATAGTTTACATTGCATCATAACATTTATTTCCTATTGAGACATTTTATTTATTGTGAATTAAATGAACATAAATAAAGTCCTTAGATTAGTAAGTTCAATGTCATGGGATATCAAATGCATGACTTGATTGTGCAATCCTATTGGCTGAAATCAGAATACTATTCTTAAATGTCCCTATTCAAATATTATTGTGAATTAGGATAACGATAATACATAAAGACTAGTGTGTGCGTAAACTGATGACCATTCTCACGAGACATGGATATGAGCAAGTCTTCACATGGATACATATTAAAGTAATAATGTACTGGATTGACCCATAATGAGAATACTTTATGGATCGTTATGTGAGTATCATAAGCGATTCTCACAGTGACCATGGTGTACGTAATCCTTTAAATTGAAGTCACTAAGGTTCCCTACATGAGAAGTTATATGTTTTAATGTCGTCAAATGTTGCATGTAATAAGGTGATTATAAAGTCAACTATTGGATATATTACAAATCATGCAGAGAGATGTAAGTGACTTAAAGAAGATTTTTCCCTCATACATAACATGAACGAAATCTACGGGCCCCTTGATTAAGTGAGACTACAAAATGCATAGTCATGCTCAAATGAGTCGATATAAGATATTGAGCTAATTTGTTTTAGTAAGTCTACTCGAACATCAAGAAATTAAAGATTGAACTATATAAGAGTGACACGCTCTGTCATTTGGGCAATTAAGATATTTGGACAAAATATTTAGACTACATGGCAACATTGGTCGCAGATAGGTTATATCAAACCACTGGCATTCCCGATACTTGAGTAGCAATGATGTATTGCTACATACCGCTCACTGTTTGTAATACTAGCATAAGATTTTAGTACTACTGTCAACGCAGTGGGAACCTACAGGGTCACACACTTATAATGAATCGAAATTGGGATATAAATTCATGAGATGAATTTAATTGGGAATTCTAGTAAGACTTGGACTCCTGATATGGTTGGGTAATTAATTAGATTAATTGGACCAATTAAAGTTAGAAGGGCCACACACACGAATGACCCAGATCAGATTGTGAGCCCAATCGCCTCTGCAACGCCCCGAATACCAAAATACGGTAATTCGTAGCACAACAGGATCTACACTTCATTTCGTACAATTTTACACGGAATTTTAAAACTTTTATTACACTAATTTTTTTTTTACAACAACAACGCAGCGGAAAAATAAATGAATTACAACATGATTTAACTGTACAATTTAAACATCAACAACTTGAAGTAGGAAATAATCTTTAGCATACAATCATCTTTATTGCTCGTTACAAAGCAATGCCTGCATTTGAAACAGTGGGCACGTCAGTTGCTTACAACCGACGTAATATTATACACGGCCATCCTCGCTATACCGAAAATATAATGACTCACTTATTTTAACAACCACAAGCTTGAATGTAAATAAAGAGTGAAAAGTGACTATCCTAATCATGTCAGAGTATGCAAATGCCTTAATGCCTAATGCATATGTTTACGCTTAAATGATACTAATGCATACTTGTTCAGATTCTACGCATCCCATACTACATAGGTCTGAGGGCAAGCACCTACGTACTCCACATTAAAGGGTTTAATCCCTTGCCATGATAACTACCAGGTAATAAAACAAGTTTTAGACGTCCCACTAGTACGGATCCTAGCCCTGAAATTCACTGTCAAGCTTATACGGAAATCCTCATCGTGCGAATTTCCAGGAAGTGTCCCTCTAACCCCGGTATACGCATATACACTAGAGTACGACCTACCATCCATCTGACTATTCCTGATCCTGGAGTCCATCTTCAAACCAATCATAGTCCCGGATTTGATTAAGGTTCGCCTACATCGCAAGCAACCACAGTCCCGGAGTCCACCATCAAACTGGGTCTATAGTTTCGGAGTCCACCGTCAGACTATATAGAGGCCCACCACTTACGCTTGCCCAAGTTTACTACATCTTCACTTAGTGCCTAATCCTTATACTTAAAATATGAATAAGTTACACAACCTAGAGTTAGCTCCACTCTTACCGGACTTACACAAAAATACCAAGATAGCTCATATAGCCAAATCTCAAATCAATTTATTCTTTTCACCATTTGCCAGTACATAGGTTCCACTAACCTCTAGAATCACATCTTTTCATGTTCCAAAAATCATGGGTACTCATACCCTTCAATATTCATATATTAAAATTCACTTTATTCACATCTTCAATTCTATTTATTCACATCTTAATCAATTCATCTCATTCTTGCATTTATCATTCATGAAGAACAAACTCAATTTATTGTTTCTCCCAAAACTATTTTCTTTCATGTTCATCTAACTTCCAACAAAAACTTATTAATGTATTAAATATCAACTCTTAAGATTCATTCTTAGAAATTTATTATTCAAAAAACTCTTCACCTTTTTTTTACGACAAATCAATTCTTATCCCCTTAATTACACATATTGTATATCAAATCATATCTATCGCAAGATATAACTCTTAATCTCAAAAATATATTTTAATCAGTGAGAAATATGTAGATTTATCCATGTAATATTTTTTTATAATTTTTTATATAATTTTCTGGATTTTAAAATCCCCAAAAATAATAAAAGAACACAAAAATGTATTAATGTATTAAATATCAACTCTTATGATTCATACTTAGAAATTTATTATTGAAAAAACCCATCACTTTTCTTTTTCCCACAAATCAATTCTTATCCCTATGATTACACACATTGTATATCAAATCATATCTATCACAAGATATAACTCTTAATCAGAAAAATATATTTTAATCAGTGAGAAATATTTAGATTTATCCCCGTAATATTTTTTATAATTTTTATATAACTTTCTGGATTTTTAAAACCCCCAAAAATAATAAAAGAACACAAAATGTATTAATGTATTAAATATCAACTCTTAAGATCCATAATTAGAATTTTATTATTCAAAAAACTCATCACTTTTTTTTTACCACAAATCAATTCTTATCTCCTTAATTATACACATTGTATATCAAATCAAATCTATCATAAGATATAACTCTTAATCTCAAAATTATATTTTAATCAGTGAGAAATATTTAGATTTACCTCGTAATATTTTTTATAATTTTGATATATTTTTTATATAATTTTCTGGATTTTAAAACCCCCAAAATTAATAAAAGAACACAAAAATCAATGCTTATCCCCTTAATTATACACATTGTATATCAAATCATATCTATCACAAGATATAACTCTTAATCTCAAAATTATATTTTAATCAGTGAGAAATATTTAGATTATCCCCGTAATTTTTTTTATAATTTTTATATAATTTTTATATAATTTTTTGAAATTTAAAACCCCCCAAAATAATAAAGGTACACAAAAATGTATTAATGTATTAAATATCAACTCTTAAGATTCATACTTAGAAATTTATTACTAAAAGAACCCATCACTACTTTTTACCATACAATCAATTCTTATCTCTTTAATTACACACACTGTATATCAAATCATATCTATTACAAGATATAACTCTTTTTTTTTGGATAACACGGATAGAGTCATAAGACTCCAGCCTAATATATTAATAGAAAACAATAAACAACAAGAGTCAATTTTACAAGGAGTAAAACAAGACAAGAGAAAACACAAAAACTACCATCTATAGATGATTACAAGCAAAAGAAGACGTAGACACTAAACACAGCACAACATAACCCTACAAGCCAACGTCAACCAAGCTGGAGGCAACAAGAATTAGGCCGGCCAGACTAGAAGACCTCGGTCGCAAGCGCCTCCGGAACAGGGGGAAAATCGAGCATCCCACCAAAGTCAGCGACCGATGCACATTGCCAAGGGATGGACAAAACAATCAACCACACCCCAAAGGATAGGGGGACGGAAGAAAAAGGGTACTCCTACGATCCGAACGGCACCTGCTTCAGACAACAATCAACCGAAACCAGAACCCAAAGAACAGAAGAAAGCCTAAAAATGGCCGAATGAAAGTATCCAAAGAGTAGATAAGAGAGCAAACACCACATCAGAGACCATCCAAGACTGGCCTAAACCAAGAAGCCAAGGAGGAGATAACATCGCAAGCAACACAGCCAAAAAGAAGACAGCAAAAAGTGCAAAACGACCAGCTATAACCGCAACAATAAACCCAACATCAGTCATCAACTGACCAAATCCAAAACCCAAAGAATAATAGCAATCCTCAACTGAACTAATCACCCAGAACCGAGCCAAGACCAACCAAAACCAGAGCAAAACGAAAACAAATATAAGATATAACTCTTAATCTCAAAAATATATTTTAATTAGTGAGAAATATTTAGATTTATCCCCGTAATATTTTTTATAATTTTATATAATTTTCTGGATTTTAAAACCCCCAAAAATAATAAAAGAACACAAAAATGTATTAATGTAATAAATATCAACTCTTAAGATTCATAGTTAGAAATTTATTATTCAAAAAACCCATCAGTTTTCTTTTTACCACAGATCGATTCTGATCCCCTTAATTACACACATTGTATATGAAATCATATCTATCATAAGATATAACTCTTAATCTAAAAAATATATTTTGATCAGTGAGAAATATTTAGATTTATCCCCGTAATCTTTTTTATAATTTTTATATAATTTTCTCGATTTTAAAATCCCCAAAAATAATAAAGGAACACAAAAAAACTACTTTAATTCTCTAGGCTCGAACTCGCGACATCAACCCGCCCAGATGCCGCCGCGTGGTGCGCCTAAGCGCAACCACGCACGAGCTAGCCACTTGAGACAAATGCTCAACTGATATATTATGTGTTATATACGTTAAATACCCACTATCTGTTTATTCATCTTTTCTTATTTTTCAACTATTTTGTTTTCCATTCTTCTTTCCCAAATTAATATTATAAAAATACATTCCTACGCACAAAATTCTTCATTTACTGGTTTAATTATTTTAAAAGAGATTTATACCCATTTTTACACATATTCTCTCTCTAAAGCATATAAACATACGAAATTTGATTAAAACTTCTATTTTTTTTTTTAACACTAATGTAAATTTGCATTCATATATCACCAAAAATAATAATTCTCTGCTTTTATTCCTTCTATGAGAATTTAACTCTCTCTTTTTCAAGTTAGTCACTTTTCCTTTATAAGAGAATTAAAAGTCGATACAACCATGCTAATTTGTCTAACTTTCAATTAGTGTGATTTTTTTCATTAATCAACAATATTCATTTTATTCCCCCCAATTGTTCATCATTTCTCTTCACTAATTATCACATTTGTTATATATATTTGTCTAATTTTGTAATAAACAACAATCATGCAACAAAAAGAAACTCAGTTTTTTGCATTTGTGCCAAGCATTTATAAACATGCATTTCATTTATCCCTTCCCTCATTATATTATTTCATTCAAATCATATACTTAAATTTACCACAGAATTTAACTCATAATGGTAGATTTCATTATTTCAACTTGTATCAAACAAGCAAGAATCATTAAAACTAGATTAAAATTACTGTACAACACCTAATCATGATTTCTAAACTAATTAGAAAACAAGCAAGACACCCACCTCTTTTTGTTGCACAAATTGAAAATCTCCTAAAGGAAAGCTCCTAGCTCCACTCCAATGGCTTTAGCACTCCTCCTAGCACAAACAATCCCCAAGCCTCCAAGAATGAAACTCGAAATTCTCTAGCTCTTTCTTTTCTTCTCTCTTAGATTTTATTTAGTTTAGGTGCAACTGACATACAATAGGGGGGAGGTTTATATAGGAGAATTGTATGGCTAGGATTAACTCCACTACTGCATGATCTCACTCCACTACCCCACTCTCCCACTACTCCCACTATTGGCCTACCATGCTCTCTTGTGCATGCACAAATGCACGTGCACGTGTAGTGCACATGCCCACTCTTCTCACTTTTATATTTTTAAATTTGTGTAGCTACTAGTTGTTACAAGACAAGTGCAAAAGAGTACAAATTAAAAGTAGGTTCTCTTAGTGGGCTTCTCATTGTGGGATTAGGTTTATTTATTTGTTTTATTTATTTTAATGGGCTTAGAGTCATCTATTAGGCCTATGGGTTCTAGTTAAGAAAGGGAAACTAAATAAGATAAAATAAATAAAAGGGAACTCATGCATAACTTAGAAAAAATTTTAGAATGAAAAATGAGATGAAATTGCACGTGCGTTGCACGTGCAAAAAAAAAAATGTATTAATTTTTATTTAAAAATTAATACGGGATGTTACAACACTCCCTCCTTCGAATAGTTCTGTCCTTGGAACTACGCTTAAGGGTGAGAAAGCAAAAGAAAGAATTTTTTTACATATTTTAATTGAAAAGCTCATGGTGATCTCTCATCTTCCTCTCCTCTGATTCCCAAGTGGCCTCCTCAACTAGTTGGTTCCTCCAGCCGACTTTGACCATGTGTAGTCTTATTTCTCAAGACTTTCTCCCGTCGATCTACAATCTCAACTGGGCGCTCAGTGTAGCTCAAATCCAACTGTAGGACTTCTGGCACTTTGGGTAAATGGTGACTCGGATCCGGAATATAGTCTCGTAACATAGACACATGGAAGAAATTGTTTACTTGGGCCAACTCTTCCGGTAGTTCTAATCGGTAAGCCGTCTTCCCAATTCTCTTCAATATATTATAAGGACCTATGTATCTAGGGGCCAACTTTTCTCCTCTTCCAAACCGAGTCACTCCCTTGGTTGGAGACACCTTCACAAAGACAAAATCACATTCCTCAAACCCCTGATCTCTCCTCCGGTTGTCGACATAACTTTTTTGCCTACTCTGTGCATCGACTAACCTCTTCTTGATTAGCTCGATCTTTTTCTAAGGTTTGTTGCATGATTTCCGGTCCATACAGCTGTCGTTCCCCCATTTCATACCAACACATCGGTGTTCTGCACTTCTTTCCATACAGAGCCTCATATGGTGCCATACCGATACTTGCCTGAAAACTGTTGTTGTAGGCAACTTCCATTAGAGCCAAATGCCTCTCCCAACTGCCGCTGAAGTCCAACACACAATACCGTAGCATATCCTCAAGTACCCGGATGACTCTCTCAGTCTGCCCATTAGTCTCAGGATGGAAGGCAGTACTGAAATTAGTCTTCATCCCAAAAGCTGCCTGAAGACTCTACCAAAAATGCGAGGTGAATCGTGCATCTCGGTCGGATACAATAGATAACAGGACTCCATGTAGCCTCATGATCTCCCCAACATACAACTCAGCTAGCTTCTCCATAGACCAAGTAATCATCATCGTCAAAAGTGAGCTGATTTGGTGAGTCAGTCCACTATCACCCAAATTGCATCATTGTCTTTGGAATTCCTGGGCAATCCAGTAATGAAGTCCTTGCTGAAATTATCCCACTTCCACTCCGGAATAGGTATGACTGCAACAAACCCCCGGGTTTCTGATTCTCGGTCTTAACCTGCTGACAGACTACATATCTGGCGACGAACTCAGCCACATCTCGCTTCATTCCTGACCACCAGAAGCACTTCTTGATGTCCTTGTACATCTTGGCACTCCCTAGATGTACGGATAATAAAGTGGCATGTGCTTCCTGTAGAATACCCTCCTTCAGTTCTGCTTGATTTGGCACACACAACCACTGTCCAAACCACAATACTTCATCTTTCACCTAGAATTCTGTTAACTTTCCGATGCCAACCTGCTCTCTCATCTCCTGAATCTCTGGATTGGTCTTCTGACTGTCAATGATCATGTCCCTTAATGTGGGTTGAAGTCTCAACTGTGCTAAGGAAGCCCCCAATCCTTGCAACACCACCTCAATTTTGGCTCGATCGAGTTCCTCTGCCAACTTCTCCTGAGTTGTGATCAATCGAGACAAACTGCTCTTCTGGCTGAGTGCATCAGACACCACATTGGCCTTGCCTGGAAGGTACCTTATTTCAGGACGGATATCCTCCAATACTTCCAATCATCTCCGCTGCCTGAGATTCAGATCCTTCTACTGGTAGATGTACTTCAGAGTTTTGTGATCCATGTACATGTTAACTTTTTTTCCGTACACGTAGTGCCTCCACTGCTTTAGTGCAAAGATGATCGCTGCCAACTCTAGATCGTGGGTTGGGTAATTCTTCTCATGCGGTCTCAGCTGTCTAGACCCATAAGCTATTACCTTCCCTTCTTGCATCAGCACGCAGCCCAGTCGCGATGGGAAGCATCACTGTAGACATCATAGTCGACTCCTGCTCAAGACAAAGCCATAATGCGAGCGGTAGTCAACCTCTCGTTCAACTTCTGAAAGCTAGCCTCGCACTATTCTGACCATTTAAAATTCACGTTCTTCCTTTTAAGCCCCGTGAGTGGCACGGCTATCTGAGCGTAGCCCTGAATGAACCTTCTATAGTAGCCTGTTAAACCCAAGAAGCTTCTGATCTCTTTCACTGTAGTCGATCTTGGCCAATCTTTCACTGCCTCAATCTTTTGTGGGTCAGTAGCCACTCCCTCCTTAGAAAGGATGTGACCCAGGAAGGCGACTTCGGTTTTTCAGAAGTCACGCTTAGATAAGTTTGCATACAGCTTCTGCTCCTGTAACTTCTTCAGTACCTCTGCTAGGTGACCATCATGCTCTTCTTCTGTCTTGAAGTAGACCAGTATGACATCGATGAACGGTCGCAGGTCCCTGTTCGTCATGTCCATGAAGATAGCAGGTGCATTGGTTACTCCGAATGGCATGACTAGGAACTCATAGTGACCATGTCGAATTCTAAACGCTGTCTTATGTACATCTTCTTCCTTCACTCCAACCTGGTGATAACCCGACTGCAGATCTATTTTAGAGAAAACAGCTGCTCCTTACGGACGGTCAAATAGATCATCGATTCGGGGAATCGGATATTTGTTCTGCACTGTTACCTTGTTCAATTCCCTGTAATCGATGAATAACCTCATCGATCCATCCTTTTTCTTTACCAAGAACTGGGGCTCCCCAAGATGACGCACTTGGCCTGATGATTCCTTTGCCCAAAAACTCTTCAATTTTCTTCTTGATCTTATCTTGTTTTACCGGCGCCATTCTGTACTATGCCTTAGAAATGGGTGCACTCCCTGGATGAACGAAGATGCTGAACTCTACACCTCGTTGAGGTGGAAGCCCGGGTAGATCTTCTAGAAGCACTGTTGGATAATCTCGGACAACAGGATTCTGCTTCACTTCTTTGGAAACCTTCTGCTTAATCAGAGTTGATACCAACTGTTTGCACTTCCTCTTTCCTTGAAATGTAACTGCTGGTCCTCCTAGTGATTTTACCACAACCTCCTTACTCTTGCACTCGATGGTAGCACTGTAGATAGACAACCAGTCTATGCTAGTGATGATGTCGACTCCCAAAACTGCCAACTCAATAAGGTCGATGCCAAAGATTCTGCCTCCAATTTCAAGATCACACCCTTCATAATATCGGTCGGTAGTCAAATTTTCTCCTGAAGGGGTAGCTACAAATAGAACTTTGCCAGGAAAAAATTTCGGTTCGACTCCCAATCGTTTTGCAAATGAGGGTGACACAAATGTATGAGATGATTGGTATCAAATAAAATTGTTACTTTTATTCCATTTATCTGAATTTCTCCTGTTACATAAAAAGTACTCTCATTACATAACATTCATTACATAAACTGGAAATAACAACAGCGCACCCTAATCAGTTACTCCCATACCCGTGATGACATTGTCTACATCATCAACATCAGCTTCGGTCAGAGCAAATACTTGCCCTTGCCGGTATGGCTTCTGCCTTGGATCGGACTGCTTCTGACTTGGCCTTCCCTGCTGAAACTGAGGGCAATCTGGCTTGATGTGGCCCTCCTTGCCACAATGGAAACAAGTCTTGGCCCTCTGCAGCTTTGTGCACACAATAGCAATGTGGTCCGTCTCTCTACATTTGTACGAGGTGGGTACCCTTCTAGTCACTGCAACGGCATTGGCTCTAGTGGTGTTAAACCGCTGAGCTAGAGGCTGTCCCCTGAAATTTCTTGGTGCTGCAGGCCGCTTACCAGTGTTCCAGGTTTTCTTCCTGTTCTGTGCCGCATGATAATGTTCCATGTTGGCCTCAGTTGCTGCGGCTCTCCGGACCAACTTCTCAAACCTCCTGATACCTAGGGGTATCATTCGGGACCTCAGGCTCGGCCTCAAGCCCTGCTCAAACTTCCGTACCTTCTTGGCTTCGTCCAGAACCATTTCCGGCGCATACTTGGAGAGTTGATTGAAGTTTGTTTCATACTCTCGCACTGTCATGCCTCCCTGTTGCAAGCCTAAGAACTCCATGACTTTTTTCTCCTGAACATCCATGAGGAAGTAGTGGCTTCGGAATTCTCCCAGGAACTCCTCCCAGGTGATCTGTACATTGCCCAAGGTCCTCTTCAGTGATTGTCACCAGAACCATGCATCTTTCTCTAGTTGGATGGTGGTCAGCTTCACCTTACTCGCCTCAGGAGTCTCCAGAAATTCAAAGACCGTCTTGATCTGCCTGATCCAGTCGTCTGCTACGTCTGGATTGGCCTGGCCCTTGAATACAGGCAGCTTCATTCTTTTGAACAACTCCACCAGTTTGATTGCTTCAGGGACCTGTACTGCTGGCCCCGGCCTGGTGTTTCCGGAGACATTTGCGGAGAAAGCATTCAAGGTTTGGTACACGTGAGCTAGTTCAGTCCATTGTTCTCACCACTGTGCCCTTCGCCATTTCGGTTCCTTTGTCCAGCCATTTCTGCGTCATAAAACTTGTTATTAATCACCATAATTAGCACATCTTTGCATTCATTCCACAAAATTTTATTCATTTCCAAAGTTAGGAAAGAAAACTTGTTTTTACATCCATTACATAACTTTAACAGAAAGACTTCCTTGATCCTACGGTTTCTCTTGGCTTCTCTGAGCTCTCCCCTGTAGTTCACGGATTTTTTTCTTCATCTCTTCGAACTTCTGATGACGCTCCTGCTTGTCCCAACGAGTTATGTGGTCCAGTTTGGTGAAGTGTCGAGCATTCATGTGCCGGAGCTTCTCAAGTTTCCACACTTGGTAACTCAGTTCTTGAATGCGCTCCCTGTCTTCTGCCCACTGTGCTTCTAAGTGGTTTACTCTCCACTTCTAGGCATCTAACTCCCTCCGAAGAGAAGCAACAACACCACCTTGGTCATCTTGAATAGGTTCTTCGTCTGAGGATTCTTCTAGGGAATCAGGTGGAAGTGGAGTAATCTCCCTGGATTCAGGTAGTTCCTCTTCTATTTCTTCTGGGTCTTCTTCCTCTATGGGTTCTTCTTCCTCTTCTTCAAAAGGAATGAACCATTCTACCTCATCCTTGGGGTCATGATGATTAGCTATCTTAGAGGGAAAATGAGGAGAAACATCAGTGTATAGAGCAACACAAATGTAAAGTACTTACATTTAAATTTCGATAAACTGAACTCACACTCTAATGTCCATCCTAATGTGTCGTCCTTATAAATTTGTACTACTCATTGAAGCGTGGCTTTGATACCACTCTGTAACACCGCGAATACCAAAATACGGTAATTCATAGCTCAATAGGATCTACACTTCACTTAGTACAATTTTACAAGAAATTTTGAAACTTTTATTACATCAAATTCTTTTACAATAACAAGTGGAAAAATAAATGAATTACAACATGATTTAACAGTACAATTTAAACATCAACAACTTAAAGTGGGAAATAATCTTTAGTATTCAATCATCTTTATGGCTCCTTGCAAAGCAATGCTTACATTTGAAACTGTGGGCACGTCAGTTGCTTCCAACCGATGCAATATTATACATGGCCATCCTCGCTATGCTAAAAATATAATGACTCACTTATTTTAACAACCACAAGCTTGAATGTAAACAAAGAGTGAAAAGTGACTATACTAATCATGTTAGTGTATGTAAATGCCTTAATGCCTAATACAAATGTTTACGCTAAAATGACACTAATGCATACTTGTTCGGATTCTATGCATCCCATACTACATAGGTTCGAGGGTAAGCAGCTACGTACTCCACAGGGTTTAATCCCTCGCCATGATAACTAATCGGTAATAAAACAAGTTTTAGATGTCCCACGAGTACGGATCTCAGCCCTGGAGTCCACCGTCAAGCTTATACAGAAATCCTCGTCATGCAAATTTCCCGCAAGTGTCTCTCTAGTCCTGGTATACGCATATACACTGGAGTACGGCCTACCATCCATCCGACTATTCATGATCCTGGTGTCCACTGTCAAACCAATCATAGTCTCAGATTTAATTAAGGCTCGCCTCTATCATAAGCAACCATAGTCCCGAAGTCCACCGTCAGACTATATAGAGGCCCACCACTTACGTTTGCCCAAGTTTACTACATCTTCACTTAGTGCCTAATCCTTATACTTAAAACATGAATAAGTTACACCACCTAGAGTTAGCTCCCCTCTTACCAGACTTACATAAAAATACCGAGATAGCCCATATAGCCAAATCTCAAATCAATTTATTCTTTTCATCATTTGTCGGTACTTAGGCTCCACTAACCTCTAGAATCACATCTTTTCATGTTCCAAAAATCATGGGTACTCATACCCTTCAATATTCATGTATTAAAATCCACTTTATTCACATCTTAATCAATTCATTTCATTCTTGCATTTATCATTCACGAAGAACAAACTCAATTCATTGTTTCTACAAAACTATTTTCTTTCATGTTCATCTAACTTTCCACACAAATTTATTAATGCATTAAATATCAACTCTTGAGATTCATACTTAGAAATTTATTATTCAAAAAACCCATCACTTTTCTTTTAACCACAAATCAATTCTTATCCCCTTAATTATAGACATTGTATATAATATCATATCTATCACAAGATATAACTCTTAATCTCAAAAATATATTTTAATAAGTGAGAAATATTTAGATTTATCCCTGTAACATTTTTTTTAATTTTTATATAATTTTCTGGATTTTAAAACCCCCAAAAATAATAAAAGAACACAAAAAAATATTTAAAAGGAGCTAGGCTCGAATCCACACCTCAACCCCTGCCCAGTTCCCGCCATGTGGCGCGCTTAGGTGCAACCCAGCACGCGCTAGCCACTTCTGACAAATGCTCAACTGATATATTATGAGTTAGATACTTTAAATAATCGCTCTCTGTTTATTGCTCTTTTCTTATTTTTCAACTATTTTGTTTCATTCTTCTTCCCCAAATTAATATTATAAAAATACATGCATAAGCTCCAGAATTCATCACTTACTGGTTTAATTATTTTTAAAGAGATACATACCCATTTTTACACATATTCATTTTCTAAAGCATATAAACATACGAAATTTGATTAAAACATCTTTTTTTTTTAACACTAATGTAAATTTGCATTCAAATATCACCAAAAATAATAATTCACCGATTTTATTCCTTTTATGAGAATTTAACTATCTTTTTCAAATTAGTCACTTTTCCTTTATAAGATAATTAAACGTTGATACAACCATGCTAATTTGTCTAACTTTCAATTAGTGTGATTTTCTTCATTAATCAACAAAACTCATTTTATTCCCCCCAATTATTCATCATTTTACTTCACTAATTATCAAATTTCTTATATATATATTTGTCTAATTTGGTACAAGACAACAATCATGCAACAAAAAGAAACTCATTTTTTCGCATTTGTGCCTAGCACTTATAAACATGCATTTCATTTATCCATTCCTTCATTCTATTATTTCATTCAAATCATATTCTTAAATTTAGCACACAATGCAACTCATAATGGTAGATTTCATCATTTCAACATGTATCAAACAAGCAAGAATCATTAAAACTAGATTAAAATTACTGTACAACACCTAATCATGATTTCTAAACTAATTAGAAAACAAGCAAGACACCCACCTCTTTTTGTTGCACAAATTGAAAATTTTCTGAAGGAAAGCTCATAGTTCCACTCCAATGACTTTAGCACTCCTGCTCCTAGCAAAAGCAATCTCCAAGCCTCCAAGAATGCAACCCGAAATTCTCCAGCTCTCTTTCTTTTCTTCTTTCTTAGTTTTTTTTTTTAGTTTAGGTGCAAATAACATACAATTTGGGGGGGGGGGGGTTATTTAGGGGAATTGTATGGCTAGGATTAACTCCATTACTCCATGATCTCACCCCACTACCTCACTCTCCCACTACTGCCACTATTGGCCGGCCATGCTCTCTTGTGCATGCACAAATGCACGTGCACATGTAGTGCACATGCACACTCTTCTCACTTTTATATTTTATTAATTTGTGTATCTACTAGTTGTTACAAGACAAGTGTATGGACTTAAAGTCATCTATTAGGTCTATGGTTTTAATTAAGAAAAGGCAACTAAATAAAAAGGAACTCATGCATAACTTAGAAAAAAATTTAGACCGAAAAATGAGATGAAATTGCACGTGCAAAAATAATAAAATGTATTTTTATTTAAAAATTAATATGGGATGTTACAGCCTCACCACTCTCTTAGGGTTGATTTTCTTCACATATATATACGTTATATTCCTGTAAAAAAAATACAGGAGAAAACCATAGCCGTCACTGAAACTGTGTGAGAGAGAGATCGAGAGGAACATCCTTTTCCCGCAGCTAGCACCGCGGCATGAGGGAGAGCTTGATTTGATCTGTTGGTGTGGTTACAATAGAAGCACTGCAACCTTTGTAGTGTTGTGAATGGCATATTTCGGAGATACCAGATCCACCTTTAAGGTATAACTCTTAAACACGATTTATAGTTTTCGCATGGATCCATGGCTAGGTTTCGATATTTCCGCTGTGTATTTAATCTGTGATTTCCCTCGAAACCTTAATCTGCAACTTTCTTTTATTTTTACAAGTTACAAATTAGCACCAAAATGCTCTTCCTTACTCTTGAGAAATTTTCTTAACATTTATAAGAGGGTTGGCATTCGGGTCGACCGGACCGGGTCGGGTCGGACCCGCCCAGTTTGAAGCCATACTTGGGCAGGATCGGGGGCGGGCTGGAGCTTTAACCGATCTGGTCCAGTCTGGGTTCATTATTGGAAACTTCAACCTGGTCGACTCGTGACCTCGTTAGGGTCAAACCCGTTTCGGGTGGGGCCAGATCGCGGGTTGTCCAGTTTGATTATTATTATTATTATTATCATTGTCATTTTACAACTAACAACTTCACTAAAAAATACAACAAGTATAACTGTATAAGAGTAAAAAATGCATATATTATTGGTTATTCATTTCAACTACTATGAATTCTTTACAAGTTTTTTACATACAAATAAAAGTATTATTCCCCCCCCCCCCCCCCCCCCTCTTTTTAACCTAAAAAAAATGTACAAGTATAAGAGTTTAAGAATTAAACAAAAATTGTATATATCATTCATTTCAACTTTTATGAAATTTTTACAACTTTTTTACATATAAATACTGTTTAAAAAATATACAAATTTCTTCAATTACATGTTTAAGAGGACAATCTAGAGTTCGAGATAGCATATACTTAGATTGAGGAGAGGGCATTGGACTACTGTCATGCACATCTACTTAACCTAAACCTAGGATCTCATCGCCCTAAATGTCCTAATCTTGTTTTTGGACTTCAGGGGCGTTGCTTCCACTTGTTGATGTAGCTGTCACTTTTCCTTGAGTTCTGTCTTCAGCATCTATCCAATCTTCAGTGCACACAAGCATTTCCAATGAATTCGACTTCAAGCGATTTATGTAATCTGTTAGAACTCTGCCACTTGTAGAAAAAGCACTTTCGGAAGTAACTGTGGAGACAGGAGGAGTTAGTAGATCTCTACCCATATGTGAAAGAATAGGAAAAAGATTTTCATGTTCTTTCCAACATTGTAGCACTTCAATCTTGGTACTAGAACTTTCACTATTTTGTTGATTATACCAATTTAATTTATTAGGTGCATTAGTCCTATATTTTATTGAATGAATACGAACAAGTAAATTAGCAGTGGCATCTTCTAATGTACTCTTAACCTTACCTCTAGAAGTAGAAGAAGAAGAAGTAACTATACTAGTTATACTACTAGATTCAAAAGTTCTGTCACGCCCCGCTTTCCAAAAAGGAGAATATGGAATACGGATACGCGACAAAAGCCCAACGAATGATTTTCATCATCCATAAGCTGTTCAGAATCTTTACAACATCTCACAGAAATAATCAGAGTCAGAAGCAAAAGAATCAACCAAGTATGCATAATCGAATCAAATATACCAACAGAAATTTACTTGAAATCAAAATACAATATAATCTCAAATAAATCAGATATGAATAAGTCAAATATTCTGGGTCACATTGCCCAAAAACAAATAAATCCAAGTATCAAATACAATTGTTCAAATAAGCAACAGAAATAATAATAATAACTCCAACACTAATATTACATATCACCAACACCATCTCGTACTTGTTCTCCAAAATCTGTAATTTAATAAATTGCAGGAATAGAAAAAAGAAAACAAACTCCCGTCAATACAAGTTACTGGCTGCTTGTACTGCAGGATACAAGTACATAGGGAAAATAACAAATATAGAATAACAACAGGAACAAACAAGTATAGTATAAGTGTGTCAACAGAAATATAATATCTAACATTAATCAAGCAACAAAATCAAGTAGGATGGTATACTAACAGGTACAGGTAACATGTACCAAGTGTCAAGCAAATAGGTAAACAGGTAAACATGTAACAGGTAAACAGGTAATCAGGTATACAGGTAAACAGGTATATAGGTAATCAGGTATACAGGTAAATAGGTATGTAGGTAACAGGTAACAGGTACAAGTACAGGTATCATGTAACAGGTATCAGGTTATATCAAGTCTTGTATTATAACTTACTAGGTAGAACATCATGCATCCCGGTTTTTACTACATGGTTGCTACATTCAAATAGTTTCATTTAGATTTCGTAGTGGAGTCCATAGGGCAGTGTACTCAGTAATCAGGATAATAGGAATAATAGGAACATGTAGAATTTAGTGGTTCTATTCCGAGTACACCTTCCTATAGGGAAGCATGTAGTTAGGTACAGGAAACAGGCAAAACTTAGTGGTTCTCTTCCGAGTACATCTTCCTATAGGGAAGCATGCAGTCAGGTACAGGTAAATAGGATAGTGAATCATGTAGTCATGAACACGTAACAGGCAGGACACAAGTCTTCTTCTCCGTATACGTTTCTATATTTTCCACTACTAGATCTTTTCCTTAACTCCAGCTTGGTTATTTTATTATTATTAGCAAACAGGCATGTATGTGTCGCAAACAGAGCAGGAATAGTATGATATAAACAAGTAACAGGTTCAGGATCAAGAATAAGCATGTACAGGTGATAGACAGTTTATAAAGGAATAGAATCATGCAATTGCTAGTTCAGGACAGTAAGACACTACTGTACTAAAACAGGAATTTCCGTTGCTACAAATATGCAAATCTGAATCCGTTAAAAAATATGGAAAATAGACTCCCTTCCGGATCCAGCAAAAATATATAAGTCATATAGTATTTCACAAAATCAAGTCTCAAAACAGGTTTGAATCCAGAAAACACGTTCAGTCGGAAATCAGAAATTTGTATTCAAAGTCAGGAAAACAGCATGAAAACTCATTAATTAAATCCACGAAAAATCTGGGGTATTTTCCTATATGTGTAGCATCAGAATATAAAGTATCATACTTTTTCCAATATAAATAGTTTGGTCAACGAAAATCAGAAAATGTCAAGATGTAGAAGTTTTATAAATCTGGTATTGTAAACGCTGCAGTACGAAAACAGTAATATCTCACAAACCATAAATCGAAATCCAAATCCTCAAAAAGAGTAACAAAATAGATACAGTAGGCTAACTTCCATATTCAGAAATATTTTAGAGACAGTAAGTAGAATTAGGTCGAAAATCAGGTTCTTTACTTAACAGTAGTAAAATTCTGCATGTAAAATTTTTATTTGCAAGCATGAAAAGGTTTGTAAAACTCGTCAAATAAATCCACCAAAATTCTGGGTAAACCCCAATAAAGTCTAGAAATACTTAACAAAATTTCAGATAAAAATAATAATTTTAACACCAGAATAAAAATAGATTACTCTTCAGAATTCATTAAGAAACACAATCTGGAAATCTTTCGACACTACTGTAGTAAAATAGACATAACTCACAAACCGTAAATCGAAATTGAGATCCATCAAAAGGGTTTAAAAATAGACAGAATTCTCTACAAATCATGTTCACAAAATATTTTCAAATACTGATCTCAGTAGGGTCTAAAATACCGATCAACATCGGAAAAACAGAAAATACAGATTTGTTCTTCATACTCAAATCAACATAGATCACACGAAACTCGTCCAAATCGGCCCAATCATGAAATATAGTGTACTAGATATCCAAACAACATTATATATGGTATTTTACAAGTATTCGACAGGTATAACACGAATAGCACATCAAGCACAGGTATCACAAGATAGCATGAACATACACATCAAAAGTGGTCAACCCTAGGTTAATTCATGTCATATATGTCGTGAAGCAACTATGGTCAAATTATCACAATAGAGACAATATCAACAAGGGTATTCACACACAAATTGTCTCTAGAACCCAACTATACTACATGCGATATTTAGTACTTGTATTTGCAAAGGATTTTAATACAAGTTACTTGCCTGAAAGACAATGAAATCGACGAAGCAAAAGCAAGAATAACGACAACGGATTCCCGGACACGAACACAATGAATGGATCACAAACCAATCACAAACACAAACCAACAAACGGATCACGATGACGATCAGGATCAAGATGATCAAACAACGATCGAGCGGATCAGCACGGATGAGATTAAGATCAAGATCAATAAGATCGGACGGTCCAAATCAAGGTGATGATGAAGTTGATGATGATCGCGATCGAACGGCCAAGATCACCCCGATGGTGACGATCAAGATGATGATGATCAAAGTAGATCCGATGGACGGCCAGAATCAAAACCAAGGGGATATGATCATGATGATCAAGATGATCACGACGATCGGCGGCCCATGATCAAGGTGATCAACACCCAATAGCAACAACAAAGGCAAAGGGGAGTGCACTATGATCGGCACAGGGCGGCAAGGTGGCGGCCGGTGGACGGCGCACAGGGACAGCACCGGCGTCTGGAGGACAGGTCGAAGGGGGCTTGCTTTGGCTGGCATTAGCACCATGCTAGAGGAAGGCGTAGCACATGGTCGCAGGGTCGCGGCGACTAGCGCTGTCTCATGGCGCAACAAGAGGGCTGCGACACAGGGAGGGGCACCGGAGGTCGAGAGGTGTCGTCGCGGAGGCAGTCGACAGAGTGGAGGGAAGGATCGGGAGAGGGAGGAAGGGCAAGAGGCTATCGTGTTGCGTCGACGGCAGAGGAACTCAGGGGGAGAAGTGGAAGATGAAACGGCAGTGGGTTAAGCAGATGGGGAAGGTGAACAGGTTGTAGGAAGGGTATAAATATACATAGGGTTATGGTTTATTTAACGGGTTTGGGTAGAGTAAATGGGTCTTAGGGTGATGAAAATATGGTAGTGGTTTTGTTAAGTTAATGGGTAATAGGGTATAATTAATGGGGATTGGAGTTTTTAATGGGTTTAATAGAAAACCAATAAGAATAATAAAATAACCAATAACATATAACTTATAAAATAATGTAATTTACATTACAATATAGAATTTAGTTAAAATAACTACAATTACAGTTAGTACATGGAAATTGATTTTTAATAAACAGTCAAAATTATTAATGATACTAATAGTTAAAAATAACAATAATAATAATAATAATAATAATAACAACAACAACAATAATAATCATAATAATAATAAAAATAACAGTAATAGTATCAATAATAGAAATCAAGGTAATAATAACAATAATAAGATTTGTATTAAAATATAAAATCATAGAAAATAGTTACAAATACAATTATTGATCGAATATAGATTTTAATAGAAGATCCGACAATACATTTTAACAAAACAAATTTGAAAACCGAAAAAAATAATTTGCGAAAATTTGAAATGCAGAAAATACACAAAATACGTTTTTGGGAGGGGTTACATTATTCAATGTCGATTCAATGTTAGCTAAAAATTCATTACAATCATATTCTGAATCATCTTCAAGTAAAGTAAAAAATATTTCAATCTAACATTTTTCGTACCTGTTAATTTGATACGAGAATCTATAATAGTGGCGATACAATGCAACATAGTAGGAGGATTAAAATACTTCAAAAATTTTGTATAAGCGGGAACAACAACATGGCTAATGTATTCGTCCGAAATCATATCTTGCAAAGTATGCATCATAGTAATGATTGAAATAAAAATACTATTTGAAGTAGAATCATAAGATATAGAAAACTTCAAAGTTGCGGTTTTAAAAGGTTCAAAAAATCGTATTAAAGATTCGGCAAAATATCATGATTGAGGAGTCATTTGAAAATTTTCCATGTTTTTTACAAGACAAAAATTGTTTATAATATATTTGTATTGAGTAACAACATTTAGTAAATTGAAAGTAGAGTTCCATCGGTGTTTAACATCTTTAGGAAATTTTCTATAATGTATTCCCTAGCTTTACACCATCCTTTAAATTCTTGAAGCATATGACCACTCAAAGCAATAAAATGTACACAATTTCTAATTATAGTACATATGAATCGACTACTTTCAATACATCTTGTACACATAATTCTAAAATATGACACACACATCTAACATGAAAAGTTTCATTGCATGGAGTATAATTGTGTTTTAATGTAATAATCGAATCATTGTTCCATCGGTGTTTAACATCTTTAGGAAATTTTCTATAATGTATTCCCTAGCTTTACACCATCCTTTAAATTCTTGAAGCATAGGACCACTCAAAGCAATAAAATGTACACAATTTCTAATTATAGTACATATGAATCGGCTACTTTCAATACATCTTGTACACATAATTCTAAAATATGACACACATCTAACATGAAAAGTTTCATTGCATGGAGTATAATTGTGTTTTAATGTAATAATCGAATCATTGTTCCATCGGTGTTTAACATCTTTAGGAAATTTTCTATAATGTATTCCCTAGCTTTACACCATCCTTTAAATTCTTGAAGCATAGGACCACTCAAAGCAATAAAATGTACACAATTTCTAATTATAGTACATATGAATCGGCTACTTTCAATACATCTTGTACACATAATTCTAAAATATAACACACACATCTAACATGAAAAGTTTCATTGCATGGAGTATAATTGTGTTTTAATGTAATAATCGAAGCATTGTTATTAGATGTATTATCAAAACTAATAGTAAATTTTTTATCACGAATATCATATAAATCACAAACTTCTAAAATACGTGTTGCAATAACTAGTCTACTATGGGGATACGGTAAAGCCCCAAGTGAGATGATTCTCTTTTGAATCATCCAATCATTATCTATCCAATGACAAGTTATGTCCATCATCGAAATATCGTTACAACCTTTCTAACAATTGGAAGTTAACGGTACTCTACAAGTTAAAGAATACAAGAGTGTAATTAAAGCATCTCTCATTTCGTTGTAAAGTTTAAAACAATCTGACTTTAGTGTGTTTCAAGAATTCTTCTAAAATGTGGATTTAGTACATTTTGGTTGAGAGACTTTACATTCCTACTCTCAGAATAGGAAAAAGGAAGTTAATCCTTAACAATTAGTCAAGCCATTTCCCAACGAACAAGTTCGGGATCATAGGGTTGGCTATCTATTTGTCCGATCCTAGGGTTGATTTTTTGTTGGTCTTGTTGGTCTTTTACTAAATCTTTGTGTACATTAACAATGTGTCTTTTAATTTTATTTGTTCCTTCATCCTTCTTCCATTTGTAACTCTTGTCACAATGTTTACAAATCTTATATCCTACATCCGGATTATTCTCATTGAGGATAGTCATAAAATCTGTGTCAATCACTTGTTTCTCCATTAGTTTTTCTACTACTAGTGGATTCAGTTTATTATGTTTGTGTGTCAATATTATGCATTTCTTCTTCTATTTCGTGTGTAGGAATATCGTGAGTTCCTACCATAAGATTATGTGTAAATTCGGGTTCAATTTGTGGGACTATTGGAGACCGACGTGAAGTACCGGTGGAATCTTGTCCACTTTGGCTAAGGTCGCTTCCTCGTGATCTAGACATGGTAATAGTGTATATGAAGAAAAAAAAATTCTAGTATTTTACTAGTGTATGTGAATAATAGAAAACAATATAGGAGATATATTTAAAAAAATAAAATCTAAAAAACAATAAAAGGGTGGGGAGAGAGAAAAGCGAAAAACCAACAAACAAATATGATACAAAAAATTAGAAATATAACAAAATTCAAGACAATAGGAGGGTTGTAAAATTTTGATACCGTACTTCGCGGATAATCGAATATACAAATGAGAGGAAATAAAAGTAGAGAGTAGTCGGTAATCTGGTAGTCGTTTAAACTTGAAAGAGAGAGAGAGAGTTTCTTTGTTGGAGGAGTTGAAGTAGACGTAGTTGAGAGCTGAATCAACACAATTCGATACGATCGAAAATTTTCACTTCTTTATTGAAAACACTTGATTAAATTGAGAGTGAATTGAGTAGAAATAGTAGAGAGGGTAGGAGAGTAAGGTGTGAAATTTTTTAGGTTGAATTAAGGGGGTATTTATAGGGAAAAAAAAAAACAAGAAAACAGCCCCAACGGTCCGTTTCTGACCGTTCGACCCGCGGGTCCAACGTTTGACCCGCGCGTGTCGAACGGGTACAAACCCTGCCGGTCGACTTGTGGGTTGGCGGGGCAGGTTTGACTTGGTCAACAGGTCGAGTGTGTTTGGTTTTTTACTTTTTCGACCCGGGTCGACCTGGGTATACCCACGGGTTCGATCCTGACCCGAACAGCATAGTTGCGGGCCGGATTTGTGTGGGCGGGTCGTGGGCGGGTCGCGGGTCAACCCGACCCGGTTGCCATCCCTAATTTACAATATTATTTAATAGCTCACTGATGTACATGAGTAATATTACTCACATTAGGAACATTGTTTTTCACGCTTATATATTATCCGATTTATCCTAAGTGTTGAGGTTTTGAAAAATCATTCCATCATATAGTATGCGATCAAGGAATGAATATATTGTACTTACGATGTGCTGAAGCCATTCCTAACAACTAATTTTCCTTTCTACATAAAACTTACTTTTCAAGATCATGGACATGAGAAACATCCTTCACTCACAGTACGAGGATAAAGTCATCCCTGAACCCTTTATCAAATTTACACAATGGCACAATACTTACATATGCCTGTTCGACCATGCTCTATACCTTGTCTACTCATCTAAAGAGCAGCACATCAAAATCAAATTAAGCAAGATTCATTATTCAATGCAAATCCGAAGCAGGAATTGTGGATCAGAATCCTTTCAGTAAACCAGAAAATAATATGTAATGACTGAACTGAATCAAGGTAACATGTCCAATGTCAATTATAGAGAACAGATGACTGGTGTTGTATTGTTGCAGAAGGTTAAACATTCATGAATTGTGTGCATTGACAACATTACAAATGAAATTAGTTGCATTGGTTAAATCACACTAGGAAGATGAATAATGTGATTGTGCGGAAATAAAAAACTTAAATAAAATGTGTGAAGTAAAGTAAAGAGTTAGAGAAAGCAAACAAAAATGGGCAGGCAAGACACAGAGATATAATGTGGTTCGACCCCAAGGTCTACGTCCACACCACATACTTGTAGCAATTTTTCGCCACAAGCGTTCCACTATACTCTAAATCCTTATACAGTGATTCTCGGAATTTAGGCCGAGAGACCTATTACACCCGTAGGGCTTCTACAACAAGTCTCGCAAAAGATCTTGACTGAAGAAAAGTTCTCACACTCAGATCATTGATTGAATGATTAGTTTAGAAGGATAATAATTGCCAGGGATAAATAATACACAGTGAATTCGCCTCTATTTATAAAGTGGGGAAATCTATCTTTCCGAAAATGAAAAGATATTTGAGAAATAGTTAGGTCTGCACTTGGATGGTCGACCGCAGTTATGAACAGTCGGCCGTTCATCTTTTAACTCGAAAGTCGAGAGATAACCGGTCGACTGATTCATCTTTTTCACAGAGATGATCTGTCGACGGTTGTGACGGTCGACCGTCATTTTGTGTGGTCGCCCATTGTAGTGCAGATTCGATTTTTATTTGGCGATTTCACTTTATATTCTTTCCAAAACTAATTTATCAATCAACAATGCTTTACATATATTCTCCTCACATTAACATAAATAAATTATTTATTTTTGCTGGCTTTCTCGATGATTTGAAGTACATGTTTCTTATGTACAATCTTCATTCATATTTTTGGTTCATGCCTCTTTTGCTTGATTTTCAATCACTTTGAATCTTTTTTTTTGGTTTGCCTTTTTCTGTAGATCCTGTAAATCTCAACTACAAATATTAGTTGTAGATGATACGTTTTGTGCTCCCTTTTTGTGTGGACAAAACAAACCAAAAAAAAAATGTCAACATACCTTAGAATTTAAAAATATATTAGAAGAGATTCAAGTGCTCCCCTTAAATCCAATACTCCCCCTAAATTCATTCATGGTAAGATTTTAATAAATTTGTGTTCATGATACAACCTATATGTAAAGACCAAAACTTATTTGAAAACATGCATACATATATTTTGAGAGTTTTGCAAATTTTTGGGGGATATAAAGTTTGACAAAAAAATTACTTTTTTGAAAACTAGAAAAATCTACTTTCATGATACATTTGATCGCGAAACTCTTTGATATACAGTGAGAGCTCTACATGGTATCATAGATTTGAGATTTCGCCAATACATAAGAGAGACATGAGTTAAAAGTTTTAATAAAATTAAAGTCGAATTCTCCTCCTTTTTGGAACAGACCAAAATATACAAAATACAGTTGCCATAAAATCTGAAAAGAGATCCGAAAGCAAAGTAAAGGTGGTCGAACGCACAGTCGACCGATCGAAAGTTAATGAGAAAGTATGTTCGATTGTAAAAACAACAAAGAGTGGGACGGTAGGCCATACAGTCGACTGGTAAAAAAAACAAAACAAGTGTGTTTGACTGTAAAAAACAACAGAGAGTGGGATGGTAGACCACACAGTCGACCGGTAAAAAAACAAAACAAGTGTGTTCGACTGTATGAAAAAACAGAAAGGGGACCGGTCGACCGCTCGGTCGACTATATTCCTTTGCAGGATGACAGTTGACCGTTCAGTCGATCGAAAACCAATTATATTGAAATATCCATAACATTTAATTCACCTTTCATAAAAGGGAAGCATTTTTCATCTAAAGGTTTGGTAAAAATATCGGCAAGTTGGGAATCTGTTGAAACATACTCAAGAATGATGTCTCCCTTTTGAAAATGATCTTTAATAAAGTGATATCGAATTTTTATATGCTTAGTATGACTATGTTCTTCAGAATTCTTAGTCATGTGAACAATGTTTGTATTATCGCATTTAATGGGAATGTGATCAATGAATGCCTTGTAGTCCTCTGATGTACATTTCATCCATAATACCGGCGCACAACACGATCCGATGGCTATGTATTCAGCTTCGGCAGTAGACAAGGTTACAAATTTTATTTCTGGGATGTCTATGGGAGAAGACAATCTCTCAAGAAGTGACATGTACCACTAGTACTTTTTCTATCTATCAAACTCCTGGCATAATCGGCATCTGAATAGTCTATAAGAGAAAAATTTCTGTTTTTCGGGTACCAAAGACCAGTATTTTGTTTGCCTTTAAGATATCGAATGATACGCTTAACTACAACCAAATGAGATTCTTTGGGACACGATTGAAACGAGCACATAAACAAACACTAAACATAATATCCGGACGAGATGCAGTAATATAAAGCAAGCTACCAATACAACGATATGTAGAAATATCAACATTTTTACTGACGTCTTTGGATAGTTTAGTGGTAGTTGCCATAGGAGTTTTGTATGTGTTCGCATGATCAAGACCGAACTTTTTGACTACTTCTTTTGTATATTTGGATTGATTTATGAAGATGTCGTCGCTTCGTTGTTGTATTTGGAGCCCAAGAAAGTAGGTTAATTTTCCCATCATACTCATTTCAAATTCATCCTACATTTGCTTAGAAAATTCCTTGCAGAGATTTTCATTAGCAGATCCAAATATAATATCGTCAACATAAATCTGAACAATTAAAATGTCTTTAGAAACATGTTTGATAAACAGTATAGTACCTACTTTTTCTTTAAAGAAACCTATGTGAATAAGAAATGAGCTTAGCCGTTCATACCAAGCACGAGGAGCTTGCTTCAAACCATACAGAGCTTCATCAAGAGAGAATACATGGTTTGGATGTGTGGGGTCAGTGAACCCAAGTAGTTGTTAAATATAAACTTCTTCCGAAATAAAACCATTTAAAAAAGCACTTTTAACATCCATTTGAAAAATCGTAAAATCCATGTAAGAAGCAAAAGTAAGTAAAATACGAATGACTTCAAGCCGTGCAACAGGTACAAAAGTTTTATCAAAAGCAACTCCTTCTTGTTGGTTATATCCTTCCGCAACAAGATGGGCTTTATTTCTAATAATAGTACCAGATTCATCCAACTTGTTCCTAAACACCCACTTCGTTCCAAGTACGGTTCTACTGTGGGGTCTAGGTACAAGTCTCCATACTTGATTCCTTTCAAATTGATTAAGTTCTTCTTGTATGGCAGTGATCCAGTTTTTGTTTTGTAGGGTCTCCTTAATATTTTTGGGTGTATAGATACGAATGCGGAAAAACACATAAAATTTTGAGCCTGAGTTCGAGTAGTTACACCTTTTGACATATCACTTTGGATAAGATTTGGTGGGTGGTTAGACATGATTTTCCAAGCAGGGCGCTTTTCGCTGGTGGAAGGTTGAGGTTGTGCTTGTGGCTGAACGTGATCATCTTCCATGTCATCAATTTGTTGTGTATGCCTCTCGTCTATCAAGGATTTGTTACTACTTTGATTGATGGATGTGTTTTCATCTTGGTGAGACACGTTGGTTTGAGAGTCCACATTTGGTTTCTTTTCAGTCTGTACCTGTTTCTTTTCAATGCGAACACCTAACTCATCTTCATCAACAACATGTAATATCTCTTTTGTGAGAGGATTAGTTTTGTCAAATATAATATCAATATATTCTTGAATGTTTATTTTATTTTGTTAAATATACGATATGTCTTGCTACTTAGAGAATATTCCAAGGATATGCCTTCGTCACTTTTACGATCAAAATTTTCCAAGTTATCTAGGGTATTCAAAATAAACACTTTGCATCCAAATACACGAAAATAACTCAAGTTCAGATTTTTTCCATAATATAGTTCAAAAGGCGTTTTCTTAAGATACTTCATAATGATTACTTGGTTAATGATATAACATGCTATATTAACAGCTTCGGCCCAAAAAAACTTTGATAAAACATTCTCACTGAGCATGGTGCGGACCATTTCTTGAAAAAGGTCGATTTTTCCTTTCAACAACCCCAATTTGTTGGGGAGTGCAAGGACAAGCGAACTCATATTTTATTTTCTTTTTATCACAAAACGACGTAAAAAGTTCATTTTGAAATTTCCCACCATGATTACTACGAATAGTAACGATGGTAAAGCTTTTCTCATTTTCTACGACATAATTTTTGAAAAACATATGATGTGTCATCCTTTTGTGACAAAAATGCAACCCAAGTGAATCTGCTGTAGTCATCTACAATTACAAAGACATATCGTGCATCTCCATTACTACGTATATGTGATGGTCCAAACAGATCCATGTGCACAAGTTCAAGAGGTCTAGAAGTTGATACCATTTTCTTAGAGTTGTGAGAACTTTTAGTTTGCTTACCGAACTGACATAATTCACAGGGTTTATCTTTCTCAAACTTGATTTTGGGAATTTTCCATACAAGTTCCTTATTGACAAGTTTGTTGAGATTATCCATGGCTGTGTGTCCAAGTCATCAATGCCATAACCAACCATCTTCGTTTCTAGCAACAAAGAATATCATATTTTCCTGTGCTAATTCATTAGAATTTATGACATACACATTATTGCATCTGTTAGCAAGAAGTAAACATGATTTATTATTATCTAGTATAGTGCATGCATTTTTATCAAAAATAACTGTATAACCTTTATCACATAACTGACTGACGCTAAGTAAACTGTGTTTCAAATCTCTTACCAATAGTACATCCTTAATGGAGCATGATAAACAAAAATTTATTTTACCTTTACTGATGGTCTGATCAGTGCTGCTATCTCAAAAGATGATGTCCTTTTCTCTTTCCTTTGATAGTGATGCAAAGTATTTATTGTCACCTGTCATATGGTTTGAGCATCTACTATCAAGGTACCACCGATCTTTAGTCTTGATGCGTTGATGTACCTACATTAAGAATAGTAGGTGTAATTTTGGGTGCCCAAATTGGTATTGAATCTGTATTTACATTCTTTCTCACCCAAACAAAATTAGCGTTCTTTTTTAATGAACAATTTTTAAAATATGTCATAATTTACAGCAATAGTGACTTGTAATACGATTATGCCTTGGATCATGCACATGTGCATAGTTGTGTGTTGGTTTGTAACTATTTTGGTGACTATGTATATGTGTATGACAAGATTGCTTAGAATTTTGACATTGTATTGGCTCATTGTAACCAAGTCCTCGATTATCATGATATGACCTTGAATTCTTTGTGATAAGATAACTGGGCCCTTCATATTTTTCAATAATTTTTTCGAGCTCAATTATTCTATTACAATGACTTTTTCTAGTTTTCTCATCGTCTTTGGTATTCCAACGAAGAGTGTCTAAAGTAGAATCAAGTATCCTATTTTGCTCGAGTGCTTCTTTACAACCTTCCACTACCTCGTCAAAATTTCTTTTGCAATCATTTAAATCATCAGTGAGTTTAGCAATATACACAGATTTTTCTTGAATTTCCTTTAGATTTTCATCATGTGTTGCTAAAGATTTTTGAATTTGTTATTTTAAATACTCATTTTTCTCTAGCAACACATTATGACTCAAAAATTTCAATAATTAAAGAATTTTTATTTTTTAACATTTGATTTTTAGCAATGCAAGAGTCATGTGATTCATTTGAAATTTGTTTATAATATTGTCTCAACTCACGACTCATTTTTTTTATACATAATCTCTTAAACCATTACACATGTCAACAAAATCATCATAAGTGGGTTCTTCGATTATCTCTTCTTGGAGCGGTGATTGCACCTCACCATTTTCAAGAGCCATGAATCCAAAGTTGTTGTGTTCTTGCTCTTCATCGCTGGAATATAAATCTAGCAATGTTGCCTTCAATGCCTTTCTAAATCCTGAGTTGGAATGATAATGATCCTTGTTTCTGTCCTGCAAGATGGGACAGTTTATGCGAATATGTCCTGACTTCTTGCATTTCTAACATATGCCATCTTTGTTCTTTTCTTTCCCTCCTTGAGACTTGCCATATTTTTTGTGTTTGAGATACTTGCGAAATTGTTTGGTCAATAGCGCAATATCTTAATGATCTGACTCTGATTTTAATGATCGCGAAGTTTCTGCTTTCAAGGCAATGGTCTTTTCTTCAGTTTTGGGTTCAATCCCAATGTTCTACCTATATCTCTTTATTTCGGTCATCTCCATCTCATACGTCTTCAATTTTCCTTGAAAAGTGTAGTAGTCGAACCCTTTTTCTTCTAGTGTCTCCCTCATTGCTGCAGCTTTAACGTCCCTTTCAGGCGTGAGATAGCTTATGAGTTTTCCAACATTTCGGTCATCATCCAACCCCTTACCTAAGCTCTCAAGCTTATGTGCGATAATGTCGAAACGTGCAAGCATCTGATCTACGTTCTCTCCTGAAAACATACGAAAAATATCAAACTTATAAAAGTATAAATTAACTTTTGCCTTTACCTTAGATGCGGTTCCTTCATGCCGTTTTAGCATGTTGTTCCAGATTTCATAGGCCGTTTTGCAGTTTCGCCCACATCGCATCAACTCTTCATTATTTAAACCTGCATAGAGTGCTGTCATAGTCTTGGAGTTTGCGATTTTTAATACTAGTTCAGCCTTTGTAAAAGTCCTCTTTCTGTCACTGACAAGAATATCTGTTTTGTTTATGCAAACATTCCATACTTCTTCTCCATGCATCTGCAAAAAGTGATACATACGAACTTTTCAAACATCATAGCATTTTCCATCAAAATAAGGTGAACGTGTTACACTTGTCCCATTGGAGATAAATAGCTCCGACGAGTACAAGTTTTCGGGGGGAGGGATTTCGGTCATTGGATCATTTCCTCAAGCTTTTAAGCTCGTAATAAGCACCTTGCTCTGATAACACTGTTAAATCACCCTAAGGGGGGGTGAATAGGGTGATGGTGCGGAAATTAAAAACTTAAATAAAATACGTAAAGTAAAGTAAAGAGTTAGAGAAAGCAAACAAAAATGAGCAAGTAAGAACAACGATATAACGTGGTTCGACTCCCAAGTCTACGTCCACACTACCTACTTCTAGAAATTCTCCGGCACAAGCGTTCCACTATACTTTAATCCCTTGTACGATGATTCTTGAAACTTAGGGCGAGAGACTTATTACACCTGCAGGGCTTCTACAATAAGTCCCGCCAAAACACACCGAAGTGGAAGAAAAGAAAAACTCTCAAGATCTAAAAAGATCTTGACTGAAGAAAACAATAAAAGCTCTCACACTCGAATCGTTGATTGAATGATTAGTTCAGAAGGATTATAATTTCCAAGGATAAAGAATACACAGTGAATTCCCCTAAATTTATAGAGTGGCAAAAAGTACCTTACTGAGAATTATTTCTGAAATAGTCAGGTCTGCACTTGGACGGTCGACCACAATTATAAACAGTCGGCCGTTCATCTTTTAACTCAAAAGTCGAGAGATGACCGGTCGACTGATTCATCTTTTTCACAGAGATGAGCGGTCGACGGTTGTGATGGTCGATCGTCTTTTTGTGTGGTCGCCCGCTGTAGTACAGATTCGACTTTTATTTGGCAATTTCACTATATATTCTTTCCAAAACTAATTTATCAATCATTAATGCTTTCCATATATTCTCCTCACATAAACAGAAGTAAATTATCTATTTTTGCTGGCTTTCTTGATGATTTGAAGCACATTTTTTTTATGTACAATCTTCATTGATATTTTTGGCCCATGCCATTTTTGCTTGATTTCCAATCCATTTTAATCTTTTCTTTTGTTTTTTCTTTTTCTGTAGATCCTGTAAATCTCAACTGAAAATATTAGTTCTAGATAATATATTTTGTGTACACCAAACTTAAAGTAAACATTATTTTACCTAATAAGGGATTACAGCTGGCTCATTGCACATAACCTAAACACCTATCGAAGCCTAATTAAAAAATGTTTAAATAAAGTTTGAATGAAGTAAATATCTCATGGTTTATGGACTAATTAAATGGGATTCAAATTATCAACTATTCTAACCAGTAAAATAACCACAATTTAAGTACTTAATTTAATTCAAATGATTTAATACAAGCCATAAAACACTTTTGACATCATAAACGATACTCAAATGTTGAAGAGTTCTCATATAATATAAAATAATCTCAAGCAGAAAACAAAATAGAAAGGTAGTGACCTTCAAACATAAAATATATCTAGTATTAATCCCGAGATTTGGTGTAATTTGCAAATGTATGTAACTTCTAAGAGTCTTGATTTGGACTGCAAGTGACCTTCAACATTCCTAATGCATCCTAGTTAGTGCCTGATCTTTCTTTCTTCTTTTCTTTCTCTTTCTGAATCAAAGACAGTCAACAATTTAAACTTGTTCATTGTTAATTACATTTGATCTTTATTTATCCATAGTCAGAATGGACAAGCCAATCTCATCATTCCTGTTAAAATTGTGCCTAATATTCTTGATCTTTATTTATCCATAGTCAGACTGGACGTGTTTGGTTGAACAAACAGACGAGCACAATTAAGAATAGATATAGCAAAAGAGAAAGAAAGAAATAACAGGTGATAAAAATAATTGTTTCTACGTACCCCTATAATTATATAGTGGTGAAAGATTCTTCAACAACCATGAAAATGATAAAAATAATCTCCTAGCGGTAAATCTAAGCTCTTAAATCCTTGACATGTATCATGAAATAAAAAGCATGATGTAATAACTAAAGAATTTATCAATGGCTTGAGATAGCTATCAATTCAAAAGGAACCAACATAATTTTATTTAGATTCGATATGAACTGTGAAGCTCCACCGAGAAGGTACAGCATGCGAACATTGTGTCACAACACACCAACGCATGGAAATTCTTATCGAAGTAAGAGGTTGTTTGTCCTACATATTTAAATCCTTTTATGTTTGCTTTAAGACTTATAAGATGAAACAACCCCCTTAAACTAGTAAAAGAATAAAGCAAAAGGATATAGCAAAAGGATATATATAGCAAAAGTTCAGTGAATAGATATAGCAAAAGGATATATATATATATATATGGTAAAAGGGATATGAGTAACTTGCTCATTTAGTAAATGAGCAGTTGATTATGTGGCATGAATGTGATACATTGGACAACTAATCCTTTTAATGATCTTCCAATCACATGTATGCCACATCATCAATTGCTTATTTACCAAATGAGCAAGTTGCTCATACCTTTTTTTCCATATATATATATAGAGAGAGAGAAAGGTTCGGGTGAGAACCATTCCCTGGGGTGAGAACCTAAGGGCCTATCCCAGCCATTCATCTGACTAATATTAACGGTCTAGATCTTATCCGTTATAATTAATTAGATTAATTAATTTTTGATTTTAGATGTCAATCCCTTTAATTAAGCGTTGGGGACCGCATAATAAAAGGAATGAAGATATTATGCGGTCAATATTAGACAGATTTTTCGATCAATATTTTTTGCCGTTTTTATTATATTTGCAACCGAGCCACATTCTTCATTAGGATGATGAACACGTCCGATTACGACGACGGTAACCCTACTGTCAAAACTTCCGGTGTAGACAATCCGAATAATATCCAAACACTGTTCTCGTCTCCTCCAATGAATCCGAAGAATGTGGATACACCAGGTTTTCATTCTACTATGTTTTAATGTTTCTGATTATTGTATTTCTTGTTCTATAGAACGTCGATCAGGTCATTATATACCTCCTTTTTTTTCCTGTTGTTTGCAGATTTATATTTTATAAATAGAACATAATATACAGTACTGTATAAGAATCATCAATTACAAGATAATAAACAAAGCAATGTGTTATAGTTATTTTAATTCATGACATCGTTTATATTCGAAAGAAATAACACATCCATCTTCGAAAGAATTAACACAAACACAGCAATTACAACAAGTTCTATATAACAATATATAGATAATTAATTAGCTACTGCATAGGCTCTGAAAACAAAAGAGCAACTGCATAGCAAATATTTAGAAACTCAATATTTCATGTAAATAGCAACTGCATAGCAATTAATTAGCAACTGCATAGACTCTCAAAACAAAACAGCAACTGCATAACAATTAATTAGCAACTGCATAGCAACTATTTAGAAACTCAATTTTTCAAGTAAATAGCAAGTGCATAGCAATTAATAAGCAATTGCATATCGAATGCATAGAAACTCAAAACAAAATAGCAACTGCATAGCAATCAATTAGCAACTGCATAGTAACTGTCATCAACTACATAATATACACTACTGTATAATAATCATCAAATATAAGATAATAAACAAAGCATTGAGTTTTACTTATTTTAATTCATAACATCGTTTATATTCGAAAGAAATATAACATCCATCTTCGAAAGAAATAACACAAACACAGCAATTAGAACAAGTAAAAATATTTAAAACAGCAACAACTATACAGTTAATTAGCAACTATTTATAATATAAACAGCAACTACATATTATGTAAACAACAACTACACTATACTGCATATTGTTAGCAACAACTTCAGTATAACTATAAACAACAACTACATATTATATAAACAACAACTACATCGTACTAAATAGCAACTCTTTTATTAGAAAATAAAAAAATACTGGAATTGAAAATAGCAAATACTGAACAGCAAGATACATAGCAAATAATGTAAATTCGCAAATACTGATTAGCAAGATTTATACTTTTTTTTATAAATCTTATTTGATATAAATGTCATAACAACGTTTATATTGATTTTGTAGTTGGAAATAAAATTATTCCAGTCCATGGTTGTACCTTGTCGATATCGCCCGGATTAACTGAACGCCATATACCTCATTGCGACAGTGACTTGAAGCCTTTTGTCGGCAAGCAATTTGCTAATATGAATGACGGGATAAAGTTTTATACAGAATACGCCGCAGCTTGTGGTTTTGATGTTCGGCGAGGTGGCGACAAGAGAAAACGTGGTTTAATTACACACAAGTGGCTTTATTGTAACAGGCAGGGAAATAAGAATACCGTTAAGTCCGATGTTTCAAACAACCATCTCAATAATGATATTGTCGAGGAGAATATTGTAGAGGAGAATGATCCGATCGATAAGCCAAAAATCAAGAGGCGTCGGGTGTCGAAACGGCTAGACTGCAAGGCTCTTATGCTTTTAAAACACGAAAGAAATTCGAACTACATTGTCTCTAAATTCGTCGAGAATCATTCTCACCCGTTAGTGCCATTGGTTCAGTGACAATTCCTCGACGCGAATAAAACATTAAATCCCGGTCACCAGAATTTCATTCTTAATTGTGCTAGAGCAAATATAAGTCCGATGAAGTCTTACAGGTTATTCAAAGAGGTTGTTGGATCTTACTCCAATATCGGATGCACAAGTGTTGAGTTCAAAAATTTCTCGCGCGACCTTAAGGCATATGCGCTTGGTGTTGATGCTCAAATGGCTTTGGACAGGCTTTTCAGGAAAAAAGAAATAAGTCCAGCCTTTGTTTTGGAGTACGATGTCAATGAGAAAGACCAGCTGACACGTGTCTTTTGGGCTGACTCAATATGCCGCAGAAATTATGCCGTTTTCGGTGATGTTCTGAGCTTTGATGCTACTTATTCAACTAATAGGTACGAGCATGCGTTTGTTTTCTGATTTTAAGTAGCCACAAATATTACATATATTAGTTGGAAACAATATTATTATTGCTTGTTTCTCATTTCGCAAATTTCTGTACTACATGATGTGAATTCACTATATAGCAACTGAATGTATTATGCAGTTGCTATGCAGTTGCATTGCAGTTACTAATTAATTGTTATGCAGTTGCTCTTTTGTATTTGAGCTTCTATGCAGTTGCTATTTTGAATTGAAAATATTTATTCCCAAATTAATAGCAACTGCAGAATCATTCACCATTTCGTTCGTTGCAATTACTGTTTATTACAGTTGCTATTTATAATTATTACAGTTGCTGTTTAAGTAGTCAGGTATTGCCGTATAACTATTACAGTTGCTATTTATAGTTATTACAGTTGCTATTTATAGTTATTTATGTCAAACAAAACAGGATACTTGTAGATTTTTTTAAAAAAATATGTCCACAATCAAGTTTATGCTAATTTTTATATATCCATAGGTATAACATGATCTTCACTCTGTTCACGGGAAAAGACAACCACGGCGGATGTATAACTTTTGCTGCTGTGTTGCTCACTAAGGAAGATGTCGATTCTTACACTTGGGTGCTTGAGAAATTTAAAGATTGCATGGGTCATTGCCCTTCAATGATTATTACAGACCAAGACCCTGCATTGAAGATTGTACTTGAACGCGTATTTCCTGGTGTCAGGCGACGCCTGTGCATGTGGTACATCATGCAGAAGTTGCCTTTGAGGCTACCAAATAAAATGAAAGATGACGACATTTTCAAATCGATGTTGAGGTCGATTGTTTGGACAAGCCTCACTGAGCCATCAGAATTTGAAGATAAGTGGGTTACATTAATGACCGAATACGGAGTTCAAGACGACAATTGGTTGAAGTCAATGTTTCAGATACGAGAGTTTTGGATCCCAGCATATTTTAGGGACTGCCCTATGAGCGGCTTGCTACGAACTACATCAATGTCTGAGAACGAAAACAATTTCTTCAAAATACACTTCAACCCTCGATCAAACTTGATTGAGTTTTTCATGTTTTTTGAAGGGGCTTTAGAGAAACAGCGAAATGAATACGACAAGTTAAACAACAAGAACACCTTATCTGTCTCCATTCCCATCACCCAGTTGTTGATCGAGAGGCATGCTAGCAAGATATACACGTCAACAATTTTCAAAGAAATGCAAAAGGAGATCGTCTCTGCATGTTATGATTGTAGCGTTGTTAGTATCACAAAAGGCTCCCTAAGTTCCACATATGAAATAAGTAGTGACAGTAGCGATATAGCAACTGTCACACACAACAACACTGCTGAGGATGTGACATGCACCTGCAAGAAGTTTGCAATGATTGACTTACTATGTCGGCATATTTTCTGGGTGTTCAAAGATCAAAAACTTGAAGCTATACCTGATAAGTATGTTATCGGCCGATGGACTAAAACAGCTGAATCGAAGCCAATACACCAACTTGACGACAATGTCCTTAACGACTGCGCAAGCATTGATGAGCAAAAGTCTATCATGAATAATTTAATTTCAGATTTTTACTCGTGTATTGGTCTTATTGATAGTAACATCGCGAAGATGTCGAGTTTCCACTGCTGCATCAAAGAACAAATGGCCCTGCTTAATTCCACCGAAGAGACACAAGCTGGTCCGTCTACCAAGAATAGGATGTTCGAAACGCATTTCGGAGCTCCTGCTCCTGAACAAGTCTCAGTGCATCCACCAACCAAGGTCAGCACCAAAGGAAGTGGTAGTAGACTTGTTTCTCGTCAAGAAGCTGTGATTGAGCGCAACAAGAAACCGTTGCGTACGTGCAGCATATGCATGAAAAAAGTTAGACATGATGCTAGAAATTGTCCTGACCGAACAGTTGTCGTTGAAGAAGAAATCGGGGTCGAATGATTTTATGGAATTGCTATTTTGAATTCAATCTATGTTCATAGGTTACTGTTAATTATTTGATATTTTGTTTCTATGGTGTTGCTATTTTAATATCAAATTTGTAACGTTAATTATATAGTTACTTTGAGTTCGAAATAAACAACATAAGTTCCTCTGTAGTTGATATGCAATTGCTAATTAATTGCTATGCAGTTGCTATTTACTGTAAATAATGAGTTTCTAATTAATTGCTATGCAGTTGCTAATTAATTGCTATGCAGTTGCTATTTTGTTTTGAGTTTACAGTTGCTATATACAGTTTTGAGTTTATAGTTTTGAGTTTATACAGTTTTAATTAATTGCTATACAGTTTTGAATTTGTAGTTGCTATGCAGTTGCTATATACAGTTACTGTTTATTACAGTTGCTATTTATAATTATTACAGTTGTTGCTTAAGTGGTCAGGTATTGCTGTATAATTATTACAGTTGCTATTTATAGTTATTACAGTTGCTATTTATAGTTAATACAGTTGCTATTTATAGTTAATATAGTTGCTATTTATAGTTATTACAGTTGCAGTTACTGTTTATTACAGTTACTATTTATAATTATTACAGTTTCTGTTTAAGTTCGAAATAAACAACATAAGCTTCTATGTAGTTGCTGCAGTTGCTAATTAATTGCTATGCAGTTGCTATTTACTTGAAATATTGAGTTTCTAATTAATTGATATGCAGTTGCTATGCAATTGCTATGCAGTTGCTATTTTGATTTGAGTTTCTATGCAGTTGCTATTTTTGAATTGAAAATATTTATTCCCAAAATAATAGCAACTGCAGAATCATTCACCATTTCGTTCCATACAGTTACTGTTTATTACAGTTGCTATTTATAATTATTACAGTTGCTGTTTAAGTGGCCAGGTATTGCTGTATAATTATTACAGTTGCTATTTATAGTTATCACAGTTGCTATTTATAGTTATTACAGTTGCTATTTATAGTTATTATAGTTGCTATTTAAAATTAAAGTAATTATGATGTAGGTTTGTAAATATCAAAAATATTCTTATTGTGGAATACAATTTGCAGTCATAATGATCATGAAAATAAATAAACCAATCACAACGTGTAAAATGAGCCTATATCGATCAAAAACAACTTCATTCATTAGTATACAAAAGAATCATACTGTCTTGCAATTTCAATATACAAAAGAATCATTCATTAGTATACAAAAGAATCATACGTCTGACTACTATAATCTAACGACACTCAGACCGTTGGCGGCTTGTAATTAAGCAAAATGGGCCCCAAATCTATTGGCCCATCCACGCATTGCTGCTGATAGTGGAGGTTTGATGCTGCATCAACTTGATCCTTTAAGGTATTAACATCAGATTTCAATATGGCAGCACAGTACTTAATCCTCAATACATTAAGCTGTCTCTTATTGTTCTTCTTTAAGCCACTATTCCAATTTTTTTCTCCCCCGCCATGATATGTCTCCATGTGGCGCATCAGAAACACTCCACAATCCTCCTTGTTTTTGTCGTCCCTCCAAAGCATACTCAGCCTCCGTATATTTACATTCTACAGTTCCATGGACTCCTTAATTTTTCCTTTTGACTCCAAAAATAGATTAAACAATTGGCTCTGCAAGAATGTTTAAAAACAATATTAACTAAATGTAGGCTGCACTCACAAAGTTATAAATTTAGGTTTGCAATTATCATAATGTTCGTACCAGTGATCCTGGAACATCGCCATATTTCGTCTTCAACGAACCAGTATCCATCGCCGAGGAGTTATCAATAAGATCAATGGATATATTCTTCAAGTCATATACCATCATGTAAAAATGACTTGCATGTATTATTGGAAACACAAACTGCATACGCAAAACGAAATATGCATAGTAGTCAAGTCAACAATCATATTATATACATGAGGATAGCAATTTTTAAGTATCTAAATAGCAATTTCTAAATTACTTAATAGAAACTTCACACTGACTAAAGGGTAACTAATTGAATAGGAATTTCTAAATAACTGTTGCCGCTAATTTCGGTGTGGGGGCAAACAGATGAATTTGTGAGTTCGTGGAAAACCTGAATAGCAAACACCTAACCTGTTCCGCCGGAGCTTGACCGTTGACTCCCACCGTGCACCTGCAAAAAGTGCGAGACACCGGGGTTGTTCCCGGCGACGCACCCTCCGACGCTCAAGTCAGTAACCAGAATTGATTATGAAAGAGCGTTTAACTAGAGAAAGATTGATTACCTCTTAATGGAGATGGGTGAGGGGTATTTATAGGCGTCTTAGGGACTGGTTTTAGGAATGTAATCCCCGTGATTAGATAAGGAATATTCCTCGTAATCAGATAAGGCATGTAATCTGATAAGGTATGTCCCCTATAATCAGTTAAGGAATTTAATCCCTAATCCCCAGTGAAAAGATAGATGTGAATCATGGCCGTTGATTTAGATCTAATCAGGGACCTTGATTGTATCTTGTCGGATCGGGTTGGTAGCGGGTTGAAACCCGTACCCAGCTGAGGTGGATCCGTTTGCGGGTTATTGGATCTGTGAGAAGGAGACCCAGTACCCGCTTCGGACCCATTTGCATGTGAAATTACCGTTTTACCCCTGAGCTTTAAGATTCGAGTCCGATGTGAACGGTCCCGATTTAATCCTATTTTTTAGCCATATCACGAGCCCCCCACTCCTAAAGACTGAGTGTAATCAGCCTTTGAGGAGTAGTTTAACTGTTCTAATGGCGTACAGGATTTTATCGGTGTTCTTAAGGGAGTTTGGAATCTTGCTCGGGGTGTAACAGTGTTATTATGGGCTTGTAAAATGCCCAAAAATATTCTCAGAATTTTCTGGATTTTTGGTGATTTTTCCAGATTTTTCTGAATTTTTTCTCATTTTTTTGAATTTTTTATTCATTTTCCGAATTAAATAATTAATTATCTAAAATATTAATTAACTATTCTAATTTAATAATTATTTTTTCAGAATTTAAAAATAATTTTTTCTGAATTAATAATTATTTTTAGAATTTTTAATTAATTTTTTCGATTTTTAAATATTTTTTTTCGGATTTTTTAAATAAAAAAAAACAATTAAATAAATAAATAAATAATTTAAATATTACCTGGACACGTGGCAGATTTCTGGCCGTCTATCATGACCAGATGAGCACGCATCGTGAGGCAGATCGCGATCTGGACACGTGGCGCGTTTCTGGCCGTCCATCATGGTCAGATCAGCGCGCATCGTGAGGCAGATCACGATCGGGACACGTGGCGCGTTCCTGAGCGTCGATCGTGTCGCGACACGAATTTTGGAACGATCGGACGGATCGTGTGGCCCGGACTCTTTTTTTCTCCAATTACGAGTTCGGCACTTCGGCACTTCGGATATGCACTTCGGCTCGGCTCGGCTAGACGGATCTGCCGAGGTTTGTAACGAAGCCACGTGGCAATGCCACGTGGCATTTCTTTTATTTTATTTTATTATTTTTTTTTTTGTTCCTCTTTTCTTTCTTTCTTTCTTTCTTCTTCTCCTTCTTTTTCTTTGCTGCTTCCGCTGCTTCTTCTTCGTCTTGTTTCTTTCCTCTTCTTCTACTTTGCTCCGACCCAACATTCGACTCGACAACGCCCCCAACCCCGACTCCACCCCCGTTCTTGGGATCTCCACCGAAGTATTAGCAACTGCATAGACTCTCAAAACAAACAGCAACTGCATAGCAATTAATTAGCAACTGCATAGCAACTGCATAGCAACTATTTAGAAACTCAATTTTTCAAGTAAATAGCAACTGCATAGCAATTAATAAGCAATTGCATATCAACTGCATAGAAACTCAAAACAAAATAGCAACTGCATATCAAATATTTAGAAACTCAATATTTCATGTAAATAGCAACTGCATAGCAATTAATTAGCAACTGCATAGACTCTCAAAATAAAACAGCAACTGCATAGCAATTAATTAGTAACTGCATAGCAACTGCATAGCAACTGCATAGCAACTATTTAGAAACTCAATTTTTCAAGTAAATAGCAATTGCATAGCGATTAATAAGCAATTGCATATCAACTGCATAGAAACTCAAAACAAAATAGCAACTGCCTAGCAATTAATTAGCAACTGCATAGCAACATCATACCAATTATTTAAAAACTCAATATTTCAAGTAAATAGCAATTGCATAGCAATTAATTAGCAACTGCATATCAACTACAGAGGAACTCAAAACAAAATAGCAACTGCTTAGCAATTAATTAGCAATTGCATAGCAACTGCATAGCAATTATTTAAAAACTCAATATTTCAAGTAAATAGCAATTGCATAGCAATTAATTAGCAACTGCATATCAACTGCATAGAAACTCAAAACAAAATAGCAACTGCTTAGCAATTAATTAGCAATTGCATAGCAACTGGATAGAAAATCAAAACAAAATAGCAACTGCATACCAATTAATTAGCAAGTATATACATTAAACGTAGCAAAAAAGATAACATTTGTAAGGTATGACCTGTGTTGTTTTTCCTTCATCCTTCTCAGTGCTCTTATTGTGTGCCTACAAAATACACAAGTCTTTCAATTAAAATAACTTTTCGTATAGGGAAAGTTGAAAAGGAAAAATATATAATTCATTATTTATCAACCTGCAACAAGGGATCTTGAACCTGCTCAGCTCCCGTATCATCGTCACCTTTCAGTTGTGTTAATCCAAGGCTGAACTTGGCTCATTATGTCCCAATACACTCATGTCTGGCCGATCTGTTTTAGCGGCCACTTCTTTATTAAACGCGAAACGTTTAACAGCTTCTTCCTCAAGCACCTTCAACTGATCAAATACATCATCCTGAGCCCAGAAGGAATCGTACATGTTCTGCGTGCTACCAGCTTGCTGATCTGCCAAATTTTCATTTTCTACTGGTACATTGGCTGTACAACCCAATAGTACTTGAGCCTTGTCAACCATATTCTTGACATTCGGATCAGACATTATCTCTGCCGGCGCATCGCGGACCATTGACATTAGATCAACCATCGTATCAGCCAATATTTTCGCCTTGGTAAGGAATTTATCCGCAAACAAGCGAACAGCCCCTCCGGCTTCACTACTTTCACCATCGGTTGACATTCCCGTACGCTTCTCAGATCCTTTTTCAAGAACTTCAGCATCTTTGTCTTCTTCAAATTCCTCACCCGACCATTCGATTCGGTCGCAAAGATGTCATGTCCCAAAACCTCCGTGTTTCTTTTCAGCCTTCTCCCGCTTGAACATCTCGCTAAACGTCCAAACCTTTATTAACGGATAACATCTTGGGACGGTTCTTCTCAAGAACACGACACGATCGAGGTAAAAAGCCTACAAAAGATATAAAAAATAATACAATTAAAAATAATATCAAAAACACGACTCGATCGAGATAAAGAGCTGAAAAAATCAATTAAGAGGTTATTAATATATATTTATGAAGTACGAAAACCCACCACAATGAACAAGGTCGGGCCCATGAAGTTTTTTGTTTTTTCCCCCTCCCATTTCAGCTTCCATTCTACGAGGCATCTCACCATGTAATCACCCCAATCGTACTCCCTAAGCGTCGACATACATTCCAAGTTGCTCAGTATTTGGGGATTCACATACCCATTGCCCAGATTTTCAAATAGACAAGCTCCTAATAAAACCACGAAATGACGCTTGAACCATACGCCACCATCAACCTCTCAAGCATCTTGTCCTTCAGAGTATTGATTAATACTCTATCTTTCCCAATCTGCTGTTTCCACTCCAAAACCTTCGGACATACTGCCCTTCTCCGCTTTCTATCTAACTGCCGCTTACCTCTCGGCAGTCCAAAAATTAGTGCAGCGTCATCGGATTCCACATGAAGTGACCGTCCATTATCCATCTTCAATTCGCAGCTCCTAGGATCAAAGTGATCAAGAACCCAATACGCCAAAGAAGCTGATACCTTCGTGGTTTTCAAATACAGGATGTTACCAAATCCCATTTCAATAACAGCACGTCGCTGTGCATCCTTCATGTCTTTAATAGCATTCACCAGAATACGGGAGCATGTCCTACTAAGTACAACTGGTTCATCGGCGACGCTCTCAGCTGGCTTCTCATTACCCCTTTTATTTCCAGCATCTAATTCGACAAAGTCGTCGTTTACATTCTTCTGACAACTATCAATATTTGCTTCCTTTCTAATATTAAGTGCGCTACTTGAACTTGTTTTCGAAACACTTTCACCTTTGAAAGAAATAACACAAAGACATCAATTACAACAAGTTAACACATATAGATAGCAACTTCTTATTTTAAAACAGCAACAACAGTACCATTCACTAGCAACTATTTATTGAAACAACCATAAATACAATAAAACATAATTAGCAACTACCCATTATGTAAACAGCAACTACAATCTAATAAATATCAACATTTACAAGATTTACATCATTATATAACATCAATAACTATCTAATTAGCTGGTCAGGTATTGCTATGACATTTTAATCTATGACATTTTAATCTATGATATTTTAATGTAATGAGCAATTGCATAAGAATTAGATTGCAACTGAATAATATCAAATTAGAAACAAAATCTTTCATGTAAATAGCAACTGCATAGCAATTGATTAGCAACTGCATAAACTCTCAAACAAAATAGCAACTGCTTAGAAATTAATTAGCAACTGTATAGCAACTGTATAGCAATTATTTAGCAACTGCATAGCAACTATTTAGAAAATCAATTTTTCAAGTAAATAGCAACTGCATAGCAATTAATAAGCAATTGCATATCAACTGTATAGAAACTTAAAACAAAATAGCAACTGCATAGCAATCAATTAGCAACTGCATAGCAACTATTTAGAAACTCAATTTTTCAAGTAAATAGCAACTGCATAGCAATTAATTAGCAACTGCACAGCAACTACATAGAAACTCAAAACAAAATAGCAACTGCCTAGCAATTAATTAGCAATTGCATAGCAACTGGATAGAAAATCAAAACAAAATAGCAGCTGCATAGCAATTATTTAAAAACTCAATATTTCAAGTAAATAGCAACTGCATAGCAATTAATTAGCAACTGCATATCAACTGCATAAAAACTCAAAACAAAATAGCAACTGCTTAGAAATTAATTAGCAATTGCATAGCAACTGGATAGCAACTATTTAGAAAATCAATTTTTCAAGTAAATAGCAACTGCATAGCAATTAATAGCAAATGTTGAATGCAAAAACCATCAATAACATAGTAGCAACTGTTGAATGCATTTCAATAGCAACAAATTGTTTGGGGATTCAATAAAGTAGAACGAATTGCAAGAAAATAAAATAATAAAAGGCGACATCGGAATAATTTTCTAAAAAAAAAAAAACTCACCGGCGTCGGTGCCGTCGCAAATGAGCCTCTTCATGTTCTTTTTCGGTGACATGTCTAACCAAATTGAAATCGCCTAAACTACAATCTCCTAGGTTTTGTCGCGAGAGTTTAGTAATTTTCGACGACGAAGGAACGAAATCGTGCGGAAAAAAAACTCTGGACTCTTTTTGTTGTGTTATTATTAGGGTTAAGGGAAAAAAAAATGGTGATTGATTCTGCATTTGATATTAATGGGATACAAAATCTTCTCCCATATTTTTCGGGAACCAAATATTTCTCTCTCCAATTTGAAAAATTTACCTAAACCGTCACACACCAAAAAAAGTCTCTACATTAGGATCTATTACCATTTTTTGTAGTTGCATAATCTCAGCCATTCAAAATGATTTGATGAGTGGTAGGGAGAGGCCCTTAGGTTCTCACCCCAGGGCTGGTTCTCACCCGAACCGGCCCCTATATATATATATATATATATATATATATATATATATATATATATATATATATATAGGCAATGCAAAGGATATAGACTAACCGGTAACTCCATTTAATTCAAATTAGTTAAAAGTGGGTATTAAGTTGTACAATACTAACCGGTGGTTGAGCTGAAATTCTTTGTGACTGTTGCACAATTAACGTCGTCATTTGAGCCATTTGTGCCTGCAAAAATGCCACTGTTGCCTTCAACTGATCCACCTCGTTCTTTGTGTCCCCATTGGAAGAAGATGCACGAGAACCAAAGACACTGGTGGGTGTCGATCCTAGACCCATCCCACGCACATGACCGGGACGCTCGCTCCCCCTCAATTCGGAGAGAACTTCACGTTGGAGCGTCAAAGGATCAGCGGAAGAAGATGACATCTGCATAATCTTCGTCTGCCGTTCTTCTGCAAAAGATCCCAAAGAGCAATTTAACTTTTGTAAACTATTTCAGTTCAAAAATTTAAATAACAAATTAATATTAATTTGAAAGCTTTTTATTACCACTATCTCGGTTGCAATGTCATCCCTAAATTTTTCATCCCCATCCGTGTGAATAGTTTCAAAAACATTCACATCGCCAACGCTCTCTTCCTCTTTTGATGCTTCGTATATATAAGTAAGCTCATTATTTATGTAACGCCCCATAATTTTAAATATACTATTTTAGATTAATAAATAATTTTAAATGAATTTATTAAATTATTTTGAATTTATGTGAAAACATCGTTTTACAAGTGCAAAATATGTGCAAATATTCTTGAAATGCAAGTTTTAGAATTTTGAGTTGCTAAATAAATTCTTTCATTTATAATTGGATATATTTGAAATTTTAAAATTTTTATGAATAAGAGAAATTGTTTTTGTGAATACTTCGAAAGAAGGGGACTTTTTGTAAAAAATCGTTTGGAGGTAAATTTTGGATTCAAAAAATGGTTGGCCCCATTTTGGAGATTGGTTTTGGCAGTGGAGAGATTTGGGGATGCAATTCTATTCATTTAGATTGATTTGATTTGATATGATTGAACAAATAATTAATTATGTAAATTGGAACTTTTAAGGGGTTTTATTTGTAAAATTTCCTCAAAGAAACCCTAGAAAGGGATTCCGGTCTATTTAGAGAGTAGAAACATTCGGCCTCGTTCTCTTTTCTTTTGGCATTGGTGATTTTAGGAGACATTAGAGTTGATCTTTTGCTTGGAGGAGAAGACTACTAGTTTGTAACAATTTCTTCTTGAGGTGGGTAACACTCAGACTCTCTTACTATGTTTTATCTCATAAATATTTAGTACCATGCTAGGGATGGACTCCTGTAAATCATCGATTGTATGTAGCATGATTGTAGTACTTGTAGAGATGTATGTATGATATGAGATTGTTGGTCATGAGGCATAAAGATTGAATCTTGATTGTGTATGGATCTAAAATATTTTGTTCTTGAATAATGGTGTTTCTATGCATCAAAGACTGAGTCTTCATTTGTATACAGGGATTTAATGAACCCATAAAATGTTGTAGATGATTAGAACTAGTCATATGTTCTTAAAATTCATGTTGATCATTAAAAGATGAGATTTTTAGGGTTTATTCACTATTTTAATACTAAATAATTTTTATATGATGAATTTTTATTGTTTGAACATGATAAGATGTGTAGATTGCAAAGCAATCAAAGTAGAAACCCTAGGGTTAGGGTTAGGGTTAGGGTTGAACAGTGGGTTCAAGTTCGAGTCAGTTCATCTTAATTCTTTGAATCAAGATGACAGCTTGTGCGCTGGACTTTCTGGTTGGCGCGCGCGTTACTGGCACCGTGGCTGTGCGGGTCACGGGTTTGAAACTGGGGCTTGATTTATTTTATGGAGGGTTATTTATTTCATTAAATATCTATTCTTTTCCATATATGGTTATGAATAATCATTTTTAGTTTTATTCTAATAATTTTGATATATAGTTGAAATAATTGAGATTCTATTTTTGAGTCAAATGAATTTCAAATTTTGTAGAAATCTAACTTCAAATTTTAATGTATTCAAGTTATAATTTTGAGGGTGCAAATTTATGTTTTTGTAGATAAAATTCTCAGTTTTGAGGGGATATATGTTTCAGTCTTGTAAGACGAAAGTCGAATTCTAAAAGATTTTTGCAGTTTCTAAGGAGGTGATATTTCAGATTTTTAGAACTAAAGAACTTCAAATTTTAGGGATGTGATCCTAGACAATAAAAACACTTGTTTCAGTTTAAGTTAATTTGATTGAAGAGAAATTTATTGAGTTTTATGTATGTATGCAAACTGAGATTTAAAAGTAGAATTTAAGGAATTTGTGGATTGGATTTGGTTTCCATATAAGAAATAGTCTTTTATGGTGGTAACGGTTTATTAAAAGGAAATGTGAATAATGAAGAGATTTTTGGATGTACAAAAATTTATTTTGGAATAAAATATTTCATGTTTGAGATTTTGATTCACAGCTGTGGTATTTTGGGAAAATTATTGTTTTTCTAAAAAGAGTATATAAAGAGTATTTTGAATGATCGAACTAAGTGGGGTTTTTCTTTGTGAATAGGGTTATTGTGAGAACCCTGGATGGACGTTTGAAGGGTTGAGTTGGGAACACTGGGTACTGAGCGAACCCAAGAGTATCGGTAGTGGATATTTTGATTGTAGGAAATTAACCTGAGGGCTAGTGTTCCTGGTTTGGCAAGTGAAGTCCAGTAGGGTAGATCTAGTTATATGTGGATCAAGTTCTTGTTATTACAAATCTAAGGACCTGCATTAGATTTGGAGTTGTGACGGAACTTGGGCAAAGCAAGTATGGACTCTGTTTTCAGCCGAGTGGATGTTTTCTGCGACTATCTATTTGTTGTGTCTCTCTAGTATGTTCGCATATCGAGGGTCGGTTAGCCTATTCGTAGAATGTCTAGAAGCGAGACGGATTTGGTATGTTCGCGCATTGAGGGTCGGCTAGCCTATTCGCAGAATGCACTGTATGTTTGCGCGTTGAGGGTCGGCAGACCTATTCGTGGAATGTACCGTGTATCTGGCGTTGAGGGTCGGTAGGCCTATTCGCGGGATATACGACAGGGAGGTGATTCTCTAGAGTTAGAGCGATGCTTATGGGATGCTTGCGTGTTTAAACTTGTACAGCTCAGCGGGATGCATTCTGGGGCTGGGGTCTATTCACAGAGTGTCTAATATTGTCTCTGTCGCCAATGTAGTTTTCATGGCGAGGGATTGAACCCTAAAAGATGGTGAACGTTAAGGGTCTTGCCCTCGGATCTATGTAGAATGAGATGCATAGAATCCGAACAAGTATGCATTAGAGTGAATCGTGTGCTTTATGTTTTCTTGAACATTGTTTTATACATTTTTGTTTTGTTTTCCCGACACATACTTATTCATTTAGTGTAGTTTCACTTGTTGATTTCATGAATTTTTTATCGTTGTTTTATTTTATGTTGTGTGACAAGTTTGTGATATGAGACTTTGGAGGGTTACTATTATTATGGTATTGCATCAGTTGTATTGAACTGATGGGCCCACTTTTCTGATCAGTTTTGTAGCTTTTGTGAGTAAGTGGCTTGAGCAAGGTTAAAGCTTTGACCTTGAAATGACTGAGGTTTAAATGTTGAGATGTATTGTAATAAATATATTTAATTTTTCACTGTGCATTGTAATAAAGAACTATTGTAAAGAAAAGTTGTAATATTTTCCTGTGTTTATACTATGTTTGGATTACATTGAAGTAAAAATTCTGGAGTTGTGTCTCTGATTTCTATTATTGAAATTCGAGGCGCTAGAGAAGTCGATATCAGAGCATGCTTCAATAAGTAACCCTAAACATGGTATAGGGAAACCTAAGTGGACATTAGAGTGTGTGTATCAGTCTTAGAGTCATGAATGTGTTGTTGTTGAACTTGCATTTGTGTTACTCTATACTTGTACTGATGTTTTTTTTCCTTTGTTGTAGGATGGTGGATAATCATGATCATGTGGAAAACGTGGAAGAAGAAGATGTTTTTCTCAAGAACCCCTTAACGGATTCCGAGAAAGATTGGAGGAAGACCCGGAAGAGGAATCAGAAGAAGAACTAGTGGAAGAGGAACCACAGGAGTCTCGGGAGATTACTCCCCCTCCTAGGGAAACTTCGGGTGAATCTCCAGATGAATCACCAAGGTTGACCAAGAAGGATTGTGTGATTCCGTCACTTCGACGTGAGATGCATGTATAACAGTGGCAAGTTTCCAACTTAAGGGAACATCATGATGAGAACCAGCGACGTATCACGTCTATGCAACATATGATGAAGATTCTCGACGAAGGTCAATGTTCGTCAGAGGAGCGTTTCACCAAACTGGATGAATATGCAAAGTGGGGAGAGAACGTTTACAGTCGGCGTTGCGCCGACTAGAGATGAAGCTTGATGCACTACAAGATGAGATCCGAGAGATCAAGAGGAGCCGCAAAGATTGATTATTATCATGTTTGTATTATTTGATTTTTCTGAAATTTAAATAAAGCTGCTTAGTTATTTTTCAATAGATGTATGAACTACTTTGGTGAATAAATTTATTTATATTTTGATATATGAAATTTTGGCAATTAGATAAAGTTTCTATGTTCTGAGCATTGATGTGAATTCTAATGATTTTATTCTCCTAACCAAATGGTGTATTTTGTAGACTCAGAATGATGGTAGGACCTCGAACTAAAATCAATGGTGATGGAGTAGAAAACTCCAGTGGGGGTAGACTTGACTTGGAAGCTGAGATTGCGAGAGTCTATCAGACTCTCAATGCCTTCATGACTGCTGGGATGGGTCGGAACCCTGGAAGGGGACCAGCAAATCCAAATGTGGATCCCATCAGACAGGTGGAGTCGTTCAAGAGAATGAAGCCATCTGTGTTCGAAGGGCAGGCTGACCCTAATTAGGCAGACGACTGAATTAGACAGATGGAGACTATCTTTGAAGTGTTAGAGACTATCGTGGCTAGTAAGGTGAAGTTAGCCAATTGCAGTTGGAGAAGGATGCCAGTGTCTGGTGAATGTCCGTAAAGTGAACTTTCGGCGAGGAGCCGGTAACATGGGATGCATTCCTAAAAGAGTTCAGGGACAATCACTTTCCCATGGATATCCAGGAGAAGAAGGCGATGAAGTTCTTGAGCCTACAGTAGGGCAACTTGTAAGTGACAGAGTATGAGACTAAGTTCACTCATTTGTCAAGTTATGCTCCTGAGCTCATTGCAGATGAAGCTAAGAAGGCGAGGAAGTTCAAGCAGGGTCTAAGGCCGAACCTAAGGTCTCGGATGATACCGTTGGGAATCTGAAGGTTTGATATGCTCGTCAGAATAGCAGCAATGACAGAAGCATATATGGAACTGTTCCAGTCGAAGAAGAAAATCTGGAACAAGAACAAGAGGCCCGCAGTGATGACTCACAGTCGAGGCAAGCTCCCAGAGAAGAAGGGCAGGTTCAGTGAGCCCGGCAGAGGTGCAGTGCTAGTTCAGGGAGTGACTTGCTAAAATTGTGGAGAGACAAGCCACATTAGGACCTCATGTCCTAAGCTAGCAAGGACCCAGACTTGTTTCCAATGCGGCAATTAAGGGCATATCAGGCTTAATTACCCGCAGCTGAAGCGGAGTGGCACATGTGGTGGTAAGCAGCAGAGGTAGGGGCGAGTATTCACGTTAACAGAGGACGATGCTGAAAACTCTGAAGACGTGATTATGGGTATGCAAGAGTTTTAGATTTATGGTCGAAGTGTATTAAACAAAAACTTTGGATGAGAATAATATTGAGTATTGAATATTATAATTTGTCATGTAACAGGACATGTTTTGTTGAATGGAATAAAATCTAATGTTTTGTTTGATACTGGGTCTTCGCATACTTTTGTGTCGCCCAAGTTTGCTAAAGTGTTAGGTGTTGAGCCTAAGATGTTTCCAGGCAGGGTTGTGTTAGTGACAATGCCGTCAGGAGAGAAGTTGATTGCTGATCGATATTACGCAGGTTGTGATATCGAGATTGAAGGAAGACTTTTGGGGACTGACCTCATCGAGTTGGATGTCTTGAGTATCAATGTGATTATGGGCATCAACTGGATGGAAATCTATGATGCGACAATTGAGTGCAACTGTAAGGAGGTGGTGGTGAAAGCACTCAGAGGACCCGCAGTGACTTTTTAAAGGAAGAAGGGAAGCACGAAGGTTGTTGCGACACTACTAGAGACAAAAATTTTGGAGGAAGTTAGGTCATTTCCCGTAGTTCTAGTTTTTCCAACAGTGTTCTTGGATGAGCTACCGAGGTTACCACCACAGCGTGATGTTGGGTTTTGCATCAATGTTCAGCTGGGTCATGCTCTGATATTTAAAGCTCCTTACAGGATGGCGCTTGTAGAACAAGACGAAGTGAAGAATCAGATCGAGGAGATGTTGCGCAAGGGGTTCATCAGGCTGAGTGCTTCGTCTTGGGGTGCACCGGTGTTGCTCATGAAGCAGAAGGATGGGTCAATGAGGATGTACATTGACTATCGGGAACTGAACAAGGCGATGATTCAGAACAAGTATCTGATCCCGAGTATTGGTGATCTTTTTCAATCGACTGTAGGGTGCAGCTATGTTCTCGAAGATTGATATATGGTCTAGATACCATAAGGTTCGAGTTAAGGAGGAAGATGCGGACAAGATAGCTTTCAGGATGCGGGATGGGCATTATGAGTTTTATGTGATGCCGTTTGGAGTGACGAATGCACCAGCAATATTCATGGATTTGATGAACAGGAATCTGCAGGTGTTCATGACTCTTTCAACGTGATATTTATTGACAATGTCCTGGTGTACTCGAAGTCGAAGGAGGAGCATTCTAAGCATTTGGCGAAAGTTCTGAAGAAGTTGTAGAAGTAGCATCTGTATGCCAAGTTGTCGAAGTATGAATTCTGGGAGTCGGAGGTATCATTTCTGGGCCACATCCTTTCTGTGGAGGGAGTGGCTACTGATCCTCTGAAGATTAAGGCAGTGCAGAGTTGGCCTAGACCGATGACTGTGAAGGAGGTCTAGAGTTTCTTGGAGTTGACTGGATACTATCGGCATTTCATTCAAGGTTATGCGCAGATAAGAGTTCCACTGATGAGATTGACAAAGAAGAATGTGGAGTTCAAATGGATGGATAAGTATGAAGCCAGTTTCCAAGAATTAAAGGAGAAGTTGACGACAACACCTATTCTTGTGTTGTCACGAGTAGGTGTGGATTATGATATCTATAGTGATCCATCTTTCAAAGGTTTGGGTTGTGTTGTGATGTAGGAAGGGAAGGTCATTGCGTATGGGTTGAAGCAGTTGCGTCCTCATGAGAAAAACTATCCGATGCATGACTTGAAGCTTGTAACAATCATTTTTGCCTTGAGGGGCATTATGTATATGGTGAGAAGGTCAACATGTACACAGATCACAAGAGTTTGAAGTACATATATCACCAGAAGGATCTGAATCAACGTCAGAGACGGTGGTTGAAAGTTTTGGAGGACATTCGTCCTAAGATCAAGTATCACCTAGGGAAAGCGAATGTGGTGGCCGATGCACTCAATCAGAAAGGTTAGTCTGTGTCGAATGATTACGACGCAGAAGGAGTTGGCAGAGGAGCTGGATTGGGAAGGTATCAAGGTGGTATTGCAAGGTTTGGAGGCATCGTTGGCACAGTTGAAACTTCATCCTACTTTGAGATTGTAGATCATTGAGGACCAGAAGTCAGACGCGGAGATTCAAAGATGTTAGAGCACATTTCTGTCGGCAAATTGTCAGATTTTCATGTCCAAGATGGGGTGCTTTGGATGGGAGAGAGGTTATGTTTGCCAGAAAGAGAGGATTTGAGGGAAAGTATATTGAAGGAGGCACATACAAAATTATTGTCCATACATCCCGGAAGCACGCAGCTGTACAAGGACATTAAGCAATGTTTTTGGTGGCCAGACATGAAGAAAGAAATTACAGACGTTGTGGCAAGATGCTTGATTTGTTAGGAGTTCAAGGCGGAGAATCAGAATCTTAGAGGATTATTGCAGTGATTGCCCATTCCTGAGTGGAAGTGGGAGAATATCAGTATGGACTTTGTGACTGGTTTACTGAGGAGTCCGAAGGGTAATGACTCGATCTGGGTCATTGTGGACTGGTTGACCAAGTCGACACATTTCTTGTCGGTGAAGATCACCTGGTTATTGGAGAAGTTGGGCGAGGTGTATATTAGGGAGGTTGCGAGACTTCATGGAATTCCTGTAACAATCATCTCTGACAGAGATGCAACGTTCACATCGAGGTTTTGGAGGAGTTTGCAAACCATTTTGAGGAACATGACTGACTTTAGTACAACGTTTTATCTACAAACTGATGGACAAACTAAAAGGGTGAATTGAGTACTAGAGGATGTGTTGAGGGCATGTGTTATGAACTTCGGCAGAGGTTGGGAGAAGTACGTAGAACTGGTGGAGTTTGCCTACAACAATAGCTATCATGCAAGTATTGGCATGGCACCGTAGGAAGCTTTGTACGGGAGAAAGTGAAGAACACCCATTTGTTGGTGTGAAGTTGGCGAGAGGCAGATGTTTGGGCCAGAAATCATACAGCAGACTTTGGATTAGATCGAGCTGATTCGGAAGAGGCTAGCCGAAGAGCATAGCAGGCTCGAGAGTTATGCAGATGTCCGACGCCGAGACTTGGAATTTGAGATTGGAGATGCAGTTTTCTTGAAGGTATCGCCGATGAGGGGAGTGATATGTAACGCCCCATAATTTTTAATATAATTTTTTGAATTAATAAATAATTTTCAATTTAATTTATTTAATTATTTCAATTTTTGTGAAATGGTTATTTTACACATGCAAAATACATGCAAATATTTTTGAAATGCAAGTTTTGAAATTTTGAGTTGCTAAATAAATTCTATTATTCATAATTTGATATATTTGAATTTTTGGGATTTTCTGAATAAAAGAAACTACTTTTGTAAATATTTCGAAAGATGGAGACCTTTTTTTGTAAAAAGTCGTTTGGAGGTAAAATTTGAATTTCTAAAATTGTTAGCCATATTGAGGACCAGTTTTTTTCAATGGAGATTTTCTGGGATAGGTATTCATCCATATTTGATTGAATTATAATTAGAAAGATTGAGTAAATAATTGAATAATGCAATTTGGGCTTATGGAGGGACTTCATTGCAAAACTCCCTCAAGAAACCCTAATTTCTAGGCCGACCTCATATATAGGAGCAGTATGTTTCAGCCAGCATTATTGTAACTATTTTTGGTGATTTTGGAGGCTTTGGAGTTGATCTATTGCTTGGAGGAGAAGACTGGTAGTTATATCAATTTCTTCTTGAGGTGGGTAACACTCCAACTCTCTTGTTTGTTTTTATATTTAGTATCATGCTAGGGATGGACTCTTGTATGTCATGGATTGTTTTGTAGCATGACTGTAGTAACTATTGAGATGTATGCATGATATGAGATTATTGATTATGGGACATAAAGATGGAAGATTGTGTATGTATCTAAAATGATTTGTTCTTCAACAATGGAGTTTTTTTTTTCTATGCATGAAAAATCTAATTTTTATTTGTAGAAATAAATCTAATTAACTCATATGTGACTGTTGATGTGTAGATCTATATGTATGATCAAAGAACATGTTTTGAGTAATAAAATGATGAGAATTTTGCAAGTTATTCGTTGTTTTAATATGAACTTATGCTGGGTTAAAAACCAGATTTTTAGATACACAAATACGTGTCAAATTCATCGCAAAATACATGCTTAAAGTTGTAAAACTTAGGGTTAGGGTTTCGGGGTTTAAACCCTAGACCTAGGGTTGGCTCGGGGTTGGGCGGGAACAGCGCCGAGGGTTGCATAGTGCAACCCGAGCACTGTGCAGACCCCGGCCACTGTTTTGGCCTCAGTTTGAGCTTTAGAGCTTGGGTTTTGAGGAGCTGTTGTGTGGGGGTTTGTGTGCTAGGGTTTGAGAACACTATTGGCATATAAATGAGTATATGTATATGTTAAATCAAATATTTGTATGAAGTTTATTGATTTTTTTTTTTAATCAAGTTTCGAAGGTGCAAATTTCAGATTTTGTGAAAATCTAACTTAAATTTTGATATATTCAAGTAATGATTTGGGAAAAATAAATCTATATTTTTTTAGATGAAATTCTTAGTTTTGAAGAGTTATGTATTTCAGTTTTGAAGAACGAAAATTTAAATTCAAAAAAGGTTCTGTTTTCAGTTTCTAAAGAGGAAAAATTTAGATTTTTAACGCAAAAGAACTTCAGATTTTTTAGATGAGATCTCATATAATTAAGAGACTTGTTTCAGTTTAACTTGACTGAATTAGAGAGAAATTTATTGACGCTTCATGTATCTACAGAAAGTGAGAATTGAAAGTTAAATTTAAAGGATTTTGTGGAATTGATTTTGTTTCCATATAAAAAGATTGTGGATGTACAAATATGTATTTTTGGATGAGTAATCTTGTTGAGGTTTTCCTTCACAGTCGTGGTGTTGTGGGAAAAGTATTTGTTTTTCAGAAAAGAGAATATTTCAAATATTTTGAAGGATCCAACAAAGTGGGATTTTTTATTGTGATTAGGGTTATTATGAGGACCCTGGATGGACGCTTGGGTATTGAGTTGGGAGCACTAGACACTGAGCGAACCCAAGATTACCGGCAGTGGATATTTTTGATTTAGCCTACGGGGCTAGTGTGCCTGGTTTGGCAAGTGAAGTCCGGTAGGGTAGAGCTAGTTCTAGGTGGCTCAGGTTGCTATTATTACAAATCTAAGGACATACACTAAGTTGGGAGTTGTGACGAACTTGGGAAACGGAAGTATAGGGTATGTTTTCTTTCGGACGGATGTATTCTGGGACCATGTTTTAAGTGTCTCTCTAGTATGTTCGCACCTCGATGGTCGGTAGGCTTATTCGCGGAATGTCTAGAAGTGAGACAGATTTGGTATATTTGAGCGTCGAGGTTCGGCAGGCCTATTCGCAGAATGTACGGTGTATCTGCATGTCGAGGGTCGGCATGCCTATTCACGGGGTACACGGCAGGGAGGTGATTCTCAGAGTTAGAGCAATACTTACGAGATACTGGCATGTCTACACTTGCATAGTTGGGCGGGTTGCATACCGGGGTTAGTGTCTATTCACGGAGTATCTAATCTTGCCTCTGTCACTGATGTAGTTTTTTTTTCATGGCGAGGGATTGAACCCTAAAAGGTGGTGAACGTTAAGGGCTTGCCCTCGGACCTATGTAGAATGAGATGCATAGAATCCGAACAAGTATGCATTAGTGAGCATCGTGTACATTGTGTTTTCTTGAACATTGTTTTATACATTTTTTCTTGTTTTCCTCAACACACACTTATTCATTTAGCATAGTTTCACTTGTTGATTTAATGAGTCTATGTCATTGTTTTTATTTTATGTGGCAAGTTTGTGATTGTGAGACTTTGGAGGGTTACTATTACTATATTATTGCGTCATTTGCCTTCAACTGACGTGTCCACTCTTCAGTTTATTTTGCAGGATTTGCAAGTGAGTAGATTAGCATGGATTGAAGATGGAGCTATGAGAAGATTGAATCTTATTTTTGTTATTCACTTGAGATGTATCAAAAGTTTTTCAATTTTTCACTGTGCATTGTAATAAAGAACTGTTGTAAAGAAAGGTTGTAATTTTCCCTGTGTTTATATTGTATTTGGATTATATTGAAGTAAAGATACTGGAGTTGTGTCTCTTATTTCCATTATTGAAATCTGGGGCACTACATGATCAGATTCGGAAAAGGGGGCAAATTGGCACCAAGGTATATTTGACCCTACAAGATTCCGAAGCGGATTGGTAAGGTAGCATATAGATTGGATCTACCAGAAGAGTTGGCACAGGTACACAACATATTCCATGTGTCCATGTTGAGGAAGTACGTACGAGATCAGAATCATCAGCTACCCGAGGTACCAGAAGGATTGCAGTTGAATTTGAGCTTCAAGGAGCAGCCTGTGGAGATTTTCGATCACCGAGAGAAGGTTCTACGGAATAAGGTCATATTGATGGTCAAGGTGCTATGGAGGAACCAGCTATTCGAGGAGGCCACATGGGAAGTTGAGGACCGGATGAAAACTGATTTTCCGGAATTGCTTGTGTAAATTCTGTGTTGTTTCCTTTTTCTTTTCCCCTGTTACCAGTAGTTCTGAGGATAGATTCTTCTAAGGAGGGAGGGATGTAATGCCCCATAATTTTATATATAATAATTTTGATTAAAAAAATAACTTTTAAAAGAATTTTAATTATTTTGAATTTCTGTGAAATTATCGTTTTGCACGTCCAAAACACATGTAAAAACTTTTCAACTGCAAGTTTTGGAATTTTGAGTTACTAAATAAATTCTAAAATTTATAATTGGATATATTTGTAATTTTGGAATTTTTCTGAATAAGAAAAACTGCTTTTGTAAATACTTCGAAAGAAGGAGACTTTTTGTAAAATGTCGTTTGGAGGTAACATTGTAATTCAAAAAATTGTTGGTTGCATTCTAGGGGCCATTTATGGCAGTGGGGAGATTTGGGGATGAAACTTTATCCATTTAAATGGATTTGATTTGAATTGATTGAACAAATAATTAATTATGCAAATTGGGACTTCTTGGGGGTTTTATTTATAAAATTTCCTCAAAGAAACCCTATAAAGGGATCCCGGCCTATATAGTGAGCAACAAATTTTGGCCACTCTCTTTCTTTTGGCTTTGGTGAGTTTTGGAGACATTGGAGTTGATTTTTTGCTTGGAGGAGAAGACTGCTAGTTTGTAACAATTTTTTATTGACGTGGGTAACACTCCAACTCTCTTGCTATGTTTTATTTCATAAATATTTAGTATCATGCTAGGGATGAACTCTTGTTAATCATGGATTTTATGTAACATGATTGAAGTAATTGTAGAGATGTATGTATGATATGAGATGGTTGGTCATGAGGCATAAAGATTGAATATTGATTATGTATTGATATGGCTAAAAATAGGGTTAAATCAGGACCGTTCAAATTAGGCACGAATCTTGAAGCTACAGGGGTAGGATGGTAATTTCACCTACAGACGGGCCCGAAACGGGAGCCGGGTCCTTCCTCTTGGACCCAATAACCCGTGAACGGATCCGTTCAGCAAAGAGTGGGTCACAACCCATTAAGGACCAGTTCAACAGGATAGGAGGAAATCCTGGTTTGTCCTTATCACGAAGAGGTAGTTCTAACCACCTCTATCCAGCCACACTGAAAAGTACGGATTCATTCCTATCCTGAAACATATCCCCACGGCGACTATAAATACCCTCTACCTCCTACCGTTACAGGTGATCACTCTTTGTCTACCTAAGCTCTTTCTCCTTTCTTTGCTGAGTACCACCTAGGTGCGTCGGAGGGTTCGTCGTCGGGATCCATCCCGGTGTTTCGAACATTTGTGCAGGTTCGCGGGAGCATCAAGGAGTCAACTTGTCAACAAGGAAGAAGTCAGATTCAGCCCATTCGAGTTCCTACGAATCTACAAATTATATCTATTGCCCCTACACCAGATTCAGCGGTAACAGATTGGTGCCGTCTGTGGGAACCACTCAAATAGCAATCCAACCTTCCTCCTTCAACCAAAGCGACTCCTAGCCATGCCTCCCAAGAGTAAGTCCGCAAACTCCAACCGAAGAACTACCTCCACTATTCCTTCTCCGCCGGAGGATCTCCCTCCGCCCATCCAACCAACCCTGCAACTTGAACAGCTGAACCCTCATTCCGTTCAGCAGGCTCGAGGGCTTCAAGCAACTGTTGGGGAGCACTCTCGGCGAAGCCACCAAAAGCATCCTCTACACAAAGTCCGGGTCTCCATCCACAATGCCTCCACAGATTCCATGGCCTCCCCTAGCCTCCAACGCCAAAAGATCTGTGGGACGTACTCAATAATTGGCAGAACAAAACTGGGCCCGACCTTCGAATCCGTCTAGATGAGAGGCAAATCCGCGATGCGAACCCTCGCTGAGAGCACCAGAGGGACCGGTCTCCCCGACGAACAGACCGCAGGGGGTCCAACTCTCCGCGAAAGCGGAGAGAGTCACCCCAGCATCGTCCAAGACGAAGCCATTCCCCGACTGGCAGTCCTGCAGCTTGAGTCAATCGCGAGCAGGAGGCCCCCGTCACGAGGGCAGAATTTCAACAATTCCAGGAGGCGGTCCTTCGGGCACTCAATGCCGCCCCCAATAACAGCCATCGGGCTCCCAGTCCTCAACCAGCTCCTCGCCATCATCGCCGCTCTCGCAGCCCTAGGCCGGCTCCGAGCCATCACCGCCATTCCCTAAGTCCTAGGCCGGTTCCGAGCCATCTCCACCCATCTCCTGATCACCACCGTTGCTCCCGAAGTCTGCGTCCTACTCCAAGTCACTCCGGTCGTTCTATCAGTCCACCACCTACTCAGAGCCATCGCCGTTGTAGCCCCAGCCCACCTCTGCAAGAGGACGAGTCTCGGGGCTCAGCGAGGTACGACCGAAGGGAGGACTCGGTCTACCAGCCGTTTTTCACGAGATGGAGAGGGGCCTCGGCCAGCTAGGACAGAGACGAGGAGCAATGGGCGAGGAACCTCCGCCCGAGCAGGCCCCCATTCTCTCGCACCATCATGGAGGCCCCTGTCCCAGACAACTTCAAGCCTTCACACTTCAAGACTTACACCGGGGAGTCGGACCCCACAGATCACATCGAGAGTTTCAAAACTCTCATGATGATCCATCATGCATCCGATGCCCTCCTCTGCAAGACCTTCCTGGTCACATTCAAAGGGTCGGCTTGGGAGTGGTACCTCGGCTTGCACCAGCGTCTATCTTCTGCGTCGAACAGTTCGAAGGCCTCTTTCTCATGCATTTCGTGAGAAGTCGCTGTTCCGAGAAGACGAGCACCTCGCTGCTCTTCCTCAGCCAAAAGAATGGCGAACAGCTGAGGGATTATGTCAAGCGGTTCACCGCAGAGGCCAGGTCCATCGCCTCCTTGGATTAGTAGGTAGCTTCATCTACCTTCCAATCTAATGTCATCAGTCTCGACCTCAGAGCTTCCTTGGCCAAGAAGCCTCCTCGGAACTTCTCCGAGCTCCTCTTTAGGAGCGAGAAATACATCTGAGCTGAAGAGGCTCTCAATCGCCCCACTCCGGAGGGGTCGTCTTCCGGGAATAAACGGAAGACCACAGAGGAAGAAGGAGCTAAGAAGCTCCAAAAGGATTACGGAGGTCAGCAGCGCTCTTTCCCCCACTTCGAGAAGTTCACCCCACTCATTGCGAGTGTCTCTGCCATTCAGATAGAGATTGGGAATGAAGGTCTCCTGCCGCCACCTCCGAAGATGAACACCCCAGGAAGAAGAGAAACCGGCATAAGTGGTGCCGCTTCCACCGGGACTACGGGCACGACACTGATGATTGTCGGGTCCTGAAGGACGAGATCGAGGCCCTTATCCAGAGGGGGCAGCTCGCTCGGTTGGTAAGGAGGGACAGAGCCGATCCGCCTCCACCGCCCAGGGGGGATAACAGGCGAACAGAGCAGCGTGCGGAGACTCCGGAGGATGAAGTAGAGGCCATCTTCCAACTGATACACGGAGACCCAATGGGGGGAATTCTAACTCCTCCCAAAAAGCCTTCGTTAGGGAAGTGAACTCCGTACAGAGCCATCCTCCCCATAAGGGCCTAGGAGTCCCTGTGACATTCTTCGATAGGGACTTGGAAGGTTTCCGCACGCCCCACTGTGATGCCCGTGTCATTAACCTCAAAATGGCCAACTTCGACGTTCGCCGGGTGCGGGTGGACAATGATAGTTTGGTCAACATCCTCTTCTTGGAGGCATTCAAAGGCCTCCAGTGTAATACCCCGCAAAATAAAATAATTTATTTTACATTATTAAATAATATTAAATTTGTAATGTTGACTATTTTGACTATTTTTTTGAAATTGCAATTTTGCACGTGCAACACACGTGCAAAGTTATGAATTTTGAATTCTTAAAATTTTACGATCTATGATTTATTTTTCCTCTTTTATTTATGATATTTTAATTTTTAGATTTATTTAAATCAATTTAACTATTTTACGAATTTGTCAATTTTACACGTGCAAATGTTTTTTGGAGTAAATATCCAATTTTATATTTTTAATAAATTCTCCTACTTATAATGGACTATATTTTACATTTTGGGATTTTTCTGAGTTCAGAACTATTTTTATAAATACTTCGATAGAGAAGGGCTTTTATGTAAAAATTCGTTTGTATCTCAAACAAATAATAAAAAATTTTTTTTACTGGCTCTTGGGCTTACCATGGTCAACATTGAAAATGAAATCTATTTAAATTCTATTTAGAGTCGATTTGGTAAAGATTTAAACAAATATGGTGTTTTGCAAATATGAAATTTATGTTGGTTCTTGTGCAAATGTTTTTCTGGAAAGTAAAAGTCAAATATTTTAATTGGAAAATCTAATATTTATTATTAGATATTATTTCTGAATTTTCTGGATTTTTACGAATATTTTATGACGTATTTGCAAATATTACAAAAAGGACTTTTGTGCAAAATTACCACTTTTAGTACAAATCCAAAATTTTAATTTTTCTGGGTTGTGTTGGATGACTGGAAGACTCAGTAGTGAAAGGATTTGGTTTTGTTTTAATTTATTTAATGTATTTAACTACTTAATTAAATAAAGTTTTATATATGTAAAGTAATAATTTGTTGTAGGATGTTTCCATAAACTTATAAAACCCTAGAAACTCCAGATTTCGGCCTATATTATAGTCACTACAGCCGTCCCTCTCCTCTGTGAAAATAAAAAATATTTTTACTATTAATTTCTTGGAGTTTCAAAGGGGTGATCTTGGATTTTGCAAAAGAAGGGCTTTTTCTTATTCTTCATTAATTCGATTGGATTTCTTCATTGAGGTGAGTGATATAATTCGTTTTGTTTTATTCTTTGAATATTGTATGTGGTATTTTATCTACTAGAAAGCATGTTAGGGTCTGAGTATGAATATGTGCATGATGGATTGGATGGATTGATGAATTAAAATTTGATCTTTTATGAACCCTAGTTATCTATGGATAGATTTGCATGTGGATAATGTGTGATTTTTATTATTATTGAGTTTGGATGAACACAACTTGGTTATAGTAATGTTAGATTTGTTTGTGTTCATGAGTTAATAATTGTGATTGAGTTTGAGGAAATTTTGAGAAGGACTAATGAATTAATAGATCATGTCTTGAGAATTGGATTTGGGATAAATTGGATTGAGTTTGATGTAATACAACTAAATTGGAGATTTTGCGATTTGTGAAAGAGTTTACTTGAACTGGATTTCTCAAATACTAAGATTTAAATATGAATATGTTGTTATTTCTAATCGATGGATTTGCAAAGTTTTATTTGGTGCACGAACATGCACAAACGTTTTACATAATTATCGCATTTCATTGTTATTGAAGAAAATCGACAATTAACTATTTTTATTAATTCAAGTGGTTTGATTGGTTTTTATGAACCTTTTTATATCCTATAGGTCGTATTTGATCATATCCGAAAAATGCTTTTTACAGAATTTCATTTTCATAAAGTAAAACTCTGTATCGGTTGAAATGTGCACAACTAAAAACTGCAGTCTGCAGGTCGATGGTCGACCGGTTGAATTTTAGCAGTCGACCGTTGTTACCTAGCTGTTGTGTTTTTTTCGTTTTTTTGAAATTTTGTGCGGAACAGTCGACTGACCCATTTTTATAGTCGACTGACTCTGCTCTGTTTTGATGTTTTCTTGAAATGTTGGATTTTCGTTCTGGATCGTCGACCAATGACTTTTTACAAGTCGACTGCTATTTTATAGAATTATTTTACTTAAAGCTTTGGATTTCCATTCTGGACAGTCGACCGAAGTCTTTTTACAGTCGACTGTTATTACTTAGAATTATTTTACTTAAAGTTCTGGATTTTCGTTCTGGACAGTCGACCTATGACTTTTACTGTCGACTGCTATTACTTAGAATTATTTACTTGAAGTCTTGGGTTTTCGCCCTGGACAGTCGAACGACTCCGGTTTACAGTCGACTGTTACTGATGTTTTCTTGAGTTTTCCTGATGTTCTTTAAGTGATTTATTCTTTAAATATTTTGGTATCTATAGCTTACTATTCTAAACATTATTTTTCTACTGAACATATGTTTCCAAGTTTTTTATTAAAGTATTGATGATGGAAGTTTGGTTTGGATGTTGAGTGTGAGTCTCTAGAGGGTGTGTGGGACCCTGGTATACCGACAGTTGAAATATTTGTGTTTTGGGCCTGTTGAGGCATTTTAGTTGATCAGTTGTTGAATTAAGTCCGGCGGGATACACCCAACTCTAGAAGATTCATAAAGTAATTAAATAACCTAAAGGATAAGGACAGGCACTAGTGGTGATTTGATGAATGAGAATATGGGTTATGGACCTCAGTATGGCTCGTGGTGTAAGATAATCCCCGGAATTATCCAGGTGTGAGTGAAATAGTTTTCGGAATTACCTGTGGTGTGGGATTGCTCCAGAATTATCGAGGTCGGGGCGACGGTCATGTGGTATTCGTGTGATGAGGTGTCATAGCTTGCGGTGTTGGGTATTCTCGAAGACTCCCAGGTGTGGGTGAAATAGTCTTCGGAATTATCTGCGGATAGAGATTGACCTCCGAAATTATCGGAGCATGGGCTAATACTCACAGTTTATCTTTATCTCGTAGTAGTCATCGTGTTAGGATTAGTTGCACAGTGGGAGATTAAATCCTAGAAAGTGGAGACGTTAAAGGCTTGCACCGGACCTATGTAGAATGGGATGGATAGAATCCGACAAGTACGCATTAGAAAGTCAGCATATAGAATTGTGTTTTCTTAACTTGGTTTCGTGCATGTGTTTTCCTGTTTTCTACACTTGACACTTAGTCTAGTTTTACTTGATGTTTTCATGTTTCATTGCTATATCATATTTTATGTATTCTTGTTTAATACATGTCGTTTATGATTCCATGTTCTATTTATGTTGCTTTTGTTTTTATGTCACTCACACCGTTATGGCTGATCCCTGTAGTTTTGGGGGTTAGGGTTATCTCTAGCCTCATATTTTACAGGTGATTACTTATAGCTTGGGATTTGGATGCTTGAGTTTAAGTGATATAATGACTTATGTAATTTGTAAAAGAAAGTGATGTAAAGAAAGAAAATTGTAATTCAAGGTATTTTATTTTCCGTTGTGCTTTGTAAGCAATTGATGTAATAAAAAGTTTTAATTTTGCCTATATTTGGTTGCTATGTTTAATATTACATTTGAAGTTGATACTGGGAATTGTGCCAAGTATTTCTAAGATATCATATTGAAAATTCAGGGTGCTACAGAGTTTGGTATCAGAGCATGCTTCAATTAGTAATTTTAAAGATAGTACGTGGTATAAACATAAAAGGTCATTTGATGTGTGAGAACCTAGGTGGACATTAGAAGTGTGAGTACACAAGTGGACATTAAATACAACCTAGGTGGACATTAGAAGTGTGAGTACCTTGGTGGACATCTGATGTGTGTGACTTGATTATTTGGTCATGAAGACCTGTAATGAGATTTAGACTGTTTGTATGCTTAGACTTGAATGAAATTTTTTTATCGCAAGTGTATTGGTTATTTTTGCATAAAGCATATATTTTCTCACTAGCTATTTTTGACCTCTTTTGTTCGCTTTGTGTATTTGATATTTTATTATGTAAGGTATTACCCTTTCAACTTGTATATTTTCTAGCTTACTTACTAATGATCTACTATATGTTTTCCTATTTAACCCTTTGTATATAATTTTTGGATTCTATAATTTTCGCCAGTGTTAATTTTTATTTATTTATTTATTTTTAATTATTAAATTTAATTATCTTCCGCTACATTCCTTTAATTAATTATTTTCTCGTATTTTCTTTGGTTTTGTAGTTCTAATTCTTGTATCATGTCACTTTTTACTGTTTTATATTTGTTTGCTTACTAAATAACTTTTGTATTAATTAACTTATTTCTACTTTTATTCGGTTTCTTTTATTGTGAATGATTGATTTTTATTTTAGTTTCTAATCGAGTTTATATTATTTCTATTCATTAGTACAATCATTAAGGTTTCACTAATCTCCTTGTCTTTCTTTTAAAATTGATTCTTTGACTTTACTATTGGTTTTTACTTTTTATTCTTTTGTCCAAGTTATTATTTGGCAACTTTTGCTTTAATTCCACTGTGCATTCTTTAGCATTTCACAAGCTCATTTTTGTTTTGCAACTCTTACTCATTTCTTTCTTGACGTTTTCATCATTCTTACTTTCATGTGCTTTTTCGTTACTCGTATATTTTGATATTACTTTTACATATTACATTAAGTTTTGAATTACTACGTGTTAAGTTTTATTGCTACTTCTATTTTCTTCCATTATTGTTTTGCTATATTATAAATTTGGTTTTGCATATTTACTTTCATTTTATATATACCTGGAATTTTTTGATAGTATATTTTCCATTATTTTGTATTGTCTTATTTATTTTGGAGCATTTAAACTTGATTGCAATATTTTACACATATAAATATGATATGTTTCTACACATTTAAATTTTTTATTATTAATTATGTTTTTGCACCTTATATTCAATACCTTTATTATTACTTACAGTTGACTGCTTTTGTTATAATTTCTTTTCACTATTTAAAAGCTACTTATTAATTTTGTTGCTTCGTACTTTTCGAATGTACAATGTGCACCCACTACTTATATTTTACTTAAATTTTATTATCATTACATTCTTGATTTCTACATGTACTTCCTACAAATTACTATATATGTACCACATATTTCAACATACTTACTATGCATATCATTTTACATTTGTTTAACTCCTACATTACTGTATATTTTATGATATATTTATTGTGTAAATTTGCTACACTGCATATATATTTTCTCATTCACATTTGCATTTGTGCTTATGCATGTATTTCATTCCGTTTCTACTTACTTTTATGAATTACTTTCACTACTATTATTTTGTACTAATATATTTGATATTTGTAATCTATGCTTCTAGTTTAATATTCCATAAGATGACTTTCAATTCCATTTCTTACTTTGCTACTATTTTTATATCACGAATTTCAAAACGTATCTTCGTACTTAAATTGAGCAATCAATATCTAAGTACGTGTGGAATATTGCATCATCCCGTTCATCATTTTGTTGTAACTGGATGTCGAGATGGCAAATATGCAACTAGACGTCAATGGAGGAAAAATTGCAACTAGATATCGGGGAGGCAAAATGTGCAACCGAATATCCAGACGGCAACCGGCAACCTGATGTCGTGGAGGTAAACATGCAACTTGATGTCGAGAAGGCAAGTCTACAGTTGGACATCAATGAGGCAAACCCACATTAAAGATTTTTTACTATAATAACCCCACTAGTGTTTTATGTGTAAATTACTTATCAATATCTTATTCTTTTGTACTGGTTCATACTATTTTATGATATTTTAAAACTTAACCTATTACTGATTTATTTTACTCAATTTTCATTAACCATTGTTACTCTATATTTCTTTAAATCTGTTTGATATACTCTCGTATCTCATCTTTCTCACTTGTTTTATTTTTGGACTTTGGTCCTTCTGATTTCTTGGTACGATTTCTGCTCTCCTTCGCATTTCCTCTATTCATAACAATATTTTAATTTTGACTTAATTTTCATTAGATTCTCTAAATCTGCATACTACCTAAATTATTTGTACCTCTTTATTTTATTCTTTCTTAATATTGTCCTTTTGGGATTTTAAATTCGTTATGTCCATTTTTATTAAAGCATTATGTGTATAACAAGTTTTTCTGATTGATCAATTCTTACTTTTGACTATTTCTTTTACTTATTTGCTAATTGATATTTCAAGATTTTTACTTATATAATGAAACTAATGGTAAAGAAATATTTTCTTTGTGACATTTTGTTTATACAAATTACACTTTACGTTTCCATGTAATTTGAACTAGTATAGTTGATTTTACTCTATTTTGTGTTTACAAAATTTTTATGTTTGTGTTAAGATTGAATACATCAACTATAGTCTCCGGAATACATCAACTATACATCAACTATACATCAACTATGTTTGTGTCCAGATTGAATACTCAATTTAAGCTTTCGTTCTTTTGTAATTACTATTTATTGCTATCGTTTTTCAATTCTTTAACATTTTAGATTTCTCACTTACTTTTGTTTCCATGTCCTATTTAATGATTTGACGCTTACTTTTGTGATATTCAATGAACTTCTTTTAAGCCTTCTTGCATATATATATTTTGGCCTATTTTGCTCATTATATTTTAATATGTTTTTGGAGTATTGATTATAATATCCACATTCACTAGTATACTCATTATTCTTGGTCTTGTACGTTCATTGTTATTAATATTTCTTTACTTAGCAAGAATTTGTTCGTATTTCTATGTATCTTGACTGATTATTTTACAAAACTATTTTTCTTTAGTATGTGTTCCTTTGTTATTAGTATGGTTATCCACCCTTTTATATTTTGGTTTTATCTCTTTACTTCTGACTTCTTATTCTATAAGAATAGTCGTGCTATTTTCTTAAGTTTTGTGATTTATCGTGTATTCTATTGGATTTCTTATACTTTTGCCATGTCAGTTTTTATCTTTTACTCTTCGAGCTATAATTATATGTTATTTTTTTTTCTTAATAATTAAAGCCAACTATAAAGATAATTTTCCATGTGTTTGGTTGTTATGTTTAATATTACATTTGAAGTTGATGTTGGGAATTGTGCCACGTATTTCTAAGATATCATATTGAAAAATTCGGGGCGCTACATCCAGCAATCAAGAGACAGGCTCAAACCGGATGGCTACACCCTTCATGGGTTCACCGGGGTTCCGGTGACGATCGAGGGAGTTATAACTCTCGACGTCACCGCTGGCAAAGCCCCGATCACTCGCACGGAGTCGATGGACTTCATGGTGGTGGATGTGAAAGCCACCTACAATGTGATCCTAGGTCGACCAAGCCTCGCCGCACTCCAAGCTATCCCTTCGGCCTACCACATGAAGATGAAGTTCCCCACTTCCGTAGGAGTAGGAGAAGTGAGAGGGAGTCAGGAGGTGGCTCGTAAGTGCTATATGACTTCAATGGGAGGCCCAGTCCTCTCCCTAGAAGCCCTCGAGCTCCCACCGTAGAGTAACCAAACCATCTCTGAACCGGTGGACGAACTAGAAGAATTGGCCTTCTTAGAGAGAGACGCCAACAAAACGTTCCGGGTCAACAAGGCACTTTCCCCTCCATCAAAGAAGACATCTCCTAGAACATCAGACAGAACCGCGATCTTTTTGCCTGGACCGCAGCCAATATGCTTGGGATCTCCGAGGAGCTCTTAATGCACCATCTCAGCGTTGCCCCAGGTTTCAAGCCCATTCAGCAGAAGCGACGCAAGTTCGCTCTCGAGCGTCAACAGGCGATCAAAGAAGAAGTCGAAAAGCTCCTTAATGCCCGATTCATTCAGAAGGTGAACTATCCCGAGTGGCTATCCAATGTGGTGATGGTCAAGAAAGCCAACAGGAGTTGGTGGATATACATTGACTTCACCGATCTTAATAAGGCGTGTCCGAAGGACCCTTTTCCCCTTCCAAGCATCGACGCCCTGATCAATGCGACCTCGGGCATGAGCTCCTCAGTTTCATGGACACTTTCTCGGGGTACAACCAGATTCGGATGTTCCCTCCAGACATCCCGAAGACCTCTTTCGTGACGGATCAGGGCTTGTATTGCTACCAGGTTATGCCATTCAGCTTAAAGAATGCGGGAGCTACTTATCAGCGCCTCGTAAATAGGGTCTTCTAAGACCAGATTGGCCAAAATATGGAAGTCTATGTAGACGACATGTTGGTCAAGAGCACTCGAGGGCAGGAGCATGTCCTCGACCTCCAAGAAGCCTTAGGGGTGCTCAGGAGGCACAATATGAGACTAAATCCGAACAAGTGCGCGTTCGGAGTCTCATCCGGTAAGTTTTTGGGATTCATGGTCAGCCAGAGGGGTATAGAGGCCAACCCCGAGAAGATCCAAGGCCATTCTCAAAATGGCTCCCCCCTCCAGTGTTAAAGAGGCTTTCGTCCTCCAATACTCCCTCCGCTTAATCTTCCTGGCATTAAACAACGAAGCAGAGTATGAAGCCCTCATAGCGGGGCTCTGCATGGCTCGCAAAGCTGGGGCCAAGCGGGTCAGAGTCTTTAGCGATTCGTAATTGGTCGTCAACCAAGTGTCAAGGGAATACGAGGCAAAGGACGAGCGTATGGCCAATTACTTGGCAAAGGTTAGGAAGCTTCTAGCCTTATTCGAAGATGTTCAACTCCAGCGGGTTCCTCGAGAGGAAAACGCACAGGCGGATGCTCTCTCTAAGCTCGCCTCCTCTTCCCTCCAAGGTCTAGAACGGACCGTCTTGATAGAGGTCCTCCTCAGACCAAGTATTGAGGAAGATAGCCCGGAGCTAATGGAAGCCTACCCCCTGACAATTGGGGAGAACTGGATGAAGCCCCTCCTCGAGTACCTTAGAGACGGAGTCCTTCCTGATGACCTGAAAGAGATGAGGAGGATTAGGACACGAGCCGAGCGATACACACTCCTTGACAGAGTCATGTACAAATGCTCTTACACTCTTATCGACGGTCGACCCTATCTGAGGTGCCTCTCCCCGGAGGAAGTGCTCTATGCCCTAAAGGAGGCCCATGACGGTCAGTATGGCATGCACTTGGGAGCAAGATCCCTCGCCCATAAACTCTTGAACTACGGCTACTTCTGACCCACACTATTTTGTGACTCCGAGGAGTACGTCCGCCAGTGCGACTCCTGCCAGAAATTCGCCCCGATCTGTTGCCTGCCTCAAGCACAACTCACCTTCTTGGCAAGTCCAATCCCTTTTACAATGTGGGGGATGGATTTGCTCGGACCCTTCCCTCCAGTGCCGGGCCAGCTGAAGTTCTTGGTCATTGCGATAGACTACTTCTCCAAATGGATCGAGGCTGAACCTCTTTCGACAATCACCGAGCACAAGGTCTAGAAGTTCTTTTGGAAAAACATCGTTTGCCGGTTCGGGGTACCCCGCCTCCTTGTAACCGACAATGGGACTCAGTTCGCATAAGCGACCTTTCGCAACATTTTTGCCGAACTCGCCATCCAGCAGCGATTCTCCTCGATAGCTCACCCTCAGTCCAATGGTCAAGCGGAGAGCGCAAATTGACAATTCCTTTCTGACCTGAAGAAGAGGCTCGACAAATCCACTAAGGGGCTATGGGTCGAACAGCTCCCCAACGTGCTTTGGAACTATTGCACCATCAAAAGAACACCGACAGGGGAATCCCCCTTTAACCTCACATATGGTTCCGAAGCTCTCATCCCCTTAGAAGTAGGCCTGCCTTCACCCCGACTAATAGGCTACAATGAAGCACAGAATGCGAACCAGCTTCGCAACTACCTAGACCTCATAGACAAGGTCCGCTAGAGAGCTAAAATTCGACAAGAGACCTACCCTGTAGGATCCCTCAATCTTACAACAAGGGGGTACGACCAGACAACCTTAAAGATGGAGACCTAGTGCTCCGAAAGTTGTTGATCTCCAATCCAAGCAAAAAGAGCAAGTTGGCACCCAATTGGGAAGGACCGTATAGGGTCTCCAGAGTTATTCGCCCAGACATGTATCAACTCGAAGACCCAGGGAGCAGGAGAATACCGAGGACATGGATCGCGGAGCACTTGATGAAGTACCAAGAAGGTGTCTAAACACCGCTCCAAGCAACTTCTAAAAGAGCGTTCCATAAGACATGTCTAAAGCCCTTACGTGTATTTTCTTTTTATCAAAGTGTAAAAGTGGCTCGCACTTAGAAGTGGCCGCCTAATTGTTTTCAATAAAATCAATCTTTCCTCGCAAGTTCTCTATTTTTGAGTAGTCTAACTGTACTTACAAAAAAAAATCGCATTAAAACGGCACGCTTGGAGTCCAACACTTGGTTCGACTCCACTTCAACTACTTGCTTCTAAGCGAGTACGAAGCGGATCACCATTCAAAATTGCAGCTGTTGATATTTTCTAAATGACACGCTTGGAGTCCAACACTTGGTTCGACTCCGCTTCAACTACTTGCTTCTAAGCGAGTACGAAGCGGATCACCATTCGAAATTGCTCTTACAGCTATTGATATTTTATAAATGATGCACTTGGAGTCCAACACTTGGGTCGATTCCACTTCGACTACTTACTTCCAAGCGAGTACGATGTGGTTCACCATTTGAAATTTCTCCTACAGCCGTTGGTACTCTCTAAACGACAAGTTCGGAGTCCAACACTTAGTTCGATTCCACTTCAACTACTTTCTTGTAAGCGAGTACGAAGTGGTTCACCATTCGGAATTGCTTCCACAACTGTTGAAAATTGCAAACACTAGCAAAGCACACAAGTTCACAAAACAAGTATTATTTCATTAAAGTTTGAGAGACAAGTCTAATTACAGACAACCGACTCAACTTTACATCGAGATACAAAACTTGTGAAACCAAGATTACAAAATTATAGAAAGCTACTTCAGCACCTCCTAGGGGCAGGGATACTTCTGTTAAGAGACACGCGTGGGTGACGAAAGCTGTGCTGCCGACGCCCTACTTCGACGGACGTCTCGGGGCCGGCGAGCTGAGAAGCATCCTCCGCACCCGATCTAACGGTAGCCCCAATAGATGCTCTGCTTGACGAAGCTGCCACCCCACTTTGCGCATCTCCGGGGTTTCAATGTATAGGGGGCGAGCGAAGAGCGAGCTCGCAGAACGTTAACCCTCTATCATACTCCTCCCGAGTGGAAGAGGCAGTTCTGACGGTGCTTCCCTCAGGTCACGATCGAAGACGAGCATTCTCCGCCTCAAGCTCAAAAATTCTCTCTTTAAGCGAGTCGTCCTTCATAGTTATCTTTAGACGCGGTAGTCGCATCGAGCCTGCACCGCTCGAGGCGTCGGTGATTGTCCGCTGAAGATGAGCAACCTCCATGCTCTTATCAACAGTAACCTTCTTCAGTTCGTCCCTCTCCGTTGTCACCTTGGTCAGGGAATGACGAAGGCGTCTAAGTCTCAAGCAAAGGTTGGCGGCCGCCGACAAGCCCACCGTATCTCTTCCGGGGGTCGTCTCGTTAATCCTCTCTTCTAATCGTCTCTTTTTTATGTCTTGACGAACTAAGGTCGATCTAAGATTATTCAGCTTACACTTCACTTTACGAAGCTCCCACTCCACTTCGCGAAGCCGCTCTTGGGTCCTGGCAAGCCCCAACCTCGTCGCCCCTAGGTCAGCCTTGAGACGTGCCACTTTGGCCACCCGGTACTTCGGCGAGTGGTAGCACTTCGGCGATCTGGAAAAAGTCCAGAACAGCAAATAAATTATTGAAGACTAAGGACACTATGTGGCAAAGCTAAATCTAAGTAAGTCGACCACAAGACATATCAGGAGTGGGGCAGACTCAAGCAATTCCAAACTCCAACACTTGTTCAAAAAGTTTTTCATTAAAATCAAGAGATACAAGCGGTGGCCAGTCCGCGGTTTGGCTTCAGTACATAAAGATAAAAGAAAAAACAAGAAGGTCAGGGGTTGACCTCTGTCGAGCGATCCGCGGCGAAAGAAGTCCCCAGTGCTGCCACCATCACCAGAGGCGTGTCCTCCAAAGGCACGTCAACCCCGGTCTCGTCGACCCCGGCGGGAGCCTCCACCTCCTCATCTTCGTCATCACCTTCCGAGGCGTCATCGAAGCCAGGGATAGGGTCCGGAAAGAGATGCCATCCGGTGCAATCCACGTCCACATACGCCTCTTTCACTTGTTCAATGGCACGGGCATAAGCCTTTGCCATATTCACGACGAGGAAACCCTTCGCCTTCCTCATGGCATGCTCCTCGGCCTACTTCGCCGCTGTAGTCGTCGCCGCCGCCACAGCATCCTCTTTCTCCTTCGCTGCTAGCTTAGCCACCTGAAGCAGCTTAGTGTTGTTCGCCTCGAGCTTTGCGACCAAAGCCTCGAGGTGCTCCAACCTCGAAGACTTCCCTTCGGCCTTTATCTTCAACTCCTCGAGCTCTTTAGCGATTCGAGCTTACTCCGCCCGAGCCCTGTCAATCTCCTGATTCAATTCTTTCTCTTGTTTAGTCATCTTCTCCATGAGATGACCAAAGTGACAAGTCATCTGTGAGAAAACGGAACACACATGTTTAGCCTTAAAAGAAAACCAACTATTCAAACGAAGAAAACAGATTGAATCAGTACTCACGGACATCGCCGCTCGAGCCACCTCTAGCACATCGTCCCCAACGCTATGCACATCCATAGCAGACCTGTCCTTCGGGGTAGCTTGGTGCCGAACCTCCTGTATGGAGGTTGACGAGTCACCTAGAAATCCGTCATGCTTGCGGACTTGCCAGTCTGGGACGAAGATCTTCTTGTGCTCCTCAGCCAAGAGCACCTCGGCATCCACTGTAACCCCTGTTTCTCCAAACCCGTATTTTATGTGTAATTTTTCTATATTTAAAATTTTTGTACATTAATTTTTCTGCTTCCAAATTCTTTGTTAAAATATATTATTAGATCTTCTGTTAAAACTTATTTTTAATCAATAGTTTATTTATAACTAGTTCCTAATGATATTTTTTTTTTATAATATAAATATTTTTATTATGCTTTGGATTATTATGTTTATTATTAGGGAAATGCTCCATTGAAAATGCAAATGTTGTGGAAAACGTGAAAACAAGCCTAGGCCGTTGTTGGAAACAACGGTCTAGGTTATAATGCATTATAACCTAGGTCGTTCTTTCAAACAACGGCCTAGGTGGTTTTCCACGTTTTCACACACATTTGCGTTTTCAACTGAGCATTTCCCTTATTATTATTATGTGTTGATTTTTGTATTATTAATATTATTTTTGTTAATGCTCATTATGATTATTGTTATTTTTGTTATTCGTGTTATTTTATCTTTTACTCTTGATTATTGATTTAAAAATCTATTTCTATTGTTATTTGTATTGTAATATTTCAAATAATTTCTATCTTGTAGATCAATATATATTTTGATATATAATCCTACTTTTATTTATTACTTTATCTATTCGATTTGATCTTTTATTTAAATCTTAATTTTAAAACCCTAATCCTATTCCCAATTCTATTGTTGATCCCTAATAGATTTACCAAAGCTAAATTAAACCCAATCCTATTTTAAATCCTATGCCATTAATCCATATCAATACCCATTAAACAATCCTATTACTACTCCTAATTACCCACAACCCAATTACCCATTAACCCAACTCCAAAACCCTAATCCCCACATATATATATATCCCTAACCTCAAACCCTAACCCTAACATCTAAACCCTACACCATAGCACCCGACCTACCCTCTCTTTCTCTCCCCCTTGGCGGCACCGTACACACCCGATGCCCACCTCCCAGGCCGAGACCCCCCTACCTTTGGCCACACTCCATCCACTCATCCATCCGACCTCCTACACCACCATATACCACTCTAGTCTCTCTTTCTTAGTGTTCTCTTGTGGCCGCAAGCCACTATTGTCATCATCCCTCTTGGATCATCTCTCTTTTGGTGGAGTTTGTTCGTGTGGAGATTTTCGCTCAAGTTTGCTTGGATTCATTAGTTCGTGGATTTTCGTTCGTGGGTTTTGTTCGTTGTCGGGATACGCTCCCTTCATTCTTGGTGTTCTTCATTTTCGTCTTCGGTTAAGGTAAGTAACTTGTACTCTAATTTCTTTGTTTGATATAAGTCAAAAATACCACCTATAGTGTAGTTGGGTCTAGAGACGACTCTTGTTTGTGTTATCCTTGATGGGTTTTGTCTCTATTGTGAAAACTTGACCATAGTTGCCTCACGACACAATATGGACATAAATTAACTTAGGTTTTGCCCATTCTTGATTTGATCATATATGTGGGACTTCTCGTGAGAATTTGGGTATTTGCGGAGAACCATGCGATAGGCTTGATTTAGATATGTTAATAATCCTAATTCATGATGTTTGAACACTTGGTAGACTGAATTTCATGTTTGGTTGTGTTTTGAACAAGTTTTGTATGATATATGTTGAGTTGTTATTAAAGGAAAAAATCTGTATTTTGTTGCTGATCTGTTTTGTTTGCTGTTTTGGACTGTCTTAAAGTCAGTATTTTAATTTCAGTATAAAATAGGAGTTTTAGAAAATTTCGTCTATTTTCAAACCCCTCTGACCTTGCTTGATTTCGTTTTCGTATTTGTGAGACATGACTGTTTTACTACAGAGGTGTCGATCTTTTCCAGATTTCATTTCTTGGTGTTCTTGATGACTAAATCATTTTAATAACTATGCTACATATATTATTTTGATTCAAAACTTTGTTCAGTATTTCTTTATCTACTTAGGGATTACCCAAAATTTTTAGTGGATTTTATTGATAAATTTTATACGCCGTTTCATGCTCGTTTATGAAAACTGTACTTGATGTATTTTACTTGCTGTTCTGTAAAGAAACGTATTTTCACTCTGATTCTTTTTACTGTATGGAAAATATTCGTGAAATATGAAAGTTAATATATTTTGTCTATTTCCATTTCCCTTTGGCGGATTTGGATTTCGTTTCACGGCTTGCGAGATATTTCAGTTTTCGTACCGCAGTGTTGGGAATTCCAGATTTGCAAACTACTGTTTCGTGATGTTTTCAAATTTTGGTTGACTAAACTAATTTTACTGGAATATTATGAAACTTTATATTTTGATGCTTGAATATAATTTACTGATTTCTGGCCGAGCGTATTTCCTGGTTTAGATTCAGTTTTGAGTTGTGATTTTGTGAAACACTATATGACTTATTTATATTCGCGGTATTCGTGTGGAAGTCTATTTTCCAGATCCTTTGACGGATCCAGATTTGGATGTTTGTAGTAGCGGGAATCACTGTTTTAGTACAACACCGTCTTGCTGTCCTGAATTAGAAAACTAGTTACTTTACTATGTTATGTGTTATCTTGTACCTGTACTTGTTTATCTTGCACCCTGAACCTAATACATGTTATACCCTGTTATCCTTGCTTTGTTTTGCAACACATACATACATGTCTGATTATAATAATAAATGACAAAGCCAGGGTTAAGGGAAAGATCTAATAGTGGATAATTCAGAAACATGTACTCAGAAGGGGGCCCGTGTTTCCCATATTTGGAATTTGGTAAATGATTTGGATTATTTAGAATTTGGTATATGATTTGGATTATTTGGAATTTGGTATATGATTTGGATTATTTGGAATTTGGTATATGATTTGGTTAATTTGGAATTTGGTATATGATTTGGATTACTTGTCCCTGAGTACACTGCCCTGTATGGTCCCATACGAAATCTAAAACGAAATTGCATTGACTGTAGCAACTGATATGGCTAAAAATGGGGTTAAATCAGAACCGTCCAGATTGGGCACGAATCTTGAAGCTCAGGGGGTAAAAAGGTAATTTCACATACAAGCGGATCCAAAGCGGGTACCGAATCTCCTTCTCGCAGATCCAATATCCCACGAATGGATCCACACCTATTGGGTACGGGTTCCGACCCGAGACGAACCCAAACCAACAAGAGACAAATCAGGATCCATGATTTGGCCAAGTCAATGGCCCTGATTTGCTCTCACCGGGAATCAAGGAAAGATTTCCTAAAACAGACTGAGGATTTTGCTCCCGGCTGTTACACAGGAGATCAGATCCTTAAACGGCTCCCCTGGCGACTATAAATATCACCCCTCTACCACCATGACCAGGTTAATCACTTTTTCACCATTTTAAGCTCTTTCTTAATCTCTTCTGATTACTGACAAGAGCGTCGGAGGGTGCGTCGCCGGAATCAACCCCGGTGTTTCGCACTTCCTTGCAGGTCGCGGTAGGAGCAAGAAGGCTGAGTCAACTGTTCAGGTTTTTCTCGGACTCACAAATTCTATCTGTTTACCCCCACACCGAAATCAGCGGTAACAGATTGGCACCGTCTGTGGGAACAACCACACGAACAGCCTCAGCTTCTTCCTCGTCGTCCTCTGCAGCCATGCCTCCGAAGAAGGTCAGATCTAGAGGGTCGAACCGTGTGGCCAATCCCGCCGACCCTACGGAGGAAGCCCCTGTCAATCCTATTCCACAGTCCGATCTCCCTCCACCGGCCCAGCAGGTCCCACCTCCTCATCCCAAGCAGCAACCCAACAATGGCCCTTCCGGCCATAACGGCTGAAAGCAGAAGCAGCCCCTCCATCAGGACTATGTCTCGGTTCATAACGGATCCTCGGATTCGATGGCTTCCCATCATCCCGACCTCCGCAACACTCTCCTGAACCGCCAGAAAGATGACGACCTCCGCACCCACCTTGACGAGAGGCGGGCCCGAGAGGGAGCCTCCCTCCAGCGTCAGGGTGAGCGGTCCCCTCGTCGCCGAGACGGTAGGAGGTCTCCGGACCGCAGAGGCCGAGCGGCATCTCCAGAGCGCCGAAGGAGGAGGCCACAGTCCCCCGTGGATCGGCATCATCGCAGGAACAATGACGCACCCATCACCCGTGCCGAGTTCCTACAGTTCCAAGACACTGTTCTGCAGGCTCTCAACCTTCGGCAGAACGTCCAAAATGCTCAGAGGGCTCCAACGCCCCCGAGGGATCCCAGTCCTCGTCGCCGAACCCGAAGTCCTTCCCCGGCTCCCGGCCGCCAGCAGCAGCAATACAGTCCTCGCCGATCCCAGGACTACCGGTGCCGCAGTCCGCGCTCCCCTTCCTATGAAGAGGAGTCTGGGGGGTCATATGATTACCAGCGGAGGGACGACGCCCTCATCTGCCCGTCTCCATGAGGTGGAAAGGCATATTGGCCGCATGGACAGAGAGGAGGAGTCCCGAGCAGGAACAGTCCGCCCCAGCAGACCTCCTTTCTCTCGGTCGATCATGGAGGCCCACATACCGAGGGGTTTCAAACCTCCGCAGTTTGAAACGTACTCAGGGGAATCCGACCCAGTCGACCACGTCGAAAGCTTCAAGACCCTGATGCTGATCCATCAAGCTTCCGACGCCGTGCTCTGCAGGACCTTCCCTGCCACCCTCCGGGGGTCAGCTCGGGAATGGTATTCTAGACTCGCCCCCTCCTCCATCTTCTCGTTCGAGCAGTTTGAAACACTGTTCATAACCCACTTCGTGAGTAGCAGGCGAGCCGAGAAGACAAGTCTCTCCCTACTGAACCTGCGGCAGGAAAGGAAAGAGAAGCTGCGGGACTATGTGAAGAGATTCACCGCAGAGGTTAGGTCTATCGCCTCCTTAGACCAGTCAGTGGCGACCGTGGCGTTCCAGTCGAACGTTCTCAATGCCAACCTCCGATCGTCCCCAACCAAGAAGCCCCCACATGACTTCGCCGACCTCCTCCTGAGGTGCGAGAAGTATATCCGAGCAGAAGAGGCCGAAGCCCTTCCGAGCTTCGGGGGGTCCTCCTCAGGGTCGAAGAGGAAGGCGACGGGGGAAGAGGGGTCCAAGAAAGCTCAGAAAGACAATGGCGGTCAGCGTCGCCCTCCCCCCAGGTTTGAGAAGTTCACTCCCCTCACCACTAACGTCTCTACCATCCTAATGGAAGTGGAGAAGGAGGGGTTCATCCCTCCAGCTCCGAGGATGCACACCCCGGCAAAGAGGAGGAACAACGATAAATGGTGCCGTTACCATCGGAACCACGGCCACGACACGAACGACTGTCGGGCTTTGAGAGATGAGATCGAAGCCCTCATCCGGAGGGGGCAGTTGGCCAAATTCGTGAAGGCTAACGATCGGGCGGACCGCAATTCCCCTCCGCCTCGGGGGGCTAACAAGCGTTCCGAGCGACGCGAAGAGACACCCGAGTTCGAGGAGGAAAGGATTCTGCACCTGATCCACGGAGGCCCCATGGGGGGCTCCTCTAATTCCTCCCGGAAGGCCTTCGTCCGAGAGGTCAACTCGGTTCACAGTGCCCCTCCCCCCAAAGGTCTCGGCGTCCCTGTGTCTTTCTCCGATGCCGACCTCGAAGGGGTCCGAACTCCACACTGTGATGCCCTCGTCATCGACCTCTGCATGGCCAACTTCAAGGTGCAGAGAATTTTAGTAAACAATGGGAGTTCGGTCAATATTCTCTTCCTCTCGGCCTTCCGAGGCCTGCAGCTGTCCCGGGACCGTCTCAAACCGGCCAGTTACACACTCCACGGGTTCACGGGGGTCCCGGTAACTGTCGAGGGGGTGATAACCCTAGACGTAACCGCGGGAAGCGCCCCTACTACCCGGACCGAGCCGATGGACTTCATGGTCGTCGACGTCCCGGCGGCGTATAATGTCATCCTAGGCCGACCCGGCCTAGCCGCCTTGGAAGCTGTCCCCTCGGCGTACCATTTGAAAATGAAGTTCCCCACTCGGTCAGGAGTAGGGGAAGTCAAGGAAAGCCAAGAAACAGCCCGGAAGTGCTACATAACTTCCACCGGGGGACCAGTGCTCTCGCTCAAGACACTAGAAATCCCCGAGCCGAAAGCTCGGCCAACGTCCGAGCCGGCGGACGAGTTAGAAGAAGTGCTCTTCTCGGATGAGGACCCGAGCCGAAAGTTCCTCATCAGCAAGTCCTTGCCGACCGCACTATGCTCGGACCTGATTCAATGCATCCGGGATAACCGTGACTTGTTCGCCTGGTCGGGCGCGGACATGCCCGGCATTTCCGAGGAGCTGCTCGTCCATCGCCTGAGTGTCGAACCGGGGTGCAGACCGGTTCAGCAGAAGAGGCGAAAGTTCGCTCCCGAGCGACAGCAGGCCATCAAGGAGGAGGTGGATAAACTGCTGAAGGCCAAGTTCATACAGGAGGTAAATTACCCCGAGTGGCTGTCGAATGTTGTAATGGTCAAGAAGTCCAATGGCTCGTGGAGGATATGCATTGACTTCACCGACCTGAACAAGGCGTGTCCGAAGGATCCATTCCCTCTCCCGAACATCGACACCCTTAATGACGCCACCTCGGGCCATGAGCTCCTCAGCTTCATGGACGCCTTCTCGGGGTACAATCAAATCCGAATGTTCCCTCCGGACATTCCGAAGACCTCCTTCGTCACCGACCAAGGCCTCTACTGCTACCAGGTCATGCCGTTCGGACTGAAGAACGCGGGAGCCACCTACCAGCGCCTCGTCAACAAAGTCTTCCAGAACCAGATCGGCCGAAACATGGAGGTGTACGTTGACGACATGCTTGTCAAGAGCATCCGGGGCACAGACCATGTAGCCGACCTCCAGGAGGCCTTCGGCGTGTTGAGAAGGCACAACATGCGGCTGAACCCGAACAAGTGCGCGTTCGGGGTCTCTTCGGGAAAGTTCCTCGGCTTCATGGTAAGCCAACGAGGAATCGAAGCTAATCCCGAGAAGATTAAGGCCATACTAGACATGGCCCCGCCTCGGAACATCAGGGAGGTGCAGAAGCTCACTGGTCGGCTCGCTGCTATCGGTCGGTTCCTCTCGAAGTCAGGGGAAAAGTGCCTCCCCTTCTTCAAAGCACTCAGGGGGGCTAAGGGTTTTGAATGGGGCCAACCACAACAGGAATCATTCGACCAGTTGAAGGCATACTTGGTGAACCCCCCTCTGCTCAGCAAACCGGTCTCGGGCGAGACTTTCTTCGTCTACTTGGCTGCTTCCGAGCAGACCTTGAGCGCTGTCTTGGTGAGAGAGGAGGATCGAACCCAAAGGCCTATCTACTACGTGAGCAAGGTGCTTCGGGATGCCGAGCTCCGCTATCCGAAGATAGAGAAGATGGCCTACGCCCTAGTCACGGCAGCGAGGAAGCTTCGGCCATACTTTCAGACCCACTCGATCGTCGTCCTCACCGACCAACCCCTAAAACAGATCCTCTACAAGCCTGAGACCTCGGGCCGGCTGATGAAGTGGTCCATAGAGCTGAGCCAGCATGACATCTCTTACCAACCTCGGACAGCAATTAAGGCGCAGGCACTCGCCGACTTCATCGTGGAGTCCACTATCCCTAAGGTCGGCCACGTCCCGAATGGTCCCCCCATTTGGATAGTCTTCGTGGACGGATCCTCTTGTAATGAAGGAAGCGGCGCCGGTATCATCCTGAACGGCCCTGACAACTTCGTCCTCCAGTACGCGATCCGTATGAACTTCAAGGCCTCGAACAACGAGGCGGAGTACGAAGCACTCATCACTGGTCTCGGACTTGCACGAAGTGCTGGGGCGCAGCGCCTTCGAATCCACAGCGATTCCCAGCTCGTCGTGAACCAAGTCTTGGGCGAGTACGAGACTCGAGATGAGCGGATGGCGAAGTACCTTGCTAGGGTTCGGGACCTCATGAGCCGGTTCGAGGAGGCGCTCATCCAGCGGGTCCCTCGTGAAGAGAACTCACAGGCCGATGCCTTCTCCAAATTGGCCTCGTCCTCCCTGCAAGGTCTCGAACAGACCGTACTGATCGAAGTCCTCTCTAAGCCGAGCATCGAAGACGAGACACCTGGCTCGGCGGAATCGTTGCCGGTCATGTTACAAGATAATTGGATGAAGCCTCTTGTGGAGTTCTTGAGGGACGGGCTCCTACCCGAAGACCCCAAAGAGGCTCGCCGAGTCAGAACCCGGGCCGAGCGGTATGTCTTGATCGAGGGCATCCTATACAAATGCTCTTTCTCTCAAATAGACGGCCGACCGTACCTAAGGTGCCTCTCTTCGGATCAGGCCGAATATGCCCTACAAGAGCTCCACGAAGGCATCGGAGGGGCACACTCAGGATTTAGGTCCTTGGCCCGGAAAGCTTTGAATTATGGGTACTTCTGGCCGACCCTCCTTCAAGACGCCGAGTGACACGTTCGGCAATGCAGCTCCTGTCAGAGACACTCCAGCATCCGATGCCTCCCTCAGGCCAACCTCGCATCCCTATCAAGTCCCATCCCCTTTGCAATGTGGGGGATGGATTTACTAGGGCCCTTCCCTTCGACTCCGGGTCAGTTCAAATTCTTGGTCGTAGCCATCGACTACTTCTCAAAGTGGGTCGAGGCCGAGCCCCTCGCCACAATAACCGAGAACAAGGTGGTACAGTTCTTCTGGAAGAGTATCATTTGTAGGTTCGGTGTCCCCTGCGTCCTCGTGATGGACAACGGGACTCAGTTCACTGGCGCAGCATTTCGAGCTCTATGCGATGACCTGGCCATCCAGCAGCGCTTCTCATCCGTCTCCCACCCTCAGTCGAACGGATAGGCAGAAAACGCTAACCGGCAGATCCTCGCAGGCATCAAGAAAAGGCTAGACAAAAGTTCCAAGGGCTTATGGGTCGACCAACTCCCCAACGTCCTGTGGAACTACCGCACGAGCAAGCGGACCCCCATAGGCGAGTCCCATTTCAACCTCACCTATGGGTCCGAGGCCGTGATACCTCTCGAGGTCGGAATACCTTCCCCTCGGCTCACAGCCTATGACGAAGCACAGAATGCCAGGGACCTCAGAGCAGACTTGGACCTGATAGACGAGCTGATGGAAAGGGCGTCGATTCGGCAGCAGATTTACCGAAGAAGGGTTGAACTAGCATACAACAAAAAGGTCCGACCCGCCAACCTTAAGCAAGGAGATTTGGTCTTGAGAAAGCTAGCCATATCCTTCCCCAGTCAGAAGAGCAAGCTGGCTCCGAACTGGGAAGGGCCGTACAGGATCACGAGGATAGTTCGGCCCGGAACATATCGTCTTGAAGACCTAGAAGGCAGAGAGCTTCCGAGGACCTGGAATGCCGACCACCTCCTAAAATACCAAGAAAGCGCTCCGGCGCCACTCTAAGTATCATAGGATATCGAGCCATTCCAGTCCTCCGACTTGTAACCTATTTTCATAAATTGTACTATGTAAAACGGTTCGCTGTCGATTATTAATAAAGAAAGCTCTTTCGTGTTTTTGAATTTGCATGCTTCTCTCCCCTCTTATCAACTGCTTGTTTAAACTGAGATTTCAACCAACGATTCGGAGTCCATGTTCGGCTCGACCTCACCTCCTCGGCTCGTCCCCAGACGAAACAGGGGTAGACCATCGTTCGGAACTGCTCTCACAACCGTTGAACTACACCGATGGTTCGGAGTCCAACACTCGGCTCGACTTTACCTCCTCGGCTCGCCTCCGAGCGAGCCAGGGGTAGATCGCCGTTCGGAATCGCTCCCACAACCGTTGAACTACACCGATGGTTCGGAGTCCAACACTCGGCTTGACTTTACCTCCTCGGCTCGCCTCCGAGCGAGCCAGGGGTAGATCGCCGTTAGGAATTGCTCCCACAACCGTTGAACTACACCGATGGTTCGGAGTCCAACACTCGGCTCGACTTTACCTCCTCGGCTCGCCTCCGAGCGAGCCAGGGGTAGATCGCCGTTCGGAATTGCTCCCACAACCATTGGACTACAACGATGGACCCGGAGACCAACACTTAGCTCCTAGTCCCCCCAAGCTTGCTTCGTGGCAAACCGGGAATGGTCCGCCCCTCTGCTCCGTCAGTGGAGGGATGCCGAATCTACGTTCGGCCACATAATCCGAGCTCTCCTACCTAATAGTCGAAGCCCGAAGCCCTACGCCTTCGGTCGGCTACCGAGCAAGTGCCTTCCCGAGCTCGCAAACGGAGAAAAGTCACTTTCTCCTCAACTTTCGCGCCTGATCTCGATCAGATGGCTCAGATCTTGCCACCTACGCTAAACGACAAGATAACATTTTCTTGGGAACTGGGCCGCCTCGAGATTCGTGCCTACGTTCAACGGCTCAGATCTTGCCACCTGCGCTAAACGACAAGATGGCGCTTTCTCGGGGACAGAGCCGCCTAGGAACTCGCGCCGTACCTTGTCAGAGTCACTAAACGACAAAATACCGTGCATATAGGAACCCGTTCGGTTCAACGCTCTCGCCGACGGAACTAACACGCTCGGTTCAAAGACCTCGGCGCGACCAACACAGTTATAAGCAAGACAAAAGTGCAGAGCAATGAAAGATATTTTATTAAACAGCCAGGCTGTAATACGAAACACATCTTTTCCATGGTTACAAAGTGTTTGCAAACAAAATACACGCCACCGACCTACTACACTTGGCTCTCATATGGAAATATCCTCACTAGACTGTTCGGTCGACTGTTCGTCCTCCTCGGCTGGTAGCTCCCCTGCATCGTTCCGGAGCTTCGCTACCACAGTCTGCAAGTGTCGAATCTCCGAGAGCAAATCATCCCGCTCGGCTATGATCTTCGACTGGTTGTGCCGAATACACTTGACCCGAAGAGCGTTGCTGAACGCGGTTTGCGAATCCTCGTCCCCTTCTGCAGGGCTCAACTCGGCGATCCTATTCTCCAGACGTTGGATCTCCGCTTCCCGTAGGTCGAGCACAGACAAAAGGTGAGCCCGCTCACCCTCAGCTCGGCGTAACTCCAGCTCGACGCTCCTAAGACTCAGAGCCGCCGTCCCAGAAGTGGCTTCGGATTCAGAGTCATCATCCGAGCTGTGGAGATCAGCATATGAATCGGCCGCCTCGAGCTGAAAAAAAGGGAAAGCAAATAACAAAATTTCAATGCACTACCGAAGTCCAACACTTGGAAATTTTCTGAAGAAACTTTCAGATTTGCATTCATATATATATAGTGGCTTCACATACATCAAGACCGACTCTACTACAACATTTTACAACAAGTCAGAGGGGATGAAAAAATGACATGATCAGGGCCTCTTTGGAAGGGGGATGCTTCGGTTTAGGGAAACGCGGGGACGACGAGGCCTGCCCTCCGAGCTCGATCCTAAACCAACGAAGCGCGACCCCCCTTCGCTGCTGGCTCTAACTGCGGCGCCTGCCGAGGCCCCGCTCGACGAGACGGTCGCACTGATCTGAGCGTCGGCTGGACTCCGCCTGGTCATAGGCGAGCGTGTCGCAAGTTCGTAAAACGTAATCCCCCTCTCGCTCTCTTCGCGAGTGCACGACGTACTGCGAACGTTAGCCCTCTCCGGCACAGGCTTGAGCGACGCGATCTCTTCCTCCAGTTCAATGATTCTGTCTCTCAGAGCGTCGTCCTTCGCCGACTTCTTCGAACGAGAAGGCCTTGACGAGCCAGAGGCATTGACACCATCGGCCGCGAGCCGGCGGAAGTGGGTGACCTCGATTCCCCTATCTATCATGATCCTTCTGAGCCTGTCGACTTCGGCCAATAACCTCTTGCGCTCGGCCGACGCCTTCTCCAGCTCGGATGTCAGCTTCTCTTCCTCCGCCGAGCGTTCTTTCTCCGCTAATTCCAAGTGTTGAACCTCAGCTAAAAGGTCGTCATTCTTCTGCTCGGCGACAGTAAGCTCTCTACGGAGCCGTTCGACTTCCCCTTCGGGACAAGGAGCTTGGGGATACTTCCACAGTTGCCATAGCTCACGACAGTACCTCCGCACAGCTGCCTTCGCCTCCTCCAGCTTGCCGAGCAGGAGAAACCTATTCTGTCGGCTCTGCCAGAGCTCGCCCTTCGTTTTCGCCAGCTCCTTCCGAAGGTATACAACCTCCGTGATCGGACCGAACTTCACCTGAAAAGCGGAGATAAATCCGATGGGACAATACACGGAAACATCTACAACTAGCATACGCAAATCCGAGGCTCAACACTTGGATAAATTTTTGCCAAACAAAATATTTTCATTCAAAATCGAGGTGAAAGTTTTACACAAGCGGTGGCCAGTCCGCAGTTAGGCTTACAAAAGAAAAAAGACTAAAAAAGACAACCGAGTCAGGGGTCGACCTTTTTGTCGTTAGGGTCCGTCGACCCCCCGGCCTTGTCCTCGCCACCGCCCTCGCCTCCGTCCTCGCTCCCGCTCTCCTCCTCGGAGTCGTCCTCCTCCTCGTCCTCGGCTTCGGTCTCCCCTGGGCCTTCGACGCGTTCCGTCTCTCCCTCGGGGTCGAGCAACCCCTCGGGAACACCCACCTCCCCTTCCACGAGGTCATAAAAGTGGTAGGAGGACGTGTCGAAGCCCGGGTTCTTGGCGGCAACGTGGAGCAGGGCTCGACCGTAGGCTTCCTCCATGTTCTGGAGCATGTGCTGCGCGGCCTCCTCCTGCACGGCCTTCCTCACCTTCTTCACCTTCTTCAGGTGCTTGGCCATGATCCTCTCAGCCCTCTTCCGAGCCTTCTCCGCTTCCGACCGAGCGTTGGCCAGCTCCCCCTTCAGCTCGGCTGCCTCCTTCTCCGACGCCTCAAGCTTGGCCGCCGTGTCCTTCGACAGCTGAATGGCATCGGCCAGCTGCTTCTCCGACCTCGCCACTTCGGCAGCCCTCTTCGTCGAGAGGAGCTGCTCGGCATCAAGCCGCTGCATGGCCTTGACGCGCTCCGCCCTCTCCCACTCCTTCTCCTGCTCCTTGCTCGCAAACTCCTCGACCAGGAAATTAAAGTGGCAGAGGGTCTGAAAAAGAACAGCGGATTAAAATCCGAGCCCAAAGACTTAGAAAAATTTTAATAAGGGAGAGCTCAGCCTACTTACCGACATAGTATTCCGAGCGATCTGCATCACAGCATCCCCTGCTTGCCCGGCCTTCAGGGTCGCTCGGTCCTTTGGGGTCGGTAGGTGCCTCACCGCCTCCATGCAGATGTTGTCGTCGCCCAAGAAGCCGTCGACGTTCATCACCTACCAGTCGGGCACGAAGATCTGCTTGTGACGCTCGGTCAGGATCTTCTCCGCATTGGCAGTGAAGGGGTGGAACTTGGAGGGACAGCACCTCCTTCACGCCGAACGTACCGCTCGACGAACCGGAAGCATCCACCTTCGGGGTCGGAGCCGGCACCTCCGAAGCAGGGGGGTCGAGAACCCTGATCTCCCCCTGCTCGAGGACCGCGACCTTCGGTTGGTCGGCAGTCTTCTCGACCGAAGGCTTCTTCGGGGCTCGGCTGTCCTGAGGTCCTGCCGAAGGCCTCTTCTTCTTCGCCTCCTGCTCCGACCGGCCCTTCGCCACCAGAGCTTTGTAATCCAGCTTCATCGTCTCTGCAAAAGCCGAATGAAAAAACTTAGAAAAATTTTCATGAATTTTAAACAAAGAGTATAAATACCAGAAGCATACTAGGGTCGATCGGACTGAGACCCCCACGAAACAGATCCTCCTCGGTAATATCTTTCCAGCTTAGTGCTGGCAGGGCGAGGAGCTTCCTCTGGACCTCCGCCTCCTCATCACTCAGCGCCGCCTCCTTCTTGGTCCGCTTGGGCAGACCCTCCTTTGCCCAAACCGTCGGTATCACCCACGGCGCCGGAGCTCGGATGAGGAAGTACTTCTCCTTCCAATGTTTGATCGAGTCTGGATTCTCGATCAGCTTCACGCCCGTCCGGGGCGAAAGATAGAACCTCTGTTCGTCTCTCCTTGGCTGACAGGGTCGATAGAGACTCCGAAAGAGGAACATACTCGGCTTACCGCCGACCTCTTGGCATCGGAGGACGAAAGCCATGACGTGCCTCCATGTGTTCGGCATCAGCTGAGCGGGGCTCAAACCGTACCATGTTAGAACATCAACCACGAACGGGTGGAGGGGAAAGCGGAGTCCGGCAATAAGGGAGTCGACCGGAAAGACTCACACGTCCGACAAGGACTTTGTGTTGGCTCGGAAACCCGGCCCGGGAAGGAGCAGTCCATAGTCGGCAGGGATCCGGAAGCCCTCTCGGATCAGGTAAAGGTCACCCTCGGTGAGAGACGAGATGGTATGATCCACCTCGGACAGCTCCCTCGGCTCATTCTCCTCCACCAACTTAGTCGTGCCTTGGGTTACTCTCTCCAAGGTGTCCTCGGCGTAGTCCCGTACGCCTCCCACGCTCGATAGAGAAATGGGCTGCCGACCGAACGCTCCCGCCGTCTTCGGCGTTTCCACGATCGTGACCACGGCCTTCCCCTCCCGGGACACCGCCGCAACCTCTTTAGGCAGCTCGGCCACTTCGCCCTCTCTGTCCGGACGAACGACATTCTGATCGCTCGGCTCCACTACCTCCTTCCCTTTATCCCCTCGGCCAACGGCTTGGTCCGAGGTGGGGGTCTCATCCGTGATCTTAACCATGTTTTCTAAAAGAGAAGGGAAAGAGACTGACCTTGAAGTGATAGGTACGGTCGGAAAGTTCGCCGGAGACAAGGAACGCTACTGCGACAGCTAGCAACGCCACCAGAGAGCTGAAAACTTCGAAGGCAAAGTAAAAACTGAAGAGAGAGAGTAAAAGTGAAAAATGATACTTGGTCTAAGGGGGGGTGAAGATTTATAGTAAAATGGAACGTCCTTTGGACTTCCAAACGAAGGAGCGCGACTTTTGGGCTGCTCTCGAAACGTCGCGAAGGCCCAACACAACTGCCTTCCTCACCAAGTCAACTAGCTCGGCGCAATGGGATCTGAATCCGAGCTACACGCAATCCGAGCCAGATTGCAGAGCCTCCGGTCGGCTCCGAGCAAGTGCCTTTCCGAGCCTGCAAACGGAAAAAATGCACGTTCTCCTTAATTTTCGTGCACGATCTCGATCAGACGGCCCAGATCTCACCGAGGACGCTAAACGACAAGATAGTGTTTTCTCGAGAAATGCGCCCGTCTCGAGATGCGAGCCGTCTTCCAACGGTTCAAATTGTGCCAACTCGCTCGGATTGCCTATACCTGCTCCATACCCCACCTATGACTAGAGAAACCAGAGAAAGTTTCGATTCAAAGTTTTAAGGCACCGCCCTCGGCGAGCGCCCCCCGGGCCCCGAGTCTCGGTCGGTATTCCGCCGACCCACGGGCCCCGGTCGAAAGCAAATCAACACTCAGAGATCGGGAGGAACGCACCATTCTGAGCTAGTTGGTTGTAACTGTGAAGGTTCGGCCTGATAGAGGACTCTGGCAACAGAGCCTTCACAGTTGCAAACAAACAAGCTCGGAACGCCGAAGATCATGGCGAAAGAACGATCGCTCGTCCTTCCGAAGCAACTTGGCCCCTCGGTTCCGAATTTGGATCGTCACCTCTTCCACCATGATCTCCTCCGACCCCGCCACCCACCTCGGGATAGCCGGAGTCGGCAGTAGACCTTGGTGGAAGAACGGCCACCCATCATCCTTGAGCGACTCTTACCTCGGGTTCGGATCACAGTCGTCACTTCTCCTGCCTCGTTCTCCCCCGACCCTGACACCCACAATGAAGACCGTCAGGAACGGGAGAAGAAAAAGACAGTAGAGTGACCACCCCTCCGAACCTATCAAGGTCAAGACCCCACAAGACTGGCGTCCGCCAGAGGCAGACACCACCGGGGTCTAAAACTCAACATTACTGCGACTGAAATGACAAGAGGAATGGAGTACTTATAGCTTAACCTCCAAGAACCAGCCATTATGACCCTCGGAAGTTGAAACGCCACGAATTAATTGAAGGAGTCATCCTTAATGACCTGGAGAAGGTGGAAAGCCGCACAAACCCCGGAGCGCCATTAATGTCCTTGGGAACAGGATCGTCTCGAGACGGATTGCGCCACGTCGCTCGTCCTTCCGAAACCCCCTGTCTCCGGTCAGATTCCGAGCAAGTGCCTTTCCGAGCTCACAAACGGAGAAAACACACTTTCTCCTCAACTTTCGCACATGATCTCAATCAGACGGCCCAGATCTCGCCGAGGACACTAAACGACAAGATAGTGTTTTCTTAAGAAATGTGCCCGTCTTGAGATGCGCGTCGTCATCCAATGGCTCAGACTGCGCCACGTCGCTCGTCCTGCCGAGACCCCCTGTCTCCGGACGGATTCCGAACAAGTGCCTTTCCGAGCTCGCAAACGGAGAAACACACTTTCTCCTCAACTTTTGCGCATGATCTCAATCAGACGGCCCAGATCTCGCCGAGGACACTAAACGACAAGATAGTGTTTTCTTGGGAAATGTGCCCATCTCGAGATGCGCATCGTCATCCAACGGCTCAGATTGCGCCACGTTGCTCGGAACACCGAACCCCCTAGTCTCCGGTCCGCAGCCGAGCAAGTGCCATTCCGAGCTCGTAAACGGAGAAAAAAGACACCGAGCTACTACGACCTTTGGATCTCTCAAAAATTCGTGCTTCTAATGATGAACGGTCCAGATTGCGCCACGTGCGCTAAAAGACAAGATAGCATTTTCTTGGGAAATGCGCCGCCATCCGATGGCTCAGATTGCGCCACGTCACTCGGAACGCCGAACCCCCTAGTCTCCGGTCGGCAGCCGAGCAAGTGCCATTCCGAGCTCGCAAATGGAGGAAAAATCTGCCGAGCGATGGAGACCAATGAATCTCTCAGAAACCCGCGCTCGTCCATGATCAATGGCCCGGATTGAGCCACGTCATAAATCGGTATTTAAAATCATTTTTTATTTATTTAAATCGTTTTATTTATTTAAAAATTGCGAAAAAATTGCTAAAAATTCGGGGAAATTAACTAAAAATTCTGGAAAATAATTAAAAATTCGGGGGTACATTTTTGAGCCCCCGAACGAACAATTATTGCCTAGAAAGTACTGTTAACGCCCCCGAACGATTAGCAAACACATCGTAAAATTAAATAAATAGCCCGAAAAAAATGAATAAAAGCCGTCAAATACTCGGTATGGCTAGAGAACAACACATGGCGTCAAAAAGTTACCTCACTACCCCCTTCGAGATTCTAAGTCCTCCATATGGACTCCGATACAACTCCGCTAGCCAACAAAACAGTCAAACTACTTCTCAAAGGCTGTTCACGCTCAGTCTTTAGGAGTGGGGGGCTCGTGATATGGCTAAAAATGGGGTTAATCAGAACCGTCCAGATTGGGCACGAATCTTGAAGCTCGGGGGTAAAAAGGTAATTTCACATACAAGCGGATCCAAAGCGGGTACCGAATCTCCTTCTCGCAGATCCAATAACCCACGAATGGATCCACACCTATTGGGTATGGGTTCCGACCCGAGACGAACCCAAACCAACAAGAGACAAATCAGGATCCATGATTTGGCCAAGTCAATGGCCCTGATTTGCTCTCACCGGGAATCAAGGAAAGATTTCCTAAAACAGACTGAGGATTTTGCTCCCGGCTGTTACACAGGAGATCAGATCCTTAAACGGCTCCCCTGGCGACTATAAATATCACCCCTCTACCACCATGACCAGGTTAATCACTTTTTCACCATTTTAAGCTCTTTCTTAATCTCTTCTGATTACTGACAAAAGCGTCGGAGGGTGCATCGCCGAAATCAACCCCGGTGTTTTGCACTTCCTTGCAGGTCGCGGCAGGAGCAAGAAGGCTGAGTCCACTGTTCAGGTTTTTCTCGGACTCACAAATTCTATATGTTTACCCCCACACCGAAATCAGCGGTAACAGCAACCATGTAGCAAAAGGATAGATGCATGAAGTGCTACCTAAATAGTAATCACTATAAGACTTATAAAAATCTAAATCTGAATATGAATCTGTTATTTGTATCTGGCTATCTGTTATCTGATCATCTGATTACTTGTTATCTGTCTAATATTATCACTTGACACTATTATTTGACACTATCTGTATATCTGTCTGCATGCTATTTGACTTTTGACACTTGACACATGTTAGTATACCATGCTAGTTGATTCTGCAATATCATGCTAGGTCTGTTTCTGCTGTTATTTAGATTTGCAAGTATCCTGCATTATAAGTGGCCCGTAACTTGCAATTGACGGGTACCTTATTTTCTCTTTTCCTCTTTCCTGCAATTTATTAAATTGCAGATTTTGGAGATCAGCTGCCAGATGGAATAGGCAAGATGATATATTAGTTGCTGGAGCTCTTGCTACATTTATTTATTTGCCTTTTATTCATGAATGAATAATTGTATCTGTTACTTGGATATTTATCTTAAATTTGGGCAATGTGACCCAGGATAATTGTGTTATTCAAATCATGACTATTTGAGATATATATATATTTAGTTTCAAATATTATTGTTGGTAATTGGTTCATATGTGCATGTGGTTGTTTCTTTGCTTCCGACTCTGATTATTTTGTGAGATATTGTAAAGATTCTTGAACTTCTTATGGATGATGAAAATCATTTGCTAGGCTTTTGTCGCGTATCCGTATTCCGTATTCTCTTTTGGGAAGCGGGGTGTGACAACGACGGTCAGCGGCGGGGCTTCTAAGCCTAAGGCAGCAGACAGAGGGAACACCACCGTATCAGTTGATGCCGACCCTGCTGTGTGGGCCACCAGCCTCTGTGTAACCTCGGCCCGCTGCGGGGGCCGATCCACAACAGCACCAAGGGTCTTCGACTTGGGCGAAGTTACCTTGGTGGTGACCCTCTTCCTCTTTCTCAGAGACTTACTGCTCAGAAGCCCACGCTTGGCCATGATGTCTTCGAAGTCCATGGATCCTGCGAGTCAGAAGAGTTATAAGTTGAATACGAACAAAACAGCTTACGAAAACAAAGAGAACCGGCCTAGGTATATATACAAAAAAAGGAGAGCTGTGCTAGGGTTTATTTGGCTAAGACCCCCCTGTAATGCAGCTCCTCGGTCAGGTCCTTCCAGTCGAACTTCAGATGATCGAGAAGAGTTCGGATCATGTCGTCTTCTTCGGGGCTAGGATCGGACTCTCTTTGACTCTCTTCGTGATAGCCTCCAAGTAGTGGAAATCCCCCACGGACCTCGTCTCCGGATGATAAAGAACTTGTCATTCCAATGCTTTATTGAGTCAGGGCAGCTGACGAGCCTCGCCCCCTGTCTCGGAGCCAGATAGAAGCGATAGGACGACTTCTGCAATTGGTCAACCCGATATACCGTCCGGAGCACATTCAACTCCAGTTCGAAACTAGCCGCTTGGCAATAGAGGACGAACCCGTTAATTAGCCTCAAAATGTTCGTCATGAACTAAACGGGGCATATCCTAAACCACCTCAGCACTTCGACTACGAAGTGATGAAGGGGGAGCCGAACTCCAGCCAAGAAAGCGTCGACCGGCCAGAAGCATATGTCTTCTGGCAGCGGCGAGTTAGCCCTCACCCCGGACCTAGGAAGCAGCAGATCGAACTCCTTCGGTATCTGAAAACTATCCCGGATCAGCCCAAGATCGGCCTCGGTCAGAATAGACATCATCTCGTCCGCCTCCGTGGTTTCTCTAGCTTCGTTCTCCTCGAAGCTCTGCCCCAGACCAGATAATTCACTCCGCTTGGTCCTTCGGGATCTCCCGAACCCTATGGAGCCCCGTCAACTCCTCTGGCAGTCTCCCGAACTCCCTCATCCTCCGTTCGACCTCGACCCTGGTCTCCACCACTACCGAAGCCGAACTTGCGACGACCTTGCCCTTGTCGATGCGAGGGACCTAACTAGAAGACGCTTGTGCGAGGGGGGGGGTCTCTCGCCTCGACGGAACGATGGATATTCTTTAAAAAATAAACTAAGTATTTAGTGTTATCTTGAAGGGGCAGTCACGATCGGAGTAGTCACCGGAATGAGACAGGATCTCGCCTGAAGTTCCCTACGGTGAAGAAGAATCGCCTGAGCTAAAATGAAAGAAGTGAGCAAATGAAGTTGGGGGGGGGGTGGAGTTTTATAGAGGGGGGCACCATAATCTTGACTAAAGGGCCTCAAAAGGCCAAAAGCCCGGCCCATTAACCACAAGACGACAATAAATGAAGGAAGTGCAAAAGGCCAAAAATCCTTTGACAGGTCGCTATCGTCAGCATTCCACGTGTCAGCCTCCCAGACTTCGGCGACATGATCCAAGAGCACTTGCCACCGAGCTATAAACGTAAGAAAAAGTGTTGACCAATCAACGCAACTTGGACACGTGTCAGCCTCCCAGACTTTGGCAGCGTGATCCGAGATCTCTTGCCACCGAGCTTCAAACGCAAGAAAAAGCGTTAACCAGTCAACGCAACTTGGACACGTGTCAGCCTCCCAGAATTTGGCACGTTATCCGAGAGCTCTTGCCACCGAGCTCCAAATGCAAGAAAATGCATTGACCAGTCAACGCAACTTGGACACGTGTCAGCCTCCCAGACTACGGCAACGTGATCCGTGAGCTCTTGCCACCGAGCTTCAAATGCAAGAAAAAACGTTGACCAGTCAACTCAACTTGGACATGTGTCAGCCTCCCAGACTTCGGCGACATGATCCAAGAGCTCTTGCCACCGAGCTCCAAATGCTAGAAAAAGTGTTGACCAGTCAACGCAACATGGACACGTGTCAGCCTCCCAGACTTTGGCAACGTGATCCGAGAGCTCTTGCCACTGAGCTTCAAATGCAAGAAAAAGTGTTGACCAGTCAATGCAACTTAGACACGTGTCAGCCTCCTAGGCTTCGGCAGCGTGATCCGAGAGCTCTTGCCACTGAGCTCCAAACGTAAGAAAATGTGTTGACCAGTCAATGCAATTGGACACGTGTCAGCCTCCCAGACTTTGGCAGCGTGATCCGAGAGCTCTTTCCACCGAGCTCCAAACGAATGAAAAAAGCATTGATCAGTCAACGCAACTTGGACACGTGTCAGCCTCCCAGACTTCGGCAGCGTGATTCGAGAGCTCTTTCCACTGAGCTCCAAATGCAAGAAAAAGCGTTGACCAGTCAATGCAACTTGGACACGTGTCAGCTTCCCATACATCGGCGACATGATTCGATAGCTCTTGCCACCGAGCTCCAAACGCAAGAAAAAGCGTTGACCAGTCAACACAACTTGGACACGTGTCAGCCTCCCAGACTTCAGCAACGTGATCCGAGAGCTCTTGCCACCGAGCTTCAAAGGAAAGAAAATGCATTGACCAGTCAACGCAACTTGGACACGTGTCAGCCTCCCAGACATCGACAACGTGATTCGAGAGCTCTTACCACCGAGCTTCAAACGTGAGAAAATTCATTGACCAGTCAACGCCAAGAGGACACGTGTCAACCCCAGGACCTTGGCAACCTGATCCGAGAGTTCTTGCTACCGAGCTCCAACGTGAGAAAAAGCGTTGACCAGTCAATGCTAAGTGGACACGTGTCGCCTTCTCGAGGTCCTTCTCGACTTCGGCAACATTTGCCGAACCTCCAAAACATCGAACACCATCGAGCTCATGTCTGCGCGCCGAAGAGTTAAGAGGGTCGGCAACTGGCGCCGAGAGCTTTTGCCACCGACCCCCAAACACGGAAAAATACAGCTACGCCTCAGATCCACCTTCTGATCACCTCAAAACTCGCACACAGGTGTGATCGACGGCCTGGATAGCGCCATGCTATTATTCTATTTGATTATTCCTTCTATTTAATTAAAATTCGAATTAATTATTTAAAAATTGCGAAAAAATAATTAAAAATTCAGGAAAATTAATTTAAAATTCTAAAAAATAATTATAAATCAGGGAAAAATATTTTGAAGCTCCTGAGTGAATAATTATTTGTTGGAATAATTAATTGGTGCTTCTTGAAATTAGATTGTTGCCTCGCAAAATTAAATAACTGATCTGAAAAACTTTTTAAAATTTGGAAAAATCACCAAAAATTGAGGAGAGCCTAAGAATAATCTTGGGATTACTACTAGCTCAGAAAAACATCATCACGCCTCATTTAAGATTCGAAACCCCTCTTTAGAACTCCGATAAACCCCCGTACGCCATTAAAATAATAAAACAACTCCTCAAAGGCTGAATCAATTCAGTCTTCAGGAGTGGGGGCTCGTGATATGGCTAAAAATAGGGTTAAACTAGGACCGTTCAAATTGGGCATGAATCTTGAAGCTACAGGGGTAGGATGGTAATTTCACTTACAGACGGACCCAAAACAGGAACCAGGTCCTTCCTCTTGGACCCGATAATCCGTGAACGGATTCGTTCAGCAGAGAGCGAGTCACAACCCGTTAAGGACCAGTTCAATAGGATAGGAGGAAATCCTAGTTTGTCCTTATCATGAAGAGGTGGTTCTAACCACCTCTATCCAGCCACACCGAGAAGTAGGGATTCATTCCTATCCTGAAACATATCCCCACTGTGACTATAAATACCCCCTACCTCCTACCATTATAGGTGATCACTCTTTGTCTACCTAAGCTATTTCCCCTTTCTTTGTTGAGTACTGACTAGAGCGTCAGAGAGTTCGTCGCCGGGATCCATCCCGGTGTTTCAAACGTTTGTGCAGGTTCGCAGGAGCATCAAGGAGTCTACTTGTCAACAAGGAAGAAGTCAGATTCAGCCCGTTCGAGTTCCTATGAATCTACAAATTTTGTCTATTGCCCCCACACCAGTTCAGATGCAACATGTATGAATCTAAAATATTTTGTTCTTGAATAATGGAGTTTCCATGCATGAAAGACCTAGTCTTTATTTGTATAAAGGTATTTAATTAACCCATAAATTGTTGTAGATGATTAGAACTTGTCATATGTTCTTAAAATTCATGTTGACCATTAAAAGATAAGATTTTTAGGGTTTATTCACTACTTTAATACAAAATAATTTTTTTTATGGTGAATTTTTATTGTTTGAACATGATAATATGTGTAGATTGCAAAAAAACAAAAGTAGAAACCCTAGGGTTAGGGTTAGGGTTAGGGTTAGGGTTGAACAGTGGGTTCGGGTTCGAGTCAGTTCATCTTAACTATTTGAATCAAGATGACAGCTGACACGTTGGACTTTCTGGTTGGGGCGCTCTGCTAGCACTGTGGCTGTGCGGGTCAAGGGTTTGAACCTGGGGCTGGATTTTTTTTATGGAGGGTTATTTATTTCATTAATTATTTATTCTTTTCCATGTATGGTTATGAATAATCATTTCTAGTTTGATTCTAATAATTTTGATTTACAGTTAGAATAATTGGGATTCTATTTTTGGGTCAAATAAATTTTAGATTTGTAGATATCTAACTTCAAATTTTAATGTATTCAAGTGATAATTTTGAGGGTGCAAACCTATGTTTTGTAGATAAAATTCTTAGTTTTGAGGGGATATATGTTTCGGTCTTAAAAGACGAAAGCTCGAATTCTAAAGGGTTATTTTCAGTTTCTAAAGAGGTGATATTTCATATTTTTAGAACTAAAGAACTTCAAATTTTAGGGATGAGATCCCAGACAATAAAGAGTCCTTTTTTTCAGTTTAATTTGATTGGAATAAAGAAAAATTTATTGAGTTTTATGTATGTATGGAAAGTGAGATTTAAAAGTGGAATTTAAAGGATTTTGTAGATTGGGTTTTGTTTCCTTGTAATAAAGAGTTCGTTATGGTAGTAATGGTTTATTAAAAATATTTGTGAATAATGAACAAATTTGTGGATGTAAAAATGTTTATTTCGGAATAAAGTATTTCATGTTTCAAATTTTGATTCACAGTCGTGGTGCTCTGGGAAAAGTTTTGTTTTTCAGAAAAGAGTATATAATGAGTATTTTGAATGATCGAACCAAGTGGGGTTTTTGTTTGTGATTAGGCTATTGTGAGAACCCTGGGTGGACGCTTGAGGCGTTGAGTTCGGAGCACTAGGTATTGAGTGAACCCAAGAGTACCGGCGGTGGATATTTTGATTGTAGGAAATTAGCCTTAGGGGATAGTGCTCCTGGTTTGGCAAATGAAATCCAGTAGGGTAAAGATAGTTTTAGGTGGCTCAGGTTGTTGTTATTACAAATCTAAGGACAAACACTAGATTGAAAGTTGTGATGGAACTTGGGCAACGTATGTATGGGCTCTGTTTTTAGTCGGCAGGATGTATTCGGGGACTGTATATTTGTTGTGTCTCTCTAGTATGTTTGCGCGTCAAGCGTCAGCAGGCCTATTCGCGGAACTACGATATGTTTGCGCGTTGAGAGTCGGCAGGCTTATTCGCGGAATGTACGGTGTATCTGTGCCTGTAACCCTCGTTTCCAACTGTACAAAAATTTTATACGTATTTTTTTTGCAATTCGATTTCTTTTTAAAATTTTCTTTCTCTTAATTTTTTTTTGTATGAGGTTCATCTTTTGAATCTCCTATTGAACCTCATTCTATTATTATTGCAACTATTTTTATTTATCCTATTCATTCTAATAATTATTTAATTCTTTATTATATTATGAAGCCCAATCCTAATCCATTCTACAATTTGTCTAAATTATTTATTTCGTCAACCATATTTTTTTCCTAGTCCATATTATAATTATTTTATTATCTTCTTTGTGACTCAAGTCCAATCTTATATTCCTTCTATTTGTATTATTATATTAGAAGCCTAAACAAAAAGATATCCAAACCCATACAAATCCTACCTCATTCTAAAATCTTATTATTTTTGAAGTCCAAGCTTAGCCCAACCCGTTAACCCTAACTATTAAACCCAACCCGAAACCCATTAACTCTGTACCCAAACCCGAAATCCAACCAAAATCGGAATTCCTTAACTGCACCCCACCCCCCCCTAAATTACCCCCATTATCTAACAAACCACCCACTATTCTAATTACTCCATAACCCCCAATCATCTATAACCTCTCCTACTAATTCTCCTAATCCTCTTCTTCTTAATCCCCACAGCCACAACATCCCCATCACCTTCTTCTTCTTCTTCCTTTTCCCTCATCTTCATCCCCTTCATTGAACCCGATAACTACCTCTGAACCCATCGCCACCACTCTCGCAACCCTCCTTCCTCTTTGGCTGCACCCTCGCGACCACCACAATCACCGCCGCCATCGCCTCTAGCACTGCCAGTCAGCACCTCCCCTCCATTGCCACACCACTATCACGACGGCCATCGCTCCTCCATCGCCACTTCACTGTGCCACCGGCAGTGATCGCAGCACCACATTGAGACCCCGACTGCTAACCATCGCCGACCTCCTGTCGACCACCGCACCACCGCGCGACCGTCGCTCCATCTCCACAACGTCTGCAGCCCCTCTCCTTCACCCAACTCCAACCCGCCATCATCCTCCACAACTGCCGACAACCACCTGAACCCATCGACAACCTCCTTGCACCACCGACCGCAACACTGCCGTCCTCATCACTGATTATCTTCACCCCCGTTACTCCGAACTTGAGCCCCCGACTACCTCTTTCTCATTCTCCCGTGTTGCTCCTGAACACCATTGTCACTGCACTCCATAGCATAACGTGCACACCGATCGCTGCCTCCTCACTGAGCGCCACCATTGCTTCTGTTTCCCTCGCCGAGCTTAAACTCTGTTGCTACCTTGCCTTCACTCCGCAGTCATCACAACGCAACCGACCACCTTCGTGAGCTCCTCTGACCTCCCTGTGTCCCTTCGTTGCTCTTTGCAGCCGACGACAGCCCCCGAACGACTGCACACCAACCTTCGCCACAGCGCCCCAACGCCATCACCTACTCCACTCCCATTGTTGTTTCCTCCTCCACATCGTCGTTTCTCCCGACAATCCCCCACTCCGCGACCTACTGGTTGCCTCGCCATCTCCATCACTGCCATTAATCCCGACGAAGCTCCACTACCTGCACTACGACCACCACCTACAGCTCATACCATCACCATTATTACAGCCAGCACTAATACCCGTTGCTTTTCTTGCCCTTGCTTGTGGCTATCATTGCTGTTCACCCGCGCGCTGCCGTTCTTTTTCAATGCTGCCTCACTGTCATTGCCGTCGTTTGTTGTTTTTGTGCCACCTTGCTGCAGTTACTCGTTGCCGTGCGCTCGTCACTCTCGTATTCAACGTCATATAAGGCAAGTATCTCTTGAACTCAATTTATTGTCTGATTCAAGAAAATATTTATTGAAATTATGTAAGTAGTTATTGAATTAAATATTGTATCTAACTAAATTCCATGATTAATTCACTATTTTCCTTATCGTACCATGTTATTGATTCGAGTCTTAACCGTTAAATCATCATGTTATTGAATGTTGCCATGTCTCTTACTTGACCTTACTTGACCTTATACTGAGGTTTTGACCCAATTCTTGACACTGAAATTTGTAACTTTGTGCATATAAATTGTAGCACATTGAGTCTTGAATCTGGAACATCTTAAGGATTCTCAATCCGATTTATAGATTGTAAGTTATTGATGTTTTAGTACTGTCATGTTATAATTTCCATAACCGAGACTGTACAGGAAACCAGTAAAGAATGAATTTATATGTATAGCTACTGTAATTATAATGTATCGTGTGAATATGTATTGAAACCGAAAGGGAGTCTAGTTTCTGGAATCACTGGCAGAATCAGATTTGCAATCCTGTAGCAGCGGAAAAGTGAATTTGAGTACCAATAGGTGCTGCTATCCAGAACTTGCATTGTTATGTTTTTACATATAAACCCGTTATTTTTCATATTTAATAAATTGAACTATGTATATTTCATGTATCGCATAGCCTTGACACATTCTTGATATTTTATTAATACTACCATTCCCATCGATTGCACCTGTTGCATAATTCTTGATACTACCATTCTCATTGATCGTATTAGTTACATGTCTATAATTCATCGTAATAAAATAATAACAAGTCGTGGTAATAAGGGTCGACTTAGTAGTGGACAATATAAGAGAGTGTACTCGAAAGGGGATATATTGGTCACAACCCATATTGGTCATTGTTATCGGTCATATTGGTCATCGATTGATTGTAGATTACTGATTACAGTATCCAGATTTATCGTATATTGGTCATCGGTCATCGGTCATTGGTCATTGGCCATTGATATTGCAAGACTCGAGTACATGACCCTGTAAAATTTACCACTATAAACTAAACGTTGACTTGATTGTATGCACCCGAACCTATGGTATGAGACGCATGATTACTTGCATTAGATAGGTTAACAAAAGATTGATAAACTTAAAGATTGACACTAAACATCAACTATTGATTTATTGATATTAATTATTTATCATTGATTATCTATTATTGATTATTGTTTACCCGACTGTTGGCCCCATTGAATATTATTTATCGATCATTGATTACCGACCGATGCATCATTTATTGATCCTATTATTGACTATTGTTTTGATTAATATTTCTATTGATTGTTGATTATTGTTATCGACTATTGTTTATTGATTATTGATTATCGAATTTTGTTTTGTTATCGTCTATCATTTATTGACTTTAATATCGTTCCAATATCTTGTTCTTGTTATATCGTTCCTTTATTGTTTAGCTATTTGCTACAACTTGTCCCCCGTGGCTTGCTTTAAAAGGCATTTCCCTCATCTCTAGATGTTGAGATTGCAGGTATCACGGAGGAATCAACTGAAGGACTTGGTGAACTGATCTTCTAAAAGATTGGAGTGGAATTAATAGCCTACGATAGTAATTTCATTTGTGTTATTCCAGCATTTTGTTATTATCGGACATTGTATTCCGGGCTTTGGTGACCCAAAGTTTATTTCCTTCTAGATGTTGGTTATTTATGAGATATTTCATGGATTATTTATATTTATGTGATTATTTTATTGCATGCGTGGTTGTGTTATATTTCATATTGTTCAGTAAACTGTTACAGCTTATGGATGATGTACACATCGTTCGCTGGACCTCAGTTGCGTGTCCAAATTTTTGTATTTTTTGGAAGCAGGGCATGACAGTGCGTTGAGGTTCGGCAGACCTATTCGCGGGATATACAACAGGGAGGTAATTCTTCAAAGTTAGAGCCATGCTTACGGGATGCTTACGTCTTTACACTTGTACAGCTCGGCAAGATGCGTTCCGGGGCTGGGGCCTATTCACAGAGTGTCTAATCTTATCTCTGTCACCAATGTAGTTTTCATGGCGAGGGATTGAACCCTAAAAGGTGGTGAACGCTAAGGGCTTTCCCTCGGACGTATGTAGAATAAGATGCATAGAATTCGAACAAGTATGCATTTGAATCATGTGCTTTGTGTATTCTTGAACACTGTTTTATACATTTTTCTTTTGTTTTTCTGACACATAATTATTCATTTATTGTTGATTTCATGAACCTTTTATTGTTTTGTTTTATGTTGTGTGACAAGTTTTGATTGTGAGACTTTAGAGGGTAACTATTATTATGATATTGCGTCGGTTGTATTGAACTGATATTCCCACTTTTCTGATCGGTTTTGCAGGATTTGCAAGTAAGTGGCTTCACCAAGGTTAAACCTTGGACCTTGAAATGACTGAAGTTTAAATCTTGAGATGTATTGTAATAAATATGTTTAATTTTCCTCTGTGCATTGTAATAAAGAACTGTTGTAAAGAAAGTTGTAATTTTTCTCTGTACTTATACTGTGTTTGAATTACTTTGAAGTAAAGATTCTGGAGTTGTGTCTCTTATTTCTATTATTGAAACTCGGGGCGCTACAATTTAAAATTATAATAAAATACTTCAAATAAAATGAAATATATGTCTTAGTTATAAAGTAAAATTTATTGTCCTTATCGCTAACTGGAATATAATCAATATACGTGAGATATGAGATAACAAGGTAGAATACTTCACCAAATAATCTATGCTTCTGTTCATCTCTATCTTATTTTTCACTAAGCTCTAATTGTAAATATGTTTTACAAGTATATAATGCTTTCCAACAGTAAGAAATAACTTGAAATGCATATATATATAACTATAATAAAGGAAATAACTATAATAAAAGACTTCAAATAAAATGAAGCGTAGTTTACCAGCTCATCTCGAACTACCGCAAAGCTGGTGCTCCCAGTAGTGTGCTTCAGTTTTAACATCTTTCGGCTTTTTACACCGATGTCAGTCTTCCTCTGTTAATGATTATAATTAGCAAAATCAATGAAATATATCATGAAAGAAATACAAAAGGCTGGAAGTTGTGTTAGTATATACCTTTACGTATCACTTTTCCAAAAATTGACACTAAATTTTCAATCTTGTGCCGTCGCACCTACGGGGACCTCCATCGCATTTTCCGCCTCGGTCATCTCCGGTATATAGAACTTTTCTTTTCGGAAGCTCTTGTGGTCCCTCCATTTCTTATACACCGATTTATCCACCCATCCGTCAACAACGTCTGGGCAAGAAATTTTTTGCTACAAAATAACATTAATTATATATATAAAAAAAATTCCTACAAAATAACATCAATTATATATATATATATATATATATATATATATATATATATATATGGGGGTAAAAGGGATATGAGCAATTGATTATGTGGCATGCATGTGATACATTGGACACCTAACCCTTTTTAGGATTTTCCAATCACATGTATGTCACATCATCAATTGCTTATTTACTAAATGAGCAAGTTGCTCATACCCCTTTTATCCTATATATATTAACGAATACCGATACAAAAAACCTTATTTATATATATATATATATATATATATATATATATATATATATATTAACGAATACCGATACAAAAAACCAACTACATTTGTGGAAGTCAAAATAAAGGAAAAACTTGGTAGAGAATATAGTATGTGCATGCTTGTGACTATATGTTTGCAGTATCTAATCCGCTGTACATATAACAGTGTAAACTACAATCTATATGGTTTATATATCTTGTATTATAGTTGTAGTATACACAACCTCCAAATCTTGAAATTTATTTTAAACACCGCTTCTTTTATCTTCTTAAAATCATTTTCTAAAGGGTGTGCCTTAAGAAGGGGTAATTTATAGGATTAAACTAATCTGTTCACTGCCAAAGCAGACATTGCATATACAATATTTTTCCTGGCGAAATATTTTGGCAACTAGCCACATGAAGAAAAATATGAAACGGAGTAGTTGTTGATAAAGAACACTACCGATGGCATTCTAGAATGATCAATTGAACTAAAGGACAGGTGGCAGATTTCCTATCCTAGCCAAAAGCTACTTAAGCACAGGCAGTGATTTGATTAGTATCGCAATTTTTTTATAACAATCATATATTTTTATCTACAGTAAAACATCACGATTTAAGAAGTTCAATAATTCAAAAAACAAATAACTATTTTGTTTAAAACAACATCAACATCAATAATTTCCTACAATAAAAATTTGCCTGAAGAAAATATGAATATTTGGTCTTCAATATATTCTAAAAATTATGTTATACAGAAGATCAAAATACAACGAAAAACTCCTACGCCGGCGTTATTTTTTTGGCGTTTGATCGAAACGCAGGGAGTTCACAGTATTTAAAACAAATAAATAAAGAAAGCCTCTGTACCCTGGCGTTTCTTAAAACGCCAGAATAGGAAGGGTATACCCCGGCGTTTCTACATATAAACGCCGGTATAGGACTGAAAATATCTCATGTCTCTCCCCACCCCCAAAATTTTATTTTCCCTCCCTCTCTCTCTCTCTCTCTCTTTCACTGTCTCCACATCCCAAATCCAAACCCGACGCTTTCATTCCTCTTCGACGCTCATCGCTGTCAGCTTCGATGCTCGTCGTCGTCTCCAGCCCCGAGTGCCTCCGTTCCCTATCTCTCTCTTTATCTCACTCTCTCACAAACCCTAGCCCCTAACCTCCGACCACCTTATCACCTAACCGTCGTCACTTTCTCCGTCGTCGTTCCTGAGCCCGAAGCACCAAGCCGTCACCTTCTAAACCCGATCCACAACTCGAACAAGAAGTCTGAGTGAGTTCCAACCTCACCTTGGCTCCTCCGGTGAGTTCCAAACCAACATCTTGTTCATAATTAGGTTTTTGAGTTGCAGTTGAGGCGTTTCATGAATTGTGTTTGCGTTGGGGTGTGAAAGTTGCTAGATGCTTTGAAAATGGGTGGGGATTGGTTTAGGTGCAAGGTAGGTGTTTGATATAATGTCTTTATCGAGAGTGTGGAATTTTCTTGCTTTAGTAAGTTAAAATTGGTAAATTGCAATGTCAGTTTGGACTGAGGTGGATTATAGTGATTTGGAAATGATAGAATGGGTGTTCTGAATCTTTGTGGATTTTTAGATTACATATACTTAATGTGTTCTGAATCCTTTAACTCACATATTTATTACACATTATTACCATAATAGGAAGAGGGATGATTATGCTTCATGTAATCCATTTGCCTCATGCAAAACAGAAGGACAATTCATTATACTGAAATTTCTATTTCTTCCTATGCCTTAGGTTATCTATGGTTTTGGATCGTCGGCGGTCTTCTCTCCATATATATTTCTTATTGTAACTGAAGAAGAATATCAAAGAATGGTATGTGAATGCGCACTTGGTCCGACAGTTATCCATTGTTTCGTTATATGTGAATGTGTCGTATGCTGATCGGTTGCACTTTTGTCATCTTTGTTTTGGTCTGCTGCTAAATTTTGTCTTATGTTATTTCTTATTTCCTCTTCGAATAATTATTTGCGGTAAAACCACTATTTATAAGCATAGTCATATATTTGTTTCAATGTGTCTTCTTAATCTGCTAGTGACTTTTTTCCAATTCCAAATATATGCACCAAGGTTTGGAAAGTCGGTTCTGTTTCAGTTTTGAACCCCTTTAGATTATGGTTTTGTTGGCAGTTTGATAGGTGTTTGTACGGTATATCCTTTGAGTTAAGTACTACAAGAGAAACATAAAATCACAGGTGTGTTCATCAATCGCTTCACTTATGTGCTAATAGCTACATTATTGAGAATCTCATAGGCTCTGAATATCGTTGGTAAATTGCCCTTCCCACCCTTGAGGTGGGATGCTTTATTTTTTGGTAAAAGATTGCTTGGTCCTGCTACAATAGCGACATACACCCAGAAGCACTATTTTGTAGTTTATTTTATCCAGTAACATGTTATGTTTTTTTTTTAAATTTTGCTTTTGTAATTGTTGAACTTCTACTACTTGTTTTGATTTAAATACCACTGTTAACTTGAGTCATGTAGTTTAGTTATTATGGGTATGATGTTATTCATGCTAGACAAAGACCGATTAGCTATGAACAAATATTGCTACTTTCTTTGATAATTTTCTCTGTTTTCTTAATTTATTGACAGGTATCCTAACCCATGAGAATACTAACTTGAAAAAGTGGTTGCTTTATTAGTGATTTCTCAATTATATAATTATACCATTACCTTCTACAAAGTTAAGTATTTAATACACAATCCTGTGAAATTATGCCATAATATTTGGATGTTGATTATGGTAAAAGGCATAAATGTGATATGCAGATAACATGATGGACATCCTGAATTTCATTGATATAACGACTACCACAATGAGATGGATGGAATTAGTGAGTTTCTTTTTGTTCTCCGTGATCATTCCATACAAGACCCAAACACAATAGGCCTAAATGCTAGGTGTTCTTATTTCCTTTTCTTTATTTCTTGTTTTTTTTAATGATAATCATCCTTTTAAAATAACAGTTTTAGCAGTTATAACTGTTGATTCGTACTTGTTTATGCTGAAAGCTCACTTGCATCCCAAAATTCTGTTTTCCCATAATATACACCGTACAGATGCTCAATTCATATTCAGTTTAACTGTTATAGGCTGCTCATATCTTTAACAACATACTGAAATAGTGTATTTTTATCATCAACTCTTGATCTTAACCTGAGATTAGTTACCTCTACTTCAGGTCCAATTTTCTCTTAAGAGAGATGGTTGAGAATCCGGACAGTACGATGAAATTGTTCACAAAGTCATTCTTTTAGCTCTAATAAACATTTATTATCTATAATATATATATATATATATATATATATATATATATATATATATATATATTCATTTTCTTCAATATAAATGCACAAGTTGCTTTAAAAAATGGAGGTAGAAATTCATTGTCACTCTCAGTCCCTCTCTTGCTGCTGCTGTTTGGAACCCGCAGGCTGAGGTCCTCTCCCAAGGCTCTTGGATCAATGGTGTCTGGCATTGGCAACCGCGACTAAACTGCATCTCTACACCACACATTCATGAAGAAAAATAGAAACTTATAGATTTGTTAGCAGTTCACCAGCCCTCCAACTCAGCTGATTACCCTGCATGGCAACTCACAACAACAGGGACCTTCACCGTCAAATCAGCCTATAACTTCTTCATCATCTCTGGCATGCGCCCCCTACTATGTGGCAACGTGGTCTTCGGTAGCACCCCTGAAATGCAAGATCTTCATCTGGCAATTGAGTTGGGACAGACTCAATTCGAAAGACTTTCTTCACTCTAAAGGATGGCCAGGAGACACAACATGCACAACTTGTGTATGTCCTTTCGAAACAGCTTACCACATTTTCTTCGATGCCCAATGTCCATTGCCATCTGGAGTTTCTTTACCGCACTCTTCAACATACACTCACAACCTGATGACCTTCATGAATGCTTTAATTCTTGATGTTTTGGTACATATGCACAAAGACACACTTGGCATCTCCTCACTATTTCAATTTGTTGGAGTATCTGGCTTGCTAGAAATGAGCATATTTTTACTTCTAAATCCCCACACCGCAACAAACTATTTCTAATGCATTGTTTTGGTTTCGATCCTGGCTAGATGGAGTTGATGGCAAGAAGAAGAAGCAAGCACTGTTAAGTGAAATTGAGCAGGCCGATGTGCAGGATATCCTACTTAAGCAGGCATTGATACGTATTGATCAAGCCGAAAGTGGAGAAGACAGCTGCTCGGGCTAAGATTTTCCGTGGGGATGTTCTCTTATGTTTTGTATGCAAGACATATGTTTTTTTTGGGACGCAAATATAAGTCCAATCACTGCTTAGACTGTTCTTTTGGCTACTCCTATTGATCAAGTGTCTGGCTACTGTGAGCTGAACCTACTTGATCACATTTTGTACTATAGACCGGTAATTACTCTATATTAATATAGTTTTTTTAGGTAGGGGCTTACCCTGCATTTAACCACTCAAAAAAAAAATGGAGGTAGAAATTTTCGCAAGTCAGTTGTATATATTATAGTAAATTATTAATATATGTTCTCCGGGTTGGATTAGGATTTTGGCAAATAGGCAGTCAGCACATCGATCTCGAGTGAGCAAACTTCAGTACATATATTTCGGAGCTAGAGCGAAGTGTAAGAGCATAACATTGCAGGTAGCTACAGATAGTATTAGAAAGCTTAATTTGAATAAGATTCTAGCATCAATGTAATAGTGTATAGATTTTAGCTTAATTTAAATTGATTGATGTGGACGGAAGTATCGGCATTGTCTCTGAGAGTTTCGTTCCTAGATCACGAACGATCACTGCTAACTGTCGGCAATAGTCATCTTAAGCAGAGGATTGCAGCTCTTGCTCAGGATAAGATCTTCAAGAATGGTGAGTATAACAATGATGAGTACACATACTAAAAATAATTGATTATAATTATTTGTTATAATTGCAAGCACTTAGAGTTCGTTAGTTATACGAACGATACAAGAGTTGAATTCAAGGCTTAGAAGTAACTGTTCGATCATACTATGAAACACAAATACTTCTACACTTCCTTTGTTAATGAAATGTTTCCTGTGTTGGCGTGTGCCTCTTAGGCTACTTTTACCGTTTGAGCCAGGCTTCTCATCGACTGTAATTCCTATTTTTCTTATTTTGGATTTCTATTGTATTTTCATTTATTGTATCGGGATTCTCTCTATTATATTATAATTTTGCTTTTCTTGGGTCCATTTATTTTCTTTTGATCATTCTGTTATCTTTTCTCCTATTTTTGGCTCATTGTAAATTTTGCTTTTCATGATTTGAGTTTTGAGTTATTCCGCTATAGGTTTATCCCATTGTTTTATGCTTGTTCATCTCTTTTTGGAGCCTAAACCCGTATCCTAAACCCATTAACCCGTAACCCAAAATCCTATATTTTAATTCCCTATAAATACCCTACTAATTAAACTATAATTTATTTATTCCTCTCTCTCTCTCTGCCGCTTTCTCTCTCCCTCTCCCGTCTCCTCTGTTTTCGTCTTCAACCGAACCCAACCGCTCCCCGTGCTCCGATCGCCACTCCGACCACCACCATCGACCTCTCACCCTCTCCTCGTCGCCCTAGCCGCCTCGTCGCTATCATCTTCGTCTCCCAGTTCACCCCGCAACCACCACAGACCCCCCCCTCGCCACCTCATCTTCGTCGTCCAAGCCTAGAATGCCCCTTACCGTTCTCCTCCTCTGTTTCGTCGAGAAACAGAGTTCGCCATCGAGAGTCGAAGTCTGGTCGTTGCGTCGCTTCCCGACCGCAGCACCGCCGTCGCCGCCCTCGTCATGGTCGCCGCTGCCGTCGCTCCCCGACCACAGCCGCCACCGTGGTCGCCGTCCCCTCTCCTGCTCTCTCTCTCTCTCTCTGTCAAGTTGAGGAATGAGAAGCACTGGACTTGGTGTTTGCTGTGTTGGTATAGGTGATCTGGTTTTGTCGTTTGGTGTTTTGCCTTGGATCCGCTGTTTGTGTGCTCTGAGTTGCTGTTTGCTGTTTGCTATTTCGAATTTTGCACGTAGCTCACCCGTGTTTTGGTTCGTCGCCCGGAATTCTCATCCCGTTATTCTATATATTCGAATCTACTAAATAACTGGCAAGTCTGTTCTTGAACTATTTGTTTGTTTTGTTCAAGATCCTTTGATCTCTGCAAGTAGATCAAGTTCTTTTCTTTATCGTATTGCTATTTGAAATTCCGTTAAGTCTATTGAGGGTTTACACGAGCTAACCCGAGATATTCTTAACATCGTGCCGCTCTCTTTGGTCTAAAATCTAGTCCCTATTGTTTCTTGCATATGCACATTTACTTGAAAAATAACTAGATCCATGTGTTATAGAATTGTTTGGTAAATTGGACATGTCAGACTGATTTGATTTGATGAATTGATACCATGCCTGTGAATTGCATCTTAGAAACTGAAATTATGCATGTTAAACACCTAAGAATACTTTGATTATTAATTTGCATGAAATATATGGTTGTATGATTTAACTATTGCCTATTCATGTCAAAATAAATTATGGGCTGCCGTTTGTACCTCTTTGAATCAGATTTTCGACCATGTTGCTGTCGTATTTTGAAATAACTTTCTAAACATGAAATTTATGTGGATTTGAATTCTGATGTGTAATCTATTCGATATCATCATTTTAGTACAGCTATATCAGAATTTTCAGATTCACAAATGCATGCGTATCCTGCTGTTCCATAATTTATTTGAGCATGTTAACAGTAGAATAAAAATCTGAAATAAATCTAGCTGAGACTAGACATGTGTAGGAACTATCCTGAATTTTTATAGATTTATTTGATGAGTTTTCTGACCTGAAACAAATAGGTGAACACAATTCACAACATGCTGTCTGAACATAAAATCTGAAAAAAATAGAGTTTTCACCCTAGTTTCTGTGTCTTTCATATGTCGTGTATATATTCGCTAGAACCGGTAGAGAGTCTACTTTCTAGAATTACTGACGGGTCCAGATTTGATATTTTGTAATTGCAGTAATCCATATTTTTGTACAGCAAGGTCATGCTGTCATGATTATGTAATTATGCTAATTTAATGTATTTGCTTCATGATTTATCTGTAACGAGTAGAATTAGTCACACTTAGTATCATACAACATTGACACCTTCTTGTATGGTCACATAGGATGAAAATAAACTATTAACAATCCGGGGTATTATGGGTAGACTTGGTAGTGAACGATCGGAAAATGTACTCGGTAAAAACCTTCATGCTCGCATGAACACTTGACATGGAAGGGGGAGAAATATTGATTGGAAGGAGAAGTATTGATTGCAAATAATTGATTGTTAATTATTGATTGTAAATTATTGTTATCAACGCTGAGTACACGATCCGTGAATTTACCATCAGTCTAAAATGTTCACTGTGTACTTGCGCCGAACCTGTGGAATGGACGCAGTAGTACGTGCACTAGATAGATCAATAAAATGATTAATAACCTGCATTTATCATCTATGCTTAATCCTGTATTGAACTTGACTTGACATCACTCAATATATGTGTGATTAATTGTAGACCTTGGATATTATTGCTTGCCTTTGTTTTATTCTTTGACTTTGATCCTGTCCCTTTTCTTTGATATACATGTTTTCTTTATCCTCTGTTTTTCTCTACTTGCTGTCCACGACTTACTTTTCTTTCTTTTTAGATCAAGTATTCACAGGTACCGAAGGATCTCTACCAGCAGGAATTGGTGAGCAAGATTGCGCTGCTTAATTTATTTATTGCTAGATTATTTCTCTGAATATTGTTATGACTTTGTACTTTGTTTTGAGCTTATGTTCCCAGAGTTTGTTTTTATCCCAGATGTTGAATATTATTATTGTTGGATTATTTCATTTATTATTGAAGTTATCGTGATTCGTGTGATTATATCTTCTTGCGTGGTTGTGTTTATTGTTGCATATTGTTGAGTTAGTCTGGTACAGCTTATTGATGGTGTTTACATCATTCGTTTGGGCTACGTTACGTACTCGTATTTCGTATTATGGGAAGCGGGATGTGACATCGACTCTATTATAATATGAACTCATTTTATCGATTGCAACTCATCAAGAGGCACTAAAGAAAGAGATCGAGTGGCTAAGGCAAGTCTGCCACCAATAAAATCTGAAGAGCAACTATGTTGCTTCATCGAAGAACAGTATTATTCGCAAGATTTTTCATTTACAAGTATATGCTGATGCTTCTTTTTATTTGATTTGATATGATCTATAAACATATTGTCTTGTTTTTATACATCTCTCTCACAATGATTTGATTAATGCTATGTTACTAATTCATGAGGATGTTAGCTTGAATCTTTGCATTGTGTTGCTGTGGTGTATTCCAGTGGGATAATGTGCAACACACACTGGAATTGTTAAAAATAGCTTATTAGCCTTATTTCATGATGCTTTAGTAGAAATATTTGCTACTGACTACGATATCATTCTTCATTGTATTTTCATGTAGAAATACAACATATATAAGAAATTTTATGTGCATTTTCATGTAGAAATACAACATATACAATATCATTCTTCATTGTATTGTACGAGGAGTTCTATGTGGTTTTATAACTTACATATGAAATTTTATTTCATGTAGGGTAATTATTTATTAAAAAAAATTTAAAATTCAAAAAAAAAAAATACCTATCTATCCCGGCATTTTTAGACAAAAACGCCGGGATAGTGTTCTTTTTTTGGAAAAAAAAAAATTAATAACCTATCCCAGCGTTTTTGGTCAAAAACGCCGGTATAGAATACCATTCCTTTTTTTTTCGGCAAAAACTTCATACCGATATTTTTTCAAACAAACTGTAACACCTGTTCCCGTATATATGTATTTTCCGTGTATTACCTGTATTTAAAATTTTTATAACTTTCTTCTCGCTTTTAAATTCTTTTCCAACAGTTACATTTTCGATTGATCAAATTTTAACAAAATATTATTCTGGTTTCTAAGAAATTTTTCTATTTCATTTTATTATTCGAAAATTATACTTATTTCGAATAACGGTGTATTTTAATTTATTGTTCGACTATTTATATTATGTATTGTTTGGATTATTTTAATAAATCTGTTAAACTCGAATTTGTATTTTGATATACATATATTATTATTATTACTATTATCAGTATTATTTTTGTTAGTGTCGTTATTTGTAGTATCATTATTTTTATTGTTAATATATTATTATTATCATTTTATTTTAAGCCGATATTGTTATTATTATCATTATCATTATTTTTATTATTATCATGTTATTTGCAACAGGAATCTCAGTTTTGGTGCAGCAATGTCATGCTGTCCAGAATTGAAATTCTCGTCGTTTTTGATAATTTTAATTTGTTTTGACCATCGAATATACCTTCTAACTATCTTAAACTTGTTCCCTGTTCTTTATCATGGTTACTTGCCCCGTTTCGCACACTTTCATGTTAGCCTTGATAATAATAATAAATAACAAGCCGGAGTTTAAGGGAATGACCATAGTAGTCGACAATATAGGTAAGTGTACTCGGAAAGGTGCCCGTGTTTCCCACTTGATACTTGTTTCATAAACTAGTTACGTTGTTATTCGATTCATGAACGATACTATTTGATTCATTAACTGGCATATTATTACTTGATTCGTGGACTTGTTATTACTTGATTTATGAACTAGTATATTATATTTTGATTCATGACTTGTCATGTTATTACTTGACACATGAACTAGTTATATGGTTACCTGATTCATGAACATGCTTGCTTGATACTTGATGCCTGAGTACACCGCCCTATAAAATCCACCACAAGGCCTAAACGTAACTGTTTGTAAGTAGCAACCATGTGGTAAATGGTTGAGACGCATGAAGTGCTACCTAGATAGAATTAAACATTAGACTTAAGAATAACTTGTTACTTGTTCACACTTGATACCTTCCTTGCTTGATACTTGTACGTGGTACTTGTTACTTGTTACTTGATACTTGAAACAACTACATGATCACTTGTTACTTGTTCCATACTACTTGTATTTGTTACCTGTTCCTGTTATTTGAGTTATCTTACTTGCTAGCTAGTCTCTTGAACTTCACTACTTATTGCATTCTTGTCAAATCATGTTTTATACTCTTGATTCCGTATCTTGTTTCATACTTTTCTTGCACTTATTTTCATACCCTGCTTGTACTACTTGCGGCCCTAACTTGCACTAAGGGCATTGTCTTTGTTTCTCCATTTTCTTCTGCATGATAATACAGACTTTGGAGACGAGTTGCTTGTTGGATTTGGTGAGCCAACCTTCTAGGCTTCGCTTGGGAAAGCTTGTTTTAGTTATTTGTATTTGAGTTATTTAATTCCTGTTGCTATTTAAAACTTGTAACGGGCTTGTAGTCCCGAAGTTTTACTTTTGATCCAGATCTTGAGATTATTTGGGATATTTATATTATATTTCAAATGTTTTCTATTGATTAATAAATTATTCATGCATGCGTGGTTGAATATATTTTGCTATATTTCTTGTTATGATGCTGAGTCGATCCTACAGCTTATGAATGATGAAAATTATTCGCTGGGCTTTGTCACGCACTCGCATTCCGTATTCCTTTTAGGAAGCGGGGCGTGACACAAACGTCGGGATAAATATAGGCTATAGCGGCATTTCTCAAAAACGCCGGGATCGACCTTATATCTATCCCGTCGCTCGATATAGCAGCGTTTCAGGTGGCATTCTCAAAAACGCCGCTACGGTCTATCCCGATGTTTATAAACGCCGGGATAGCCCAAAAAAAATGCCGGGAAAGCCTGTGCTATTTGTAGTGTCATCTTAAAGGGCTTCAATGTTTTAAAAAATCCTCATTGGTTGAGTCCAATACCTCTCTAATTTGGTGTGAGAAAGTTCATACCGCACAATTCACATCATTTCCTCTTGTATATGCTTTCCAACTTCTCTGTAGATTTAATAATTCAATCACAAGAGCAAAGAAAGGTACAATGTGTATGTGCACCTAATATTTCAAATTTGCACTGAATATCATTACTAGTTTTAAATTCCCCTACAAATTGGATGTTCCTCCAAAAATCATACAAAACAATCCACCACTACCAATTAAATCAAGAAAGTTAGAATCTAACTTCGCCGACATTTCATTTAATAGGCAAATTCAACTTCTTTTGCACTTAAAAAGTAGTTCAAATTGATAGAGATATCATACTTGAATTCACTATAAGACACATGCTTAAATGACAATCACTGAATGAATACACACAACAAAGCTCGTGCACATCAGTTTCTTGTTCAATTATTATCACAAAAGTCTAATTCAATGACATTACAAAATGTTACTTACATCTTACATCTATTCTAAGCAAACCCAAGTCTTAGAAACATAGAGATCCATGCCAGACCCAAAATCTTGACCTAAGAACTTAGCTGAACTTAAGACTGGAACTGAACAAACAATAGATTTGGAAGAGCTAATGCACATTATGATGAAGAGGAACAGAAGATGAATTATGAACCCAAAAAAAGAGGTTTTTTTATAGAACAGTATAAAAAATAAAAGAGAATGCAACAAATAGAGGGAAAAAGGAAATAAGAACAAGTCATACAACTGCACGAATTTTAAATTATGCAATATTTAATCGCGAACAAGTTTGTTGCCAAAAATTTTGAAATTGGCAACATGAAATAGCTTAGATTACATTGTAGGAATTAATAATATAAAACTTCATAAATATGTATTATACTCTCACTGTGGATATGATGAAGATACGATTCAGAAAATTCTCTTAGTTAAATTTATACTTGATATTACGCTCTATAGTAGGTGATAATCACCTGTAAAAACTATTTTATCTTTTCTTAACCCTTTTTCCTATTATTTTTGCAAATAGGTGATAATCACCTGCATAAACTAACTATTTTATCTTTACTTAACCCTTTTTCCTATCATTTTTTTGCAAATACATGTACCTTTTCTTAGTATTTTTGTAATCTGTCTTATTGGATCTATATTAATTTTTCTGCAATAAATTAATTACAATAATATTTTTTGGCAAACCATCTCCACCGAAGATAGATACATCTTACTTCTTAAAAATGCCTACATTTGTTACGATCTACATACCTATTTCATGGAATAATTACTAAAATATATAGAATTAACTAGTTTAGATATTTTTCCGCTTTTCCTGCAAACGCAACGTGGTTCATTGGTTTTTCTACAATTTACTGTGACCTTTTAATGAGTTATTGTAATTTTAGTCGTAGAGAGTCTATTTTGCTCCACTGAATACAATCAAAATTGGTCACTCCAAATATATGTTTCATTGATTTTTGCTACATACTAAAATCATGTCAACCAAGTATCCTTCATTTTATTCTTAACTGGAGCTATCTCTAACATTTTATTCTTAACAATATCACTCGTGTGAGTGCGCACGACATCATCGGAGTTGGGGCACGACTAATGGGCGTAGGGTGTGTGATGGGATCTCCGATATCGGATGGTTAAGAAAAATAAGAACATTAACTTTATGAACTACGATTAATGGAAAACCCAAATATGAAAAATTGAGGGCTTTGCAACAAATTGAAAACCTTAGGAATAACAACTATATTTGTAACGCCCCGAATTTCAGATAAGACCGAATTCGAGATTTCACAGGATCTTTACACTTCACTTTGTACAATTTACAAGGAAATTTAAACTTTTCATTATATATCAGAATTCTTTACATGGTTTACACAGTGGAAGATAAAAAAATGAAGTATAACAATGAAAATAATATACAACTTGCACATCTTTAACAAGTAATTAATCAACAGCATCATAACGACTCTACTTCTTCATGAAAAAGTCCAGTTCCTGCATAATAAGCCGTGGGCATGTCAGTTACTTATAACTGACGAAATGTTAAACTCGGCCATCCTCTCTATGTCATACATATAACGATCTCAATACATTAACAAACCACAAATTTGAATGCAAATAAAGTGTCAAATGTGACTACACTAAACATGTAAGTGTATGCGATGCCTTAATGCCTAATGCAGATATTTTATACTAAGATGTCACTAATGCATACTTGTTCGGATTCTATGCATCCCATACTACATAGATCCGAGAGCAAGCACCTACGTACTCCACATTAAAGGCTTCGATCCCTCTCCATGACAACTACCCAGTAATAAGAACAAGGTTTAGACATTCCACGAGTACGGATCCCAGTCCCGAAGTACACCACCCAACTGTTATACAGACTCCTCGTCGTGCAAATCTCCCGCAAGTGCCCCTCTAGCCTCGATATACGTATATACACTAGAGTACGACAAACTATCCGCCCGACTATGCATAGTCCCGGATTTAAAATAAAAATTCGTCACCATTGAAGCAACCTCAGTCACGGAGTACACCGCCCGACTTGGTCTATTGTCCCGGAGTACACCACCCGACTATATAGAGTGCTCCACTTAAGTTTGCCCAAGTTTTACTACATCTTCTCTTAAGTGCCTAGTTTCTTAAGTTCAAGACATGAATAATTTATCATACCTAGAGTTAGTTTACCCCTTACTGGACTTAATCACAAATACGAGATAGCTCCATGGCCATATCTCAAAATATATCTCAAATCTTTTAATTCAATAGTGCTGGTACACGAGGTCTCACTAATTCTAAATCACAACTTTTCATGTACAAGAAACCATAGGTACTCATACCCTTCAATAATCATGTATCAAACTTAAAGTGTTCATATCTTCAACTTATTCATAGATAGATCAATGTCTTATTTTAGTACTTATTCATGATTCACTTATTCATTTACAATTCAATTAGAACAATAATTCCTTTCATGAACAATAGATTCATCACTATAAATTTCATTAGCAATTTAAGTTCATATAGCAATTCATATCTCAATCCACATCAAGTATTTCTTACTCAGCATAAGTGTTTGTTTACATCAAGAAAGTTTCATAACTTGTCACATATTTTTCTCTTCTTTTTCAAAAATAAGGATCATATACTCAAATAATAATTTTGGAGTCAAAAACTCATTTACTCTCTCAATTCCATTTTTAATGTCCCAAATATACATGAAAAATTCTAAAACTATTTTTAGTAAATTTTATTTTATATGAACATCACAAATTTTCCCAAATTTTTAATGGCATTAAAATACTCCTTTTCATTAAAACAACCCAAAAAAAAAAAAACGTTTTGGAGCTATCAGGTTTCGAACCAAGCTCCCCCCGCCCCACTCTGTGAATGCCCAAAGCCCAAACTGAAAACCACTAAGTCCATTGGGACATTGTGTCATAAACCACATCAAAAATCCCCTTATACTCAAAATACGGGTTCAAATTTATTTTAAATGAAGACAAAATAAAATGTGTCCAACAAGTTTTGAACCCAAGATCTTTTACAAGTACAATAATGCTCTGGGGGTGCATTGGCTAACCAGTAAGTTCAAGTGTGATTACTGATGTGAAATTATACTAATATGCTTTTGTTCAACCGTACTGTTATTCAATTATTTTTACAAACTCGATTGTTCATTTGATCTAATCTTTCTAATTGATTATAATTCTCTCATTCCTACTGAGTCTTCTAAAAACAGTAAATTACGAATTTTTAATTGATATCTTAGACCTTATATCAATTTCAAAATATATTTTTTTCGTTAATGATCATGAATTGTATTATTCCAATTTAATCCAAAGTAGCAATATGTTTCTTTTTAATCACTTTATAAGATTTTATTTGTACTCAAATAAACTTCACTACAATTTGTTTCAACTATAGGAGAAATCTCAATATATAAGTTATATATTTTGACATGTACAATTCAACAAGTATGCTAGTATGATTCATGGCATTAATTCTTTTGTTAAATATTTTTCTTTCTAATTATCATGATGGCAATTAGCTACTTAATTGTAACAAAATTTCTTTCATTCAAGGCATACTACATTAGCATGGATTATGTCTACATATTTCACATCAAATTCAATCTATACTACACATTTATAAATTTTAGCATGCATTCTCTACATTAGAAAGAAAGAGATCACCCACCTCTGTGATGAATAAACAACCAAGAAAGATGGGACTTCTAGTTCCTACCTCCAACAAACACTCCTAGTCCTTCTCCTCCTAGAAAGAGATCTCCAACAAGCTTCCAATTGCACAAGAATCCCCTCTTTATCTCTTTCTTCTCCTCTCTTTATTTTTGTTTACTTTAGATGTGAAATGAGAAGGAAACTAAGGTGTATTTATTGGACATTGAGAGGGTTTAAAGTACAAATTTCTCCACCTAATAATTTCTCACTTAATTCTCCAACTCTTCACTATCCTAACTCCCATAACTCCTAACTCTTCACTACTCCACCACTTCAAAAACCCTAACCCCGAACCTCTCTTCTCTAAAACCGGCCACCCCCTAGCCCCTTCACATTGACATGTGCACGTGTTAAGCACTAGTGCACGCACATACACAATATTTAATACAATTCCTATATTTCTAAAATGTGTATTAAAAGTTGTTACATATCATGTGTGAATCCATGCACAACTTAAAATAGGATTTAATTAATGGGCTTATGTCATGGGCTTTCTTTTTAATCAATTTAATTAGTTAGGCTAGTGGGCTTGCCTTTTAATTAATTAATTAATCTGGTGGGCTAGAATCTATGTCCATGGGTTTAATAAAAGGGTAAATAAAAGACTATGCATGCTAAAATATAAATGCGAGTAAGAAAAATAAAAATGGACAAATTAGCACATGCTTGCACGAGCACACACTTCACTAATTAATTAAAACATAAAACATAAATTATATACATAATATGTACGTAACAATTAGTTTAATTAAAATTTTATAATGCTTCATGCACAAATAAAAATAAATGCACACAGATTTTATGAAATTCATTTCGAGAAAGAATACGCCCAAATACGTACATCGAAATAAACACGTGCATCGCACGTAAAATATCAAAAATACGAAATTTGACGTTATCAACGGAAAAATGTTAAGGATAATAAAAATACAACATAAGAAAATATATTTATTAATTTTACATATTCCACGACGTAATTGCTACGTACGTAGAAAACATGTATAATAATATTTTAAATCAAAATAAGAGAAAATAAATTTCCGTTTATAAAAATAGATTTGAATACTTAAAATAAATAATTTAAACATGTTATGGTGGAAACACATAACTGATACGTGCATCAAAAATACGTAAAAAGCACGTAAAAATGTAGGGATTGAAATTTAATATTTTAGTTGATTTAAATAGGCTAAAATAAACGGAAAATTCATAACGAAATCACAATACGTAATGAAAACACGTCACAAATATTACCAGTAATGATACAAAATATACGTGCGTAACACACGAGGGAAAAATTGTCATTTCTAATTTTGCGGGGTGTTACACTCTCCCCCCCTTAGAATAGTTTCGTCCCCGGAACTCGCTAGGGTAAACGTTGTATTTTGTACACGCCAAAGAAAACTGCAAACTTTAAGAAAAATAAATGTAGTATAAAAATACGCAATGTAGAAAAATAAGACAAACTGTATCTAAGAAAAACTATGAGTATCAAATTTCATAAGAACGGAACAGGAAAACTAGGAAAACAGCATAAGAAAAGAAATGTGACAAAAGTCATGATGGATGGAGAGAAATTTTCATACCAAATTAATATTAGGTAAGCCATCAGACAAAGGAAAAATCAATTAAGTCGTTAATTGTGGAATAGTTAAGAAGACAATGCAACGAAGAGAAACATAGTCAATAGTAGGTTTAGTAGTCAAAATCTAAGCGATAGAATAATAAAATCGCAAAACTGAATTGGAAATGTATGACAAAATTTGAATTAGCAATTTAAAAGAAGACTATTAGATAATAATTTGAAAAATAAACGAGAATGAAACTTACTTAAAAGTATAGACAACATAAAAATGATTTGTATACCAATAAAATAATTTGTAAAGGTAACTATAATAATTATACATACGATTTGAAAATCTAAGATATAGAAGGCATGCATCGAAATACTTTTGAATTGTCAAGTAGAGCAAGAAAACCAACATACAAAAGTATATACGTATATAGGCATCAAAATTATAGGGTGAAACAAACAATACGAAAATTATGAATGGTTTGTAGGAGTAAAACAAAACATCATAGTTGTAAAAGTAGTAACATATTATTGAAATAGTGCGAAAACTAATCATATAGAAATAACTTACGAATTGAAGAAAAAGTATAAATACCAATTTTATTTTTGTTAGGATAGTAGCCACCAAATCTAAGATAAGTTAATAGCAAAACACAGTGGAGGGGTATGAAATACTTACTCATGAAAACATTCAAAATAAAGAAGAAGGCAGTAAGATAGTTGAGATTAAGTAGTAAATACATATATATGATAGATATAGAAATCAGTATAAACAATATAATGCTAGGTTGTAAAATATTAAAAAATAGTATAAGCTAGTGCAAAATAGAATAGTGGTAAGTAAACATTATAGAAAACAAAGTGGGGGTTATCTAAGTAGAAAATCTCCTTCAGGGGTAGGTTCGCCTCGTTGGTGTCCAACTGCAAGCTTGCCTCCTTGACCTTCAAGTTGCAGAATTGTCTCTGCGACATCCGATTGTAGTTTGCCTTTTGGACATTCGGTTGCAGACTTTGCCTCCCCGACGTCCAGTTGCAGTTTGCCTTCATTGACGTCTAGTTACAGATTTTTCCTCTCGACATCAGGTTGCACCAAAATGGGAGATGGAAAGATGTAATCTTCCATGTACTCTTGGATATTGGGATGTTTAATAAAATATAGTATTATTTTTTAAATCAGTTATATAAAAGTGGATGGAAAAGTTGCAAATAAAGTAGGAAATTATGACGATAAAATATTAAAATAGATAGACTTTAAATATAGGATATACAAAATTTATAGTAATGAAAATGATTTATAATATTAAGACGAAAATAGTGTAAAGTATATGCACGAGATAAAAACACAAATGAAAATAATAATTATGTAGTGTATGTACTATATTGAAGAAGCGTAAAACTATAAAATTAATGAGTAGCGATTAATAGTAAAAGTAAATATAACATAACAAATTAGTAGATAATATGCAATAACAATAGTAACGAATGTAGATAATAAAATAAAATGGTAGGTCATATTTATATGGGTAAAATATTTCAATCTTCTTAAAAATATACTGAAATATATAAGACAATATAAGATAATGAAAAAATACAGTATCACAAAATCAAATCATGTAAAATGAATTCACATAAGCAAAATTCAAAGTATAATAGAAATAATCAATGAAGAAAATAATAGTTACAATAATACGAAAAGTAATAACAAATGTAAATGGATAAACATAAAGTGACACAAAAACACGAAGGACAAATCTTTTAAAAGACAAAAAGAAGATCAAGACTAAGGAAGATAGACAAAATAATAGATATTCAAATAGTATTGAAAAATATTGAATGTTAAAAAATACTAGGACGAAAATCCACGAAAATAATTTGAAAGGGAAGTATGTCTACGTGTAATGTATCATGAATGTAGGTTCAACCAACCACGCTTCCACTGCGCCACTCTGATACTCAGGAAAAATGTGCTCGCATACAATCTCACATCAATGTATACGAGGAGAGCACCATGAATGAAGGTTCAATAACTACTTTATTCACGACTCCAGCCATCCAATAGGGAAAGGGAAGAGAAAACATCAGTGTATAGAGCAATACAAATATAAATCACTATAAGCTGAAACTCACACTCTAATGTCCACACTAGGGTGTCGTTCCTTATAAATTTGAACTACTTATAAAGCGTGGCTCTGAGACCACCTGTAATGCCCCGAATTTCAAATAAGACCGAATTCGAGATTCCACAGGATCTTTACACTTCACTTCGTACAATTTTATAAGAAAATTTAAACTTTTCATCATATATCAGAGTTCTTTACATGGTTTACACAGCGGAAGATAAAAAATGAAGTACAACAATGAAAATACTGTACAACTTGCACATCTTTAACAAGTAATTAATCAACAACATCATAACGACTTTACTTCTTCATGAAAAGTCCAATTCCTGCATAATAAGCTGTGGGCATGTCAGTTACTTACAACTGACGAAAATGTTATACTCGGCCATCCTCTCTATGTCGTACATATAACGATCTCAATATTTTAACAAACCACAAATTTGAATGCAAATGAAGTGTTAAATGTGACTACACTATACCTGTAAGTGTATGTAATGCCTTAATGGCTAATGTAGATATTTTATACTAAGATGATACTAATGCATACTTGTTCGGATTCTATGCATCCCATACTACATAGATCCGAGGGCAAGCACCTACGTACTTCACATTAAAGGCTTCGATCTCTCGCCATGACAACTATCCAGTAATAAGAACAAGGTTTAGACATTCTACGAGTACGGATCCCAGTTCCGGAGTACACCGCCCGACTGTTATATAGACTCCTCGTCGTTCGAATCTCCCGCAAGTGCCCCTTTAGTCCCGATATACGTATATACACTGGAGTACGACAAACTATCCACCCAACTATGCATAGTCCCGAAATTAAAATAAAAATTTGTCTCCATCGAAGCATCCTCAGTTCCGGAGTACACCGTCCGACTGGGTCTATAGTCCCGGAGTACACCGCCCGACTATATAGAGTGCCCCACTTACGTTTGTCCAAGTTTTAGTACATCTTCTCTTAAGTGCCTAGTTTCTTAAGTTCAAGACATGAATAATTTATCATACCTAGAGTTAGTTTTACCCCCTACCGGACTTAATCACAAATACGAGATAACTTCATGGGCATATCTAAAGATATATCTCAAATCTTTTAATTCAATAGTGCCGGTACATGAGGTCTCGCTAACTTTAAATCAAAACTTTTCATGTACAAGAAACCATGGGTACTCATACCCTTCAATAATCATGTATCAAACTTAAAGTGTTCATATCTTCAACTTATTAATAGATAGATCAATATCTTATTTTAGCACTTATTCATGATTCACTTATTCATTTACAATTCAAATAGAACAATAATTCCTTTCATGAACAATAGATTCATCACTATAAATTTTATTAGCAATTTAAGTTCATATAGCAATTCATATCTCAATCCACATCAAGTATTTCTTACTCAACATAAGTGTTTGTTTACAACAAGAGAGTTTCATAACTTGTCACATAGTTTTCTCTTCTTTTTCAAAAATAAGGATCATATACTCAAATAATAATTTTGGAGTCAAAAACTCATTTACTATCTCAATTCCATTTTTAATGTCCTAGATATACATGAAAAATTCTCAAACTATTTTTAGTAAATTTTATATCATTTTATATGAACATCACATTTTCCCCAAATTTTAAATGGCATTAAAATATTCCTTTTCATTAAAACAACCAAAAAAAATGTTTTGAAGCTATCAGGTTTCGAACCAAGAAGCTCCACTTGCCCCACTCTGTGAACGTCCAAAGCCCAAACCGAAAACCACTAAGTCCATTGGGACTTTGTGTCATAAACCACATCGAAAATCCCCATATACTCAAAATACGGGTTCAGATTTATTTTAAATGAAGACAAAATAAAATGTGTCCAACAAGTTTTGAACCTGATGTGTCTAATTTATATACAAATATTTGTACTCATTTACCTATTAAAATGGCTTGTTTTCGTTGATATTGTCTATTATTCATCTTATTTCTATAGGATTTCATTTAATTAATTATTTTTGAAGAAATAATATTTTTGATGCAAAAAGAAAATATTTGTGAAAAAAAATCAACAAACAAAGTAGAATAATAGATTTATCAATTTTTATTGTTTTGTTGAGTTAAAAGTGCGACAAATAATTTTAAAAGGATTTTTAATGAGCTATTATGATTTGTAGTTAGTTTAAATAATTTTAAACTAACTAATTTTATTTTATTTAAAAATCCTAATTTCTGGTATTATTTTGTGTACGCAGAAGCACGTGGTGGGCAGAAAAGAAAGAAAAAGAAAGAAATAAAATTCTGGATCTATTAAGGAAGGAAATAAAGGAAAAGAGTGGGGTTTTCTGCAAAAGTGCAAACCCTAATGGTTCTCTCCATTCTCTATAAATACAAAGCAAAGGAGAGAGAATCAATTAAGAGGTGACGGCTATCAAATACAAAGAAAGAACTCATCAACTTTCTCTATCTGTTTCTTGCTTAGATCGAAACAATAGAAGTTTGTGCGAGTTCCAAGAAGACCAAGCACGTGTGGGCAGTAGGGCTGTTTTCTTCATCGGCGCAGTATTCGAAGTGCACCCAACGAAGCAGTTGACTTGGCGACTCAAACATCTGACGGCGTGGGCCTCTTTCCCTTTTCAATAAAGCAGCAAGTGACATGCTGTTTTTCTTCTTCTTCGTCTGACGTGCACGCACAGGACGAAGCACAAGGGGCACCTGCTGTTTCCTTCGGCACGGGACTCCAAGACGACAGTAGAGCCTGACTTCGACAGCGACGGGCTGACGCGACGCACGCTGACGTGGCGACGCATCTGACGCGCTGAAGTGACAGAAGGCGACGCAGTTTTCAAGGCTTTCTGGGTTCCCTTTTTTTAGACAGGGGTTTGGATTATTTGCTTTTATTTATTATTATTTTTTGTATCTCATCTTCTTCTCTATATTTTTAGATGCAATCCAAACAATTCTATTAATTGCAAAAGGAACATGAATTGAATTTATTGTTCTAGAGGCTAAGATGTAGCCGAGTTTTGTAGAACACAAATTTTAATTTCTTATTATTACTCTATTTTTCCTGATTGTGTTTTAATTTTTATTATTTATGCGTACAACATGGTGGATAGACATTTGTATGAATTTTCAAATCATAAAGAGACCGAACAGGTTTTCTGTGATTAATAAAAATTAACACCGTATATTGGAGGACGTGACCGTTAAGAAATCCAATTTCTCAATTAATAATTTGATGGATAGGCGAAGAATTAGTTGAGAATAATTTTTAGACTACGTTGATAGAGTGGTTAATATCTTTAGGATTTTGGTCGACAATTTGGAAAGATAATATTTTTATTTATAAGGAATTATAATTTGTGTGTGTGATAAACGAGGTGAATCAAGAGCCCTAGAACTAATTTTACCATTAATAAATTACAAGAGCTTCACTGTTTCACAGCCCTCTCCCTCTTCACCAATTTAGTTAGATTTAATTAGATTAATTTAATTTAGCTGCTTTATCCTTAATTAAATTCGATCTTCCAAATAGTGATTAATCTAGTGATATTGGTACTCAGTAAAATATCTAGTCCCTGTGGGTTCGACACTCTATTCACCTATCTATATTACTTGTGCGATTTTGTACACTTGCAAATATCAACATCAAGTTTTTGCAAGTGTACAAAATTGCACAAGTAATATAGATAGGTGAGTAGAGTGTCGAACCCACAGGGACTAGATATTTTACTGAGTACCGATATCACTGGATTAATCACTATTTGGATGATCAAATTTTATAAATAATAAAACAACTAAATTAAATTAATCTAATTAAATCTAACTAAATTGGTGAAGAGGGAGAGGGCTGTGAAACTATAAAGCTCTTGTAATTTGCTAAAGGTAAAATAGATAGATGTTGATATCCTAGGCAACGGCGCCAAAAACTTGATGTTGAATTTGCAAGTATACAAAATCGCACAAGTAATATAGATAGATGAGTAGAGTGTCGAACCCACAGGGACTAGATATTTTACTGAGCACCGATATCACTAGATAAATCACTATTTGGAAGATCGAATTTTAATTAAGGATAAAACAACTAAATTGAAGGAGAGGGCTGTGAAATAGTGAAGCTCTTGCACTTTATTAATGGTTAAATTAGTTCTAGGGCTCTTGATTCACCTCGTTTATCACACATACAAATTATAATTCCTTATAAATAAAAATATTATCTTTCCAAATTGTCGACCAAAATCCTAAAGATATTAACCACTCTATCAACGTAGTCTAAAAATTATTCTCAACTAATTCTTCGCCTATCCATCAAATTATTAATTGAAAAATTGGATTTCTTAACGGTCACGTCCTCCAATATACGGTGTTAATTTTTATTAATCACAGAAAACCTGTTCGGTCTCTTTATGATTTGAAAAGTCATACAAATGTCTATCCACCATGTTGTACGCATAAATAATAAAAATTAAAACACAATCAGGAAAAATAGAGTGATAATAAGAAATTAAAATTTGTGTTCTACAAAACTCGGCTACATCTTAGCCTCTAGAACAATAAATTCAATTCATGTTCATTTTGCAATTAATAGAATTGTTTGGATTGCATCTAAAAATATAGAGAAGAAGATGAGATACAAAAAATAATAATAAATAAAAGCAAATAATCCAAACCCCTGTCTAAAAAAACCGAACCCAGAAAGCCTTGAAAACTGCGTCGCCTTCTGTCACTTCAGCGCGTCAGACGTGTCGCCACGTCAGCGTGCGTCGCGTCAGCCCGTCGCTGTCGAAGTCAGGCTTTGCTGACGTCTTGGAGTCCCGTGCCGAAGGAAACAGCAGGTGCCCCTTGTGCTTCGTCCTGGTGCATGCACGTCAGACGAAGAAGAAGAAAAACAGCCTGTCACTTGCTGCTTTATTGAAAAGGGAGAGGGGCCCACGCTGTCAGATGTTTGAGTCGCCAAGTCAACTGCTTCGTTGGGTGCACTTCGAATACTGCGCCGATGAAGAAAACAGCCCTACTGCCTACACGTGCTTGGTCTTCTTGGAACTCGCACAAACTTCTATTGTTTCGATCTGAGCAAGAAACAGATAGAGAAAGTTGATGAGTTCTCTCTTTGTATCTGATAGCCGTCACCTCTTAATTGATTCTCTCTCCTTTGCTTTGTATTTATAAAGAACGGAGAGAACCATTAGGGTTTGCACTTTTGCAGAAAACCCCACTCTTTTCCTTTATTTCCTTCCTTAATAGATCCAGAATTTCATTTATTTCTTTTTCTTTTTTTTCTGCCCACCACGTGTTTCTGCGTACACAAAATAATACCAGAAATTAGGATTTTTAAATAAAATAAAATTAGTTAGTTTAAAATTATTTAAACTAACTTCAAATCATAATAGCTCATTAAAAATCTTTTTAAAATTATTTGTCGCACTTTTAACTCAACAAAACAATAAAAATTGATAAATCTATTATTCTACTTTGTTTGTTGATTTTTTTCCACAAATCTTTACTTTTTGCATCAAAAATATTATTTCTTCAAAAATAATTAATTAAATGAAATCCTATAGAAATAAGATGAATAATAGACAATATCAACGAAAACAAGCCATTTTAATAGGTAAATGAGTACAAATATTTGTATATAAATTAGACACATCAAATATCCCCAAACTTAAGATTTTGCTTGTCCTCGAGCAAAAAGTAGAATCATGAACAAGGGAATAATAATAGTAGACTCAACCCATCACACCAAGAGATCTTATCATGCAAGCATCAAATTTTCAATTAAAAATATAAACAATTGCAAATAAAGTAAAACTAAGCATACCCACTTTCTCCAGTGCAATTATTTATTCATAATTCCCAACCCAATCGCATTTGTCATGCAATTAATGTAATTGTTGTATATAACAACTTAATCTGTGATTATCCCTTCTCTCTACTACAAACCGAGTAGCAAACTAGAGTTTTTTTTTAATTTTATTTTATTTTTATTTTTTTTAGTCTCTTCTTTAAGTTGTCACTTGCCTTTTGACGCGAATGTAAAACATTTGTAATGAATACACCCGGTTACTCAACAAGTCACAAACTTAAAGTGCTTTGCATACTCATATTTCAAGTTGCTGTTCTACGTAAGTGTAGACATTTGTGATGAATACCCCTAGTTACTAAGCAACTCAAAACATTGGAGTAGATTGACTTTATTCATAAACATTTTTGTTCTTTCATTATTACTTTATTTACTTAAACTCTGTTTAGGACTAGATCAAATGGGATAATCACAATAAATGCATCACATTTGTCTTTTATGTATAATAGCATGACTCACACAATTTTGTAAGAAATTTTGAAACTCAATAATCCTAAAGTAAATAAGTATGCTTAATATTGCTTTATAAAAAAAATTGTTTACAAGTTGATGTGAATTTGCAACGGTGCCAAAAACTTGATGTGAATTTTTGCAAGTGTACAAAATTGCACAAGTAATATAGATAAATGAGTAGAGTGTCGAACCCACAGGGACTAGATATTTTACTGAGTACCGATATCGCTTGATGAATCACTATTTGGAAGATCGAATTTTATAAATAATAAAACAACTAAATTAACTTAATCTAATTAAATCTAACTAAATTGGTGAAGAGGGAGAGGGCTGTGAAATAGTGAAGCTCTTGTACTTTATTAATGGTTAAATTAGTTCTAGGGCTCTTGATTCACCTCGTTTATCACACATACAAATTATAATTCCTTATAAATAAAAATATTATCTTTCCAAATTGTCGACCAAAATCCTAAAGATATTAACCACTCTATCAACGTAGTCTAAAAATTATTCTCAACTAATTCTTCACCTATCCATCAAATTATTAATTGAGAAATTGGATTTCTTAACGGCCACGTCCTCCAATATACAGTGTTAATTTTTATTAATCACAAATAACCTGTTCTGTCTCTTTATGATTTAAAAAATCATACAAATGTCTATCCACCATGTTGTACGCATAAATAATAAAAATTAAAACACAATCAGGAAAAATAGAGTAATAATAAGGAATTTAAAATTTGTGTTCTACAAAACTCGGCTACATCTTAGCCTCTAGAACAGTAAATTCAGTTCATGTTCGATTTGCAATTAATAACAATGTTTTGGATTGCATCAAAAGAAAATTGGAGAAGAAAGATTAAAAGAGTACAAAATTTAATGCAAACCCCTTTTTGTCTCAAAATTTGAATCCTGCTGCCTCGAAAACCATGCCCGGTTAGAAGATAGCTGGCCAGGTCAGCGCTGTCTCGAAAACCGCGCCAGGTCAGAACGAAGCTTCTGTCGTAGTCCACGTCAGCCGAAAGCATGTGTCGCTGTCGTTGTCTCCTGGGTCTGGTGTCGATGTGCGTGCCACGTCAGGAAAGAGGACGCTTCCCCACCTGTCACGTGGGCCCCTTGTGTTGCTGTCGTTGCACACGTCCAGAAGAAGAAGCAGCGCCTGCAGCAGTTTTGTCACTTCTGCCGAACTCAACTTCCTCTCTCTCGTTTTGCTTTGATCCGTGCAACAGGAGAGAGAGAGAGATCTCTCTCTTTTTTTAAATTTGTTTGTTGGATACGATTGATTTCAGCCGTCACCTCCTAACCTTCTTCTCTCTCCTTTGCTTTGTATTTATAGAGAACGGGAAGGAGTTAGGGTTTGTACTTTTTGCAGAAAACCCCACTCTTTTCCTTTATTTCCTTCCTTATTTTCTCTGAATTTTATTTCTTTCTCTTTTCTCCTTCTATTTCCTTTTCTGTCAAACACGTGCTTCTGCATACACAAAATAATACCTGAAATTAGGATTTTTAGATAAAATAAATTTAATTAGTTTAAAATTAATTAAACTAACTATAAATCATATTCGCGTATAAAAATCATTTTAAAATTTATTTGTCGCACTTTTAACTCAACAAAACAATAAAAATTGATAAATTCATTATTCTACTTTGTTTGTTGATTTTTTCCACAAATCTTTACTTTTTGCATCAAAAATACTATTTCTTCAAAAATAATTAATAAATGAAATATTATAGAAATATGATGAATTATAGACAATATCAACGAAGACAAGCGATTTTAATGGTAAATGAGTACAAATATTTGTATATAAATTCGACACATCAAATACCCCCAAACTTAAGATTTTGCTTGTCCTCGAGCAAAAAGTAGAATGATGAATAAGGGAATAATAATAGTAGACTCAACCCATCACACCAAGAGATCTTATCATGCAGGCATCAAAATTGCACTTAAAAATATAAACAATTGCAAATAAAGTAAAACTAAGCATGCCCACTTTCTCTAGTGCAATTATTTATTCATAATTCCCAACCCAGTCGCATTTTTCATGCAATTAATGTAATTGTTGTATGTAACAACTTAATCTATGATTATCCCTTCTCTCAACTACAAACCGAGTAGCAAACTAGAGGTTTTTTTTTTTTTTAATTTTTTTTTAAACATAGGTATTTCAACTCAAAATATTACAAATTCAACTTCGGCTTCCATCCACAATCTCGAGGTACAAATTAGTCAAATTTCTAATATTCTTAATGAAAGAGCTGTAGGAACTTTACCAAGCAACACAGTTGTAAACCCAAAGGAGCATGTGAAGGCAATAACACTTAGAAGTGGGGCAACAATTGGGCAGCCACAAATCAAAAATGTAGAACAAGATGTGGATGAAAAACAATGTGAGAATGAACAAACAATGGAAGAACAAACGCAGCAAAAAGGAGAGTCAAGCCAAACCATTTCAGGGAAGTTAAATTCTAACACTTGTACAAATTCTCCTTATGATCAACATATTCCTTTTCCACAAAGACTTAAAAAGAATAAGCTTGATAATCAATTTGCAAATTTTTTAAATATTTTCAAGCAATTGCATATTAATATTCCTCTAATTGAAGTTTTAGAACAAATGCCTAAATATGCTAAATTTTTGAAGGACATTCTATCAAACAAGAGGAAGCTAGAAGAGCATGAAATGGTGATGTTAACTGAAGAAAGTAGTGCAATTTTGCAAAAGAAGCTTCCACCTAAACTTAAAGATCCAGGGAGTTTTACAATTCCTTGCACTATTGGAAATTTTTCTTTTCATAAAGCACTATGTGATTTAGGAGCGAGTATTAATCTCATGCCATATTCTGTTTTCATGAAACTAGGTATTGGAGAAGCAAAGCCTACAACAATTTCCTTATAATTGGCGGACAGGACAATCAAATATCCACGAGGGATTGTTGAAGATGTTTTGGTGAAAGTTGACAAATTCATATTTCCAGCTGATTTTATTGTACTTGACATGGAGGAAGATGAACAAATCCCTTTGATTCTGGGGAGACCTTTTCTTGCAGCAGGGAGAACATTGATTGATGTGCAATAAGGTAAACTTATTCTAAGGGTTGACAACGAACAGGTAATATTTGATGTATTTAAATCCATGGAGCTTCCCTCAGAAGTTCATGCATGTTTTCAAGTAAGCGAAGTCATGGAAGAAACACATTTGGATGAAATTGCTAAATTACATTTAGAAGAATGCTTCACAGATTCAGAAACACGTGAATTAGAAAATGAAGAGATTTTTGATTATGATAAAAATTTGGAAAATACACCACTCATTTTTTCATCACCACAACAACTTGAGCTTAAACAACTCCCATCGAGTTTGAGGTACGCATTTTTAGGCCAAAACTCCACTTTTCCTGTTATTATCAATGATTCTTTGAATATTTTTGAAGAAGAAAAATTGTTGAGAGTTTTGAGAAAACATAAAACTGCCTTGGGATGGAACATTTCTGATATAAAAGGGATTAGTCCTTCAATTTGCATGCATAAAATTCTAATGGAGGATGATTTTAAACCTATTGTGCAGCCACATCGAAGATTAAATCCATCAATGCAAGAAGTGGTGCATAAGGAGGTAGTGAAGCTTTTAGATGCAGGTATCATTTATCCAATTTCAGATAGTGCATGGGTAAGTCCTATACATGTTGTGCCAAAGAAAGGAGGAATAATTGTGGTAAAAAATGATAATAATGAGCTAATACCAACAAGAACAGTCACGGGATGGCGAGTATGCATAGATTATCGAAGACTAAACGATGCAACTAGAAAAGATCATTTTCCATTACCTTTCATTGACCAAATGCTTGAAAGACTTGCAGGCCATTCTTACTATTGTTTTCTTGATGGGTATTCGGGGTACAATCAAATTGCCATAGCACCAGAAGATCAAGAAAAGACAACCTTTACTTGCCCATATGGAACTTTTGCATATAGAAGGATGCCTTTTGGTCTTTGTAACACCCCAGCCACATTTCAACGCTGCATGATGTCCATTTTTTCGGATATGGTTGAGAAATTTATTGAAATTTTCATGGATGATTTTTCAGTTTTTGGTAATTCATTTGATGATTATTTGTCTAACTTATCTTTGGTTTTGCAGCGTTGCGAGGAAACAAATTTGATTCTAAATTGGGAGAAATGTCATTTTATGGTAAAAGAAGGGATTGTGTTAAGCCACAAAGTTTTCTTTAAGGGAATTGAAGTGGATCGTGCTAAAATTGATGTCATTGAAAAGCTACCACCACCAACTAATGTTAAAGGAGTGAGAAGTTTCTTGGGTCATGCAGGATTTTATCGGCGATTTATAAAAGATTTTTCTTTAATCACTAAATCTCTTTGCAAACTGTTAAATAAAGACACACCTTTTAATTTTTCTCATGATTGCTTGCATACTTTTGAAACATTGAAAAATAAATTGATTTCAGCACCTATTATGATTGCACCAGATTGGAATATGCCTTTTGAATTAATGTGTGATGCTAGTGATGTGGCAATATGTGCTGTTTTAGGGCAAAGAAAAGATAAATTTTTTCACACAATTTATTATGCAAGTAGAACTTTGACAGAAGCACAATTTAATTATGCTACTACTGAAAAAGAATTATTAGCTGTTGTATATGCTTTTGACAAATTTCGATCTTATTTGATAGGTTCAAAGGTGGTTGTGTACACGGATCATTCAGCCTTAAAATACTTGCTTGCAAAGAAGGAAGCCAAACCTCGATTGCTTCGTTGAATTTTACTTTTACAAGAATTTGATGTGGAAATAAAAGACAAAAAGGGTGTGGAAAATGTGGTGGCCGATCATTTATCTCGCATAGAACCAAAAGATGAACAAAATTTGCAGGTTACACCAATCAATGAAGAATTTCAGATGAGTATTTAATGATGATACAAACTCCTCAATAGTATGCCGACATAGTAAATTATTTGGTATCAAAAATTCTACCTCCTGATTTTACTTATCAACAACAGAAGAAATTTTTCTCTGACTTGAAATATTATTTTTGGGAGGAACCTTTCTTATTTTGCCATTGTGCAGATCAAGTAATAAGGAGATGTGTGCCTGAAGAGGAAATGGAAAGCATACTCAAACATTGTTATACATTGGAATGTGGTGGCCATTTTAGTGGAACAAAAACAGCAGCAAAAATCTTACAATCAGGATTCTTTTGGCCCTCAATTTTTAAAGATGCTTTTAATTTTGTTAAATTACTAGATTTGCCCGTAGACACGTGCCTACGGCACGTCTTCGGAACGATACAACACACGAAAAGCCTATAAACAGTAAAACAAAAATTATGTAGTTCAAGTTTGAATAGTATGACAATAATTAGTTGTAAATAAAAGTCCATATTTCTATTAGTATATGTTGAAAAATAATTATAAATGAGGGTGTAAAATTCAACTTCTTAGAATTTTAAGGGTGGAAAATAATGAAATTTAACTGTTGAAGAGATATCTGCTATTTTCAATATAACATGCGGAATAAAAAAAACATAAAAATTCTAAAAATTTTACAAACCTGAAATTTTAAAATCTAAATTTCTAAGTAAGTTAAGAAATAATAGGAGAAAGAGAGGGGGAGAGAGAGAAATAGAGAAATATGAAAAAGTGAAGAGAGAAGAGAGAGATAGTAATAAAGTAATGAGTTTTTTAGTTTTGGAGGGAAAAATTAAATTTTGGGGTTTGAAATTTTGGGCGGAAAAATATGTTTTGTGAGAATCAATCTAGGCCATTGGTTTTAGGGGAGATTGAATGAGAGCCACTTGATAGCTTTCTTTGTAATTTATTATATAGATGTGATAATTGCCAAAGGGTGGTAAATATTTCTAAGAAACATGAGATGCCCCTAAATAATATTTTAGTGATTGAATTATTTGATGTTTGGGGGATAGATTTTATGGGTCCTTTTCCATCCTCATTTTCTAATAAATATATTTTGGTTGTTGTAGATTATGTCTCCAAGTGGGTGGAAGCTGTTACACTACCAACAAATGATGCAAGAGTAGTGGTGAACTTCATTAGAAAAAATATCTTCTCACGATTTGGAGCTCCAAGGGCAATTATTAGTGATGGAGGAACACATTTTTGCAACTGTCAATTTAATGCTTTACTTGCTAAGTATGGAGTTACTCATCATGTGGCCACACCATATCATCCTCAAACAAGTGGCCAAGTGGAGGTTTCAAATAGAGAGTTGAAGCGAATACTTGAGAAAACAGTGAATATGGCACGAACGGATTGGGCAAGAAAATTGGATGATGCATTATGGGCCTATAGGACGGCATTTAAAACACCAATTGGAATGTCCCCATATAGATTGGTGTATGGTAAAGCATGTCACTTACCAGTTGAACTTGAGCATCGTGCTTATTGGGCAATAAAGACACTAAATTTTGACATGAAAGATGCTGGCGGAAAAAGAATGTTGCAAATAAATGAGATGGATGAGTTTCGCAATGATGCTTATGAAAATGCCAAGATCTATAAAGAAAAGACTAAACGATGGCACGATAAGCATATTTTGAGAAGGGAATTCAAGGAAGGGGAGAAAGTATTGTTATTTAATTCAAGACTTAAAACTTTTTCCAGGAAAATTGTGATCTAGGTGGACGGGTCCATTTGTTGTCACACGAGTGTTTCCGTATGGAACAATAGAAATTTATGATGAGCAAAAAGGAACATTCAAGGTGAATGGACAGTGGTTGAAGCCATACATGGGTAATGAAGTTGGCAAGGAAATCATGCACATCGAGAAGGCCAAACAATAATGAAAAATTGAAGAAAGTCTGGCCGAAGACTTAAAACTTAGCGCTTCTTGGGAGGCAACCCATGTTTTATTTTATTGCATTTAGGTTTGATTTATATTTTAGTTTATTTTATTTTAATTTTTGATTTTATCTTGTAATTTTGCATAAATTTTGGAAGTCGCCGGGCGGAGCTGTTTTGAACACATGCATTGATAGCTGTTTTTAAGCAGTATGGAGTCAGAACCTAGAAAAGTGATTCACAGAGAAGTTGTAGACAATTGTCTTAGCTTTTCAGAAGAAAAAAAACAGCCCATTTTGACATCTACAGCTCCAGATATCGCCAAAATACTGAACGCTGCGCGTGCAGAAATTTAAAGACGAATCAGGGGAGATATTCTAAACTTTTTGCATTCTTTTTGATTTTCTTTTTCTTTCCCATTGAGGACAATGTGATATTCAAGTTTGGGGGGAAGGTTTACAAAATTCATTTTTATTTTTATTATTTTTGAAAAGAAAAACAAAACAAAAGGATTATAATTAGGCTTACCTTTACACTTTTGAGTTCTTTATTGTGATAAGCATTGAAACAATTTTTTTGGGATAAACAATTTTTTTTATAAAGCAATATTGAGCATACTTATTTACTTTAGGATTATTGAGTTTCAAAATTTCTTACAAGATTGTGTGAGTCATGCTATTATACATAAAAGACAAATGTGATGCTTTTTCTTGTGATTATCCCCTTTAATCTAGTCCTAAACAGAGTTTAAGTAAATAGAGTAATAATGAAAAAAAAAATGTTTATGAATAAAGTCAATCTACTCCAATGTTTTGAGTTGCTTAGTAACTAGGGGTATTCATCACAAATGTCTACACTTACGTAGAACGGCAACTTGAAATATGAGTATGCAAAGCACTTTAAGATTGTGACTTGTTGAGTAACCGGGTGAATTCATCACAAATGTTTTGCATTCGCGTCAAAAGGAAAGTGACAACTTAAAGAAGAGACTAAAATAAAAAAAAATAAAAATAAAAAAATAGAAAAAATAGAAAAAATAGAAAAAAAACTCTAGTTTGCTACTCGGTTTGTAGTAGAGAGAAGGGATAATCACAGATTAAGTTGTTGCATACTACAATTACATTAATTGCATGACAAATGCGATTGGGTTGGGAATTATGAATAAATAATTGCACTGGAGAAAGTGGGTATGCTTAGTTTTACTTTATTTGCAATTGTTTATATTTTTAATTCCAATTTTGATGCTTGCATGATTAGATCTCTTGGTGTGATGGGTTGAGTCTATTATTATTATTCCCTTGTTCATGATTCTACTTTTTGCTCGAGGACAAGCAAAATCTTAAGTTTGGGGGTATTTGATGTGTCTAATTTATATACAAATATTTGTACTCATTTACCTATTAAAATGGCTTGTTTTCGCTGATATTGTCTATAATTCATCTTATTTCTATAGGATTTCATTTAATTAATTATTTTTGAAGAAATAATATTTTTGATGCAAAAAGTAAAGATTTGTGGAAAAAAATCAACAAACAGAGTGAAATAATAGATTTATCAATTTTTTTTGTTTTGTTGAGTTAAAAGTGCGACAAATAATTTTAAAAGGATTTTTATACGCTAATATGATTTATAGTTAGTTAATTCATTTTAAACTAATTAATTTTATTTTATTTAAATATCCTAATTTTTGGTATTATTTTGTGTACGCAGAAGCACGTGATTGGCAGAAAAGAAAGAAAGAGAAAGAAATAAATTTTAGATCAAATAAGGAGGAAAATAAACAAAAGAAGAAGGACTATTCTGCAAAAAGTGCAAATCCTAACTCTCTTCCCGTCTCTATAAATACAAACCAAAGGGAGAGGGTACAATTCAAGAGGTGACGGCTATCAAATACAAAGGAAAAAAAAGGAGAAGAAAGTAAGAGAGAGAGAACTCATCAACTTTCTCTCTCTGTTTCTTGCTCAGATCAAAACAATAAAAGTTTGTGCGAGTTCCAAGAAGACCAAGCACGTGTGGGCAGTAGGGCTGTTTTCTTCATCGGCACAGTATTCGAAGTGCACCCAACGAAGCAGTTGACTTGGCGACTCAAACATCTGACGGCGTGGGCCCTTCTCCCTTTTCAATAAAGCAGCAAGTGACAGGCTGTTTTTCTTCTTCTTCGTCTGACGTGCACGCACCAGGACGAAGCACAAGGGGCACCTGCTGTTTCCTTCAGCACGGGACTCCAAGACGACAGCAGAGCATGACTTCGACAGCGACGGGCTGACGCGACGCACGCTGACGTGGCGACGCGCTGACGCGCTGAAGTGACAGAAGGCAACGCAGTTTTCAAGGCTTTCTGGGTTCGGTTTTTTTGAGACAGGGGTTTGGATTATTTGCTTTTATTTATTATTATTATTATTTTGTATCTCATCTTCTTCTCTATATTTTTAGATGCAATCCAAACAATTCTATTAATTGCAAAATGAACATGAATTGAATTTATTGTTCTAGAGGCTAAGGTATAGCTGAGTTTTGAGAACACAAATTTAATCTCCTTATTATTACTCTATTTTTCCTGATTGTGTTTTAATTTTTATTATTTATGCGTACAACATGGTGGATAGACATTTGTATGACTTTTCAAATCATAAAGAGACCGAACAGGTTATTTGTGATTAATAAAAATTAATACCGTATACTGGAGTACGTGACCGTTAAGAAATCCAATTTCTCAATTAATAATTTGATGGATAGGCGAAGAATTAGTTGAGAATAATTTTTAGACTACGTCGATAGAGTGGTTAATATCTTTAGGATTTTGGTCTACAACTTGGAAAGATAATTTCTTTAATCCATAAGGAGCTATAATTTGTGTGTGTGATAAACGAGGTGAACCAAGAGCCCTAGAACTAATTTTACCTTTAGCAAATTACAAGAGCTTTATAGTTTCACAGCCCTCTCTCTCTTCACCAATTTAGTTAGATTTAATTAGATTATTTAATTTAGTTGTTTTATTATTTATAAAATTCTATCATCCAAATAGTGATTAATCTAGTGATATCGGTACTCAGTAAAATATCTAGTCCCTGTGGGTTCGACACTCTACTCACCTATCTATATTACTTGTGCGATTTGTACACTTGCAAATCTTCTTGGAACTCGCACAAACTTCTATTGTTTTGATCTGAGCAAGAAACAGATAGAGAAAGTTGATGAGTTCTCTCTTTGTATTTGATAGCCGTCACCTCTTAATTGATTCTCTCTCCTTTGCTTTGTATTTATAGAGAACGGAGAGAACCATTAGGGTTTGCACTTTTGCAGAAAACCCCACTCTTTTCCTTTATTTCCTTCCTTAATAGATCCAGAATTTTATTTCTTTCTTTTTCTTTCTTTTCTGCCCACCACGTGCTTCTGCGTACACAAAATAATACTAGAAATTAGGATTTTTAAATAAAATAAAATTAGTTAGTTTAAAATTATTTAAACTAACTACAAATCATAATAGCTCATTAAAAATCCTTTTAAAATTATTTGTCGTACTTTTAACTCAACAAAACAATAAAAATTGACAAATCTATTATTCTACTTTGTTTGTTGATTTTTTTTCACAAATCTTTATTTTTTGCATCAAAAATATTATTTCTTCAAAAATAATTAATTAAATGAAATCCTATAGAAATAAGATGAATGATAGACAATATCAACGAAAATAAGCCATTTTAATAGGTAAATGAGTACAAATATTTGTATATAAATTAGACACATCAAATACCCCCAAACTTAAGATTTTGCTTGTCCTCGAGCAAAAAGTAGAATCATGAACAAGGGAATAATAATAGTAGACTCAACCCATCACACCAAGAGATCTTATCATGCAAGCATCAAATTTTCAATTAAAAATATAAACAATTGCAAATAAAGTAAAACTAAGCGTATCCACTTTCTCCAGTGTAATTATTTATTCATAATTCCCAACCCAATCACATTTGTCATGCAATTAATGTAATTGTTGTATATAACAACTTAATCTGTGATTATCTCTTCTCTCTACTACAAACCGAGTAGCAAACTAGAGTTTTTTTTTTTTTTTTTTAGTCTCTTTTTTAAGTTGTCACTTGCCTTTTGACGCGAATGTAAAACATTTGTAATGAATTCACCCGGTTACTCAACAAGTCACAAACTTAAAGTGCTTTGCATACTCATATTTCAAGTTGCTGTTCTACGTAAGTGTAGACATTTGTGATGAATACCCCTAGTTACTAAGCAACTCAAAACATTGGAGTAGATTGACTTTATTCATAAACAATTTTGTTCTTTCATTATTACTCTATTTACTTGAACTCTGTTTAGGACTAGATCAAAGGGGATAATCACAAGAAAAGCGTCACATTTGTCTTTTATGTATAATAGCATGACTCACACAATTTTGTAAGAAATTTTGAAACTCAACAATCTTAAAGTAAATAAGTATGCTTAATATTGCTTTATAAAAAAAATTGTTTACACCAAAAAAAATTGTTTCAATGCTTATCACAATAAAGAACTCAAAAGTGTAAAGGTAAGCCTAATTATAATCCTTTTGTTTTGTTTTTATTTTCAAAAATAATAAAAATAAAAAAAATGAATTTGTAAACCTTCCCCCCAAACTTAAATATCACATTGTCCTCAATGGGAAAGGAAAAAAGAAAATAAAAAAGAATGCAAAAAGTTTAGAATTTCTCCCCTGATTCATCTTTAGTCTGCATACGCAGTGTTCAGTGTTTTGGCGATATCTGGAGCTGTAGATGTCCAAATGGGCTGAATTTTTTTTGCTGGAAAGCTGAGAAGATAGGATACAACTTCTCTTTGAATCACTTTTCCAGATTTTGACTCCAAACTGCTCAAAAACAGCCATCAATGAAGGTGTTCAAAACAGCTCCGCCCGGCGACTTTCAAAATTTATGCAATCCTACAAAATAAAATCAAAAATTAAAATAGAATAAACTAAAAGATAAATAAAAACTAAATGCAATAAAAGAAAACATGGGTTGCCTCCCAAGAAGCGCTAAGTTTTAAGTCTTCAGCCAGACATGGGGGTGAGATGGTTATGTAACGCCAAAATCCAACAACATTAACACATCTTTTCTAATTTTTCTCTTCAGATGTGGATCTGGTTCAAGCTCCAATTTGAGGCGTTTTTTTCGTGATGATGATGTCATTGATTCCCCCACCTCTTTGAATTTATGCTGCAAAAATGAATAAATAGAAGGTTCAGCATCCAAATACATAACACATTCTGAAAATTTTTCTTTTTGAGTTTCAAAGTTTCTGAACTTATTAGACATACTTCGATTGGTGATGGTTCAAATTTAGCCTTATGTTTCTCGCCCACAATTAAATCAGTTTCACTTACTTGAATAGATGACAGTTCTTCAGGAGGAAAATTTATGGAATTAAAAACATCATACATTACTTGCTCATGCTGAATTTGTTCCTCCACAATTTGTTCAATCTCACTTTGCCTTTCAACCACATTCGGTTCACCATTTTCTTTTTGTGGTTGCTCAATTGTCCTCCCGCTTCCTAGTGTTATAGCCTCGACATGCTCCTTGGGATTGACAACTGTATTGTGTGGTAATGTTCCTGCAGTTTTTTCGTTAAGAATATTTGAAATTTGACTAATTTGTACCTCAAGATTGTGAATGGAAGCCGAAGTTGAATTTGCAACATTTTGGATCGCCAAATCTGTCTTTTGTATGTATTGTTCTGCCCTTTGCATGTAGTGCTCAAACATATCTTCAAGCGTCGGCTTCTTTTCTTGCTGTGAAAATTTTGAGGTGGTATAACTGCTTCTTGATTATTGTTCTATGGACAGTTGGGGGTGTTTCTCCATCCTTGATTGTATGTGTTTGCATAATGATTGTTTTGTATTTGAAAGTTTGACACAAAATTTTCATGTTCGGCATTTGATGGAGCAAAAGGGTTCCCCACTTGACAATATGAACTTGAATGATTTCCTGCACAAAGATCACAAAACATATTAGATTGAAAAACATTAAAATTCATATTTTCTACTTGTTTAGATAAAATATCATTTTTTGTATTTAAAGTAGAAAAAGGATCAAGTTCAAAAACTCCAGCCACTTTTCTTGGCATCGTTCTCTCTGAAGACCACTGGTAATGATTTGATGCCATCTCCTCTAAAAGATCATAGGCTGCTTGGTAAGTTTTGCTCATGAGTGCACCACCAGCTGCTGCGTCAACCATAGATCTATGTGTAACTCCCAAACCATTATAGAATGTTTGCATTTGCAGCCATTTCGGTAGTTCATAATTAGGACACTTTCTTAATAACTCTTTGTACCTTTCTCATGCATCATACAAAGACACAGTCTCAAATTGCATAAATGTCACAATATCAATCCTTAGTTTTGTTGACTTTGCTGGAGGAAAATACTTGGCTAGAAATTTTTGTGCAAGTCCCTCCCAAGTAGTTATACTACCTGGTGGTAGATAATGTAGCCAAACCTTCGTCTTATCTCGTAGTGAAAAAGGAAAGAGTCTCAATCTAATTGCATCATCTGATACTCCATTGTGTTTGAAAGTGTCACAAATTTTTAGAAAATTTGAAATGTGAGCATAAGGGTCTTCGTGTGGTAGTCCCCAAAATTGAACAGTCTGTTGAATCAATAGAATCATCTTCGGTTCAATCTCAAAATCGTCAGCTTCAATAACCGGCTTCTTTATGCTTGACTCATAAATTGAAGGCATAGCATAGTCTCTCAAAGGCCTATTTTCATCGTTCGCCATGATAATGCACTGTATGTCCTGAAATATCAGTATCAAAAAAAGAAAGAAAGAAAAAAAAATAGAAAAACTAAAAAAAATAAAATAAGAAAAATAAATAAATAAAAAAGTTAGTCAAAAGAAAATAAAGATGTAAAATGATAATAAAATAAAAATAATTACAAAAAAAATCCAAACTAGCAATAATCAAGCAATTTTCAATATCAATAAAAGAATAACTAGTCCCCGGCAATGGCGCCAAAAACTTGATGTTGATATTTGCAAGTGTACAAAATCGCACAAGTAATATAGATAGGTGAATAGAGTGTCGAACCCACAGGGACCAGATATTTTACTGAGTACCGATATCACTAGATTAATCACTATTTGGAAGATCGAATTTAATTAAGGTTAAAACAACTAAATTAAATTAATCTAATTAAATCTAACTAAATTGATGAAGAGGGAGAGGGCTGTGAAACTATTAAGTTCTTGTATTTTGTTTAATGGTAAAATTAGTTCTAGGGCTCTTAGGTTCACCTCGTTTATCACACACACAAATTATAATTCCTTATAAATAAAAATATTATCTTTCCAAATTGTCGACCAAAATCCTAAAGATATTAACCACTCTATCAACGTAGTCTAAAAATTATTCTCAACTAATTCTTCACCTATCCATCAAATTATTAATTGAGAAATTGGATTTCTTAACGGCCACGTCCTCCAATATACGGTGTTAATTTTTATTAATCACAAATAACCTGTTCGGTCTCTTTATGATTTAAAAAATCATACAAATGTCTATCCACCATGTTGTACGCATAAATAATAAAAATTAAAACACAACCAGGAAAAATAGAATAAAAATAACGAATTAAAATTTGTGTTCTACAAAACTTGGCTACACCTTTGTCCTGTAGAACAATAAATTCAGTTCATATTTGTTTGGGATTGCATCATAAAAATTAGAGAAGAAGAGATACAAAAAAATATAGAAATAATGCAAATCAAAATCTTTATCTTCCTTCTGTCTCTATGTCAGTCAGAGTCGCCACATCAGCGTTCAGGCCTGTCACACCCATGCCTCATCTCATGGCTTCTCTGGTGTCATATAGTCCACGCCAGATCAAATCGTCAAAAGTCTCGTCGCCACGTCAAAAGCACGCCACGTCGTCTTCTGTAGAAGACGCGTCGCTGTCACGTCGAAGTTGTCTCGTCGCCATGTCAAAGACTCGGAGCTCGAGCCGCTGCTTCACTTGTGTCGTTTTGTACACGCCAGCACCGAGAAGAGAAGAAGCAGCCTGTCGAGTTGTCCAGCGCAGCAAATTCAAAGAGGAAAGAAGAAGTAGCCTGTCACGTCTCACTTGCCTTCTTCTCTCTCCCATTTCCCTTTGTTTCTTGAACCCAGCATCAAAACAGAGAAGAGAAGTTTTTTCTCTCTCTGTTTTTCTTTCTTTATTTATTTTTTTTATATATTTTTTTAATGATTGTTCAGCCGTCACCTCTTGATCTTCTCTCTCCCTTTTGGTTTGTATTTATAGAGAACGGGGAGAACACTTAGGATAAAAACTTGATGTGAATTTGCAAGTACAGTAATGCTCTGGGGGTGCATTGGCTAACCAGTAAGTCCAAGTGTGATTACTAATGTGAAATTATATTAATAGGCTTTTGTTCAACCGTACTGTTATTCAATTATTTTCACAAACTCGATTGTTCATTTGATCTAATCTTTCTAATTGATTACAATTCTCTCCTTCGTACCGAGTCTTCTAAAAACAGTAAGTTACAAATTTTTAATTGATATCTTAGACCTTGTATCAATTTCAAAATATTTTGTTTCATTAATGATCATGAATTGTATTATTCCAATTTTATCAAAAGTAGCAATATGTTTCTTTTTAATCACTTTATCAGATTTTATTTGTACTCAAATAAACTTCACTACAATTTGTTTCAACTATAAGATAAGTCTCAACATATAAGTTAAATATTTTGACATGTACAATTCAACAAGCATGCTAGTATGATTCATGGCATTAATTCTTTTGTTAAATATTTTTCTTTCTAATTATCATGATGGCAATTAGTTACTTAATTTTAACCAAATTTCTTTCATTCAAGGCATACTTCATTAGCATGGATTATGTCTACATATTTCACATCAAATTCAATCAATACCACTCATTTATAAATTTTAACAGGCATTCTCTACATTAGAAAGAAAGAGATCACCCACCTCTGTGACGAATAAACAACCAAGAAAGATGGGACTCCTAGCTCCTACCTCCAACAAGCACTCCTAGTCCTTCTCCTCCTAGCAAGAGATCTCCAACAAGCTTCCAATTGCACAAGAATACCCTCTTTCTCTCTTTCTTCTCCTCTCTTTATTTTTGTTTAGTTTAGGTGTGAAATGGGAAGGAAACTAAGGTGTATTTATAGGACAATGTGAGGGTTTATAGTGCAAATTTCTTCACCTAATAATTTCTCACTTAATTCTCCAACTCTTCACTATCCTAACTCCCATAACTCCCAACTCTTCACTACTCCACCACTTCAAAAACGCTAACCCCCAACCTCTCTTCTCCAAAACCGGCCACCCCTTAGTCCCTTCACATTCAGACGTGCACGTGTTGTGCACTAGTGCACACATACACAATATTTAATACAATTCCTATAGTTCTAAAATATATATTAAAAGTTGTTACATGTCATGTGTGAGTCCATGCACAACTTAAAATAGGATTTAATTAATGGACTTATCTCATGAGCTTTCTTTTTAATCAATTTAATTAGTTAGTCTAGTGGGCTTGCCTTTTAATTAATTAATTAATCTAGTGAGCTAGAATCTATTCTAGGTCCATGGGTTTAATAAAAAGGTAAATAAAAGACATTGCATGCTAAAATATAAATGAGAGTAAGAAAAATAAAGATGGACAAATTAGCACGTGCTTGCACGAGCACACACTTCACTAATTAATTAAAATATAAAACATAAATTATATACATAATATGTACGTAAAAATTAGTTTAATTAAAAAAATTTATAATGCTTCATGCACAAATAAAAATAAATGCCCACAGATTTTATGAAACTCATTTCGAGAAAGAATACGCCCAAATACGCGCATCGAAATAAACACGTGCGTCGCACGTAAAATATTAAAAATACGAAATTCGATGTTATCAACGAAAAAATGTTAAGGATAATAAAAATACAATATAAGAAAATATATTTATTAATTTTACATATTCCACGACATAATTGCTACGTACGTAGAAAGCACGTATAATAATATTTTAAATCAAAATAAGGGAAAATGAATTTCCGTTTATAAAAATAGATTTGAATATTTAAAATAAATAATTTAAATACCTAGAAAATATTACACGTAGTGGTGGAAACACATAACCGATACGTGCATCAGAAATACGTAAAAAGCACGTAAAAATACAGGGATTAAAATTTAATATTTTAGTTGATTTAAATAGGATAAAATAAACGAAAAATGCATAAATAGTCAGAAATCACAATACGTAATGAACATACGTTACAAATATTACCAGTAACAGTACAAAATACACGTGCGTAACACACGAGGGCGAAATTGTCATTTTTAATTTTGCGGGGTGTTACAATATTAACCAATCTTGCACGTGTAATATTAATAAATCCAATCAATATTACCAAACCCTAACAATATGATAAACAAGATTGATAATATTTACCCAAATTTGTCGATTAGGGAAAGAAGCGCCGCTGAGGGAGAGAGCACCAGTGGCAGATCGACGGCAAAGGGAACAAGACCACTGGCCAGGCGGCGACGGTGAGATACGGGTTTCGAGTGAGGGGTGGTGACGATGGATAAGAGGAGGCGAAGTAGGTGGGGCGAGGGGTATTAAAAGGTGAGGAGGAGAGACTGCGAGTGAGGGGCGGCGGCAATAGATAAGAGGAGGCAAAGGAGATGCGGCGAGGGGTATTCAAAGGTGAGGAGGAGAGGCGGCAAGGGTGAGAGAGTCACCGGCAAGGAAAGATAGCATCGAGCAGAGAGAGGAGAAGCCATAGGTTAAGTAATTTTGGGGAAAATGAAAATGAGGCGGGGGTTTTAGAATAATTTACCCTATCCTCATCCCGACGTTTCAACTAGAAAAAGCCGGGATATGTTGCATATACACCGGCGTTTGTATTAAAAATGCAGGGATATGTGTATTGTTATTTTAAAATTCAAACTATCTTCTATCTATTGTGCTAATTAATAGGTCAAAATTTACAATAAAAAAAACTAGAATATTTTCAAAAAAAAAACTATAGAATTCTATAATCTTTAATTATTCTACTAAAAACCACAAATTCTCAAATTCGAAAATTAACTAATTTTCAAATCCATTTTTACATAGAGTTTGACAGAGAGAATAAGATTATCACCATCGCGGCAACATGGGAACGGTGATAGCAACGGGAACGACAATGTAGGAGCACGATGGTCGGTCTTCGGGCCTGGATTTGTGAGAAAGAGAGAGAGGTGAGACTAAGATGGTCGTTTGTGCGCTATTCACTCGTTTCGCTCTCTTTTAGTTATAAAATACAAAATTAGACCGGTTGCAAGTGATACATGGATGAAACTCGCTTCTACAAGTTGAATTAGGTTGTATGTGGTAAATCCTAGCATAGCGCAAAGTTTCGTAATTTTTGGATTTCGATTGTGCTCTTTTCAATCGTGTCGCTCTCTTTTAGTTATAATATTTAAAATATCTAGTTGTAAGTGATACATAACTGTATCTTGCAAACGGTGAGTCGAAACTCACTTATACAAGTTGTCTTAGCTTATGTATGGATAATCCTAGCCTATCGCAATATATGTCAATCTTATTCCCTACTTTGTGGGTAATACTAATATAAAGACTACTAGATACTGCAACTGATTGTAAAAAAAAAAATACAATTACATAATGAGATATGATAAATGTATGTATGACATTTTTATTAGTAATGAGATACGATATAAAATATTTAATCAAAAAGGAAGAATACATCTTACATAAATTATGTCTTATAGAGTAATATTGCACGGTACTGATAATCCTATATATATTCTTTAATGTTAATTAATTCATATATAGAATCAAAATTATTTTCATTCTTCATAATAATATTCGATAATCAAATTTTGTTCTATTTGCGTATAAAATATTATTAAAAAAATACATACTAAAATATTTTAAAAAATTATAAGAAAATATATATATATATATATATATATATATATATATATATATATAAACCATATCCCGGCGTTTATCAAGTCAACTGCCAGGATAAAATAATTAAAATAGCTATCCCGCGATATAAGAAGGCTATCTCGACTTCAATAAACTGAACACCGTTATAGTATAAACCTATCCCGACGTTTATTGCATAAAACACCAGGATAGATATTTAATTTATTTAAAAAAAATTTAAATAGCGACCCGTGTGAAAGAGGGGGTGTTGTCCCGGCGTTTACATGAAAAACGCCGTTATAGGTTGACCCTATTGTGGCGGTTTGTGCAAACGCCGATATAAAAAGTGTGTTTTAAAAAAAAATATAAAACCACTCACCTATCACGGTGTTTCCTCGAAATGCCGGGATAGGAACGCGGCTAAAGGCCTAGCAGTTTGTAGTGATTCTCATCTATTGGCCAACAGGGAAGATGTGATTCCACTAGTTGTGAATTCCTTGAATCAAAAAGTGATGTTTGTAAAACTCCAATTATGATATCTGCTGCCATCTTCGGATATACGGTGATTCAGCATATGATTCACTTGATCTGCTGGTATGTTATCTAATTTTATTCCCTTAATTTTGCAAATTGCTTTTCCTTATTTGCAGCTTACCAATAACATTATGAATTATATATTACGGTTTCATCTTTTTGGGGGATTCTTTTTTTGGGGGTGTTGGTTGGTGCACTTTGGCAGCCAATGGTTTGTATATATATAGTTTTTTGAGGGAGCTATTTTTGGGGATTGGCGGGTGCACTTTGGTTGCCGTTGGTTTATATATATATATATATATATATATATATATATATAGTAAGTCTATTAAGAGCTGGGAAGCTGGAATCCTTATCGGGAGCTGGAGATCTCAGCCATCCGATCGATCTTGATCGCGATCGGACGGCTGAGATCGACAGCCGCTTATCTTCAAATAGAATCAGGGGTAAAAGGGGTATAATCGAATTCCTCTCTATCTCTTATCTTCTCACGCTCTCTTCTCTCCCGCTCTCTATCTATCGAAACCCTAATCCCAGCTCTTATCTTCTCGCGCTCTCTCTCCCGCTCTCGAAGATTGTCTCGCTTTCTTCGAAACCCTAATCCCTATCTCTTCTCTTCTCACGCTCTCTCCCCCGATCTCTATCTTTGAAACCCTAATCCACCTCTCTTCGAAACTCTAATCGAAGAGAGCGAAGTGGAGCTCTCTCTCCCGCTCTCTTTCTTCGTCACCTGTGTAAACCCAACTCCACGATCAACGAAATCTCCAACCGCTTATCTTCAGATTTATTGAGTGCTAAAAGGCATATAACCGATCAACCCCTATCTCCCTGTCATCTCACGACCAAAGAAGAGCTCTCACAAGTTCATTCTCTCTTCGACGGAAAACCCAAACCGCGATAAGGGTTTCGATTTCTCGGCTCATTTTCAAAATTTATTTCCTTTACAAATGCTTCTATTTTGTTGTTATATTTTTAGCCCTTAAATTATGCTTTGATAATATTCGTACTAGTATTCGTACTAGTACATTTAGAATAACAAATAATATTCGTACTAGTATATGGAATTTTGAGATGTGGACATGACACATGCATATAAGCACACATAATGCATGTAATATGCAGCCTAGTTTTTGTTTCTTTTGAGATTTGCTTCAATCACTGCTAATAGTTTTGTTAATGGGGGGGGGGAGGGGTTTATGCCTGTCGATTCCATAAAATCAAAATTGGGAAGTCAAATCCTTTGCGTGTTGTGTACGTGTACTAATACTTTAGAGGAAGAAGCTGAGGGTTGTTTGCCATTTAACTATGGATGTTTCTCCCAAAAAAGAAAAATATTTAACTGTCCGAAATCTGTACATACTTAAATTTTTCCAACACTAAGTTTCATATCTCCTCAGTATGAAGACTTTATTACTTGTAGCTTCAGAATGTAGTCTGTTAGACTTTTTTCTTTGTGTTAATTTAAAGTTGTAGCTTTTTTTTAATGGTTGTTGTCTCATTCTCCTATGAAGGATGGAGGTTGAAAATGAAGAATTACTAAGCCAAGATGTTCAGTCCGGTTGGAGGGATGTTGATGATGCTTCTAAACCATTTGTTGGTTTAGTATTTGCAACATTAGACGAAGGATATGAATTTTATAAAAGATATGCAAAATTAGTTGGTTTTTCAGTACGCAAGTTTGCAACAATGGTTGACACTATTACGAAGGAAAGGTATTCACAACAATTTGTATGCTCAAAGCAAGGTAAGCCGGTAGATATAGCTAGTGTGAATGTTGCCAATATTGAAGAATCGTCTTCTTCAAATTTGATCAAGAGAAGGAGAAGGGCGGTGACGAAAGAAGGGTGTATGGCTCAAATACGAATGCAAAAGGACAATGACTGGAGATGGACAATCCGAAGGTTTGTTGAAGAGCACACCCATCTTTGTGTTACACCTAGAAAGAAACAATTTTAAAGATGTAATAGAACTGTTTCCGAAGCGCAAAAAAGTTTACTTAGTTCTTTCAAAGAGGCTAACATAAGAACTTCAGAGTTTATGTCCTTCATGGAAATAGAAAATGAAGGTTTCAGTAATATTAATTTTACGGAAAAAGACATTAGGAATTCGTTGCAAAGAGAGAAGGATGGGATGAGAGCTTATGATGTTGATATATTGCTGGAGCACTTGCAAGAGGAAAAAGAGATGAATCCTTCTTTCTGTTTTCATTACAAGGTTGATGAAGATAACAAATTAACTCACGTGTTTTGGGTTGATTCTATTGCCAGGAAGGCTTACAAGCATTTTGGTGAAGAGCTAATTTTTTATACCACATATGATACCAATGAATATAAGTTGGTTTTTGCTCCATTTACTGGAGTTAATCACCATGGTCAATCTGTCGATTTTGGTGCGGCTTTCATAAATAAAGAGACCACCGACTCTTTTGTTTGGTTGTTTGAAAAATGGGGTGAAACAATGGGTGGATCTCCACCAAAAGTTATTATTACAGATCAAGATCCTGTAATGGAGAATGCAATCCGCATGTATTTTTCTTGTTCGAGCCACAGGCTTTGCATGTGGCACATTCTTAAAAAGCTTCCCGATAAGCTTGGTGGTCCGGGCCTGAAGAGTGATTTTAGCATTCCATTCCATACTTGCATTTGGGAATCAGAGACCTCGGAAGAGTTTGAGATGAGATGGAATAACGTAATGAACGCTAATGTGCAAATTGCAGGTATTACTTGTTTCAATAAATTATAGCTATGTTTGACCATTTTTTAGTAGTATTAGTACTTGATACATATTACAATAACAGGTAATCCTTGGCTTTCTAACAATTATTTGCTTCGTGAGAAGTGGATACCAGCTTATGCTAAGCATATTTTTACTGCTGGAATTCGTACAACTTAGAGATCAGAAAGTATGAATGCTTTTGTGGATAAGTATGTTAATAGCAAAAATTCTTTACATGAATTTATCACGAGGTTTGAAAGGGCAATAAGGAAACAAAGACAAAATCAGTTAGCAGCTGACTACACCACTCTTCATACAAAACCAAAGCTGCAAACAGATTTTGAAATTGAGACACAAATGTCTGAGCTGTACACTAGAGCGAAATTTCATGTATTTCAAGCTGAATTAGTTGAAAGGTTGAATTACGCCTCTTTAATAAAAGTTGACGATGGTAGTGTGCGACACTATATTGTGAGGAGAATGGGAAAGTCAGTAAAATCTGATAAAACAAGAGATGTGTTCTATAAGGGAATGGACATTGCTAGGTCTTACACTTGTAGTAAATTTGAAGTGGAAGGAATTCCTTGTAGACACATCCTTGTGGTATTGAGGAATGAGTTTGTTGATTTCTTGCCTCAATCTTATATTTTAAAAAGGTGGACCGCTTCGGTAACTACCGAGATTGTATATGATGATGCTGGTGAAGAAATCATTGGTAGCTACGGTAGTCCACAAGATTTAGACATGGTGGAGTTGTCAAATGAAAACAACAAAGTGATGAGGATTGCTCGCTCATCAAAGGAGATGCGCCAGAAGGCTAAAACATTACTAGTTGGTGTTGTTGCAGAATTGCAACAAGATATTCCCCAAGAATTACAACAAGCAACAAGTACTTCACTACCTAAAATAGTCCATATTCATGTACCAGATATTGCAAAGACCAAAGGTAGTGGGAAGCGAATTAAAGGGAGTAAGGAGAAAGCATTGGAGAAGGCTGCGAAACCACTAAGAAAGTGTCGTTTGTGCAAGAAGCTTGTTAATCATGACAGTCGCACTTATCCTTTAAAGGAAAGGTTAGTATTTAAATACAAACTTTATAGTTTATTTTTGTTATATATAATATAATCTTATTTTCATTTTGTGAATATTAATCGTGTAGCTCTACTATAAATGAGTCACAAGCTTCTACTACTTTTTCAACAATAGAACCCATAACAGAGGAGGCTCCAAATATTGCATGAACTTTGTTGGTTTATTTCTGTGGATTTTGCAAGGTATGTGTCATACATGATTTAAAATAATTTCTGACCCATATCTGCCATTATTGTTCTTTAATACATTATAGCACATTTATTAAATTAACCTTTATGTCTTCTTTGTGTGCAGGTAAAATAATGATGGAAATAAAATAGATGCTCGATAAGAAATTTATACCCGAAAACTTAGTAAAAATATTTGGTTTATAGTTTATAATTCCAAGTTAGTAGGCAATGATGAAAAGTTTATGCAGCTTGAATTTTTTTTTGGACGCTAGTCGGCGTGGCTTAATAAAGCAGCCCTAGTGACAAATTCAAAATTTCACATTTGACTCACTTATACTTGATTTATTATGCGGCAGTGATGAAGAGTTTATGCATGATTTTGTTTATTCATGATTATTGGATGGTGTTAAACTTCATGTTCAATTTGGGTTTGTTCCGAGCTTACCCATTTTCAACTTCATTTTCAAATTCATTTGTACTGAGTTTACAAATTTTGAGGTTCATGGTGGTGTTATTCTGAGCCGGCATGATTTTTGCATCTGAGTCTACAGTTTTCTGTTTTTTGTTGTACTTGTTCTGAGCCTACAAGTTTTAACCATGTTCAACATACACTCTCCAGGAACATACCACATACGTACTTGCGTTTTTTCTATTTGATGAATCATTTTGTGCAGGAATTCAAGAGGAAGAACAAGAAGGTCGTTAGCGAAGAACCAGAGATACCTTCAGAACAGTCTCCGACAAATGGAATTCTTTATTGTGTAACCAATGTATGGACTGTAATGAAAATAGTTGAAACAAAATTTGATGTGTCATGCTCTGTCTCTGTTTGTATCATGTTTTTTCTGAGCTAACAAAATTGGATACTTCATGATGTGTTTCTGTTTGTTCTGAGAATAGAAAATTTGATACTTCATGCTCTATCTCTGATTGTTCTGAGCTTACAAAATATGATACCTCATGTTGTTTCTTGTTTGTTCTGAGCTAACAAAATTGGATACTTCATGATGTGTTTCTGTTTGTTCTGAGAATACAAAATTTGATACTTCATGCTCTGTTTGTGTTAGTTCTGAGCTTACAAAATTTGTTACTTCATGCTCAATCTCTGATTGTTCTGAGCTTACAAAATTTGATACTTCATGCTGTGTTTCTGTTTTTTCTGAACTAACAAAATTGGATACTTCATGATGTGTTTCTGTTTGTTCTGAGAATACAAAATTTGATACTTCATGCTCTGTCTCTAATTGTTCTGAGATTACAAAATATGATACTTCATGCTGTGTTTCTTGTTTGTTCTGAGCTAACAAAATTTGATACTTCATGATCTGTTTGTGTTAGTTCTGAGCTTACAAAATTTGATACTTCATGATCTGTTTGTGTTAGTTCCGAGCTTACAAATTTTGATACTTCATGATCTGTTTGTGTTAGTTCTGAGCTTACAAAATTTGATACTTCATGCTCTGTTTGTGTTAGTTCTGAGCATACAAAATTTGATACTTCATGATCTGTTTGTGTTAGTTCAGCATACAAAATTTGATACTTCATGCTCTGTTTGTGTTAGTTCTGAGCTTACAAAATTTGATACTTCATGCTCTGTTTGTGTTAGTTCTAAGCTTACAAAATTTGATACTTCATGATCTGTTTGTGTTAATTCTGAGCTTACAAAATTTGATACTTCATGATCTGTTTGTGTTAGTTCCGAGCTTACAAAATTTGATACTTCATGCTCTCACTACAAGGAATTTGCCATATACCAACGGACACCTATAGTGACGGATCACTAAAACCGTGGGTATAGCCATCATATACCTCCAGACGCGTAGTAAATTGTGGGTATAGGGTATAGACAAGATAGAAAACTTTTAATTCCCACCAAAATTTCAATTTCTAATTTCATTCTCCCCCCACCCGTCTCTCTCAAAACACAAATCGGAACCCAATTCCCACTCTCCTTTTCTCTTCACGCGCTTCTCTAAAAACCTATTTCCCTCTTCTCTTTCCTCCTCGCCCTCAACCTCTCCGAAACCCAATTTCCAATTTCCCTCAATCCTCAATCTCCCACAATCCCCAATTTCCTTCTCTCTTTCCCTCTTCGTGCTCAAGCCGGCCATTCGCTCTCCCCTCGCCGTCGTCGTTCGCTCTCCCATCCGCCGTCGCCGTTCCCTACCCTTTCCCGTCGTCGCACAGTTTCCTTTATCTCACCCCAAACCACCCCCGTCGCCCCATCTCTCTCTCCTTCGGCGTCCTCCCCCATCTCGTCGAAACCCTAGGTATTGTCAAAATTCTAATACTGTGATTTCCTATGTTCATAATTTTTTTCGTTTTTCGTCCTCCTCCATCTATCGAAATAAGTTATAATGAAATACCTTGAAGTCTTACTTTGAGCAGTTTGGTGAATTTCTAGAGGCTGTGGTCATCACTGACAAGGCTACTCGAAGATCCAAAGGCTATTGATCTGGGTCCGACTAGCAAAGAACCCTACACCACTGCCGATGTGAAAGGTCGGTTGCCGGTACATGATCAATACAATCTGTTGTGTGTCTTTTTAATGTTGAAATACTGAATTTCGTGTGTTTTCAGCTCCTAGAGTGGCAGGGCTTCTTGTAAAGATTTTTGTGTGGATTTTGGAGTCGAGATTCTTGGGTCCGATTGCTCTGTATATACTGAAGAAGGATAATCGCATTCACAAGGTATTTGGAGTTTCAGTTTGTTTGAATTCTGATTTTGTGATACTGTTTCCTGAATTTTGTGATACTGTTTCCTGAATTTCGAAGTTTAGGATCTAGATATGATCAGAATCTAATACCCAATTAGCCAAAACTATAATGTATGAAAGAACAGGGGAAAAACTTGCAGTGTTGTGGTTGAGAATTTGGATAAATTCTGATAATTTTCTGGTGACTTTGTGTGCAGTTTGTTTCGTTGGCAGAGTTAGAGGAACCACCTGTTTTCACTCCAATCCAAAATCCCACAGGTTCAGTTTCTTAGAAAGTTGGCATACTTCAACTGATCTTGGATTCATGCACTTTAAATGCCTTCATTATTTAGATTACTTATTTTCAAGAACTTCCAGATTACAAAGAGCAAGAAGTTAATCTCATAAAGCCTGACTTAACTCCTATTGAACGAGTTCAAGATGTCATGGATTGCCTTCCTCATGATATGATAGCTACCTTAAGCAATGATCAAACCGGTAAATTTAGACGTTGGAAGATAAGGGACTACTCTAGAGCTTACAAGTCAGGAGAAACAACTCCACTTGCGGTATTCCATCTCATTTCTGCATTCTGAATGCCATTTATCGATATTCACTGTTTTGATTTTTTAAATAGTAACTATAAAATTGAGGTCTAATTATGTCGAAATATAGGTTGCAAAGCGATTATTAGCTGCAGTTGAGGAGTCGACAGATCCTAGGCTCAAGATGGGATTCTTCATCAACTATGATGCAGATGACATCCTAAGGCAAGCTATAGAGTCATCCCTACGACATTTAAATGGTAGGTGTATAATCTAACGCTTTTATATGTTTTTATTCATGATCAATTTCCTCAAGCTTTATGCATGAACAGCAGAGAGTAATAAGATACTGACATACAACTTGTAAAAAGGTTGTCGTTAACCTACTTCTTGGTTGTTTATTTTTCTGATTGAATGACAGATAGCAGCAAAAACCTGTTATAAACCAAACAAAAACTGGTATAGTAAATAAGTAGCAATTAATAGAACAAAAATTATGAGGTACTCATAGGAAACAAGCAAACAACAGAACATGTAGCAGAAAATGTCGAAGAATAAAAGAACCATAATACAACTTTAATGATGTGAAATTATATTAGATATGACCATGAAACTATATATATAATATATAGCAAAACTCAGTGAAAGAAAAGAGAATTTTTGTAACGTAATGCTATAAATTTTTTACCAATCTTCCACCTACTTGCGTTGATTAATCTGACATAATATGAAGTGTTGAAGGCCTTAACCCAATCCATAAGGGAAAATCATAAGAAGAAAAAGACATATTTTCTTGACAAAAATAGCACCATTTATTCAAATCAATAATGGAAATTAGAGGATTAAACTCGATAAAAAAAAATGGAACTGTGTGTCCTTTGATTTTAGGTGTAATGCACAATGCAAATCATGCTTCTTACATGTTTCTTATGAATTGATCCTATCAGGCAACCCGATTTCAGTTCTTGATGGAATACTAATTGCAATTAAAGACGAGATGGATTGCTTGCCATACCCTACTACAGGTACAAACTATAGACCGTACGTATATATTAGTTATTGCTCTCTATTTGCCTTATCATTATTTTTTCATAGCAATCAGTTTTCTTCGACAGGAGGAACTAAATGGTTACACAAAGTGAGACCATGTACCGACGATGCAAGCTGTGTCAAGCAATTGAGGTCATGTGGTGCTATTCTTGTTGGGAAAACTAACATGCATGAGCTTAGTCAAATAATGCCTTTATGTTTCATTTCCTGAATGCAAATTAAGAGATAATCTTATGTAAAATTTTAATTATTTTCTTTGTTCTTATTAGTTCTTTCAAATATCTCATGTCCTTTGTCTAACTGTATCTTATTTCGAAGGGGGATGTATATCCTGTGGAGCCTTATAACAGTTTCTCAATGAATCAAATTCTTGATGCAAATTGGGGTGCACTCTACGATGAAGATGTAAGAATGACTTTCTCTATCTTGAGTTTTAGCTAATACTGAGTTCTTTGACAATAACTGGACCGCTTTTGAGTTTTAGTAATGGTAATTTTTCATGTGAAGGAAATGGTTTTAGTGTTGAGTCGGCTAAGATTGGAAGGAATGTAGTGGAATATCCCTTGTGTGCACTGATATTACTCATTTGAGCGAAGAGATGCGACAAGTTCATACTAATGATTGTCTTGCCAAAGATGGTACCGGAGAGGTGATTTTTTAACTCCTATTTTTTTGCTTCTAAACTTTTAAGTTTGGTAGTAAGGATAGAATAATTTTACTTATATATTCAGCCATTCATGTTAATTCATAGTCAACTAAGAAGTAGTATCCGTTTATATAATGTTATCCATTTAATTTATTTTGCTACATTCAGTAATTGAGATGAAACAAGAAAATTTTCTTAGATGGTCACCTCTCAAGTAGGGAAACCGAAGGATGCAATTGAATAACCTACAGTATCTCACAGGATGATTTAACCTTCCTGTATTAATTTGAAAGATATACTGTGTTGAGTCTTGAGAGCCATTAATGTGAGGGTTGCTAATAAATTGTTTCTGATTCTTGAGTGTGTACATACTGACTGAAGAATGCGAACTCTCTGAGTCAACCTTTGATGGTAAAGCTGGACTACAAACTAATCTATTTGTATGTCGTCGTTTTCCTCAGCTACAAATGCTTGCAGGTAAATTTTGTTCAACTGGTTTCCAAGTATTTATGAAGATAAACTTGAATAAATTTACCTTGGACTCTCTACATGCAAGCTGAACATAAATTTCATGAATGTAACATTTGTCCAACCTTAGCAGATAATCCGTTTGGACATGATTATTTTCCTTTATGCTCTAAGACTTTAGGTGCTTTGTTCTTATCAATTTTATAAAGTCAATTCCAGAGTTTTTTTTCCTGAATGGATACACACTACTAGTATTCTTTTTACTTAGAATTTTCTGCAATTTGATTTCATTTTGTTGCTTATATTTAAATAAGGCTTTTGTTTTGGCTTTAGTTAGTACTTTATTTACTTACAAAATGACCGCCGTTTATGTATGTGTTTTAGGATAAATGTATGTGTTTGAGGATAAGCTATTAGAAGTCTTCTCTTTCTTGTGCATTACTGCTTTATTTCTGAACCTACTTAGTGAAAAAAAAAACACTTCGTTGAACAAGATGTATGAGTATAGAGTTACTATTATTGACATCAAAATTATATCCTGTAGGTTCCTATGGCTGAGGGTGCAATAAAATCTGATGCACCTCAACAAGTTGCTGACGTAAATCCTGTTCTAGTTTCGCTCTGGACATTGGGTTTATCTAAATATGAGGAAGCTTTCATTAAGGAGGAAGTTGATTGGGAGACCCTGAAATGGTTAACCGAAGAGGTTAGTGGTGTTTTGCTCCTTGATTTCTACTTGTAAATGCAGTGTGCATACTATAATAACAGGCTTGTAGTTCATTTATCTATGGTCCTGGTTCCTTTTCGGACATATATCGTCTTTCTGTTTTGTTATCTCCCCATGCGAGCACTCGGACATATATCGTTAATTTCTTATGAATTCAGGTATTTGCTGTTCCACGCCATGAGGGCTGGGCTGGGCCCACAGGTGACAGCCCAGAAGATTGCTGCTCTTGCTCACCAGCGAGCACTCGACAAGAACAGGCAGATGCCCTTCTCAACTACAGCCCAAGATGCTAGATATCGTTATTATGGAGGCAAACTCGACGACATCACTGTAGTTGTATCTTATGTTACTGCCACAGCTCCTTAAAGAGCCGAGAGAACTGTAGTTGCCTTATGAGTGATTCAGCCCAAGTGTGGATTTCTTCAATTGTGTATCTGGTTATTAACTATTTTGTAATTTGACATCCTTGTAATATTTCATTAATTTTTAATATGATTGAAGTTTAATTTTATCTAATTTTGTTTCATAAATACATTTATCTATTTTATTGTGTATTTAGTTTATAATTGAATTAATATTATAAAAGAAAATATTAAATTATCATACGCGTAATTAGTAAGAAAAAAATTTGTATAGAGCGATGGGTATATATTTAAATATTTGGATGCGAAAACCATCACTAAAACCTATAGCAATGGAGTTTCAACCGTGGGTATAGGAAAGCAAGTGGTGTCCTTAAAACCTATACCAACGGATATGAAACTGTGGGTATAACACCGATACCTATACCAACGGGTAAAAAAACCGTCGCTATAGGCTATAGTGACGGCATTTTACCGTGGGCATAGCTAATTAAAAACGACGGAAAAATATGTCCGTTGGTATAGGTTTTACGGGCTATACCTACGGTTTTTCGCCCTTTACCCACGGATTTTTGCTGTCACTATATGTCAAATTCCTTGTAGTGTCTGTTTGTGTTAGTTCTGAGCTTACAAAAATTGATACTTCATGATCTGTTTGTGTTAGTTCTGAGCTTACAAAAATTGATACTTCATGATCTGTTTGTGTTAGTTCTGAGCTTACAAAATTTGATACTTCATGCTGCGTAATACACCAAAACAATCACAGAATTTCGATCATGACACCAAAACAATAATGAACTAAATATGTGGAAGAATTTCGATCTTCATAGAATTGTAAGGTAATACTTTACAAAAACTTTACAACGTAATAAATGTTCTTGACATCTGACACTTTCAAAAAACTGAAACCTAACAAAAACTTTACAACGTAATACAATGTTCAATAACGCACAGGTACATGAAAAACTTTACAAATACTGAAAGTATACAACTTATTGTTGCTCCTAATATATAGTTTTTTGTATAGTGTCAACAAAAACATAATTTTTTTTTGCTCCAAATATCAACTTTTCGCGTAGTCCAGTATTCAATAGCTCCAAGAAACACTTCATGCTGAAATCAACCTGAAATCAAAATTAAACATAGCTCATTTAACCTGGAAAAGACAAAATAATTACAAAATATAGTCGGCTCAGAACACAGAATATCATTCAGTAAATATAGTAGGCTCAGAACAACAGAGGCTGAACATGAAGTTCAAAATTTGTTAGCTCAGAAAAATCAGAAACTGAGAAACAAGTATCTGGTGTTGTTAGCTCAGAACAAACAGAAACAGATAATGAAGTATCAAATGTTTGTAAGCTCATAACAAACAGAGACAGAGCATGAAGTGTCAAAGTTTGTAAGCTTAGAACTAACACAAACAGATCATGAAGTATCAAATTTTGTAAGCTCAGTACAAACACAAACAGAGCATGCAGTGTCAAATTTTGTTAGCTCAGAACAAACAGAAATAGAGCATGAAGTGTGTAATTTTGTAAGCTCATAAATAACACAAACAGAGTCTGAAGTATCAAATTTTGTAAGCTCATAACAAACACAAACAGAGTATGTAGTATCAAATTTGGTAAACCCAGAACAAACAGAAACACATCATGAAGTATCAAATTTTGTTAACTCAGAACAAACAGAAAATGAACAGGAGAAATTGGACATGAAGTATCAAATTATGTATGCTCAAGACAAACAGAAGCTGAGCATGAAGTTTCAAATTTTGTAAGCTCAGAACAATAGATACTGAACATATGGTTTAAAAAAAATCAGTAGGCTCAGAACACACTATTCATAACTAGGGCTGCATTAGGGTGCCGCGCCAACTAGGATATGATAGATATATAATCAAGAATAAATACAATAAGCTTGAAATAATTATTCAGATCATAAAGTGTTTTGCATCACGGCCTACACCAACAAACAGTTGGAGAGAATCAAACACCAAAAGGTTTAGATGAGTACCCATCACATACGCATCCAACGTCAGTTACTATAAAATCTAGTTTTCTGTTGTTTGGAGCTTACAAAATTTGATACTTCATGCTCTGTTTCTGTTGTTTTGATCTTATCATCAACTGTCTTATATAAATAGAGTAAGTCTATTAAGAGTTTGGGAGCTGAAATCCTTATCCTGAGCCGGGGTTTTTAACCATTCGTTCGCGACTGATGAACACAATATTATTCACATTTAGGAGCAATAATCTTAATGCAATTAGACATTTAAAAGCTCTATATGTGGTATTTAACTCTTATTTTCTCTTTTCCATAGGAAACAGCCTAAAATAGAGAAATGAAGCAGATTCAGGATTTTAAGGATGATACACAGAAAATTGCAGATCATCGGTCGACTGGTTCCCCACAGCAGGCGACTGGACAGAGAAGTTGATTTTCCACAGTCGCTCGGTGCAGTCGACTTACTCCAAAGCACAGTCGACTTGGATGATAAATTATGAAATCTTCAGAAGTCTCGACACAGTCGACTGGTTCGAAGACGAGTCGACTGGTAGGCGGCAGAGTTAAAAGATAAGATATTTGAAGATTCGTCCAAATCTAATCCAAATCAGAACAGAAAAGGAAGAATAGAAGAAAAGAAAAAGAAATAATACGCAGAGCAACGAGGGAGGAAATAAATAAAAGAAAAGGACTTTTCTATGAAAACAAGAGTGCAAACCCTAATTCTCTAACCGTGTTCTGTAAATACCAACCAAGAAGTATTATTCAAAAAACTCTCTCACGCTCCCCCGTACACATCATCAACCGGATCACAAGAGTTCCAGAATCATCAACATATCAACCAAGAGCAGTACTTTATCAGCATAGAAGAAGGAGAAAGGAGATCAAGTACTAAGAAGAGAACGGCCGGTCGACTGTGTGACAGCCAGCCGATCCATTTAGCCGAACTACATCAGTTTATTCCATATCTTTCTAATTCTTTTATGTTAATCATGTATTCGAACTTGTTGATCAATAAAAGTCTTATTATGCGGAACTAATTTCATAGTTGGGTAGATTGAAGCCGTAGTTATGTAATGCTAAGTTCTTCTGAATGTTACTCTTTTACTTATTGATTAAACCTGATTGAAAGAATAACAATTTGCATGAATCAAACTTGTTCAGATGTTCTAGGGGCAGTCGACTGAAGTGACAGCCAGTCGACTGACATACAGAACTTATGATTATCAAGTTGTGTAGTGTAGATCTGAAGCTGTTATATGAGCATATTGAGACGACCCGTATCTCGTGCTCATAACTAGTAACACAGGAGTCCTTAGGGGTTCTTGGTTTAATCAACTTAAGGGATCTAGATCTGATACCAATTTCTAGAACCTTGAGTGTTTGTTCGTTTCCACTGTTCTTATGTTTTCTTTAAGTACAACTTAGTAGATACCATGCTAAATACTTAATGAAAGAAACGAATTAGAGTAGATACCATGCCTAATTCTTGGCTTAGGGAAACATTAATTTAAGGAGTAGATACCATGCCCTTGAAAAGAACAAACATGAGTAATAAGAAGAAGTTCAGAAGGTGACTTAGCATTATTGACTATTGGTGGAGATCTAAACCCAACTACTTAATAGATATTTGTGATTCAGCATTTCTTAATTTAGTTTTAATCTTTTCATTTCTTTTAGATCTTTAGAACAACTCTTTATCATTCTCACTCTTTTTATTGATTAGTAAGTTAATTTCTACAATCTCTGTGGGATCGACCCTTGCTATTGCTACGCTTCTATAAATGATTCGTACACTTGCGAGGTTTTAATTTGTGTCTAGTTTATCTATTTATTTAGGTAGCTGGATTGCACAACAAGTTTTTGGCGCCGCTGCCGGGGATTGTTAGCATTTTGACTTACAAATCAGTAAATCTTTCCTTTTATTTTCTTTTCTTTTATTAATAAATATTTCTATTAGGTTACAGGATTTTGGTGGATGCACGGAAGGAGATCACTTCGTCCAGAACTACTACTTATTGACGCAGAAACAGAACGCACTTTGCACAGACTTGGTCGGCTGTCTGCGACCAACCAGTCGACTGCTACACGGAACCAGTCGACTGCACAGAGACCACATTCACGAGCAACAATGGCTGAGGAAATACCACATCGAGTGCCAATGCAGGACAAATTCACGCCGAAGAATATTGAGCAACCTTCCTGCATTGCTTATCAACCTAATGTCACAGGGAATATGCATCTCTCTCCCCAATTACTTAGCATGGTTCCCCACTTTAGTGGCAAACCAGACGAAGAGCCTCACCTCCATCTGCAAGACTTCTTTGATCTTTGCAGAACACAAAGCTTCCAAGGGCTTACCCCCGAACAAATCAGGTTAATCTTATTTCCATTTTCATTAAAACTTAATGCTAAATTGTGGTATAATTCTTTGGAACCAGGATCAATTAATTCATGGGAGCAATTGGCAACAAAATTCTTGAAAGAATTCTTTCCAGCCCAGAAGACCAAACAACTGAAGAGGGAGATCCAACTCTTCCAACAAAAAGATGGAGATTTATTCTTCGAAGCATGGAAGGATTTCAAGAACAAGCTTCTCAAGTGTCCTACACACAACATGCCTAAAGATGATCAGGTACAAGCTTTTTATAAGGGTTTAAATGATACTAACAAGGCAATCGTGGATTCAGCTTGCAACGGGATCTTGATGAGGAAAAGTGGTGAGGAAGCCATCGAATTATTTGAAGAACTTAGCGAGAACTCACAGCAATTCTCAACAAGGGGAAGAGGCATTTCTAGAAAACAGGGAGTTTATGAAATTTCTGCTAGTAATAACATACAAGTGGAAATGGCAAACATGAATAAAAAAATTGATATGCTTGTTAATGCAATGACAACAATGGGCAATGCGAAAAATCTAACAAAAGAAATTTGTGCAATTTGTTCTCATTGTGATCATACAACTGATACATGTCCTATGTCTTCGTTCACAGATCAGGAGCATGCAAACTATGTGGGGCAAGGAGTGTTCCCACCAAAGAACAACCCATTCTCGAGCACATACAACCCAGGGTGGAGGAACCATCCTAATTTCTCATGGAGCAACAATCAAGGAACCCAGTCTTCACAAGGACATGCACGGAACTTCCAAATGGGAAGTGGGTTTGATAGGCCAGTTCAAGAACAGAAGAAGTTGGATTTTGAATCCACCGTTCTTCAATTGCTCCAACAACAATACCAAACAAGCAACCAACAAGGGCAAGCAATTCAGAAGTTGAAAACTCAAATCGGGCAGATCGCAAAGAAGTTGAGTGAAAGAAAGGCAGGAGAACTCCCTTCACAAACCATACCAAATCTTCGAGGCCAAGAACAGCTCAAATCAGTAACAACTCTCAGAAGTGGTAAGACAATTGAGAATAAGGTTGGAACACACACCGAAGAAGCAGAAACACAACCATCAAAAGTTTTGGGTTCCAACAAGGTAAGTGAAAAAGAAAGGACAATTTTGCCACCATTCCCTCAAAGATTAGTCAAGCAAAAGAAAGAACAACATTTATTTGACATCTTTGAAACTCTCAGAAAGGTAGAAATTAATATCCCCCTACTTGATGCTATTAAACAAATTCCTTCTTATGCTAAATTTTTGAAAGAGTGTTGTACTCACAAAAGAACATTTCAGGTTAGGGAGGATGTGGCTTTGACAGAAGAAGTGAGCGCTGTTTTATTAAGGAAATTACCTCCCAAATTAAAGGACCCAGGTAGTTTTACCATTCCTTGCAGGATTGGTGAGCACTTCTTTGAGAAAGCACTACTAGACTTGGGGGCAAGCATCAACCTCCTCCCATACACCGTCTATGAAAAGCTAGGAGTGGGGGAACTCCAACCAACATCCATCACGTTGCAGTTGGCGGATCGCAGTATCAAAAGACCTAGAGGTATTTTGGAAGTGTCCTAGTTCAGGTAAACGATTTCATTTTACCTGCTGATTTTGTTGTGTTAGACATGGAGGACTCTTCAATGCCATTTTCTCTACCAATCATTATAGGTAGGCCCTTTATGAGTACGGCTGATATAAAAATTTGTGTTAAAAAGGGTACCATAAGCATGAAAATAAATGGATAGAAGGTTGAATTTAAAATGTTTGATACACTAAAATTACCACATGATGATCATGAATGCTATAATGTTGATGTGGTGCAGGAGATTGTTGATCAAACATTTCAGGTACATAGCGTAGAACCACTACAAGCTGCAATTACACAGTCTCTAACATTGTCTAATGTGGAACAGGAACACGATGACTGGAGGATAGCTGAAACAGTACATCACCTTGAAACTCCAAAGTCATATTCAGGTAATCTCGCACCAGCATTTGAAAATATTGTGACTGATGAAATTTGTGTTTCCTCGGACCAGTCGACTGGCGGACAGGATAAGTCGACTGACCCGACCACAACTAGGAACTAGTCGACTGTACCGAGACTTCCAGACATAGAGCTTAAGCAGTTGCCCGACCATTTAAAGCATGCATATTTGGGCGAGAACCAGACGCTACCAGTGATAATTGCTGCAAACTTAAGTGCACAGGAAGAAGAGAAGTTGTTGAGGGTACTACGAGAACACAAAGGTGCAATAGGATGGACCATTGCAGATATCAAGGGAATAAGTCCATCCAAATGCATGCATAAAATACTTCTTGAAGACAACGCAAAACCAAGCAGGGAAGCACAGAGAAGGCTTAACCCACACATGAAAGAAGTGGTAAGAGCAGAGATTTTGAAGCTACTAGATGTTGGCATCATTTACCCGATCTCAGATAGCAAGTGGGTGAGCCTTATACATGAAGTGCCTAAGAAAAGTGGAGTCACAGTGGTGAAGAATGAAGAGAATGAGCTTATCCCTACGAGAGTGACCACAGGATGGAGGGTGTGCATTGATTATAGGAAACTGAATAATGAAACCAGGAAAGATCACTTCCCTCTTCCTTTTATTGATCAAATGTTAGAAAGATTAGCAGGATATAGTCATTATTGTTTTTTAGATGGTTATAGTGGCTATAATCAAATTGCTATTGCTCCAGAAGATCAAGAAAAAACCACTTTTACATGTCCTTTTGGTACTTTTGCATACAAAAGGATACCCTTTGGATTATGCAATGCGCCAGCTACATTTCAGAGATGCATGATGAGTATATTTTCAGACATGGTGGAAAGGTTCATCGAGGTATTTATGGATAATTTTAGTGTTTTTGGATCTTGTTTTGATGAATGCCTTAACCATTTGCAGCTTGTGCTTAAGAGATGTGAAGAATGCAATTTAGTGCTGAATTGGGAAAAGTGCCATTTTATGGTACAACAAGGTATTGTGTTGGGACATGTGGTGTCAAAAAGAGGCATAGAGGTAGACAAAGCGAAAATCGATATAATATCAAAACTACCCCCTCCCACTACAGTCAAGGGTGTTAGGAGTTTTCTTGGACATGCAGGGTTCTATAGAAGATTTATAAAAGATTTCTCCAAAATCTCCAAACCCCTTTGTGACTTGTTGACTAAGGATGTCGAGTTTGTATGGACAGAAGAGTGCACAAATGCTTTTACTACACTGAAAAATCTTCTCATTTCTGCACCTATTGTCATGACACCAGATTGGAGCCATCCTTTCGAGCTCATGTGTGATGCAAGTGATTATGCTTTAGGGGTTGTTTTAGGTCAAAGAATCAATAAGATACCCCATGTTATTTACTATGCTTCTCGAACTCTAAACGATGCACAGCTAAATTATTCCACTACTGAAAAAGAAATGTTAGCTGTAATTTTTGCTGTAGAGAAGTTTAGATCATACCTAATTGGTTCTAAAGTTATTGTTTTCACTGACCATGCTGCTTTGAGATATTTGTTTGCTAAAAAGGATGCTAAGCCTAGGTTGATCAGATGGGTGCTGTTGCTTCAAGAATTCGATCTTGAGATTAGAGACAAGAAAGGAAGTGACAATGTTGTGGCAGATCATATGTCCAGACTACTGCATGAGGAAGAAAGAATTGTGCTTCCACTTAATGAAGATTTCCCAGATGAACATTTATTTGAAATAAACATATCACCGGGACAGTCGACTGGTAACAGGACCAGTCGACTGGTGTCTCACTGCTCATCTTTTCCATGGTTTGCAGATATTGTAAATTATCTCACTGCTCATGTTTTCCCTCCAGGTATGACAAGTCAGGAAAGAAAAAGACTGGTAGCCATGTGCAGGCACTACTATTGGGATGATCCTTATTTGTTCAAATTTTGCCCTGATCAAATTATAAGAAGATGTGTGGCAGAAGAAGAGCAAATGAGTATTCTACAACATTGCCACCAATATGCATGTGGAGGATATTTTGGACCAAAAAGAACAGCACTCAAGGTATTACAATCTGGATTTTATTGGCCCAATGTATTCAAAGATGCTTTTTCTTTTTGCAGGACTTGTGACAAATGCCAAAGGACAATCAATATCTCCTCTAGAAATCAAATGCCACTGCAAAACATTCAAGTAATCGAGCTGTTTGATGTTTGGGGAATCGACTTCATGGGTCCTTTTCCTAACTCATTTGGTTATTTATATATTCTTGTGGGTGTGGATTATGTGTCTAAATGGGTCGAGGCTGTCCCCTCAAGAACTAATGATCACAAAGTTGTTGTCAAATTTTTGCAGGAGAACATTTTCACTAGGTTTGGTACACCACGGGCAATAATTAGTGATGGAAGAAGCCACTTCAATAACTTTCCATTTGCTTCTTTGATGAAGAAATATGGTATCACACATAGAGTGGGCACCCCATATCGTCCTCAAACTAGTGGGCAGGTGGAGATTAGCAACAAAGAAATCAAGAGCATTTTGGAAAAGACAGTCAACACAAAGAGAAAGGATTGGTCGCTGCTCTTGAATGATGCATTATGGGCCTACCGAACAGCTTACAAAACACCCATCGGCATGTCACCATACCGTTTGGTTTTTGGAAAAGCCTGTCATCTACCAGTGGAGTTGGAACACAAAGCCTATTGGGCCATCAAAAGGTTCAATTTCGATATGAAACAAGTAGGCAACAAAAGAAGATTGCAATTAAATGAGCTTGAAGAGTTGAGGCACGACGCATATGGAAATGCAAAATTGTACAAGGAAAGGACCAAGTTGTACCATGACAAACAGCTAGCAAGGAAGGAGTTTTATGAAGGACAGAAGGTACTGATATACAACTCAAGATTAAGACTTTTTCCAGGCAAGCTCATGTCAAGATGGTATGGCCCATACATTGTCACAAAAGTCTTTCCACATGGGGCATTGGAGGTGCATAGCAAAGAGAAGAATCAAACATTTAAGGTGAATGGGCATAGAGCGAAGCCATACATAGAGATGAGCATAGAACCGTAAGAGGAAGATGTGAATCTTCAAACCATTCAATACATTGCATGACCTCATCAAGTCTAGCTGAAGACAGAAAACACAGCGCTTATTGGGAGGCAACCCAATTTTCAGGGGAGTATTTACACTTTCCCTTCATTTTCTTTTCGTTATTCATTTCTTTTTATTTTTTATTTTCAGTCTCTCCTTCTTACTAGATGGTAACACATGCCTGTTTTTAAATTTTCTTTCGAACATTGAGGACAATGTTCCATCTAAGTTTGGGGGTATTAGTTATTTATATTTAGAGTCTTTTGATTTTTTGTTTAGGATAAACAATTTCTTATAAAGTAAGAATAATGATACTTATTTACTTTAGGATTGTTGAGTTTCAGAATTCCCTACAAAATTATATGAGTCATGCGATTATACATAATAAACAAATGTGATGCTTTTTCTGGTGATTATTCCCTTTAGATCTAGTCCTAAATTGAGTTTAAGTAAATAAAGTGATAAAATAAATATATATTTGAATAAAGTCAATCTACTCCAATGTTTTGAGTGCCTAGTAACTAGGGGTATTCATCACCAATGTTTACCTTTACGTCAAACGACAACTTGAAATATGAGTATGCAAAGCACTTTAAAGTTTGTGACTTGCTGAGTAACTGGGTCGATTCATCACAAATGTTTTGCATTCGCGTCAAAAGGCAAGTGACAACTTTAGAGAAGAGACTTAACTGGAAAAAAAAAAACTCTAGTTTGCTACTTGGTTTGTAGTAGAGAAAAGGGATAATCACAGATTGGGTAGTTACATACTATAACTATAATTAGTTGCATGACAAGTATGGTTGAGTTTGGAGTTCTGAATAAACAATTGCACTAGAGAAAGTGGGTATGTTTAGTTTTACTTTATCTGAAATTGTTTATATTTTTATATGTTGATGCTCACATAATAAGAATTCTTGGTTGAGACTATCTTTATTAGTCCCCTGTTCATAAATTCACTTTTTGCTTGAGGACAAGCAAAATCTAAGTTTGGGGGTATTTGATGAACACAATATTATTCACATTTAGGAGCAATAATCTTAATGCAATTAGACATTTAAAAGCTCTATATGTGGTATTTAACTCTTATTTTCTCTTTTTCATAGGAAACAGCCTAAAACAGAGAAATGAAGCAGATTCAGGATTTTAAGGATGATACACAGAAAACTGCAGATCATCGGTCGACTGGTTCCCCACAGCAGGCGACTGGACAGAGAAGTTGATTTTCCACAGCCGCTCGGTGCAGTCGACTTACTCCAAAGCACAGTCGACTTGGATGATAAATTATGAAATCTTCAGAAGTCTCGACACAGTCGACTGGTTCGAAGACGAGTCGACTGGTAGGCGGCAGAGTTAAAAGATAAGATATTTGAAGATTCGTCCAAATCTAATCCAAATCAGAACAGAAAAGGAAGAATAGAAGAAAAGAGAAAGAAATAATACGCAGAGCAACGAGGGAGGAAATAAATAAAAGAAAAGGACTTTTCTATGAAAAGAAGAGTGCAAACCCTAATTCTCTAACTGTGTTCTGTAAATACCAACCAAGAAGTATTATTCAAAAAAACTCTCTTACGCTCCCCCGTACACATCATCAACCGGATCACAAGAGTTCCAGAATCATCAACATATCAACCAAGAGCAGTACTTTATCAGAATAGAAGAAGGAGAAAGGAGATCAAGTACTAAGAAGAGAACGGCCGGTCGACTGTGTGACAGCCAGCCGATCCATCTAGCCGAACTACATCAGTTTATTCCATATCTTTCTAATTCTTTTATGTTAATCATGTATTCGAACTTGTTGATCAATAAAAGTCTTATTATGTGGAACTAATTTCATAGTTGGGTAGATTGAAGCCGTAGTTATGTAATGCTAAGTTCTTCTGAATGTTACTCTTTTACTTATTGATTAAACCTGATTGAAAGAATAACAATTTGCATGAATCAAACTTGTTCAGATGTTCTAGGGGCAGTCGACTGAAGTGACAGCCAGTCGACTGACATACAGAACTTATGATTATCAAGTTGTGTAGTGTAGATCTGAAGCTGTTATATGAGCATATTGAGACGACCCGTATCTCGTGCTCATAACTAGTAACACAGGAGTCCTTAGGGGTTCTTGGTTTAATCAACTTAAGGGATCTAGATCTGATACCAATTTCTAGAACCTTGAGTGTTTGTTCGTTTTCACTGTTCTTATGTTTTCTTTAAGTACAACTTAGTAGATACCATGCTAAATACTTAATGAAAGAAACGAATTAGAGTAGATACCATGCCTAATTCTTGGCTTAGGGAAACATTAATTTAAGGAGTAGATACCATGCCCTTGAAAAGAACAAACATGAGTAATAAGAAGAAGTTCAGAAGGTGACTTAGCATTATTGACTATTGGTGGAGATCTAAACCCAACTACTTAATAGATATTTGTGATTCAGCATTTCTTAATTTAGTTTTAATCTTTTCATTTCTTTTAGATCTTTAGAACAACTCTTTATCATTCTTACTCTTTTTATTGATTAGTAAGTTAATTTCTACAATCTCTGTGGGATCGACCCTTGCTATTGCTACGCTTCTATAAACGATTCGTACACTTGCGAGGTTTTAATTTGTGTCTAGTTTATCTATTTATTTAGGTAGCTGGATTGCACAACAGCGACTGATCGCGATCGAACAACTTATCTTCGATCCAGCTTATCTGGAGAATGTTTCGGGGTAAAAGGGGTAAAATCAAAAACCCCTATCTCTCTTTCTTACTCAGGATCAATCGACCTCCTCTCATAATAGATTTACTCATGAATATTTATAGACTAAAAAAACCCAGTAGGCTCAGAACACACTATTCATAACTAGGGCTGCATTGGGGTGCCGTGCCAACTAGGATATGATCGATATATAATCAAGAATAAATACAACAAATTGAAATAATTATTCAGATCATAAAGTGTTTTGCATCACTGCCTACACCAACACACCACAGGAGAGAATCAACCACCAAAAGGCTTAAATGAGTATCCAACACATACGCATCCTACATCAGTTACCAAAAAAATATAGTTTCTGTTTGTTCTGAGCTGACAAAATTTGATAGTTCATGTTCTGTTTGTGTTGTTCGGAGCTTATCATCAACTGTCTTATATATATAGAGTAAGTCTATTAAGAGCTTGGGAGCTGAAATCCTTATCCAGAGCGGGGGTTTTTAGCCATTCGTTCGCGATTGATCGCGATGGAACGACTCATATTCGATCCCGCTTATCTTCAGAATGTTTGGGGGTAAAAGGGGTAAAATCAAAAACCCCTATCTCTTATCTTCTCACAATCAATCGACCAAGCACACATAATAGACTTACTCATGAATATATATAGACTAAAAAAAATCAGTAGGCTCAGAACACACTAATCATAAGTAGGGCTGCATTGGAGTGTCGCGCCAACTAGGATATGATAGATATATAATCAAGAATACTTAAAACATGATTGAAATAATTATTCAGATCATAAAGTGTTTTGCATCACTGCCTAAACCAACACACCGAAGGAGAGAATCAAATACCAAAAGGCTTAAATGAGTATCCAACACAAACGTATCCAACGTCAGTTACAAAAATTATACTGATACTATCAATCATTGTGTGTCATCGGTGCCCAAAAATTTGATGAATTGAGCTAGTCTCAAATCACATAAATGTAAGTGTTGAGGGCATTGGACATTCAAACACCTTTATTTCATTTCTTCACCATCTACTCTCCCGCTCATACCCCAATCTCTATTCAACTTTGAATAATTATCATGGCACACAACCAAATACCCTTGAAAACAATAATTTCAATGCCCAAAAATTTTGTAACCAACTTATATCAAAATCAATCTCATCATTGCCTACACACAAAACCGAATGAAAATACAAGAAATTAAACAGAAATCATAAAAGCATTTATGAGAGTCAAACACTTTCCTCCAGAATCTGAGAGAGGTAGAACCCAATGAGCCGTGAATTCGAAATCCTTATCGCGGTTTGGGTTTTCCTTCGGAGAGAGAAAACGAACTTGTGAGAGCTCTTCTTTGGTCATGAGACGATAAGGGAGATAGGGGCTGATCGATTATACCCCTTTTACCACTCAACAGATCTGAAGATAAGCGGTTGGAGATTTCGTTGATCGTGGAGTTGGGTTTACACAGGTGACGAAGAAAGAGAGCGGGAGAGAGAGCTCCACTTCGCTCTCTTCGATTAGGGTTTCAAAGAGAGGTGGATTAGGGTTTCGAAGATAGAGATCGGGAGAGAGAGCGTGAGAAGAGAAGAGATAGGGATTAAGGTTTCGAAGAGAGCGGGACGATCTTCGAGAGCGGGAGAGAGAGCACGAGAAGATAAGAGCTGGGATTAGGGTGTCGATAGATAGAGAGCGGGAGAGAGGAGAGCGTGAGAAGATAAGAGATAGAGGGGAATTCGATTATACCCCTTTTACCCCAGATTCTATCTGAAGATAAGCGGCTGTCGATCTCAGCCGTCCGATCGCGATCAAAATCGATCAGATGGCTGAGATCTCCAGCTCCCGATAAGGATTCCAGCTTCCCAGCTCTTAATAGACTTACTCTATATATATATATATATATATATATATATATATATATATATATATATATATATAGCAAGTACCTTTTTGGCCAGAGATTTCTCTCTGTATTAGGTAAGTGCTCTTTTTTTGGCAGAGTATGAGTTGTTTGATCCAGCCTGTTGGAATTTTTGAACTGCATACTCCATACTTTGGTTGTATATTGAGTTGAACTGCATACTCCATACTTGGTTGTATATTGCCTTAAATTCTGGGTATGGTGTGTGTGCCTATCTCCACCGTTGATCTAAAAAAAAATGCTTCTCAAATCTTCGGAAGACAAACACCCTGTATATGATGTAATGCCAAATACGAATTAACCACCAATCAAAAGAAGAAATAGCGAAAAACAGAAACAAGCAAACACAAGAACACAACGATTTACGTGGTTCGGCAAAAGCCTACGTCCACGGGGCGGTTGGGGTTTCTTCCACTATAATTAATAATGGGCGAAAACCCTTACAAAGATGACGACTACAAAATTCCGAATAGAGGTGTTCCTCCCTTACAAAACCCTAAAGGGTGTATTTAAAGAAAAAATTACTGGGCTATGCGAAATGGGCCTATTCTAGTTTACAAATAGAATCTTCGGGCCAGTTTGTGGGCCAGTTTGTGGGCCAGTTTGTGGGTCAAGCCCACAAACTGGGGCGATCTCCGCCCTATCGGGCTCCGATCGCTGCAGGGGGCGCTGCCCCCCTGCCACCCCCCGATACCACGGATATCAACAAGCTGAACCAGAATCGAGCCATTATCCTACAATCTCCACCTTGGCGAGATCTTCCAAGTAGCCCAAGCAATCTCCAAAAATACTCCAAAACAAATGCTCATCACCAAACGCAACGGAAACTTCAAAAAACCCAAACTCCACCTTAGTATGATATCACATACTAAGCAAACAAATAGCAAAGCAACATCCCAACCGCCCATTCCAAATCATCAAACATGCAAAATATTAGCCAAGTTCATGCAATGCTTGAACTTGGCTGCCACAACAATTTTGGTCAACATATCAGCAGGATTATCAGCTGTCCCAATCTTCACCAGAAGAATATCACCATCCTTTATCAAATCACGCACAAAATGATAACGGACATCAATATGTTTGGTCCTCGAATGATGAACTTGGTTCTTCGCTAAATGGATAGCACTCTGACTGTCACAGTGTACCTCCACCTTCTCCCGATGAATTCCCAAGCTCTTCAAAAGTCCATGAACCCAAATGGCTTCCTTCATGGCCTCAGCAACTGCCATGTATTCAGCCTCAGTAGTAGACAATGCTACAGTGGACTGCAAATTGGACCTCCAACTTATAGGTGCTCTAGCCATAGTAAACAAATAGCCTGTAGTGGACCGCCTCTTATCTAGATCACCTGCATAGTCAGAATAAACATAACCCACCAATAACCTGCTAATATTGTCATCCCTCTCAAACTTCAAACCCACATCTGTGGTGCCACTAATGTACCTCAAAATCCACTTAGCCGCTTGCCAATGCTCTCTGCCTGGATCATGCATATATCGACTAACCATACTCACCGCCTGAGAGATGTCTGGTCGAGTACAAACCATGGCATACATCAAACTGCCAACCACACTAGTGTAAGGTACATTAGCCATATACTGTCTCTCTTCATCTGTACTTGGAGACTGAGAAGCACTAATTCTGAAATGAGTGGCTAAGGAAGTACTGACTGGTTTAGTTTTCTCATCTATACTAAACCGTTTCAGCACCTTCTAGAGATATTGCTTCTGTGTCAAACTCACTATGCCCTTTGCTCTGTCTCTAGCTATCTCCATCCCAAGTATCTTCTTGGCTTCACCAAGATCCTTCATCTCGAATTCAGAACTCAGCTGATTCTTCAAGTTTTGAATCTTCTTAACATTTTTAGAGGCAATCAACATGTCATCCACATATAATAACAGATATATGAAAGAGCTATCCTGCAATTTTCTGAAGTAGACACAATGATCATACTCACTTCTGGAATATCTCTACACTTTCATAAACTGATCAAACCTCAAATACCACTGCCTTGGAGATTGCTTCAACCCATAGAGAGACTTCTTCAACCTGCAAACAGAACTTTCCTTCCCAGCAGTCTTAAACCCATCTGGCTGCAACATATAAATTTCTTCATCTAGGTCCCCATGTAAGAATGTAGTCTTCACATCCATCTGTGTCAATTCAAGATCAAACTGTGCTACCAATGCCAACAAAATCCGAATAGAAGGATGCTTCACAACCGGAGAGAACACTTCATTATAGTCAATTCCTTCCTGTTGAGCATACCCCTTTGCAACTAGTCTAGCCTTAAACCGAATACTGTCTTTTGGACCTTCTTTCTTCGTATACACCCACTTGCAACCGATGGCTTTCTTCCCCTTTGGTAATTGCACTAGATCCCAAGTCTTGTTCTTATGAAGAGAGTTTATCTCTTCATCCATAGCAACTTTCCAATCTACATTTTCAGAACTTCTAGTGGCTTCTTTGAAGTTGGAGGGAACTTCATCATCAACAATGGGAAGAGCAAATGCAACTGTTTCTGTAAACCGATATGGTCGTTTGATATCTCTTCTTTGCCTTCTTGCTGCAATTGATTCTTCCTGCTAGGGAGGGTCTTGGATAGGAACTTCTTCCTCATCGTCAGTATCAACCACATCATCTTCATTTTGGGCAGGAGTAGGATTTTCAACTGAAAGCTTTTCTAACTCCATCTGTTGGAGAACTCTCCCACTCTTCTGCTGCTCTTGATCACAAGTTTGTTGGTTCTTCTCTTTCAACATGCTGATCTCATCAAAGGTAACATCCCTGCTGATTACTAATTTTTTCTGTTCTGGACACCACAACCTGTAACCTTTGACACCAGTACTAAAACCAACAAATATAGCCTTTTTGGCTCTTGCATCAAGTTTAGTTTCAGTTACATGAAAATAAGCAGGACAACCAAATATATGCAAAAAACTATAATCAAATGCAGGTTTACCACTCCATACCTCAATAGGTGTTTTGCCTTCAAGTGTTGCAGATGGTAAACGGTTGACAATGTGACTTGCATATATAACAGCTTCTGCCCAAAATGTCTTCTTCAATCCAGACTGTGCTAGCACACATCTCACATTCTCAAGTAGGGTTCTGTTCATCCTTTCTGCAACCCCATTTTGCTGTGGAGTCTTCCTAACTGTGAAGTGCCTCTGGATCCCTTCATCTTCACACAATTTCAGAAACGGATCGTTCTTGTATTTCCCTCCATTATCTGACCTCAGAACCTTAATCTTCCTTCCAGTCTGGTTTTCAACTTTCTTCTTCCAGCTTGTGAACAAGGTCAAAACTTCATCTTTGTGTTTCATGGTATATACCCAAACTCGTCTGGAGTAGTCATCAACGAATGTAACAAACTAGTGTCTACCACTCATAGAAGGTGTCTGAGTAGGGCCCCAAACATCTGTGTGCACATAATCGAGGATACCCTTTGTCTGATGTACAGCTGTACCAAATTTCACCCTGGTTTGCTTACCTAAAACACAATGTTCACAAAATTCCAGCTTGCAACCTTTAGCATCTATAAGCAACCCTTGCTTCACAAGCCCCTGCAAGGCCTTTTCTCCTGCATGCCCGAGTCGCATATGCCACAACCTTGTAGAGTCGGGAAAAACCTGTTTAGGCTTTTCAGTTACACTGGCAGCCTGACCCAAATACGTTTTTCCCTGCAAGAAAAACAAGTTCCTTTTTCTTTGCCCTTTCATCACCACGAGTGATCCGTTAGTCACCTTCAGAATGCCACCTTCACTAGCAAATTTCATTCCACTGGCCTCCAAAACACCAAGTGAAATCAAATTCTTTTTCAAATCTGGAACATACCATACATCTGAAAGCTCCCTAATAAGACCATCGTGCATTAGCAATTCAATCTTCCCGATTCCTACCTTCTTACAAGGCGCATCATTTTCCATCAAAACTACCCCACCATCCATATACTCTAAGGAAGTAAACCACTCCTTTTTCCAAGACATATGATAGGAGGCTGCTGTATCAAGAAACCATACTTCTTGATAAAGTGAGGGACTAACAACAAGTGCAAAGGAAAAATCATCGTCACTATCTAAATTGTCAACAGTCACATTTGCAGTCGAATTTTCCTTATTTCGTAGCTTTGGACAATCCTTTTTTCAATGCCCCTTTTCATGACAGAAAGCACATTCATCTCTGGCTGGTATTTTTCTGTCCTTTGAAACTCCTCTCGATTTGAAACGAGATTTGTTTCCTTTATTCCCAGATTTGGTCTCAGATCTGGTCTCAGTTCTGCCCCTTACAATCAATGCTTCAGAAGTTTTTCTATCACCCATTTTATCCCTTCTCCTAGTTTCATTATTCAACAGAGCATTTGCAACATCTTCATATTTAACAGTATCTTTTCCATATATTAAAGTTGTTGCTAAATGATCATAACATTCGAGTAATGAATTCAACAGAATTAGGGCTTTGTCTTCATCTTTAATTTGCTCATCCAAATTTAACAAATCAGCCAATAATTTATTAAATGATTCAACATGAGCGTTCATGGACATACCTTCAGTATAGGTGAAGCAAAAAAGTCTCTTCTTCAAATACAACCGATTCTCCAAACTTTTCCTCATGTATTTGTCTTCAAGTTTCTTCCACAACACCGCAGCAATGGTATCCCTCATCAAATCGTACTTCTGAGCCTTCACGATAAAGAGCCGAATAGTCCCACACGCAACTCGGTTCAACTTCTTCCAATCTGCTTCGGACATATTCTTTGGTTTTTCTTCCTCCAAAGCAACGTCCTGTTCTTGTTGAACCAGAACATCCAACACCTCACACTGCCACATCCCGAAATTATTTGTTCCATCAAATTTTTCAACTTCAAATTTTGCGTTGTGAATCGTTGTTCTGGACGAACTTGATCCTGCAAAATCCTTGGTTGCATCTGCTTCATTCGCCATCTCCCTCTAGGTCGAACCCGGAGCTCTGATACCACTTGTAATGCCAAATACGAATTAACCACCAATCAAAAGGAGAAATAGCCAAAAACAGAAACAAGCAAACACAAGAACACAACGATTTACGTGGTTCGGCAAAAGCCTACGTCCACGGGGCGGTTGGGATTTCTTCCACTATAATCAACAATGGGCAAAAATCCTTACAAAGATGACGGCTGCAAAATTCCGAATAGAGGTGTTCCTCCCTTACAAAAATCCTAAAGGGTGTATTTAAAGAAAAAAATTACTGGGCTATGCGAAATGGGCCTATTCTAGTTTACAAATAGAATCTTCGGGCCAGTTTGTGGGTCAAGCCCACAAACTGGGGCGATCTCCGCCCTATCGTGCTCCGATCGCTGCAGGGGGCGCTGCCCCCCTGCCACCCCCCGATACGACGGATATCAACAAGCTGAACCAGAATCGAGCCATTATCCTACATATGAAAGATGTTGTGGCTGCTCTGAGAGCAGTGACTACTTGGAATACTCCTTCCTTTCTGTTGCCAAAGTTGATTCCTTATCTTAAACACGAGAACCCTAGAATCCGAGCAAAGACATCCATGTGTGTAAAGCCGAAGTGCACCTCGACCTGTGAGTTTAACATTATTTCCTTAGTGTCTCCACTTGTTTATTATCAGTAAGTATTAAAAAAAGTTATTACTTTTACAATCAATTTTAGGACGAAAATGAGTTTGTTATTTATCATTTTTTATTCCACTTTGATTTCTGTTATAAGTGCAATAATTGACTTTTGAAATTGATGCGCACCGTAACATTTACCACTCCAATCTTTGGTAGGGTACGTGGATCCAAATACATGATAATGAGGTTGGAGATGACAGACGAAAATAAGAATCGAAGATGGAGCAAGCAGCTCAGAGAAGCCAGCAGCTATAGGTAAGTTGTGGTCGACCGCACATGTATAGGCAAATGTACGGTCGACCGTACAGACTGTCTCTCTCTTTGTTGCACCATGCAGACTTGAAGGAATGACCGGTCGACCGGGCAGTCGACCAACCCACTCTATGTTAGACCTTGTACAGTCTAAGGATGAACCGGTCGACTATTGTGCCCGACCGTCGCGACGCTGATTGATGAGCGGTTGAGATTAGAAGTTGTATAAACCTATATATATTATATTGTGTACAATTTTATGGTTAAATGAAAAGAAAAGAAATATCTAACAGCCGTCATTGAGAGAAAGGGAGATAGAGAGAAATCCTACACCTTGGTGGTGAGTTCTTAAGAGATTTGTAAACTTATTCTTCATATTTCTAGCGAAAATCGCAGGAATGCCTTTGCGCAGGGAAGTAGCCATTGTATTGGATGAACCTCGAAAAAATCTCATGTGTTCTTGTGTGTTGCTTTTGGTTGTTCTTTGTTCTCTTGCTTTTGATTCTAATACTCTTGCATCTCGTTGGTGAGTTATTCCATAGTTAAAACTCAACAAAGTGGTATCAGAGCACCAGGTTGGTAGCATTGATTAAGATGAGGGACAAGAGTAGAGTCAAGGAGTTCGATCGAATATATTTTACAATGTGGAAGATCCAAATGATTGCATATCTCTGACAGAAGGATCTAGATGATCTATTGTTTGGGGAGAGGAAGTCGATCCGGTTGCCTTGGCGGCTTAAAATAGATTAGATCGGAAAGCACTTAGACAGATTCAGTTATTGCTGAGTAGGAAGTTGTTATTTCACATTGAGAAGGTAAAGATTGCGAAGGAGGCAATGGAGATTGTAACACCCTGTAGTTTAAAAAAATAAAATAAAAAAAATTATAGTATATATAGTATACATATATGTATATATGAAATATGTATAAAGGGTGTTGTTGTTAATGAAATGCATGGAATGCATGGTAAAGGGTGGGGGCCACGTGGATGGTAAACAGCCCAAACATGTTGTTGACTTGGTCAAGCCACAAGTTGACATGGCTTTGATGCAGGGGGTCCACCTGAGTGAAACATGTAGCTTCCGCTGTGTTCTCTCCTTCTGCAATGGCGTGTGGGGTCCCCGGGGTGGGGTCTGCACGTGGGAGAGAGAACGGGGATGGTAAGAGTTTGTCTCATATCGGTAAGTGTATACAAATAAATAATATATAAATAACTAAGCCTATGATTAAGAGTCACCTAATCGGTTAACCAACTTTTGAGAGGCAGCCTGTGGTGGGCAGTTGTACTACATGGTATCTAATTTGTCTTATAAATTGTATAAATTATCTGTGCTAGGGGCAGGGGCATTACAGAGATCTTGACAAATATGTTTGAGAAACCGAATGCAGCGAACCAGAACCTACACCTAAAGAAGTTGGTCAACTTGAAGTTGTTGGAAGGGGGTTCGGTTGCAGAGTACATCAACAATTTTTGTATGGTTTACAATCAAATGGAATCATCGGGTTTGAAGTTTGAGGAAAGGGCACAATCGTTGTTGTTGCTATCCAGTCTTTCCGCTAGTTACGACACAGTAGAGCAGACAGTTACTAGCACCATGATTGATACGACAACTCTAAAGAATGTTATTAGTAGCATTATGAATGAGGATGCAAGGAGAAAGAGACATGAAGAGACTTCGGTGTCATATCCTAGCAATGTCGCGCTGTCAGTTGATAACCGCATTAGAAGTAACAATAGAGGAAGGTCGCAAAGCAGGAATCAAATGTCCAAGTCAAGAACCGTACATCGTAAAGGTGAGTGTTGGTACTGCAAGAACCTGAGACACAGGTGAGACCAATGCGAGGAGTATAAGAAAGCACAAGTAGGGTCACACGTAGCCAATGTAGTAAGGATTGAACCCCGTCTAGATGAATTATGTTTATCTGCTGGATTTAATATTATGTAAGATGATTGGTGTATAGATTCAGGTGCTTCTTATTATTGTACCCCCATGAGGAATGTTTTTTTGGATTAAAGGACATGTAATTTTGGTGCAGTTTCAGTTGGCAATAGACAAATATGTCTAGTTGTAGGTAGAGACATAGTGAGAGTGAAGGCTTGCAATGGTGGGCAATTGATCTTGAATAACACAAGACATATTCTAAGTTTGAAGAAGAACTTCATCTCAACTAGTAGACAAAGAAGGATTCACAACAACTTTTGGGCATGGAGAATGGAAGGTGACTACAGGTGCCAGATTGGTAACAAAAGAAAAGCACGGTGACACGTTGTTCTTACTCAGAGAAGGTGATTCAGGTGATATCATTGCTACAACATCAGCAGGTAGTTTCTCTTCGATTCTATGACATGCCAGGTTGGGGCACCTTGGTGGAAAGGGTGTCAAGCAACTTTGTTCTAGAGATCTTTTGCCAGGACTTAAGAAGGTTGAGATAGGTTTCTGTGAGAATTGCGTAATGGACAAACAGAAGAGAGTTAGTTTTCAGTTGAGTGGACGTAAGAAGAAGTTTGGGAAGGTAGAGTTGGTATATACAGATGTGTGGGGTCCAGCTCAGAAATACTCTTATGGTGGTAAGAGATACTTCGTTACATTCATTGATGATGCTACAAGAAAAGTTTGGGTTCATGCAATTCACGAGAAATCAGAGGTGTTTGATGCATTCAAAGCTTGAAAGGCCAAAGTTGAGAATGAGTTGGGTTGCAAAGTGAAAATATTAAAGTCTGACAATGGAGGTGAGTACACAAGCAAAGAGTTTGTTGACTATCTGGCGAAGGTAGGTATCAAAGGAATCAAGACAGTTCCTAAGACTCTACAAGAGAATGGTGTAGCAGAAAGTATGAACCGTACGATACTCGAAAGGGCGAGATGCATGAGATTTCATGCGGGTCTTCCGGTCCATCTTTCGGCAGCTATCGTTGATGAGTGAAATTTATATATGATTTTATTACTCATTTTACGCATTAAAGTTACGAGTTCTCGATTATTTCTTTAAAATTCATCTTCTTTCCACATAATTTTATTTATTTATTTGTTTTTGAAGGAATGAGATTTATAAGTACAATAAAAAAATGTATTTTGGTGAAAACAAGGAAGAAAATATTGAAAAAGATTTTAAATTTCAAAATGATTTTATGTGAAGATTTTTGAAAAATTCAAGTGATAAATCAATAAAAAAATATTACCGTTAATTAGGGGAGGAATTATGTAATAAAAAAAATTAGAAAAAAAGGAAAGAAAAAGAGAAGGAACAATATGTGGTTTAGTTTATTAATTAATTTAGAAGTTATAGATGAATCTTAATATATATGTTTTAATTAATTAACTAATCCTATGTCTATTAAACTAACCATAATCTTAAACCTACTGTTCCTATATAAGGCAAGAGGCAGCAGAAATTTTAGAAAGGAGTTGGGCGGTTCTGTGTTGGCGGCTGGACTAGGAAAAATTAAAAAAAAAAGAAAAAAGCAAGAAATAAAAGAAATAGGTGGTGGCTGGCTGGGCGGCGTCAAAGAAGAAAGAAAAGAAAGAAAGAGGAGAGAAAAAAAGAGCACGAATTTCGAGACCTGGATCTTCGGCAATTACGAGTTTTTTTTTCTTTTCTAATTTTTTATTATGAAATCAAAGAACATGTTTGTTAGTTGCAAATTTATTATGAACTAAATTTATTTTTTCAGGGCTTTGATGTAGCCTAGTTCTGAGAACACAATTCTAATTTCATGATATTTTATTAAACTATTTTTCTATGGTTGTGTGTTTAATTTTTGTTCTTAATGTTTACAATTGTTTGGCCAACTATTGTATGATTTATTGGATCATGGAGAGATCGAGAGGTAATTTGTGATTTAGAACTATAGAGTTAAACACCACTGATTGAGCGAAATTTGAGAAAATTTACCGCGATTGATGTGACTATAAAGAAATCCATAGAACTTAATGAGTCTCCAATTAATTAAATTTGCAATGAGATATGAAAAATTATTAGTTGGGGATATATTTGGTATTGTTCGAGAGAAAACATTGAATAATTCGGGGATTTTGGTCTACAACTTAGAAAAGTAAAATTTATTGTTACATGGAATTATGAATTGTGTGGTATTAACTGGGTGAAATCAAAAGCCCTAGAATTAATTTTGATATTAACAAACAACCAAATTTCAGATTCCGTTCCTTTTAATTAGTTTAGTTCTTTCCTTTAGATTAATTTAATTTAGTCATTTTCTTTATCAAATTGCGATTTTCCAAATAGTAGTTAATCTAGTCAATTTTGGTACTCAATAAAATAATTAGTTTTTGTGGGTTCGACACTCTTTTCACTTAAACTATACTACTTGTTGCAATTTTGTACACTTGCAAATAATCCCATCTAGTTTTTGGTGCCGTTGCCGGGGACTAATTATTTTTTTAATTATCTTGATAATTGTTAGATTGTTACTTATTTGGATTTTTATTATTATTTTTATTATTTTTATTTTCTTTTTTGTTTTTATTTTTAGTTTTTCTATTTTGTAATAGCTATATTTAAGGACATAAAAGTGTATCACAATGGCAAACAATGAGGAAAATAATGCTTTGAGAGATTATGCTATGCCCTCACTTAATGGAACAATATCAACCATAAAGAGGCCAGTTATACAAGCTAACAATTTTGATATTAAACCGGCGATCATTCATATGATTCAACAGATCATTCAATTTGAGGGAATATCGCACGAGGATCCTAATGTTCACATTGCAAACTTTCTAGAAGTTTCTGATACTTTCAAGCATAATGAAGTATTAGATGATGCAATTCGATTGAGACTCTTTCCTTTTTCACTAAGAGATAAGACGAAGGCTTCGCTAATTTTTCTACCACCGAGTGTTATTACTACTTGGGAGGGACTTGCACAAAAATGTCTAGCTAAATATTTTTCACCGGCAAAAATAGCGAAGCTAAGGAATGACATTACCACATTCACTCAATTTGAGACTGAGTCTTTGTATGATGCATGGGAGAGGTATAAAGAGTTATTGTGAAAGTGTCCTCATCATAAACCACCGAAATGGCTGCAAATTCATATATTCTATAATATTTTGGGATTTACAAATCGATCTATGGTAGATGCAGCTTGCTGGAGGTGCTCTTATGAGCAAAACTCATGAAGCGGCTTATGAACTTTTAGAGGGGATGACATCCAACAATTACCAATGATCTTCAGAGCAAACAATGTCTAGAAAAGCAGTTGGAATGTTTGAGCTTGATCGTATTACCTCATTGACTGCACAAATTGCTACTTTATCTAAACAATTAGGTAATATAAATGTTAATTCTATTCAAACTAATATTATTTATGATCATTGTGCAGGAAATCACTCAAGTATTGAAGGTCAAGTGGGAAATCCATTTGCTCAACCAATTTCCTATTAAGCAAATTTCGTGTCCAAATTCCAACATTAAGACAATCCTTATTTGAACACGTATAATCCAGGATGGAGAAACAATCCAATTTTTCTTGGAACAACAATCAAGGAGCAATTAGACCACCTCAAAATTTTTCACAACAAGAAAAGAAGCCGACACTGGAGAAAATGTTCATGCAATACATTTAAAAGATAGATTTGGCGATCCAATATGTTGCAACTTCAACTTTAGCTTCAATTCGCAACCTTGAGGCCAAGATTGGTCAGCTTTCAAACATGCTTACAGAGAGAATAGTAGGAACATTACCTAGTAACACAGTGACGAATCCTAAAGACCAAGTTAATGCAATAAATACTGAGAAGTGGGAGAACAATTAAGTATCCAAAAGATGAAATTGCAGAACAAAATGTGGTTGAAAAGGAAGATGAGTACGAATCAATTTTGTAGGAACAAATGCAGCAGGTGGCCAACCACCAAATTGAGAATTCTCAGAAAAGCAAAGAAGCTTAAAAAACCAAGGTTTCCAGGGAGTTTAATTCTGAAACTCATCCTAAATGTCCTTATGATCCACCGATTCATTTTCCGCAAAGACTTAAAAGAATAATCTTGAAAATCAATTCTCTAAATTTTTAAGTATTTTAAAGAAATTGCATATTAATATTCCTCTTATTGAAGCTTTAGAATATATGCCTAAATATGATAAATTTTTGAAGGATATTTTATCAAACAAGTTGAAGTTGGAAGAACATGAAATAGTGATGCTAACCAAAGATAGTAGTGCAATTTTACAAAAGAAGTTGCCTCCTAAACTGAAAGATCTAGAGAGTTTTACGATTCCTTGCACTATTAGAAATTTTATTTTGATAATGCTCTATGTGATTTAGGAGCAAGTATTAATCTTATGCCTTTTTTGGTTTTCAGGAAACTTGGTATTGGAGAAGTAAAGCCTACTACAATTTCTTTACAATTGGCGGATAATTGTATCAAGTACCCAAGAGAAATAATTGAAGAAATTTTAGTAAAGGTAGACAAGGTCATTTTCCTAGTTGATTTCATAGTGCTTGACATGGAGAAAAATGAACAAATTCCATTGATTTTTGGGCGACCTTTTCTAGCTACGGGGAGAGCTTTGATTGATGTTCAACAAGGAAAACTTATTTTGAGGGTTGAGGATGAGCAAATAACGTATGATGTTTTTAAATCTATCAAGTTTTCTACTGAAGAACAGTCGTATTTTCAAGTAAGTGAAACTAATTTAATTGTGAGCGAGGAACACAAGGATGAAGTAGAAAAGTTACTAATCAAAGTATGTTTAACAAATTCAGCAACTCTTGAATCTGAGAAAGAAAATATTTTAAAATATGCTATGTATTTGGATGCTGCACCATCTATTCATCCATTTTCTCAGCTGAAATTCAAAGATGTGGGAATATCAAAGAAGCCATCTTCAAGAAAGAAACGAATCAAACTCGAGCTTGAACTTAACCCACACTTGAAGAGAAGTATTAGAAAAAAATGTTCTTCTGTTATTGGATCTTGGTATCACATAATTATCTCAGCTACCACGTCTGACTGAAGACTTAAAACTTAGCTCTTCTTAGGAGGTAACTCATATTTTCTTTTACTGCATTTAGATTTTCTTTTCCTTTTAGTTTACTTCAATTTTAATTTTTTTTATATTTTATTTTATAGGATTGCATAAGTTTGGGGGTACCCGGTGGAGTTGTTTTCTACACTTACATTGATGGCTGTTTTTGAGCAGGATGGTTTCAGAATCTTTGAAAGTGTATCAAAGACCGATCGAAGTAAATTTTCTTAGCTTACCAGAACAAAAAGAATAAGAGGATTTGGATATCTACAACTCCATATATGACCAAAATAATGAATGCTTCTGAACCAGAATTTTAACATGAACTGAACTTTTCTCCTTATTTTTGTTTTTCTTTCTCTTTACCCATTGAGGACAATGTGATATTCAAGTTTTCGGGAAAAGGGTACAATTTTTTATATATATTTTTGAAAAGAAAAACAAAATAATGTATTGCAAGTAGGCTTACCATTACACTTTTGGGTTCTTTATTATGCTCAAAGCATTGAAATATTTTTTTTAGATAGACAATATCTTGTAAAGCAAGATTAAGCATACTTATTTTTTTTAGAATTATTGAATTTTAAAATTCCTTACAAAATTATGAGAGACATGTGATTATACATAAAAAGGAGAAAAGTGATGCTTTTTCTTGTGATTATCCCCTTTGATCTAGTCCTAAACAGGGTTTAAGTAAATAGAGTGATAATGATAAAATAATTGAATGAATAAAGTTCTATCTACTCCAATGTTTCGAATTTCTTAGTAACTAAAGGTATTCATCACCAATATTTACTTTTACGTCAAACGGCTGCAAAAGCACTCTAAATTTGTGACTTGTTGAGTAACCGTGTGAATTCATCACAAATGTTAGCATTCGTGTCAAAAGGCAAGTGACAACTTAAAAAGAGAGAGACAAAAAAAAACTCTAGTTTACTACTCTGTTTGTAGTAGTGAGAATGAGTGATCACAGATGGAGTTGTTACATGATAGAATTATATTAATTGCATGAAAATTATGATTAGGTTTGGAATTATGTATGAATAATTGCACTGGGGAAAGTGAGTATGCTTAGTTTTACTTTATTTGCTATTGTTTATATTTTAAGTTGAAATTTTAATGCTTGCATGATTAGATCTCATGGTGAGATGAGTTGAGCCTAATTATGATTACTATACCTTTGTTAATGGTTTTACTTATTGCTCGAGGATAAGTAAAATCTTAAGTTTAGGGGTATTTGATGAGTGAAATATATATATTATTTTATTACTCTTTTTACTCATTAAAGTTGTGAGTTCTCGATTATTTCTTTAAAATTCATCTTCTTTCAACATAATTTTATTTATTTGTTTGTTCTCAAAGGAATGAGATTTATAAGTGCAAAAAGATATGTATTTTGGTGAAAACAAGGAAGAAAATATTCATAAAGATTTTAAGATTCAAAATGATTTTATGTGAAGAGTTTTGAAAAATTCGATGAATCAATTAAAAATATTATCGTCAATTAGGTGGTGGAATAAAAATATGTAATAAAAAATTTAGAAAAAAAAAAAAGAAAGAAAAAGAGAAGGAACAGTATGTAGTTTAGTTTATTAATTGATTTAGAAGTTATAGATTAATCTTAATATATATGTTTTAACTAATTAACTAATCCTATATTTATTAAACTAACCCTAATTTTAAACCTACTGTTCCTATATAAAGGCATGAGGCAGCAGGAATTTAGAAAGGAGGCGGACGGCTCTGTGTTGGCGGCTGGACGAGGAAAAGAAGAAAAAAAGGGAAAAAAAATAGTAAAGAAAAGAAATAGGTGGTGGCTGGCTGGGCGGCGTGAAAGAAGAAAGAAAAGAAAGAAAAAGGAGAGAGAAAGAAGGAGCACAGATTTGTAGACCTGGATCTTCGGCAAATACGAGTTTTTCTTCTTCTCTTCTAATTTTTTATTATACAATCAAAGAACATGTTTGTTAGTTGCAAATTTATTTTTTAGGGCTTCGATGTAGCCTAGTTTTGAGAACACAATTCTAATTTTATGATATTTTATTAAACTATTTTTCTATGGTGTTGTGTTTAATTTTTGTTCTTAATGCTTACAATTGTTTCCAGCTATTGTATGATTTATTAGATCATGGAGAGACCGAGAGGTAATTTGTGATTTAGAACTATAGACTTAAACTCCATTGATTGAGCGAAATTAGAGAAAATTCACCATGATTTATGTGACTATAAAGAAATCCATTGAACTTAATGAGTCTTCAATTAATTAAATTTGCATTGAGATATGAAAAACTGTTAGTTGGAGATATTTTTTGGGTTGTTCGAGAGAAAACATTTAATAATTCGGGGATTTTGGTAAAATTTATTGTTTCATGGAATTATGAATTGTGTTTGATTAACTAGGTGAAATCAAAAGCCCTAGAATTATGCTATTAACAAATAACCAAATTTTAGATTCCATTCCTTTTAATTAGTTTATTTCTTTCCTTTAGATTAATTAAATTTAGTCATTTTCTTTATCAAATTTCGATTTTCCAAATAGTAGTTAATCTAGTCAATTTTTGTACTCAATAAAATAATTAGTCCTTGTGGGTTCGACACTCTTTTCACTTCAACTATATTACTTGTTGCTATTTTGTACACTTGCAAATAATCCCATCAACAGTGGATACTGTCACACCCCGCTTCTCAAAAATACGGAATACGGATACGCGACAAAAGCCCAGCGAATGATTTTCATCATCCATAAGCTGTTCAAGAATCTTTACACCATATCACAATATAATCAGAGCCGGAAGCCAGAAAAGTCAACCACATGCACATATGAACCAAATACCAACAAGAATACTTGAAATAAAATATATTAATCTCAACTGGTCATGATCTGAAATACACAAATATCCTGGGTCATACTGCCCAAACACAAAGAATACAAGTAATAGATACAATGTTCAAAATGAGCAACAGGAAATAAATGAAGATAGCAAAAGCTCCAGCCAACTAGAACTTTAGATCACATGCTCCATCGGGCAGCTGATCACCAAAATCTGCAATTCAACGAATGCAGGAAATAGGAAAAGAGAAAATACAAGTACCCATCAATTGCAAGTCACGGGTCACATATAATGTAGGATACAAGCACATGGGGAAACTAACTAACACATGGTATAAGTGTGAGGTCAAGGTAAACAACTAGCATGGTAAAAGTGAACAAGTGTACATGACATAAATCAAGCGTCAAGTAAACAAGTTTTTTATAAACATGCCTCAAGTGTCAAGTGTCATGTAATCATGTTTTCATGTATCAAGTTTCCAGTCTTATGTTTCATATAGTCAAGTATCAAGCAAGCATGTATCATGTTCACATATCATGTTCAAGTAGTACGTTCAAGTAGTATGTATCAAGTTTTGTAGTGATTTACTATCTAGGTAGCACTTCATGCCGCCCATACAACATGGTTTCTACAACAAACAGTTTCGCTTTAGATTTTATAGGGGACCGTACAGGGTAGTGTACTCAGGGACAAGCTCCAAGTATCATGTAATCATGTATCATGTAAACAAGTTTCAAAAACCTAAACAAGCTCCAGTGTCATGTGTGTACGTGTCATGTATATCGTGTCATGCTCCACATGTAAACAAGCTCCAATAACCACTAAGTTCTTCCGAGTACACGTTTCTGTACTATCCACTACTAGATCTTATCCTTAACCCCGGCATGGTTATTTTATTATTAATATCATATAAGCATGTAAATGTACAAAACATAAAAAGAATAGCATGGCATGATCATGTGACAAGTGCAAGTTGCAAACTAAACATGTACAAGTATAAGATATCTCATAAAAGACTAAAATAAACACATCTCAAGTTCAGGTAAGCAAGACCATGCTGTAGTAAAACAGTGATTCCCAGAGTTACCAACAAGAAAATCTAGATCCGTCGAAGGATCTGGAAAAAGACATCCACACGAATCCAACGAGTATAATTAAGTTATATATTAATTCACAATAACACAGCTCAAAACTGATTCGAATACAGAAACTAGGTTCATCCAGAAATCAAGAAAATGATTTCAAGAACATGAAAACAGCATGAAAACACATTAAATAAATCCACGAAAAATCTGGGGTATTCCCCTATATGTCTAGTATCAAAATATGAAGTTTCAGAATTTTCCAGGAAAAATAGATCAGGTATCAAAAATAAGAAAACAACACGAAAACATAGTTTAACGAATCTGGAAATCCCAACACTTCTGTACGAAAACTAAGATATCCCGCAACCAGGGAAACGAAATTCAATTCCGCCAAAGGGGTATGAAAATAGATAGAATTTACTAACTTTCACATTTCACAAAGAATTTTCATACAGTAAAAGGAATCATAGTGAAAATATGGTTCTTTACTGAACAGCGAGCAAAATGCAGTATGTATAGATTTAAGAAACGAGCATGAAACACCACATAAAACTTATCAATGAAATTCACCAAAATTCTAGGTAATCCCTAACTTCATAAAGAAACATGACCAAAATATTTGTTCAAAATAATATGTATAGTATAGTTCTTGAAAATAGTTTGTTATCAAAACTGACCAAAAATAGAATCTGGAATAGATCGACACCTCTGTACTAAAACAATCAAAACTCAGTCATACGAAATCCAAATCAAGCAAAGTCAGTCGGGTTGAAAAATAGACAAAATTATCTAAATCTCATATTTTATACCGAAATCAAGATACTGGCTGTAGCATAGACGAAAATAGTAAACAAAACAGAACACCCAGAAAATACAAATTTCAACCTCAAGCACAAAAACAACATAGATTCAAGAATATTGTTCCAAACTCATCCAAACTTGAAATACAACCTACTAAGTGTCTAAATATCATGATTTAGGTTTATTAACATGTCCACGCCTATTATTTCACATGGGTATCAACCAAAACACAAAATCACGCAAAAGTAATACATACACGATCCAAATTCAAGAACGGGCGATTCCTATGTCATTTCATGTCAAGATTGGTGTCGAGAGTCTTCTATGGCCAAAATATCACAATAGAGACAAAAATCATCAAGGAAAACACAATCTAAGGTTGTCTCTAGACCCAAGTACACTATAGGTGAACTTTAGTACTTGTATCAAACAAATGAATTGGAGTACAAGTTACTTGCCTGGAAGGTGACATGAATCCAACAAAAGAAAAAGAATAACGGGAACAAATTCCCGGCACGAACTCAACAGCAACGAATCATGAACAAGATCACGAATCTAAAGAACAAATAACCCACGAACACGATCGAACGGCTGAGATCATGAGATCAAGGGAACAGATCAGATTGGACGACTCTGATCGATGATCAATATCAAGATCGAGATGTGATCAGTATATTGATGATGATGATGATGATCGGATCAGATCGATGATCGGATCAAATCGATGATCGGACGGTCTACAATCAAAGAGATCAAAGAACCCCAAGATGATGATAGTGCGATCCAATGGTCCATAATCAAAACCAAAGATCAAGATCAAGATCCATGGACGGTTGAGGTCAAAGCATGCTTGATGATCAAGATGTGATCACATGATGCAGATCCGATGGCCCAAATTCAACCATTAAAACCCACACCTCAAAATAGTTCATCGGGGGGGGGGGGGGGGGAGATGCTCTACGACAGGGAGAGGAGCATGGTGGGGAAAGTCTGCAGTCGTTGGCCCACTACACGTCGACGCAGGGGATCACCGGTGGACAGGAGGGGCGCGACACAGCTGCAGAACCAACGCAGGGAAGCCGCGCTAGCTGCTGGTGGCGCGACGACACGAGGAACCAGACAGGGTGTTGGCCTTTTGGTCAAAACCAAGCTCCTCCTTTCCTTGCTTTTAGTCCCACATCGGTTGGGAGATGTGCCTTGTGTGTGGGATCAGCCCATATATACTCTAATCTTCTCTTCCCTTAAGAGAACTGAAAATTGTTTTCCCACACAACTCTTCCTCTCCTTCACTTCTTCCCTGCCAAATCTGGTACTCTGCTTTTCTCTTCCGTTCTGGGCAAGGCTAAGTTCGGGTCAATCTCTCGATGTTGTGTGCGGAAACGAGACGCCGGTGATACCGGGGGTTTTACCACTAGGAGCATCTGCGAAAAGTCTGCACATAAGACCGCGGATCAACTCTTAGGGCAGTGCGCTCCGCGCGACTTCCCCATAGGCCGGTAACTCTGTTCTTATTTATTTTTAATTTGTTATCTTGGGTTGCAGAAAATCAAAGATTCGAGGGTAATTTATATAACAATCTAAGAGTTGAAAGGTCCTTCCTTCTGAAAGTATCACATTCTCTTTTGAACTGATGTATGAATTTAAGAAAACTGATAGAATGCTCAACAATAGAAATGGGAAACGAAATCCTTTTAATCTCGGCTCAGCTATCGGTCTCAAACATAGGTGGTGACTTCCCATCTTCTTGCTTTTCAAGTTTCCTTTTAGATTGGATATTGATTTAATATTTAGGCATAGTTCATTATTATGGGTCACTTGCCAATCACTCTAAATGACCAAGTTGGGAGTGAGTAAATAGTTTGATTTTTCAGTCGTCCATCTCTTCGTTTGGTTACAAAATCGAGCTGGGTGAGAATGCACACCAACTGTTTGAGAGAATGCCTCAACAAGAGTTTTTAGATTTGTAGTGTTTTCACTTTGCTATACATAGTGTGTGAGAGATTTTAGCTTAGCGAGATTGCCCACCAGTTGTTTGAGAGAATGCCTCATTATTTTAAATGCTTTTGGCTTTTCTTGAGATAATGCCCACTAGTCGTTAGATAGAATGCCTCAACTGCTATAATGGTTATCACATTTATTACTTTTCTCTTTTTGTAGGCATCAAGAAAAATATTGACCAAGTATATATTTTTGTAATAATTTGACCATGAAAGATTGAACTTTGGACATGTTTTTGTTTAAATTACTGATTTGTGTTTTTTTTTTTTTTTTTGCTCATTTGTTTATTGTACTTTTTTGTCATTCTATAGTTTGAGGCTTTCTATCTAAACTTGAGTGGTTTATTTGCATCTTCTATATTCTTCTATATTGAAGTAATATGTCTAGAAGAAGAGTGAAGTGATAGAGTTACTACCTAAAATTACATTTGAACAAGATCTAGGGCTAGAAAATTATTTGATTGACTGTTGAGTTAAATATAATTAATTTTAGTCTTATTGTTTTAACTAAAACCGCCATTTTCATGTGGGATTTTGTTTGTTAAAGCATTGTCACATTGTATAAACTTAATACATGTTGATCAGAGATGATATAGGGGTCTCTTAATCCAAAGTAGTGAGTTTGGATTTAGATATGGAGCCTCCATTTCTAAGCAGATTTGGAGGGTAGCCTCATACTTACTGAATTGGAGATCAACCGACATTGAGGTTAAGCTGGTTCAGGGTTATTGAGATATAAATCCTGAGGTTAGTTTGATTAAGGGGGAAGATTTTAATATTTTAACCGAAATTCCCTACTCATAAGATCAACCTAAACCAATTCATTTGAGTTCCAACTGAAGTTCTACGTATTTGAGAGAAATAGCACATACATTATTGATCTTGCTTCTAATTTCCCCTCATATTCAGTGAAAAAGATAGATATGTCTAAGTACCAGAGTTTAACCCATAGAAACAATATAGCTATATAACATACACAGAAATCTCAAAGACATACATTTAGAGTTTAAAAAAGATCCATATTGGATCCAACAGAAAATTTGGAATTTATTTTACTCCTATTCTTCGAAGTTTGAGACTTTTAACTTCAAAAGTTTAGGTTAGAAACAAAGAGATGGAAAAGATGAGAGCATAAGTGAGGAATGACATGCAGTTATCTGTAATTTACATCTTTTTCATTAATTAGTCATACTCTTCAATGTCACAATGTTTGGCATGGTAGACTAGGTCATGTGAATCTGGGTTCTCTTAAAAGGATGATGAACTTAGATCTTATTCCCAAGTCTCCTGTAGATAATAAACACAAATGTGAAATTTGTGTTCAAGCCAAACATTCTAGACTGCCTTTCAAATCTATAGAGAGAAATTCTGATCCTCTAGAACTAGTTCATAGTGATGTTTGTGACTCAAATAGGGTTTTGACCCGAGGCGGTAGGAAATACTTTGTCACTTTTATAGATGACTGTTCTAAGTATTGCTATACCTACCTTCTCAAAACCAAAGATGAAGTTCTAGATAGATTTAAGGTTTTCAAATCCGAAGCCGAGAACCAATTAGAGAAAAAGATTAAGATCCTTAGATCTGATCGTGACGGAGAGTATACCTCAAACGAAATGACTAACTTCTATGAAGAACACGGAATAATTCATGAGGTGACTGCTCCTTACTCACCACAGTCTAACGGAGTTGCTGAAAGAAAGAATCGAACTCTGTTAGACATGGTGAATGTCATGCTTCTCAGCTCAGGTGCTCCTGATAACTTGTGGGGAGAAGCCTTATTGACAGCCTGTTACATCCTAAATAGGATCCCTAGTAAGTCTAAGGATAAGACTCCCTATGAATTTTGGAAAGGCATAACTCCTATAGTCCTTTATCTCAAAGTCTGGGGATGTCTAGCAAAAGTAGGAATCCCAGAACCTTAAAAGAGAAAGATTGGACCTAAAACTGTAGATGATGTGTTTATAGGATATGCCTTAGATAGCAATGCCAATAGATTTCTTGTGACTCATTTTGAAGAGAATGAAATCTCTAACAATACCATCATAGAAGCTAAAGATGCAGAATATATTCCCTTTTTAAAGATAGAATTTCTTCCAACCCCTCCTGTTATTCCCTGCCTCCTTCTACTAGTTCCCATTCTCAACCCTCTAGCTCTCAACCTGATCAAAATTCTGAACCTAGAAGAAGTAAAAGATGTAGGTTTGAAAGAAATCTAGGGGAAGGTTTCTTCACTTATTTGATAGAGGGTGATCCCTCAACTTACGAAGAAGCAACTTCCTCTCCTGATGCTCCTTTCTGGAAAGAAGCCATCAACAATGAGTACAACTCCATTATGGAGAACATTACTTGGTATTTAGCAGACTTACCTTTAGGTAGTAAACCCATAGGTTGCAAGTGGATCTTCAAAAAGAAACTTAGAGCTGACGGTTCAATAGAGAAATATAAAGCTAGATTAGTAGCCAAAGGTTTCACCCAGAAAAAGGGATTAGATTATTTTGACACCTACTCTCCTGTAGCTATTAAAACTCTTCTAGCTTTAGCATCCATTTATGACTTGATAATTCATCAAATGGATGTAAAGACAGCCTTTTTGAATGGAAACCTAGAGGAAGAAATCTACAAGGAGCAACCTGAAGGTTTTATTGCTAAAGGTCAGGAAAATAAAGTTTGCAGAGTAGTAAAATCACTTTATGGCCTAAAGCAAGCTCCCAAGAAATGGCACAGCAAATTTGATAAAGTTATTTTAGAATATAGCTTCTTACCAAATGAGTATGATAAATGTATATACTCTAAAAATACTGATGGAAGTTGTGTCATTATATGCTTATATGTAGATGACATCCATATTCTAGGATCAACTCTTGAGTTAATAAATAATACTAAAGATTATTTATCTAGCATGTTTGATATGAAAGACCACCTTGTGAGTATATATAATACAAACCATCCTTTACCCCATTGTAGTCCTATGTGGTGTGGAGAGAACCCGTGGGCCACACGCGCGCGTCGCCGCCGCCGCCGCCCGGCCCGGTTCGGTTCGGCGCGCGTAGTGGGCACGGGTGTGCGTGCCCGCATCTGCGGACACGAATGCCGATCCGAAATTGCTCTTCGGGTTCGGGTTGAGATCCAAAACTTCTTTTGCTGTTTATTTTTCCTTTTGACTAATTCCTCTTAAGATTAGTTTTCAGATCCTATTTTTTTGGCCTCCTTCTCTCCCTCACACGTTCTTTATATTCCAAACTCCCTTCCTTTTGCAACTACTGGAAAAAATCAGATCGCATCCACAAAAAGAAAAGCCCTTCCACCTTGATTGATCAAAGGAATATATTATTTTTTTTTAAAATTCAGTATGAAGACCTTAAGTTTTTCATGTGTTCTATAGGTTACCAACTCATGTTGGTTTTGATATGTTCTTCATGTTCACAATTGAGATTATATTCCAATTTTTGTCTTAAGCATGATCAGCTATCACCTTTTGAGTTGGTAGATTGATACAAGTACCTTCAACCCTCACTAAAACATCAGTGTGGATGTGGTTCAGGGTCTTTCACGTGGTGCCAAAGCAACCCAGGTCCGAACCCCACTGGGTGTGCATATTTAGCTTGGAGTTTAGAAATATTATATACTGATACACATAGCTAGGTCGAGGTCAACTATTTGATGGGTGTGCTACCTGTAGGGGGCATCTTTAGAATACAAGTGTAAAACCTTCAACCCTCACTACACCTTTTGAATTTTGGTGTAGACTATCATGTAGATACCATGCAATTCTTACAGTATGTGTATGTTTGATCATCCTTCCTCCAGATTGATGTTAGCTTCAGTGGTTGCACGGTACAGTTGAAAGTTGTGCTGGCAAATACACTAACGTTTAGAGTTTTAACAGATTCAACAATCTTAAATTCAGTCTATGTGAGTGTAACTATCTTGTCGATTGAGAAAATGCTAAGAAGTGTTGAGTACTTCGATATGACACCTGCTCGTACTCATTTTGACAGTAGTATCATTCTCAAAAAGAATGAAGGTTTACCTGTAGAACAGCATAAATACTCTCAAATGATAGGTTCTCTTATGTATATAACAAATAGAACTAGACCTGATATTACAGTTGCTGTTGGGAAACTTAGTAGATATACTAGTAACCCAAACCGGTCACATTGGTCAGCAATAGAAGGAGTATTTAGATCTCTTAAGGGTACTATAGATTACAAACCTCATTATTCTAGATACCCTGATATCATATAAGGTTACTCAGATGCAAACTGGGTAACTGACTCACATGATGTGAAATCCACAACTGGATATGTTTTTACCCTAGGAGGAGCTGCAATCTCCTTGGGCTCATGTAAACAAACCATCATAGCTAGAAGTACTATGGATTCTGAAATGATAGCTTTGGACATTACTTGTACAGAAGCTAAATGGCTAAGAAATTTGATTATGCATATACCTGTTACTAATATTCCTGTTCCTGCTATTTCCATAAACTGTGATAATAAATCTGTTATAGAACTACTGAAGCATGATTCTGTGAATGCTAAGATGAACAGGTACCTGCATCTGCGCTTCAAGTCAATCAAGAGCCTATTAGGCAAATATGTGGTTCTTGACTATATAAAGTCAGAAAAGAACCTTGCAGACCACTTAACAAAGGGTCTGTCTAGGACGTTGATCCTAGAATCATCGAGGGGGATGGGGTTAAGCCCATAAGTAAGTCACCAACAGTGGCAACCCAACCGAGTCTGACTGGAGATCCCAAGAAGCCGGTTCAATGGGTAGAAACAAGCTGGACTTCGGTGACTATTATGGAACACTGACTCAGAGATTAAATTCTCATAAATTAATGCCCAGGTGGCTGTACGAGGTTGTACAATGATATCCCATCCCTATGGTGACAGTGTTCCTGTGTGATCTGGTTAGGATGAGTTCTAAACTCTTAATAGGTTCAAACATTATTATGTAGGGTTGACTCCGATCACCAACCCTTTGAGGACTTACCTATATGAGAGGTCGTGAAGGCCGCGACTATGGGACAGGGCGATCCCAGACAACTCTCATGAATATGGAAAAGTGCGCATGGCCATTCAAAAGCGCCACCCGATAGACCCAAGAACCTCTAGCGTACTATGTGTGCTGTTTTCTGAATCTGAGTCAAGAAGTCTGATTCAAGGCGTAGTCCATCAAGCACTTCTTCAGACAAAGACAATAGTCACTACGTGAGATTCAAGGCTGTAGTCCATCTCATCTATGCATAGTATACTCTTGCCCAGAACTTCTATATCATTATTCTTTTGTTATCTCTGTTTTTGGATCTTGGTTTTGGGGGGGATTGTTGACCTTTTGGTCAAAACCAAGCTCCTCCTTTCCTTGCTTTTAGTCCCACATCGGTTGGGAGATGTGCCTTGTGTGTGGGATCAGCCCATATATACTCTAATCTTCTCTTCCCTTAAGAGAACTGAAAATTGTTTTCCCACACAACTCTTCCTCTCCTTCACTTCTTCCCTGCCAAATCTGGTACTCTGCTTTTCTCTTCCGTTCTGGGCAAGACTAAGTTCGGATCAATCTCTCGATGTTGTGTGCGGCAACGAGACACCGGTGATACCGGGGGTTTTACCACTAGGAGCATCTGCGAAAAGTCTGCACATAAGACCGCGGATCAACTCTTAGGGCAGTGCGCTCCGCGCGACTTCCCCATAGGCCGGTAACTCTGTTCTTATTTATTTTTAATTTGTTATCTTGGGTTGCAGAAAATCAAAGATTCGAGGGTAATTTATATAACAGGCGGCACACTGGCTGCGCTGGAGGGAATGGCTACTGTCGACTATGAGTGCACCGCCAAGGTACGCCGACTGGCGGTGGCTGGCGGTGCTGCAGGCCGACGCTGGGACGAGGGTGCAGTTACGACACAGGCTATCACGACGAAGGAGAAGAGGCGGGGAAACAGGGAGGCAGTGGGAGCAGGCTAAGAGATGGGAGACGAAGAGGATGAGAGGTGGTGGATTGAAGAGGCGGGTAAGGAAAAATTGCATGGGGAAGATGAAGAGGGTCGGGGTTATGGGTATATATAGGCTGATGTTATTAGGGTGGGTTTCGGGTCTGGGGAGGTAACCGGGTGGGGCTGATTGGAAAAACGGGTCTGGGGAATTAATGAAATGGGTTTTGGTTTATATATTGGGTATGAGTTTGGTTTAAATAAATGGGTTTGGATAATGTAATGGGTATTGGGTATTGTAATAGGGTTAGATGGGTTTAAAGTTAAAAATGGGTTTGGGTTTTAAATATAGAATCCAATAAGAAAATTAATACAATAACTAATAAATAAAATTTATAAAATAATGTAATTTTAACAATAAAATAAAATAAAATAATAATGCAAATAACAACGCTAGCAAAATAATACATATAGTAACAATATTAATAATAATAAAAATGATAAAAATAATAAAAGTAATAATAACAATAATAAGAACTGTATTAATTTAAAAAAAATCATAGAAAAATAGTTACAGCTAAAATTATGGATCAAAAATAAATTTTAATAGAAGATTCAAAAAAATACATTTTGACAAATGAGTTTGAAAGCGAAAAAGAAAAAAATAATTTACCAAAATTTTAAATACAGAAAATATATAAAAATATGTTTTTAGAAAAACAGGGGTTACAATCCTACCCACCTTACAACAAAATTTCGTCCTCGAAATTTGCTCACGGTACATAGGACAAGGTAAAAGCAAACTGGGAAGGGTAACAAAGTAGAGGGCTAAAGGGGAAGGAACAAAGTGGTGGCAACACCAGAATAAGAATGAAAATGGATAACAATGAGGTCAAATGGAATGTATGAAAAGAAACAAACGGTATCAAAAATGAAGAAGAAGCAACACAAGATTGGCAAGATAACAAAGCAAAGAGATGAAGAAATAGATAGAGCTGGAGTCGAAGAAAGGACGGACAAGGAAGAGATGAACCAAGAAATGAGTCAACGGATGAAGACAATTGCAAGAGATGGAACAAAACAAACAATATAAGGGAGGAGAAGCAACAAAAGGATCCTGGGACCTATGGGTTATGGACCCACCACGCTTCCGCTGCGCCACTCTGATGGTGACGTTCCAAGCAATAGACATGTCGTTGTAGACCACGCAACAACCAGCGACGATCCGAGCAGGAAGAAAAGAATGAGACACCAGATTAAAATTGGGATTTAGAGAAGGGCTTTAATTAAAATAATTAGGTCAAAAGTGAAGGGTGTTAACAAAAATAATATTAATAATACAAAAATCCACACATATTAATAATAACAATAATAATCATCATAATCATATTGGTAAAAATAATAATAAAATATTAACAATACTGGTATGGATAATAATATAAGACAGAAAATAATTTGGGGTTCATCATTTTAGTGAAAGTAATTCAATATCAACAACAAAAATAAAATAGTAAAACAAATACAATAATAATAATAGTAATTAATAACAATAATAATGATAATACTAATAATAATAAGGAAAACAATAATAATAGTAGTAGTATAAATTCTTTGATGTGGGTTCGCCTCATTTATATCCATCTGTAGACTTGCCTTCTCGACATCAAGTTGCAGGTTTGCCTCCACAACTTCAAGTTGCAGGTTACCAATTGGATATTCGGTTGCACATTTTTCCTCCCCGATATCCAGTTGCAATTTGCCTCCATTGACGTCTAGTCATGTTTGGCATCTCGACATCAAGTTGCAACAAAATGATGAACGAGATGATGCAATCTTCCACGCGTACTTAGATATTGATTGCTCAATTTAAGTACGAAGTTGAAATTTATGATATTAAAATACACATTTATTCGAATAACAAAATTTTTAGAAAACAATTTTATAGAAGATCCAAAATATAACAAATAATAATCAAAATACACAAAATATTTTGAAATATATATATAATATACAGAAAATATAGGCAGGAGAAAAATGAATTTTATACTCAACAAAGAGTCAACAAAGGAGGACGACTATAAGGGACGAAAGAAAATAAGAAATCAAAGAATTGAATATGAAGAAAGAGGAACGAGGGAGCACAAGCGGAATTTGAAGAGAATATGACAGGAAAGGAATATCTAGCATGATACTCAAAATGAGTCAACAAATGAAGATGAATGAAAGAATCAAAGGATATGGGTACGGAAAGAACGAAACTATACCCAATAAAGAATCAACAAATAAGAACGACTAAAAGAAACGGAAGAAACAAGGAATCAAGGAAATCGAATAAGAAGGGATCAAATGAATGGAATAAGACTAGTATCCAGATCAAGTTGATAATGATTCATTCATGCATGCATGGTTGGTGAAATGTTGCGCAGATTCCAGATCGAGCCAACTTATCTAATATATTAGACAACTAGTACATTAGCCAAACCTGGTGATCTGATACCACTAAAAACCCTGTCACGCCCCGTTTCCCAAAAATACGAAATACAGATACGCGACAAAAGCCCAGCGAATGATTTTCATTATCCATAAGCTGTTCAAGAATCTTTACAACATATCACAATATAATCAGAGTCGAAAACCAGAAAAGTTAACCACATGCACATATGAACCAAATACCAACAAGAATACTTGAAATAAAATATATTAATCTCAAATAGTCATGATCCGAAATACATAAATATCCTGGGTCATACTGCCCAAATACAAAGAATACAAGTAACAGATACAATGTTCAAAATGAGCAACAGGAAATAAATGAAGATAGCAAAAGCTCCAGCCAACTAGAACTTTAGATCACATGCTCTATCGGGCAGCTGATCACCAAAATCTGCAATTCAACGAATGCAGAAAAGAGAAAAGATGAAACACAAGTACTCGTCAATTGCAAGTCACGGGTCACATATAATGTAGGATACAAGCACATGGGGAAACTAACTAACACATGGTATAAGTGTGATGTCAAGGTAAAGAACTAGCATGGTAAAAGTGAACAAGTGTACATGGCATAAATCAAGCGTCAAGTAAACAAGTTTTTTATAAACATGCATCAAGGGTCAAGTGTCATGTAATCATGAGTTCATGTATCAAGTTTCCAGTCTCATGTTTCATGTTGTCAAGTATCAAGCAAGCATGTATCATGTTCACGTATCATGTTCAAGTAGTATATTCAAGTAGCATGTATCAAGTCTTGTAGTGATTTACTATCTAGGTAGCACTTCATGCCGCCCATACAACATGGTTGCTACAACAAACAATTTTGCTTTAGATTTTATAGGGTACCGTACAGGGCAGTGTAATCAGGGACATGCTCCAAGTATTATGTAATCATGTATCATGTAAATAAGCTCGAAAAACTCAAACAAGCTCCAGTGTCATGTGTGTACGAGTCATGTATATCGTGTCAAGCTCCACATGTAAACAAGCTAAAATAACTACTAGGTTCTTTCGAGTACACGTTTCTGCACTATCCACTACTGGATCTTACCCTTAACCCCGACTTGGTTATTTTATTATTAATGTCATACAAGCATGTAAATGTGCAAAACATAACAAGAATAGTATGGCATGATCATGTGACAAGTGCAAGTTGCAAACTAAACATGTACAAGTGTAAGGTATCTCATAAAAGACTAAAATAAACACATTTCAAGTTCAGGTCAGGAAGACTAGGCTGTAGTAAAATAGTGATTCCCAGAGATACCAACAAGCAAATCTCGATCCGTCGAAGGATCTGGAAAATAGACATCCACACGAATCCAACGAATATAATTAAGTCATATACTAATTCACAATAACACAGCTCAAAACTGATTCAAATACAGAAACTAGGTTCAGCCAGAAATCAAGAAAATAACTTCAAGATTATGAAAACAGCATGAAAGCACATTAAATAAATCCACGAAAAATCTGGGATATTCCCCTATATGTCTAGTATCAAATTATAAAGTTTTAGAATTTTCCAGGAAAAATAGATCAGGGCATCAAAAATAAGAAAACAACACGAAAACATAGTTTAACGAATCTGGAAATCCCAACACTGCTGTACAAAAACTAAGATATATTGCCAGGGAAACGAAATCCAATTCTGCCAAAGTTATATGAATATAGATAGAATTTACTAACTTTCACATTTCACAAAGAATTTTTATACAGTAAAAAGAATCATAGTGAAAAGAGGGTTCTTTACTGAACAACGAGCAAAATGTAGCATGTATAGATTTTAGAAATGAGCATGAAACACCACATAGAACTTAACAATAAAATTCACCAAAATTCTGGGTAATCCCTAACTTCATAAAGAAACAATGACCAAAATATTGGATCAAAATAATATGTATAGTATAGTTATTGAAAATAGTTTGTTATCAAAATTGACCAAAAACAAAATCTGGAATAGATCGACACCTCTGTACTAAAACAGTCATAACTCAGTCATACGAAATCCAAATCAAGCAAAGTCAGTAGGGTTCGAAAATAGACAAAATTATCTAAATCTCATATTTTATACCGAAATCAAGATACTGGCTGTAGCATAGACGAAAACAGCAAACAAAACAGAACTCCCAGAAAATAAAGATTTCAACCTCAAGCACAAAAACAACATAGATTCAAGAATATTGTTCCAAACTTGAAATACAACCTACCAAGTGTCTAAACATCATGATTTAGGGTTATTAACATGTCCACGCCTATTATTTCACATGGGTATCAACCAAAATACAAAATCACGCAAAAGTAACACATACACGATCCAAATTCAAGAACGAACAATTCCTAGGTCATTTCATATCAAGATTGTTAGAGAGTCTTCTATGGCCAAAATATCACAATAGAGACAAAACCCATCAAGAAAAACATAATCTAAGGTTGTCTCTAGACCCAACTATACTATAGGTGAACTTTGGTACTTGTATCAAACAAATGAATTGGAGTACTAGTTACTTGCCTGGAAGATGACGATGAATCCAACGAAAGAAAGAGAATAACGGTAACGAATTCCCGGCACGAACTCAACAGCAACGAATCACGAACAAGATCACAAATCCAAAGAACAAATAACCCATGAACACGATCGGACGGCTGAGATCATGAGATCAAGGGAACGGATTAGATCAGACGACTCTGATCGAAGATTAAGATCAAGATCGAGTTGTGATTAGTATCTTGATGATGATGATGATGATCGGACAGTCCACAATCAAAGAGATCAAAGAACCCCAAGATGATGATAGTGCGATCCAACCATCCATAATCAAAACCAAAGATCAAGATCAAGTTCCACGGACGGTTGAGGTCAAACCATGCTTGATGATCAAGATGTGATCACATGATGCAGATCCGATGGCCCAAATTCAACCATCAAAACCTACATCTCAAAACAGAGCATGGGGGGGGGAAATGCTCTGCGACTGGGAGAGGAGCATCACAGGGGAAGTCTGCAGTCGCTGGCCCACTACACGTCGACGTAGGGGATCACCGGCGGACAGGGGGGGTGCGACACAGCTGCAGAACCAACGTGGGGAAGCTGCGCTAGCTGCTAGTGGCACGTCGACACGAGGAACCAGACAGGGCGGTGCACTGGCTGCGCTGGAGCTAGTGGCTACTGTCGACTATGAGTGCACCACCAAGGTGCACCGGCTGGCGGCGGCTGGCGTTGCTATAGGCCGATGCTTGGAGATGGGTATAGTTGCGACACAGGCTGTCGCGATGAAGGAGAAGATGCGAGGAAATAGGGAGGCAGAGGGAGTAGGCTAAGAGATGGGAGATGAAGAGGATGAGAGGGGGTGGACTGAAGAGGCGGCTAGGGAAAAATTGCGTGGGAAGATGACGAGATGGGGTCGGGGTTATGGGTATATATAGGCTGATGTTATTAGGGTGGGTTTCAGGTCTGGGGAGGTAACCGAGTGGGGCTGATTGGAAAAACGGGTCTAGGGAATTAATGAAATGGGTTTTGGTTTATGTATTGGGTATGTGTTTAGTTTAAATAATGGGTTTGGATAATGTAATGGGTATTGGGTATTGTAATAGGGTTAGATGGGTTTAAAGTTAAAAATGGGTTTGGGTTTTAAATATAGAATCCAATAAGAAAATTAATACAATAACTAATAAATATAATTTATAAAATAATGTAATTTTAACAATAAAATCAAATAAAATAATAATGCAAATAACAACGTTAGCAAAATATTACAGATAGTAACAATATTAATAATAATAAAAATGATAAAAATAATAAAAGTAATAATAACAATAATAAGAACTGTATTAATTACAAAAAATCATAGAAAAATAGTTATAGCTAAAATTATGGATCAAAAATAGATTTTAATAGAAGATTCAAAAAATACATTTTGACAAAAGAGTTTGAAAGCGAAAAAGAAAAAAAATAATTTGCGAAAATTTTAAATACAGAAAATATATAAAAATACGTTTTTAGGAAAACAGGGGTTACAGATACAGTTGTGTACTTGATTAACCGTTGCTCGTCTAGTGCCCTTGATGGGACCATTCCACAAGAACTATGGTCAGGTAATACTATTAATTATTCGTACTTGAATATTTATGGATGTATTTCATATTCACTAATTGACAGGGAAGAAAGAAAGAAACTGGATTCTAAGTCCAGGAAGTATGTATTCATTGGCTTCGGCGGCGATCAGTATGGTTACAAACTTTGAAATTTTGTGGATAACAAGGTTATTAGCAGCAGGAATGTGGTGTTCAACGAAGAGGTCCTATTAAAGGCAGACACACAGGTCAAGACAGTACAACCAGTTCAGAGTCAAATTGTGGTTCAGACTGAGATTCTGATTCTGATTCTGAAGGTGGTCCTAATGGTGGGGACCCTATAGTGCAGCAGTAGGTACAGGTACCACAGGCAGCACAGGAGGCTCCTGATAAGCATATTAAGAATGAGCAGGTTATCCAAGATGAATAGGTACAGCCACAGCAGTTCGGGGAACCTGAACCGGTCAGTGAATCGGTACCCACATTGAGGAGATCGACACGAGAGAGAAGGCCAACCAAGATATTTGATCCATCATCTAGTATTATTTACGAGCATGTTCTGTACACGGATTCAGGAGAGCTAGAGACTCATGAGGTGGCTTTGAGGGATATGGCTCGAATTCTGTGGCAGTTAGTCATGAGGGACGAGATGAACTCTTTGGAACAGAACCAAACTTGGGAGTTGACCAAGTTACCTGCAGGGAAACGGGCTCTTATGAAAAACTAGATTTTTAGAGTCAAGGATGAGGTAGATGGCAGTTAGAGGTACGAGGCGAGGCTTGTGGTGAAATGATTCTCTCAAAAAGAAGGTGTTGATTATAGTGAGATCTTTGTACCGGTTGTGAAGATGGCTTCAATTAGGGTTCTGCTTAGTATTGTGGTAGTTGAAGACTTGCTCTTAGAGCAGTTGGATGTGAAAACAACATTTCTCCATGGTGATGTCGAAGAAGAGATGTACATGAAACAACCTACAGGTTTTGAAGCAAAAGCAAAAGAAGATATCATGTGTCGACTGAGGAAGAGTCTTTATGGGCTCAAACAAGCACCGTGGCAATGGTACTTGAAGTTTGATTGTTTTAACAGTGAAAAAAGTTTCGATAGATGCGAAACAGATCATTGTGTGTATGTTCGTAGATATGAGGACAATGATATAGTTACCTTGACATTGTATGTGGACGACATGTTGTTAGTAGGTTCATGTATAGAGAAGATCAAGAAAGTGAAGAAGATGCTAGCTTCAGAGTTTTCGATGAAGGACTTGGGTGAAGCAAAGCAAATCCTCGGCATGAAGATTAATAGAGACAGAAAAAACAAGAAGCTTTGGTTATCTCAAGCGAACTATGTGAAGAAGGTGTTGAAGAGATCCAATATGGATGGTACGAGGCCGGTAACTTGTTCCTTGGCTACTCACTTCAAATTATCGATGGGCTTGTGTCCTAAGACAGAGGCAGAAATGGAGGAAATGACTGCTATTCTATATGTCTCAGCCGTTGGGAGTTTGATGTATGCAATGATGTCTACAAGACCAAACATCGCACAAGTAGTGGGACTTGTCAGCCATTACATGAAGAATCCAGGTAAACCGCATTGGGATGCAGTAATGTGGATTCTTAGATATCTAGCAAGTACTTAAGATTTTTCTCCTTGTTTTGGGGGATATTCTTTGCAAATACATGGTTATGTGGATGCAAATTTTTTGGGCGATCGTGATGGTTGCAGAAGTAGTACAGGGTATGTGTTTACAGTTGGAGGAACAACTGTCAGTTAGACTTCACAGTTACAAAAGGTTGGAGCATAGTCAACCCCGGAGTTAGAGTATATGACACTTTTAGAAGCAACGAAAGACATGCTGTGGATTTCGGAGCTTATGAAACAGTTGGGCAGGGAGCAACCCATAGGTGAGCTATGTGGTGACAGTCAAAGTAGTTTTCTTGGCAAAAAACTCGGCATATCCCTCTAGAACTCAGCACATTCAAATAAGGTATCATTTTATTAGAATGGCGGTTGAGAAGAAATGGTCGAAGCTGTCTAAGATTCTTGGCACTAAGAATCCAGCAGACATGCTGACAAAGGTAGTGGGTAACAGGAAACATCAGCTCTGCTATACTGCTATTGGATTGTCTCCAGGTTAACTGATGAGGAAACTCACAGAGGCACAGGCCTAGAATAGGCCAATGGAAGAATGAAGAACAGGTTAGAGACTTCGTGTATATATCTCCAAGTGGGAGACTGTTAGGGTTTATGGCTCCAAATACACGATAATGGGGTTGGAGAAGACAGATGAGAAGAAGAGTCGAAGATGGAGCAAGCACCTCAGAGCAGTCAGCAGCTACAGGAAAGTTGCGGTTGACCGCACTTGGACAGTCGAACGCACACGTACAAGCAAATGTACGTTCGACAGTGCAGTTGACCGTCTCTCGCTCTATTAGACCCTGCAAACTTGAATGAATGACCGGTCGATCGAGCAGTCGACCGAACCACTCTCTGTTAGACCCTGTACAGTCGAAGGCATGAACCGATCGACCGTCACTGTATTGCGGTCGACAGTCACGACACTGATTGATGAGTGGCTGAGATTAGAAGTTCTGTAAATGTCATGTCCTCCCGCTTCCCAAAATACAGGAATATAGGTACGTAATGAAGGCCCAGCAAATGATGTAAACACCATCCATAAGTTGTACCGTCTAACTCAACAATATGAATAACAATCGCAACTATGCAAGGGAATATAATCAAATAAACGAAGAACAACTTCAATATAAATGAAATAATCCAAATAATAATATCCAATATAATATCCAACATTTGGGATAAAACAAACTCCAGGTCATAAAAGCGCAAAACAAAGTACAATATCAATAACAATGTTCAAAGGGGAAAATAGCATAAAGTAATTTAAGCAATCTATTCCTGGATTCCATCTTCTCAAATCGTTGCTCACCAATTCCCTGTGATATCTCTTCTTCAGTACCTATAAACTGATGATCTAAAAAGAGAGAAAATAATGTCTTAGAGCAATTCATGGACATCAAGTAGTGGAAAACAGAGAACGAAAAGGCATGGTATATCAAAAGTGAAGGAATATATCAAAGTCAAGAACAAAGACAAAGAATGACAATAATGTCAAGGGTCTATGTTTAATTATGCGATAATTAATGATTTCAATTCAGGTTTAATATCAATGACAGTATACAGGTTCAAGTATGAACTGACAAGTGCGGGTTAATAATCATTTTATTAACCTATTTAGTGCACGTACCACTGCATCACATTCCGCAGGTTCAGTGCAAGCAAACATTGAACGTTTTAGACTGATGGTGAACTCAACAGATCGTGTACTCGGTAACATGATGACAAGATATCATGATAATGTGATAATGCAATGAAAAGCATTTCTCCACCTTCCATGTAAATAAACCATGCAAGCAAGAGGGGCCCTACCGAGTACATTTTCCGATTGTTCACTTCCAAGTCATCCCTTAATACCCTGGCTTGTTAATATTTTATTTCACCCTATGTGAGCATGCAAGAAGATGTCAAGGTTGTGTAATCCTAGGTGTGACTAATTCTACTAGTTACAGACAAAGCAAGAAACATTCATATTAAATCAACACACTTCATACAATTTGGACAGCAGAATGTTAGTGTACACAAACAGAGATTCCCGCTGCTATAGAAAGGAAAATCTAGATCCGTTAGAAGTTGTAGAAACTAGACTCTCTTCCGATTCTAGCGAATATACACACGATATATATAAATCACAGAAACTAGGTTCAAATTCTTATTCTTTACAGATTTTGTGTTCAGGCAACAAGTTATAGATTGTGTTCACATTTATGTTTCAGGTCAGAAAACTTACAATTAAATCAACAAAAATATAGGGTGATTCCTAAGCCTGTATATTCTCAGCTAAATTTATTTCATATTTTAATTTTACTATTAACATGTTTTGTTTATTAATAAATCAAGGTGATACACATAAAATTTGTGAAACTGGAAATCCAGTCCTAGCAGTACTAAAAGTCAGATATCTAGCAGATTATAAATCGGAATTCAATTTCGTCGAATGTTCTGGAAAATAGACACATGGAGTGTGTTTACAAAGTTTATTCAAATTACTACAGTTACATGTTCAAAAGTCTGATACAAAAAGAAATAAACAGAAGGTTAGAAAATAATTTAACATGAATAGACAATAATTTCATTACACAAGCATGCAATATTATGGAAATAAATTAACAAAAGTTTTATTTGGTGATTAACATGCAATTCTAAGATTTTTGATGCAATTTGCAATCAAGGCTATTAATTCATCAAATCAAATTTAATTGGAAAGATTCAGTTCATCAAACAATTCTATAACATTGATCTAATTATTTTCATGTATTTCGTGCATATGAAATGTGCAATAGAGACTAGGGTTTGAGTCGAAGATATTAGCACGAAGTCGAGAATATCTTGGGTTAGCTCGTGTAAACCCTCAATATACTCAACGAAAGATGAATAGTATAACAATAAAAAAATAATTGGGAACTACTTGCGGAGATCAAAAGAGTTCTTAAACAAGAAAAATAAACTTTTTAAGAGAGACTTGCCTTTTAGATGGTTAATTCGAATATAATGGAATAATGGGATGAGTATCCCGACGGCAACACGCCCGAATCCAAAAAAACATGTAAACACGTGTAAAGCAAAGCACAGCAACAATAGAAGAAGATGACATTAGCCACAACAGCAAATGGCGACACCCAATCACACATCAAACAGTGAAGAGGGGCACAGTTGTGGACTGCGACGGCGGAACTAGAGGAGGCTAATGGGGCTAGGGCTGTAATACCCCAGATTTACTAATAATGTTTTTTAAGATTTATAAATGAATTAAAATGATTTTGGTGATTTAATGAATATTTTCTGAAAATTTATCTTTTTACACGTGCGAAACACGTGCAAGTATCTTCTTAAGGAGTTCAAAGTCAAAATCTTTTGGGGAAAACTCATTATTAATTATTATATATTATTGTGAATTTTCTGCAATTTTCTGATGATTATTGGACCTATTTGCAAATATTACAGAAAAAGGACTTTTGTGCAAAATTGCCAATGGGAGTGAAAACTCCATATTTTCGGGCTGGGTATGATGCATAGTCAACTCAGGAGAAAAGAGTTTACTTTTGTTTTAACAAATTTGATTTATTTTACAAGTTTTGATAAAAGAAGATCTTTTGCAAAATGGCCTTTTATAGGGGTGAAAATGCAAATTCGTAATTTTGGGTTTTTCAAACAGTGCCGGTTGATATTAGAAGAGGCCATTTTGATTTTTAGTCTCAATTAATTTGGTTTTGTCTAATTTTCTAGTATGGAGATCCATATATGTGAAGATATATTTAAAAGGAGTATTTTGCGAATGTCTTCAAAAACCATAGAAACATTTAATCCCGGCCTATTTCGGGTGAATTCCAGCCGTTTCTTTGCGGCACAACACAAGGAATTTCTTATATCTTATTTTATTGGAATTCTCAAGCGAGGATCTTGGATTTCTTGCGAAGGAGGGATATTTCTTATCTTCTATTTGTCTTCGTTCGATTTTCTTCAACAAGGTGAGTAATATAATTTGTTTTGTATTGTTCTTTGAATGTTGTATGTGGTGTTTCATCTATTAAAAAGCATGCTAGGGTCTGGTATGAATACATATGATGGATTAATGAATAGATGAATTAAAAATTGTAACTTTCATGGAAATATTGTATTAATGATTAGAATTGTATGTGGATGATTTGAGATTGTTAAAGAACATAATAGAAATCATGAGTAGGCTATTTTCTTTCGGATATTGCTGATTGGATTGAGTATGGTGGATGTTATGCACAAATTGATTAAAAATGAGACTTTGACTATTGATGGGTTTGGATGAATGTAATTTGGCCAAGGTAATGTTAAATTTGTTTATGTTCATGAGTTAACTATTAAAAACAATTGTGATTGAGTTTGAGGAACTTTGAGAATGACTAAGAGATCAAGTTTGGAAGATTGGATTTGTGATACCTAGATTTGGGTTTATTACATTAATTTCAAATTGGGGATTTCGTGATTTTGTGAAGCTTTTACTTGGATTTGAATTGCTCAATTTTGGGATTTAAATGCCTATATTGTTTCTACTTGATAGATTTTGAAGTTTTTCTTTGATGCACAAACATACACATACATTTGTACATAAATATCTTATTTCATTGTTTTTGAAGAAATTGGATTTTTGTGTGTTTTGTAGAATTTTGATTGAATCTTAATTATTTCGGCATTGATATGGTTTGGAATATAATACAAAGTTTTTGATGTATGATTGATTCTTAAAAACTCTAGTTTTGATATATGCACACATTCATGTTTTATTTTGAAGAAATTCATCAAAAAGCTATTTTTATCAATTCAAAGTGGTTTTGATTGGTTTTTATGGACTCTTGTATACTCTACAAGTCGTATTTGAATATATCAGAATATCACCTTCTACAAATTTGGTTTTTATAAAGTAAAACCCCATATCGGTTGAAATGTGCACAAGTTAAAACTGTAGTCTGTAGGTGTGACAGTCGACTAGTTAATTACGACAGTCAATCGTCGCTACCTAGCTACTATGTTTTCTCGAAGTCGTGAAATTTCGTGCGGGATAGTCGACTGACCTAATTTTGCAGTCGATTGCCTCGGCTCTGCTTTGTGTTTTCTTTTCGTTTTGGATGTTTATACGGGACAATCGACCTAGAACTTTATACAGTCGACTGACTATACTTAGATTTATATTTTCTGAAGTGTTGGATTTTCACGCGGGACAGTCGACCGACTGGTGTTCACAGTCGACTACCACTGCTCTGACTGATATTTTCTCGAGTTTTAATGATGTTCATTTTAAATGATTGGTTCTTCAATGTTTTCGGATTAATGACCTACTGTTATAAATATCATTATACTACAGATTATATGTTTTCAAGATGTTTTATAAAAGTATCGATATGGAAGGTTTGGGATTGTTGGTTGAGTGTGAGTCTCTAGAGGGTGTGTGGGACCCTAGTATACCAGAAGTAGAGTTATTGTGTTTTGGTCTGTTGAGGCTTGTTGAGTTAAGTGCGGTAGGGTGCTCCAACTCTAGGAGATTCGAAATTAATTAATTAACTTAAATAAATAAGGACAAGCACTAGATGGTGACATGATGAAATGAGAACATGGGTTACGGACCTAAGTATGGCTTGCGGAGTGAGATGATCCCCGAAATTATCGAGGTGTGAGTGAAATAGTCTCCGAAATTACCCGCGGTATGGAATTGATCTCCAGAATTATCGGGGCCGAGGCGACGCTCATGTGGTATTCGTGTGATGAGGCACCATATCTTGCGGTGTGGGGTATTCTCGAAAAATCCCAGGTGTGAGTGAAATAGTCTCCAAAATTATCTGTGGATAGAGATTGATCTCCGAAATTATCGGGGTGTGGGCTAGTACTCACAATTTATCTATATCTCGTAGTAGTCATCGTGGTAGGATTAGTTGCATAACGAGGGATTAAACCCTATCAAGTGGAGAACGTTAAGAGCTTGCACCGGACCTACGTAGAGTAGGATGCATAGAATCCGACAAGTATGCATTAGATTGTCAGCATATAGCATTGATGTTTCTTGACTTGGTTTTATGCATAATGTTTCATGTTTTCTACACTTGATACTTAGTCTAGTTTCACTTGATGTTTTCATGTTTTAATTATTGTTGTTCCGTATTTCATTTACTCTTGCTGATGATACATGTTATGTTTCATGCTTATTTATGTTGCAGTTATTTATTTTTATGTCACTCACACCGTTATGGCTGTCCACTGTAGTTTTAGGGGTTAGGGTTATCTCTAGCCTCATGTTTTACAGGTAGTTGCTTGTCGCTTTGGATTTGGATGCTTGAGATAGAATGATGTTATGGCTTATGAAAAATTGTAAAAGATGTGTTGTAAAGAAAAGATTGTAATTAGGTGTTTGTCTTCTCGCTGTGTTTTGTAATGAACTAATGTAATAAAGGATGAGAAAGATTTTATCTGTATTTTTGGCTATGTTTACTATTATAATTGAAGTTGATATTGGGATTTGTGCCACGTATTTCTGAGATTTCATATTGGAAATTCTGGGCGCTACAGAGATTGGTATCTGAGCACGCTTCAATAATAATGATAAACATGATATAAAAATAAACCTACGTGTGGACATTAGAGTATGAGTATCATATAGAGTTAAAACATGATGTTTTGGTTTGGGGTATGGTTGTGGTTTTGCCATGGGGTATCGATATGAATAAGAATTGTGTTATGATGCTCTTACTTTATCGTCGTTTTGCAGTATTCAAAAAAATGGCAGGACCCAGGACCAGGAATGGTGCTAATGGTGATGGGGTTGTTAGTTCCCTTGGGGCTGGACTTGATCTGAAACTGAGATTTTCAGGGTATATCAGACCTTGAATGCATTCATGGCAGCTAATATGGTACAGAATCAGAATCAGAATCGGAATCAGATTCAGAATCAGGGGGTTGGACCAGTATTTGTTAATGCTGATCCTATCAAGCAGGTTGAGTCCTTCAAGTGGATGAAGCCGCCAGTGTTTGAGGGGTAGTCTAATCCGAATGAGGCTGATGATTGGATTAGACAGATGGAGATGGTCGTCGAAGTCTTGGAGACCCCAGAAGTCAATAAGGTAAAATTGGCTGCTATGCAATTAGAGAAGGATGCTGGCGTCTGGTGGCAGTCAGTGAAGAAGACCTTTGGAGATCAGCAAGTGACTTGGGAAGCTTTTTTGGATGAGTTTAGTGATCGTTTCTTCCCTCTGGATATTCAGGAGAAGAAGGCAACGGAATTCTTGAATTTGCAGCAAGGCAACATGACAGTGCGTGAATATGAGACTAAGTTCACTCAACTGTCAAGGTATGCACCAGAGATGATTGTTGATGAAGTGAAAAAGGCCAAGAAATTCGAGCAGGTCTTGAAGCCGAATTTGAGGTCAAGGATGATTCCTTTGGGCATAAGGATGTTTGATAAGCTGGTCAGGAGAGCAGCTATGACAGAAGAGGATATGGATCAGTTCTAGAAGAAGCAAGAGACCTGGAACAGGAACAAGAGGCTAGCAGCTAGTCAGAGTGGGAAGAAGTTTCCAGTGAAGCAGAGCAAGTTTAGTAGACCAGATCAGAAAGCACCTGTATCTCAGGAGGTGACTTTTTACTACTGCAAGGAGGTGGGTCACTATAGGTCAGCTTGTCCTAAGTTGGCGAAGCAAACTTGTTTTCAGTGTGGGCAAGTGGGGCATTCTAAGCTTTGCTGTCCACAGTTGAGGAAGGGTGGTTCAGGCGGAGGCAAATTTCAGAGGCAAGAACGAGTGTTCGCATTAACTGGGGAGGATGCAGGCAACTCAAAGAATGTGATTCAGGGTATGCAACAATTTTGAATTTTATTTTATTCAATGTATTAAGTAATACTTTGTTTGAGAATAAATTGGAGATTTGAGTATCATTCTTCATGTAACAGGATTTGTTTTGGTTAATAGAATTAAAGCAAAAGTTTTATTTGATACTAGCTCTTCGCAAACTTTTGTGTCGCCCAATTTTGCAAAAGTCTTAGGTGTGGAGCCTAAGTTGTTTCCAGGCAGGGTCTTATCGGTGGCAACACCGCCAGGGAAAGAATTGATTGCTGATCAATATTACGAAGGCTGTGATATCAAGATTGGTAGGAGATTATTTGGCATTGATCTCATTGAGCTGTAAGTTCTAGGTGTGGATGTGATTGTAGGCATTGATTGGATGGCAATTTATGATGCCACGATTGAATGCAAGAAGAAAGAGGTGTTGGTGAAGGCACAAGGTGGTCCCACAGTGACTTTTCAGGGGAGGATGAAGGACCCGAATTGGCTGCAGTGGTATCCAAGTTGATGATTCCAGATGAAGTCAGAGGCATTCCAGTTGTCAGGGATTTTCCTACAGTGTTCTTGGAAGATTTACCAGGGTTACCGCCGCAACGAGATGTGGAGTTTTGTATTAATGTTCAGCCGGGGAGTGCTCTGATTTCTAAAGCTCCGTACAGGATGGTACTTATAGAGCAGGATGAAGTGAAGAAGCAGATTGAGGAATTACTGAGTAAGGGTTTTATCAGGCCGAGTTCTTCACCATGGGGTGCGCCAGTGTTGTTGGTTAAGAAGAAGGATGGGTCAATGAAGATGTGCATTGACTATCGGGAGTTGAATAGGGTGACTATTGAGAACAAGTATCTGCTTCCATGGATTGATGATCTGTTCGATAGGCTTCGGGGAGTAGCTGTGTTTTCGAAGATTGATTTGAGATCAGGATATCATCAGGTTCGAGTCAAGGAGGAAGATGTGAGTAAAACAGCTTTCAGGACTTGTTATGGACTCTATGTGTTTTTGGTAATGCCATTCGGAGTGACGAATGCGCCGGCAGTATTTATGGATATGATGAATCAGATTTTGCAGCCCTTTATTGATTCCTTCGTGGTGGTTTTTGTTGATGATATTTTGGTTTATTCGAAGTCAGAGGAAGAGCATTCTTTGCACTTGACAGAGGTGTTACAGAAGTTGCAGGAGCATAACTTGTATGCCAAGCTGTCGAAGTGTGAGTTTTGGAAGTTTGAGGTAGCTTTTCTTGGTCATATCCTTTCTAAGGAGGGATTGGTCACTGATCCTCAGAAAGTTGAAGCAGTAAGGGATTGGCCCAGGCCAACGTCAGTAAAGGAAGTCCGGAGTTTCTTGGGTTTGGCTGGATAGCACAGGAGATTCATTAAAGGCTATACACATATTGCAGTTCCTTTGACAGGGTTAACTCGGAAGAATGTGGTATTCACATGGACTGATAAGTGTGAGGCGAGTTTCCTTGAGCTAAAGGAGAGGTTAACGACTGCACCTATCTTAGCTTTGCCACAAGCTGGGAAGGATTATGATATCTTCAGTGATGCATCTCTCAGAGGTTTGGGGTGTGTCTTAATGCAGGAAGGCAAAGTTATTATTTATGGTTCGAGGCAGTTGCGTCCGCATGAGAAGAATTATCCAATGCATGATCTAGAGTTAGCAGCTATTATCTTTGCCTTGAAGCAGTGGAGGTATTATGTATATGGTGAGAAGGTCAACATGTATACTAACCACAAGAGCCTGAAGTACATTTATCAACAGAAGGATCTAAATCTTCAGCAGAGAAGGTGGTTGGAAGTGTTGGAAGACATTCGTCCCGAGATCAAGTATCATCCGGGCAAGGCGAATGTGGTGGCTGATGGGCTTAGTTGGAAGAGCAGTTTGGCGAGCTTGATCACTACTCGGAGTGAGTTGGTAGCAGAGATTGATCGGGCAGGTATTAAGGTGGTACTGCGGATTTAGGAGCGTCTTTGGCTCAGTTGAGGGTGCAGCCTTCTTTGAGAGAGCAGATTGTGGAAGGTCAGAAATCAGATGCAGAGATCCAGAAGATGTTGCAACAGATTTTCGATGGCAAGTTGTCAGAGTTCCGTGTCCAAGATGGAGTGCTATGGATGGGTGAGAGGTTTTGTGTTCCGAAGAATGCAGACTTGAGAGAGAGTATCTTGCAGGAGGCACACAGTACTTTGTTGTCAGTACATCCCGGAGGCACAAAAATGTACAAGGACATCAAACAGCACTTTTGGTGGTTCGATATGAAAAAGGATGTGGTAGATTTTGTGGCGAGGTGTCTAACTTGTCAGCAGATCAAAGCATAGAATCAGATACCTGGAGGTTTGTTGCAGCCATTGCCCATTTTGGAATGGAAGTGGGAGAATATCAGCATGGATTTCATTCCTGGTTTGCCAAGTAGTGCAAAGTGCAATGACTCGATTTGGGTTGTTGTTGATTGTTTGACCAAGTCAGCTCACTTTCTGTCCATGAAGATTACTTGGTCGCTGGAGAAGTTGGCAGAACTGTATATAGATGAGATTGTGAGACTTCATGGAGTTCCTGTGTCGATTGTGTCCGACAGGGATGCTAGGTTCACTTTGAGGTTTTGGAAGAGCCTGCAAGAGGCTTTGGGTACCAGAACTGATTTCAGTACCGCTTTTCATCTACAGACTGATGGTCAGACTGAAAGGGTGAATCGGGTATTGGAAGATATACCGAGGGCTTGCGTTATGGATTTCAGCGGTAGTTAGGAGAGGTACTTAGCATTGGTTGAGTTTGCTTATAACAACAGTTACCATGCGAGTATCGGGATGGCTCCATATGAGGCACTATACGGGAGGAAGTGCAGGACGCCTGTTTGTTGGTATAAGGTTGGCGAGAGACAGATGTTTGGGCCCAAGATTGTGCAGCAAACATCGGAGAAGATTGAGTTGATTCTCAAGAGGTTGGTCGAGGCTCAGAGTCGGCAGAAAAGTTAAGCAGACACTCGGAGAAGGGACTTGGAGTTTGAGGTTGGGGATGCAGTTTTCCTCAAGGTGTCTCCGACTAAAGGAGTGATCAGGTTTGGTAAGGGAGGCAAGCTGGCGCCAAGGTATATTGGGCCATACAGAATTTTGGGGCGGATTGGTAAGACGACATATAGGTTGGAGCTTCCAGAGGAGTTGGTGCAAGTGCATGATGTGTTCCATGTGTCGTTGTTGAGGAAGTATGTGCCGAATCAGAGTCATCAGTTGGTGGAAGTGCCTGAAGGTCTACAGGTGAACTTGAGTTACAAGGAACAGCCTGTGAAGATTGTTGATCGTATGGAGAAAGTTTTGAGGAGTAAGGTGATACCTGTGGTCAAAGTGTTGTGGAGGAATCAGCAGTTCGAGGAGGCTACTTGGGAGCCGGAGGATCGCATGCAGAAGGATTTTTCTGAGCTTTTTGTATGATTATATTCTTTTGTATGATGGTACACTTTGAGTTGAGATGTATTTCTTTTTTCAGATTATATTCGCTTTGTACTTGCATTTCTTAAATTATTTTTCCATTTATGAGATTTTATTTTCCTTTTGCTTATTCTGTTTGGACCCTATTAGTAGTAGTTCTGATAATAGAACTATTCTAAGGAGGGAGTGATGTAATACCCCATATTTTATAAATAATGTTTTTTTAAGATTTATAAATGAATTAAAATGATTTTGGGGATTTAATGAACATTTTTTGAAAATTTATCTTTTACACGTGCGAAACACGTGCAAGTATCTTCTTGAAGAGTTCAAAGTCAAAATTTATTTTGGAGAAACGCATTATTTATTATTATATATTATTTGTGAATTTTCTGAAATTTTCTGAAGATTATTGGACCTTTTGCAAATATTACAAAAAATGACTTTTTTGCAAAATTGCCAATGGGAGTGAAAACTCCAGATTTTCGGATTCTTGGGCTAGGTATGATGCCTAGTCAACTCAGGAGAAAAGAGTTTACTTTTGTTTTAATAAATTTGATTTATTTTACAAGTTCTGATAAAAGATTATCTTTTGCAAAATTGTCTTTTAGAGGGGTGAAATGCAAATTCGTAATTCTAGGTTTTTCAAACAATGCCGGTTGATATTAGAAGAGGCCAGTTTCATTTTTATACTCAATTAAATTGGTTTTATCTAATTTCCTAGTATGGGGATCCATATATGTAAAGATATATTTAAAAGGATTATTTTGCAAATATCTTCAAAAACCCTAGAAACATTTAATCCCGGCCTATTTAGGGTGAAGTGCAGCCGTCTCTTTGCTGCACAACACAAGGAATTTCTTATATTTTATTTTATTGGAATTCTAAAGCGAGGATCTGGATTTCTTGCGAAGGAGGGATATTTCTTATTTTTTATTTGTCTTCATTCGATTTTCTTCAACAAGGTGAGTGATATAATTTATTTTGTATTGTTCTTTGAATGTTGTATGTGGTGTATCATCTAGTAGAAAGCATGCTAGGGTTTGGTATGAATACATATGATGGATTGATGAATTGATGAATTAAAAATTGTAACTTTCATGGAAATTTTGTATTAATGATTAGAATTGTATGTGGATGATTTGAAATTGTTAAAGAACATAATAGAAATCATGAGTAGGCTATTTTCTTTCGGATTTTGTTGATTGGATTGAGTATGGTGGATGTTATTCACAAATTGATTAAAAATTAAACTTTGACTATTGATGGGTTTGGATGAATGTAATTTGGCCATGGTAATGTTAGATTTGCTTATGTTCATGAGTTTACTATTGAAAACAATTGTGATTGAGTTTAAGGAACTTTGAGAATGACTAATGAATTAAGAGACCAAGTTTGGAAGATTGGATTTGTGATACCTAGATTTGGGTTTATTACATTAATTTCAAATTGGGGATTTCGTGGTTTTGTGAAGCTTTTACTTGGATTTGAATTGCTCAATTTTGGGATTTAAATGCCTATATTATTTCTACTTGATGGATTTTGAAGTTTTTCTTTGATGCACAAACATACACATACATTTGTACATAAATATCTTATTTCATTGTTTTTGAAGAATTTGGATTTTTGTGTGTTTTGCAGAATTTTGATTGAATCTTAATTATTTCGGCATTGATATGGTTTGGAATATAATACGAAGTTTTTGATGTATGATTGATTCTTAAAAACTCTAGTTATGATATATGCACACATTCATGTTTTATTTTGAAGAAATTCATCAAAAAGTTATTTTTATCAATTCAAAGTAGTTTTGATTGGTTTTTATGGACTCTTATATACTCTACAAGTCCTATGTGAACATATCAGAATTGTACATTCTACAGATTTGGTTTTTATAAAGTAAAACACCGTATAGGTTGAAATGTGCACAAGCTAAAACTGCAGTCTGTAGGTGTGACAGTCGACTGGTTAATTTCGACAGTCGACCGTCGCTACCTGACTGCTATGTTTTTTCAAAGTCGTGAAATTTCGTGAGGGACAGTCGACTGACCTCATTTTGCAGTCGATTGCCTCTGCTTTGTTTTGTGTTTTCTTTTCGTTTTGGATTTTTATGCGGGACAGTCGACCTAGAACTTTATACAGTCGACTGACTATACTTAGATTTATATTTTTCTGAAATGTTGGATTTTCAGGCGGGACAGTCGATCGACTGGTGTTCACAGTCGACTGCCACTGCTCTGACTGATGTTTTCTCGAGTTTTTCTGATGTTCATTTTAAACGATTGGTTCTTCAATGTTTTCGGATTAATGACCTACTATTATAAATATCATTATACTACAGATTATATGTTTTCAAGATGTTTTATAAAAGTATCGATATGGAAGGTTTGGGATTGTTGGTTGATTGTGAGTCTCTAGAGGGTGTGTGGGACCCTATTATACCGGTAGTTGAGTTATTGTGTTTTGGTCTGTTGAGGCTTGTTAAGTTAAGTCTGGTAGGGTCCACCAACTCTAGGAGATTCGAAATTAACACTAGATGGTGATATGATGAAATGAGGACATGGGTTATGGACCTCAGTATGGCTTGCGGTGCGAGATAATCCCCGGAATTATCGAGGTGTGAGTGAAATAGTCTCCGAATTTACCTGTGGCGTGGAATTGATCTCCGAAATTATCGGGGTCGATGCGACGCTCACGTGGTATTCATGTGATGAGGCGCCATCGCTTGCGGTGTGGGGTATTCTCAAAGATTCCCAGGTGTGAGTGAAATAGTCTCTGAAAGTATCTGTGAATAGAGATTAACCTCCGGAATTATTGGGATGTGGGCTAATACTCGCAGTTTATCTATATCTCATAGTAGTCATCGTGGTAGGATTAGTTGCATAACGGGAGATTAAAACCTATCAAGTGGAGAACGTTAAGGGCTTGCACCGAACCTATGTAGAGTGGGATGCATAGAATCCGATAAGTATGCATTAGATTTTCAGCATATAGCATTGATGTTTCTTGACTTGGTTTTATGCATAATGTTTCATGTTTTCTATACTTGACACTTAGTCTAGTTTCACTTGATGTTTGCATGTTTTAATTATTGTTGTTCCTTATTTCATTTACTCTTGCTGATGATATATGTTATGTTTCATGCTGATTTATGTTGCAGTTACTTATTTATTTTTATGTCACTCACACCGTTATGGCTGATCCCTGTAGTTTTAGGTAGGGGTGGACAACTATTATCCGAACCGACCAATCTGAACCAATCCAATCCGAACCGACCGATTTTTAACCGAACCAATTGGGGGTTTGGGTTGGCTCGGTTCTTGATGTTCAATAACCAATTGGACCGGTTCGGTTGTTGGATGGGGCTTTCAAATAACCGATGAAACCGAACCGACTTTACCTCTATGCATAAGTTCATAAAAAATATAGTTCTCCTTTAATTTCTTGAATATAAAAATAGTCATTTCTCATTTTTTTGGAGATACAAATAGTCTTATTTAATTTCTTTAATACAAACCGAGCAATTGTTCTACCTATATTTTGATTCTCCATAATCCTGTGTTATGTTGTTGACAAATGCTTGATTTACAGTGTGGCCCAACTTAATAGAATCATGAAGTTGATGTAACATTTAGTAGTTACTTTAATCAAATCAAGTGGAAATTGTAATCTAAATCATTTTTTATTGTACCTAAAATTCAATTAGCTATGGTTATTTAATGTTTTTTTTATGATAATAAACTAAGATTACAGAAGTATGCAAGTGAAAAAAGTAGTTTATCTCATCCATTTAAACGTCATAATCTCAAACAATTAGTGCAAAATTTATTAACAACTTGTGGTTTTATAAATCTTCATTTTAAATTCATTTCTGAATAACAAATACCAGGTTGTTTCTTAAGTTTGATTGAAGTGGATCTTTTAAATTTCAACAAAATTATGAATGATGTTGAAGGTGAAAAGTAGCACGCCAAACCGACCTTCCAATCCAATTCAAACCGAGCTTAATCGGCTTGGATGGAAACCGATCCAATTGAGGTTTGGATTGGTTGCAGATGAGAAAATTAAAAAACCGATCTTCTTTAGATCGGTGGTGGATGGTTCATATTAGGTCGGATATCGACCGATGCCCACCCCTAGTTTTTGGGATTAGGGTTATCTCTAGCCTCATATTTTACAGGTAGTTGCTTATAGCTTTGGATTTGGATGCTTGAGATAGAATGATGTTATGGCTTATGAAAAATTGCAAAAGATGTGTTGTAAAGAAAAGATTGTAATTCAAGGTGTTTGTCTTTCCGCTGTGTTTTGTAATGAACTAATGTAATAAAGGTTGAGAAAGATTTTATATGTATTTTTGGCTATGTTTCCTTTTATAATTGAAGTTGATGCTGGGATTTGTGCCACGTATTTCTGAGATATCATATTGAAAATTCGGGGCACTACAAGGGCGGCGACTGTCAACGCAGTCGACAAGGCAGGGTCGATGGTGGTGGTCGACGGCGCTCGGGGAGAAGCAGGCGGCGGCAGCCCTCTATTTTCTTCAAAAACAGAGGAGCAGGAGTAGTCGACGGGATCAACAACAGGGGGTGGTGGTGGGATGAAGTCGATCGTAAAGGTGGTCGAGGTTGACGACGATGAAGGATGACGGGACAGGGAGACGAGGTGGAGGGCACTGGCGGCTCGACGGGATGGGTTTCAATAGAGGGGGAAGATGATGGCGGTGCAGGTGGTTGCGACAAGGATGGTGGTTGGCTGCGGAGGTGGACGAAGACGGGAGGACGGCGAGGTTGAGTGGCGGGGATGAGGGCGAGGAGTAGAGCGGGATGGGTTTGGGGTGCAAACAGAGGAAGAGGTGATAGGTTAGCGGTGGGGGAGAGAGAGAGAGAAAGATTAACAGGGTAATTAAGAAAATTAGGGTTAAAGGGTATTTATAGGGAAATAGAGATATTGGGGTTAATGAGTTGTATCCAATAAGGGGAAAAACATGGGTTTGGGTTTAAGATCTAATAGGAGACTAAAATAACCAATAGAAATATGGATTAAAAACTCAGATCAATTTGGGGGCATTAGCAAGCATAATTTTAATGGAACGAACAACAGAATTTTGCAGGAAATTAGATTAAATAAATTAGGAGATGGAAAAATTGAGTTAAAAGCAAGGAAATGAATTTTATTAAATACTCCAAATTAATAAATAAATAAACATACCAAGAAAAGAAAAAATACAAGAAATGAAAACAGGGTTACAGTAAACCTATATATATTGTATTGTATACGATTTTAAGGTTAAGTGAAAAGAAAAAGAAGATCTAGCAGCCGTCATTGAGTGAGAGTGAGATAGAGAGAAACCCTACACCTTGGTGGTGAGTTCTTGAAAGATTTGTAAACTTATTTTTCATATTTCTATTGGAAATCGTAGGATTGCCTCTGCGTGGGGAAGTAGCCATTACATTGGGCAAACCTCGAAAAAATCTCGTGTGTTCTTATGTGTTGCTTTTGATTATTCTTTGTTCTCTTGCTTTTGATTCTAATAAAAGAAAAAGAATAATAATATAGTATGTAATAGATCATGAATTACCTCTGTGACATATATGTAACTGAGCCTCAATAGAATCAAAAGTAAGAGAACGAAGAAGGGCATAATGTCTAGAAAGCGGATTGCATTGGGTAATTATTTTTGGAATAAGCGGATTGTTTTTACAACAAGGGCATAATGTTTAGAAAGATGCCTTCTTAAGCTTGCTGCAGTTCTTTTTACTTAAAAAAATATTATCATGAAGTTTCCTTTTTGTAAACAAGGCCTTTGACATATATGTAACTGAGCCTCACCATCCCATCCCCCCACCCCTCTCCACCCACCCACACACACACACAAACCCACCCACCCACACCCATTTAGGGGTTAAAGGTGAAAGCTGGACTGAAATTTGTAACCGCTTTCTCTCTTATAAAAGGGGCTTAGCACTTGACCCTAGTGGCACTCGCAAATTAGAATAAAAGTTCTTTTTAGCAGAAAAATGTTTGATAAAACCTAACTCAGTAAAAATTAAAATGAAAGTTAAAACATATAAATCTCATATCTTTTCCATGCTTCATGATTGAAATTTTATTCATTGGTTAATACCATATATGTGCACATGAATCTTTTAGAAGATACGGAAATTGCTCGTTCATGATCAGCTGCACTGTTGTTAATGTATTTATTTCAATAAGGACTAAAGGCGTCACTTAAGCATTAAATGGTGGTCTTACCACTTATTTTTGCCAAAAAGCGCTGGAAAAGTGGTAGTCCCGAAGAAGCATTCTAAAAAGTGTCAGAAAGCGTACAAAAGTGGCTTGAGGGTTAAAAAAGGCTCAAAAGAAGCTTTAACAGTTAAGAAGTGAAAATGGTTTTCTTTTTTGAAAAACCCATTTTTGACCTGATCCATCCTCATGATCCAAACCTGATATTGAATATCTCCTTTTTCCTTCTTCAAAGATGCCCAGCCCCCAAATGGGTATTTTTTGGTTTGCTCATTTTCTTTTTATATTTTTCCTGTTTTAAACCCTTTTTTACATTATTAAAATATTTATCTATATAATAAAACACAAAAAAAGCTATCAAGTGGCTCTCCTTCAATCCCCAAAATAAAAGGTCCAGGTAAAATCTCACTGAACACATTTTCTCCCCAAAAATTTCCTCCCAAAACTCATTCAAATCCCCCAAAACAACTCATCTATTTATTTAACTCTCTCTCTCTCTCTCTCCCTCTCTCTCTCTGTATATATAGAATTTTTTTCCAAACTGTCCCACTTTTTGAAAGTTTTTCCCAAATCGCCCTACCTTTTTTTTCATTACCAAACCATCCCACTCTGTCTTTGAAAGACCGAGTGTAGTTAAAACTCACGCGGTCTTTCAAAGACCGAGTCTTACACTTCGAAAAATTGAAAAGTAAGACCCGGTCTTTGAAAGACCGCGTGAGTTTTAACTAAACTCGGTCTTTCAAAGAGTGAAAGACCGAGTCTTAGACTGGGAGGGTTTATTTCAGATCCGTTTCTTTCTTCTTCTCTCTCTCTACTTTACTCTATTCTATCTTCTCTAACTCATCTCCCTCAATCTAGGGCGACCTCCTACCCAGAAAATCTCATCTCAATCCAAATATATTTACCAATTCTTTCCTAACCCACTCACCTTTCATTATAAAAACCCTAAACCCATCTTTCGAAAGATCCATATTTTGAAATTTTGCTAAATTTGAATCAACATAAAGAGTCTTCAATAAGATTGAAAAAAAATGTACAGGAGCAAGACTCGGTCTAGTTATAATTAGAGTGGTCTTTTGAAAACCGACTGTGAAGTTCACTCTTTTCCAGAAAACATCTTGCTCCTGTAAGTTCTTTTTATCAATCAGGTTCATGACTCGGTCTTTGGAAGACCGAGTCTAGTTATAATAAGAGCGGTCTTTCAAAGATCGAGTCTTAAGCATGTACATTTTTTTTCAATCAGCTTCAAGGCTGATTGATTCCATTCACTTCCAAACTTCATTTACACATTAAAGTTCAATCCACTACACATTCGGTTCAAACAACTTTGCCACAAGCTCAAACGTCTCATAAATGTCTCATAAACATCTCATAAACATCTCAAACATCTCAAACATCTCATAAACATCTCAACAAGGGATCCACTCCCGATAGAGTTCAACTTTGCCACAACAATCTCAAACATCTCTCCAATAATATCAAAATATTACAACATTGAGTTAACTTAAAATATTACAACATTGAGTTAACTTAAAATATTACAACATCAATCTAACTCAAAATATTACAACACCAAACTAACATCAAGCTAACATATAACTCAAAATAACTCAAAATATTACAACATCAATTAAGTTATAAATTACGGTGACAAAAATCAACAAAAATCAACTAACGCTTAAATGCACCTAACAGTGACGATGTAGAGTACTTCTAGATCCTTCAACCAAGATCTTTCCCGACCGAAGACGAAATTAAACAAGATCTAAGATATTGGAATTTAGGGTTTTAGGGTTTAAAGAAAAATTCAAATTTGGGGGAGAAGGATGGGGGAAATCGAAAAACGATGAGAGATGACTCGGTTTTGGGGAGTAAATCGATCAATTTGAGGGAAAATCGGTCAAAAAATTAGCTAGGGCGCGATGGGTTTCGTTGAGGGATATAGAGAAGAAGAAGAAAAGTCGAGAAGAGAAGAAAGAAAAAGATCTGAAATAACCCCCCCTCGACACTCGGTCTTTCAAAGACCGAGTGGGATGGTTTGGGAATTAAAAAAAAAGGTGGGGCGGTGTGGGAAAAACTTTCAAAAAGTGGGACAGTTTGGAAAAAAATTCTATATATATATTTGTGTGTGTGTGTGGAAAACATGAACTTTTATACCCTAATTTATAATTATTTTTCATTATATACCAATGGAAACATGGACTTTTATTTACAACTAATTATTATCATACCATTCAAACTTCAGCTACATAATTGTTGATTTACTATTTACAGGACTTTTTATATGTTGTATCGTTCTAAAGACGTGCCATAGGCACGTGACCACAGGCAAATCTAGTTTATTAATAAAGCAAAATGTTTTCTTTTCTCTTTTTATCACTTAAGCCCACATTAGCAAAATCACAGAGCGACCACTTTTTTCCTCTAAATGCTTTTTGAAACCATGGTGTGAAGTTCAAAAACTGTCATTCATTGAAGTTCCTCATTTTGAATTGTAGATAAGTAGCCGTAAATTCAGGATTAGGAAAAGCAGGGTTCCATCTTCCACATCCTCGTCACTTCCTGTGTGCATAATATTTAGGGATCATTTGAAGCCAGATTGATTAAACCTTTTTTGTAATCTAAATGATAAACCTCTAGGATTAAATTACAGCTTTCTTAATATGCACTAAATGAGGAAGTTTGAAAGTTTTGATGCAGCCTCTCTAGCGAGTGTTTGACTAGCATGTTTGTTTAAGAACGTTGTGAGTCATCTTACTTTAGTTTCTAATCACTAGTATTAAATTCTGAGGTGTTGATGCTTATTTCTGTGTGGGAGCAAATACATGATATGAGTTCTTTTAAAAACAGTAAAAAACTGACCTTTTTTACTTACACCAATGTTGACTGCTTTCAACTGATGTTGACTGCTGAATCTGACTTGTTTGCACCGTTGGATCTGATCTTGATGGTGACGATTGCTCCGACTGACCTGTAAAAAACCTGCAACACCGGGGTTGATCCCTGCGACAGACCCTCCGACGTTCAAGTCAGAACTCAAGAATAGAAAAAGAGTTTTCTGGTGGCGAAATATTGATTATCTATTTCTGGTGGAGGTATAGGGTATTTATAGTCGCTTTGGTCAGTTTCAAGAAAATAATTTATCGTTACTTCCCGATATTTTTGGATTGAATCAGTTATCTCTTCTACATGAAGGGATAAGAGTAATTGAGGGAATGAGTTTAAACTCTCCTCATGATAAGATATTTGGTTTTAAACCGTCTCTTATGGAAAATTATGAGTTTAAATCATGTTTAAATCATATTTAAATAATCTGGACTCATTTAATTGGGTCGTTATGACAACGTAGTAAGACAGGCCCGTTTTGTGCTACTGGCTTGAAAAATGCCCAATTCCCGTTTACGGGCTTGTTTATAGTGAAATTATTGTTTTATCTCTGAGAGCATTAAGATCCCATCCCAATTTGAACGATCCCAATTTGGCTCAATTTTTACCCATATCACAAGCCCCCCACTCCCGAAGAATGAGTTTCCACAGTCTTTGAGTAGTAGTTCACCCGTTTTTAAGTAATTACAAAACTTATCAAATTTTTCGGGGATTTTTGAATCTTGCTCGAGGTGAAACAGTGTTATTCTAAGCTTGTAAAATAACCAGAATTATATTTAGAATTTTTTGGATTTTTGGTGAGTTTTCTAGATTTTTCTGAACTTTTTCCAATTTTTAATCATTTTTCGAATTTTTATTCAAATTTTGAAGTTTAATAATAAATTTTTAAAATTTTAATTAATTATTCTAAATTAATAATAGTTTTTTTAGAATTTAAAAAATATTTTTTTTCGAATTAATTAATATGTTAAAAAAATTTATTTTATTTTTTAAGAATTTTAATTATTTTCAGAATTTTTAAACAATTAATTCGATTTAATTATTAAATAACAGAATTAATCAAATACCTGATGTGGCGAAATCGAGAGCGTTGATCTTGTTCTGGAACGAAAATCTTGGAAATCGAGTAGATGGGGCGTGTTGACCAGTCAACGCAAAAATGCACCATTTTAGATCGAGGGCGTGTTTGTTCGGCGTGCGCCAAACCCCTTTGATGCTTCGACTCATCGACAGGTTCCTTTGATTGTTGACCATTGATCGGTCTAACAAATTTTGCTCCAATTTCAATTGGGGGCACGTTTGCTCGGCACGCGCCTCCGAACTATTTTGATGCTTCGGCTGCGCGTCCCGTGTCCCATTGACCTTTGACCGGTCAACGAAGTTTTACTTCATTTTCGATCGGGGCACGTTTGTTCGGTGCACGGTTCCGGACTACTTTGACGCTTTGGCTGCGCGCCACATGCCTTTTGATAGTTGACCAGTCAACGAATTTGCGTTGTTTTCGATCGGGTGCAGTTTGTTCAGCACAAGGTGTAGCACCCCGATTTCCGTAGAACTGGAAAACTATGACACGTGCCAAGATCTTTCCTTCAATTAGTCACGATACACAAAAATGCTGGAAATTTAAAACTTTTTATTCAACACAGAGTTGCCACGCAGTAATTACAAATATCAGTTTGTAATACCACGGTAGCGCCTGTCCTTTTTCCCTTTTGACTCCAAACTCAATTCTTCCAATTTCTATATCACTTTAAACATAAACTAAAATGGTTATGTTTCAAAGAAAAATTGGGCAGAGTCTCCCCTGTAATTTCTGCTCCAAAACAGAAAAAGCTTACGGAATTCTGCTCTAAATTCCATAGCTCACATTACAGGCAATAATATCAAGGGCTCCCCAGGCCAAAATGAACATCATCACACAGGCAATATATATATATGCTCTGGGGGCCAAACTCATAACGGTATAACAATTATCAAATAAAAACCATACATCCTTTTGAAAACGTAGTAAATTTTTTAGAAAATAACCTGTAAAAACCTACCACGACGCCCGGCAATTCACGACGAAATGGTTACGGGTCAAAACCATATCCTGCCGCCTCACACTATACACTTCATCATCATCCACATACTTATACATCAAAAATACAATTTAAAGCATAAATCTTTAATAATTACAATTAATTCATAACAACGAATTATAACTAGAGCTCCACTCCACGGAAACCTGTACCTACACCTCACCTCTGCACTGCTGAGGACCTGTAACAGTAGGGACCTAGGGTAGTCCATGGACTCCCTAACCCCCAAATACTAAGGGGTTAGCCATTTCTGGTGTGAGTATAATTTATTAAATAAGTAAATAAATTAAACTTACAAGTAAAACATAACGAACTCACAATTACCAAGATAATCGAATCTTGACATTTGAACATATAACATCATAAATGGGATTTCACATCAATTTCTCCCTAAGCCATCACCTGTATATATATCCATACCCGCTCATAATCATACTTATCTTAGTAATCATTTGAATAACCCCTCGCATAATACAATATTGATCTTATTGCCTTATATCACATATCACATCACAGGCATATGCATTCATTTGCATACTACCACATTCATTCGTGTCCAATCTAACGTCTCATTGCACATTACCATTTATATGCACTCCATCACAATAGACTCCGCATCGCCAACATGGCTTGGCAATAACATATCACACTCGCAATTCAACTTGAATGGAAAAGACACGTGCACCTATAATTTATGTGCCAGTGTATGTTATGACCTAACTCTAATGCAAGATTACCAATACGATGATGCTCTTATTCTAATGCCAGCAAGTCTCCGAAAGCAACATGCAGCCCATACTACATGCGACCCCATCTCAAGCCGTTTCTCCATATATAGGGATTTGAACCCGCATTATGAATTTCTAATTGTACACGACCTGTTCCTGACAATACTCCATGACTCTGTGAGGTTGCAGAAGGGATCAAGTCCCCCTATGCAGTCTGCTTATGGTGTCTCCGTTTTCCACTACTACTCGGCATGCCGGACCTCACTGGCGATTCCAGTGTATCGGGCCTCGTTCCAAAATCAAACCATAGGGTCTCGCAAGCGCAGGGTAGCGCGAAGCCTACCCTGTGGCACCCTCTGGGGTCTTGCAAGCGCAGGACTGCACAATGCATCCTGTGGCACCCAGCCACGGTATTTTAGGAATTAACAGCGCGAGATACGCAACCCGTGTTCTCAACTTGTGAGACGGCACCGTACATATCCCTTTGACGGGAAGGTACAACCCGATAACATCACCTAAGATCTGCCCCAAGGGACAAGTAGGTCGTGAGGCGTCCCCTACAACCAACTCCTCTCATTCCGGCAATGGTCTAAGTAAATGATCTTTATAAGTCACTACCCTAATGATGTTCCTAGCCCTAAATAATCCTAGGGATGACAATATTATAGCACCACATGCTAGGTCTTAAATTAGACTTTGCAAGATAACTCTACTAGGCTGCTCAACCTAGACTTACCAGAATCCCTCAGGATCCGGTTCATGGCCTATCGATCCAAGACCCTGGCAATATGAATGCATTCGCATGCTACTACCCTGAACTTGGATTTCGTCACACTCCGGTCCGCGATTAACCAACGGTTAAGATCTGACGGCACCCGCAAAGTGACTCGTCCACAGTCCCTTAGGAGTAGGGTAAACACATGTCTTGATGGTCGATAGCCCGTAGGGTAATAATATCACCCTAGACGAGCACAACGAACTGTGTACTAGCTAACAAGCTATATACGAGTAACAACCCACGTACGAGCCAATAAGCTACGTATTAACCAACAACTACCTACGAGCCAGGCGGGCCTCGTAGAAGATAACAACGTACATACCAGCCAAATAAGCTGCGTATGAGACCAACAGCTACGCACGGACCGGTCGAGCCGCGTACGAGACAATAACCTACATACGAGCCAAATAAACTACGTATGAGACCCACAGCTACATACGGGCCAGTCGAGCCACGTTCGAGCACAACCATATGCAACAACCATGCAGGTAACCAACCTAGAAGCAACCAAACGTGCTTACTAACAAACTTGATTTTCTATTATTAGAAGCAACAGAAGAATCTACTATAATCAACTTAGCATGGGTTTCTTTCTACAACACTTCAAGTATGGATTCTTACTATATCACAAGTGTGGTTTCTTTCTCTACGATAATCCAAATCCATAGGATGGGTTCTTTTTACTCACTACTACTAACAACTAAAATGGGTTCTTTTTGCATACACAAATAATACAGCCATAGGAATGGGTTCTTTCTCGACCTACAACAAGTAATCAACATAAAGGTGTGAACTTTCAACATCCTATAACTGACAACATCAAAAGATCGTTCCTTTATCATACTACAACTCACATAACATCAAGTTGGGTTCCTTTAGCATCCACAATTTACTCAACCCTCAAAATGGGTTCTTTCTCAACCTACAACAACTCATACCCAAAAGATGGGTTCTTTCTGCACATACATAAATAGATAAAGGGAGCAAGCAACTAAATTAGGAGTAAAGAATCCTCACATACTTAACTAATCCCTTTATCCATTACTAGTAATCCGCACGTGCAATGCACGTTTTATGGGTTAGCACGTGCAATTTGCACTGGGGATATGCACGTGCAATGCACAGATTCGATGGAGGGAGCGGAAGAGAAGGTTTCGATTTTTGAGGGAACGAAATTTTATGGAGACTTTAAATGTGAAGTGAAAATTACAAAGTTAACCTTATATATTTTTTTAGCTTTTTATGCATATAGGGGCATGATAGTAAAAAGCCACCAAAATGAATGTTTGCTTGATAATAGTATAGATGGAGAATTTAAATGTGAAGTGAAAATTACAAAATTAACCTTATATATTTTTTTAGCTTTTTATGCATATAGGGGCATGATAGTAAAAAGCCACCAAAATGAAGGTTTGCTTAATAATAGTATAGATATAGGTTTTATATACTCAAGGATAGTTAATTCCCCCCTACGTCTCATCCATAAATCATATCACCACTTCAGTTTATCAAACTTTCTTAAAATATCAGATACGTATATGGAACCATACGCACCATATTTTGATGTCCTCATATGAATATAACTCACTCCCATATACACGTATATATTATTCAAACATCCTTTAACATCAATACGTAAATAGATTGTACTCACATATTTCTCGAACCACAAAAATACATAATAAATCAATACTCTCCATATTTTTAGAATCACAAAATACGTAATAAATCGATACTCACAATACTTCTTAAACACCAAAAATACGTAGATAAATTGATACTCACTTATTTCTCAAAAGTACATAATAAATCAATACTCACTATATTTCTTAAACACCAAAAATACGTAGATAAATTGATACTCATTTATTTCTCAAAAGTGCATAATAAATCAATACTCACTATATTTCTTAAACACCAAAAATACGTAGATAAATTGATACTTATTTATTTCTCAAAAGTACATAATAAATCAATACTCACATATTCTTCAAACCACAAAATATATAAATATACTAACTCACATAATTTTGCGAAGATCCAAAGCGCCACCGAGCCACCTCGCATCCAAAGTCGCAATATATCCTATCATCAATTCCAAGCAATTAAAACTCAAATCATCCAAACCAATTATAAAAGCTAATAACACTATCCTAAATATCACACAAGCGTTTATTGAACGCTTGGAATATACATGTGCGATGCACGTGATAATCTAATGCCTATGGTATTTTCATCCCCAAATAATTACTAAATTGCCCCCAAAATATTCTAATAGCCTAACTACAATTTCTATTACTATACGAGAATTAATTCATATCCATATAATTCTCTTTTACAAACCCAAAATCCTATTTTACTAACAACTTGAAATCTCTTTAAAAATCCACTAATTTCTCACATATACAATTTCTAATATCTCTAAATCTCTCTACCCTAACATTTCTACTCAATAAAAATTAACCCAACTAAATTTTATACAATAAAATAGTTAGGGTTTTACCTTCCCGAATCCATTCGAAAATCCGACGCTACCACGATGTAGAGAATCCCTCACTTAGTCTACCCCTCACTTTAATTTGGATTTGACGAAGGATTGGAAGGGATTTGAGGTGGGGAAGTACCGATCGATGGGTTCTTTCGGGTTTCTTTTGATCGGGATGGAGATGGGAGGGAAGGAGAAGAAGAAGGAAGGTGGAAGGTCGGGGCTTCTTTCGATCGCCGGCGTGGACGAACGGGAGGAGAAGGGAGGGAGGTTAGGTGGTGGTTTCTGGGTTTGGGATCGAACGGGAAGAAGGGAAGGAGAAGGAGAAAGGAGTTGGGTTTCTTCGTTGGGAGCGAACGGGAGGAGGAAGGGAAGAGGAGAGGTGGCCAGGGTTTCCATCAGGTCTGTTTGGGAACGAACGAGAAGAAGAAGAAGGGAAGAAGAAGGAGAAGAAGGAGAGAGGTGGGAGAGAGAAGGGGTTTTTTGTAAAAAGGGAAATAAACAATAATAGATAGATAAATATCTAAGGGAATGTTTCGTATAAGCCCTCTAGCTTTAATACATTTCCAGATAAAGCCCAACTCTCTACTTCAACATTATAAACAATACAAAAATACATTAAACTACTTCGTAGATAATCCATATAAAAATAATTTAATTTTGAAAATAATAATAAAATAAGATAGACAATATATCTTATATTTCTCAATTAAAATAATTTTTATCAGAAAATTCATGATCGCGCGAAATTCTCAATCGCGCACACATTTCAATGCAAAATAGCCATATGCTATTTTTCGGGTCGTTACACAAGGTTCCGAAGTACTTTGATGCTTCGGTTGCGCACCACGTGCCCTTTGACAGTTGAACGATTAGAGAATTTGCTTCGTTTTTTATTGGGGGCACGTGTAACACCCCAAAATTTTATTTTTTTCCATTTTTTTCATTTTTTTTACTTGGAAAAATCTTCAAAGATTTCAATTAAAATTTCAGTAGAGTCTCTCTTAAAATATTAGTCCTTTTATAGAAATTCCTTATGGAAATTTGCAAACAATTATAAATAACACAACACAGGCAATATATATCAATCCTCCCCAGGACAATGCAAGCAAAAACACACAGGAAATATGTACATACTAGATTTGCCCTTGGTCACGTGCCTACGATACGTCTTCAGAACGATACAGCATATGAAAAGCCTTGTAAACAGTAAATCAACAATTATGTAGCTGAAGTTTGAATAGTATGACAATAATCAGTTGTAAATTTAAGTCCATGTTTCCATTAGTATATGGTGAAAAATAATTATAAATTGGGGTATAAAAGTCCATGTTTCTATATATATATATATATATATATATATAGAAAAAGAGAGAGAGAGAGGGAGAGAGAGAGATAAAAATAATTAAATAAATAAATGAGTTGTTTTTTTTTGGGGGGGGGGGGGAGGGGGGGAATATGTTTTGTGAGATTAGATCTGGACCTTTGATTTTGGGGGGATTGAATGAGAGCCACTTGATAGCTTTCATTGTGTTTTATTATATAGATAGGGCTCTGAGGGCATATCTCATCATAATATACAAGATACTAAATAAAAACAAAAAAATCATTTAAAAACATAAAGAATTTTTAGAAAAACCTTTGAAAAACAAATCCAAAGAACCCAACGACATGGGTACGGGTTTGTATAAGTCATCACATCACTATATATCATCATCTCATATAGTAACATACATAGCCTCCCAAAATACAAAAAAATTACACAAATACCATCACATATCCCCATACTATATGACTTAGATTAATAAAAGTATATAATAAATACATACACCACCAACTCTACTATAAGGAAAGTATCACTTCAAAATTAAGTAATACTATAGCCTCTCACCTCGCTAATAACCCAAAATGTCACGCCCCGCTTCCCAAAAATAAGGAATACGAGCACATGACATTGGCCCAGCGAATGACTAACGTCACTCATAAGCTGTTTATCCGATCAACTCAACAATATAATAAATACAAAATAATTACGCAGACAATAATAATAATCTCATAAACAATAATACTTGAAATGAAGCAATATAAAATATCCAAGTACAACAATCCAACGTTTGCAAACAATAATAAAATCCGGGTAATAAGCCCAATACAATAATAATCCAATCACAAATAGATAATAAGTCTCAATACATTATGTTCAATAAAATGATAAGCAATTAGAAAGCATTAAATCCTCAAAATGTTTATTCTCAAATTCCAGCAAGCAATTCTCCATCATTACCTGTGAACACTTCATCTAAAAAGGGAAGAAAAATTGTCCTTAGAGCAATTCATGGACAACAAGTAGAGAAAGCAAGGAACAATGGAATATGTAGATTCTTGATTTTGATGACTACAACACAATACACAATCTATATAATAAAATACAAAGAAAGCTATCAAGTGGCTCTCCTTCAATTCCCCCAAAATTAAAGGCTCAGATCTAACCTTACAAAACATATTTTTTGCCCAAAAGTTTTCCCTAAAAACTCAAATTCAAATCCCCCAAAACAACTCCTTTATTTATTTAATTATTTCTCTCTCTCTCGATCTCTATCTCTCTCTCTATATATATATATTTATGGAAACATGGACTTTTATACCCTAATTCATAATTATTTTTCAACATATACTAATGAAACCATTGACTTTTATTTACAACTAATTATTGTTATACTATTCAAACTTGAGCTATATAATTGTTGATTTACTGTTTACAAGACTTTTCCATATGTTGTATCGTTCTGAAGACGTGCCGTAGGCATGTGCCCACGGAAAAATCTAGTTATTCTATATATTACATATCTTTTGCAGTGTGTATCAAAAGTGATCAAGGTCAATACCATAATGAAGCATCCCAATACAATGTGATGAAGCTTTCAAAAGTACTTGCTCAAGCCACAAAGACAAGATCAAGACACTATGACTCTAGTTTAAGTTCAAGACTTTCAAGAGCTTTCAAGCTTCAAGTGACTAAGCTACATTTGAACAAATGTTTTGTAATATTGTTTGTATTATTTGTGAGTCTTAGAATCTTGTAAAAGCCTTGTCACGCACACACTCACATTCCCTAAATAAAGAAAAATGTTTTACAAAATTAAAATGTCAAAACAAAGCTTGTATAAGTTCAGCTGATTGAGTACCAGTCGACATACTCTTAGCAGCAGTCGACAGTTGAGTATGAAACTGACTGAACTCATTCAAGCTCTGACCAGTCGACTCTTATGGCAACCCAGTCGAATGTTCGAGCCGTTTTTGACAATTTTCTGAATTTAAAACTTATTTTTCAAATTCAAACCTTTTTTACTGCCATTATATGGTAGTTGGGATTCTATTTCTCAATGTCCAAATGTTTCTAACTCTATAAAAAGAGTATAGAATTCATTTGTCAAAGGTTACTTAACTCCATAATTTTTGATTTCAAGTATTTTGCTTTTGAGAAAAGAAAAGAACAATTTGTTCAAAGCATTCAATTTCTTTAAGACTTGGTTCTCTGATTTTTAGTCTAGTATAACATTGAATTCGTTCTAGACTGAAGTCAGAAGTCGATCTAATAGCCACTATACTAAAAGCACTTTCACATACAAGGGTTTAGGTTGTTGTAAATCTTTTCTTGTTGTTATTTCACTCACGGATTGTGAGAGTGGTCCTCTCGATTGGAGAGTAGGACTCTGGGTTTAGAGTCGGTTTCACTCTAGGGTGTAGAGTGGGTTGTGCCCTCTCTAGTGGTGAGTGAGGTATACGGATTTGACTTAGTTGTTGTCAAAGGCCGTAGAGTATTCTTGTAACTTTTTCAAGAATAGTGGAAAATCTCAAGTGGGTTGCTTGGGAACTGGACGTAGGTCGGGAGGACCGAACCAAGATACATCGTGGTATTTGCTGTGTTGACTCTCTTTGGTTGTATTCTCTAAACTTGAATTTTTAATTTTTCTGTTTCTTGTGTAAATCAAGTCTGGTCTGTCGACTGCTTTACTCTTTAAGTTGACTTAACAGACTTGTGACTCTTCTGTTATATTACTCTTCTAATCTGACATTTCAGTCAACTGCCTTCTATTTCTAGTCGACTTATTAGTGCAAAAATTTCAATTTACTGTTTAATTTTTTATACAATACTATTCACCCCCCCTCTAGTGTTAGTTGCCTTGCATACATGATCCAACACTTGGTATCAGAGCCTGGTTGAGTGCAATGATATCTACTTCAAATGCAAGTCAACACCATGAAGGCCAATCCACACAAAGGCCACCTCTCTTTGATAGAACAAACTACCACTATTGGAAGTGTAGAATGAAGATCTACCTACAGTCGATCAGCTGTGAGATTTGGAATATGACCGAGACAGAATATACCGTACCTATAATTCCCTATGCACAATGGAATGATGACATGAAAAACACACCATGAACAATGCAAAGGCGATGAATGCTCTCTTTTGTGCACTTACCAGAGAAGAGTTCAATCGTGTGTCAAACGCAACAACAGCTCATTAAATATGGGACACTCTTGAGGTAACACATGAAGGTACAAATAAGGTCAAAGAATCTAAAATCTCTGTTCTTGTTCACGGGTTCAAAATGTTTCGGAAGAAGGAGAACGAAAATGTGTCGGACATGATAACAAGGTTCACGGACATCACAAATTCTCTTGTGGATCTTGGAAAGACATATTCGCAAGCGGAAATGGTGAAGAAAGTTCTTCGTACCCTAACCCTCGAATGGTAAAAGAAGACCACCGCTATAGAAGAAGCCAACGATTTAACACAACTTTCTCTTGAAAATCTTGTGGAAAATCTAATGGCATATGAAGTACAATTTGAAGAACGCAAGAAGGATCTAGAACCTCAACAAGCAAAGAAGAAGACTTTTGCTTTCAAGGCCATGTCCAATTCCGAAGATGAAGAAGAAGATGAAGAAGAAATAGCCATGTTCGCTAGAAAATTCAAGAAATTTCTTCGAAAGGGTAAATTCAATTCTAAATTTAAAGATACTAATGATCTTCCCACTGTTTTCAAGTGTAATAAGACAGGTCACATGAAGAAGGACTGTCCGATAGAAAATGCAAAATCAAAAGGGAAAGTTCCTAACTTCAAGAAAGACAAGTACACAGAAAATAAGTACATGAAGAACAAGAAGGCATATCAAGCAACTTGGGATGATAGCGACTTATCATCCGAAGAAGAGAATAAAGAATCAAATGAAGTTGCAAATGTGTGCTTCATGGCTACTCAAAATTATGTAAGTGATAATTTTGATTCAAATGATTTATTAGAAGCATTTAATAAGGTTTTTAAAGAACTGAAAAAGGAGAAGATAAGAGTTAAAATCTAAAGAAAGTTAATCAAACACTTTCTCAAAAATATATTGACTTAAATGTTGAAATCAAGTCATTTAATTCTCATCTTTCAAACTTAGATATAGACCTTGTATCTCTTAAGAAAAAATATGAAGAGATATCCAAGAATGTATCAAAGTTCAACAAAGAAAAAGAGAATTTAAATGAAGTTCTCCAAAACCAAGTTCAAACTCATAAAAAGTTTGGACTAGGTATTCAAAAAACTCTTGAAAAACATCATTACTCTAATAATACTAGTAGTAAAAATGTAACCCCTATTTCCCCAAAAATATATTTTCTGTGTATTTTCGGTATTTCAAATTTTTGCAAATTAGTTTTCCGCTATCGAACTATTTTTTTTAAAATGTATTATTGGATCTTATATTAAAATCTACTTTTGATCAATAATTTTAGTTGTAACTATTTTCTATAATTTTTGTATTGTAAGACAATTCTTAATATTGTTATTGTTACTTTTATTATTACTACTACTGTTATTATTAGCACTATTACTATTTTTATCATTTTTGTAATTATTGTTATTGTTCTTAGTATTATTATTATTAAAGTTATTTTTAATACTAAATTATTATTAGTGTTATTGTTAATTTTTTTATTGTTATTATTAATATTTCTATAAAATCTTAATTGTATATTTTTATTAGATATTGTATTTTTCTAATACCCGAAACCCATTTTTATTTTATTGGATTTCTATTTTTTAAACCCTATAGCCCTTTTAAACCCAACAATACCCAAACCCATTTTAATCTCATACCCTATAATACCCCAAAACCCATTAAGCCTAGACCCTATTAACTAACCTAATACCCAAACCCATTATCAACACCCGAAACCCACTTCCATCCTATTAACCCTAACCCGTTTAACCCACACCCTATATCACCCTAACCCTAAAATAATCTAACCTATATAAACCCATGCTTTGCACCTCAGCCTGTTCATCTTCCCATCAGCACCAGTCATCACCCAATTCTCCTTCATCCCCGTGCAACCCACCTCCCGATCCTCTGACCTTCTCTTCACCCCCTTCCTGTTTGTCTTCCCCATGCACCCTAACCATGTGCTCCTCCCTATTTCTCCATGCCTCGCAACTCTCTTCCGCTGCTCTCTCTCCGACGCAACAGCAGTCACCAGCACCCTATCGCGACTCCTCGCCTGCCACCCTATCTCTCTCTCGGTGGCGCCCTACTCTAGCGCCGCACAACCCTCTCCTCACCCATTGCCGTGTCCCCTCAGTGCTCCAGATTCCCCCTTCCGCCGTGATGCCCTCATCCATGGCACAGCAGCCAGCCAGGCACCGACCCCACCTTCCTGCCTTCCTCCGCCTTGTCTCTGCCGTTGACGACTGCAACACCTGGGCGCACTTCCACTTGTGGTGCAGTGCCATCAGACAACCCTGGTCCCTTGCCTTGCCGCATCTCATCACCGCGGTGTCACCTTGCTACGTCGTTTCACGCTGCAGTCTCCTCGCCTGTCTATTTCGACAGCCGGTAGTGACAACGTTGCTGCCCCGTCCACTGTTCTCTCTCCTCTCTTCCTCATGCTCTCGGAGTTGAGTGTGTGTGTGTGGTTATACGTTCATGGATTGTGTTGGATCTCGGGTGATTGCGGTGTGTGTTCTTGTTGGTTCGTTTGAGTTCATGTATTTTTTGGATCCATTAGTTCGTGGGTTCGTGGGATTCGTCGTTCATCGTTCGTAGTGTTTGTTGTGTTCGAAGTTATGTTCGTGGTTTCCATTTGTTGTTCATTGCCCGAAAATCCGTTCCCGTTATTATTCCTTGGAGTCATATTTGTCATCTCTCAGGCAAGTAACTTGTATTAAATTCATTTGTAAATACAAGAACTAAATACCGCATGTAGTGTAGTTGGATTCTATAGACAATTTGTGTGTGAAACCCCTTGTTGATATTGTCTCTATTGTGTTGATTCGACCATAGTTGCCTCACGATATACATGACATGATATAACTTAGGATTAACCACTTCTTGTTGCATATATGCGTGTTATTCATGTGTTATCTTGTGCTCGTTCGTGTTATTCGTGATAGATTTGTCTTGGAATTATGAAATACCCTATATCATGTTGTTTGGACATCTAGTATACTCTATATCATGTTTGGTTGTGTTTTGGATGAGTTCTATGTGAACTAGTGGATTTTGTGCATATGAGATATTTTCAGTTTTGCCGGATTTTAGTATTAATCAGTATTTTAGACCCTATTAAGGTCAGTATTTGAAAATATTTTATGAACATGATTTGTATAGAATTCTATCTATTTTCCAACTCTTTTAACAATTCTCAGTTTCGATTTACGGTTTGTGAGTTATGTCCATTTTACTACAGTGGTGTCGAAAGATTTCCAGATTTTGTTTTCTATGAATTCTGAACAGTAATTTATTTTTATTTTGGTGTTAAAATTATTATTTTAATATGAAATTTTTCTCATTACTTCTAGACTTGATTGGGATTAACCCTGAATTTTAATAGATTTATTGGATGAGTTTTACAAACCGTTCTATGTTTCCAAACGATTACTATACTAGCAGATTTTTCATACTGTTCAGTAAAGAACCTGATTTTCGACCTATTTCTACTTGCTGTTTGAAAAATATTTGTGAATGTGAAAGTTATCCTAATGTATCTATTTTATCATCATTTTGAAGGATTTAGATTTCGATTTATGGTTTGTGAGATATTGCTGTTTTCGTACTACAGTGTTTGTGATTTCAGATTTACAAAACTGCTGCAACTTGATGTTTTCTGATTTTTCTTGACTACTCTATTTTTGTTGGAAAATTATGAAACTTGATTTACTATTACTATACATATAGGGAAATACCCCAGATTTTTCGTGGTTTAATTTGTGAGTTTTCGTGCTGTTTTCGTGTTCTTGAATCCAATCATCTGATTTTTGGCTGGACGTGTTTTCTGGATTCAAATCATTTTTGAGTAATATTTTTGTGAAATACTATATGCCTTATATATGTTTGCTAGATTCGGTCGAGAGTCTATTTTCTAGACCTTTCAACGGATCCGGATTTGCATTTTTGTAACAATGGGAATTTCAGTTTTACTGCAGTTTGGTCTTACTGTCCTGAACTAGAAATTTGGTTATTTTATTCCTTTGTGTATTATCTTTTATCTTGCAACTTGAACTTGTTACTTGATTATACCATACTTTACTTGCCCTGTTTCGTGACACGTACATGCTTGTTGACACTAATAATAATTAACCAAGTCGGGGTTAAAGGGAAATATCTAACAGTGGAAAATAGAGAAACGTGTACTCGGGAGATGATCTGTTGATCCTAAGTGATACTTGGCTTGATATTTGATTACTTGAGGCTTGATATTTCACACTTGAGGCTTGTTACTTGATACTTCACTCTTGAGGCTTGTTTACTTGATACTTGAGGCTTGTTTACTTGATACTTGAGGCTTGATACTTGATACTTGATTTCTTGAGGCTTGTCCCTGAGTACACTGCCCTATATGATCCCCTATGAAATCTAAAACAAAACTGTATTGATTGTAGCAACCATGTAGTAAAAGTATGGATGTATGAAGTGCTACCTAGGTAGTAATAATACAAGACTTGAACATGATTACTTGACACTTGCTACTTGATACTTGTACTTGACTACTTGACAATTATTCACTTGTTACTTGATTTCGTGATACTTGATTTGTGATACTTGTTCACTTGACACTTGATACATGTCACTTGCACTTGTTCATCTTTCCATGCTAGTATTTTATTTTGTTATCATGCCTATTCCATGTTATTAGTTAGTTTTCCCCATGTACTTGTATCCTGCACTACAAGCAGCCCTTAACTTGAATTAACGGGAGTTTGTTTATAATTTTTTTCTTCCTGCAATTTATTAAATTGCAGATTTTGGAGATCAGTTGCCAGATGGAGTAGGTAATATGAGATTCTAGTTGCTGGAGATTTTTGCTATATCTATTTATTATTTCTTGTTGCTTGTTTGAACATTTGTACTTGATTACTTGGATTTATTGGTATTTGGGCAATGTGACCCATGATTTTGACTTGCTCGGAACTGGTTTATTTGAGATTAATATATTTTGTTTCAAATAAATTCATGTTGATATTTTGATTCATATATGAATGCTTGGTTGACTTTTCTTGCTTTCGACTCTGATTATTCTTGTGAAATATTATAAAGATTCCTAACAGCTTGTGGATGATGAAAATCATTCACTGGACTTTTGTCGCGCATCCGTATTCCATATTCTCTTTTGGAAAACGGGACATGACAAGGTTTTTAGTGGTATCAGAGCCTAGGTTTGGCTAATGTGTTAGTTTCCTAATATATTAGACAAGCTTGGCTCGAACTGGGATTGGCTCAACATTTCACCAACCATGCATGCATAAATAAATTATAATCAGTATTGATCTGGATACTAGCCTTATTCCTTTCATTTTGACCCCTTCTTATTCCATCTTTTGATTTTTTGTTTTCTTCCATTTTTTCCAGTCGTCCTCCTTAGGTATGAATTCATTCTTTCTTACCCATATTTCTTGATTTTGGTGCTATTTATTCTTTTATTTTCTACTTGGTTCGTTGATTGGCATCGCTGAATGCTATTGGTAGAGTCTTCCCCGATTAGAGTGGCACAGGGGAAGCATTGTGGGCCCATAACCCACAGGACCCAGGATTCTTTTGTTGTTTCTCCTTCCCTCCATTGTTTGCTTCTTTCCATCCCTTGTATTTGTCTTCATCCGTTGACTCATTGCTTGGTTCATCTCTTCCTTGTCCATCCTTTCTTCAATTCCAGCTCTTTCTATTTCTTCATCTCTTTGCTTTGTTATTTTGCAAATCTTGTGTTGTTTCTTCTTCATTTTTGTTACCAGTTACCTCTTTTCTTGCATTTCATTTTGCCATCATTCACCCATTCATTGCTTGATTCGATTTTTTTTTCCTGTCCTTTCTCCCTTTGATTCCAGTTCTGCTCCTTATCCGCTTTGTTATCTTGTGATGTTTCTCTCCTTTTTATACCGTTTGCTACTTTTCTTGCATTCCATTTGACATCATTGTTATCCATCTTCCTTCTTTTTCTTGTGTTGCCACTGCTTTGTTCCTTCCCCTTTAGCCCTCTGCATTGTTACCCTTCCCCCAAGTTAGCTTGCTTTTGCCCTATGTACCGACTAAGCAAATTTCGAGGACGAAATTTTGTTGTAAAGTGGGTAGGATTTGTAATCCCTGTTTCCCCAAAAATGTATTTTCTGTGTATTTTCGGTATTTCAAATTTTTGTAAATTAGTTTTTAGCTTTCGAACTATTTCTATTAAAATGTATTATTGGATCTTATATTAAAATCTACTTTTGATTAATAATTTTAGTTGTAACTATTTTTCTATGATTTTTGTATTGTAAGACAATTCTTATAATTGTTATTATTACTTTTATTATTACTGCTGCTGTTATTATTAGTACATTACTATTTTAATCATTTTTCTTATTATTGTTACTGTTCTCAGTATTATTATTATTACTGTTATTTTTAATACTATATTATTATTATTGTTATTGTTATTGTTATTATTATTATTATTATTATTATTATTATTTCTATAAAATCCTAATTGTATATTTTTATTAGTTATTGTATTTTCCTAATACCCAAAACCCATTTTTATTTTATTGGATTTCTTTTTTTTAAACCCTATAACCCTTTTATACCCAACAATACCCAAACCCATTTTAATCTCATACCATATAACACCCCAAAACCCATTAAGCCTAATACCCTATTAACTAACCTAATACCCAAGCCCGTTTACCAACACCAGAAACCCACTTCCATCCTATTAACCATAACCCGTTTAACCAAAACCCTATATCACCCTAACCCTAAAATCATCTAACCTATATAAACCCATGCTTTACACCTCAGCCTGTTCATCTTCCCATCTGCACCAACCATCACCCAACTCTCCTTCATCCCCGTGTAACCCACCTCCCGATCCTCCGACCTTTTCTTCACCCCCATCCTATTCATCTTCCCCATGCACCCTAACTCTGTGCTCCTCCCCATCTCTCCATGCCTCGCGACTCTTTTTCGCTGCTCTCTCTCCGATGCAACAGCAGTCACCAGCACCCTATCGCGACTCCTCGCCTGACACCCTATCTCTCTCCCTGTGGCACCCTACTCCACCACCGCACAACCCACTCCTCAACCCACCACCGTGACCCCTCGGTGCTCTCTGGTTCCCCCTTCCACCGCGATGCCCTCCTCTGCAGTGCAGCAGCCAGCCAGGCGGGGACCCCACCTCCTTGCCGTCCTCTGCCTTGTCTCTGCCACCGACGATTGCAACACCCAGGCGCACTTCCACCTGCGGTGCAGCACCGTCAGACAGCCATGTTCCCTTGCCTCGCCGCACCTCGTCGCTGCGGTGTCGCCTTGCAACGCCATTTCCCGCTGTAGTCTCCTCACCCCTCTATTTTGGCAGCCGACAGAGACAGCGCTACTGCCCCATCCACCGTTCTCTCTCCCTTTCTTCCTCGTTCTCTCGGGGTTGAGTGTGTGTGTGTGGTTATTCTTTTATGGATTATGTGTTGGATCTCGAGTGATTGTGGTGTGTGTTCTCGTTGGTTCTTTTCAGTTCATGTGTTTGTTGGATCCATTAGTTCGTGGGTTCATGGGATTCGTCGTTCATCATTCATAGTTGTTCGTTGTGTTCGAAGTTGTGTTCATGGTTTCCGTTTGTTGTTCGTTGCCCGAGAATCTGTTCTTATTATTCTTGCTTGGAGTCGTTTTTGTCGTCTCTCAGGCAAGTAACTTATATTAAATTTCTTTGTAAATACAAGTACTAAATATCGTCTGTAGTGTAGTTCGGTTCTAGAGGCAATTTGTGTGAAACCCCTTATTGATATTGTCTCTATTGTGTTGATTTGACCATAGTTGCCTCACGACATACATGACATGATATAACGTAGGATTGACCACTTCTTGTTGCATATATATGTGTTGTTCATGTGTTATCTTGTGCTCGTTCGTGTTATTCGTGATAAACTTGTCTTAGACTAGTGAAATACCCTATATCATGTTATTTGGACATCTAGTATACTCTATATCATGTTTGGTTGTGTTTTGGATGAGTTCTATGTGAACTAGTGGATTTTGTGTACATGAGATATTTTCAGTTTTGCCGGTTTTCAGTTTTGATCAGTATTTTAGACCCTATTAAGGTCAGTATTTGAAAATATTTTGTGAACATGATTTGTAGAGAATTCTTTCTATTTTCCAACTCTTTTAACTGATCTCAGTTTTGGTTTACGGTTTGTGAGTTATGTCGATTTACTACAGTGGTGTCAAAAGAATCCCCAGATTTTGTTTTCTATGAATTTTGAAGAGTAATTTATTTTTATTTTGGTGTTAAAATTATTACTTTGATATGAAATTTTGTTCAGTACTTCTAGGCTTGATTGGGTTAACCCTAAAATTTTATGGATTTATTTGATAAGTTTTACAAACCGTTCTATGTTTCCAAATGATTACTATACTAGCAGATTTTTCGTACTGTTCAGTAAAGAACCTGATTTTCGACCTATTTATACTTGCTATTTGAAAAATATTTGTGAATATGAAAGTTAGCATACTGTATCTATTTTATCATCCTTTTAAAGGATTTGGATTTCGATTTATGGTTTGTGAGATATTGCCGTTTTCGTACTACATTGTTTGTGATTTAAGATTTACAAAACTACTGCATCTTGATATTTTCTGATTTTTCTTGACTACAATGTTTTTGTTGGAAAATTATGAAACTTGATTTCCTGTTACTATACATATAGTGGAATACCCCAGATTTTTCGTGGATTTAATTTGTGAGTTTTCATGCTATTTTCTTGTTCTTGAATCCAATATTCTGATTTCTGGCTGAGCGTGTTTTCTGGATTCAAATCAGTTTTGAGTTATATTTTTGTGAAATACTATATGACTTAAATATGTTTGATGGATTCAGCCGGGAGTCTATATTCTATACCTTTTGAAGGATTGAGATTTGCATTTTTGTAACAACAGGAATCTCAGTTTTACTGTAGTTTGGTCTTACTGTCCTGAACTAGAAATTTGGTTATTTTATTCCTTTGTGTGTTATCTTTTTATCTTGCAACTTGAACTTGTTATTTGACTATACCATGCTACACTTGCCCTGTTTTGTGACACATACATGCTTGTTGACACTAATAATAATTAACCAAGCCGGGGTTAAAGGAAAAAATCTAATAGTGGGAAATACAGAAACATGTACTCGGAAGAGGATCTATTGATCCTATGTGATACTTTGCTTGATACTTGATTACTTGAGGCTTGATATTTCACACTTGAGGCTTGTTACTTGATACTTGATACTTGTCTTGATACTTCACTCTTGAGGCTTGTTTACTTGATACTTGAGGCTTAATACTTGATACTTGATTTCTTGAGGTTTGTCCCTGAGTACACTGCCCTATATGATCCACTATGAAATCTAAAATAAAATTGTGTTGACTGTAGCAAGCATATAGTAAAAGTATGGATGCATGAAGTGCTATCTAGATAGTAATAATACAAGACTTGAACATGATTACTTGACACTTGCTACTTGATACTTATACTTGACTACTTGACACTTGTTCACTTGTTACTTGATTTCGTGATACTTGTTCCTTATGTACATGATACTTGTTCACTTGACATTTGATACATACCATTTGCACTTGTTCATCTTGCCATGCTAGTATTCTATTTAGTTATCATGCATATTCCATGTTATTAGGTAGTTTTTTCCATGTACTTGTTGATTCGTGATTTTGATGATTACAACACAATGCAAAGTTGTTGTTCTACTTCTTATATATTACAGGATATACAAAGGCAAATGTTCTAACAAGTTTCTTAAAGCAAGTTGATCAAGCACAGCTACAAACAAAGTTCTTATATCTAATTGATCGAGAAAGCTACAAGGTTGCCAGCTTACTAGAAAAGACGAAGGCTAAAAACTATCTTAAGACTCAAAACTCAAGAACAAGACATATGCTTCAATTTATTGTATTTTATTTTCTTTGAGTCTTAGAAATTCTGTAAAAGCCTTGTCACACACACTCACACATTATCTTTAAAATAATTGAGTATTTTTCAAACTTAAAAAGATCGAAACAAATATTGAAAAAGTTCAGCTATTAAGTACCAGTCGACCGCCATAAGGCACCAGTCGATTGTCTTAGTACGAAACTGATTGAACTTATTCAAACTCTGACCAGTCGACTCATAATGGCAACCCAGTCGACTGTTCAAGTCGTTTCGACAGTTTGCTGATTTCAAAATTTGATTTTTCGAATTCAAAAGTTTATTTTCGTTGGTTGACAGTTGGTACAACTGCCTCTCAACGTCCAGTGATTCTAACTCTATAAATAGAAAATAGAAATCACTTGGAAAAGGTTAACAACTTATTTTTCCAAGCTTTTGTTTCCCAAGTTCTCAAGCTTTTTGTTTTAACAAGTAAAAGCATTCAAAAGCATTCACTTTCTAAGTCTTGGTTCTCTGAAATCAGTCTAGCATAACAATGATTTCGTTTTAGACTGATTTCGGAAGTTGACCTAATATCCACGCATAAAATCACATCCACAATAAGGCTATAGATTGTTTGTAAACTTTTTGTTGTTGCTCTTCACTCTCGGGTTGTGAGAGTGGTTTCCTCTCGGTTGGAGAGTAGGGTTCTAGGGTGTAGAGTTAGGTTTTCACTCTTGGTGGAAGAGTGGGTTTCTTTCTCTAGTTGTGAGAAAGGACTCGGGTTGGACAACGTTATTGTCTAACACCGTAGGGTATTCTTGTAATTATTTCAAGAATAGTGGAAAATCTCAAGTGGGTTGCTTGGGGACTGGATGTAGGTCGGGAGGACCGAACCAGGATACATCGTGTGTACTCTGTGGTTGTATCTCTTTGAACTTGTATTTCACTTTCTTGCTTTTTAAGTTCTCTATAAAACTTGTCTGGACAGTCGACTGTGTCTATTTGTAAGTCGACTGGTCAGACTTGTACTACTTTCTCTGTAAACTTGCGTGATAAGTCGATTGGCTCTTCTATAAGTCGGCTAATCAGACTCGCTTTATAATACTCTTCTTTACTGTCACTCCAGTCGACTGATTTATCTCTTCAAGTCGACTGGTCAGAAGAAAATTTTAATTCTGCATTTATTTTTTATAAAACACTATTCACCCCCCCCCCTCTCTAGTGTTTCTTGCCTTGCCTACAGGATCCAACACTTGGTATCAGAGCCTGGTTGAGTGTAATGGTAACTACTTCGAATGCAAATCAGTACCATGAAGGCCAATCAACTCAAAGGCCACCCCACTTCGATGCAACCAATTACAACTATTGGAAGTGTAGAATGAAGATCTACCTTCAGTCCATTAACTATAAAATATGGAACATGATGGAAACCGAGTACACCGCTCCTATCATTCCATATGCACAATGGAACGACAACATGAAGAACCAAACAATGAACAATGCAATGGCGATGAACGCGCTATTTTGTGCCCTTACAAAGGAGTTCAACCGTGTGTCCAATGCAACAACCACGCATCAAATTTGGCACACACTCGAGGTAACTCATGAAGGAACAAACAAAGTGAAAGAATCCAAAATATCTGTTCTTGTTCACAGGTTTGAAATGTTCCGCATAAAGGAGAATGAGAATGTGTCCGAGATGATTACAAGGTTCACAGACATTACAAATTCACTTGTGGCACTTGGAAAGACATAGCACTCAAGCCGAGATGGTGAAAAAAGTACTTCGTGCACTAACCCCGAATGGGAGAAGAAAACTACCGCCATAGAAGAGGCCAATGATTTAACACAACATTCTCTTAAGAATCTTGTGGGAAATCTTATGGCCTATGAGGTACAACTTGAAGAGTGCAAGAAAGATGCCGAACCACAACAATCAAAGAAGAAGACATTAGCATTTAAAGCCATGTCGAACTCCGAGGATGAAGTAGAAGATGAAGAAGAGATTGCTATGTTCACGAGAAAATTCAAAAAGTTCCTAAGAAAATGTAAGTTTAATTCAAAAACTAAGGAATCTAATGAACCTCCAACTTGTTTCAGGTGTAACAAGACAGACCATATGAAGAAGGATTGCCCACTAGAGATCGCAAAATCTAAGGGAAAGACATCCAACTTCAAGAAGGATAAGTACACAAAGAACAAGTTCATGAAAAACAAAAATGCATACCAAGCAACTTGGGATGACAGCAATTCTTCATCGGAAGAAGAAATTGATGAGACAAACGAGGTTGCAAACGTGTGTTTTATGGCATTTCAAAATCAAGTAAGTAGTGAGTATGATTCTAATGATTTACTTGATGCTTTCAATAAAATTTTTCAAGAACTTAAAAAGGAAAAGATTAGAGTTAAGAACTTAGAGAAAGTTAATCAAACACTTTCTCAAGAGAATCTTAACCTTGATAAAGAAGTAAAATTCTTAAATTCTCATATTTCTAGTTTAGATATGGATCTTGAATCTTTAAAGAAAAATTATAAAGAGATGTCCAACAACGTATATAAATTTAATAAAGGAAAAGAGAATTTAAATGATGTTCTTCAAAATCAAGTAAAATCTAAAATTTGGACTTGGTTTTAAAAAATCACTTGAAAATTCTCATTCTTCTAAGAACACTAGTGTAAATAAACCTATATCTATTTCTACTGTTAAACATAAACTTTACGAGTTCTTTGAAAAGCCTAAAACTGTAAGTTGTCATGATAAAGGCAAATCTAAAATTCAGCCAAGTCGACTGCACCCATCCATCAGTTGCCTATCCAGTGGTACTGAGTCTTATTCAATAAGACAAATACCTCAGATAGGTCGACCTATACTACCTCCTAATAGACTGACTAATAGTAAAAGTTGACTGAAAGGTGTTGTAAAGTCGACTGAACAGATCAAATATGTATGGATTCCAGTCAACCTGAGTTCGAAAGATAGAATTGCTTATATTAATTCATATATGCTGAAAGTATGTAATTCTGCTAATTTCATTTCTTCTTATGGTGGAAAATCAAACTCATCATGGGTTTGGTTTCCCACAAACTAATCTATTTTGGATCCAATGAAAAGGGTACCATATTCACATTGAATATTTTATAGGTACATTAGAAAGATCGTTGGATACTTGACAGCGGATGCTCGAAGCACATGACTGGTCGTGCCAACCTCCTATCTTCCATACAAAATATTGATGGAGGAACAGTTACATTTAGTGACAACAATAAAGGAAAGGTCATAGGAATTGGTATGGTCGGTAAGGACACTAACCCCTCTATAGAAGATGTCTTATTAGTTAGTGAACTTAAGCATAACCTGTTAAGTATTAGTCAACTTTGTGATAAGAGTTTTAAAATCATGTTTGAAAAAGATGCATGTTTAATTTATGATTCTACCATGCAAAATATAATTTTTCAAGGGTTTAGGAAAAATAACATTTACGAACTGTATTTGAAAGTATATGAGTTTTCGAATGATTTTTGCTTAGTAGCTTTTAATAATGATTCTTGGCTTTGGCATAGACTTTTTGGTCATGTGAATATGAAAAATTTCTCCAAATTGTCTAAGTACAACATAGTTAAAGGGCTGCCAAGACTATCCTTCAAAATGGATAAGTTATGTGATGCTTGTCAACTAGGTAAACAAATTAAATCTACTTTTAAAACAAAAGAAGTAATTTCTACTAGTAGGCCACTCGAATTAATTCACATGAATTTATTTGGCCCTACTAGAGTTGCTTCTTTAAATAAAAGTAGGTATGTATTTGTTTTAGTAGATGATTTTTCACGATTCACTTGGACTTTTTTCTTAAAAATGATGCTTTTGAAGAATTTGCAAATTTTTGTAAACGAATTCAAAATCAAAAGTCTCTAACCATAGTCACTATTAGAAGTGATCACGGTGGAGAATTTCAAAATGAAACGTTTACAGAATATTGCAACAAAAATGGTATAACTCATTCATTTGCATTTCTTAGAGTTTCACCACAAAATGGAGTGGTTGAAAAGAAGAATAGGACTTTGCAAGAATGTGCACGTACCATGCTTGTTGAAAGCAATTTGCCTAAGTATTTTTGGGCTGAAGCTGTTGTTATAGATTGTTATGTTTTAAATAGAATTTTGATTAGGCCTATGCTAAAGAAAATATGTTATGAGCTATTTTTTGATACAATTCCTAAGGTTTCTTACTTTAAAATATTTGGTTGTAAGTGTTTCATTCTGAACGCTAAGGATAATTTAGATAAATTTGATCATAGATCTAATGAGGGTATCTTTGTAGGATACTCAAATAGGAGTAAAACATATAGAATTTTCAACATGTCAACAATGACTATTGAAGAATCCATGCATGTTGCATTTGATGAATCTCTGTTTTCATCGACTTTAATTGAAGATGATGAAACTAATTCATCACCCTTAAATAAAGTAATTACATCTTTAGTACAAACTAGTCTTGTGGATAAGTCGACCGATAAGGAAGTCAAGTCGACTGATGCAAATCAGTCGACTGAAAGACTTGTCAAGTCGACTGATCCTGTTGTGATGTCTCCAACTTTACCAAAGTCTTTTGTTGAAGTTAGAGATCATCCTCATGACTTAATAATTTGTGACATTTCACATGGTATTCAGACGAGATCACATGTTAATATGATATCTCACACAGCTTTCTTGTCAGATTTTGAACCGAAGAATAAACAAGAAGCGTGCGAGAATGAATTTTGGATGAATGCAATGCAAAATGAGTTAAACCAGTTCATAAGGAATGATGTATGGGATTTAGTTCCACGACCTCCTGATCATACTATAATTGGTACTAAATGGGTATTCAAGAATAAGTTAGATGAATAAGTTAAATGAATCAGGAGAAGTTGTTAGGAACAAAGCTAGACTTTATATGGCTCAGGACAATTCATAAGGAAGATGTTTATGTTAAGCAACCACCCGGTTTCGAACCTGAATAATTCCCAAACCATGTTATTAAATTGAAAAAGACTTTATATGGTATTAAACAAGCACCTCATGCTTGGTATGATCGCTTAAAAACTTTTCTCTTAGAAACTGGTTTTGAAATTGGTAAAGTAGATACTATCTTGTTTATTAGGAAAATGAAGACCGACATTTTAATCATACAAATATATGTAGATGACATAATTTTTGGATCTACTAATGGTAATCTAGGAGTTTGCTAATACCATGAAATTTGAGTTTGAGATAAGTCACATGGGTGAACTCAATTATTTTCTTGGACTCAAATAAAACAATCTCAAAATGGCATATTTATGAATTAGGTAAGAGTGTCGATCAAAAGCTCTATCGAGGTATGGTTGACTCACTCTTATATATAACTGCTAGTAGACCAGATATTATGTTTAGTGTATGTTTCTGTGCTAGATATCACTCTAATCCAAAATAATCTCACTTAAAAGTAGTGGAACGTATTTTAAGATATATAAAAGGCACATCTGAATATATTGCTGCAAGTTTGGCTTGTGTACAAATTTTATGGATAAAACAAACTTTATTAGATTATGGTATTTCTTTCTCAAGACCCGTTGTTTTGTCTGATAATACCAGTGCTATTAATTAATCTAAAAATTTGGTTCAACATTCACGTACGAAACATATTGATATTCGACATCATTTTCTACGTGATCATGTGTTAAATGGAGATATCATATTGGATTTTATTTCTACTGATAAACAAGTAGCAGATATATTTACCAAACCTCTTAAAGAAGACACTTTATCAACTTTAGAAGAGAACTAGGCATTTGCACATTTCATGACATATCTTAAATTTTTTTTCGTTTAAGTCGACTTATAATTGATCTCCAGTCGACTTATACAGTATTTTAGTTGTGTATATTTCTGATTGACTTTTTTGTTCTGCCCTGTTGACTGTCTTCCAACCTCAGTCGACTAATAATAGCTTATTTTTTGTTTGGTTTTATTTTCTCTCGACTCAGTCGACTGATATAAAACCCAGTCGACTGTCGCGACATCAAATTGACTTTTTGACTCTGAATTGTCACAGTATGAGGTTTTTTTTTCTTTTACCCTCTTTTCAATCTCGACCCATCATTTAAACCCTCTTTCAATCTCAGCCGTTCACTTCAAGTAAAAACCCTAAACTCCTCTTCCTCCTTTTCACTTTTTAATTTTGCTCCATCACAACCTAAGTTGGCTGCTGGTTGCTGCTCTGAAGACCCTTCTCGTTGCTACTCCTGAGGTTGTGTTCTCTGTCCAGATCTGACTTCATTCGGAATTTCTTGAGTCGTTGGTTTACTCTCTAGTCGTGGGTAATCATCCTTCAATCTCTCTCTCTTTTCAAATTTTCTTGTTTCTCTCAATATGCCTAAACCCAAGAGATCCAGGGGTCCTAATGTTGAAGAAGAGCAATCTTCTCATAATTATCTCCAGTACTTAAGGCACCCTTCTCTTGTTGAGAAATATTTTATTATTTGCCAAATTATGATCTTTCCGGGTAGATTTGTTAATTTTCCTGACTTAGATAGATTTCCAATTGTCCCATTATTTGTACAGTGTGGTTTATTTGAACTCTATCCTTAGTCAATCAACCCTATTACTATACCCAACTCATATATTTGTTTTATACAAATATAAAGGTTGCAACATTCGAGGATGGTAATGAAATATTTTTCACTACAACGGTGAAAAATGTTCGAATGAAAATAACTGCTGAAAAATTAGGAAATATTTTCAATATCTCTAATGAAGGGTTGGATTTAGGGGAAATTGAAATAGATGATCAATCTATTTTGTCAAAAATCTTCTTGCCTAATCGAGGCCCTCCAATGACTAACAAATCGATTACTCCTCTAGCCAAGCTTGTTGCCCTCATATTGTCGTATAACATTATCCCTAAAACGGGTAACTACGACCAATTTTCATTTGAATTGCAACAAGCAGTGTATGCCATTTTCGGCAACATCCAAATAAATTGGAGTCAAGTCATTTTCAATCGTCTCCATAAGGCTCATTCATCTTTTCTTCCTTTTGGTGCTTTACTTACTCGTGTCTTTAACTACTATAATATTGATCTTGAATCCGAGTCGAGTGTTGTTGCTCATTATGAATCTTTTGATCGTGCAAGCCTAGCACGTATGAAAATTCTTAACTCACCCCCTCGGTCTCCTCAAAGGAATGCACCTTCTATTCCTTTAGCCACTTCAATTCCTCGTCGGTCTTCTGCTTCTAGTTCGTCATCTAGTTCTCGCCCTAGAGCTAGTTTTTCTGATCTTGGGAGTCTCTACACTTCTGTCAATTATCTCATGGGTCGTACCGATCTCATCTTAGGTCGACATGATTCTCTTGAGGCTAGCATTGCTAACCTCACTCAAATATTTGTTAGGCAGTTTCCACAACCAACTCCTGCCAGTGATGATGAAGACGAAGAAGACGATTGATGTTTTTTTTTGTTTTATTTTTGTAATTTTGACATTATGTTTTAAGTTTTCATGTTGTTCTATCTTCCCTTTATGAACAATGTAATTGACTTATCTTTCATGTTGGTTTCCTCCTTTCTTTTTATTAATGACAAAGGGGGAGAAATTATGGTTTTTGTGGATGTTATTTGTGCATTTTTTGTCCATGTTTGAGCTTGTTATGTTATGCATGTTATGTTATGTTGTTTTGTTCGAATTTATTGTGTGCATATTGTGCATATTGTACTTTATTCAGGGGGATATTGTAATAATTGTATATTTTTTCAATTTTTGTGTGAGTATCATGATATGCACCTTTTATGTCTATATTATTTTAAGTTATTGTGTTGTCAGCATCAAAAAGGGGGAGAATGTGGATTCTTGATTTTGATGACTATAACACAATACATAATTGTTCTATATATTACATATCTTTTGCAGTGTGTATCAAAAGTGGTCAAGGTCAATACCATGATGAAGCATCCCAATACAATGTGATGAAGCTTTCAAAAGTATTTGCTCAAGCCACAAAGACAAAATCAAGCCACTAAGACTCTAGTTCAAGTTCAAGGCTTTCAAGAGATTTCAAGCAGTAAGTGATTAAGCTACATTTGAAAAAATATCTTGTAATATTGTTTGTTTTATTTGTGAGTCTTAGAATCTTGTAAAAGCCTTGTCACACACACACACACTTATTCCCTAAATAAAGAAAAATATTTTACAAAATCAAAATTTCAAAACAAAGCTTGTATACAGTCGACTTACTCTTAGAAACAGTCGACTATTGAGTATGAAACTGACTGAACTCATTCAAGCTCTGACCAGTCGACTCTTATGGCAACCCAGTCGCCTGTTCGAGCCGTTTTTGATAGTTTTCTGAATTTAAAACTTGTTTTCAATACAAACCTTTTTTACTACCGTTGTATGGCAGTTGGGATTCTATCTCTCAACGTCCAAACATTTCTAACTCTATAAACAGAGTACAAAATTCATTTGGCAAAGGTTACTTAACTCCAAAATTTTTTATTTCAAGTCTTTTGCTTTTGAGAAAAGAAAAGGACAAGTTGTTCAAAGCATTCAATTTCTTTAAGACTTGGTTATCTGATTTTCAGTCTAGTATAACATTGAATTCGTTCTAGACTGAAGTCAGAAGTCGACCTAATAGCCACTATACTAAAAGCACTTTCACATACAAGGCTTTAGGTTGTTGTAAATCTCGTGTTGTTGTTGTTTCACTCTCGGGTTGTGTAACTCCTGTTTCCCCGGATTTGTATTTTATACCGTATTTTTTCTCAATTGTACTCTTTTGTCTAATTGAGACCCCGCATTTTATTTCAGTTCGAATAAAATCATTTATTTTTGTCTCAACTCAATTGTGGGTCCTTTATCAAATTCAATTGTGTGCCATTTGTATCGTTCTTCATGAGAAATAGACCGATTCTTCTCGTTTATCTCTCTAATCCCCATTATTGTGCATTTTGACCATTTCTTCTGTTGGGCTCTTTTTGAAACGGATCCCCTAAACTCTCAAACCCGCAAACTCGCTAACCTAGTATATAAACCCCTACCCTAACCCTAATCACTCTACTGTTAAACCCTAATTACCTTTCCCTACCGCCGCCATCACCCTGTCTCCTCCGTATCTTTCGCCATTAACCATCTCCCCATCTCCGATCAATGCTCGCCCCTATCCGCCTCGTCTCCCTCTCGTCTTCACAGCCACCACCAGACCACCACCATCGTCCTCCGTCTTCACCATCGAACCCAACACTCCCGAACCCATCGCCTCGCCACCTCGACCCCTCATCGCCTCGTCGACCCCCTCAACACCACCACCTCCACAAACTCCATCGACGTCGCCTCCGTCGCATCCCCACAGCGCCGCCGAGTCCTCGAATCCCACTTCTCCCCTGTTCGAACCCACGAACAGAGCACTCGCCGCGCCGTCGCTTCTCGACGTCGTCGCCGCACTCCGTCACTGCCGCAGTCGCCGCCAACGAAGCAGCCACGCCGTCGCTCCTCTCTCGAGCTCTACTCAGTCGAACGATGAAGGAAGAAGGAGATCGAACGAAGAAGAAGAGGAAAAGGGCGGAAGCGAATCGCCGCCGTCCGATCGCATCAAGATCTGTGCGCTTGATCGCCGTTCCGTGTTTCGCTACAGCAAATCCAGGAGCCGTGTTCGCTGTTCTGGGATCGGATCCGGTGCACGGGAGAGATCCGATTGGGCGATTTTGCTGTTTGCTGTTCTGGGCACAGCCGATCCCACTTTGCTGTTCGCTGTTTGGGCCGATCCTGTGTGCGGGGAAAACGCGATCTCCGATCAATTTTTGCACGCGCTTTTTGAGGACATCTTCGGGGATTTTTCTACTCAATTGCTTCAACAAGCGGAGCTTATAATCGTCGATTTAAGGCAAGTAACCTTGTACATCTTATTGTCCTAGTACAAGTCTCCTTGAAATACCACATATAGTTAGATTGTGACTCCCTTTGAAATATCATAGTAAATCAATTTGAACCTTCAAACTCACAAATCTAAGAGTCACAAAACTTCCTCGTATTAAATAATAATCAATTGGACTCTTTTATCTCCTTGAACACATGAATCACATGGACATATGAATTAAGGACCCCTAAAATTTGTAGACGCATATAAAGTTAGTATTTTGACGAATTTGCGACTATTATGACTTGAAAAATATTTATTAATTGCTGTTTGATCTCCATGATTATGTATTTATGCTACTTAACAACTTAGACACCAAATTACATATTTCCATGAAACCTACATTAGTAAATAAATTCTGAATGTTGCTGTCTGAATATTCTTTTGCGGTTTCGACCCTTTTATCATTGGAATTTGGGCCCGAGCCCTGAATATGAAATGTAGATCCGGATGTGTAGATATCGATAGACTCCAAGTTGATCGAATTTGGAACTACGGTTTAGGAGTTATGGCAGTTATACTGCAGCTGTGTCAGTAGACGCAGTTTTGCGAAACTGCTGTATATATTTACTTTACAAATTATTTTCGCTGTGTAAACAGCGAGCGTTTGACCCCAAATTTTATATGTAGCTTCTGGACACCCTATAGGACATCTCCAATTTTTCTTAGAATTAATTTATATTATTTCACCCCTGTTTCACATGTATAAATACAAGAACACAAAATCTGCCTGAACAAATGTAACAAGCCGGGTTGAGGGAAAGACTATAGAGTGGACAACATAGGTAAGTGTACTCGGAAGGGGGCCCGTGTTTCCCAAGTTGTATGTTAAATGGAACTAAGTGCCACGTAGAACTAAGTGCCACGTCATGGGTGACGGGGGCCACCTCTAGAGCCCATTATATGATTACATGATGTATGTTTGAGATCACATGGAACTAAGTGTCACGTAGAACTAAGTGCCACATCATGGGTGACGGGGGCCACCTCTAGAGCCTACGGGGGCCACCTCTAGAGCCCATGGTTGATCACCTGCTAGTTTGATGCCTGAGTACACCGCCCTATAGACTCCATCACTAGGTCTAAGCGCAATTGATTTGACTGTAGCAACCATGTAGTATAATGGATGCATGTCGTGCTACCTAGATAGTAATAATTACAAGACTTGAACTTGACACCTGTCACTTGATACCTAATGATATGATACATGAAACATGACACCTGAGACTTAAAGCCTGGAACTTGATACTTGGACTTGACATTTGAAACCTGACATTCAAAATAACATATGACACTAGACTTGAGGTTGTCGCTTGATATTAATTACCTTTATAGGTGTACCTGACATGTGATTCACCACTAGCAGTTGTTATCCAATCTAGTCATTATGATGTTCCCTCTTGCCAGCTAGTCTTTGAATTTGCCACTACTTCTTATAACCCTGCTTATTCTTGATTCCAATTCTTGTTTTCCCCTTACTTGTACTTGCTTTCACTATTTGTGGCCCTAGCTTGCACTAAGGGCATTTTCTCTTGTTTTCCCTTTGTTTTCCTGTTTATATTATTAAGCAGACTTTGGAGACGAGTTTCCTGCGGGAATTTGGCGAGCAGACATTTCAGGTTTTGCTTGGAGCAAGGACCTGTTTAAATAATTGCTTTCCTTAAGGTATTTATTTATTCTGCTGTTTAAGACTTGTTTCCGAGTTTACACTTGATCCAGACATGAGAACTATTTGAATATTATCATTTATTTAAATTGTTTCTGTTGCTTAAATAATTATTCATGCATGCTTGGTTATATATAAATCAGGTTATATACTTGTTATGATGCTGAGTCGATCCTACAGCTTATGGATGATGTAAAAATCATTCGCTGGGCTTCGTCACGTGCTCGTATTCCATATTTTTGGGAAGCGGGGCGTGACAGGTTGTGAGAGTGGTCCCCTCCGTTGGAGAGTAGGACTTTTGGTTTAGAGTCGGTTTCATTCTATGGTGTAGAGTGGGTTGTGCTCTCTCTAGTGGTGAGAGAGATCTACGGATTTGACATAGTTGTTGTCAAAGGCTGTAGAGTATTCTTGTAACTTTTTCAAGAATAGTGAAAAATCTCAAGTGGGTTGCTTGGGGACTGGACGTAGGTCGGGAGGACCAAATCAGGATACATCGTGGTGTTTGCAGTGTTGACTCTCTTGGGTTGTATTATCTAAACTTGCATTTTAAATTTTTCTGTTTCTTGTGTAAATCGATTCTGGTTAGTTGACTGCTTTACTTTCTAAGTCGACTTAACAGACTTGTAACTCTTCAGTTAAATTACTCTTCTAATCTGACGCTTCAGTCGACTGCCTTCTATTTCCAGTCGACTTTTCCATGCGAAAATTTCAATTTACTGTTTAATTTTTTATACAACACTATTCACCCCCCCTCTAGTGTTAGTTGCCTTGCACACAGAATCCAACAGAATAATGATATAACAATGAATTTAATGAATCAATAGGAATCAATAACATGGGACAATAACAATAATTAATATCATGAAAATCGGTGCAATGGCTATAAACGATGATTTAATATTCAATAACGATATTCAATGATCAATATCAATGACACTTAGCCAATAATCGATATCAATAAGAACAATGATGAACAATATGCAATGTCGATGTTGTGTCAATTTTTAAGTCCATTGTTCATTTTAATCCTAACTAATGCATGTACTACTACATCCCATGCTACAGGTTCGATGTGTACATTCAGTTTCATTTAGACTTAAGTGGAAGATTCTATAGATCATATACACGGCATGATAACATTATTTGCAGCATTGGTGCACACTGGTTGGCTCAATAACAATAAAATATACACGATCAATTAGGATATTGTGTCAGTAATCCAACAATAAACCGATAACAATAACAATAGCCAACACACAATATTTTGGGAAACATGGCCCACACTTCAGTGTACAGCCACTATATCGTCAACTACTCCAGTCAATCCCTTAAACCCCAGCTTATTAATTATATTATTAATGCAACAATACAATATGCAATTATGAGACATTAGATGAACGATGGTAACGATTGGGAAACAATAGGGTAATAACATGAAGTAGGACAATTAGAATGATTACAATGACTCATTAGGATCATGCAATACAACGTACACGCTTCGAATCATGCAATACTATGATATTGGAACAATTAAATTACAAAAACTGAAAAGTGAAATTCCGGACAACAAGAGTAGTCCGTACAAAATATAATTTCTTGCTACTACAGAAATCGAAAACTGAATCTGTCAGAAATTCTAGAAACTAGACTTCCAAACGAATCCAACGTATATTTAAAGTTCAAAATCCGACAACAGTAGCTAGGTCAAATACAACGTTCTTTATAGATTTTATGTTCAGGCAAGAATCCGACATCATGTTGTTATATTTTTAGAATCAGCAAAAACTCTTTATAAAATTCATTAAAAATATTTATTAAACTACTAAACATGTTAAGTAAAAATTTAGAAATTATCAGAGCAAAATTTTATCATTTGATCAGCCTTTTTACTGTTTAAACATCAAATATACAAGAATCTGAAAGTTTGGAAATAAAAACACAGCTGTAGTAAAACGGGCATAACTTTTGCTACACAACTCGGAGTTCAAAAATTCAATATGTTCTGGAAACTAGAAAGATAAGGCTACAATTCTTATTCAGAATGTAATTTATTTTTAGATTACTTACTAGGTCAAAAATAGCGGACAACACACAGCCAGCAAGCAATATACAGGTTTTCAGTATTTTCCATAAAATAAATTAATTAAACATGATAGGTATCAATTCAACTAGTCAATAAACCTCTCAATCAGCATGATGGGTGCAGTGTCATGATAAATAAAATAAATTCACATGTATACACTAATTTATCATCAATCAACCCACAAACGATCAAGCAACATACAACCTAGCAATTAAGCTCCCTGGACCTGGTCTCCCGAGATTCAGCTCCCTGGACCTGGTCTCCCATTCACTGAAATGGCCGTTTTGCTAGAGTGTAAACACTGTTTGATCCATCTAGCAATTAAGCTCTTTCCAGGGAGACCGAGAGGAAAGCTCCCAGTCAGCTTTAGTAAACACTGTTTCAACATTACTAGATTTGCTTCAGTGCTCCCATGTCTACTAAAGCTCCCAGTCAGCTTTAGTAAATCTAGCAATTAAGCTCCCGAGATTCAGCTCCCTAGACCTGGTCTCCCATTCACTGAAATGGCCGTTTTGCTAGAGTGTAAACACTGTTTGATCCATCTAATCCATTTGTCCCCAAAGCCTCTCCCCTTTAGGGCCTCTAGCAAACAATCCCAGTCCACAGAGTCGTATGCCTTCTCAAAATCCAGCTTGAGGAGGAAGTTCTTGGAGTTGCTCTTGTGGCAGTGGTGTATAACTTGTTCAGCAGTGGCCACGCAGTCTAGGATACATCTGCCCTTAATGAATCCCGTCTGTGTTCTACTGATAATACTGTCCATAATGCTACTCAAACGGATAGCTAGTACCTTACAGATGATTTTAGCCGAGCAGTTTATCAGGCTAATTGGTCTAAAATCCCCAACGCACTTGGAATCCTCCCGTTTGGGGATCAACACAACTTCTGCAAAGTTGAACATCCCCAACCTCAGGTTATTGTGGAAAAATTCCATCATAACATCCATAAATTCTCCCTTAATTTCTTCCCAGAACACTTGGAAGAACATCATAGGAAAACCATCTGGTCCAGGCGATTTATCAGCTCCCATCTGGTCAATGGCCACTTTGACCTCTGCTTCCGAGAAGGGTTCCTCCAAAGGGGAAGCATGTTGACCTGGATCAATCTGATACTTTAGCCAGAAGTCCTCACCCATAGGGATCCTAAAGTCATTCTTCTTCCCAAAGAGACCCTTATAGAAGGACTGGAAAGTAGAGGAGATCATCTTATCATCCTGCGAGGTCCCAGTCTCTGTCTGAATAGATAGGATAAGATTGGATCTCCTTCTAGCACTAGCAACCCGATGGAAATAGGCCGTATTTGCGTCTCCCTCTTTGAGCCACGAAATCCTGGACTTCTGTTGCCATTTGATCTCTTCTAGTCTGTACAGATTAGCAATGTTATCACGGAGTTCTAATAGCCTGTTTCGTTCTTCCTGCGAGAGGACTCTAGACTCTTCCAACCTCTCGAGCTCATCAATTTCTTCCAGGTAGAACTCTTTATCATGCCAGATATTCGAGAATCTGGACTGATTCCATCTACAGAGCCTCCTTCTAAGCCTGCGGATCTTCCCACACCACCTAGATGCGGCATCCCGGCCGGGCAATGGGAGTGCCCAGTTCTCCATGACCATATGGTGGAATCCCTGAATTTCCAGCCAGGCCTTCTCAAATCTGAATTTCCTTGGCTTGCGGGGATCCCGATTCCCTACATCTAGTAAGATCGGGGTGTGATCCGAAGTTGGTCTAGGAATCGATCTGGCCGATGCGAGAGGAAATAGAGCTTCCCAATCCATAGAGACTAGGATCCTGTCCAACTTGGCCAAAACCGGAACCGCTTGCAGATTAGACCAAGTAAATAGTCTATCATTGATAGGGATATCAATCAGTTCAAGTTCCGTGATAACTCTATTGAATTCCTCTCGGTGCCTGTCGCTAGCGCCCCTTCCCTTGTGCTCAAAAGCAAATCTAGTAATGTTGAAACAGTGTTTACATGTGAGCATGCCACCATTCTCAACTGTGCGATAGAAGAATTCCCAATCAAATACCTCGGGCTTCCGCTCCGTCCAGGGAGGCTTACTAAAGCTGACTGGTTGCCTATTGTTGACAGGGTGGAGGACAGACTGTCCGGTTGGAAAGGCAAAGCTCTTTCTCTTGGGGGCAGAGTGGTACTCATCAACTCTGTGTTATCCAATCTGCCCACTTATTACATGTCCTTCTTTGAACTCCCAAAGTGGGTGATCCAAAGGATTGATCGTATCAGGAAGAGATTCCTTTAGAAAGGTGCAGACTCAAATAAGGGAGGCTACCACCTCATTAAATGGAACATCGCTTGCATGAAAAAGAGGCACGGAGGGCTAGGAATCATTGACCTCAGAGATATGAACTTGGCTCTCCTGGGAAAGTGGTGGTGGAAAGTGTTTCATCACGGCGGGGAAGGGTGGCAGGACTTTATCCAACCTTATCTTCGAGGGAAAGGGACAAGAAGCTTAGGCTTTCGCGTGGGATCAAAAGTCTCTCATTTCTGGAAAGGAGTTGCTAAAGCCAGCGGACCTTTCAACTTTGCCACTTCATCTTTGATCGGCAATGGTCGAACCACCAGATTTTGGTGGGACAGGTGGTGCGGTCCTCATACTCTTAAGGAAGATTTCCCAGATTTGTTTGCTATTACGAGTCGACCGAATATCTCGGTAGCGGAAACATGGAAAAGAGGGTCTTGGAGACCGTCGTTCCGAGGAATTCTTTCTCCAAGTTTGCTAGAGCAACTGCATGAACTACAAATGCGCATTGGCCAATCCGGGGTGATATGTGCCCAAGGCCCAGATCACTTGCGTTGGGGTCTCAAGAACAAAGGAGTGTTCTCGGTTAGATCGCTTTATCATCGGATTCACTACCGTGGATGCAGGCCCAGCTGGGCAGCAGTTCTATGGAAGACCAAAACGCCTCTAAAAATTAGAGTCTTCCTCTGGCTTGTGCTCAACAATGCCATTCTTACTAGAGTGAACCTTGCCAAGAGGCAACCTAACATTGCTACCAATTGCGGGTTCTGCAACGTTTACGTGGAAGACTTGAATCATCTATTTCTTCACTGCACCAGAAGCAAGGCCATCATGATAGAGGTGCTGAGAGCACTAGGAACAAGTGACTATCCAAGAGACTATGAGGAATTGTGGGTTGGCTCCAGATTTGCCTCATCCCGTCACGATATGAAAGATGCATGGTTTATTGCCATTGCGGCAACCACATGGGTGTTATGGCTAGATAGGAATAATTTTTATTTCCGGGCTTCATGTAATTCAATTTCTAGTAATCTTACTCATATCATGCATCTTATTTCCTTTTGGGCTACAGCTGCTGCTTCAGGAGCAAGAGGGAGAATTGCAAGGGTTTTCCAGGTGGATGATTATGACGACGAGGAGATAGAGATCGGGCCCACTCTGGACTGATGAGTGGACAGCCGCCACACTTCTTCTTATTTTGTGACAGACCTTGTAGTTTGGTTTTGTGTTGCCGGTAGGCTGGATGATGTAACCCAACCCCCAGGGATTTGTTGGGGGCTATGTTTTATTTCCTGTACTGCTCTTTTGTATTCCCGAGCCTTCGGGGTTGTTTATTAATTACTTATTAATGAAACAGGGTGGCATTATTCCACCTTTTCTTCAAAAAAAAAAAACATACAACCTAGAAATTGTTTCTACAATAATTAATCGTGTTATATGATGCATGAAAATTTCCTATCATCAATACTATATAATGTATGCAAGATTCAATATTTTTGGAGTCAAAGTGGCACGATGTCAAGAATATTGGGGTTAGCTCATGTAAACCCTCAATAGACCCAACGAAGGAGATGAACAATGTATAATACGATAGCAAATGGATCTACTTGCAAGAATTTCAATGAAACTTGAATTTGATACAATGTAAAATTCAATGGGAAAGTGACTTGCCTTATAAACAGTGAAAACGAATACTAAGAATAATGTGATAAGGATCCCGGAGCAACGAACCCACGAACCAACACAAATAGCACGTGCAATATACGTGCACAAAAAAGAACTCGGTAATAACAAAGAGACATAGCAACTGCAGCAACAGCCAAGAGCAATGGCAGCAACGAAGAGGACCTCGGGTCTGGCCAATGCTAGTGGTCGGTGGCATCGCAGGCAGTGGCGCGACGGAGGCAGGGTGGCGCCGGCGGCTGGTCGAGGGTCGATGGCAAAGGGAAGCAGCGTCGGTGGTCTCGGCTGCTGTGTTTAGGCGGGAAAACAGAGGAGGAGGTTGAGGAGTCTGCTGGCTGTGCTAGGAGGCGATGGGGTCTCTATAGGTGGCGTCGACGGGAGGTGGCGGCGAGGGGGTGGTCGGAGTTGGCTAGGGAAGAAGACATGAAGGGGGTTTGGCAGTTTGGGCGGGAAACTCAATGGGGAGTAGGAAACGAGAGGGGAGAGGAGAGATAATAAGCAGCTCCAGGGTTTCAATTTGTGCAATTTTTAGGGTTTGTACTAGGGTTGTATTTATAGTGTACAATTAGGGTATTGAGTTAGAGGTTTAGGATCCAGTAATAGCGGTTCTGGGTCAAGAACAATATAAATTGGGTTTTAAGGGTTCAAATAAGAGATGGATCTAAATCAATAGGGTTCAAATAAAAATACTCACAATCCAATACAATAAAATTCACAAGATAGATAGCCCAAAAAAATGAGAAAATAGTTCATGAATGAAAATTTAAATCCAATTAGATAAATGAATAACACAAATGCAAAAGAATATCAATTGGACTTGAAAATAGACTGAAATTCGCTAGGAAAAAAGCTGTCGTAAAGTTTCGTTGTTCGTTTCGTCGTCGACCCTATCTATGTTTCTACGATGGCCCAAGAAGGGTGCAGCAAGCGACGAAATGCTTCGGGGAGTTGAAAATAAGCATAGATCAAGAGATTCCCGAATAGGTCAACCTTTCAAACTACTGCTGAATCAATGGGCAGGCAAGAGACAACCTGGCGAACTGAAACATCCAGAACCACTAAAATAATAAAATAATTCAATAGATGGATTTTAAATAGATAATCAAAGAAATAACAATTAATTATTATAATTATAAAAATAATAAATCATACAATAAAATAATATCCGGGTTTAATAATTTCATTAAAATAAATCTAATAATAATAATATATTAGATTTTAGGCTCAAATATAAATAGTCAATCAATAAGAAATGAGAAATAAGGTTAAAATACACCATTATTCAAAATGAAGAAAATTTGGATTAGAAAACACTTTAATACAAATCTGAAACGAATTTAGCACAAAATAATTTATAAAAATTAAATTGTAGAAAATACACGAAAAATACTTATTAGCGGAAATGGGGGTTACACAAAACCTGCAAAGAGGGTCAAGGGCATCCACCCTTAGGGAGGGACTCCTCTAACCCCCCAAAACAATAGGGGTCAGCCATAACTGGTGTGAGTATAATCTACTATGTTAGTTACTAAAATAAATAATATGAAAAAAATTAAAAGAACTTACGTACATGATGATAATTAAATTTAACCTGAACTTAAACATATAAACATAGTAAGGATTGCACAAAGTAATTTTTTTAACCTTCAACTAATCTACATATCAACATCCACTCACTCTACCTTGAAGTTGTGCCTTGGCAGATAGTTCCCACCATTTTCATAAAAATAGCGGGCACGTAGTTCCTCAACACAATTCCAAGGCATATCAAGTTCATATTATATTTCGTTTTTACTTTAATATTCCTACTCATCTTATACTATATTCATTTTCATTTTTGTCTCATAACACATAATACTTCAATCTTATAACATTACATTCATTCACATCTGATACTATATTTGCATTCATTCTCATCTCATAAAATCACATTCATTCAATCTTATAACATTACATTCATTCACATCTCATAATACATCAACATTCAGTCAATCTTATAACATCACATTCATTCACATCTCATGACATCTCATAATTCAATAACATTCCTTCAATCTTATTACATCACATTCATTCACATCTCATGACATCTCATAATTCATTAACATTCATTCTCCCTTTATATTACAGTTTACTTTCACATTTTTTTCTTATTTCATCATACGACTTACTTTAATTTTCATTCTCATTTTATCATATACTTTGCTTTATATTTCATTCTCATCTCATCAACAAACTTAATTTTCTTCTCATTCTTATTAGATAATATATCTTACTTTTATATTCATTCACATCGTATATTACAACTCACTTTAACTTTCATTCTCATCATTTAATACACCGCACCCCAAACATAATTTGGTTAATATACACCGCACCCCAAAGCCGATAGCTTGGGTAATACTTTACTTTCTGTTCTCATCTTCAAATTACAGCTTACTTGAGTTTTCATTCTCATTTCACAATACAACTATCATATCAATACCCCACCGATCCACCCTGGGAGTTGTGACTAGGCAGGTAGTTCCCACCATTTCTGCCAAAATAGCAGGCGGGTAGTTCCTCGGTCTTGGATCCTGTAGGCAAGGCAAATAACACAAGAGGGGGGTGAATAGTGTTGTATAAAAATTAATTAAAAACTTGAACTTTTCGTACTGTTAAGTCGATTGAAAATAGATATACATTCGACTATTGCGTCAGATAAGAAGAGTATTTTACTGAAGAGTTACAATTCTGATCAGTCGACTTATAGCGGAAAAAAAGTCGACTTACCAGACAAGTTTTTGAAATAAAACGTAGAAAGATTGAAATTGCAAATTGAGAGAATACAATCACAGAGAGTCAATCACAGCCAACCACAACGATGTATCCTGGTTCGGTCCTCCCGACCTACATCCAGTCCCCAAGCAACCCACTTGAGATTTTCCACTATTCTTGAAAAAGTACAAGAATACTCTACGGCCTTTGACAATAACAATGTCAAATCCGTAGACCTCTCTCACCACTAGAGAGAGCAAACCCACTCTACTCCCTATAGTGAAACCGACTCTAAAACCAAGATTCCTACTCTCCAACCGAGAGGACCACTCTCACAATCCGAGAGTGAAAACAACAAAAATTGAGTTTACAACAATCTATAGCCTTGTATGTGATAGTGCTTTTGTATAATGGCTATTAGGTCAACTTCTGAATTTAGTCTAAAACGAAATCAATGTTATATTAGACTGAAATTCAGATAACCAAGTCTTAGAGAGTTTGTATGCTTTTGAAACACTTGTTTTTATTGAAAACAAAAGACTTGAAAGTTAAACAATGCTTGGAACCTTTTCCATATGATTCCTATACTCTATTTATAGAGTAAGAATCAAGAAAAGTTGTAAAATCGTTCCATAAACCGTAATAAATCGGATATAACATATTTGAATTTGAAAAACAAGTTTTAAATTCAGAAAACTGTCGAAACGGCTTGAACAGTCGACTGGGTTGCCATAATGAGTCGACTGGTCAGAACTTGTATGAGTTCAGGCAGTTTCGTACTATGACAGTCGACTAGTTCCAAGGAGCGATCGACTGGTACTCATACTGTAACTTCCGGTTTTCGTTCTTCATATTTTTGGTGTATTTTTCTCTTTCTTAGTATTTGTACTCTCTTGTATTTTTTCTTAACCGTATATTAGAGTTATTTTCAATATATATTTGTTTTATTTTATTTTGAGCTCTTTGTGTTTGATTGGTTGTCTCTTTTGTTTCGTTCTTCTATTATTTGATCTTTCTTTCATTTGGTCTCGTTCTCTTTATTTATTTATTTATTTATTTATTTTGGTGTTTGTGGTGATGGTGGTTGGTTGTCATCCTTTTTTCAATCCTATGGTTTGATCCCTAATAAGATTACCAAAGCCAAATTAAAATCCACAATCTTGTTTGATATCCTATACATTTGTATCCTAATTAAAACCCCATTTAATCAAATCCTACTACTCCTAATTACCCACAACCCAATTACCCATTAACCCTAAATCCTTATATATATATATCTCTAATCCCTCTCCCTAAACCCTAATCCTAAACCCTAGCCTCCACATCTCTACACCCGGCCTCCCCCTTCCTCCTTGTTCCCTTGTGCCACCCGAACACAGCAACCCGACGCCAGACCCCCCAGGCCGAGCCTCCCTACCTCCGGCCTGTACACACCCCCATCCCGACACCCCAGGCTGCCGATCTCCCTCCCGGCCGTGTCCAACCCACAACACCCCAACACCCGAGCCCCTCGATCCCTTGGCCGACCATCTCCTACACCACCATACAACAATCCCTAGTCTCTCTCATCCTCTCCGGCGTTGATCTCTCTTGTGGCCGTAAGCCATTATTGTCATCATCCCTCTTGGATCACCTCTCGCTTTGTGGAGTTTGTTCGTGTGGAGATTTTCGCTCAAGTTTGCTTGGATTCGTTGATTCGTGGATTTTTGTTCGTGGTTCTTTCTCGTTATTCTTGGTTTTCGTCGTTCTTCATCTTCGGTTAAGGCAAGTAACTTGTACTCCAATTCATTTGTTTGATACAAGTCCAAAATACCACCAATAGTGTAGTTGGGTCTAGAGACGACTCTTGTTTGTGCTATTCTTGATGAGTTTTGTCTCTATTGTAAAAATTTGACCATAGATGACTCACGACACTATATGGACATGAATTAACTTAGGTTTTATCCATTCTTGATTTTGATCATGCATGTGAGACTTTTGTGAGAATTCGTGATTTGGTTGAGACCCATGTGATATGCTTGGTGTGGACATGTTAGATACCCTAATTCATGATGTTTGGAAACTTGGTAGACTCGATTTTATGTTTGGTTGTGTTTTGAACAATTTTTGTATGATATACGTTGAGTTGTTGTTAAGGGAAAAAATCTGTATTTTGTCACTGATCTGTTTTGTTTGCTGTTTTGGACTGTCTTGAAGTCAGTAACATAAATTTGGTATAAAACATGAGTTTTAAAGAATTTTGTCTATTTTCAAACCCCTCTGACCTTGCTCGATTTTATTTTTGTATATGTGAGTTATGACTGTTTTACTACAGAGGTGTCGATATTTTCCAGATTTCGTTTCTTGGTGTTTTTGATGACTAAATCATTTTAATAACTGTGCTACACATATTATTTTGATCCAAAACTTAGGTCAGTGTTTCTTTATCTAGTTAAGGATTACCCAGAATTTTGGTAAATTTTATTGGTGAGTTTCATATGCCTTTTCATGCTCGTTTATGAAAACAATACTTGCTGTATTTTACTTGCTGTTCTGTAAAGAATCGTATTTTCACTTTGATTCCTTTTACTGTATGAAAAATGTTTGTGAAATATGAAAGTTAGTATATTAAATATCTATTTTCAAATTCCTTGGTGGAATTGGATTTCGTTTCACTGGTTGCGAGATATTATAGTTTTCCTACAGCAGTGTTGGGAATTCCAGATTTGCTAAACTACCTTATATTGATGTTTTCTTATTTTTTATGACTGATCTAATTTCACTGGAAAATTATGAAACTTTATATTCAGATACTGTACATATAGGGGAATTCTCCAAATTTTTCGTGGATTTATTTATTGAGTTTTTATGCTGTTTTCCTGCTCTTTAATTCGTTTTCCTGATTTCTGGCTAAACCTATTTTCTGTATTCAAACCAGTTTTGAGCTATGTTTTTGTGAATTAATATATGACTTATTTATACTCGCTGGATTCGGTTGGGAGTCTATTTTCTAGACGTCTTGACGGATTTAGATTTACATGCTTGTAACACTGGGAATCACTGTTTTACTGCAGTATGGTCTTGCTGTCCTGAACTTGAGATTTATCTATTTTATTCTTTTGTGAGATATCTTGCACTCGTACATATTTACCTAGCAACTTGAACTTGCCACATGATCATGCTATATTATTCTTGATATATTTTGCACATATACATGTTTGTTTGATATTAATAATAAATAACCAAGCCGGGGTTTAAGGGATAGATCTAATAGTGGATAATTCAGAAACGTGTACTCGGAAGGGGATTCACTGATTCTACGTGATTACTTGAGACATGATACATGACACGTGATTACTTGATACTTGCACGCAAGACACGATACTTGCCACTTGCACAACTTGACACGTGATTACATGATACATGATACTTGGAGCTTGAAGCTCGATTACTTGACTTGTCCCTGAGTATACTGCCCTTTATGGTCCACTATGAAATCCAAAGTGAAACTATTTGTTGTAGTAACCATGTAAGGTGGGCTGCATAAAGTGCTACCTAGATAGTAATCACTACAAGACTTGATACATGCTACTTGAATATGATACTTAAATATGATACATGCTTGCTTGATACTTGACACTTGATACATGATTACATGATACTTAACACTTGATGCATGTTTACATGATACTTGATTCATGCCATTTACACTTGTTCACTTTTCCATGCTAGTTGTTAATTTTGACATCATACTTATACCATGTTGCTAGTTAGTTTTTCCATGTGCTTGTATCCTATATTATAAGTGGTCCGTAACTTACAATTGATGGGTACTTATTTTTCTCTTTTCCTCTTTCCTGCATTCGTTGAATTGCGGATTTTGGAAAACAGATTCCAGAAGGTATTGGTGACATGAAGTATTAGTGCTAGATTTTATTATTATTATTTCTTGTAGCTTGCTTGAACAATATTGTATTTTGAGACTTGGATTTATTCTTGTATTTGGGCAATGTGACCCAAGATATTTGTTTTATTCAGATCATGACTATTTGAGATTTATATATATGGTTTCAAGTATTCTTGTTGGTATTTTGGCTCATATGTGCATGTGGTTGATTCTTTGCTTCCGACTCTGATGATTCTTGTGAATTTTGTAAAGATTCTTGAACAGCTTATGGATGATGAAAATCATTCGCTGGACTTTTTTCTCATATCCGTATTCTATATTCTTTTTGGGAAGTAGGGTGTGACACATACAGCTGAGCTAATTCAAGCTTGTTTAGATATTTTGATTTTCTAAAACACTCAGATTATTTAAAGTATGTGTGAGTGTGTGTGTGACAAGGCTATTACAAGTTTCTAAGACTCAAAGAAAAAAAAATACAGTATTACAAGACACTTTGTTTAAACATTTGACGCAATTTGAATCTTGTCTTAAACTTGAGTCTTTGTCTTGAGCTTGAGCCTTTGTCTTGAAGTCTTGAAGCTTGATCAATTACTCTTGAAAGCTTCATCAGATTGTGTTTCCTTTGTATATTTCACCATGGTATTGACTTTGATACACTCTGCAAGAGATATGTGGTATAACAACTTTGTATTGTGTTGTAGCCATCAAAACCAAGAATCAACAATCTCCCCTTTTTGATGATGACAACACAATAACTTATAATAATAACAATATACATAGCAAGATGTCACACATAATTTAAAGATATGCAATTGTGAAATAAGCCCCCCCTAAATAATGTACAATATGCACACAATTGTGAAATAATTACAATATATATAAAACATGCACACAAAAAACCACAAAACCACAGTTTTCTCCCCCTTTGTCATCAACAAAAAACATAAGGAGGAAGGATACATCATAAAGAATAAAATCAACATTGCATAACCATAATACATTTATACATAAGAAATCAAGTGCATCATTGCAGATTGCAAATAGAAGATAGAAAAATAATAAACATAAAACATAGTTGAAAATAAAAAAATACATCAAGTTTATTCTTCTTCTTTGTCGTCAGCACCTTTGGAGGCAGGAGGAGGTTGTGGAAATTATTGAGTGAACATGTGAGTAAGGTTAGCAAGGCTAGCCTCAAGATTTTCCTGTCTACCTAGGATAAGATCGGTACGATCCATGAGATAATCAACCGAAGTATAAAGACTCTCGGGATCAGCAAAGACAGCTCTAGGACGAGAAGAACTAAAAGCAGAAGACCGATGACCAGACGTGGCTAAAGGAATAGGAGGTACATTCCTTTGAGGAGACCGAGGAGGAGAGTTAAGGATCTTCAAACGAGCTAAACTCGCATGATCAAAAGACGCATAGTGAGTAACAACACTGGACTCGGAATCCAAATCAACTTCATAAAAATTGAAAAAATGAGTAAGAATTGCATCAAAAGGAAGGAAAGAGGTGTGAGCCGTATGGAGACGATTGAAAATGACTCGACTCCAATTGATTTGAATATTGCCAAAAATTGCATACACGGCTTGTTGCAACTTATGTGAAAATTGGTCGTAACTACCCATTTTAGGAATAATGTTATACGACAAGATTCTTGCAACGAGCTTATCTAGCGGCGTAATAGATTTATTGGTCATAGGAGGACCTCGATTAGAAAAGAATTTTTTTGACAAAATAGAATCCTTATCCATCTCTATTTCACCTAAATCTAACCCTTCAGTAAGGATACCCAAAATAATTCCCAATTTTTCAGGAGTTAACCTCATTCGAATATTTTTCACCGTAGTAGTAAAAAATATTTTGTTATCATCCTCCGAGGTGGAAATCTTCATATTTGTATAAAACAAATAGATAAGTTGTGGATAGTAATAGGGTTGATTGACAAGGGAAAGTAATTCAAATAACCCATATTGTTCAAACAATGAGGCGATAAGGAACCTATCTAAATTAGGAAAATTCACAAATCTACATGGAAATATTACAATTTGACAGATGAGAAAAATTTCTCAACAAGATTGGGATTCCTTAAGTATTGAAGGTAGTTCTGAGAAGATTGACCTTCTTCTACATTAGAACCTCTAGCTCTCTTAGGTTTAGGCATTGTTGAAAAACTAGGAAACTTGAAAAAAGATTGAGAGATCAAGAGAGAGAGTTACCCAACAATAAGATAAAGAACCCAAATAGCTTCAAGAGACACTAAAAGAACTCAGATCTGGATGGAAATCTTCATGCTAAGAGTAGCAAGTCGAATCGCCAAGAACTGGAAATGGGCAGCCGACTTGAATCTTCTTGAGAGAAAAAGTGAAAGTGAAAGAGGGGTAAGAGATTTAGGGTTTTTACATTAGGTATACGGCTGAGATAAAGACTAGTTGGGAATGGACGGTTAAGATCCATCAATGGGTAAAAGTAAGAAAGAGAGATTCCTCAGTTAAGTGACGATTCTGAATCAGAAAAACCAAGTTAATGTCACGATAGTCGATTAGTTTTGATATCAGTTGACTTAGTCGAGAGAAAATTAAACCAAACGAAACATCAAGTAAAACTTCTGTTAGTCGACTGGTTACTGAAACAGTTAACTGTCCAGAACACAAAATTCATCCAAAATATGGACAATGAAAATACTTTATAAGTCGACTGAAAAAGACGTTTAAGTCGACTTAAACAAAATAAATTTTCAAAAAATGTCATGAAAACAACAAATTCCTAGTTCTCTTCTAAAGTTGATAAAAGTGTCTTCCTTAAGTGGTTTGGTAAATATATCTGCTACTTGTTTATCAGTAGAAATAAAATCCAAAATTATATCTCTCTTTAAAACATGATCACGTAGAAAATGATGTCGAATATCAATAAGTTTTTTACGTGAGTGTTGAACCGGATTTTTAGATAGATTAATAGTACTGGTATTATCACACATTATAGCAGGTTTTGAAAATGAAAACCATAATATAATAAAGTTTGTTTCATCCACAAAATTTGGGCACAAGCCAAACTTGCAGCAATATATTCAGCTTCTGTAGTAGATAGGGCTATCGAATTTTGCTTTTTACTACACCAAGATACTAGTGAATGTCCCAAAAAAGTGACAAGTTCCACTAGTACTTTTACGATCAGTTTTACTACCAGCAAAATCAGCGTCACTATACGATAAAAGTTGAAAATTATCGGTGGGTGGATGAAACAAACCATATTCAGACATGCCTTTAATGTATCTTAAAACATGTTTCACGGCTTTAAAGTGAGATTCTTTGGGATTCTACTGATATCTAGCACACAAACATACACTAAACATAATATCTAGTCTACTAGCAGTTATATATAAGAGTGAGCCAATCATACCTCGATAGAGTTTTTGATCGACACTCTGACCTAAATTATCTTTGTCAAATGTAGTAGTAGTAGCCATAGGTGTGGTCTTACTACTAGTGCTATCCACCAAACCGTTTGAGTAATTCCTTAGCATATTTTTCTTGATTAATAAATATGCCATTTTGTGACTGTTTTATTTGTAGTCCAAGAAAATAATTGAGTTCACCCATGTGATTCATCTCAAACTAATTTTTCATGGTAGTAGCAAACTCTTGACAGAGATTACTATTAGTAGATCCAAAAATTATGTCATCTATATATATTTGTATGATTAGAAAATCTGTCTCTATTTTCCTAATAAACAAGGTAGTATTTACTTTACCTATCTCTCAAAACCAGTTTCTAAGAGAAATGTTTTTAACCGATCATACCAAGCATGAAGTGTTTGTTTAAGACCATATAAAGCCTTTTTCAATTTAAAAATGTGGTTTGGAAATTGTTCATGTTCGAAACCGGGTGGTTGCTTCACATAAACATCTTCCTTAATAAATCCATTCAAGAAAGCCCTTTTAACATCCATTTGGAAAAGTTTAAAATTTATCAAAACAAAAGATATTATAAGATCCTAACTGATTCTAGTCTAGCAACAGGAGCATATGTTTCATCAAAATCGATTCCTTCTTCTTGATTATATCCTTGAGCAACTAATCTAGCCTTGTTCCTAACGACTTGTCCTGATTCATCTAACTTATTTTTAAATACCCATTTGGCACCAATTATAGTATGATCAGGAGGTCGTGGAACTAGATCCCATACATCATTTATTATAAATTAGTTAAGTTCATCTTGCATGGCATTCATCCAAAATTCATTCTCACAAGCTTCTTGTATATTCTTCGGTTCAAAATCCGACAAGAAAGCCGTATGAGAAATCATGTTAACATGAGATCTTGTTTTAATACCACGTGAAATGTCACCAATTATTATGTCATGAGGATGATCTCTAACTTCAACAAATGCTTTTGGTAAAGTTTGAATCATCACAACAGGATCAGATGACTTAACAAGTCCATCAGCCGACTGATTCATATCAGTCGACTTGAGATCCTTATCAGTGATTTATCTAGGGTAGTTTGCTCTAGTGATTTAATAACGTTATTTAAAGGTGATGATTCAATTTCATCATCTTTAATAACAGTAGATGAAGGCAAGGTTTCATCAAATGAAACATGCATAGATTCTTCAATAGTCAAAGTTGACTTATTGAAAATTCTATATGCCTTACTCCTATTTGAGTATCCAATGAAGATACCTTATTAGATTTAGTATCAAATTTATCTAAATTATCTTTAGTGTTTAATATGAAACACTTACATCCAAATACTTTAAAATATGATACTTTAGGAATTCTTTCATAGAATAGTTCATAACAAGTTTTCTTAAGCTTAGGCCAAATCAATATTCTATTTAAAATATAACATACAGTAGAAACAACTTCAGCCCAGAAGTACTTAGGCAAATTGCTTTCAACAAGCATAGTACGTGCACACTCTTGCAATGTCCTATTCTTTCTTTCGACTACTCCATTTTCTGGTGAAGCTCTAGGAAATGCAAATGAATGTGTTATACCATTCTTGTTGCAGTATTCTGAAAATGTTTCATTCTCAAATTCTCCACCATGATCACTTCTAATAGTGACTATAGTTAGAGATTTTTTATTTTGAATTCATTTGCAGAAATTTGTAAATTCTTCAAAGGCATCATATTTATGTTTTAAAAAGAAAACCCATGTAAATCTTGAAAAATTATCTACTAAAACAAATACATATCTACTTTTATTTAAAGAAGCGACTCCAGTAGGACCAAATAAATCCATATGGATTAATTCGAGAGGCCTACTAATAGAGATCATTTCTTTTGTCTTAAAAGTTGGTTTGACTTGTTTTCCTAGTTGATATGCATCACATAACTTATCTTTCTTAAAAGATAGTCTTGGTAGTCCTTTAACAAGGTTGTATTTAGACAATTTAGCAATATTTTTCATATTTACATGGCCAAATCTCTTAGCCAAAGCCAAGAATCATTGTTAGAAGCAACTAAGCAAACATCATTAGAAAATTCATTTGTTTTTAAGCATAACTCATAAATGTTGTTTTTCCTAAAACCTTGAAAAATAATACTTTGCATAGATGAATCATATATTAAACATGCATCTTTTTCAAAAATAATTTTATATCCCTTATCACAAAGTTGGCTAATACTTAACATATTATGCTTTAATCCACTAACTAGAAATACTTCTTCTATAGTAGGGGTAGTGTTCTTACCGACCATGCCTATTCCAATAACCTTCCCTTTGTTATTGTCACCGAATGTGACTGTTCCTCCATCTATCTCTTGCATGGAAGAAAGAAGATTAACATGACCAGTCATATGCTTAGAGCATCCGCTGTCAAGTATCCAACGTTCTCTTTTAGGTACCTATAAAATAAGCATTGTGAATATAGTACTCTTTTCATTGGGTCCGAAAGGGATTAGTTTTTGGGAAACCAAATCCAAAGTGAGTTTAATTTACCACCAAAAGAAGGAATATAATTTACAGAATTACATACATTAAGAACATAAGAATTTATATAAGTAATTCTATCGTTTAGACTCAGGTTGACTGGAACCCAATGTTTTTTGTCTGTCCAGTCGACTTTATTGTACCTTTCAGTCGACTGTTATGAGAAGTCAGACGACTGGGAGGTGAAATAGGTTGACTTATCTGAGGTTTTCGTCTCTTTGAATAAGACTCCAAACCTCTAGACAGATGACTAACATTAGGGTTCAGTCGACTGGTCTGAACTACAGAATTACTATTTTCATGGAAAACAATAGTTTTTGGTTTCTCAAATAACTCATATAATTTTGTTCTTCACCTTGAAAATAGAATCAGTCTTATTACTACTAGTATTCTTAGATGAATAATGTTTTTCAAGGGTCTTTTGAAAACCAAGTCCAAATCTTTTATTAGATTGAACTTAATTTTGGAGAACTTCATTTAAATTCTCCCTTCCTTTGTTAAATTTAGATACATTCTTGAATATCTCTTCACAATTATTCTTAAGAGATACAAGATCTACATCCAAATTTGAAAGTCGAGAATTTAAAGATTTGACTTCAACATTTAAGTCAAGATTTAATTGAAAAAGTATTTGATTGACTTTCTCTAAATTTTTAACTCTAATTTTCTCCTTCTTAAGTTCTTGAAAAATTTTATTGAAAGCATCAAATAAGTCATTTGAATCAAAGTTTTCACTTACATCATTTTGTGTAGCCATGAAACATACATTTGCTACTTCGTTTGACTCCTCATTCTCTTCTTCCGTTGAAGAGTCGCTATTATCGTAAGTTGCTTGATATACCTACTTGTTCTTCATATACTTGTTCTTTGTGTACTTGTCCTTCTTGAAGTTGGGCGCCTTCCCTTTTGATTTCACATTTTTTAATAGGCAATCCTTCTTCATATGACATGTCATACACTTGAAACAAGTGGTAAGTTCATTAGTATATTTAAACATGGAATTAAATTTACCTTTTTCGTAAAAATTTCTTAAACTTTCTAGTGAATATGACTATTTCTTCTTCATCTTCTTCTTCATCTTCGGAATCCGACAGGGCCTTGAAAGCGAGTGTCTTCTACTTTGCTTGTTAAGGTTTTAGATCCTTCTTGCATTCATCAAGTTGTACTTTGTATGCCATAAGATTTCCCACAAGATTCTTAAGAGAGAGTTATGTTAAATCGTTGGCTTCTTCTATGTCAGTGGTCTTTTGCTCCCATTTTGAGGTTAGGGCACGAAGAACTTTCCTCACCATTTCTGCTTGCGAGTACATCTTTCCAAGGGCCACATGAGAGTTTGTAATGTCCATGAATCGTGTTATCATGTCCGACACATTCTCGTTCTCCTTCATACGGAACATTTCGAACCTGTGAACAAGAACAAATATCTAAGATTCTTTAACCTTATTAGTACCTTCATGAGTTACCTCAAGTGTGTGCCAAATTTGATGAGCCGTTGTTGCATTTGACACACGATTAGACTCCTCTTTGGTAAGTGCACAAAATGAAGTATTCATCTCCTTTGTATTGTTCATTGTGTTGCTCTTCATGTCATCGTTCCATTGTGCACAGGGAGTTGTAGGAGCGATAAATTCTGTCTCAATCATGATCCAAATCTCATAGTTGATGCACTGAAGGTTAATCTTCACTCTACACTTCGAATAGTTATAGTTTGTTCCATCAAATAGGGGTGGCCTTTGTGTGGATCGGCCTTCAAGGTATTGGCTTGCATTTGAAGTAGATGCCATTGCACTCAACCAGGATCTGATACCAAGTATTGGATCCTATAGGCAAGGCAAATAACACTAAGGGGGGGGGGGTGAATAGTGTTGTATAAAAATTAATTAAAAACTTGAACTTTTCGTACTGTTAAGTCGACTGTTGTGTCCGATAAGAAGAGTATTTTACTGAAGAGTTACAAGTCTGATCAGTCGACTTATAGCGAAAAACCCGTCGACTTACCCGATAAGTTTTTGAAATAAAACTCAAAGAAATTGAAATTGCAAGTTGAGAGAATACAACCACAGAGAGTCAATCACAGCCAAACACAACGATGTATCCTGGTTCGGTCTTCCCGACCTACATCTAGTCCCCATGCAACCCACTTAAGATTTTTTACTATTCTTGAAAAAGTACAAGAATACTCTACGGCCTTTGACAAACAACAATATCAAATCCGTAGACTTCTTTCACCACTAGAGAGCAAACCCACTCTACACCCTAGAGTTAAACCGACTTTAAAGCCAAGTGTCCTATTCTCCAACCGAGAGGACCACTCTCACAACCCGAGAGTGAAAATAACAAAAATTGAGTTTACAACAACCTATAGCCTTGTATGTGATAGTGCTTTTCTATAGTGGCTATCAGGTCAACTTCTGAATTTAGTCTAAAACGAAATCAATGTTATATTAGACTGAAATTCAGAGAACCAAGTCTTAGAGAGTTTGTATGCTTTTGAAACACTTGTTTTTATTGAAAACAAAAGACCTGAAAGTTAAAGAATGGTTGGAACCTTTTCCAAATGATTCCTATACTCTATTTATAGAGTAAAAATCAAGGAACATTGTAAAACAATTCCATAAACCGTAATAAAATGGCTATAAAATATTTGAATTTGATAAACAAGTTTTAAATTCAGAAAACTGTCGAAACGGCTTGAACAATCAATTGGGTTGCCATAATGAGTCGACTGACCAGAGCTTGTATGAGTTCAGGCAGTTTTGTACTATGACAGCCGACTGGTTCCAAGGAGCGGTCGACTGGTACTCAAACAGCTGAGCTTATTCAAGCTTGTTTTGATATTTTAATTTTGTAAAACAATCAGATTATTTAAAGTATGTGTGAGTATGTGTGTGACAAGGCTATTACAAGTTTCTAAAACTCAAAGAAAAGGAAAAAAAAATACAACATTACAAGACACTTTGTTTAAACATTTGAAGCACTTTGAATCGTGTCTTGAACTTGAGTCTTTATCTTGAGCTTGAGCCTTTGTCTTGATGTCTTGAAGCTTGATCAATTACTCTTGAAAGCTTCATCATATTGTGTTGCCTTTGTGTATTTCACTATGGTATTGACTTTGATACACTCTGCAAGAGATATGTGGTAGAACAACTTTGTATTGTGTTGTAGTCATCAAAACCAAGAATCAACACTCGGCACAATTCCAAGGTGTACCAAATTCATGTTATATCATGCTTTTACTTTAATATCCATTCTCATCGAATAATATCACTTACTTAAATTTTCATCACAGATTATACTTTATTTTACTTTTCATTCTCATAATACATCTTACTTTACTTTTTTAATTCTTATAACACAATTTCTTTACTTTTCATATTTATTCTCGTAACACAATTTCTTTACTTCTCATATTCATTCACATACTTATAACACAGTTTCTTCCCTTTTCATTTTCGTTCACAAAGCGCAATTTCTTCACTTTTTATTCAAATAATACATAATACACTTTCTTTACTTTTCATGCTTATTGTCATAACCCATTTTCTTTACATTATCATTCTCATTTCATATCATACCCTTTCTTTGCTTTCTCATTCTCATTTCATATTATATACTTTCTTTACTTTCTTATTTTCTTTTCATATTTACCAATTTTATTAATTTTTTGACCAATGCCCTACATCATCCCAAATACTAAAAGCCGATGGCCTAGTAAACACACAGACCACTGCCCACCAAAAGTCTTACGCATCCGAGCTTACGTCTTCCTTCCAACCTATGCTAGTGAGGGAATACACCGCACTCTAAGTAGAACTTGTGTAATATACACCGCACCCCAAACATAGTTTGGATAATAATCACCGCACCCCAAGTGAAACTTGGGAAATATAACACCGCACCCCAAACATAGTTTGGGTAATGATCGCCGTGCCCCAAGTAAACTGGATACTAATCGAACCATAAGCCGATAGATTGAGCAATAAAAACACCGCACTCCAAACATAGTTTGGGTAATAAACACCACACCCCAAGCCGGTTCTTGGGTATTATGAGGTCTAGTCCTGTAATACCCCGGATAATATAATACTTTGTGTATATATATGAATGTTGAAGTACGATTAAATTTGCTGGATGGTTCGTGTGGATGGTTGCGGTCATGGTAGTGCATGAGAATGAGAAGGACCGATACTAGTACATACACTAGTTTTGAGTGCAGTATGTATGCAACTATGTAATTGTATGGTACTATAATGGATATTTTTTGCATGCACCCAAATCTAACATCTCATCTCTCATCTAAAGCTTGATCAAGATCGAAAATTTTTGCCAAGCCTTGTCTCCAAAAACAAGGGGCTAGAAACCATTGTTTGGGAAAAAAACCACTTGCCACCTCACCACCCCCCCCCCCCCCTCCTATTTGGCCGGCCACCCCCTTCTTTCCCTCACTCCTCCTGTTAAAAACCATCATTCTCACCCTCTTGAGCTCTGGAAATTTCAGAAAAGAAAACGAAAGAAAAGGAGAGAGTGAAAGGAGCCAAAAGAGAAGAGGTGTTCTTAAGTTTTGTAGAAGGATTTGGAAGGAGAAGCTCACAAGCCAACCAATGGTGGGGAGTTATCTAAAATTTTTCTTTTTTATTCTTGTTTAATTTCTTGCATGCAATGGGTACTAGTAGTATGGAAATGGTTGATTAGGAGTAGATTGTTAGAATCTGAAAATGAAAACAGAAAACATGATCTGCATGTCACATTCCCGAATTTCCATTGAAGAAAAAATTTTGAATTTGCTCCTGAAATTTTCACAGAATGATCTCGTATATGTCTCGAAGCTACATGATTTATTTCGGATTTTTCTGATGTTATTTGATATTTTATTAAAATACATTTTGAGGACAAAGTCGTAAGGCAGAGGCAGGGTCTGTCAATTGTAACAACTGAACTTGTGGGAATTCTTGGAATTAATTGACTCATGATCTACTTCTAAAATTTTTATCATGTTATATTGAATGCATCTGGACTCTACCGAAAAATCATGAAATTATTTGGACAAAATTTGATGCATGTTCCAAATTAATTAACCAAGAGTAGTCAACACAGTGACTGAAAACAGCAGAACTTTTATGCATGTTTAAATAGGTAGAACTCATTGAATACTTGGAGTTTGGATGCGAAACTTTTTGCATGCTACACATGATAATGTCTAGTTTCTAGAAATGCAAATTTTATGACCATTTGATAAGCATGTGATTTATGATGAATATTTTAGCATGTACTGTGTAGAACCTGGTCTATATTGACACTTTGATGAGATGGTACTATTATGGCTCTGTAAGAGCATAATTTGAGAAAGTGTTCAACTAGGAAATTGTATTAGACATCTAGAGTTTTTCAAAAAGCCTTATTTAAAGAATTTCGTGTGAGTAGAACAAAAGATATGATTTTTTCAAGTTGGGACAGAAACCAGATTTTGAGCTATAGGCTCTGTTTGAGTAATGCTTTGTGTGTGGTTCTGTATACCTAAGGAAAATAACTATTTTAGGGTAATCAAGTGAAATAATTGGGATTGGTGATCAACTAGAAAGTTGTAGAGGATATTCACACATTTCCAGAGAACCTGTATTTGTATCATTCCGATGAGTAGGTAGAGTTTTATGCTATCGGTAAGGTGCAGCCAGTGTACAGGAAGTACACAGGCTGAGGTTTGTAAGGCTATCTTGAGGGATTAGGTGATTGAATCTGAGGTGATGATCAACTAGAGAGTTGTAGCCTAGGTCTTTACCTTTCTAGGTTAGTCTTGAATACCCAAATCTGAGTTGTATTGTGGGAGTTATGAGCCTTTTAAGTTTCTGGCAGAAACACGATAGTTTGTTTAGTCATGGTTTTGACTAAATGTTGAGAGAACCGTTTCCCCTTGTGTACCTAAGAGTTGATGACTCGCTGTTTGGGGATGAATGGTGTCTATTGCTGGTCTTGTTGGTTAACTCCTATTGTGGAGGTTGTGACTCGAGTTAGTCACAAGGATATGGTGATGCCCTACGTCTATCGACCCTAGTTGTGAACTTCCACCGAGGCATTGGACATCCAAGTTGGTGTCGTTGAGTTGAATTCATGCCGGTTAAGGATGAATGCGGCCATGGTGAGGGACAAATTTCAAGATAGGGGAAGTGGCGAGCAGGACATTGTGTCGCCGGGGCTGCGAGTCGATAGGCAGGATTGTGGGAGGAACCCTTTATGTCACCTGAATGGTTGGTGTGAGTCTTGAATTAGAGTGATGTATTAGGGATATGTACATTGCATTAGTACTAGCAGACCATAGTTGGGTGTTGTACTTTTCCATTCGTAGGGATACGGATTTGGTTCTTAGGTTTTGAGTTCACAGGTCTCATATCTCGGTCTGTTAATTCCCAATGAGCCGGGGTAAGGAAGGGAGAGGAGCTCCTGTTGGATAGGGGGATTTGAACCTCGAGGCCGTCATGTTCCTATGCGCTTGGGTTTTGTTCTATATGAGAATCATTGATGTCATTTCGGTACATGGTTTTGTACCGGAAGGTTTGACACGATTTTTTGAATGAAGTCCATGCGCGGGTACTAAGTGGCAAATGCAACCACCACTTTAGGGACTGTAGTAAGGGACTAGACCGAATGGCTACAATCTTCTCAGACACGGAGATCTATTGGGAACAGGTTGAGTACAAGAGTAGGATGCATGGCGAGGGATTGAATCCTACAATCAGGAGAGGTTAACTTTTTAAAAAGTATGTAGTATGAGATGCATACGTTTCTACTGAAGTTGATTTTGGGGATGTATGTAGTATGGAATGCATACATTCCCAAATGAATTGCATTAGAGTAGGTGCATCGTGTGCATTCGTTATTTTGTGCATTAGATTAGGCCATGCTTGATTCTAGAATGTATGTAGTATGGGATGCATGCGGATCTAGAGTCCCAAAGTCTTTCTTTCATTAGAATAAGGCATGTGACTGGTGCATTTAGTTGTTAGATCACGGCATACGCGAACACTAGGGAATTAGGATGCACGTTTTTTTTCCCATTCAAGATGGTTGTGGTTTCCGGGAGATCGCCATTTCTTGTCCGCATTGCATCAGTAGAATTACTGACGTTCCCCACCTTTTAGGTACCTGTCCTACATTTCGAGCAGGTGCAGAAATATCAGAGTCGCACAGCGGAAGACTCAAGCCAAGGGGCAAGTTCCAGGGAAGCAGATTGACCACTCAGCTAAGCTTCGGTGGTGATCAGTCGATTACCATTCCGGGAGACAGCTGATAGCTTTACAAGTGGAGTTGGTAAATATTTGGTAATAAGATGTAATGAGTTATGTAATTTGTATTCTCGTTCAAGAACAAGATATTGGTTGTAATTGATGATGTAATGACTTTATTTGGCAATAAAAAGTTTTTAAATTTCCGTGTTATTATTTTGTTGAGATGCATTTGAAAGCAAAGATTCTGGTTGCGTCACAGATGTCTGATAACGGGGATCCGGGGCGTTACAAAAGTGGTATCGGAGATGACTTCAAGTTGCAGGCTAACGCAGTAGGAAATTTGACTTAAAATGCTAAATAGTTGGGTTTAGTTTGGATTGCAGGAAGGTCAAAACCATGATTGTTGCACTTTCCCACTTATGTTTATGATCTTTTCTACATCCAGAACTAACACTATGTGTTTTCTTTCTTTGAAGAGCGTCCAGAAGAATAAGAAACAACCACCGTGGAATGGCTAAGGGCGAAGGCAGTAGGACCAACGACACCAACTTCAATGTTGAAGCAGAGTTTACCTGTGTATACCACATGATAGGAGCATTTGTGGAAGCTAGCTGAAACCAAGCACCGCTACAAGGAACACCAGAAATTGCTGCACCCTTAGACCCGATAAAGATGGTGGAATCATTCAAGAGGTTGAAACTGCCAGTCTTCGAAGGACAGGATGACCCAACAACTGCTGACGACTGGATACGTTAGGTAGAAACGGTATTCGAAGTGATGATGACTCTAGAAGACAACAAGGTTCGTCGGGCCACAATCTTATTGGAGAAGGATGCCGGAGTATAGTGGCAGTCTGTGAAGCGTGGTCTTGGAGAAGGTCCAATCACTTGGGAAAATTTTCTTGAAGATTTCTGGCAGCACTATTTTCCCATGGATGTGCAGGAAGAAAGGGCGATAGAGTTCCACAACTTGAAGCAGGAAAATATGTCTGTTAGGAAATATGAGACAAGGTTTTCTCAGCTATGACGGTATGCACCAGAGATGGTTCAGGAGGAAGCAAAGAATGCCCAGAGGTTTAAGCAAGGGCTTAGGCCTGGACTGAGGTTGAGGATGGTTTTGTTAGGCATCCACCGATTTGACAAGCTAGTAAGGCGAGCTGTAGTAACAGAAATGGACATGAGACAGAGTCAAGGCGAGGCCGAGATGAAGAAAAAGATGAAGAAGTATAATCTCACCCCTGACCATGACAAGCAGAACTCAGCTCACGAGTCTAGAAAGCTTAAGGGGACTAGCCAGATGGTGGTGTGTTACTTTTGTAAGGAACAAGGTCATTTCAAGAGTCAATGCTCAAAAAGACCCCAGACAAACACTTGCTATAAATGCGGAGAAGCCGGGCACAAGAAATCGAATTGTTCACAACTGCAGGGAAACCCCAATGACCAGTTACGGAAGGTGGTCGATAAAGAGAAGAAGCCTGTTTGTTAGGGACGAACTTCAGCTTAACTGGAAAGAAGTGTGAAGTGGTGCATGATCTAGAATATAAATATATTTTGTTAGTTGCATTTTTGTAAGCCATGATTGACGAACTTTTAATGTGTTATGTAGCAAGATATTATGACTTTTTATAAAGCATGAAAGTTTTTGGGCATTTGGTCATCTCTTGTCTTGTGCTTATTTTATTAAGAGTTCGGGATAAGGCACAAAGCTGAACTTTTTGCCTTCTCCTTGGTAAGCCTCATTTTCTTCTAAGAAGGGAGTAGTCACGGACCCTCAAGTAGTGTATCCGAGAGCTAGAAGACATGCTGAGAACTTGACTCGGGCAGTAGAAAGGAGATATGATGAAGCGAGAACAATCATGGGTGGGGAGGCTCCAGAATGATCCATGGAGTGAGATATTCTCCAGTATTCCAGACGAGGGATGAAATAGGCCCCAGAGTGTTCTGTAGAGTGGGATTGATCCCTAGTATTTCGGGACGAGAGCGATACTCATGGAGAGTTCGTGTAATGAGGTCGGCTCCAGAATGATTCATGGAGTGAGACATTGCTCGGTCGTCCAGACGAAGAATGAAATAGTTCCCAAAATGATCTTTGGAGTAGGAATTGGTCTCTAGTATTCCAGGGACGAGAGCGACGCTCATAGGGGAAGATTGTGGACATTGGCTCCAAAATGATCCATGGAGCGAGATATTCTCCAGTATTCCGAAACGTGGGATGAAAGAGGCCCCAGAATGTTCTGTGGAGTGGGATTGATCTCCAGTATTCCAGGGACGAGAGCAACATTCACAAACAGGTTAGTGGGATATTGACTCCAGAATGATCCAAAGAGTGAGATATTCCCCAGTATTCAAGGTGAGGGATGAAATAGGCCCTAGAATATTCTGTGGAGTGGGACTGATCTCCAATATTCCGAGGATGAGAGTAATACCCACGAAGGAATTCAAGGATGAGTGACGGCTCCAGAATGATCCATGGAGTGAGCTATTGTAACATCCTGATTCTTTATTTATAATTAAATGAAGGGTTTGTCGATTTTTACGTGTTTTGCACGCACTAATTCATGTGCATTTTTCTATAAAATTATTTATTTTGTAATATGAACAAATATTTTTCTATCTCTCTCTTTTTATTTTGAAAGCCTAATTAAATTCTAAAGCCTAATTGTTTATTTTAAGCATATCCTAATTATTTAATTATTTTAATTAGCCCATGGAGTTTTTAGCCTACTAATTGAAAGCCCACTAGTTTATATCTCTTTTATTTAACAAGACTTGTAGTGTAGATCAACTTTGTAGACAATTAATTAATTAATCATGTACAACTAGTAACTAGGGGTGCTACATTTGACACGTGCATTGCACTAGCACGTGTCTTAAGCCATGCATAATGTAGGCCGGAATGGGAAAGAGGGGTGGAGTGAGTAGGCTTAGTGGATAGGTGATTACTTGTTCATGGGTGGTTGCTACAACTTCCCAATGCATCCTAGCCATTTATCTTCAACCATCTAAATCAATCATAGCCCTCCATTTCACTCAAAAATTAGTATAAATAGCCCCCCCCCCTTTTCTATTCATATAGTACACTAAAAATTTTGTAAAGATAGAAAGAAAGAAAAACACAAAAGTGAGTAAAAAGATTGAGAGAAAGTTAGAAAAAGATTGAGAAGAGTTCTAGTTGTGTGTGTTCATCACCATAAGAGGCCGGCCATTCACCTAGAGGAGGAGAGGCTCGGGTTTCACTAGTGCAAGGAGGAGAAGGAATTCATGGTGGCACAAACTAGGAGGAGAAGGACCGCTCGTGTGTTCAAGGAGATTCTAGGAGCTTTATAGTTGTTTTTCTTCAAATAGGTGGGTGGTTTTCTCCACTTCTAACTTTAGACACCATGCTAAGGGTTCGTGATTAATGAGAATGGTAAAAAAACTAATAAGATAACCATATGTTGACTCTAAAAAGGACTTAGTAGATGATTAAATGAATGCTTGATGAATTGCATGATATTTGCCATAAATCATGTTTATTGTAGTAAAATTATTTTATTGCTATGAAAATGTGAAATTGGGACCATGCTAATTGTAGAATATGATTATGAATGGTAAGTAATTGAAATATTGAATTTGTGCTTATTAAACTATTGTGACACTAGTTTAGTGAATGAGACCATGACTTTGGGTATTGTGGAGATAAAAGAGACAAAAACAAGTATTAATATTCTTTTAATGTAGTTGTAAAGCAAAATTTTTGTAGAGAGTTTGCTAAATTGAAATATTGCAACTGTAGGCATAGAACACAAATTAGAATGAGAAACTCATGTTTTAATGTCAAAAAATATTTTTAAAACACTGTTTTGTTAATAAATAAACTCAGTATTCTGGAAATTTTTATGATTTATGTGGAAGAGAAACAAAGTTAAGAGCTTTTGAAAAACAAAGTAATTTTGATAAACATAGATTCGAAACAAACCTAATTTAACCCACTCTCATATCAGTTAACCACTAAGGTCATACTGGTTAAAGGGGGGCGCCATTAGCGCTCTACTGTAGCTCGGCGGCACTCTTTGTGCCAGGATTCGACTCTCGGCAGAGGCTTTTATTTTTCAAAATTCGATTTTCCACTAATCCCGAGAACATAGCTTAACCATATTAAAGCTCCCCCTTTAGACAGTTGGGCACTGTGTCCCTTCTGGTTAGTGTGTGGGGGTTAATGATGGAACTGCGATGATTCCCAGGACCACGGATTGGTGTGCGTATCGATCATAAAAGCTTAACATATTTAACACGTGATCTAACCCTTTATAGCGGAATCTAGGGTTCACGAATTATACCTGCGATGAGAAGAAGACGATAGTTTCTAGCACCTCGAGCCGTCAGCGACCCCAAGATCTTCTGCACGTATTCCTTCCTCGGGTTGGACATCGTGTGGGCGACGGTCTACCAACCTTTCTTCTCCTTGGCTGACCTCTCTTTCTCTCCTTACGTGAATCACGAATTTAGAGAAAACTTCTTATCTCTGATAATGATATGACGGCCAGAGAATAGAGGATATATATATAAGGCTACGGCAGGGACCATGAGGAGAAATTGGGGTTAGGTCTTCTAACGAATCTGGGTATCCCGTGTTCAGCCCGAACACACAGCCCAGGCCCATTAACAATTGGTCGGTCTACTAAAGAGCTATTGTTGCACTACCTTCCTAATCCCAAATTATATTTATGGGCTCCTTTTATTATATGCTCGTTCAGCTCCCCATGTTAAGATATCGAATGTCCGTCGATCAAATTAAGTTACTGACAACTATATTGATCAACATCTTTTATCCTTAAGTAGTACCACTCAACTTTATTTGTTATGTCGGATGTAATCCACCAGTAGGGTTTACATGACAATCCTTATGAGCTCCTTAAGGGGACATCATCAACCCGACGTATCAGGACATGGATTCCTTTTACAATTAACAGCCCATCATACATACAATGCTATTACCCAATTCATAGAGGTTGTTGATCCATAATGAATCTCACTCTTTTATGAGTCAAAGTAATGCACACTACATATACATGTCTGTTATTATATCTGGATTAAGAGCATAAGCATCCATAATAACAGAGGTGTTTGTTCTCTTTTGTAGTCAGTACAAAGAGAACAACCTCAAGTGGTCCTGTTCAATACACACAAAGTGTACTAGTGTAAACCTATAGTCAAGATAGACTAATACCAGATTACACTACAACCTTTCCAATGGATTGTCCAAGTCCGTCTAGGTTGTGAACTATTTATATATTCCATAGGGAACTGATAATATGATCTTCTGTGTGTCTCCTCACACCATATTATCAACCTTATAGAATATCAGATACTTGCATTAATATTATAATAAACACAATATGCAAACATATGCCCATATGATTCTCATTCAAAAAAATAAGGAAATAAAGTTAATACAAAAGTGATGCTTTCAGTATATAACCCTAACAGTTAGTGCAGTGACTGTTACCTTGGGGCCTTTGTGTGTGGGTTCGAAACTGGCTGGGGCCACCTTTTTTTAGAAAAATCTGATTTTTTTTTTTGTGCATTTGATTTGTTTTGGTTTTTAAATGTGATAAAAATTGAGAAAAATATTGGGAAAATTTCTGAAAATATAAGGACTTCACAAAAATTATTTTTCTAAATATTTGGACTTTTATGAGAAATAGGAGTAAAATTGAGAATAAAAATTCATAAAAATCTTGGACTTGGTTCTTTTATGATTTCAAAACAAATTAGAAAAGTTTTATTGAAAAGAGATCAAATTGAGATTTTTCACTTATAATTATTGAGTAGGATTAAATAAGAAATTGGTTAGAGAATATGCAAGTTGTGCATGGAAATGTGTTGAAAAAGAGAACATGATGAAATGTAAAATTTGGTGAACAAGTATGCTATCTTTTATGAACATGAGAAGAGGACTTAGACTGGAATTTTAGCTAAGACCTTACATCGGCAAGAATGAAAATGTTGAGAAGAGAATTATGATATTTTGACCAAGTTTGGCTCGTTGATAATAACTGATATTGGAAAGACCGATGTAGGGGTAATGCTAGATTCTAGAATGTTGATCTTCATTTATACATAAGGATTAGATACATAGTGGAGATGTGATGAACATAAGAGAAAAACATGAGTATGAGGGCCATTGGATTAGCGGAGTGAGGGTATTCACAGGATGTCCTATGATGCGTCATGAATATGGTGTGGATACTACTCCAAAGTATCATCTCGGTGGCGACGATTATGGGGTGGTCTAATGACTACGGGTGGTGCCATGTCTATGGTAGGAGGTGAATTGACCAAAGGATGCCTGCATGGCGACTCATGTGTTAGTGCGTGGGGTTCTCTCCAGGGCGCTTAGACGTGGGCTCATAACTCATAGAACACCTAGGATACTTACCATAGTTACCGTAGTAGATTAAGTCATGGCGAGGGATCGAACCCTATAAGATGAAGAACGGTTAAGGGCTTGCCTTCGGACTTATATAGTATGGGCTGCATAGACTCTGAACAAGTGCGCATTAGTGTCATATAATATAAACAACTGCATTAAGTACTAAGTGCACAGCACAATACGACATGAATAGGATAGTCCCTCTGTAGCTTTGTCTATGATCAACTTTGTAGTTTATTTAAGTATTGAAAATCGTTATACTGTTCGGCATAGCGAGGATGGCCGTGTATAATATTTCGTCGGTTGTAAGCAACTGACGTGCCCACAGTTTTCTACGCAGGATAAAGTGATTGGCAAGATTAAAGTATGCATGATGCTTAAAGAATGATTCAAGTGTTGTATATTTTTATTCATGTAATTGTTGTAATTTGCCTCCGTTGTATAAGTGTAAAGTAAATGTAACTCTGATGTGACAAAAGTTTTTAATTCCTTGTAAAATTGTACGAAGAGAAGTGTAAAGATCCTGTGGAACTTCGAATTCAGTCTGTTTTGGAATTCGGGGTGTTACAGACATTCCTCAGTATTCCGGACGAGGGATGAAGAATGATCTGTGGAGTAGGAAGGTCTCCAATATTCCAGGAACGAGAGCGACGCTCATGGGGGAAGTTTGTGTGACGTTGGCTCCAGAATGATCCACGAAGCGAGATATTCCCCAGTATTCCAGACGAAGGGATGGAATAGGCCCCAGAGTGATCTGTGGAGTGGGATTGATATCCAGTATTTTGAGATGAGAGCAACACTCACGGGGCGCTCGTATGATGAGGCCCCAGTATGGTCAGTGGAGTGGGATTGATACCCAGTATTTCAGGAAGAGAGTGACATCCCCCAAGGTGATTCATCCCCAGCACGGTGGATGCGGGATGAGGCAGGCCCCAAAAAGATCCACATGATGAGATTGATCTCCAGGATGGAATAATGCATTGAGCACTTTAAGAGTCATTTTTCGAGGGTGTACCTCAAGGAATTGGAGATGATCAAGGAAAGTATCGTTTGATCATTGATGAGTGTCTGCTATTTTTTGTCCCTAGCATCATTCTGGGGAAAGAACGATTCTAAGGATGGAGTAATGTAATACCCCGGATAATATAATACTTTGTGTATATATATGATTGTTGAAGTGCGATTAAATTTGCTGGATGGTTCGTGTAGATGGTTGTGGTCATGGTAGTGCGCGAGAATGAGAAGAACCGATACTAGTACATACACTAGTTCTGAGTGCAATACGTATGCAACTATGTAATTGTATGGTACAATCGATATTCTTTGCATGCACCCAAATCTAACCTCTCATCTCTCATCTAAAGCTTGATCAAGACCAAAAATTTCAGCCAAGCCTTTTCTCCAAAAACAAGGGGCTATAAACAATTGTTTGGGGAAAAACAACTTGCCACCTCACCCCTAACCCTCCCCCCCCCCTTCCCTATTTGGCCGGATTCCCCCCTCTCTCCCTTGCTCCTCCTCTTGATAAAACCCCTCCTTCTCACCCTCTTGAGCTCTGGAAATTTCAGAAAAGAAAAAGAAAGAGAAGGAGAGAGTGAAAGGAGCCAAAAGAGAAGAAGTGTTCTTAAGATTTGGAGAAGGATTTGGAGGGAGAAGCTCAAGGCAAATCTCATCTTCTCATGCCAATCAAGGGTGGAGAGTTCTCTAAACTTTTTCTTGTTAATTCTTGTTTAATTTCTTGCATGCAAAGAGTATTAGTAGTATGGGAATGGTTGATTAGGACTAGATTGTTAGAATCTGAAAATGGAAACAGAAAACATGATCTGCATGTCATATTTTCTAATTTCCAGATAACAAAATAACTGGAATTTGACCTCGTAATTTTCACCGAATGACCTCGTATATGTATTGAACCTACATGATTTATTTCAAATTTTTTCTGATGTTATTTGATATTTTAATAAAATTCATTTTGAGGACTGAATCGTAAGGCAAAGGCTGGTTCTGTCTATTGTAACAATTGAACTTGTGGGAATTCTTGGAGTTAATTGACTCATGATATACTTCTGAAAATTTTCCCATGTTATCTTGCATGCATCCGGACTCTACAGAAAAATCATGAAATTATTTGCATGAAATTTGATGTATGTTAAAAATTAATTAACCAAGAGTAGTCAAGACAGTGACTGAAGAACAACAGAGCTTTTATGCATGTTTAAACAGGTAGACTCATTGAAAACTTGGAATTTAGATGTGAAACTTTTTGCATGTTACACATAATAATGTCTAGTTTCTGGAAATGCAAATTTGTTGACCATTTGATAAGCATGTGATTTATAATGAATATTTTAGCATGTATTGTATAGAACCTGGTCAGTATTGATACTTTGATGAGATGGTACTTTTATGGCTCTGTAAGAGCATAATTTGAGAAAGTGTTCAACTAGGAAATTGTATTAGACATCTAGAGTTTTCCAAAAAGCCCTATTTTAAGAATTTCCTGTGAGTAGAACAATAGATATGATTTTTGTAAGTTGGGTCAGAAACCAGATTTTGAGCTATAGGCTCTGTTTGAGTAATGCTTTGTGTGTGGTTCTGTATACCTGAGGAAAATGACTGTTTTAGGGTAATCAAATGAAACAATTGGGATTGGTGATCAGCTAGAAAGTTGTTGAGGACATTCACACCTTTCCACAGAACTTGGATTTGTATCATTCCGATGAGCAGGTAGAGTTTTATGCTATCGGTAAGGTGTAGCTAGTGTACAGTACGTACACATGATGAGGTTTGAGGGATTAGATGATTGAACCTGAGGTGATGATCAATTAGAGAGTTGTAGCCTAGGTCTTTGCCTTTCCAGATTGGGCTTGAACACCCAAATCTGAGTTGTATTGTGGGAGTTATGACCCTTTTAAGTTTCAGGCAAAAACACCATAGTTTGTTTAGTCATGGTTTTGACTAAGTGTTGAGAGAACCTTTTCCCCTTTTGTACCTAAGAGTTGATGACTCGCTGTTTGGGGATGAATGGTGTCTACTGCTGGTCTTGTTGGTGTTTGACTCCGATTATGGAGGTTGTGACTCGAGTTAGTCACAAGGGTAGGGTGATGCCTTTCGTCTATCGACCCTAGTTGTGAACTTCTGCTAAGGCATTGGACGTCCAAGTTGGTGCCTTCGAGTTGAATGTATGCCGGTTAAGGATGAACGCAGACCATGGTAAGGGACAAATTCCAAGCTAGGAGAATTGGCAAGCAGGACATTGTGTCACCGGGGTCGCGAGTCGATAAGCAGGATTGTGGGAGGAACCCTTTATGTCACCTGAATGGTTAGAGTGAGTCTTGGATTAGAGTGATGTATTAGGGATATGTACATTACATTAGTACTAGCATACCATAGTTAGGTGTTGTACTTTTCTTGTCGTAGGGATATGGATTTGGTTCTCAGGTTTTGAGTTCACGGGGCTTGTATCTCGATCTGTTAATTCCCAAAGATCCGGGGTAAGGAACGGGAGAGGAGCTCCTACCGGATAGGTGGATTTGACCCTCAAGGCCGTCATGTTTTTATGCGCGTGGGTTAGTTCTATATGAGAATCATTGACATCATTTGGGTTCATGGTTTTGTATTGGGAGGTTTGACATGGCTTTTTGAGTGAGGCCCTGTGAGCGGGTACTAAGTGGCAAACATGACCACCACTTTAGGGACTGCAGTAAGGGACTAGACCGAATGACTGCGACCTCCTCAGACACGGAAATCTATTAGGAGCAAGTTGAGTACAAGAATAGGATACATGGCGAGGGATTGAACCTTACAATCAGGAGAGGCGAACGTTTTGGAAAGTATGTAGTATGGGATGCATACGTTTCTATTTAAGTTGATTTTGGGAAAGTATGTAGTATGGGATGCATACGCGTTCCCAAGTGAATTGCATTAGAGTAGGTGCATAGTGTGCATTCTTTGTTTTGTGCATTAGATTAGGCCATGCTTGATTCTAGAACGTATGTAGTATGGGATACATGCGGATCCAGAGTCCTAAAGTCTTGCTTGCATTATAATAAGGCATGTGACTGGTGCATTTAGTTGTTAGATCATGGCATACACGAACACTAGGGAATTAGGATGCACGTTTCTTTTCCCATTCAAGATGGTTGTGGTTGCCAGTTTGGAGATCGTTGTTTCTTATCAGCATTGCGTCAGTAGAATTACTGACGTTCCCCACCTTTTAGGTACCGGTCCTACCTTTCGAGCAGGTGCAGAAATATCAGAGTCGCACAGCAGAAGACTCAAGCCGAGGGGCAAGTTCCAGGGAAGCAGATTGACCATTCAGCTGAGCTTCGGTGGTGATTAGTCGATTACCATTCCGGGAGACAGCTGATAGCTTTACAAGTGGAGTTGGTAAATATTTTGTAATAAGATGTAATGAGTTAATGTAATTTGTATTCTTGTTCAATAACAAGATATTGGTTGTAATCGATGATGTAATGACTTTATTTGGCAATAAATTTTTTAAAATTTCTATGTTATTACTGTGTTGAGATGCATTTGAAGGAAAAGATTCTGGTTGCGTCACGGATGTCCGGTAACGGGGATCCCGGACGTTACAAGCCCAAACCCCCAGGATTTCTGTAGGCACTGTTCAACAAAATTTATCTTTTATAATCATTTTCATCTCATCTTTTTATCCCATTTCATTATTACATATCATATCAGCTTTTATCTTAACAAATTATCACATATTATGCCTACACCAGATTATTTATGTTATCATATTATCAAGGGTTATTTATCTTATCATATTATCACGGAATATTTATCTTATCATATACCACCTATTATTTTACCTTAATTACCTGCATATCATACTTATACCAAGCCACTAACCTCATCTTTCATCATATCAACTTCTCATGTATCACCCACATGTCATACGTGCACCATGCCATTTAACACATCATAATATCATATATATATAACACACGTACACCATGCCCTAATTACTTCATATTATCATATATAAACCCAATATATCCCTAATAGCACCAAATACTCAAAATCATGCAACTACACCACATAGCACAATTTCAACAATCAAAATTCTTTATTTGGCCATAATTATCACAATTCACATTAGATAAGTCTAAAATTATACCACAACATAAAGTATATCTTATATGATCATACTCAGCTGACGAACCGACAGGAATACGCTCTTCGCTCGCCCAGTTGCTAATCAAACTTCACTTTTTCACACCTTCACAGAGTTCTATCCATAAATCAACATCAACATGCTAAAGAGCATGCAAAAATCAACCAAAACCCCATAAAAATCCAAACATGGAGTGATTTCGGTTGGTGAACAGCAAACCCGAGGGTGGGCAAAACTAGGTTTCAGTCAGTTTCTTTTTTTAGTCGGCAGAAAAGAGGAAGGAGAGAAGAAAAGGTTGGAGTGACAATTTGGTAAATATGTGGTCCTTTAAATAAAGAGGTATAAGGTTATGGGCTAAGACCCAATTTCACATAAAATGCTCATTTGTAAGGTTATTTTCAACCCCGAACTCCAAAATTTCTAACTTCTTTCTAAGACCAAGAAACTCCTTCAAATTAGCAATTATCTAACACTCTGTTATGCATAATTACACAGGAAAATTATCGAGTTAAATCAGAATCGTCTCCTCCGAGAAAACTCACCTCAAAACTCCTATATTTCCAATTTTTTCCGTTTAACCCTGAATTCCAATTTAATCATTATAAATAAAATAAAACCAATTAATATAAGAAAATATACTCAGAATAGTAAATAAAAATAATATAAATCAAATATTTAAGGATTAAAAAAAAACCAGATATTACAGCACGTTTGTTCGGTGCACGGTTCTGAACTACTCTGATGCTTCAGCTACGCGCCCCGTGCCCTTAGATAGTTGACCAGTCAACGAATTTGCTTCGTTTTTATCGGGGCATGACTGTTCGACGTATGGTTCAGAACTACTTTGATGCTTCAGTTGCACACCACGTGAGCTTCGATAGTTGACATGTCAACGAATTTGCTTCGTTTTCGATCTGAGGCACGTTTGCTTGGCGCGCAACTCTGAACATCTCTAATTGTGGACGTATAACATGTTGACCGTTGACTGTTCAATGGTTTTGTTGTTTGACCTTCCCGACTGTTGGGCTCCCCCACTAGTTAGGGGCCCAATAGCCTCAGGAACCCAATCGTTGCCTCCATTCTTCTATGAACTCCCCCCCTCCACTCCAGCCTCATTCTCTTATCGTGAAATTCTTTTCTTACCGACGTGGTTCACTTTAAGAGAGTTCCGGCGGTCGATTCCTTGCTCCGACGAACTTCTTCGATCGTGGTTGTCACATCAAGGTATATATATATAAAGATGTCTAAGATTTCTTCGGGTGATGAGACATCCCCTTCTAGCCATGTTGGAAAGCAATCATCGATTACGTCTTCGATAGCGGATAAGGGGAAGGGTGTAGCAGAGTCGCCTTCAATTACTATGGAGACAATATCAAAGAGAGATAGAGGAATAGGGGAATCGGGGAGACTTCCGTGTCCAATGTCTCTTCTTGGTGGCATTCGAGATTACCCCACTGAATTATTTGGGCGAGTCGAGCATGGGATAGCACCGTTATATGAGGAGAATGAGCATCGTTAGCGTTCGGAGGTAGATGAATAATTTTATGCTTGCGGAGGTGAACTTGAGTGGCACGGGAGTGCTTAACGATTCTGAGGGAGTTCAATCTAGTGTTACCAGGCCATGGGGTTAGAGCTGGTTCACCGTGATAGGTTTCGAGGGTAATCTCAGATTAAGTACACAGCAAAAAAATTACAAAAAAAAAATCGAAACCTGGCCATGGATCCATGCGAAAATAATGAATCATGTTTAAAAGTTATACCTTGAAGGTGGATCTGCTGTCTCCACAGTATGCCGATCACAGCACTACAATATTGCGGTGCCTTTACGTTATCCACATGAACAGATCAAATCAAGCTTTCCCTCATGCCGCGTTGCTAGTTGCGGAAAGGGGTTGTTCCTCACGATCTCTCTTTCTCACTATTCCTATGGCGGCTAGGGTTTTCTCATGTGTCGCTTTTCCATAGAAACGTATCATATATATAGGTGCAGAAAATCAACCCTAAGAGAGTAATGTGGATGTTGGAATCACAATCTGACCAGGTTCAGATTTGTGTGTGGGCCTTTGACTTTAGTCAGCCCATTTAATCTAATTAAATGTCCAACCAATGTCAGTAGTCCAAGTGTTACTTGGATCCCCAATTAAATTCATCTTATGAATTTAAATCCCAATTTCGATCCATTCTAAGTGTGTGACCCTGTAGGTTCCCATTACGTTAATACTAAAATCATATTCTAGTATTACAAATAGTGAGCAGTATCTAGCAATACATCACTGCTACGCAAGTAACGGGAATATAAGTAATTAAACATAACTTATCCATGACTAATGTTATCATGTAATCTAGTCCGTTTGTCCAGGTATCCTATTTGATCACAAGGCATAAAGCGTGTCACCCTTGTATAATACAATCTTTGGTTTCTTGATGTCCGAGTAGACTTACTAAAATAAATGAGCTCAATATCTTATATTGACTCATTTGAACATAGGCATGCATTTTGGAGTCTCACACAATCAAGGAGACCATAGATATTGCTCCTGTTATGTAAAAGGGACAAATCCTATCTAAGTCACTCACATCCCTCCACATGATTTATAGTATAACCAATAGTCGACTTTATAATAATCACCTTATTACAGGCAACATTTGACGACATTAAAATATATAACTTATCATGTAGGGAACCGTAGAGACTTCAAATTAAAGGACTACATACACCATGGTCACTGTGAGAACCGCTTATGACACTCACGTAACGATATATGTAGCGTTCTCATGGTGGGTCAGTCCAATACATTATTACTCTAATATGTTCCCATGTGAAGACTTGATATCTCATATCCATGACCCGTGAGATATGGTCATCTGTCTACACACATACTAGTCTCTATGTATTTTTGTTGTCCTAATTCACAATAACACTTGACTAAGGACATTTAAGAATAGTGTTCTTATTACAACCAATAGGATCTCACAATCAAGTCATGCACTTGATATCCCATGGTATTGAACCTACTATCCTAAGGACTTTGTCATGTTCATTTAGTCACAATAAACAACACAATAAATGAAATTCCTCATATATGAAATAAACATCATGATACAATGTAAACCTGTAATGTCAATACACAACTGGCCTCTAGGGCAAGCACCAACACACCTATCTCTCCTAATTTGTGATTTTTCCCGTTTGATACTTTCATGCGGGGCTCTGTCTCCCCCTTCATCCTTTCGTGAGGGATGTCTTGAGGTAGCATGTTCTGAGTCTCATTTAGTATATGCCGAACATGTGGAGACATGTTAATGGCTTCGTGCTGTATTATCAGGTAGTGGAGTTCGAGTCGCGACTGCATGTGCTGAGATGCTCTACAAGTCCACCAGAAGAATAGGCTGGAGTTCAGATTCTATTTCACTCCACATTGGGGGCTGAAGTTGATTGACAATCCTGATTCGATCAAGCATTAGAGAGAGAAGTACTTTATCTTTCACAGTCGCGAGCTGTGGAGGAATCCTATGACTTAGAGTGAGGATGTGCCGAAGAGAGCGAAGGTTGATCCGATTCTGAGCCCCGAGGAGGAGGACATGGTTTGGGTTCTTTTATATCATCCAGCTTTGAGTTGGAGGGAGGTGACCGAGGAGTTTCTCTTCATGGGGGTCTCAGTTCGATCAACCCTAGTATGCACCTTTATTTACATTGCATTTAACTTCTGCGTTTGTAGTTATCTCTTCTCTCTTTTCCTTCTCTAAAACTTGGCATTTTGTTTGGCAGGGGTGGTCGGCATGGTTTTGACTTGATTGTTGTCAAATGCTTGGGGTTGTGCTGCAAAACTCCTGAAGAGAAAAAGAGGAAGATGACAATTATTAGGTGTAGCGCCCCGAATTTTAATAATAGAAATAAGAGACACAAATTCAAAATTTTTTACTTCAATGTAATCCAAACACAGTATAAACACAGAAAAAAAAATTACAACTTTTCTTCATTACATTGCACAACAGAAAATTACAATACTTTGTACAATAGAAATTTAATATTCTCATAGCTCCAACTTCATGCCCTTGCTAATCTACTCACTTGCAAATCCTGTAAAATAAACTAAAGAGTGGGCACGTCAGTTGAAGGCAACTGACGCAATACCATAGCAATAGTAACCCTCCAAGGTCTCACAATCACAAACTTGTCACACAACATGAAATAAAACAACAATAGGAGATTCATAAAATCAACATGTGAAACTATGCTAAATGAATAAGTGTGTGTCAAGAAAACAAAGGAAAAATGCATAAAACAAAGACCAATAAAACACAATGCACACTAATGCATACTTGTTTGGATTCTATGCATCACATTTTACATAGGTCTAAGGGCAAGCCCTTAGCGTTCACCACATATTAGGGTTCAATCCCTCGCCATGAAAGCTACATCAGTGACAGAGACAAAATTTGACAACTCCATGAATAGACCCCAGCCCCGGTACGTGACCCGCCAAGCTGTACAAGTGTAAACACACAAGCATCGCTCTAACTTTGGAGAATCACCTCCCTGTCGTGTACCCGCGAATAGACCTATCGACACTTGACGATCAGATACACCGTACATTCCGCAAATAGGCTTGCCAACCCTCGACGCATGAATATACCGTACATTCCGCAAATAGGCCTGCCGAACCTTAACGCGCGAACATACTGTACATTCTGTGAATAGGCCTGCTGACCCTCGACACGCGGACATACCAAATCCATCACACTTCTAGACATTCCACGAATAGTCCTGCCGACCCTCGACGAGCGAACATATTAGAGAGACACAACAATACACAGTCCCAGAAAACATCCGTCGAACAGACAACATAGCCCATACTTACATTGCCCAAGTTCCATCACAACTCCCAACTTACCGTCTCTCCTTAGATTTGTAATAACAACAACTTGAGCCACCTAGAACTAGCTCTACCCTACCGGACTTCACTTGCCAAATCAGTACTCATGGATTCGCTCAATATCTAGTGCTCTCAACTCAATACTTCAAGCGTCCATCCAGGGTTCTCAAAATAACCCTAATCACAATAAAAAAAACCCATTTGGTTTGATCATTCAAAATATTCAAAATAATATCTTTTCTGGAAAAACAAACTTTTCCCATAACACCAAGGCTGTGAATCAAAATTCTCAAGAGGATTATCTCATCCCAAAAATACACATTTGTACATCCAGAAATCCTTCATTATCCACATTTCATTTAATAAACCATTACAACAATAAAAAGACTTTTTCTTACTCGAAAAAAAAAATCCAATCAATAAAATCCTTTAAATTTAACTCTGAAATCTCACTTTCCATACATACATCAAGTTCAATAAATCTCTCTTTAATCCAATCAACTTAAACTGAAATAAGTCCCTTAATTATATGAGATCCCATCCGCAAAAATCTGTAATTCTTTAGTTCTAAAAATCTGAAATTTACCTCTTTTAGAAAATGAAAATACCCCTTTAGAATTTTTATCTTTAAAAACTAAAATATATATCCCCTAAAAACTAAGAATTTCATTTCTAAAAATATTGATTCGTTTCCCTCAAAATATTACTTGATTATATCAAAATTTGAAGCTAGATTTCACAAAATCTGAAATTTGCACATTCGAAACTTGATCAAAAGAATAAATTAAACTTCATAAAAATACTAGAATTAAACATATAAATATTCTCATCTATATGCATACTAGGGTCCTCAAACCCTAACATACAAATATCCTCACAAAACCCATCAAAATCTGAGCTACAAAGCTCCAACCGAAAGCAAAACACAGCCCTGGGGTCTGCACAGTGCTCGGGTTGATGTTGTAACCTAACCCGATCCAACCCTAGGTCTAGGGTTTAACCACAAAACCCTAACCCTAGGTTCTCACCACTTCAAGCATGTATTTTGGATGGTTTTAGACATGTATTAGTTTATAAAAATTCTAGTTACCAACTCATCTTGAATTCATATTAAAACAGTGAATAACTTACAAAAACTCCATCTTTTAATTACTCACATCATGATTTTTTAATCACACAATATGATCTACACATCAACAATAACATATAGGTTCATTAGATCTATTTCTACAACTAAAATTTAGATATTTCATGTATAGAAAACTCCATTATTCAAGAACAATTATTTTAGATCCATACACAATCAAAATTAAATCTTTATGCCTCATAATCACAATCTTATATCATACATACATCTCAACAAGTACTACAATCATGCTACACACAATCAATGACAAACAAGAGTCCAACCCTAGAAATATATTAAATATATGAGATAAAACAAAGCAAGAGAGTTGGAGTGTTACCCACCTCAAGAAGAAAATTGATACAACTAGTAGCCTTCTCCTCCAAGCAATAGATCAACTCCAATGCCTCAAAAAATCACCAAGCCAAAAGCAAAAGAGAGAAGACACCGAAAGCTTGCTGCCCCTTCTTACTATACAGGCCGGGATTTGATTCTAGGGTTTCATGTGATAATTTTATAAATAAAACCCCCTAGAACCCCAATTTTCATAATTAATTAATTGTGCAAACAAATCAAATCAAATCAAGTCAAATGGGTAAAATCTTATCCACCAAATCCCCCTACCAAAACTGGCTCTAATATGCAGCCAACAAATTTTTTAAATTCAAATTTTGCCTCCAAACGACTTCTTAAACAAAAGTCCCATTCTTTCGAAATATTTACAAAAGTAGTTTCTCTTATTCAGAAAAATCCCAAAAATTATATCTAATTATGAATAATAGAATTTATTTGGCAACTCAAAAATCCAAAACTTATATTTCAAAATATTTGCACGTGTTTTGCACATGTAAAATGACCATTTCACAGAAATTTAAAATAATTAAACAAACTCATTTAAAATTATTTATTAATTCGAAATATTATATTTAAATTATGGGGTGTTACATTAGGCCTACGCCGTCAAAGGTCACGAAGGGGTGGGGTGGGGGGGAATTAGGGTCTCCACCCGCTTCCTTAACTACCCCTCCTACTGGTAGATTCTTCTTAGCTTCTGCTCTTACACTCATGGCTCATCTTCATACTGCGGAGGCTGACGCGATTCTCACAGATGAGATGAAGAAGATTTTCGTCTCAGATTGGTAGGTCAGGCGGCACAACGGCTTCCTTGGGGATTCAGTGAGTTGCATGCAAGCGATTCATCATCTCGCAACCCCTAAGGATAGGGCTTCGCTGGCTGCAGGGTCAGTTGGTGACGAGCCTCCCTCTCTTGTGGTTCCATCGACCGAGGTGGACCCTTGACTCCTCTATTTCTCTTTTTATTTTTTGACATAGTTTTTAGGTTTTGTATTGATGCCTAATAGCGGACTGGCCACCGCTTGATGTATCTTTCCGTATTGTCGTGAAATCTTCTTTAGTGTTTCATAACTTGTGACCAAGGTTTATGGGAGAAACCTTTGTACGGAATGGAGGATTATCCTTGTGATAGAGGGACTCCCGTCGCTAAGGCAGTGGTTGGGAGGAGCTTAGAAGCAAAATCTCTTCGCCGTTCTTTGCTTGTAGCTACCACCGAACGGGATGAGTTGAAGAATGTAGTATAAGAGAAGAACTTAGAAGTGTCTCAACTGAAGAAATTAGTTCCCGAACTTTCCGGGGAGACCCGCCTTGGTAGTTCGGCATGCGCGAGTATGTTTCGTTGGAAAATTAAGGTGAAGGACGCTTAACTCAAGGAGTGGCTTGTCGACCAAAAAGTGGAGATCCATCGGTTGAAGCAGCAACTTGAAGAGGGTTCAGACGAGGAGTATTTCCTTCTCCCGTGATGAGATATACTAGGGGAGGTCGTTTCACGAGTTAGCTTTGCGCCCGTACGAGACCTCAAGAAATCCAGGAGATGCCTAGAGTGGGGTGGCCTGTTTTTCAAGTGTTACCTCTGTTAATGTAGAGAGGCGTGTTGATGGTCACGTGGCTCGTACACAGTCAGTGGGCTTGGTCTTTCCTTCTGATCCCGTGTATCTTAATAGAAACATCCATTTGCCACGAGGAGGGAAAGATGACTCCAAAGGAGATGTAATGCCCCGATTTCCATACACTGGGAACCGTGACTTAAGCCAGAAATCTTTTCCTTCAATTAGCCACAATACATAGAAAAACAGAAAAATTTAAAATTTTTTATTCAACACAAATGTATTACAAGTCCGAATGTTATAAAACCGCAATACATTACATCAGTGTTACAATAATACCTTTACAAACCCAAGTGTTACAACTTTCAACAAATTTACATCAGAGTACAATGAATAAAGAAAAACACTTGGTACTTCACTTGGATGCTTCCTAACAAATAAATAAATTACAATAATTGTTACAAATGAAACAATAGTAATCAACATATATTACAGCGGAAAATAAAATCGACTCTTGCTTCTTTTGCCTTGAGTCCTCCTAAATCCTGTACCTGTAACTCTGTAATCCTGTACCTGTAATTTTACAATCCAGTACCTATTGAAATGGGGATGTCAATACATATACTGACGCTTTAAGGCTGATGACTAGCAGCGATTCCCAATTTTAAGCAAACAAATTGATGAAAAGAGAAACGTGTATATATAATTTATGTGTCAGTGTATGCTATGACTTAGACTCTAATGCAAGATAAACTAATACATGGATGCGCTTATTCTAATGCAAGCGAGACTCTAGAACAGTATACAACCCATACTACATACGCCCCCCATATCAAGCTATTTCTTCATATATAGGGATTTGAACCCACGACATGAATTCTACTTTTGTACCCATCCTGTTCCTAACACATACTACATGACTAATAAGATTGCAGGTATGGTCTAGTTCCACTATTGCAGTACAATAGTGGTGTCCCTATTTTTCACTATTGCCCGGCGAACCGGTCCTCGCTCAAAGACAACACGAACTACAAGATACTCGTCAACCTTCTTCCGTGCCCTCAACTCGTCATGAGAAGGCATAGAACCTGATGGAATCGTAGGGTCTATTTTCCTAGAAAAACCTCCCATTCTTATCATGGCAGTTCAGGAATTAACAATCAAGATACGGATCCTGTGCTCCCAACTCGTCATGAAAAACCATCGCCCGTATCCCTTTGATAGGGGGATACATCCCCATAACACCTCCTAGTGTCAGTCTATAGGAGAAGTCGGATTATAGGGTATCGCCCTTAACACCATCTCTCACCCTTCGGCAATTTATTGATAAAATGGTTAAGTAACTGTTACTACCCTAACGATGTCACTAACCCTAACGATGTCACTAACCCTAACCAAACAAGTGAGACACGCCACTGTGCTTCCAACTCGTCATGAAAAATCACCATATGTGTTCCTCTTCTAACCAAATAAACGAGACATGCACTGTGCTTCCAACTTGTCATGAAAAAGCATCACACGTGTCCTTCTTCTAGAAAGTGTAACAATTTTTTGACAAAATTAACCAAGTCTTAACCTAGACTTCACAAGATCTCCTCGGATCCACTCACAGCCTACCTATTCAAGACAATACCTACATAAGAGCCCAATGAGCTTCGTGCAAGACAACAACATACATACGAGCCAAATAAGCTACATATGTGACCAACAACTACATACGAGTCAGACAAGCTACGCATGAGCAAAACAACATATAGAAACAACCATGCATGTATTCTAACGACCTAGAAGTAACCAAACGTGCTTACTAGCAAAACTTGATCTTCTATAATTAGAAATAACAGAAAAATATTATAACAGTCTAAAATAGATATACTACCAAAAAAAATCCGAAAGCGACATAAAAACCTTCCGACAGCCTTGGAGCAACCAGTGCTACGTTTATCGGATTCGACGAAAATAAACTTTTTAGAAATGTAAGAATATCTACCATAATTCTCTAGTTGAACACTTTTTCAGATTCTGTAAGGAATCCAAAATCCCGCCCATTGAACACACGCAAACAGTTTAACCAAACTGCAGATTTTCAACAAAAAGCTGAAACTTCGCAAGCTGGTAACTTTTGCTCTACCTATCGGAATCTAATGAAACTAGACAATTTGAAAAGGTGGGGACATCTATTACAACTTCCTAGTTGACATTTTCTCAGATTCCATAAGGAACTCCAAATTGCTATCCATCGAACACATGCAAACAGTTAACCAAACTGCAGATTTCCAACAAAAAGCTGAAACTTCTACATCTTGTAACTTTTGCTCTACTTGTCAGAATCTAACAAAACTGGACAATTTGAAAAGGTGGGAACATGTACTACAACTTCCTAGTTGACCACTTTCTCAGGTTCCGTAAGAAACTTCAAATTCCTACTCATCGAACACATGCAAACAGTTAAGCACACTGCAGATGTTCAACAAAAAGCTGAAACTTCTACAGCTTGTAACTTTTGCTTTACTTGTCGGAATCTAACAAAACTGGACAATTTGAAAAGGTGGGAACATCGACTACAACTTCCTAGTTGACTACTTTCTCAGGTTCCGTAAGGAACTCCAAATTCCTTCCCATCGAACTCACGCAAACAGTTAACCAAACTGCAGATTTTCAACAAAAAGCTGAAACTTCTGCAGCTTGTAACTTTTGCTCTACCAGTCAGAATCTAATGAAACTATACAATTTGAAAAGGTGGGAACATCTACTACTAATTCCTAGTTGACCACTTTCTCAGATTCCGTAAGGAACTCCTAATTCCTACCCATCGAACACACGCAAACAGTTAACCAAGCTGCAGATTTTCAACAAAAAGTTGAAACTTCTACAGCTTGTAACTTCTGCTCTACTTGTCGGAATCTAATGAAATCATACAATTTAGAAAGGTGGGAACATACACTACAACTCTCTAGTTGATGACTTTTCAGATTGCTTATGGAATTCAATCTACCGTCCCTTGAACACACGCAAAAACAAACAAAAGACATCCAAATCTACAGCAAAGCTGAAACTTTCAAATCGCATAACTTCTACTCCGCTTATCGGAATCTAACCAAATAGGAAAATTTGGAAAGGTGAGAGACTCTACTACAACTCTTTAGTTGAACAATTTTCCAAATTCAGTAAGTAAAAGCCTCAAAAATAACAAACCATTAAGACAACGAGCACTTCAGCCAAAGCTGGGTGTTGTGTCTTGAAAAAGGCATAACTTCTACACTGCTTATCAGAATCTAACCAAATAAGGCAATTTGGAAAAGTGAGAGACTCTACTACAACTCTCTAATTGGTCACTTTCTCAGATTCAGCAAGTAAGACACAAAAACCTTAAAGAAATAAGACAGCAAGCTTCTAGTCAAATCTGGCTGCTGTGTTTTGTAAAAGGCATAACTTTTGCACCACTTATTCGAATCTGACCAAATAGGGAATTGTGGAAAGGTGAGAACATGTACTACAACTTCCTAGTTGGTCACTTCCTCAAATTCCGTAAGTAAAAGGCTCAAAAACAACAAATAAGCAAACAGTGAGCACTCTCAGCCGAGCTGGCTGCTCTGTTTTGTAACGGCCATAACTTTTCAACTACTTATCGGAATCTGACCAAATATGGCATTTTGGAAAGGTGAGAACGTCTACTACAATTTCCTAGTTGGTCACTTCTCCAAATTCCGTAAGGAACCCCAAGTTCCAGTCCCTCGAACACACTACAAAACTAACCCAAAACAACAAGTCACTATTTTGGCTTAAACCTTTGCTGTTTTGGGAGAAACGGTTGTTTGGCCTATCAAATTAACCCCCAAAAATCTACAAAAGTTTGAGCCTGATAACAACACATAAGAGAACCCCTAAAATAAATTTTGGGTCAAAACTCCACTTTTAACATAGGTAAATAAATCTAACCCTAGAACTACAAAAATCAAATCTTTATGCTTCTATTTTGTGTTCTGCCACTTAAATCTTTACATGCCATATACTCTTAGTACATACTACTCATATGCATCATGAATTAGTCAGTATTGTTCACACGATAACATATAACAATAATAAATAAAATTAACAATTATGAGAATGAGAAACCCCCACCCAACGATTGGAAGAACTAGCTTGCTATCCTTCTCCTTCCTTGCTCCTTGTTCTTGATCCTCTTCAAGAACAACCTCATGAAAATGAACCCATGAAATAAACCCCTCTTTCCTTTTGATTCTCTCTTTCTTTTCTTTCAATCTCAATCTTTTTTTCTAAATAAAAACAAAAAGAAGAAGGAGAAGAAATATGAGAAGATGAGAGGGGGTTAGAGATGAGAGAAACAAAAATGGCTTTTCCCTTTGGAAATTGCCAGCCATGTATATAGGAGAGGGAGAGAGAGCAAGTGGTAGAGAATGAGCCACTTGTCTTTTCTCATTTGTGGCTCAAAACTATTAGGGATCAATTTGAAAATTTAATTTACAATCAAACCCAATAAATTTGCAATCAACACCCTACTCATTCCTAACCCTTCATCTCATCATGATGGATCAAAAAATAAAAGATATTTTTCCCAAATGACATACTACACGATTTCGTACGAACGTACAAAATCGATATAGTTCAAATACGTACATATATTTGATTATACAGATAGTTTTTATTAGTTAAAACGAATCAAACTGTAGAAAAATAATTTAATTCCGAGAAATAAAAATAAAATCATTTTATTATCGGCTCGGAAGATTCCAGTATCAATTTGATACAAAACAGATATATACAGACTAGTATATACGTATAGATAATGTTTATTAACAAAACCAGGTGATATCCACCAAAAATATTTCAATTCTGAAAATAAAAATAAAATAATATTTTTTAATATCAGCCGGGATTTGCCAGACATTTTCTCAAAAATGCATTTTTCAAGATTTTGTACAAGTGCACAAAACTGATACAATATGTATATATAATTACTAGTATATATATCCAGATAACTTTTTATTAGAAAAACCAAGTAATTTTCATAAAAATATTTTAATTTTAAAAAATAATAATTATACAAATATAATATCTGACTGGGATATTACAGGAGACTTATAATCTTGTAAAAGACTTGTAATCTTGTAAAGACTTTTTCTCCAATGACACTTGTAATTAGATATTAATATGGAACAAAAATCTTCCAAGTGTTCATGCTTTGTATTTTTTTGTTAGGGGTTGTTTTTTGGGCACTCGAGTGGCGAGCCGAACTCCGTATACTTGCTCGGGGGCAAGAGACTAGAGCGGCTCTGTGAACTACAAATGGATTCTGAACAAGTTGACGACGAGTTTTGGGAGCATTCGAATAACAAGTCGCGCTCCGCATACTTCATCGGGGGCAAGTCGTTAGAAGGACCCTATGAACCATGAATGGACTTCACACTTTTCCAGCTTGTTGTGGGAGCACTTGAGTGGCGAGCCAGACTCTGCATATTTCCTTGGGGGCAAGAGGCTAGAGCGGCCCTATAACCACGAATGCACTCCGAACAAGGTGACGACGAGTTTTGGGAGCATTCGAATGGCGAGCCACGCTCTGCGTACTTGCTTGGAGATGAGCAGCTAAAGAGATCCTATGAACCATGAATGGACTCCACACTTGTCTTGGTTTTTAACTCCTTGTTCCAGTTGCACGTATTTTATTATGTGAATTTTTTTTTACTTCAATTTTCAGATCAATTTTATTTTTCTTCTCTTTGGATTCTTTATCTAGAGCCAGAATATTTTTCTGATCAATTCCATAATTTTGTAATTTTTCGATCAGAGTTTAAATACAAATTCTAACCCCATTTATCCCTAATCAACATTTCTCCCATCTGCCTAACCCACTCCCGCTAATCACTCACATTTGGCCAATCTCTCCATCTCATTTTTCTCATTCTACGCCTAACTCTCTCATTTTTTTTCTCCTACTCTACTGCCTATTACTCTTAATCCCCTCTTCCGTCACTGTCTCCTTTTTCATTTTTCTACAACCAACCTCTCTTTCTCTCCTTATATGTTATTATATATAATACACATGCATGCATACATGCATGCTGTCTCTCCCTTTCTTTTACATATATACACACACCCATGTGCATACAGCCATCCCACACCTCTCATTTCTTTCTTTCTTTCTATATACACACACACACACACATAAACCCCTCATCTCTACGTCCCTTCTTCTTCTTTTCCTCTGCCTTTTTCAAACCTGAGAATTCGAACCAACACCCGAGCTTCATCCACCGCAACCCAACGTCTCCTTGTGGTAATTCACTTCTCACCGCCTTAGTCATCATCTCCTTGTCGCTGTGGTTGCGCTTATTGTTGTAGACATTGTGTTGTCGCGTACTTGCATCTCGTAGCACTACTGTCGCCTTGTTGTTGCGTTCGTGATCACCATTGTCGTCACAATTGCATTTTCGTTACTGTGGTATTCTCTTCGTCCTGTTCGCACTCATCGTCACGTTATAAGGCAAGTATCTTGTACACTCTTCTTGTTCTCGTACAAGCATTTTCCTTGGACTCGTGGCAAGTAGTTTAGTTATCATCATGTTTTACTATCAAATTCCATTCTAGTCACTTGTTCCATGCTATATCAACTCAAGAGTAAACCGTTAACACACTTCGAATCGTGTTATCAAATATCGAATATTCAACTTTGCTATCTTTAAATTTCTTGACCTTGCACTAAGAATTCGACCATGTTTCCGATACTGGATAAAATATTTTCTACGTGAAAATCGTAGCCCATCGAGTCCTGAATCTAGAACATATTACGGTTTCTCAATTCGATGTATAGATTATGAGATATCGCGGTATTAGTACTGTCATATCGTGAATTTCTAAACCTGCACGGGATCACTAACCGGTCTCTTGTACTGAGAATTTGACCATGTTCCCGATACTGGATCGAAGAACTTTCTACATGAAAATCATAGCCCTTTGAACATCTTATAGTTTCTCAATATGATGTATAGATTGTGAGATATCGCAATTTTAGTATTGTGACTCTGAATTTCCAGAATGCGCACAAAATTTCAAAACCAGCGAAGAATGAAATTGTACACATAGCTACTGTCTCTAGAATGTATCGTGTGAATATGCGTTGGAACCGGGAGAGAGTCTACTTTCTAGAATCTCTGATGGAATCAGATTTGCTTTTCTGTAACAACGAAAAAGTGAATTTGAATGCAGATATGTCAAGTTGTCTAAAAATTCATCTCTACGTTTTTGCATATAAACCTGTTATTTTTCATATTTAATGAACTTATTGTAATAATAACTTGTATAGATATAATAGGTTGATAGCATGCATTTTATACCACTTGATAATTCTATGATAACTACTCTCGATATATGTGCTCGTTTTACATCTCATATCCATGATTACTGTCCTTGATATTTTCCTTGATTAAACCGTCTCTATTATACCGTTCCACTAGTCGTACCAATTGCATATTCATAATTAATTATAAAAGAATAACAAGCCGAGGTTATAAGGGTACGACTTAATAGTGGACAATATAGGGGAGTATACTCGGAAGGGGGCCCGTGTTTCCCGAAATAGTGATTCTTAATTCTTGATTACATGTCTTGATACTATCACTGGAAGACCCGAGTACATATGCCTATAGAATTCATTACTTAAGTCTAAATGTCACATGATTGATATACACCAGAACTTGTGGTATGGGATACAAGATTGCGTGCATTAGATAAGTTAATAAAACAAATAAACTTGAGATTTTCACTAAGCATGATTCTTGATTACATGACTCTTGATTCTTGATTACATGATTCTTGATTATATGACTCTTCATTACATGACTCTTGATGCTTGATTACATGATTTTCGATTACATGACTCTTCATTACATGACTCTCGATTCTTGATTACATGATTATTGATTAACTGCGACTTGGTTATCAATTGATTATACTTTGAAGTCTTGATTACACTAGTTTACGATTATTAGTTACATGATCATATTGTCCCAGTTTCTTGCTTACTTCCATATTGTATTTGTACTTCTACTTCTTGTTTCTTCCATATTATATCTTGTTATATTACCTATTTTTACTGCTTGTTGCTACTTGCTGCCTGAAGCTTGCTCTAACGGGTACTTTTTCATTTTTCTTTGAGTTAATAATTATACAGGTTCCGATGGACCCGACGAGCAGACTCTCTAGACGATCATTGTTGCTTTCTTACTACTTCATGTTGTTTTTCTTTCAGTCGCTATTTTATCTAGTTGTTATAGCGAACTGCTTATCGTACTGTTTTAATTCTGACACATTGTATTCCCGGGCCTCTTGACCCGATGTTGATGTATTATCTAGATGATGGTTATTATATTTCCAGCTCATGTGACCATTATATTTGCCTGCACGAATGTGTTATAAATATCTTGTTGAGCTTATAATTGTACAGCTTATGGATGATATATATCATTCGTTGGGCCTCAGTTGCGTGCCTGTATTTCTGTATAGTGGGATGCAGGGTGTGACATGGTTGTTTTGGGACCACTCGAGTGGTGAACCAGAGTCTGCATACTTGCTTGGGGGAAAGAGGCTAGAGTGGTCTTGTGAACCACAAATGAACTCCGAATAAGGTGACAATGAGTTTTGAGAGCATTCGAATGGCGGGCCGTGTTCCGCATACTTGCTCGAAGGCAAGTAGCTAGAGAGACCATATGAACCATGAATAGACTCCGCACTTATCCATTGGGGTGCTTAGTGAGCGGATGGTGTTGCTCGTAAGCAGACCATGTGCGTGTTTCTTTGCTTGTATTCGGTAAAGTTACACAAGAATTTTGCAGAAGAAAGCTAAACTAGACAGCGCCTTGATTGCAAGCCTTTATTACATGTTGTGGCCATTATAATTGTCGACCTTTATTATATGTTTTAACTAACTACTAAGGGAGAGTGTTAAGCGACCTTATGGTACTTCATCAGGTGCTCGGCGTTCAAAGTCCTTGATATCATCTTCCCCCCAGGTCTTCAAGTCAGTAAGCTCCCGGTCGAACCACTTGTGTGACCTTGTACAGTCCCTCCCAGTTTGGGGTGAGCTTTCCCCTCTTGCGTGGGTTGGATATCCCGAGCTTTCGAAGGACAAGATCCCCTTCTTTGAGGTTGGCCGAGACTTTTCTACCCTCTGCTGGTAGATGTTTCTTCTCAGGATAGACCTCTCTCGGACTTCGTCGATGAAATCTAAGTTTGCCCGGAGATCATTTGAATTATGCGGTTCGTTGAAGGAGAGAAGGCGAGGGGATGGTAGTCCTACTTCCAGAGGGATGAGAGCTTCCACGCCGAAGGTGAAGTTGAATGAGGATTCTCCTGTGGGAGTTCTCTTTGTGGTTCTGTAGGACCAAAGGAAGCTCGGGAGTTCTTCAACCCATTTGTCCCTTCAGGGCTTTACCAAGTTTGTTCTTGAAGCCATCCAAGATTTGCCGGTTGGCATTCTCAGCATGGCCGTTGGTCTGGAGGTGTGAAACAGATGAGAAGCATTGTTCAACTCCTAGATTGGTGAAAAACCTGCGGAACCCTTTGCCAACAAATTGAGTTCCATTGTCAGTGACTTGTGTGCTGGGAATCCCGAACTGACATACTATATTCTTCCAAAAGAACTGTTGGGCCTTATGCTTAGTGATGGTTGCAAGTGGTTCTGCCTCGATCCACTTTGTGAAGTAGTCGATGGCAACTACTAGGAAGATCTATTGTCCTGTGGTGGGAGGAAAGGGTCCGAGTAGGTACATTCCCCACATTACGAAGGGATAGGACTGGACATATAGTTGTGGTTGGCTTGCGGCATCCGCTTGATGGAGGGGTACTTCTGGTAGGGGATGCATCGGTGGATGTATGCTTGGGCATCACTGAGGAGAGTAGGCCAATAGTAACCATGGTTGTGAATTTTTCATGCAAGAGACCTTGCACCTAAGTGACTGCCCCCTATTCCTTCAAGTACTTCTTTGAGGGCGTACTTGGCCCCATCGGGGGAGAGGCATTTCACGTAGGGTCGGCCGTCAACTTGAGTGTAGGAGCGCTTGTAGAGAACACCTTTGACGAATGTATATCTCTCCGCCCTTACCCGAAACTTTCTTGCTTCTTTTTGATCCGCAGGTAGAACTCCTTTGTCGAGGAAGTCGACTAAGGGTTTTATACAACAATCTTTAGGTGTCTGGGAGGTGATGGACATGAGCTCTAGTGTCTCATCTTCAATGCTCGGCTTGAGTTGGACCTCAATCAACACAATGTGGTCGAGTCCATCAAGTGAGGAGGAGGCAAGCTTAGAGCGGGCATCGGCTTTCCCGTTTTCTTTATGTGGGATGTGGATGACTACAGCTTCCTTGAAGTAGCCATGAGTTTCTTCATGTGGGCCAAGTACTTGATCATGCAGTCGTCCCAGGCCTCATACTCACCATGAATTTGGTTCACTACCAATTGGGAGTCGCTAAACACTCCAACTCTTTGAGCCCCCGCCTTTTTTGCTAAAAGAAACCCGACGATAAGGGCTTCATATTCAGCTTCGTTATTGGATGCTGGGAAGTTAAGGTGCAGTGAGTATTGGAGGTGAACTCATTAGGACCTAGTAGGATGACACCAGCTCCACTGCGTTCAAGACAGGAGGACCCATCCACTTATACACTCCACAGTGGGGGGTTGTCTCCTTTTTCGGGAGGATTAAGGATAGTGCTCTCTACGATGAAATCGGCTAAGGCTTAGGCCTTGATAGCTGTTCTTGGCTGATAAGTGATGTTATGTTGGCTTAGCTTGATGGACCACATCATAAGTCTTCCGAAACTCTCTGACTTGTGGAGGACTTGCTTGAGAGGTTGATCAGTGAGGACCTAGATAGAGTGTGCTTGGAAGTAGGGTCAGAGCTTTCGAGCGGCCAGCATAGGCCATCTTCTCCATTTTGAATATCGGAGTTTAGCATCATGTAGAACCTTGCTCACATAGTAAAATGGTATTTGCACTCAGTCTTCTTCTCTTACCAAGATAGCAATCAGGGTTTGATCGAAGTAGGTAGGTAGTAGTAGAGAACCTCTCCCAGCATAGGCTTGACGAGATGTGCTTTGAGGCTATCGAAGGCGGCTTGCTGTTCTTTCCCCCACTCAAAATTCTCCGCTCTTCGAAGGTCTTTGAAGAAAGGAAGAAACTTCTCCAAAGACTTGGAGAGGAAGCACCCATTGGCGGCGAGATAGCTGATGAGCTTCTGGACTTCTTCGACTGTAGATGGGGGAGACATTGTTGGTGTATGCCCTAGAGGCAAGCCTTATATTGACATTGCTAGTTTACATTGTATCGTGATATTTATTTTATATATGAGGCATTTTATTTATTGTATTGTTTATTGTGATTAAATGAACATAATGAAGTTTTTAGAATGGTAGGTTCAATACCATGGGACACCAAATGCATGACTTGATTGTGAGATCCTGTTGGTTGAAATCAGAATACTATTCTTAAATGTCTCTAGTCAAGTACTATTGTGAATTAGGACAACAGTAATACGTAGAGACTAGTATGTGCGCAGACTGATGACCATATCTCACGGGTCATGGATATGAGATATCAAGTCTTCACATGGGTACATATTAGAATAATAATGTATTGGTCAAACCCACCATGAGAACGCTGTATTGATCATTACGTGAGTGTCATGAGCGATTCTCACAATGACCATGGTGTACGTGGTCCTTTGACTTGAAGTAACTATGGTTCCCTACATGAGAAGTTATATGTTTTAATATCATCAAACGTTGCATGTAATAAGGTGGTTATAAAGTCAGCTATTAGACATACTATGACTCATGCGGAGGGATGTGAGTGACTTAGATATGATTTTTCCCTCTTACATAACTTGAGCGATATCTTCGGGCCTCTTGATTGAGTGAGACTGCAAAATGTATGGTCATGCTCAAATGACTCAATATAAGATATTGATCTCATTTACTTTAATAAGTCTTCTCGGAAATCAAGAAACCAAAGATTGAACTGTAACACCCCACATTTTTATTTAAATTAAAAAATGTATTTTTTTGATTTTTGCACGTATGATGTACATGCTAATTTATCCATCTCTTTTCTTACTCTCATTTACTAATTTTAAGCATGCATAATCTTATTTAGCCTTTTATTTAACCCATGGACCTAAAGATTAAATCCTAACCCATTAGATTGATTAAAAGAAGAGCCCACTAGAATAATTAAATTAGTAAATTAAAAGAGAGCCCATAAATCAAGCCTATTAGTAAAATCCTAAATTAAGTTGAGCTTGGACTAATACATGACAAGTTACAACTTTTAGTACACATTTAGAACTATAAAAAATGTATTTATTTTGTATGTGCATGTGTGAATTTGCACACATATGAGATTGGCCGGTTTTGGAAGCTATGGTTGGCCGGCTTTGGATGTGGAAGGAGAGGGGTTGGGAGTTAGCATTTGGAGAGGTGGTGAGATGAAAGGTTGGGGGTTTAGGAGTTAAGAAAATGAAGGGTTGAGTGGACAATTAAGAGAGAGTTATTAGGTGGAGATTTATGCAAATTAGACCCTAGCATTATCCTATAAATAGCACCCCATTCTCCTTCTCTTTTTACACCTAAAACAAATCAAAATAAGAGAAAGAAAAAGAAAGAGAGTAGAGTGTTCTTGCTAGGAGGAGAAGTTCTTGCTAGGAGATAGGAGTTGTGCTTCCACTTTGTCCAATCTTCATTAGTGGTGGGTAGTTTCATACTTTCTAGTTGTAGAATATGCATGCTAAAAACTATAAATGTGTAGTATAAGTTAATGTTGATGTGAAAAATATAGATAACATTCATGCTAGTGTAATATGCTATGAATGAGGATAGTTTTGTTGTGATTGAGAAAAAATAAATACCATGCTAATTAAAAAGAAGAATTCTTTATGCTATGGATCATGTTAGTATGTTTGCAAAATTTTGTGTACATGTTGAGTATACGGAAAATTGTTGAAGAATGTCTTATTCAAATCATGCCTTAGATTTATGATGACTAAGAAAGAAGAAAGAAAACAAAATGATTTTAGGTAGTACCACGAGATGTGTTGATCTATGTATATTTTGACATGTTAGAATTGAAAATATAAACTATTGCATGAAAGAGTCTAGTCTGAAATTCTCATGATTAAATGACATGCTAGTATTGTTATTAAATTGTAATTTGTATAAGTAAGAACACAAACTAGTTTTCATGAACACTATTTTGTAAATTCAAGTTTTAAGAAAAACCCAAGTCTATGTGAAAAATGAGAAAAAGAATTATTTAAAGAAGTGGAAGTAGGGTTTTAATGAATTTAAAATTTTTGTTTACTGTTTTTTTTTAAATCTCAGTCAAGGAAAATTTTATTTCAAATTCCTAGAGATTTGATCTTTGGACAAACGAGTTTGCATGAAAAAGAACCACTTTCTGAACAAATTAAACAAAAGTATATTCGTACAAATCCTAAACAGAAAATACTCTTGGACTTACTGGTTAGCCAGTGCCATACAGAGCACTGTTTGTAGGAGATCTTGGGTTCGAAACTTGAAAGTCACATTTATTTTTGGTTCTTTTAATTTAAACCGAATGCTGGAAATGAATACTTGGGGTTTCGGTGTGTAGATTTTAACACCAGAGTCTATTGCACTTTCTGGCTAGCGGGTCTGGGCTTTGGGAGGCACTGTAGCTCGGTGCGGTCCTGAGTTCGAAACCCCTCGGCTGCACTTTGAATATTTTTTTTTTTTTTTTTTTTTTTGAGTTCTTTTGACATTTTCAACAGTTTTAATTGGGGATAAATTTTGGAGAAAATAATAGAATTTCTATAAAATGAAATAGAGTTTATTAAAAAGAGTTGCAAAATTTTTCAACTGTATTTGAGATAAAAATTGAAATAGAAAGATGAATAATGTGAACTTAAAAATCTATCTTTTTTAGAATGGATCTTTCTTTTTTTTTAAGAAGAGTAAAGTATTAATTTGTGAAGGGATTCTTAAAGAGAATTATACTCTTATTTTTTTTTTTTTTGTTTAAAGAATATTTTAAGGTGAATTGAGACAATATAAGAGCTTGGATTTGTTGTAACACTTCATATGATAAAGTCATGTCCTTGAAAGAATTTATTTGCTTATAAAGACTGTGGATGAATAACTAGATCATGAATAGTGTCAAGATTAAGAAATGATTACTTTGTTGATAAGTGCTAATACAAGACATTAATCATTTGTGAATAAGTTGAAGATGAAAATATCTAGGTTTAAGACATGTGTATTGAAGGGTATGTGTACTTATGATTTCTTGTACAGGAAAAAGTTATAATTTAGAGTTAGTGAGACCTCGGGTACCGGTACTATTGAATTGAAAAGAGTTGAGATATATTTGAGATATGGCCATGGAGCTATCTCGTACTTGTTGATAAAGTCCGGTGGGGGGTAAAACTAATTCTAGGCTTGGAAATTTATTCATGCCTTGAACTAAATAATTAGGCACATAAGTGAATATGTAGTGAACCTGGGCAAACGCAAGTGGGTTCCTTCTATATAGTCGGCGGTGGATCTCCGTGGCTATAGACCCAGTCGACGGACTGTGGTTGCTCCGTGGGAGACGGACTTTTATTTTAAATCCGGGATTTTGCATAGTCAGGAGGATAGTTGCCATACTCCAATGTATATACGTATACCGAGTCTAGAGGGGCACTTGCGGAATGATTCGCACGATGAGAGATCTGTTATAACAGTCGGCGGTGGACTCCGTGGCTGGGATCTATATTCGTGGAATGATCTAAACCTTACTTTATTACTGGGTAGTTTCATGGCGAGGGATCGAATCCTTAAATGTGGAGTATGTAGGTGCTTGCCCTCGGACCTATGTAGTATGGGATGCATAGAATTCGAACAAGTATGCATTAGTGTCATCCTAGTATAAATGTATGCATTAGGCATTAAGGCATGGCATACACTTACATGTTTGGCATAGTCACGATTTAACACTTTATTGTTCATTCAATTTTTGTGATTTGTTAAAGTAATGAGATCATTATATGTACGGCATAGAGAGGATGGCCGAGTATAACATTTTCGTCAGTTGTAAGTGACTGACGTGCCCACAGCTTAATATGCAGGTAATGGGCTTTTATGAAGAAGTAAAGATGTTATGATGCAGTTGATGATTTACATTGTTATAGTTGTACAAGTTGTATTTATTTTATTGTTGTATACTTCCGCTGTGTAAACAAAAATGTAATGAACTCTGATGTTGTTGAAAATATTTTAATTTTCTTGTAAAATTGTACGAAGTGAAGTAAAGATCCTGTGAAATCTCGAATTCGGTCTTATTTGAAATTCGGTGCGTTACATGAACAATACAACGGTGACACGCTCCATGCCTTGTGGTCAATTAAGATATCTGGACAAAAGGACTAGACTACATGGTAACATTGGTCATGGATAGGTTATGTTAAATCATTGGTATTCCAGTTACTTAAGTAACAGTGATGTACTGCCAGATCCCACTCTGTTTGTAACACTTAAATTGGATTTTAGCATTATGTCAACAAATGGAAAACTACAGGGTGACACATTTAGAATGTATCAAAATTGGAATTTAAATTCATACAATAAATTTAATTGTGAATCTAAGACTTGGACTCCCAAGATTGGTTGGAAAATTAATTAGATTAAATGAGCCAACCAAAATTAGAAGGCCCACACATGAATTTGACCTAGGTTAGATTGCGAGCCCGGCAGCCTCACTACTCTTTTAGGGTGGATTTCCTGCTATATATATATATATATATATATATATATATATATATATGATATGTATATGTAGGAAAATAATAAGGAAAAACCCTAGCCATCACAGAAAATGAGAGAGAGAGCGAGAGGAACATCCCCTTCCTGCAGCTGGCACCACAGCGTGAGGGAAAGCCTGATTTAGTTGTTCGTTTGTGTGGATACCGTAGAGGCACCGCAACGTTGCAATGCTTGTGATTGGCAGATTATGGAGATAGTCATTCCATCATTGAGGTAAAAACTCCTAACACGTTTTATGATTTTCGCATCATTCCATGGCTGGGTTTCAGAATTATTTTTGTATTTTTCCGCTGCATATTACTCTGTTGTAAACCTTGAAACCCAACAGACATGTCGAGTTTGGTTTTGATCTTCTCAGGGTTAGCTTTGATACCTCTCTGGCTTACCATGAACCATAAGAACTTCCCCGAGGATTCCCGAAGACACATTCCGAGGGTTTCAGCCTCATGTTGTTAATCCAAAGCACATTGAAGGCTTTCTGGTGGTCAGCCACATGGTCTTCTTTCTGAGGCTCTTGATGAGCATATCATTAACATATACCTCCATGTTTCGGCCAATTTGCTCCCTAAAGAATTGGTTCACCAAGCGCTGTTACGTAGCTCCGGTATTCTTTAGTCCGAAATGCATAACTCGATAGCAATATAGCCCGTGATAAGTAATGAAGGATGTTTTCGGGATGTCAGGAGGGAATATTCGGATCTGGTTGTATCTCTAGAAGGTGTCCATAAAGTTTAAGAGCTCATGGCCTGAAGTGGCATCGATCAAGGCATTTATGCTTGGTAGAGGAAAACGATCATTCGGGACATGCTTTGTTAAGGTTAGTGAAGTCTATGCAGATTCTCCATTTGTCGTTTGCTTTCTTGACAGTGACCACGTTCGCTAGCCACTCGGGGTAGCTAACCTCCTGAATGAAGCTAGTGGATAGGAGTTTTTCTACTTCTTCCTTGATTACTTGTTGCCTCTCCGAGGTGAACTTGTGGTGCTTTTACTGGAAAGGCTTGACTTTCAGATCCACACTTAAATGGTACATGCTTAGGTCTTTGGATATGCCCGGCATGTCTGTGGCTGTCCAAGGAAATAGATCTCGATTCTTATGGTGATGAGCTAGTCCTTGATCTGATGGAGGAGCGCTTTGCTCACTCGATACCCTTAGCTTGATCCTTTTGGGAGAAGGAGATTTCTTCTAATTCGTCTACGGGTTCAGAGCTGGCTTGTCCCCTATGTTGAGGAAGTTCCAAAGAATCTAAGGGAAGGACCGAGCCCCTATTATGGCTGTGTAACATGCTCGAGCGGCTTCTTAGCTCCTTTTGTCTTCTCTTACTGGTGATGATGTAGGAAATTTCATCTTCATACGGTAATCGAAGGCAGATGTGTGAAGAGCTGCTAATCTCGAGCGACCAAAGATGGCATTGTATGCAGACTTCAGGTCTAATACCATGAAATTTAGTGATTCTGTGCGGGTTGCTGGAGCATTCCCTACTGTCATATCAAGGGTGACTATCCCTTCGATCTGAACCAGGGCTCCCGAGAATTCATGGAGGGTGTACCCAGCAGGTTTGAGATGATCTCGTTTGAGCTTCAGGCCTTCGAACACATCCAGGAAGAGAATGTTTATCGAGCTTCCGTTATCTACTAGGACACGACGCACTTCATGGTTCACCATGCATATACTGATTACGAGTTCGTCGTAATAAGGTGTTCGAACACATTCAAGGTCTCGATCTGAAAATGTGATCGGAACCCCCGAATCATTGGGAGGAGGGATATTGTGCACAGAGTTCACTTCATGGACAAATGCTTTCCTTGAGGAGTTATATAATCCCCCCATAGGTCCCCCATGAATTGAGTGGAATAACTCCATGCGCCCCAAGCCTTGGAACTCGACTGATTTCTGTGGTCGTTTACTGGCTCCTCTTGGAGGGGGTGGTTCGGTGTAATTTCCCAGAGCAAACTTGGCGAGGTACCTACGCTAAGGTAGCCCTTCGAGCTCATCCCTGAGGGCTTGGCAGTCATCTGTGAGGTGCCCATGATCTTTGTGGAAAGCACACCATGTATTCATGTCCCCTCTCTTGCTTGAGACGTTCATCTTAGGAGGTCGGAGGAGTCTCTCTTTATCGACTTCCATCTGTATAGCATAGATGCTGGCATTAAGTGGGGTGTACTTCTCGAAGCGTGGCACTGGGGAGCGTTGGCCTGATGAATCCTTCTGGGATTTCCTGTGTCTTTCTTCGTCGGTGCTATTTCGTTTGTTCCCGAATGAGGGCACCTTCTGTTCTTGGGGCCGGATGACATCTTCCACTCGTGTAACCCCCATTCTCGTAAATACGTATTTTCTAAATATTTTCTGTATTTCGATATTTATAATTCATTATTTGTTAAAATAATTTTGAATTTTATATTAAAGTGTTTTTCTATCGATAATTATATTTATTTTGAATAATTATATATTTTAATCTACTTCTATGTCTTATTGATCGACAATTTTTATTTGAGTCTAAATCAAATATATTATTGTTATTGGATTATTTTAATAAAATTGTTAAACCCGAATGTTATTTTATTGTATGATTTTTTTAAAAATATAATTATAATAATTAATTGTTATTTCTTGATTATTGAATTAAATTTCATTTATCGAATTATTTTATTTTCGTACTTGATCTAATTTTCGTGGCAAATTCCGATTTAATTTTCAAGCCAAATTTATATTCATTATATTATTTATTTATTTATTGGATCTAAATTTTGTTCATAAAACTCTTCGTTTTTCTCGATAAACTATTTTCTTATTAGTCCTATTTTTCATTTAATTTATTGTGGGTATTTTTATTTGAACCCGACTGATTTTGATCTATCTCTTATTGAACCTTAAAACCCAATTTGATTTGTTCGTGACCCAAAAATAGTTTTATTGGACCCTAAACCTCCAACCCAATACCCTAATTGTACCCTATAAATACAACCCTAATGCAACCCTAAAAATTGTACTTTTTGGAACCCTAACAGCCGTCTATTCTCTCTCCTCTCTCCTCTTTCTCTCTCCCCAAACTGAACCCATCTCCCTGATCATCTTCCCCGACCATCTCCGGCCTCCCGGCGCTGCCCCCGCCTCCGGCGACCCTCCCCTCGGCGTCGCCTTCCCGTTGACACCCCCCGACCTCCCCTTTTCCCTACTCCGATCGACGCCAGCAGCCTCCTAAACCCATAGCCCCTTCCCTCCTCCTTTTTCTCATCGTCGACCAGCCACCAGCGCGCCGCTCGAACTCGACCGTCGATGCCGCTTGCCGGCGAACTAGTGGCACCGGTGCTCTCCCCCTCTGACTGTTGCAGTGCTGTCTCTTGTGTTGTGTTACTTTGGGTTCTTTTGTAGGTAGTTTATACGTACTATTATTGGAGATTTTTCTAGTTCGTGAGTTCGTTGCTTCGGGATCCTTGTCCCGTTATTCTTGGTATTCAAATTAACCATCTAACAGGCAAGTCACCGTCCTCATGAATTGTTAATTGTATCAAATTCAAGTGTTATTGAAATTCTTGCAAGTAGATCTCTTTGTTATCGTATTATCCTCGGTTATCTCTTTCGTTGGGTTTATTGAGGGTTTACACGAGCTAACCCCAATATTCTTGACATCGTGCCACTTTGACTCTAAAGTTTGGATCTTTCATGAATGCATATAAAATTGATAAAAGGGTTATTCATACAAGTCACAACACAAATAAATTATTGTAGAAACAATCGTTAGGTTGTATGTCGTTTGATTGTTTGATGATTGATTGATGTTAGACTTGTATATATGTGTTCTAAATATTATTTATCATGTTTGGACACCTATCATGCTAGTTACACAATTTATTGACTAAAGAATCGATACCCATCATGTTTAATTAATTTATTTTCAAGAAAAATACCCTAAAAACTGTATATGCTTGCTGACCTGAACTTTGACCGCTGTTTTCGAACAAGTAAATGACCTTAAAATGAAATACTTTCTGAATATGAAACGTAGCCCCAAGTTTCTAGTTGTCAATAACATATAGAATTTTCGAATTCCGAGTTTTGTAGAAAAGTTATGCCTGTTTTACTACAGCTATGTTTTTATATTTCAGATTTTCAGATTCTCGTATCTTTCATGTTCAAACAGTAAAAAGGCTAATCAAATGATAAAATTTTGCTATGAAAATTTTCAGATTGTTGCTTAACGTGTTTAGGAGTCCAGAGGAGAACCCTTACGGATATTAGTGGCCTAATGATCTTATATTTTTTCTGAATTTAATATTGATTTTTTGCTGATTCCAAAATTAAAACAACAAGATGTCGAATTTCTGCCTGAACATAAAACCTGAAAAGAAACAAGTATTTTAGCTAGCTACTGTTGTCGGATTTTGAACTTTAAGTATGCGTTGGAACCGTGTGGAAGTCTAGTTTCCATATTTTTTGACAGATTCAACTTTTGATTTCTGAGTCGGCAAGAAACTACATTTTTGTACAGGTTGCGCTTGCTGTCCAGAATTTTAGATTCCTCTTTTTAAAGAATTAATAATACCTATGATGTATTATTGCATGAGTTAATGAATGTATGTCACATTGTATGTTCCCAATTAGTTATTGTCACTATTTTAACTGACCTATCCATGTTATCAACCTATTGTTTTCTTGCTGATACTATCGTTCACCGAAATGTCCATTAATTGAATATTGTGTTGTTGCATTGATAAATAAATAATAAGCCGGGGTTTAAAGAAAGATTTGAGTAGTGAACAAAGTAGTGACTGTACTTGGAGGAGGGGCCCGTGTTTTCCTAACTCCCTTTCTGGCTACCATTTTATCGTGTGATTGTGGTTATGGCAGTAACCCAATCTATCGTGTACCATATCGTTGCTGATGACCATTTCATACACTGAAAGATGAATAGTGTTTACCGTTACCATTGCCAAGTACATGATCTACCGAGTGCACCACTTGAGTCTAAACGAAATTGATTGTATGCATCGAACCTGTGGTACGACACACATAGGACACAGTAGTACGTGCATTAGTTAGGAGTTAAAATGAATAATAGATATAAGGATTGACACATCACCGACATTGCATATTGTTCATCATTGTTACTATTTGTATCCAATATTGTTTAAGTGATATTGATATTAACCGTTGATTACCGTTACGGAATATTGAATCATTGTTACACTGTTGCATTGGTTACCATGTTATTGATTATTATCATTGTGCTATGTTATTGATTCCTATTGGTCCGTTGATTCATTGTTATATCGTTATACCATTGTTCCCTGTTTTCTCTACTTGCTGTCCATGACTTGCTCTAAGGACAATTTTTCTTCTTTTTTTTAGATGAAGTGGGAGAATTGCCTACTGAAATTGGAGAACAAACATTTTGAAGATTTCTGCTTTTAAATTGCTTATCGCTTTAATAAACTTAATGTATTGAGACTTGTTATTTATTTGGATTGGATTACTATTGTTTAGGACTTATGTCCCGAATTTTATTATTGTTTCCAGACGTTGGATTATTATTATTGTATTTGGATATTATATTGTCTCATTCCAAGTATTATTGTTCATGAGATTATTATTATTGCCTGCGCATTTGTTCTGTATTGATTATATTGTTGAGTTGATCGATTAAATAGCTTATGGGTGACGTTAGTCATTTGCTGGGCCAATGTCATGTGCTCGTATTCCGTGTTTTTGGAAAGCGGGGCTTGACAACTCGGATATACTTCTCGACTCATTGAAGGAGGTCAGAAAAGTCCAGAGGATGTCTGTTGATGAGGGAAATTTTGAGGTGGTCATGATTCACATTGTACCTAAAGGCAGCAGTGGCTACGCCTGAGGCGAGCAAGGGGATCGAGGGTATTGAATGGGACTCGGTTGTGAAGCGCCAAACATAGCTCTTGAGGGACTCCTCTTCTCTTTGCCTCAGGTCAAGGCACATGTTTTCTCTGTCTTGTAGCTGGTGATGAAATGAGTGAGGAAGATCTCCTCAAGTTGGTCGAATGAGAAGATGGACCCTGGAGAGAGACAAGAGAACCATTCTCGTGCATATCCATTTAGGGTTGTTAGAAAATTCTTGCAAAGGAGAGAGTCTGATGCTCGATGGATCATCATGAGGGTTTTAAAACTCTCAATGTGGTCTACTGGGTTGGTCTCCCTGATATAAGAGAAAGGCTGGGATCTTGAAGTTGTCGAAACAAGTGCGTCATTGATTTTCCTGGAGAAAGGGGGCCTAGAAGGATGGTATGTTCCTTCGTGTCTTCCTTCTTCTTGCTTCAATAATACCAGCGATCTTACATATTTTCGAGATGTTAAGGGTCAACATTGTCTTGTTTTTCGGATCTAGTGGACCCATGGGATTCTTCATGCTGAGGAGGAGTGGGACGGCGATGCCTACTTTGTCGGCTCCTGCTTGGGGTGGTGTTGAGGGCTTTAAGAATTCCATCTTCAAATTCTCATAACTCCTCCCGGGTGACAGGTACTTCCTTTCCTCTTTCTCTCTTAGGAGCTGGTCGGCTTGTTGAATAGGGTCCCTCCCCCCCCCCCTCGAGGGGGAGTTTTTCTGTGTCCCTTGGAAAATGATGGCTTCTTCGACCTCTAGAAGAGGGGGTTCTTCTATGACCTCTAGGAGAGAGGGCTCTTCTGCATCCTCGACTCCGGGGAGAGGGATCTCTTGTATCGTCTTGGCGAGATGGATGGGGGAGATCATCCCTTGCTCGCGGTCTGCTTGAGCGGCTTCGATGTTCAGACTCTTGATGTTTGGAGGTTATGAGATGGTGGAGGTCTTTTCATAGCTGAGGTACTTCACGGTGCACCGTGGAGAGTGTGGAGGTGTAGACCGACCACCGGTTCTCTCCAATTTATGGTGCAGGGTGTTGACTTCTTCAAGAGCCGCCTAGGGGAACCTCTCTAGAGGGAGGCTAGATGGGCTGTTCTGGATGAAGAGGTTGACCCAGTTGAAGGGTAGGAGGGACTTCCTCATGAGGAAGAGGCAGAGGAAGAGGGTTAGCTCGTCGACATGAGGCTGTTGTCTTCCCTTTCCCCTTTGGAGGCCTGGCTGAAAATTGTTTTTTCCGAAAAAGTTTGGTCAGATTTCTATTTTTGTTCCCACATACGGTATCACTCTGTTGTTGCTTATTTCTGTGTGGGAGCAAACAGATGATATGAGTTCTTTTAAAAACAGTAAAAAGCTGACATTTTTGACTTTCACCGATATTGACTGTTTAGTCTAACTTGTTTGCACCATTCGATTTGATCTTGATGGTGACGATCACTCCGATTGACCTACAAAAGTCTGAAACACTAGGGTTGATCCCAGCAACAGACCCTCCGACCCTAAAGTCAGGACTCAAGAATAAAAAGAGAGTTCTGGTGGCGAAATACTGATTACTTGTTTCTAGTGGAGATAGGGGGTATTTATAGTCGCTTTGGTCAGTTTCAAGATAATGATTTATCTCTACTTTTCGGTGTTTCTGGATTGATTTAGTTATCTCTTCTTCATGAAAGAATAAGAGTAGTTGAGGGGATTGAGTTTAAACTCTCCTCATGATAAGATATATGGTTTTTAAACAATCTTTTATGGATAATTATGAGTTTAAATTATATTTAAATAATTTGGACTCATTCTTATTGGTACGTTATGACAATCAAGTAAGACAGACCCGTTTTGGGCTATTGGGCTTGAAAGAGGCCCAATTCCCGTTTACAGACCCATTTCTAGTGAAATTACTGTTTTACCCCTGAGAGCTGTAAGATCCGTGCCCGATTTGAACGATCCCGATTTGGCTCTTTTTTTACCCATATCAAGAAGATGGTCTTTCTAACATGTCAAGATGTTGTGAAGTTTTAGAATATGAAGTTTTTTAAAATCAATAGGTTGAATGGATAGAATCTCCATATATTTCATTTGTTTGCAAGGAATTATTTAGGGGTTATTATTTCCTATCTAGGATCAGTTGTTCATTTAGATGGATAGTGAAGACGATGTTGCCTATAGACTCAAAGTTAAATCACTGAAGTGAAGAAATCCTTGTGGTGTGAATGTGAAATGCAGTTCAAATTGTATAGGAAGTATACAAGTGTTGAGATGTTGTGTGAGAGAGAGAAATCTCACCACAACTCTCATTGAGGAATTCCGTCAAGCACCTATGGTGCAGCAGAACTAATTAGATCAATGAGAATGATGAGGTAGATGAGACGAATCAATCGAATAACCAAACAAGTAGATCCATCAATCCAACACAAACACAGAGGATTTATCCCGGTTAGTTGTTGCTTAATCCAAAGGAAAATATAGGAAGATATAATATTCAACTAGAGAATATTATAAGGAGTTACAGATCACTCAATAGGAAATGAAACTTACTCACCAAGAACTATCTCTCAAGCGTCACTTACAATGGAAGATAATATCAATGAAGTACTTGACATCTTATATTGGAGGCCATTATAATAGATAGAAGAAGAATATAGAGAACCCTAGGTTAGTCTTGATATCTCAGTCGTGTGATATATCATGTAGAATAAGGCACTGAATAGGAGCCGTACGATCTGACTTGGAGTTGATGATTGGGGCCAAAGTATCACTAAGATAAAAGCTCAAAATATTGCTGCAGTCGCTGGTGGTCGACTGCACCCAAGTGCGGTCGACTGCAATTCATCAGATCTTGACCTGAGGGGTGTACAGTCGACTGTAGATGCCTTTATTGTTGTTGCTGCTCTGTTTCCAACTTCAACTATCTTCGATCCTTCGACCTTCGGGTTTCGTCATTTCTTCTTCTAATTGAACAACGAGTATACAAGACAATCCGAACAACCTCCACCTTGGATTGCGTACGAGTGCTATCAACATGATGTGATTTAAATTCTCTGAATTCTACTAAACTCCACTTGCGAACATACTTGGAACGATACTTTAGACTTACAAATTTATTATTTATTTTTGAAAAGAAAAACAAAATAAAAGGAATTTCAATTAGGCTTACCATTACACTTTTGAGTTCTTTATTGTGATAAGCATTGAAATATTTTTTTTAGGATAGACAATATCCTATAAAGCAAAATTAAGCATACTTATTTACTTTAGGATTATTGAATTTGAAAATTCCTTATAAAATTGTATGAGTCATGTGATTATACATAAAAGAAAGAAAAATGTGATACTTTTTTTGTGATTATTCCCTTTGATCTAGTCATAAACAGAGTTTAAGTAAATAGTGTAATAATAAAAAAATATATATATATATGAATAAAGTAAATCTACTCCAATGTTTGAGTTGCTTAATAACTAGGGGTATTCATCATTAATGTTTACTTTTACGTCAAACGGCAACTTAAAATATGAGTATGCAAAGCACTCTAAGTTTGTAACTTGTTGAGTAACCGGGTGAATTCATCACAAATGTTTGCATTCACGTAAAAAAGCAAGTGACAACTTAGAGAAGAGACCAAAAAAAAAACTCTAGTTTTCTACTCGGTTTGTAGGAGTGAGAAGGGGTAATCACAGTTGGAGTTGTTTCATACTATAATTACATTAATTGCATGACAAATATGATTGGATTTTGGAATTATGAATAAATAATTGCACTGGAGAAAATGAGTATGCTTGATTTTACTTTATTTGCTATTGTTTATATTTTTAATTAAAATTTTGATGCTTGCATGATCAGATCTCTTGGTGTGATGAGTTGAGCTTATTATTAATTTTTATTTCTGTATTCATTGTTTTACTTTTTGCTCGAGGACAAGAAAAATCTTAAGTTTGGCGGTATTTGATGTGTCTAATGTATATATAAATATTTGTACTCATTTACCTATTAAAATTGCTTGTACTCGTCTATATTGTTTATAATTCATCTTATTTTCATACAATTTCAAGTAATTAATTATTTTTGATGCAAAAAGTGAATACTTTTGTAAAAAAAATCAACAAACAAAATAAGCAGAACGATTTCTTAATTTTTATTGATTTGTTGAATTTTGAATTTTACAATTTGGTCCTCGAAAAAGTCAATAGAAAATATTATTATCAATTTATATAATTGTAAAAGTACAGTACGGATTGATGGATGAGGAAAGAGTTTAAAAAAATTAGTTAATTAGATTAATAGAATAAAATAAAATAATCTTAATCTAAATTTTCTAATTAATTAATTAATTAATTAACTAAACGTATTAATAACCTAACCCTAAGTTTCCAATTTCCTATATATATGTGCAGGAAGGTGAGCGTGAAGGAGGTTGGGATGTGTGGCGTGAAGGAAAAGTAGGGGGTGATAGGTGGCGGCTGGAGAAATCAAAAATAATAAAAATAATAAAAAGAAAATAACTAACTCAAAATATTATATGTAGCATCAGTATCAAAATCATTTGGTCATCAAAATCATCAAAAAATAAAATCTGGAAAAGATCGACACCTCTGTAGTAAAACCTGTCATAACTAACTCATACGAGAACGAAATCAAGCAAGGTCAGAGGGGTTTGAAAATAAACGAAATTATCTAAAATTCATGTTTTATACCGAAATTAAGATAATGACTTCAAGACAGTCCAAAACAGTAAACAAAACAGATCAGCAACAAAATACAGATTTTTTCCTTTAACGACAACTCAACATATATCATACAAAACTTGTTCAAAACACAACCAAATATGAAATCGAGTCTACCAAGTGTCCAAACATCATGAATTAGAGTATCTAGCATGTCCACACCAAATATATCACATGGATCTCAACCAAATCACGGATTCTCACAAAAAGTCTCACATACATGATCAAAATCAAGAACGGGTAAAACCTAAATTAATTCATATCCATATTGTGTCGTGAGTCATCTATGATCAAATTTTCATAATAGAGACAAAACCCATCAAACATAACACAAATAAGAGTCGTCTCTAGACCCAACTACACTATAGGCGGTATTTTTGACTTGTATCAAACAAATGAATTGGAGTACAAGTTACTTGTCTTAACCGAAGATGAAGAACAACGAAAACCAAAAGTAACGAGCAAACCCACGAACGAAAATCCACGAACTAATGAATCCAAGCAAACTTGAGCAAAAATCTCCACACGAACAAACTCCAAAAGCGAGATGACAATAGTGGCTTGCGGCCACAAGAGAACACCACGAGAAAGACTAGGGATTATATGTGGTGGTGCGAGATGGTGTGAAGGGTGGTCGGGGTGGCCAAGTGGGGGAATCGGGTGTAGGGGAGATAAGGGCTCGGGTGTTGGATGGGATGGGCTGTCGGGGTGAGGTCAGGGTGTGCACACAGCCGAAAGGGAAGGCTCGGCCTGGAGGGGGGTCGGGCGTCGGCTGTAGGTGGGCGGCGCAAGCAAAGGGAGAGAGAGGAAGGTCGGGTTAGAGAGGTAGAGTATTAGGGTTAGGGTTTGTGTGAGGGAGTGTGTATTTATATGGAGGGATTAGGGTTAATAATACAAGTTGGGTTAATGGGTCGTTGGGTTTTGGATATATTAGGAGTAGTAATAGGATTCGTTTAATTTGGCTTTGGTAATCTTATTAGGGATCAAATAATAGGATTGGGAATAGGATACCACCAATCACCACCACACACACCCAAGAACAAAAATAAAAAGGACAAGAACAAAATGAAAGAACAAAATAATGAAAAACGAAACAAAAGAGACAACCAATCAAACACAAAGAGCTCAAAATGTAATAAAACGAATATATATTGAAAACAACTCCAACATACGGTTTAGAAGAATGCAAGAGAGAAAATACACAAAAACGAAAAAAATACACTAAAAAATACACAAAATAAAAAACATGGGTTACAATCCTACCCACCTAACAAGAAGAATTTCGTTCTCAAAATTTAAAAAAAAGATACATAGAATAACCCCAAAACAACCAAAAAAAAAACAAAAACTACTCAAACAAATGAGAAAACTTCTGCTGAATCTCCTCCTCCAGCTCCCAAGTCGACTCACTAGGCGAGTGAGGATTCCAAGCAACACGAACAACCTTGAAGACCTTGTTCTTTAGCACTTTCTCCCGCCGATCCACAATATCAACTGGCGGAATCTCACAAGTCAAATCTGGCCGAATGGTCAACTCTGAATAGTCGATCACGTGGCTCTCATCTTAGATATATCTCTTGAGTTGTGAGACATGGAAAACATCGTGCACTCCTGATAAAGCTGGTGGCAATGCAAGACGATAAGCCACCTTGCCTACTCGCTCCAAAATCTTAAACGATCCTATAAACCAAGGCTAAGCTTGCCCCCACCACCGAACCGAATGACACCACACCACGGCGATACCTTTAGGAAAACATGGTCACCAACACCAAACTCCAAAGCTCTCCAATGGACATTAGCCCATCGCTTCTGCCTGTCCTGAGCTGCCTGCAAATGCTTCCTGATCTGAACCACTACATCAACTATCTTGGTGATCAACTCCGGACCCGACAACTTCCACTCACCAATGTCATCCCAGCACACTAGTGATATGCACTTCTGCCCATAGAGTGCCTTGAACGGTGCAGCTTTAATACTGGCTTGAAAGCTATTATTGTATGAGAACTCCACGAGATGCAAATGATCCTCCCAAGACCCACCAAACTGAAGCATACAAGACCTCAACATGTCTCAAGAATCTGAATAGTCCGCTCTGACTGTCCATCAGTCTGGGAATGAAAAGCTATACTGTACTTTAATTTACTCTCCAAACTGTTCTGAAGACTCTCCCAGAACTGAGATCTGAATCTCCTATCCCTGTCGGATACAATACTGACTGGAACCCCATGAAGTCTAACAATCTCTTGCATATACCTCTCAACTAGGCTCTCAGTAGACTGCCCAACATGAAAAGGAATGAAGTGAGCACTCTTCGTCAAACGGTCGACATTCACCCAAATAGAATTATGGCCCTTAGGACTCCTCGGCAAAGCGGTCACAAAATCCATAGTGATATGTTCCCACTTCCACTCTGGAATAGGAAGCGGTTGAAGAAGTCCAGCGGTTCTTTGATGCTCTGCCTTAACCTGCTAGCAGATTAAACACTGAGCAACAAACCGAACCACGGCCCTTTTCATACCCTGCCACAAGAAATGAAGCTTCAAATCTCGATACATCTTAGTATCGCCGGGATGGATAGGATACGAAGACTGATGGGCTTCCTCAAGCAACCTCTAACAAACATCACCTTCCGGGACACATAATCTGGACCCAAAACGAAGCGATCCATCTGAATGAATAACCATGTCCGTCCTGGACCCAGACTCAACCTCAGCTTAAAATCTCTACAACTGTGCATCACTAGCCTGCGCCTCTTTAATCTGATCAATAAGAGACGACTGCAGCTGAAGCACCAAACAACTCCGATCAGAACTCGGCAACAAAACTTCCAACTCCAACCTCCTCATCTGCTCAATCAGATCCCTCTGCTGAGTCAAGAACATAACTGCCGGTCTTCTGCTCAAAGCATCTGGTACCAAGTTTACTTTACCAGGATGGTATTGCAAACTGATGTCATAATCAGCCATAAGCTCCAACCAACACCTTTGCCTCATGTTTAACTCCTTCTGGGTGAAGACGTACTTGAGACTTTTGTGGTCTGTAAAGATCTCCACTCGGTCCCCAAGTAAATAATGTATCCACAGCTTCAAAGCAAAAATCACTGCCGCTAACTCAAAATCATGAGTCAGATAGTTCTTCTCATGTGGCCTCAATTGCCATGATGCATATGCAACGACTCGGTCCTTCTGCATCAAAACTGCTCCAAGATCCTTACCAGAAGCATCACAGTGAATTACAAATCTGCTTGAACCATCTGGAATAGTCAATAAAGGCACTGACGTCAATCTGTTCTTCAACTCAACAAAAGCTCCATCACACTCATCAGACCAACAGAACTTCTGATCCTTTCCAGTTAACTTAGTCAATGGTCCTACTATCTTCGAAAAATCTTGGACGAACTTCCGATAATAGCCAGGAAAACCGAGAAAACTCCTGACTTCTAAAACTCACTTGGGAATAGGCCAATCCTTCACAGCCTCAACCTTGGTAGGATCCACAGAAATACCATCACCTAAGATAATGTTCCCCAAGAATAAGATCCTGTCGAACCAAAACTTGCACTTGCTAAGTTTCCCATAGAGCTGATTCTCTCTCGAAGTCTGCAGAACCACTCTAAGATGCTCAGCATGATCTTTCCGATCCCGAGAATACACCAAAATATCATCAATGAAGACCACCACAAATCTATCCAAGAACTGAAAGAATACCCGGTTCATATGACTCATGAATACAGCCAGTGCGTTCGTAACTCCGAACGGCATTACAAGATACTCATAGTGCCTGTATCTAGTCCTGAAAGTAGTCTTCTGTATATCTGTAGCTTTCACCTTGACTTGGTGATACCCAGAACGAAGATCCAACTTCGAAAAAACAGCAGCACCACTCAACTGATCAAACAAATCATCGATCCTGGGCAACGGATACCGATTCTTCGTAGTAACTTTGTTCAGTTCTCGATAATTCATGCACAGTCGATGACCACCATCCTTCTTATCGACAAAAAGGACCGGAGCACCCCAAGGCGAAACACTAAGTCTGATGAAACCCAAATCAAGCAACTGCTGAATCTGCACCTTAAGCTCTGCTAGCTCAACCAGTGTCATCCTATAGGGACTCTTCGATATCGGTGTTGTTCTAGGCTGAACATCAGTACCTAATTCCACTTTCCTATCGGGGGTAAGCCGGGCAACTTATCTGGAAAAACATCCAAAAAATTCCGAACTACTAGAGGCGCAGCCTCACAGCCTGAATGCAACTCCATCGCACAAATCTACTAATCAACTGCAACTCGGCCAAGGGAAGACTCCCCGGCATGGAACTCAAACTTTGTGTGATCTGGAATCCGAAACACAACTTTCTTGGCACGGCAATCAATAATGGCAGGCGTTTCACCCAACCAATCCATACCCAGAATAATGTCGAACCTCGAATTCCCAATTACAAATAGATTGACTTTGAACTCTGCGCTGCCAATAATTACGGGGCACTGCCTGCACTCCCAGGAACAAATGACAACTCCACCACCTGTCACAATGTTCCAAGCCTTTGACATGTTGCTGTACTCCAATTGATGGCGAGCGACAAATCGAGAGGAGACAAAAGAATGGGTTGTCCCAGAATCAAACAAAACATGAGCAGAGAAAGAGCAGACAAGCACAATACCTAAGATGGAAAGTAAAAGAGACAAAGAAAATAATGGTTGAACATGGGTGAGGAAAAATAATATGTAGAAGACACAGAAAGAAATAAAGCAAGGAAAATGGAGAAAAAAAAAGGAGAAACAACAAACAATAAAACAATAAAACAAAAGATACCTGCAACCACACCCTCGGCTGACTCAGCATCTGCAACAGTCAGGTTGAAAGCCTGACCTCTCCTCGGAACAGCGGTTCTCTGACCGACAATCTGACACTGCGGGGGAAGTGGTGGTCTAACTGGACCACGAGCTGCAACAACTGGCTGAACAGGACCCCTGGCTGGAGGAGCCAACCGTGGGTAGTCCCGCACCGAATGGTCAGCAGCACCACATCCAAAATAGCGATGACTGGCACGTCAGCAATCCTTGCGCTCATGCCCTGAAAGATGGCAAAAGTCATAGAAACCAACTCTCGGAGGACCCACAGAAAAGTAAGGAGTTGCCCTGACCGGAAGGGCTGGAACAGGTCTCCGAATAGGCCCACCAGAAGACCTAGCAACTGAGTGCGGAATAGTCCACTGAGAAGAAGCCAAACCACCACGAACCTGCTCTTGGGCCCTAGATGCCTCAAGAGCCTCAGCATAGGTACGCAAGCAAAGAGAGACAAGCTGCACATTGATGTCTTGCTCAAGCCCCAAAATGAACCTACAAGCCCTATTCTCTTTGTTCGCCACAAGAACGGTTGCGAAGCGGCTAAGTCTCGTAAATTCGGCTGCGTACTCGTCCACAGACCCGGAGCCATGTTTCAAGAAAGTCTTATGTTACAACGTTGCATGAACAACATGTAACAAAATTTCATTACTAGAAATAATGACTAACCTGTTTCAGGGCTAAGAACTATTGCTCCATCTCAACTCTGGTGCTGCTAGGAAAGAACTTCTCCAAGAAGCTCCTAGTGAAAGTGGCCCAAGTGATCGGTGTTTCAAGCCTTTCGGACTCGGACCTCCACCAGATATAAGCTAAGTCCACCAACTGGATAGTAACCACATCCACACGATCTGCATTAGCAACTCTAGCTGCCAAAGCAGTTGCTCTATTCGAATCAACCACTGTTCAGCCTCCAAAGGTGTCTCAATGCCTGAAAACCAGTCGGGATGCAGCCTTATAAAGTCTGTGAATGTTTCCGGACGGGGAGGAAGAACATCCTGCCTAGGCACAACAGGCAGAGTAACTCGAGCGGCTTCTAAAGCAGCCATCACCAAATCACTATGGTTCTGCTGCTGATTAATTAAGCGCTCAAGCACCGTAGTGACCGCCTCAATCGGGTCACCCTGCAACTGAGAAGTAGAACCTCTGCGAGCCATAGTCTACCCAAAATCAAAAACAGTTAGCATTCAGATCAATGTTGATAATATTTGATTCATTTATGCATGCATGGTTGGTGAAATGTTACGCAGATTCCAGTTCGAACCAAGCTTGTCTAATATATTAGGCAACTAATACATTAGCCAAACCTGGTGCTATGATACCACTAAAAACCCTTTCACGTCCCGCTTCCTAAAAAGAATACGGAATACGGATACGAGACAAAAGCCCAGTAAAAGATTTCCATCATCCATAAGTTGTTCAAGAAATCTTTATAACATTCACAAGAATCATCAGAGTCGGAAGCAAAAGAATCAACCATATGCACACATGAGCCAAAATACCAACAAGAATACTTGAAACTAAATATATAAATCTCAAATAGTCATGATCTGAATAAAATAAATATCTTGAGTCACATTGCCCAAATATAAGAATAAATTCAAGTCTCAAAATACAATATTGTTCAAGCAAGCTACAAAAAATAATAATAATAATAAAAAAGCAGCACTAATACTTTATGTCTCTGATACCATTTGAAACCTGTTCTCCAAAATCTACAATTCAACGAATGCAGGAAAGAGAAAAAGAGAAAAACAAATACCCATCAATTGCAAGTTACGGACCACTTATAATGTAGGATACAAGCACATGAGAAAACTAATTAGCAACATGGTATAAGTGTGATGTCAACATAAATAACTAGCATAGCACAGTGAACAAGTGTAAGTGGCATGAATCAAGTATCAAGTAATCAAGTATCATGTAAACATACATCAAGTGTCAAGTATCACGTAATCATGTATCAAGTCTCAAGTCTCAAGTCTCAAGTATTATGTAGTGAAGTATCAAGCAAGCATGTATCATATTCAAGTATCATGTATCAAGTCTTGTAGTGATTACTATCTAGGTAGCACTTCATGCAGCCCACCTTACATGGTTGCTACAACAAACAGTTTTGCTTTAAATTTCATAGTGGACCATAGAGAGTATACTCGGGGACAAGTCAAGTAATCGAGCTCCAAGCTCCAAGTATCATGTATCATGTAAATCACGTGTTAAGTTGTGCAAGTGGCAAGTATCGTGTCTTGCGTGCAAGTATCAAGTAATCACGTGTCAAGTATCATGTCTCAAGTAATCACGTAGGATCAGTGGATCCCCTTCCAAGTACACGTTTCTGAATTATCTACTATTAGATAGTCCCTTAATCTCTAGCTTGGTTATTTATTATTAATGTCAAACAAGTATGTATATGTGCAAAATATATCAAGAATAACATGGCATGATCATATGACAAGTGCAAGTTGTAAGATAAACATGTACGAATGCAAGATGGTTCATAAAAGAAAAAAATAGAAAAATCTCAAGTTCAGGACAGCAGGACCATACTGTAGTAAAATAGTGATTCCCAGTATTACAAACATCCAAATCTGGATCCGTCAAAGGATAAGGAAAATAGACTTCCACACAAATTCATCGAGTATAATTAAGTCATATATTAATTCACAAAAACATAGCTCAAAACTGAATTGAATACAGAAAATAGGTTCAGCCAGAAATTAGGAAAATGAATTCAAGAACAAGAAAATAGCATGAAAACTCAATAAATAAATCCAAGAAAAATTTGGGGTATTCTCCTATATGTCCAGTATCTAAATATAAAGTTTTATAATTTTCCAGTGAAATTAGATCAGTCATCAAAAATAAGAAAACATAAATAAAAGAGAGTTTGGCAAATCTGGAATTCCCAACACTACTGTACGAAAACTATGATATCTCGCAACCAATGAAAAGAAATCCAATTCCGCCAAAGGGATATCAAAATAGATAAATACACTAACTTTCATATTTTCCAAATATTTTTCATACAGTAAAAGGAATCATAGTGAAAATAAGGTTCTTTACAGAACAGCGAGTGAAATACAGAAAGAATAGTTTTCATAAACGAGCATGAAACATCACATAAAACTCACCAATAAAATCCTCCAAAATTCTAGGTAATCCCTAACTAGATAAAGAAACACTGAACAAAGTTTTGGATCAAAATAATATATGTAGCATCAGTATCAAAATTATTTAGTCATCAAAATCATCGAAAAACAAAATCTGGAAAAGATCGACACCTCTGTAGTAAAACAGTCATAACTCACTCATACGAAAACAAAATCCAGCAAGGTCAGAGAGGTTTGAAAATAGAAGAAATTATCTAAAACTCATGTTTTATACCGAAATTAAGATACTGGCTTCAAGACATCCAAAACAGCAAACAAAACATATCAGCGAAAAAATACAGATTTTTCTCTTTAACGACAACTCAACATATATCATACAAAACTTGTTCAAAACACAACCAAACATGAAATCGAGTCTACCAAATGTTCAAACATCATGAATTAGGGTATCTAGCATGTCCACACCAAATATATCATATGGATCTAAACCAAATCACGAATTCTCACAAAAAGTCTCACATACATGATCAAAATCAAGAACGGGTAAAACCTAAATTAATTCATATCCATATTGTGTCGTGAGTCATCTATGATCAAATTTTCATAATAGAGACAAAATCCATCAAACATAACACAAACAAGAGTCGTCTCTAGACCCAACTACACTATAGGTGGTATTTTTGACTTGTATCAAACAAATGAATTGGAGTAAAAGTTACTTGACTTAACCGAAGATGAAAAACAACGAAAACCAAGAGTAACTAGCAAACCCACAAACGAAAATCCACGAACTAATGAATCCAAGCAAACTTGAGCAAAAATCTCCACACGAACAAACTCCAAAAGTGAGATGACAATAGTGGCTTGCGGCCACAAGAGAACACCACAAGAGAGACTAGGGATTATATGTGATGGTGCGAGGTGGTGTGAAGGGTGGTCGGGATGGCTAAAAGGGGGAATCGGGTGTTGGGGAGATGAGGGCTCAGGTGTTGGAGGGGATGGGCTTCGGGGAGAGGTCGGGGTGTGCACACAGCCGAAGGGGAAGGCTCGGCCTGGAGGGGGTCTGGTGTCGGCTGTAGTTGGGCGGCGCAAGCAAGGGGAGAGAGAGGGAGGCCGGGTTCGAGAGGTAGAGTATTAGGGTTAGGGTTTGTGTGAGGGGGGTGTATTTATATGGAGGGATTAGGGTTAATAATACAAGTTGGGTTAACGAGTATTTGGTTTGTGGGTATATTAGGAGTAGTAATAGGATTTGTTTAATTTGGCTTTGGTAATCTTATTAGGGATCAAATAATAGGATTGGGAATAGGATACCACTAATCACCACCACACACATCCAAGAACAAAAATAAAAACGACAAGAACAAAATGAAAGAACAAAACAACGAAAAACGAAACAAAAGAGACAACCAATCAAACACAAAGAGCTCAAAATGTAATAAAACGAATATACATTGAAAACAACTCCAATATACAGTTCAGAAGAATACAACAAAGAAAATACACCAAAACAAAAAAAATACACTCAAAATACACAAAATGAAAAACAGGTGTTACAGGTTCCCTCCCAAGAAACGCTGAGTTTTAAGTCTTCGGCCAGACATGGAGGTGGGATGGTTATGTAACGCCAAGATCCAACAACATCAAAACATCTTTTCTAATTCTTCTCTTCAGGTGTAGATCAGGTTCAAGCTCTAGTTTGAGTCATTTCTTCCATGATGATGTTGTCTTTGATTTCCCTACCCTCCTTGAATTTTTGCTGAGAAAATGAATGAATAGATGGTGCAGCATCCGAATACATAACATATTTTAAAATATTTTCTTTCTCAGTTTCAAGAGTTGTTGAACTTGTTGGACATACTTTTATAGGTGACTTTTCAATTTCAGCACTATGTTTCTCGCCCACAATTAAATCAGTTTCACTTACTTGAATAGATGATTGTTCTTTGATAGGAACTTTATGTATTTAAAAACATCAAAAGTTACTTGCTTATGCTGCTTTTGTTCCTCCACAATTTGTTCGTACTCTTCTTTCTTTTCAACCACATTTTGTTCGACAATTTCTTCTTGTGGCTGCTCAATTGTCCTCCCGCTTCTTAGTGTTGTTGCTTTGACATGCTCCTTGGAATTGACAACTGTGTTGCTTGGTAATGTTCCTACAGTTTTTTCGTTAAGAATATTTGAAATTTCACTAATTTGTACCTCAAGATTGTGAATGGAAGCCGAAGTTGAATTTGCAATATTTTGGATTGCCAAATTTGTCTTTTGTATGTATTGTTCTATCTTTTGCATGTAGTGCATAAACATATCTTCAAGTATCGGCTTCTTTTCTTGTTGTGGAAAATTTTGAGGTGGTCTAATTGCTCCTCCTTGATCGTTGTTCCATGGACAATTGGGATGGTTTCTCCATCCTGGATTGTATATGTTTGCATAATGATTGTTTTGCATTTGAAAGTTTGACACAAAATTTTCATGTTCGGCATTTGATAGAGCAAAAAGGTTTCCCACTTGACAATCTATACTTGAGTGATTTCCTGCACAAAGATCACAAATCATATTAGATTGAATTTCATTAAAATTTGTATTACCTAATTGTTTAGATAAAATATCAATTTTTGCATTTAAAGTAGAAATAGGATCAAGTTCAAAGACTCCAGCCACTTTTCTTGGCATTGTTCTCTTTGAAGACCATTGGTAATTATTTGATGCCATCTCCTTTAAAAGTTCATAGGCTGCTTCATGAGTCTTGCTCATAAGTTCACTTCCAGCTGCTGCGCCAACCATAGATCGATGTGTAACTCCCAAACCATTATAGAATATTTGAATTTGCAGTCATATCGGTAGTTCATGATGAGGACACTTTCTTAATAACTCTTTGTACCTCTTCCATGCATCATACAAAGACTTAGTCTCAAATTGAATGAATGCGGTAATATCATTTCTTAGCTTCGTTGTCCTTGCTGGCAAAAATTACTTAGCCAAAAATTTTGTGCAAGTCCCTCCCAAGTAGTAATACTACCGGGTGGTAGAAAATTTAGCCAAGTTAAGCCTTATCTCTTAGTGAAAAAGGAAAGAATCTCAATCGAATTACATCATCTGATACTCCATTGTGCTTAAAAGTGTCACAAATTTCTAGAAAGTTTGCAATGTGAACATAAGGATCCTCGTGCGATACTCTCCAAAATTGAACAGTCTGTTGAATCATTTGAATAATCGCCAGTTTAATCTCAAAATCGTTAGCTTCAATAACCGGCCTCTTTATGCTTGATGTTGCTCCATTAATTGAGGGCATAGCATAGTCTTTCAAAGCCTTGTTCTCATAATTCGTCATGATAATGTACTTGTATGTCCTGAAATATAAGTATTGAAAAAATAATAGAAAAACTAAAAAAAAAATAAGAAAAAAAAAAAGTAAGTCAAAAGAAAATAAAAAGGTAAAATAATAATAAAGCAAAAAATAAATACAAAAAAAATACAAACTAGTAATAATCTAGCAATTTTCAATATCAATAAAAGAATAACTAGTCCCCGGCTATGGCGCCTAAAACTTGATGTGAATTTTTGCAAGCGTACAAAATCGCAACAAGTAGTATAGTTTTAATGAAAAGAGTGTCGAACCCACAGGGACTAATTATTTTATTGAGTACAGAAATTACTAGATGAATCACTATTTGGAAGATCGAAATTGATAAAGAAGACAACTAAATTAAATTAATCTAACGAAAACTAACTAAATTAACTAAGAGGTGGCAGAATCCGAAATTTTGTAATTTGTTAATGGCAAAATTAATTCTAGGACTTTTGACTTCACCTAGTTTATCCCACATAATTTATAACTTCATATGAATAAAAAGATTAATTTTCCAAGTTGTAGACCAAAATCTCCAAATTATTCAATATTCTCTCTCGAGCAATATCAAAATTGTTCTCAACTAATTATTTGTCATAGTTCATGCACAAATTACCAATTGAAAATTCATTAAGATCTATGAATTTCTTAATGGTCACATTAACAGCAGTTCGCTCTTGTAACGGTATTTATTTTTTATTAATCACAAATTCCCAGTTCGGTCTCTTCATGATTTAATAGATCATACAAATGTCTACCCACCAATTGTACGCATTAAGAATAAAAATCAAACACACAACCATGGACAAGTAGAAAAATAATATGAAACTAAAATTGTGTTCTTGAAACTAGGCTACATCGTAACCCTAGAAAAGTAAAATTAGTTCATAATGGTTTTGCAACTAACAAACACTGTCTTGGACTGAATTATAAAAATGAGAGAAAGAAAAGAGATACAAAAAGACTGCTTTTTAAAAGAAATTGCAAACCGAACAGCCTCAAACCGCGTTCCGAAAAACAAAATCAGTTCTCTCTCCTATCTGTCGTTTCTGAGTTCCGAGCCGCTGCGAACGTTAGCAACCTGTCCTCGTGCACGACCAGGAAGCAATGTGACTCTTCGTCTCGATCCACGTGCCCACGTCCAGTCACGCGTCACGTCGTCGCCTAGGTGCTTCTTCTCTCTCTGGTCTTGAGATCCGCTCCGCTACTATCGTTTTTCTTTTTATTTTTTTTTTACTTTTTATTTCTCCAGCCGCCACCTACCACCCCTACTTTTCCTTCACGCCACACATCCCAACCTCCTTTCACGCTCACCTTTCTGCACATATATATAGGAAATAGGAAACTTAGGGTTAGGTTATTAATAAGTTTAGTTAAGTAATTAATTAATTAACTAGATAATTTAGATTAAGATTATTTTATTTTATTCTTTTAATCTAATTAACTAATTTTTTTAACTCTTTCCTCATCCATCAATCCGTACTATACTTTTAAAATTATATAAATTGATAATAATATTTTCTATTGACTTTTTCGAGTACCAAATTGTAAAATTCAAGATTCAACAAATCAATAAAAATTACTAAATTGTTTTGCTTATTTTGTTAGTTGATTTTTTTTACAAAAGTATTCACTTTTTGCATCAAAAATCTTATTTCTTCAAAAATAATTAATTACTTGAAATCGTATGGAAATAAGATGAATTATAAATAATATAGACGAATACAAGCAATTTTAATGGGTAAATGAGTACAAATATTTATATATAAATTAGACACATCAACTTTCTTCAGCTAGTTGAACGAATCTTCTACCCAATCTCACCGATCAGTATACCCCCTCAAGGGCACACCTCAGTAGGTGTTAACACGAAGTTTCCAACCTCCGCACGAACTCTGCCTACCCCGAGGCACTCTCTATCTTTCGACTATGTTCGAACGTCGTGGTCTATCTTCGATGATGCTAGTCGCGGCCGACTAGATGAACTTGGGGAAATATCATGAAAAGATGCAACACCTGTGCAGGTATTTCGGATGCCCCATGTAATATCCCGGACGGATATTACCTCGTATAAATTACTATTTTATTATTATTTTATTATTATTTGGTTTTAATTCCAAAATCAGATTATTTTTTTGATTTTTCGCCGGTTTGTCCACAAACATTGTCTGCGCGCATATATCGGTCGGGGTACATCCGAAATACATCAATTTAGTAGCGCGATCCTCTGAATTGATAATAAAATTTATTTTATTATTATTTTTAAATTAAACTATTTATGATGATTATGTAAGGAATTTTTGGTATACACCTACATATACATATACATACAATTGTAGGGTACTTAGTACATTATACAAAGTATGTAGCTTGTACTCTTGGGCAATGTACTCATCTTGTCATAACAACTTAATTAGATGGTTAGGGTTTGATTAGGAGGCCTAAACTAGGATTTTGTATGCATGAAAAGATTAAAACCCCTTCTAGAAACCCTCACATAACACCTCCACCACATAGCACCATAGCTCACCATACCTCCACCTCACCCCTACCCCCTAGAAGCATGGCCGGCCTTCACCCTCCCAAGGGTTTTTGTGCATATTGTTGAGTGCAATTTTGCATTCTCCACCATTCTCCCCTCCTATAAATACCCCCTCCTTCTCCACCTTGTCTCATTTTAGAAAGATCAAAACGAAAGAAAGAAAGAAAGGAAAGGAAAAGAAAGAGAGAACCTCATACTAACAAGAGAGTTTTCTTGTAGGTTTTTCCTAGGAGTTCTAAGAGCTAGGGGAAGGAGAAGGTTAAGCTAGCAAGTCCTTCCAACAAAGAGATTAAGGTGGGGGTTTCTCTTTGTTTGGTTGTTTGTTTGTTTGTTTGTTTGAATGGTTGTTTTGATGTTCTTCTTCTTCTTACCCTCCTTGTTTTATTTTATTTTTGGTGTGGTTGTTTTAGTAATGTGGTTGTATGGGATTCTTATTTGTATGTTAGTAAATAGTAATAACCACATGAAAAGAAAAGAACAAATAGTAGTGCTAAATACACCTAAAGATTGAATCTTTATAGTGGTAGTAGGTTGTTTTGTGGACTAAAATGACATAAGGCATATGGACTTATACAATACAACCGTTTGGGGTTGTAGGACTTGATGTGAACTTATACATAAAGCATATGAACATTTTATACAACCATGTTTGGTTGTAGGACTTGTATTGGACTTTGACTAAAAAGATAAGCATATGTTGGTTGAACCAAATGAAGGTTCTCACCTTATTTTTATTATTGTTGTTATCTTAAAAAGAACCTAAATTAGATGTTATCTCTAATTTATGAAAAAGAAATTAATTTAAATTACTAGTTGTAGAATGAATAAAAAGATCTCTTTTTATGATCACTAGTAATAAATCAATACTAATAAAGAATAGTAGACATTTAAGTAGTAGTAGTATGTTGTTAAAATAAAGTAGTAGTAGTATGTTGTTAAAATAAAGTAGTAGTGGTATGTTGTTAAAATAAAGAAGTAGTAGTAAGTGCTAAAAGAAGTAGTTGTAGATGTTTTATGTCCATATTAAAATAAAGTAGTAGTAGTAGTAGATGATTAAAAGAAGTAGTTGTAGATGTTTTATGTTATGTTCTTGGTTAAAATGAAGTAGTAGTAGTAGTAGATAGTTGTATGTTATGTTCTTGGTTAAAATGAAGTAGTAGTAGTAGTAGATAGTTGTATGTTATGTTCTTAGTTAAAATGAAGTAATAGTAGTGGTAGATAGTTGTATGTTATGTTCTTGGTTAAAATGAAGTAGTAGTAGTTGTAGATGTTTATTTTATGTTCTTATTAAAATAAAGTAAATGCTATGCTAAGTCTTCCTACATGCTTAGAATGTTGTAGGATTCATTCTAAAATTCCTATCATGCTTAGATTAGTATAAATATGCTTAGAATGTTGTAGGATTTGTTCTAAAATTATCTACCATGTTTAGGAGTGATATACATGTTGTAGGATTCATTCTAAAATTCCTATCATGTTTAGATTAGTATAAATATGCTTAGAATGTTGTAGGATTCATTCTAAAATTTTCTATCATGTTAGATTAATTTATTCATGCTTAGAATGTTGTAGGATTTGTTCTAAAATTTCCTATCATGTTTAGGGATGATATTCATGCTTAGAATGTTGTAGGATTCATTCTAAAATTTCCTATAATGTTAGATTAATTTATTCATGCCTAGAATGTTGTAGGATTTGTTCTAAAATTTTCTATCATGTTTAGGGATGATATTCATGCTTAGAATGTTGTAGGATTGTTCTAAAATTATCTACCATGTTTAGGAGTGATATACATATTGTAGGATTTATTCTAAAATTACCCATCATGTGTAGGAATGATATACATGTTGTAGGATTGATGCTAATTAATCTACCATGTTTAGAAGTATATATATATATACTTAGGAATGTTGTATGTTCATACTAGTAGTTATCCATGTTTAGTAAGATATTCATGCTAGTAGTTATTCATGCTTAATAAGATTCATGCTAGTAGGAAGGTAATATACCATGCTAGATTAATTTATCTACGCTTAGATGATTGTAGGAAAGCATATACCATGCTAGATTAATTTATCTATGCTTAGATAATTGTAGGAAAGCATACACCGCTAGATTAATTTATCTACGCTTAGATGATTGTAGGAAACATATACCATGCTAGATTAATTTACCTATGCTTAGATGATTGTAGGAAAGCATATACCATGCTAGATTAATTTATCTATGCTTAGATAATTGTAGGAAAGTAGTATACCATGCTAGATTAATTTATCTATATTTAGATAAGTGGTATATACTGCTAGATTAATTTATCCATGCTTACATGCTAGTAGGAAAGTTGTATACCATGCTAGATTCATTTATCTATAGTTAGAATGTAGTAGGAATCATTATATATGCTTATAATATTGTAGGATTGATGTTTAATTAACCTACCATGTTTAGAACTGTCACGCCCCGCTTCCCAAAAATACGGAATGCGAGCACGTAACAAAAGCCCAGCGAATGATTATTATCATCCTTAAGCTATTTTAAGAAATCTTTACAACATGTCACAGTAAAAATCAGAGTCGGAAGCCAGAAAAAGATCAACCACATGCACTTATGAACCAAATACCAACAAAAAACTTGAAATAAAATGTATTAACCTCAAATAATCATGATCTGAAAATACACAAATATTCCTGGGTCATATTGCCCAAATACCAGAAGTAATACAAGTTCAAAATACAATATTGTCCAAAATAAGTAACAGGAATAGCATTAGAAAAATTCAGCCTCTAGCCTCGCATCTAGACAATACCTTTAGGAACCTGTCCTCCAAAATCTGCAATACAACGAATACAGGAAAAAGGAAAAGAGAAAACACAAGTACCCGTCAATGGCAAGTCCGGGTCACAAAATAGAATAAGATACAAGCACATGGACACTATCTAACCACAGGATATACTAACAGGTAAGGGTAACATATGTCAAATGTAAAGTCAACAGGTAAACAGGTAGCATGTATAATTATCAGGTAATCAGGTAATCAGGTAAATATGTATCCAGTATCAGGAAATCAGGTAACAGGAATATCAGGATAATCAGGTAACAGGTATACATGTAACAGGAAATTAGGTATCAGATTATATCAGGTAACAGGTATACAGGTAACAGGTAATCAGGTAAACAGGATCATCAGGTTATGTTAAGTCTAATCTTTTATTAACTATCTAGGTAGCACGACATGTGCCCCAAATTATATCACATGGTTGCTACATTCAAAACAATTTCGCTTTAGATTTCGTAGGGGACCATGCAGGGCAGTATACTCAGGTATTCACAAAATCACAGAACTTGGTCGGTAAACTTGATCGGTAAACTTGATCGGTAAACTTACAGAATATTAACTTGATCGGTAACATGTCATACAGGAAACACAAGTCTCCTCCCGAGTACACGTTTCTGCACTATCCACTACTAGATCTGTCCCATATACCCCGGCTTAATTACCTTTAGTATTTATATTATCCACAGGCATGAGAGTGTGCTAAATAATGTCAAACTAACAGGTCATAATCAGGTTTAGACTCAGGGAATTAGATCAGTAAGTATAGGTACCAAACATTCACAAATACGATCAAAATAGTGTATGATTATAATCAGGACAGCAAGACCAGTCTGTACAAAAACAGTGATCCAAAGATCTACAGGCATGCAAATCATGATCCGTCAAAGGATCTGAAAACTAGACTTCCACACGCTTCTAACGGGTATAATAAATTCATATGCTATTTCACAGCACCACGACTCAAAGCACAATTCAACACAGTTTTCATGTACAGTCAGAAAACAGGGGAATAACTTAAACCACATGAAAATAGCAGATAAAATCATCAATAAATCCACGAAAATTCTGGCGTAATCCCCTATATGTATATTCTCAAAATATAGATTTCTATATTTTTCCAGAAAGTATAGATATGTTTTTAAAAATAGAAAATAACACATAACACAGTTTTGATGGATCTGGAATTCTTCAACACCGCTGTACAAAATCATGCATATCTTGCAAACAGCGCATCAAAATCCATTTCCGCCAAAACAGGGTGAAATTATACACAATTACCCAACTTTCATATCTCACATCAAATATTCATACAGTAATTAGAAATAAGGTGAACACGACATTCAACATACAATCACACGCAGTTTACAGCAAAAGCGATCTATAGAAAAGGATGTAAGGCATCGCTCAACACTCATCTTTTAATTACTACAAAAATCAGAGAACTACCTAACATCATGGTGAAACACTGGACAAAATCTTGTCGCATGAAATTAAGTATAACTTGGATCCTAAAAATAAATTGTCCACAAAAACTACCCCGAACTGATTCTGGAAACTACCGGCATACAGTTACTAAAATAATCATAACTAATTCATACGAACTCCAAACAGGGTGAAATCAGTGGGATCAGAAAATAGATTTGATTATCTACAAATTTCTAAGAAATAGTCATGTTGAGATTCGGACTTTAATCTAGGTAAAAACTGCAATCAATCCAGTTCAATCCAAATTTCCAGATTTCTCAATTAAGTTTCAAAACATCATAACTTCCTCAAAAATCATCCAAACTCTTCCAAATTCAAAATATTGTCTACCCACTACCTAAATGTCATATCTAAGGGTTTCTAACATGTCAAAATCCAATATTTCTCATATAGGTGTTCAAACAAACATCGGGTATACAATATATCACATACGCGCTAACAATCGCGGTCGGGTGAATCCTAAGGCATAAACCTATCAAATTCATGTCCTAATTCGTCAATGGCCTGTTTTGAAACCTTAGAGACGAAATCCACCAATAAAGACGTGATCTTGGTCCGTCTCTAGTCTCAACCTATCCTACGTGTGAACTTTCTACTTGTATCAACCTAAGAAATTTAAGTACAAGTTACTTGCCTTATGTGATGATGAACGCGACGAATCCAAGTCTTCAAAGAAAACTCACGAACAAAAGTCCTTCCACGCGCGATTTCAAGCGAACCCACGAACCGAATCTTGCCTACGATCGTCTTCTTGAAGCACGAACTCAAACGGACGCTACCCTCTTCACTAAATCAGCGAAGAGTTGAAGGAGGGGCTGTTCTTGAAAGGTTGGGTGCTGCCTTGGATGGTGCCGACCACAAGAAAGAGGAAAAGGTAGGGTTTTGATGTAGAAGGAGTTGTATGGATTGATGGATGGATGGTATAGGTGATCGGCAATGGTTTGGGAGCCACAAGGGGGTGTCGGCCTGGGGTAGGAGAGATGCAGGCCGGGAGGGAGAAGGTGGAGGCCGGATAGGAATAGGAGAGGGAGAGAGAAAGAAATTAGGGTTAGGGATTAATTAGATGAGGGGGTATATATAGGGGATCAAATATGGGTTAATGGGTAGTGGATACCAATAGGATTAAATGGGTATACAATTGGGTAATGAGTATTGGATAGATTTCAAATGAGGATACAAAATACAATGAATCCTATGGCTCCTAAAAATCTCCTTAAGGGCCAAAAATCTCAAATTGGTCAAAACACTTCTAAAAATTCATCATGACCCAAAAATAAATAACAAATATGAATGAGACTAAGAAAATGCGAAAAAGAATTAAAAATGGTGAAAAACGGATGATCGGCGCACAAACAGCACACGGTGGTCAAAAATGTAAGAAAAATAATATAAAATGAAAATAATCCAATAAGAAAATTAATACAATAATTTATAAATATAATTTATGAGATAATCTAATTTTAACAATAAAAAAAATAATTTGCAAAAATTTTAAATACAGAAAATATCGAAAAATACCTTTCTGGGAAAACAGGGGTTACAATCCTACCCACCTTACAACAAAATTTCGTCCTCAAAATTTGCGTAGACGGTACATAGGACACGGCAAAAGCAAACTGGGGAAGGGCAACAAAGTAGAGACAATACCAGAAAAGAAGGAAGTTGATATCAATGGATCAATGGCACGCAGAATGAGAATGAACAGTATCAAAAGGAAATAATTAACACCAGATAACAAAGCAATAGAGGAGCAGTCAGAACTGAAATCAAGGAGAGAAAAGACAGGGAAGAATTAAATCAACTAATAAGTCAACGGATGGGAACAATTGCAAGAGATAGAGGGATCCAAACAATGCAAGGAAGGATAAGCACCAATATGATTCTGAGACCTGTGGGCAATGGGCCCACCACGCTTCCGCTGCGCTACTCTGATAGTGACGTTCCAGGCTGCAGGCATGTCGTTGTAGAACACGCGACACCAAGCTACGATCCGGGCAGGAAGAAAAGAATGAGACACTAGAATAAAATGGGATTGAGATGAGGGATTTAATTAAAATAATCAGGTAAAACTAATGGGTATTAACAAAAATACTATTAATAATACAAAAATCAACACATAATAATAGTAAAATAACAAAAATCATAATAACCATAATAATCATCATAACATACTGGTAAAAATAATAATAATAATAATAATAAAATATTAACAATACTGGTAAAGATAATAATACAAGACAGAAAATAATTTGGGGTTCATCATTTTTAGTGAAAGTAATTCAGTATCAATATCTAAAATAAAATAGTAAGAAAAACACAATAATAATAATAGTAATAGTAATAACAATGGTAATAAGGAAAACAATAATAATAATAGTAGAAATTCTTTGATGTGGGTTCGCCTCATTTATCTCCATCTGTAGTCTTGCATTCTCGACATCAAGTTGCAGGTTTGCCATCCGGACAACAGGTTGCAGCTTACCATCTGTATATTCGGTTGCACATTTTGCCTCACCGGTATCCAGTGCAATTTGCCTCCATTGATGTCTAGTGGCATGTTTGCCATCTCGACATCCAGTTGCAACAAAACGATGAACGAAATGATGCGATCTTCCACACGTACTTTGATATTGATGGCTCAATTTAAGTACGAAGTAAAAATTTAAGATATTAAAATACACAGTTATTCGAAATAATAAATTTTTAGAAAACAATTTTATAGAAGATCCAAAATATAATAATAATCGAAATACACAAATATTTGGAAATATATATATATATTATAAAGAAAATATAAGCAAGAGAAGAATGGATTTTATACTCAATGAAGAGTCAACAAAGGGGGACAACTACAAGAGATGAAGGAAAATAAGAATCAAAGAATTGAATATGAAAGAAGAGGAACAAGAGGTACAAGCAGAATTTGAAGAGAATATGGCCGGAAAGAAATAACTAGCACGATACTCAAAATGAGTCAATCAATGAAGACGAATGAAGGAAACAAAGAAATATGGGTACGAAAAGGACGAAACTATACCCAATAAAGAATCAACAAATGAGAACAACTAAAACAAACGGAAGAAACAAGGAATCAAAGAAATCGAATAAGAAGGGATCAAATGAATGGAAAAAGACTAGTATCCAGATCACTGTTGGTAATAATTCACTTATGCATGTATGGTTGGTGAAATGTTGCGCAGATTCCAGATCGAGCCAAGCTTGTCTAATATATTAGGCAACTAATACATTAGCCAAACCTGATGCTCTGATACCACTGAAAACTCTGTCATGCCCCGCTTCCCAAAAATACGAAATGCGAGCACGTAACAAAAGCCCAGCGAATGATTATTATCATCCTTAAGCTGTTTCAAGAAATCTTTACAACATGTCACAGTAAAAATCAGAGTCGGAAGCCAGAAAAAGATCAACCACATGCACTTATGAACCAAATACCAACAAAATACTTGAAATAAAATGTATTAACCTCAAATAATCATGATCTGAAAATACACAAATATTCCTGGGTCATATTGCCCAAATACCAGAAGTAATACAAGTTCAAAATACAATATTGTCCAAAATAAGTAACAGGAATAGCATTAGAAAAATTCAGCCTCTAGCCTCGCATCTTGCCAATACCTTTAGGAACCTGTCCTCCAAAATCTGCAATATAACGAATGCAGGAAAAAGAAAAAGAGAAAACACAAGTACCCGTTAATGGCAAGTCCGGGTCACAAAATAGAATAGGATACAAGCACATGGACACTATCTAACCACAGATATACCAACAGGTAAGGGTAACATATGTCAAATGTAAAGTCAACAGGTAAACAGGTAGCATGTATAATTATCAGGTAATCAGGTAATCAGGTAAATATGTATCCAGTATCAGGAAATCAGGTAACAGGAATATCAGAATAATCAGGTAACAGGTATACATGTAACAGGAAATTAGGTATCAGATTATATCAGGTAACAGGTATACAGGTAACAGGTAATCAGGTAAACAGGATCATCAGGTTATGTTAAGTCTAATCTTTTATTAACTATCTAGGTAGCACGACATGTGCCCCAAATTATATCACATGGTTGCTACATTCAAAACAATTTCGCTTTAGATTTCGTAGGGGACCATGCAGGGCAGTATACTCAGGTATTCACAAAATCACAGAACTTGGTCGGTAAACTTGATCGGTAAACTTGATCGGTAAACTTACAGAATATTAACTTGATCGGTAACATGTCATACAGGAAACACAAGTCTCCTCCCGAGTACACGTTTCTGCACTATCCACTACTAGATTTGTCCCATATACCCCGGCTTAATTACCTTTAGTATTTATATTATCCACAGGCATGAGAGTGTGCTAAATAATGTCAAACTAACAGGTCATAATCAGGTTTAGACTCAGGGAATTAGATCAGTAAGTATAGGTACCAAACATTCACAAATACGATCAAAATAGTGTATGATTATAATCAGGACAGCAAGACCAGTCTGTACAAAAACAGTGATCCAAAGATCTACAGGCATGCAAATCATGATCCGTCAAAGGATCTGAAAACTAGACTTCCACACGCTTCTAACGGGTATAATAAATTCATATGCTATTTCACAGCACCACGACTCAAAGCACAATTCAACACAGTTTTCATGTACAGTCAGAAAACAGGGGAATAACTTAAACCACATGAAAATAGCAGATAAAATCATCAATAAATCCACGAAAATTCTGGCGTAATCCCCTATATGTATATTCTCAAAATATAGATTTCTATATTTTTCCAGAAAGTATAGATATGTTTTTAAAAATAGAAAATAACACATAACACAGTTTTGATGGATCTGGAATTCTTCAACACCGCTGTACAAAATCATGCATATCTTGCAAACAGCGCATCAAAATCCATTTCCGCCAAAACAGGGTGAAATTATACACAATTACCCAACTTTCATATCTCACATCAAATATTCATACAGTAATTAGAAATAAGGTGAACACGACATTCAACATACAATCACACGCAGTTTACAGCAAAAGCGATCTATAGAAAAGGATGTAAGGCATCGCTCAACACTCATCTTTTAATTACTACAAAAATCAGAGAACTACCTAACATCATGGTGAAACACTGGACAAAATCTTGTCGCATGAAATTAAGTATAACTTGGATCCTAAAAATAAATTGTCCACAAAAACTACCCCGAACTGATTCTGGAAACTACCGGCATACAGTTACTAAAATAATCATAACTAATTCATACGAACTCCAAACAGGGTGAAATCAGTGGGATCAGAAAATAGATTTGATTATCTACAAATTTCTCAGAAATAGTCATGTTGAGATTCGGACTTTAATCTAGGTAAAAACTGCAATCAATCCAGTTCAATCCAAATTTCCAGATTTCTCAATTAAGTTTCAAAACATCATAACTTCCTCAAAAATCATCCAAACTCTTCCAAATTCAAAATATTGTCTACCCACTACCTAAATGTCATATCTAAGGGTTTCTAACATGTCAAAATCCAATATTTCTCATATAGGTGTTCAAACAAACATCGGGTATACAATATATCACATACGCGCTAACAATCGCGGTCGGGTGAATCCTAAGGCATAAACCTATCAAATTCATGTCCTAATTCGTCAATGGCCTGTTTTGAAACCTTAGAGACGAAATCCACCAATAAAGACGTGATCTTGGTCCGTCTCTAGTCTCAACCTATCCTACGTGTGAACTTTCTACTTGTATCAACCTAAGAAATTTAAGTACAAGTTACTTGCCTTATGTGATGATGAACGCGACGAATCCAAGTCTTCAAAGAAAACTCACGAACAAAAGTCCTTCCACGCGCGATTTCAAGCGAACCCACGAACCGAATCTTGCCTACGATCGTCTTCTTGAAGCACGAACTCAAACGGACGCTACCCTCTTCACTAAATCAGCGAAGAGTTGAAGGAGGGGCTGTTCTTGAAAGGTTGGGTGCTGCCTTGGATGGTGCCGACCACAAGAAAGAGGAAAAGGTAGGGTTTTGATGTAGAAGGAGTTGTATGGATTGATGGATGGATGGTATAGGTGATCGCAATGGTTTGGGAGCCACAAGGGGGTGTCGGCCTGGGGTAGGAGAGATGCAGGCCGGGAGGGAGAAGGTGGAGGCCGGATAGGAATAGGAGAGGGAGAGAGAAAGAAATTAGGGTTAGGGATTAATTAGATGAGGGGGTATATATAGGGGATCAAATATGGGTTAATGGGTAGTGGATACCAATAGGATTAAATGGGTATACAATTGGGTAATGAGTATTGGATAGATTTCAAATGAGGATACAAAATACAATGAATCCTATGTCTCCTAAAAATTTCCTTAAGGGCCAAAAATCTCAAATTGGTCAAAACACTTCTAAAAATTCATCATGACCCAAAAATAAATAACAAATATGAATGAGACCAAGAAAATGCGAAAAAGAATTCAAAATGGTGAAAAACAGACGATCGGCGCACAAACAGCACACGGTGGTCAAAAATGTAAGAAAAATAATATAAAATGAAAATAATCCAATAAGAAAATTAATACAATAATTTATAAATATAATTTATGAGATAATCTAATTTTAACAATAAAAAAAATAATTTGCAACAATTTTAAATACAGAAAATATCGAAAAATACCTTTCTGGGAAAACAGGGGTTACAAGAACATTGTAGGAGTGTTATGGTTGGTGGTTATATTGTGTACTATAATTAGATCATCATAGGAAGATGCTTGCAATTGTATGCCATGCTTAAAGTACTATAGGTTGAAGTAATAAGGATTTGGAAGACCACTAGTAATAGTTAGTTTGATAAAGATTGTTATGTCGCCTTCGGTTTTCATTGGTAGAATACCGATCATAGACTATTAGTAGATTCTTCTGTTGCTTCTAATAATAGAAGATCAAGTTTGCTAGTAAGCACGTATGGTTGCTTCTAGGATTGATTACCTGTATGGTTGTTGCATATGGTTGTGCTCGTACGTGGCTCGACTGGCCCATATATAGCTGTGGGTCTCATACGTAGTTTATTTGGCTCGTATGTAGGTTGTTGTCTCGTACGCGGCTCGACCGGCCCGTGCGTAGCTGTTGGTCTCATATGCGGCTTATTTGGCCGGTATATACGTTGTTATCACCTACGAGGCCCACCTGGCTCGTGGGTAGCTATGGTTTCATACGTGGCTATTTGGCTCGTATGTGGTAGTTACTCGTATATAGCTTGTTAGCTAGTACACAGTTGTTGTGCTCATCTAGGGTGATATTGTTCCCCTAAGGGCTGTCGACCATCAAGACATATATTTTTTTACCCTAAAGAACTATGGAGGAGTCACTCCTTGTGTACCGTCGAATCTTAACCAGGGTCGGTTGATCGAGGACCAGAGTATAGACGGAATCTAAGTTCAGGGTAGTGGTATGCACATATATTCGCATTACCGAGGTCTTGGATCGATGAGCCACGAACCGGATCCTGAGGGGTTCTGGTAAGTCTAGGTTGAGCAGCCTAGTAGAGTTGTCTTGCAAAGCCTAATTTAAGGCCTAGCATGTTGTGGTTATAATATTTTCCTCCCTAGGAGTGTTCAGGGTTAGGGACATCATTAGGATAGTGACTTATAAAGATCATTACTTAAACCCTTGCCGGAAGAGAGGAGTCGGTCGTATGGGGCACCTTACGACTCACTCGTCTCTGGAGGCAGACTAGGTGCTGTTATTGGGTTGTGCCTTCCTGTCAAAGGGATACGTATGGTGCCGTCTCACAAGTTGGGAGCACGGGTTGCGTATCTCGCGCTGTTAATTCCTGAAGTACCGTGGCTTGGGGTGCCACAGGATGCGTTGGGCAGTCCTGCGCTTGCGAGACCCCGGAGGTACCACAGGGTAGGCTTCGTGCTACCCTGCGCTTGCGAGACCCTATGATTTGGATTTTGAAATGACGCCCGATACGTTGGGTTCGTCTAGTTTTGAGTGAGGTCCGGTTGGCCGGGTAGCAGTGGCGAACATAGACACCACTGGCGTACTGCATCAGTGGCACATGACCACATCTGCAACCTCATCAGTCACGTGTAGGTGTCAGGAACATGTTGTGTACAATTAGAAGTTCATAACGCGGGTTCAAATCCCTATATATGGAGAAACGGCTTGAGATGGGGTCGCATGTAGTATGGGCTGCATGTTGCTTCGGAGACTTGCTGACGTTAGAATAGGAAGCATCCTAGTTCTATTTAAATATTGCATTAGAGTCTAGTCATAGCACTCACAAACACTTAAACTACCCAACACTATTGCTATATTTTGTATGTTGTTTGGGAGATTCGCTGCTATATGATCAGCCTTTAAGCGTCAATGAATACTGACGTCCCCACTTCCATAGGTACTGGATCGCCGAAGTGCAAAGCCGAGATTCAGGAGGACTCAAGGCAAGGAAAGCAAGGAGTCAGTGTTATGTTTAGTTCCGCTGCAGTATATGTATTGATTATCTATTAGTTGAGAAGTACTCAAGTGAGAGTTACCAAGTGTTGTTCTTCATTCCTTGTACTCTGATGTAATTTGTTTAAGGTTGTAACACTTGGAAATGTAAAGGTAATCTTGTAACTTTATTATAATGTATTGCAGTTGTATAATATTCAGACTTGTAATACATTGGTGTCGAATACAAAGTTTTAAATTCTCCTGTTTTTCTGTGTATTGTGACTAATTGAATAAAAGGTCTTGGCTCGTGTCTCGGTTTTCCCAGTATTGGAAAACGGGGCGCTACACCCCAAACCTTGTAGATATTGCATTGGCTTGGACTAACAACTCTCTTACTTCTAATCACATTACGACAATCATGAAAAATAGATAGAACTCCACCTCGAGCTGTGTACCTACAGCCACGTGCTTTAAGAGTTGCCAAGAAAATCAGATTTCGTTTCAGCAAAGGAAAATGCAAGACTTCCCTTAGAGTGTACTTGTTCCCACCTGGCATATCCAACTCAACTGTCCTATCACCTATTACTTCACAAATCTTCTCAGTTCTCATTCTCACACAACGCCCTGTAGTAGACTTATAAGTAGAAAACAACTCCCTCTTGGAGCATATATGAGTAGAACTCCCTGAGTTAAGAAACTAACCAGAATCCACTTCTAAACAATTTAAAACAAGAAGACACAAATCACCAGATTAAGAAGGGTAAACCACATTTGTGGTAGTACTGCCATCCTTGGCACTCTTCTGCTTCTGCAATTTCTAACAGTCTTTTTTGATATGCCCTGACCTCCTGCAATATTAGCAACAGATCGATTTCTTGTGCAACGCACTTTGACTTCCAAATTAAGGGCCTTCCACTGCTAGACAGCTTGTGGGAGTAGACGATGAATTCTGAGTCTCCTTCCTAAGTTAATTTTCCTTCAAGGCTTTGATTACACCATCCACCGTAATACTTTCCTAGGCAGTTTTACCGTGTAGCAAGGTAGTTATCAAATGCTCGTACGAATTCAGCAATGAATATATCAAGTTGAAAACTTTATCTTCTTCACTCACATCCGCATTTATTACCTTGAGTTCAGATAACACTTTGTTGAACTCAGTAATGTGATCTTGAAGATCGGTACCTTCCTTCTTTGATAAACTAAATAACTTCATTTTACAATGCATCCGATCTAATAACGACGAATCAGAGTAGTCAGCTATGAGTTCTTCCGCAAACTCACCGCTTTAGTTAATTCAAGAAATTTGCACTTGAGCTCACCTGCCAATGATAGTCGGATTAGACTTACGGCACTTTCACAAATATCATCTCAAATATCCTCCTTCATAATGGATGGATTTTCCTTCTTCTTGATGGCTAACTGTAGACGTTCTTAAACTAGAACATCATACATGTCTATTTGATCTTTCCATCGAACTTCTTGATCTTTAAAACACTATGATCTGTCATCTTCACCATATGACTCGGCAACCTGAAGCTCTGATACCACTTTGTTGGGATGTTGTAATAGAAAGAGGAATTTCACCACAACTCTCGTTGAGAATTTCATCGAACACCTGTGGCACAGTGGAACAAATTAGAGCAATGAGGATGGCGATGCAGATGAGACGAATCAATTGAACAACCAAATAAGTAGATCTACCATTCCAACACCAACACACAAGGATTTATCCCGGTTAGCTTTCGCTTAATCCAGAGGGAAATAGATGAAGATAATATTTAACTAGAGAAAATTACAAGGAGTTACAGATTCACTCAATACAAGGAATTAAACTCACTCACCAAGAACTATCTCTCAAGCCTCACTTACAATGGAGAATAATATCATGAAGTACTTGACCTCTCATATTGAAGGCTATTACAATAAATAGAAAAAGAATACAGAGAACCCTAGGTAAGTCCTGATATCTCAGTCGTCCGATATATTTTGTAGAAGAAGGCACTAGATAGGAGCCGTACAATCTGACTTAGAGTTGAAGATTAGGCCCAAAGTATCACCAAGATAAATGACCAAAACATTGCTGCAGCTGCTGGCGGTCAACTGCACCCAAGTGCGGTGACCGCAACTCTCATTAGGTCTTGACCCGAGGGGTGTACAGTCGACTTTACATGCCTCTGTTGCTGTTTCTGCTTTATTTCCAACTTCATATCTTTTCGACGCTTCGACCTCCGTGCTTCGTCGTTTCTTCTTCTAATTGAATGACGAGTATGTAAGACATAATCCTAACAATAAGGACTAATGACACTAAAACATAACAAATAAGTGTCTATGAAAGGAATTAGAGGCCTCTCCTATTGGAGTGTGAGGGAGAAATTGAGATGGTTTGGACAAGTGCAGTGAAAACCGAGAATGGTGATAGTTGGGAATAGTGATAAACATCGCAGTTCATGAAAGTAAGACAACTACAAAAAGAGCTGAATAGACTGTGGTTGATACGGTTAAAGACGCGTAATAGCTAAAGCATATGACCCTTAATGAAGCTGAATCGACAGAAAAGAGCCATGCGGTTAACCCCAAAGATATAAGATAAAGGCTTTCGTCATCATTGTTCATTGACAACATTATAAGCTAGTTGTGCAATTTTACTTGTACCTATTTGACATATTTGCCCACTCTAATACTGTATTGTCTGGTATAATTTCCGTTCACTTTCTTAGAGCCACAACGATTTGTAGGATTTTGCATTACTCTTTGCATATGAATTAGGAAGCCGAAGTCAGTATTATTAAAACTGTTGGACAACGATTTTAAACTTAAACTGCATTATTCTGCTTCAAATTCTATCACATGACCATAACTGGATATAGTAACAGAATCAACAAAGTCGTCTTCTTGGAAACTTTTGCAGAGAACTTGGCATATGCATCTGGAGCAAAACATTTCCCTTTTGTTTCTCTGTTGTAGTTTCTTTTGCCACTGATATTTCTCTGTAGTTGTTTTGATTGAACTGGCTAACTTTGTTCATTTATCTACATCGTTGAAATCAATCACAAATTTACTACATAAGACTACTTTTTTTGTTTGACTTAAAGATGGCGGACGCCACATAAGATACTTTCACTTTATGATTTGATCATGCAGTTACCCTCTTAGAACAAGGGATGAATCAAAGGCAGCACATGGGCTGGACAAACTACTACAAATTGCCGCGACTCAGCTCCTCGAGTCAAGAGAGGCTGCTCGAACTCTTGCACTCGAGTTACAGTCTATCTACCTCCACAGCCCAAGTAGAAGAGGAAGATCCAAGCTCATGGGAGACCTTCTGCCAAGCTACACTCTCGTCTTGCATAGCTTAGACGATCCTCCGTGTCACCTCTGCTCCTAGAGATCTCCATATACTACCGGTTTCAGGCTTAGAAAAAGTCAGTGACAGCTCCAGCAAAGGAAATTTCGCAAAGCCTGATACTGAGCATAGCGGTGAAATTTCTGAAAGCGATTCGAACAAAGTTTTCCGCGCGCCCCCCCCCCCCCCCCCCCCCCCCCCCTAGAGATCTCCATATACTACCGGTTTCAGGCTTAGAAAAAGTCAGTGACAGCTCCAGCAAAAAAAGTCAGTGACAGCTCCAGCAAAGGAAATTTCGCAAAGCCTGATACTGAGCATAGCGGTGAAATTTCTGAAAGCGATTCGAACAAAGTTTTCCGCGCGCCCCCCCCCCCCCCCCCCCCCCCCCCCCAGCTCCAGTAAATGAACTTGATTTGGGGAGAAAGGGAGTGGAGGTTGTAAATTCAAAAGTTGAATACGTAGACTCCGGAACCGCCAGATCTTCTTTCCGTGAATACTACTCTCAGTGTAAGGCACTGCTACTTTACTTTTACTTTTTGTCTATCTTAATATCTTATTGGTATTATATATGTTCAAATTCAGCCTTTTTGGAGTGCTTCATAGTTCATGTAAATGATTGATAGTCCTTCCCCTTTCTCTTGTTTGTAGTCTTTTAAGTAAAATTTGACTCAAGACGATTGGGTTCTGGTATGTGAAGCACTAAACAATGTTCGCCAGATAGCATTATGTCACAAGGAAATGCTACTTGAGATGCCGTTAGGGGTTTTTTTTTTTTTTTTTTACAGTGAACGCTTTATTATTATATTTGAATAAAACTGTGAATGATTTATTACTTAGCTTGGTTTTCATTTGTGGTGTTCTTTTTTTTTTTTTTAGGTAAAAAGTGAATTAATGCCACCCTGTTTAATTAATAAGAAATTAATAAAACAATCCCAGTGTACCGGGAGAAATACAAAAGTACAGTGCAGGAAATAAAGTACAGTGCAGGAAATAAAACATATATAAATCTCCAACAAAACCCTGGAGGGTGGGTCTAGTCCTCCATGCATCAAACAACCAAAAGTACAGTAGGCCAAATACAAACTAGCAGAGACTGCAGCTATTGAGGCTCTGATGAGTATGGATGGCGCCGACCTCTCAGTCCAGTGTCGGCCCAAACTCTACCTCTCATCATCAAAATCCTCCACCTGGAATACTCTGCAATCCTCCCTCTCGCTCATGTGGCGGCAGCTGTAGCCCAAAAAGAAATAAGATGCATGATATGAGTAAGGTTACCAGAAATACTATTACATGAAGCACGAAAATAAAAGTTATTTCTGTCTAGCCATAACACCCATGTAGTTGCCGCAATGGCAATATACCACGCATCCTTCATTTTATTGTGAATCGAGGCAAATTTGGGGCAAATTCACAAATCCTCATATTTGCCTGGGTAGTCACTTGTTCCTAGGACTCTTAAAACCTCTACTATAGTCACCTTACTCCTTGGACAGTGAATAAAAAGGTGATTCAAAGTCTCCGTATGCATGTTGCAGAACCCACAGTCAGTCGCAATCTGTGGTTGTCTTTTGGCCAGGTTCTCTCTTGTGAGGATTGCATTATTGAGCACTAGCCTGAGGAAGACTCTGACTTTCAGTGGTGTTTTTGCCTTCCATAACACCTGTGCCCAGCTAAGTCTGCATCTCCGGAAGTGAATTCGATGTTACAGGGATTTGACCGTGAAAGCTCCCTGGATCTCGAGTCCCCATCGCATCTGGTCTGGGTCTTGGGCGCACATCGCCCCGGTCCGTGTGATGTGTATTTGCAATTCAAGCAGTTGCTGGTGTAATCCTGGGGTAAGACTTCCTCGGAACGACGGCCTCCAATTTCTCCTCTTCCAAGTCTCAGCCACAGAGATATTAGGTTGATTCGTTTTGGCAAACAGCTCTGGGAAAGTTTCCTTCAGCGTATGAGCACCACACCGCTTATCCCACCAAAATCTGGTGGACCGTCCATTACCAATAGTCGACATAACTACTGAGTTGAACAGTCCGCTTGCTTTGGTAATTTCTTTCCAGAATCGTGAGACCTTAGCCCCTACTCGAAAGCCTAGACTTCTCGTACCTTTTTTCCGAAGGTATGGTTGAATAAAATCCTGCCATCCTTTCCCACCGTGGTGAAAAAGCTTCCACCACCATTTTCCCAAAAGGGCAAGGTTCATGTCTCTAAGGTCTATAATGCCTAGCCCTCCATACTTCTTCTTCATGCATGTAATACTCCATTTGATCAGGTGGTAACCTCCCCTATTGGAATCTGTCCCTTTCCAAAGAAATCTTTTTTGAACTCGGTCAATCCTTTGGATAACCCACTTTGGAAGTTCAAAAAAAGATATGTAGTAAATGGACAGATTAGACAATACTGAGTTAATGAGTACCACTCTGCCTCCTAGTGACAGCGATTTTCCTTTCCAGCCAGACAGCCTGTCCTCCACCCTATCTATAATCGGCAACCAGTCTGACTTAGTGAGTTTCCCTGTTTTGAGTGGGAGCCTTAAGTATTTGATTGGGAACTCATTCTTCATACATTTTAGAATAGTGGCATGTTCCTGAGCTTCTCTATCAGAGAGTGTAATGGGAATCAGTGCACTCTTGTGAAAATTTATCCTGAGACCTGACCCGGCTTCAAAACAGTAGAGGGCCCCTTTAAAGAGATTGTTTCTGATCTGGTCCCATTCTCAAAAAGTATGGTGTCATCAGCATACTGGAGAATCGTGCACCCCTGATTAAAGGTGCTACAGGCCACGGGCATAATCCAACCTTTTCTCCGACAATTTTCTAACATACCCTGCAGCACATCCGCTACAATAGTGAATAGAAGTGGGGACAACTGGTCCCCTTACCGGAGACCCTTTTTGTAAGGAAACAATGGACCTGGCCACCCATTCACCAATATTGCCATTTTACCAGTCTGTAAACATTGTTTGATCCATCTTATCCATTTATCCCTAAATTCTCTCCCTCTGAGAGCTTCCAGCAAACACTCCCAGTCGACAGAGTCGTATGCCTTCTTAAAATCTAACTTTAGGAGGAAGTTCTTGGAATTGCTCGTATGGCAGTGGTGGATCACTTGTTCAGCAGTGACCACACAGTCTAGGATACATCTGCTCTTGATGAAGCTCGTCTAGGTTTTGCTGATTATACTGTCCATAATGTTCTCCAGGCGCATGGCCAGGACCTTTGTGATGATCTTAACCGAGCAGTTTATGAGGCTAATCGGTCAGAAATCCCCCACACTCTTAGACTCTTCCCGCTTGGGTATGAGGACAATTTCTGCGAAATTGAACATGCCGAATCTGAGATTATTATGGAAAAATTCCTCCATCAGTGCCACAATGTCCCCTTTAATTTCTTCCCAAAACACTTGGAAGAACATCATTGGAAAACCGTCTGACCCAGGTGACTTGTCTGCTCCCATTTGGTTGATGGCCTTTTTCACTTCCATTTCCGAGAAAGGTGCTTCCAAGGTGGAAAGATTTTGTGCTGAGTCGTTCTGGTATGCCTGCTAGTAATCATCCCTCATTGGGATCCTGAAATCATTCTTCCTCCCAAAGAGGCCCTTGTAATAATTTTGAAATGTCGTTGAAATCACCTTTTCGTCTTGCGATGCTCCCATATCCGTCTGTATTGACAGGACGAGATTGGATCTACGTCTTGCGCTTGCCACCCAATGGAAGTATGCTGTATTCGCGTCTCCTTCTTTGAGCCACGAAATCCTTGACCTTTGTTACCATTTGATCTCTTTCAATTTATAAAGATTGGCAATATTTTTCCGGAGCTCTAGTAGCCTATTTCTTTTTTCTTGTGACAAAATTCGGGACTCTTCCATCCTTTCTAGTTCATCAATTCCTTCCAAAAAGGAATCTTTTGCACATCAGATAGTCGAAAATCTAGATCGATTCCATTTGCGTAGCCGCTTTCTCAATCTGCGGATTTTTTCGCACCATCGGGATGCAGCGTCCGTACTAGCAGTTGGGAGCGCCCAATTTTCCATCACCATATGGTGGAATCCCTAAATTTCCAGTCAGGCCTTCTCAAATCTGAATTTTCTTGGCCTCTGAGCTCCGTGTACCCCCACATCGAGAAGGATCTGGGTGTGATCTGACGTGGGTCTAGGAATCGATCTAGCGGTTGCTAACGGAAATTTAGCTTCCCAATCCATCGATACTAGAATCCTGTCCAATTTGGCCATTACCGGAACCGCTTGCATGTTAGACCATGTGAATAGTCAGTCATTAATTGGGATATCGATCAGCTCTAGTTCCGTTATCACCCTATTAAACTCCTCTCTGTGTCTGTCGCTGGAGCCTTGTTCCTTGTGCTCGAAAGCAAATCTGGTGATGTTGAAATTCCCCCCAACAATCCAAGCTCCCGACCACCGATGTCGAATATCGACAAGCTCTTGCCAAAAGGCATCTCGATCTGTAGCCACGTTCGGCCCGTAAATGACAGTGACCGTCTGCACCCAATTATCAGACCGTCGTTTCAGTCGGGTGGTCAGGAATAACGTTCCACTGTATACCTTGGTGCAAGTGAGAGTATCCGGGTTGAACCCAACAGCTATCCCTTCTGAGGCTCCTGCTGACGGGCGTAACACCCATTCCTTAATTCTGTTGCCCCTGATTCTCTTGAGTTTAAACCCGCGCTGAAGTTTGGTCTCTTGCAACCCTACCACTTTCGCCTTGGAGTTGCTAATGACGTCCCTAACCATATCCCTCTTCCCCCTATCCCCCAGCCCCCGAACATTCCAAAAAAGTGTATTCATTGGGGGACTATGTCAAGGATGACCGTTGTTGTGGGAGTGGGGCCGACTTCATCCTCGGGGATGTCCGTCGACCCGGTGCTAGCTCCTAGGGCGTTCTCAAAACTAGTCTTAATCCTTTCAATTTCCCAACCTCTTATTTTATTGAGTAGTAATGCATTACGCTCAGTATCACATACCTCTAACCCACACATTTTAGTTAGGAAAAAAACTACAGAGTCTGACATGAAATTTAATATAGTAGCTAAAAAAAATTTTGTACCTCCGTTGTCGAATTTTGCAGCTTTGGCTACTGCCGCTACCTCCAAATAGTCGTCCAGGGACTCCACATGAGCCCTCTTAGGCGACGTTCCAGTACTGACTCCAGGTGCTGATTCTGGAAGTGTGGACAAGACCATCTCTGGCGAAATCTCTCTCTGAGTGTCAGTGATGAACTCTAGATCCTCTAACTCCTCATCTGTGAATGAAAACTCTTCGTCTAGATTTAAGCGGCCTTCAAGGTCCTCATCACTATCTGTATGCTGAGCTTCTCGTTGTAGCTTAGATTCTCTCATTGTGGACTCCTCGTTGAGCCCACAGTTTGGCGACTCAATAATAATAGCGGTGCTTTCCGTCGCGGTCCCCTCGATGGGCCCACTACCCGTCTGACATTGTGCCTGATTGTTCACAACTGTAGAATTACTAGATCCAGATGTAGTAAGGTGCGTTTTAGGCCCCTCTTTGGGCCCATCAATGTCTATAAATAGAGTCCAATCCAGGCCTCCATTATTAAACGTATCTGAGATACAAAAGGTTGCTCCTCCGCGTTCCATCATACCGCCACTCTCGACAACCCCACCCTCCGTTTGTTTTATTGTGGTGGTAACCTCACCCCCCTTGCCAGCTGGCAACAACTGGTTGGGGGCGAGTGCGACAATGACAGTGAGCGTGGGTATCACTGCGTGTAACGTGATACCCGAAGGGTCTTCTGTTTCCTTCATTATCAAGACAGTTGGTGTTGTTTTCATTTGTCTTTTATCTTCTTCTACCTTATCATTCTCATCTACAGGGAAGACGTGATTCCACTAATTGTGAAATCCTTGAAAAATCCAAGAAGTGATATTTGTGAAACTGCAGTTATGGCATTTGCTGTCATCTTCAAGGTTTAGAGTAATGCTAGAGCCACTACCAATTTCACTACATTTCTCTTCACTACCTTAGGTGGCACACTCCAATAGGTAGGAAATGATAGAGTAGGTGGGAGAACTCTCCAATAGAAGTATGCCACCTAAGGTAGTGAAGGAAATGGTAGTGAAATTGGTAGTGGCTAAAGCATTACTCCAAGGTTTATGGTGAATCAATAACTGATTGACTTTATCTGCTGGTATGTTATTTAATTTTATTCCCTTAATTTGCAACTCGCTTTTCCTTATGTGCAGGCTGTGCAGCTTACCAATAATCTCTATATATCTTTACTATTTTAAAGGAAGAGTTGGGATTTGTAACAAATAAACGCTAACTTTATAACTATATAAACACGTATAATATACGTCCAAACTATATCGAACAAACATAAATGTGCACCGCACATATAGGCCAAATCAAAACATTCAAATATAAACTATTTTTTTCTTATTCGATATATTATATATCTATTTAATTTGATGACTTTACTTTTTTTAGACGTGTATGACACGTACATTATACTAGTCTCTATATATAATGGGAGAGTTGGAGTTGTAATTTGTCAACATACAAATCCGTGTGTTGCACGTGCAACTCCAACTCTCCCATTAAATACAACAAAAACAAACAAATAAACAAAAATAATTCCACCTATTTAAATGTGCAACACACGTGCAAAATAATTTTTCAATATTTTTTTGAATACCCAACAAACACATATGTTGCACGTACAACTCCAATTCTATTTATGAACATGTGCATTGCACGTACAATCGTAGTTTTTTCTTCAAAATATTTTTCTCAATCCAACTCCAAAACTATTTCTTAATACGTATATCGCATGTGAAAAATCTTCAAACTCTTATCGAAACGTGCATCGCACGTGAATATACTAGTATTATGAATTATATATTCTGGTTTCAGCTTGTACAACTGTTTCTCAAATTTTCAGGACAAACACCCTGTTTATGAAAATGTTGTAGCCGCTCTGATAGCAATGACTATTTGGATATCTCCTTCCCTGATGTTGCCAAAGTTGCTTCCCTATGTCACACACGAGAACCCTAGAATCAGAGCAAAAACATCCATGTCTTTTAGCCGTAGTGCACCTCGACTTGTGAGTTTAATTTTATTTACTTTTGATGGTGTCTCCACTTGTTTATTATTAGTAAGTATTAAAAAGATCATTATTTTTACAATCAATTTTAGGAAGTAAATGATTTTTCTATTTATCTTTTTTTTTTTTCTTTCTCTATGATTTCTGTTAATAGTACAACAATTGTTTATTGAAATTGATGTGCTTCGTCTTACATTTACCACTCCACTCTTTGTATTAGTACACACAAGCAAAGTTGCACCCCGCAGTGTCGTTGCATCTTTTTGACCAGATTTTCTTTTTCTTTTTAGTGCCGTTTGCATCTTATTCTTATTTTATTCACGATCGCTCCATACCAGCATCTGCTGTTATTGAACTTAGGGTCTGTTTGGAAACATTTAAGTTGGGGAATGGAAAGGAATGGAATGAAAATGAATGAAGAGGAATGGAAAGAAAGGGAAAGGGATGAATTAACTTTATAAGTTGTGTATGTTTGGCAACTGGTGGAATGAAATTGACTTTTTTTTGTTTCCATTCCCTAGTCTTGTTTGACAAACAATGGAATATTATGGATTACGGCATTTTGAAAAACCTTTTGATAACATTTGTACATGGACATACTTCTGACATTTTGCATTTTAGGTTGAGTAATGAATAAAATTATTTTCCTGGAGAGAAAAACCATACCTCTGACACTCCCAAAAAATGAAGATTTATTAATTCTAAAATCACCCACTTTAACCAAAATTAATTAGTTTACCTTATTTTTTATTTTTTTTATTTTTTTGTAATTTAATTCTTTTCACTTTTGATATTTGAATTTAAAAAAGAATCGGGTAAAAAATATATTATCAACGGGATCAAGAACATTGGGTAATTTACACCGAAAGAGGGATCTTAGTTTGGTACTAAAAGTTGGCGAGGTGATTTGCCGAAACTGAAAGCGAAAAAAAAAAAAAAAAAAAAAAAACTATTCTCTGATTAAAAAGTTCGGTGGTTTCTTAAATTTAACGTTTATTTTATGTGAAGTTCTTTTAACATAGTTGGTCTTATATTTATTTATTTATTTAAGTTGAAGAAAAATTAGTTGTTTCCATTCCTTTACCCAGCTTTCCGAGGGGGTGGAGCTGGAATAGAATTCTGCTCAAATCTTTCCCTAGGGAATGATATTTAATTGTTTCCTTTATTTTCTTTTTCAAAACAAACAGGCCGTGGAATAGGATAAGATGGGTCTATCCACAGTATTCCATTCCTTTTCCTAGTTTTTTGGGTTTCCAAACGCGCCCTTATAATTGATCTGCATCATTTGGAAAGGTAAAATTTATCTCTAATCTCTAATCTCTAATCACTAATCTCTAATCTCTAATATTATAATGGAAAAAGGCCTTAGTGTCATTTGTAAATTTGTAAATCTACCAATGCGTGCATTGCACGTACATAACTAATATGAAGGAGGTCTCAGGTTCCATTCTTCATTACGTCAGATTTTTTACTTGAATTTTTTTTAATATATTTGTTACCGCTGAATCTGGTGTTGGGGCAAACAGATATTATTTGTGGATTCTTGGAAAACTTGAATAGCAAACCTGAACCTGTTCCGCCGGAGTTTGACCGTTGACTCCCGCCGTTCATCTGCAAAAAGTGCGAGACACCGAGGTTGATCCCGGCGACGCACCCTCCGACGCTCAAGTAACTAATCAGGAAGATTATGAGAGAGCGTAAATTGGCAAAAGATTGATTACCTCTTAATGGTAGTGGATGGGGGGTATTTATAGCCGCCGTTGGGATCAGATTAGGAATGTAATCCCTGTGATCAGATTAGGAATGTAATCCCTAATTCCCAGTGAAGGGATAGATATGAATCAGGGCCGTTGATTAGGATTAATCAGAAACCCTAATTATATCCTGGTGGACCGGGTTTGCTGTGGGTTGAAACCCGCACCCAGTTGAGGTGGATCCATTCGTGGGTTAATGGATCTTTGAGGAGGAGAACCAGTACCCGCTTCAGACCCATTGGTAGGTGAAATTACCATTTTACCCCTAAGCTTTAAGATTCGTTCCTGATTTGGACGGTTCTGATTTAACTCCATTTTTAGCCATATCACGAGCCACCCACTCCGGAAGACTGAGCTTGGAGCCTTTGCGGAGTAGTTTTACTGTTTTAATGGCTAGCGAAGTTGTATCGGAGTCCAAATGCAAGGTTTCGAATCTTTGCACCAGGGGGTAGTATGGTGATTTTTTAAGTTGGTTGAACTCTAAGTTGTTCTTGAGCTCTTCTGGTCATTCGGTGATTTTTATCTATTTTTTCAGAATATTTACTTAATTTTGCGAAGTGTCGATTCGTCGTTCGGGAGTCTTAATAAATGGTCCTAGGCAATAATTACTTACTCAGGGGTTCAAAAATATTTCCACGACTTTATAATTATTTTCCAGGATTTTTAATTAATTTTCCCGAATTTTTAACCATTTTTTCACAATTTTTTAATAAATAAAACGTTTAAAATAAATAAAAACTAATTTTTAATACCGATTTTTGGCGTGTCGCGATCTGGGCCCTCCATCAGCTTCGAGCGCGATTTTCTGGGGGATCGGATGATCCAAGTTGCTCGGCAGATAGTTTCTCCGTATGAGAGGGTCGGTGCCTCGGTTGCTCGGTTCGGCTCCTCGGCAGTTCGGCTCGGTACCTCGGAATCTGCCAAACTACGTAGCAAGATCCTGAGCATCCATCTCAGCGCGGATCTCTGAAAAATGCTATCTTGTCGCTTAGTGAACGTGGCAAGATCTGAGCCGTCCATCGCATTGAGCACGTTTTTTGACAAGATCCAACGGTTGAGGAGGGTCGGCTTAAATTTTCTCCATCTGTGGGGGTCGGTTCCTCAGCACCTCGGTTCGGCTCCATCTGCAGCTCGGCCCGGAGCCTCAGGATCTGCCGAGCTACGTGGCGCGATCCTGAGCGTCCATCAGTGCGTGAATCACGAGGACGGGGTTCAGATAACGAGAAAACGTTATCGTATCGTTTTGTGGGCGTGGCGCTATCTGAACCGTCCATCAAGTTTTGATACGAATTTTGGAATGATCCGACGGTGATTCGACCACGGCAGAATTTTTCTCCATATGTGGAGGTCGGTACCTCGGCACCTCGGTTCGGCTCCTTCTGCGGCTCGGTCCGGAGCCTTAGGATCTGCAGAGCTACGTGGCGTGATCCTGAGCGTCCATCACGGCGTGAATCACGAGGACAGGGTTCAGATCACGAGAAAACGTTATCTTGTCATTTTGTGGGCGTGGCGCTATCTGAACCGTCCATCCAGTTTTGACACGAATTTTGGAACGATCCGACGGTGATTCGGCCTCGGCAGAATTTTTCTCCATATGTGGAGGTCGGTACCTCGGCACCTCGGTTCGGTTAGAACGGTTGTTTGGTGGCACGTCGGGGTGTTGATTGCCGAGGGATGGAGTTAGGTATTTTGAAGAGTCCTTGTCTTAAGCCGTCGCCATCCTTCGGCCTGGTAGCTCGGTTGCTTAGCCAAGCTGTTCGGTAGCTCGGCTATGTACACCGGTGGCCGGGTGATAGAGTTACGCATTTTGAAGAGTTCTGGTTTTGAACCATCGCCATCCTCCGACCCAGTAGCTCGGTTGCTTAGCCAAGCTGTTTGGTAGCTCAGCTATACACACCGGTGGCCGAGTCATGGACTTAAGCGATTTGAAGAGTCTTTGTTTTGAAACGTTGCAACTCTCCGTTTTGACGTTTTGCTTTCTCTTAGTGGGCTTTTAAATTCCCAAGAAAGCCCAAATGTCGCTTTGAGGTTATAAATCCTCACCCCCCTTCACCCCTTGGCTCATTCTCACTTTTACTCTCTAGTTTTCACTTTTACTCTCAGTTTGCTCTGCTAGCGGCGATTCGTGCTCTAGGGTGGTTGCGCTAGCTGTCGCGTGGGCCAGGCGATTTTCGGTGATCTAATTCCGGCCGTGAACGTCACTTCAAGGAAACGTCACCTCAAGGTCAGTGTGTTTGCCTATACTTTTTTAGAGATGTCAAGGGTAAACTCGGGAAGTGAGGCCTCATCCTCGGACAATAGTAGTGCCGAGGTGAGGAGGCATGTGTCGAGCCGGAGAAAGGGGAAAGAGGTGGTAGGACCTTCCGTGGCCGAGGAGAAGAGGAAGAAGGTAGTGGCCCGGTCTCCTATAGTCGAGGAGATCATGGAGACTGAGAGGCGAGCCCCTGAGTCAGCCTGGTACCCTAGTGTGTTGTCCGGCCACGCCGGAATCAGGCGGTACGAGGGTGATCGTCTGGAGAAGGCGATCGTTGGTAGGTCGGTAGTTTACGAGGAAAACAACCCGAGAGAGACTACCGAGGTGGACGAAATTGTCTCGGTATTGTCTAAGAAGGACCTGCTCCGGATTAGAAAGGGGTTTGCCATCCCTCAGGAGTACAAGCTGGTCCTCCCCGGCCCTGGGATGCGGGCGAACTCCGAACTGTCACCAGATACGTGTGTGTTTGACATCGACTCTTTGAGCGCCGGCTTGCGGTTCCCCCTACATCCCTTCGTGTTGGAGGTACTTCAGTGGTATTGCCTGGCGCCGACCTAGTTTATGCCGAACTCCTGGCGCCACGTGCTCGCCTTCTTGTTGCAGTGCCGCAATGCCAAGGTCGAGCCTGACTTGGTGGTCCTCCGGAGCTTGTATCGAATCCACCGGATGAATAAGGCAGAGCCTTGCTACTACCTATCACTTCGGAAAGGCGTTAGGCTCATAGAGAATCCGAATTCGATAAAAGGTTGGAAGAAGTTTTTTCTGTTAAAGGGGCCCTCGATTTTAGACTTTCCTGAAGGTAGAGGTGCCGAAGTTCGCAAGGGTCGACCCAGTGCTGACTGCGGCCGAGGAGGAGGTGGCGGCGAAGCTCATTGCTCTCCCCATATTAAGTTGGAGAGAAATGACCGAGGAGGCGCTATACGGGTAGGGCCTTAGTCCGATCGACCCGAGTATGCCCCTGACATTTTGTAGCAAAATTTTTTTCTTTAAGTTCCTTGTTCATTTTTCTAACTTGTTGTTTGTTTGGTTGTCCAGAACATAAGTGCCGAAGATGGATTTTCTAGGGATGATGAACGAGCGAAGCAAGGTTGCCGACGGTAGGAAGAGGAAGAGGACGGGCACGGGTCCTTCGTCCGGCCGCCCTACCAAGGCTGTTTTAGTAGTCGCCGACCCTGCCCCTTCTACTCAAGCTCCATCGTTGGTGGTGGCTATCCCCACCGACCCTTCGGCTCCGGCTTCGTCTGCCGTGGCCGGTGAGGTCTTTTCTGTTTCGGCAGCGCTGTCGCTCGAGGCACCTCCCTTGACGACTCAGGCCGAGGAGATTTTAATCGAGCGGCACAAGAAGCTGTTCATCCCCGACTGGCGGGTGAAGAACCATGAAGGCTTCCTCGGCGACTCGCAGATGTGCATGCAGGCCGTGAAGCATCTAGCGACCCCTAAGGATCGAGCTGCCCTGAAGGCGGGGATGACCGGCGACGACACCTACAAGGTCGCCCGATCGCTTATGTCGGTAAGTCTTGATTTTCCTCTCTTTAAGAATTTCGCCTAAGTTCACAGCTCGGCTCTAACTCCTTCTTGCCACAAGCCACCTGTCACTTCGGCCATCTGATTCAAGAGTTCGCTGAGCAGGAGCGGGAACTGAAGGCCGCCTGTGACAAGGACGGGCGGAGAAGGCAAGGGCAGTTAGGCAGCTCGAGGCGGAGCAACGCTACTCGGAAGGCTTGGAGGTCCGAGTCATCGACCTCGAGGCGGACTTGGAGCGAACTAAGCAGCAGCTCGCCGCGGAGGTCGCCAGAGCTGCTAAGGCTGCCGAGGAGTTGGCAGAGTCGGTGAAGGCCCTGGAGGCGGCGAAGGCGGAGAAGGACGCCTTGGCGGCAGTGATAAGGGCGGAGGTCGAAGCCGAGGCAAAAAAGCATATGGCAGAGAATATGGAGAAGTCCTATGCCAGGGCGCTCGACCACGTCGAGGCTCGAGTCCCCGGATTTCAGAGGGTTGGGTACCGGCTGTGGCCTGTCGTCGAGGATGATGGCGAAGAGGTCGAAGAAGACGACGAATGGGACGAGGAGGATGAACCTTAGGATGGGAAGGCGCCAGCCGACCCCAAGACCGCATCGGCCGATCCTCGAACCGAGGCGTCGAGGGGCAAAGGGCCATCTGGCGAGGCGCCGGTATCTCAGCTGCCGCCCCAGGTGGACCCCTGATTCTTTTTATTTTTGTAATTTTTTCTTTCTCTGTGTAAGCCTTATAGCGGACTGGCCACAGCTCTTTTGATGTGAATGAAAAGGCTTTTCTTTGAAAATTTTGTTTCATATTTGTCTAAGTGTCTGGCTCGGCTATAGTCTTTCAATGTGATGCCCTCGTCTTTCAGATCGTCGAACTTAATTCGGACATCGTAGCAGCTCGGCGCCGTGCGGAACTGTTCAAGCGGTCTCGTGAAGCTCGTCTCGAGGGCGAGATCGACCTGATCCGAAAAGTGCTGTTCAACGTGGAGAAGAAGAACAGCGAATTACTGGCCGAGGAGCATCACTTGCGGATAGTCGAGGAAGAACTCTCGGCTAAAGAAGAAGAGTTGGCCTCGGTGCTGGCCAAGCGAGACGAGCTCGTAACAAAGGTCGAGAAATTGCAGAGGGTTACAGTTGACAAGAGCATCGAGGTGACCAACTTGCGTCGTATCATATCTGATAGCGCCGACTACCCAGGCTCGGCAAAACTTTCTCGGCTCAAGATATCGGTGAAGGATGACACCTTGAAAGATAGGATCATCGAGCTCGAGGAGGAAGTTGCTCGCCTAAAGCCTCAGCCCGTGAGGATTAACATCCGCAGTACCTCGTGTAGGAGTGCGAGCGAGGGATCTCCTTCTACGAGCTCGCGACTCGTCCCCCGTCATAGGTCGGATAGCGGCCGATGCCCAAAGTGGCGTAGCAGTTTCCTCGAGCGGAGCCTCAGTCGGAGCCACCGTTAGAGTTAGCGGCGAAGAGGCGTCTCGGTTCGGCGGCCTAGAGACGAGCTCGGAGGTTAAGCGACGCCGACCCTAAGTGTCTCTGAATCGGAATGTCCTTGTTCCGAAGAGGCGTTAAAAAAAGTTGTACTGGTCTCTCGAGTCTTTGTAACGCCCTTTTGTAGCAAATTTGCCTTGTAAAATTATTAAGTTGTTTTAATAAAATTGGAGTTCGTCTGCTTGCTGTTGTGTCGTAGTTACTTTACTTTTGAAACGATCCATAAGAGCCAATAGTTAGCTCCTTTTACTCGTTCTAGCAGTAGAATTTTAGTTCTTATTCGGGATGTGCCGAGGTCTCTTTGCTTTTCGATAGTTAGGTAGCTCGGATTTATGGCCGAGCTACGTAGCTTAATCTGGCGGTGTATCATGATCACGGTGCAAATCACGAGACAAGAGGCTCAAATTTTGAGAAAACTTATCTTGTCGTTTTGTGGGGATGTGGCGCAATCTGAGCCGTTCATTACGTTCTAGCACAGATTTCGAGACAATTAGACGGTGAAGCTAGCTCGACGGCTTTTTTCTCCATATGTGGAGGTTGGTACCTCGTCCGCTCGGTTCGGTGACTGGGTGGTTTTGCCTCTGCCGACAGCAGCTTGGTAGCTCGGTGTTCTTAACGAAGCGGAGTCGAGCCAAGTGTTGGACTCCGAACTCGTCGTTAAAGTTTGTTCAACAGTTGTGGGAGCAATTCCGAATGACGAACCCCTTCTAGTTCGCTTAAGAGCGAGTTTGCAAAGAGGAGTCGAGCCAAGTGTTGGACTCCGAACTCGTCGTTAGAGTTTGTTCAACGGTTGTGGGAGCAATTCCGAATGGTGAACCCCTTCTAGCCCGCTTAAGAGCGAGTTTGCGAAGAGGAGTCGAGCTAAGTGTTGGACTCCGAACTCGTCGTTAGAGTTTGTTCAACGGTTGTGGGAGTAATTCCGAATGGCGAACCCCTTCTAGCCCGCTTAAGAGCGAGTTTGCGAAAAGGAGTCGAGCCAAGTGTTGGACTCCGAACTCGTCGTTAGAGTTTGTTCAACGGTTGTGGGAGCAATTTCGAATGGCGACCCACTCCTAGCTCGCTTAAGAGCGAGCTTGCATAGCAGAATCGAACCAAGTGTTGGACTCTGAACTCGTTGTTAGAGTTTGTTCAACGGTTGTGGGAGCAATTCCGACCCACTCCTAGCTCGCTTAAGAGCGAGCTTGCAGAGCAGAATCGAACCAAGTGTTGGACTCCGAACTCGTCGTTAGAGTTTGTTCAACGATTGTGGGAGCAATTCCGAATGGCGACCCACTCCTAGCTCACTTAAGAGCGAGCTTACGGAGCAGAATCGAACCAAGTGTTGGACTCCGAACTTGCCGTTCGGGTGAAGAGTAAAAGCAGAGAGATGCAAGTAATTTTACAAGTAAAATATGAAAAAACATTCTTTATTGATAACTAATGGTCGGCTGCTTCTAAGTTACGAGCCGTTATTACATGAGAGAAATAAAGGAAAAAATACAAGTAAAAGGAGTGGAACGGTTCGACATCCCAGAATACTCAGAGAGGCGTTAATGCTCTCTCTTGGTATTTCAAAAGATGGTCGACATTCCAAGTCCTGCGGATCTCTCTGCCTTCGAGGTCTTCTAGTCTATATGCCCCGGGTCGAACTACTTTGGCGATCTTGTAGGGTCCCTCCCAATTTGGAGCTAATTTACTCTTTTGACCAGGAAAAGAGATTGCTAACTTTCTGAGGACCAAGTCCCCTTCTTTGAGGTCGGTAAGACGGACTCTCTTATTGTATGCCAACTCGATCCTTCTCCAGTATATTTGTTGACGAATGGCAGCTCTTTCACGGATCTCATCAATCAAGTCTAGATTTGTTCGGAGCTCTCTGGCATTTTGTTCTTCTTCATAAGCCATTAGACGAGGAGAGGGTATACCAACTTCTAGGGGGATCACAGATTCGGACCCATAGGTGAGATTGAATGGAGACTCTACTGTGGGGGTCCGTTTTGTGGTGCGGTTGTTCCACAGCACGTTAGCGAGCTGATCGACCCATAAGCCTTTAGAGCATTTATCCAACCTCTTCTTAATACCGGAGAGGATCTGTCGGTTAGCATTCTCCACTTGGCCATTCAACTGTGGATGGGAGACGGAGGAGAAACATTGTTGGATGGCGAGGCCTTCACATAGAGCTCGGAATGCAGCCCCGGTAAACTGGGTTCCGTTGTCTGTTATGAGGACTCGAGGGACACCGAATCGGCAGATTACGTTCTTCCAGAAGAACTGAAGTACTTTGTTCTTGGTGATTGTGGCCAAGGGCTCGGCCTCTATCCACTGCGAGAAATAGTCGATTGCCACGACTAAGAATTTGAACTGGCTGGGAGCTGGTGGGAATGGCCCTAGTAAATCCATCCCCCACATTGCGAAAGGGATAGGACTTGATAGGAAAGTGAGTGGAGCTTGTGGGAGGCGACGGATGTTGGAGTACTTCTGACAAGAACTGCATTGCCGAACGTGTAGTTCGGCGTCTTGTAGGAGAGTGGGCCAGAAATATCCATAATTCAACACTTTGCGAGCTAGGGATTTGGACCCTGAATGTGCCCGCCGATGCCTTCATGAAGTTCGTACAGGGCGTAGTCGGCTTGTTCCGGGAAGAGGCATCTCAAATAAGGCCTGCCGTCTACTTGTGTGAAGGAGCGCTTGTATAGGATGCCCTCGATAAGTGTCTATCACTCTGCTCGGGTTCTCACTCGGTGAGCTTCCTTAGGATCTTCGGGGAGGAGCCCATCCCTCAGGAACTCAACGAGGGGTTTCATCCAATTATCTTTAAGCAGGATAGGTAGAGACTTCATAGAATCGGAAGTTTCGTCTTCTATACTTGGCTTTAGGAGTACCTCAATCAAGACGGTCTGCTCGAGACCTTGGAGGGAGGAGGAGGCTAGCTTGGAAAGGGCATCGGCCTGGGAATTCTCTTCTCGGGGGATTCACTGGATGAGGGCTTCTTCAAATAGGGCCATGAGATTCCTGACCTTGGCTAGGTACTTAACCATTCGGTCATCTAGTGCCTCATACTCACTCAGGACCTGATTTACGACCAGCTGAGAGTCGCTAAAGATCCGGAGGCACTGCGCTCCTGCATTGCGAGCTATTCCGAGGCCGGCTATGAGTGCTTCATATTCTGCTTCATTGTTCGAGGCCTTGAAGTTGATGCGGAGGGAGTATTGGAGGATGAAATCATCTGGGCCGGCCAGAATGACCCCAGCTCTGCTTCTCTCGTTACAAGAGGACCCATCCACATAAACCGACCAGACATGTGGTCGCTTCATTGCTTGGCTGAACTCGGGGATGGTACTTTCAACTATGAATTCTGCTAAGGCCTGAGCCTTGATCGCGGTCCGAGGCTGATATGTTATATCATGCTGGCTCAGCTCGATAGACCACTTCATAAGGCGACCAGAGGTCTCTGGCTTGTGGAGAACTTGCTTCCGCGGTTGGTCGGTAAGAACGACCACCGAATGGGACTGAAAATATGGGCGAAGCTTCCTTGCAGCCATCACTAGGGCATATGCCATCTTCTCTATCTTTGGGTAGCGGAGCTCGGCACCCCGAAGTACCTTGCTCACGTAATAGATGGGCTTTTTGGTCTTATCTTCTTCCCTCACGAGAACGGTGCTGAGGGTCTACTCGGAGGCTGCTAGGTAGAGGTAGAGGGCTTCACCAGGAATTGGTTTGCTGAGGAGAGGAGGATTGACTAGGTAAGCCTTGAGCTGGTCGAATGAATCTTGTTGCTGCTGACTCCACTCGAAGCCTTTAGCCTCCCTGAGAGCCTTGAAGAAGGGAAGGCACTTCTCCCTTGACTTGGAAAGGAAATGTCGTATGGCTGCCAGGCGACCCGTTAGCTTTTGAACCTCTTTGGCATTCTTCGGCGGAGCCATGTCTAATATGGCCTTGATCTTCTCGGGGTTGGCCTCGATTCCTCTCTGGCTGACCATGAAGCCTAGGAATTTCTCCGACGAGACTCCGAACGCACATTTGTTCGGATTGAGCCTCATATTGTGTTTCCTAAGTACATCGAACGCCTCTTGCAGATTGGTCACATGATCGGCCCCGTGGATGCTCTTCACAAGCATATCATCAACATATACCTCCATATTTCGGCCAATTTGAGCTTGGAAAACCTTGTTGACGAGGCGTTGATATGTGGCACCTACATTCTTCAAACCGAAGGGCATTACCCTGTAGCAGTAGAGGCCCTGATCGGTTACAAAGGAGGTCTTCGGGACATCCGGGGAAAACATACGAATCTGATTGTAGCCTGAGAAGGCGTCCATGAAACTGAGGAGTTCATGGCCCGAAGTGGCGTCAATCAAAGTATCGATACTTGGAAGAGGGAATGGATCCTTGGGGCATGCTTTGTTGAGGTCGGTAAAGTCGATACAAATCCTCCAGGTCCCATTGGACTTCTTCACCATTACTACATTCGAGAGCCATTCGGGATAGTTTACCTCTTGTATGAAGCGGGCCTTCAAGAGCTTGTCCACCTCCTCTTTTATAGCTTGCTGGCGCTCGGGGGTGAACTTGCGCCTCTTCTATTGGACTGGTTTGGACCCCAGAGCAACGCTGAGGTGGTGGACTAAGAGCTCTTCGAAAATATGTCTACAGCCGACCATACAAAAAGGTTGCGGTTCCTTCGGATGCACTGGACTATATCAGGGCATAGGGCAGATGGAAGGGTCTTGCTAACAAAGAACTTTCGGCTTGGATCCTGCTCAGAGAAGAGCACTTCCTCCAACTCATCCACCTGCTCGGACGTTGGTCGGGCAACATCTTGGGGGATTTCAAGAGTTTTGAGAGAGAGGATCGGACCCAGGGTAGAGGTCATGTAGCATTTGCGGGCCGTTTCCTGATTGCCTTTTACTTCCCCTACTCCTGCCCGAGTGGAAAACTTCATCTTGAGGTGATAGGCGGAAGGGACGGCTTCAAGAGCTGCTAAGCCGGGGCGATCCAAAATGATATTGTAAGCTGCAGGGACATCCACGACCATAAAGTCCATCGACTCCATTCGGGTAGTAGGAGTTTTGCCAGCGGTTACGTCGAGGGTGATCATCCCTTCAATAGTCACTGGCACTCCCGTGAACCCATGGAGTGTATAGCCGGCGGGTTTAAGTCTGTCTCGAGATAGTTTGAGGCCTTTGAAAGCGGCGAGGAAGAGGATGTTAACGGAGCTACCATTGTCCACTAGGATCCTTTCCACTTTAAAGTTCGCCATGTAGAGATTGATGACGAGTGTGTCACAATGGGGGTTCAGACACCCTCTAGATCTTCATCTGAGAATGTGATGGGCACTCCGAGGCCTTTAGGAGGAGGTGTGGCGCAGACCGAATTAACTTCCCTAATAAATGCCTTTCGAGAGGAGTTGGAGGAGCCCCCCATTGGGCCTCCATGAATGAGGTGCAGGACACGCTCCTCCCCGAATTCGGGGGTTTCATCGCGTTCAGGATGCTTGTTAGCCCCCCGAGGCGGGGGAGGAAGATCGGCTCAATCCTTTCTCACGAATATGGTTAGCTGACCCCTCTGGATGAGGGCTTCTATCTTGTTCTTCAGGGCCCGACAATCATTGGTGTCGTGGCCATGGTCCCCGTGATAGCGGCACCACTTCTCTTTATCCCTCTTCTTGCTAGGGGTGTTCATTTTTGGTTCAGGGGGCAGCACCCCTTTCTTCTCGACTTCCATGAGAACTGTGGAAATGTTGGCGTTAAGGGCAGTGAACTTTTCGAATCTGGGAGGAGGTCGGCGCTGTCCGCCATTGTCCTTCTGGAGCTTCTTGGCTCCTTCTTCTTCTGTTCCCTTTCTCTTAGACCCGGAGGAAGACCCCTCCAAGTTGGGGCAGTGTTCAGCTTCCTCAGCCCGAATATACTTTTCGCTCCGGAGGAGGAGGTCAGAGAAGTTCTGTGGGGGCTTCTTGGCGAGGGAGGAGCGGAGGCTGGAGTTGAGGACGTTAGATTGGAATGCCACTGCAGCGACCGACTGGTCGAGGGATGCTATGGACCTGGCTTCCGCTGTGAACCTTTTCACATAGTCTCTGAGCTTCTCACCCTTCTTCTGGTTGAGGTAGAGTAGCGAAATGCTGGTCTTCTCAGTTCGGCGGCTACTCACGAAGTGGGCGACGAAGAGGGTCTCAAATTGCTCGAAGGAGAATATTGAGGATGGGGCAAGGCGAGAGTACCATTCTCGAGCCGGACCCTTGAGAGTTGCGGGGAAGGTCTTGCATAGCAAAGCATCGGAAGCTTGATAGATGAGCATGAGGGTCTTGAAGCTTTCGATGTGATCGACGGGGTCAGTCTCCCCAGAATAAGTCTCGAATTGAGGAGGTTTAAAGCCAATTGGTACGGGCACCTCCATTTTGGTTCGGAAAAAAAGAGGTCGACTAAGGTGAAGGGTCCTTCCTCTGAGCTCTTCTTCTCTGTCTAACTGACCCAAGCGCCTCTCCATTTCGTGGAGACGGCGGTAGACAGCGTAACCAACTGAGCCTCTAGACTCGTCTTCGTACGAGGGAGAGCGGGGGCTACGACGACGGTAGCTCCTGGAGCGGCGAGGACTTGGAATGTGCTGGGAGTTGCTAGGAGCTGGGGGAGGAGTTAGGGACCATCGGCGAGGACTTCGGAATGGAGGAGGAGTGGGGATCCTTGGAGCATTGGTGTTGTTGGGTCGGAGGTTGAGAGCTTGTAAGATGGTTGCTTGGAATTGCTGGAACTCGGCATGAGTGATGGGTGCCTCATCGTTCCATGGATGTTGCCGACCGGCAGGGGAATGAGGTCTTCTCCTGTGATGCTCGAGGGACTCTCTCCGACCCCTTTGGGTAGGGGACCTTCTATAGTCTCGGCGGTGAGGAGATCGCTCATCCGGACGTTGTTGGCGGGAGGCTCCCTCTCGGACCCGCTTTTCATCCAGACGGTGGCGAAGATCCTCATCCTTCTGCCGATTGAGGATGATATTGCGAAGGTCGGAAGCTCGGGGATTGTGGGAGGCCATAGAATCCGAAGAGGCATTGTGAATTGAGACGTGGTCCTGATGGAGAGGTTGTTTCTGCGGGTTGGGATGCGAGACCCCTGCTCCGGCATTTTGAGGACCGGGGGGACCTTTAGGAGGTTGTTGATTCTGAGGAGGAGGCTGGTCCTGTTGGAGAGGGTCCTCTGCTTGAGAAGGAAGTTGCCCTACTGCTAAGCGGGTTGGATAGGGACTTCCTGGTGCTGATCGGGGTTGGGTCCACGATTGGACCCTCTGGATCTTGCTTTCCTAGGAGGCATTGCTGGAGAAGATCTGACCAACGGGAAGAGGGGAGGTTGCTATTCGTTTGTTTCCCACAGACGGCGCAAATCTGTTACCGCTGAATCTGGTGTGGGGGCAAACAGATAGTATTTGTGGATTCTTGGAAAACTTGAATAGCAAACCTGAACCTGTTCTGCTGGAGTTTGACCGTTGACTCCCGCCGTTCACCTGCAAAAAGTGCGAGACACCGGGGTTGATCCCGGCGACGCACCCTCCGACGCTCAAGTCAGTAATCAGGAAGATTATGAGAGAGCGTAAATTGGCAAAAGATTGATTACCTCTTAATGGTGGTGGATGGGGGGTATTTATAGCCGCCGTTGGGATCAGATTAGAAATGTAATCCCTGTGATTAGATTAGGAATGCAATCCCTAATTCCCAGTGAAAAGATAGATATGAATCAAGGCCGTGATTAGGATTAATCAGAAACCCTAATTATATCCTGGTGGACCGGGTTTGCTGCGGGTTGAAACCCGCACCCAGTTGAGGTGGATCCGTTCGCGGGTTAATGGATCTTTGAGGAGGAGAACCAGTACCCGCTTCAGATCCATTGGTAGGTGAAATTACAATTTTACCCCTAAGTTTTAAGATTCGTTCCTAATTTGGACGGTTCTGATTTAACCCCATTTTTAGCCATATCAATATTAAATATGCATCACACATGTAAATTACTATCTATCTATCTATAATATAATATATAATCTCTACTATTTTAATGGAAGAGGTGTAGTTGTAAATCTATCTCAGCTCTCCCATTATAGTCTTTACATTTACTTTTAAAAAATATATAATCATATTTATTAAGACATGCATCGCACGTATAAATCAGAGTTTTTAATTATTTTTTTCGAAAAAATTAATACGTGCATTGCACGTGTATATTACTAGTATGCTTGATTGCTCATCGAAATACAAAGTTCGAGTAGATTTTCCACCGCTTTTCTAATAGGGCCAAGTCAAGTAGCTTTTTGTAAACGAAAGGTCACAGAAGTAATTCATGATTTGGTACATACTATACTATTATTCTGTTTTTATTAGAACTATATATATTTTTTATTTTTTTAATAAGCGGATTTTTTTTACAAAAATGTCTAGTAAGATGTTTTCTTAAGCTTGGTGCACTTCTTCTTTACAAAAAAATATCATGCAGTCTCTTTTTTGAAACCAAGGCCTTAAGACATATATATATAACTGAGTCACACCCCGCCCCACCACCACCCAACACACACATATATATATATACATATAAATATATATATATATATTCTCTGGGGGTTAAAGGTGAAAGTAGGACTGAACTAACATCTTTCTCTCTGGAAAAGATGCTTACCACTAAACAAGAAAGACACGGAAATTAGAATGAAATTTAAAACATATAAATCACATATTTTTTACTTGACTCATGATTGATTTTTGATTCATTATTTTATACCATATGTGTTAGAATATAAATATTAAAAACTCTCGTCCTTACAACAATTTTGAAATTTTGGTCTATCGGTCGGGTCTTTTACATGGTATCAAAGCAAACTAAGGCTCGAATCCTACTGGTTGTGCAATTTAAGTGTGGTTATCAAGTGTTTGTTTCAATAAGTGCTAATAAGCATCGCTGAAGTGTTAAAATGGTGGTCTACCACTAAATTTGCTAAAAATGCTAGCAAAGTGGTAATATGAAAGGAAAAAAAACATTATAAAAAGTGCCGGAAAGTATAAAATAGCGGCGTAAGCGTTAAAAAACAGTTAAAATGAGCTTTTGAAAAGTTAAGAAGCATAAATGGGTTTTTTTTTTTTTTTTTTTGAAAAACCTGTTTTGACCTTACCGATCCTTGTCATCCAAACCTGATATTGAATATTTCCTTTTTCCAAGGCTCCAAAGTTGCCCCAGCCCCCAAATGGGTATTTTGTGGTTTTCTCGTCTTCTTTTTATATTTTTTCCTAATTTTCATTTTTTAATGTATTTTTAAAAATATTTAATTTTTTAATAAAACCAAATGCTTAATTGCTTAAGCCCACTTTAGAAAAATCACAGACCAACCACTCTTTTCTTCTGAATGCTGTTTAAAACCATGGTGTGAAGTTGAAACTCTGTCATTCATTGAAGTTCTACACAAACAAATTGATATTCATATTAAATTGTAGATGAGTAGCCATAAGTACAGAAAAGCAGCGTTCCATCTTCCACATCTTGGTCACTTCCTGTTTGCATAATTTTAGGGATCATTTGAAGCCAGATTAATTATTATGAGGTTTCATGATTAACCCTTTTTTTTTTCAAATGATAAACAGTTCACTCACTCTCTAGGATTAAAGTACAACTTTCTTAATATGCACAGAATGAGGAAGTTTGAATGTTTTCATGCAGCCTCTCTAGTGAGTTTCCAAATCAATAGGTTGAATCGATAGAGCCTGTATAGAGTTCATATTGACTGCCAGGTTTAGGGGTTACTATTTTTTTATCGAGGATCAGTTATTCATTTAGATGGATAGAGAAGAGGATGTTGCCTACGGAATGAAAGTTAGATCACTGAAGTGAGGAAGTCCTTGTGGAGTATTGTGTAATTGTGAAATGCTGTTTAAATTGAAGAAGTATACAAGGATAAATGACACAAAAACATAAGAGATAAGTCTCTAGAAGGAATGAGAGGCCTCTCTGTTGGGTTTATATCTTGCATAAGATGTTGGATACGAAGACGATAAGACGATGGAGGAATAAAGACGATTGGAGACGGAGTGGAGACGAGATGAAGTAGTCAGCGGCAGCAATAGCAGAAGTTGTGGTCGGCCGTTAGCGGCGCTGATGGGTTTCGAGCTTGAGTCTGGCTGATTCGTGAAAAGCCCAACTTGCTCTTCAAGTTGGATCGTGTGGCTCCTATCGCAGGGTTATTTCTTATGTACTATCCAATGGCTATTGTAACAAGATATCAACTTAGGATTTGTCTCTAAATCTACATAAACAATTGTAACGGCTCATAGATCCATGATGATTCTATTGAGTGCCGAACAGAAGAAGAGAGTACTTTATAGAGAAGGGTGAGAGAATTTCTCCATTGTAAGCAGCATCAAGTTCCATTAGGCTTGAGAGAGGGTCGTGTTGAGAATTATAATATTCTTGTATCTTCTCTAGTTGAAATAATATCTCGGTTCTTCCTCCCCCGGATTAAGATGAAAACCCCAACCGGGACAATTCTTGTGCGCTTTGTGTGATTGGTATGATCTAGTCTTGCTTGGTGGTTTGTATTGATTGCGTCAAAAACTCAACAAGATCCTCATAATTCCTAACAAGTGGTATCAGAGCAATCAGGTTCGTGGATCTGTTCGAGTTCCTTGGAGATGGCAGATCAAACGACGAAGATCAAGCAGTTTGACAGTAAGATCAACTTCAATCTATGGATGGTGGACATGTATGATATTTTGGTTTAGAAGGACTTGCACCTTGCCCTAGAAGAGAAGAAACCAACCGATGTAAAGCAGGAGAAGTGGGATGAGATTTGTTTGAAGGCCCAGAGTTTAATCCGGTTGCAATTGGCAGACGAAGTCATGTGTAATATTCTTGAGGAGGCGAGTCTATAGGCGACACTCAAAAAATCTGACTACTCGGGATCGTCGTTGCTAGATCGGATGTATTGGAAGAGGAAGCTATTTAGGTTCTCAATGAAGGAAGGTACCCATCTTCAAGATCATATTGTGGAGTTCAATAAGGTAATATCTGAACAGAATGCGATTAATGCTGATGATCTTAGTGAAGAGGATAAAGCATTCAACTTGATTTATTCACTGCCAACTTCTTATGATCCCTTGATAACTACCATGCTACATGAAAAATCAGCCAAGCAGATACTTACTGTAGCCAGGGTGATTAAGGGTCTGAAAAAAGATGAACTAAGAAAGGAGACTAATAAAGGAGGGTCTATTTCCTTAGGATATTTTGCGGTGGATGGTGATACTTCAATTGGAAGGGATGCGACACACAAGGGTAAGATTCGTTGCCATTACTACAGAAGAGTTGAGCATTACAAGAGAGACTGTCGCAAGTGGTTGAGTCAGAAGAGTGCTATTAAAGAAGGGGAACAAGCCCATATAGTCAGCGAAACTGAGTCAGGTAATAATGATGATTATTGTCTTCTTGTTTCAAGTTCTTCAGATGTGGATTTAAGTTGGTATCTTGATTCGGGAAGTTCTTCTCATATTTGCTCCAAGAGAGATGTTTTCTACACTACAACCGTCGATGGCTTCACCGGTGTTTTATTATAGCTTCACCGGCGTTTATAAACGCCGGTGAATACCCTACCAGCGTGTCGAACAGTGCCGCACCAAACACCGGCGGTGTGCGTGCCGGGCATTCATGGACAGGTATCCCCGGCACTTTAGAAAATGCCGGTAAATGTAGTATAAGGGCCAGCGCTTGTAAAAGCATCGGTGTAATGAGTTTTTATTTTTTATTTTTTAAAAGAATTTTAACTTACCCCGGCGTTCCGGAAATGCTGGGCTATATATATTTTAAATAATATAATTCTTTTTAAAAATTTGAAATACTAAAATTTTAGAAACTTCCACCGGCGTTATGGAAAACGCCGGGGTATTTTTACCAAAAAAATATATATGCAGTTTTTTCAATTGAAAATCTGTATATATATATTTTTTTACGACGGGAAAAAATTGTACAAATTTCCAGTAATGCACAATAAAACAATAAAAAATTTAACCCAGAAAATTCATTATATTTTGGACTGATTAACATACACAACTTAAGAAGTTTAAAGTTATGTAAAATTCATAATCGTCGACGGCAATAACACAAGTATCAAGTTACATATACCCTGTTTACATCAAAAAAGTTCTAACAAGTTTGATCATACAAAATGATTTCACCACAAAAAAGACAAAAAATGACTTGCAATTAGTAGATTTTCTTAATGAGTACGCCTCCTTATGTCGCCGTTGCTTCCATCATGCTCGCTTTGGTTCTCTGGATTTGCCCGACTTGAATTAGTTGGAACTCTATTCTGAAATTGTGTAAGTCACATTGTACAAAAAGATTAGTTAATAAATTAGACGTACGAAAAGATATTACAAAACAGTGAACTACGGCATCTACAAAACCAACATCAATAAATGAGAACATTGAATCATTGATAGGTATTAAAATATACCAATCAAAAATATTATTCAACCAAATTATTCCAATTGGTTCCCTCCACCATCCTCTCTGTATATCTTTAAACCAAAGGTTTTATTTTCACTCTTAGCAGTTTGATAGTTAATTAGATATGGAATATATTCCAGAATTCCTCCCAATACCTCTCCTCACCTACATCAACAAATAAAATCACACCAAGGGGCACTTTTCTATTTCAAAATTTGTGCTGGCTCAACTTTGAAATATGAATAGCTTTAACTAAAAGATGGAGCAAACCATCATCTATTTATAGTATATGGGTGTTAGCTTAAATCAACACATTGTTTGCTACACTCAAGTATTTAGCAGATAGAATAAGATATAAACTACAAGATAAAAATGGAATCAGGGGAAATCACTAGAGGTACCATCAACATATATTGTTTGCTACACTCATATATTGTGATCATGGACGGAAGGGATAACTACCACTTCCAAGGCAGTAACACTAAATTAAAATTGAGTTACTTCTAAAATATCTTCAGTGTCATACTCAAATAATTGAGTTACTTCTTGAGTTAATTTTTGCACTGAGGGCTAAAGTTGCGAAATAGGGATCACAGTGGCAATTTGTTAGCATCAAGTTGACAATCAAAGACTGCAAAGGGTTGTAAGAAGGAGGTTAGTGTCGGGCAGGGGATTAGCATTAAGCTTGCAGTCACAGAGAAAAAGAGCAAAAAAAGAGTGGCTTGACTTCGATTTTTTCATCCAGCAAATGGGGAAAACACATGATTTCAATTCTTCTTTCTCCTTCTTTTTTGGAAAAGAGAAGGTGTTTTCTGATAAATACCTATTCAATTTAGATCCATATGTAGGAATAACTGTTGTTTAGGTAATTAAGTTATAACTTATAATAAACAAGTCTATTAGTATATGCATACATATTTATATTACAAATATCAGCCTAAGTACGTTATCTAAGTGTGACAGTATATGCAATAAATAGATAAATGGTAAAGCATAAGTTGTGGTGTCCCGAATCATCCAAGTTCCTTATTTCAAGAGATGTCATTTTCAATGAGTCGGCCATGTTGAAGGCAAATGATGTTGCACCCGAGCCAACTATTAAGGAGAATGAGATGGTTGAGAAGAATGTGGAGTTTGAGGTGCCGGTCTAAGAAGGTGATGATTTGATCTCACATGATGATGTCAATTTGGAGGAAGCCCAAGAAAAGGCACAACCATATGCATTGGCAAGGGACCGAGCTAGAAGAGAAACAAGACCACCTACAAGGTATGGATACTCCGACTTTGCTTATTGTTTGGCAATTGCAGAGGATGTGGAGTAGTGTGAGTCATCTTCCTACAAGGAAGCCATTTCTTCTAAAGATGTAGCCAATTGGGTGCCGCTATGAATAAAGAGTTACAATCTTTGCAACAAAATGAGACTTGGTCTCTTGTGAAGCCTCCGAGTGGTAAGAGGATTGTGGGTTGTAAGTGGGTATTTAAGAGGAAGATTGATGGCTCAAATCCTGCGGATTTTCGATACAAGGCAAGGCTAGTGGCTAAAGGGTATAGTCAAGTCCAAGGTGTGGACTTCAATGATGTGTTCTCTCCCGTAGTTAAGCACACCTCCATTCGAGTTTTGCTCTCTTTGGTGGCAATGAAGGATTTGGAATTGGAGCAAATGGATGTGAAAACTGCCTTCTTGCATGGTGATTTGGAGGAGCAAATTTACATGAACCAACCGAAGGGTTTTGAGGTTGCAGGAAAGAAGGACCGTGTGTGTCTTTTGAAGAAGTTCCTTTATGGCCTTAAGCAATCACCGCGACAATGGTATAAGAAGTTTGACTCATTCATGGTGAGTATTAATTTCTATCGTTCCAATTATGATAGTTGTATTTATTTCAAGAAGTTGGATGGGGGGATTTCATTTACTTGTTGCTCTATGTGGATGACATGTTGATTGCATCCTCAAACTTGAAAGAAGTTAGGAGGTTGAAAGAGCAACTAAGTTCGGCATTTGAGATGAAAGATTTGGGAGCCGCCAAAAGGATTCTCGAGATGGAGATCACAAGGGATAGGTCCAAAAGAAAGTTGTTTCTTTCACAAAAGAGTTTTGCCGAGAAAGTGCTACGCCGTTTTGGCATGGAGAAAGCGAAAGTGTTTCAACACCTCTTGCGGCGCATTTCAAGCCTTCAGCCGCTTTAAGCCCAAAATCAAATGATGAGAAGAAATATATGGAAAATGTTCCATATTCAAGTGCGGTCGGGAGTCTCATGTACTTGATGGTGTGTACTCGACCCGACATTGCTCAAGCCGTTAGTGTGGTAAGTAGATATCTCTCTTGTTCGGGGAAAGGGCATTGGGAAGCGGTGAAGTGGATCTTCCGCTATTTGAGAGGTACTATTGATGCTTGTTTGGAGTTTGGTAATGGCAAGAAACTAATGGGTTTTGTGGATGCGAAATTTGCGGGTGATTTGGACAAGAGGCATTCCTTGACGAGTTATGTTTTTACCCTTGGAGAATGTGTAATTAGTTGGAAGTCTATACTTCAAGTCACCGTTGCGCTCTCAAATACCGAGGCCGAATATATGGCAATTACTGAGGCTATTAAGGAGGCTATTTGGTTCAAGGCGTTTGTTGATGAGATGTCTTCACTTGAGGGTCCTATTACGATGTTTTGTGACAACCAAAGCGCGATTCATTTGACTAAGGACCGCATGTACCATGAGAAGACGAAGCACATTGACATTCGATACCATTTTGTTCGAGATGTGATCTCGAAAGGCAAGGTTGCCGTGAAGAAGATTGGTACCGAATCGAATCCGACCGATATGCCCACAAAGCCTCTTCCAATTGCAAAGTTCAAGCTTTGTTCAAGTTTGATGTCGGTTTGTTTCTAGCTAGTTTGAGCTAGTTTTGTTACTAGCATGTTGCTAGTATATCTTTATGTTTACCTTTGTTTAGGTTATGTTTGCTTTATGCATTTGCTTTTATGTTTTAGTTTGTTTTAGATGCAATTTGGTTCAAGGTGGAGATTGTTATGTTATGACCCAAATTGTTTTGGGCCCATTGGGCTTTGTATCTTCACATATGTAAGCTTTGAATCAAAGGAAATAATCAACATTTTTGCTAATCTCTCTCTTTCTACAGCCGGCTCTCTCTTCTTCTGTTCTCTTCCTCTTCTCAAATCCATAAACCCTAACCCTAACATATATAGAAAATGATCTTCTATTGAATTTAAGTATAAGAAGAAATATAGTAGCTGAACTATATGCAGGATATAGAAGAGAAGCTCTTTTGTTGAAATGAAGTATATGCAGAAATCATGGAAGTTGGTCCTTTATTGAAATGAAATACATATATGTATGTACAGAAAGTAGAAAGAAACCCCCTTACACTGATATTACAATCTATACATATATGTATCTAATACATAGAGAGAATTATTGATATAAAATATATATGAAGTTATGGAAGTTTGAACTCTATGCAGGATATAGGAATTTAACTATAAGCAATATGCAGGTTATAGGAAAGTGATCTTTATAAGATTCTAAGTATATGCAGTAAACATAACAATTGGTCTGTAGGTTGTAAAAGATGAGCTATATGTAGATATGCAGATATATATATAAAAGCTGATCTTTTATTGAAATGGAAGCATATGTGTCTTTATAGAAGATGGTCCCTAAGCAGTCACAAAGAACTACTTAGACACTGGAAGAATAAGTGAAGGTGAATGTGCACATGCACAATAGTGCAGTAGTGGGAAACTGCAGTTAGAAGAACAGTTGGAACTATGAATGAAGATAACAGGTACAGAGAGAGAAATATATATAGTTTGAATACCTTTCCCTCTGGAGAACTCCAAAAATGAACAAGGTAGTGCCAATCGAAAGGATTAACATTGGGGGGACAACCCTTGCATTCTCGGCTACAGACTTATTTTCATCGAAAAATGCCGCTTTCAGTTCACATTTCCACTCTCTCCACTTCTTTCCCATAGACTTATTCAACCATTTCTTATCAAGATTGTCGGGGTATTGAAATATTTGCTGTATAATATGATTGATTAGCAAATATATAGGATTAGGAACAAGTAATATAGGCAAAAGATATGGATGTTAATCTTAACAAGTAACATAAGTTCCTAAATATCTACAGTGAGTGTGACTATGATCTCATCGAAATAAACCTATACATACGCATAAACTAGCTAAATATTTAGAGAATGCTTTTAGAAACAAATGCATATATATGATGAAAACTTATCTAACATATATGTATTTCTAATTATGCATTATTAGTACTGTAGTGATGCAATTTGTCATGTGCAAAAGTTCAATTCCAAACCAGCCTATATGATACTGATTTTCAAACTCGAAAATGATATTAAAAATTCAAATTGGTGTTTGACCATTAACAAACAACCTGCTACATAATTTGTGATATTTAGAATAGAGTAAACCAATAATGTGTCACTTAATCATGCAATCAGTTTAGGTTTGATGTTCTAACTAATCGGTTTAGCACAGGTGCATAATCTTTTTAGTCTACATAATCAGCTTAGTCTACATAATCGGCTTAGCACAGATGCACCATGCTATAATACTTTTCTTTTGCCTAGAATGGTAAAGCATAAGTTTATCAAAGTAAAACAAAATTTTAGCTAGTGAAATGACTATATTACCTACATGAGGAAGCTACCCAGTTTGAACATGTGATGTTCAAACTGATTTTGCATCAGAAAATAGGTAATTTTAATTTCTATACAGTGGTGAAACAAGTTCATGAGACTCGCATAAAATAAAGGAAACGGAAATACCTTGATTGTATTGATGGCAATTGTCTTAGACGTTGCCTAGAATTTTTGACCATCTGTCGTAAGACAATGGTAGTATTTGACCATTTCTTGTAATTACCCCTATGAAATTAGCAAATGTAGATGCTTCCTTGCCCACAGGTTGGTTTGCATGGTTTACGGTCACCACAATTTTGTCGTTCGACTGACGCTTCCAGACGTCTCCCATTCTCGTTGGTCCCCTGTTTTTTTATTGCCGGTGCACTCCCCTCACCGATCTCAAACTGAGTGTCAGTCTCTTCTGGAGACTTTCCCTGCACATCTCCCGTGCTTGGAGTTGGCGAGGGAGCCCTTTTTGTAGGTCGTAGAACTCTTAAACAAAGTCCTTTATAAATACTACAAAGATCCTTGATGACGGCAGTGACTTTTTGGTCCAGAAATTATTATTGACAACATAAATGATGAAGGTTTCATACATTTTCAAGGGGGCAAATTGTACGGAATTAACACAACGGGCCATATACTATATGTATTGCTCATTTGCTTGAATGGGTTAAAACTATCACTAGCTAATCCAAGTCTCACACTGTGAGAATCTTCAGCAAAATCAAGATATCTTTCATCAAACTTTTTCCAAGATTGAGAATCAGCTGGGTGTCTGAGAATCCCATCATTCTTGCGACATTCTGCATGTCATCTCATATCCGAAGAAGTTCTAGATAACATAAATATTCTTTGCACCCTAGGAATAAGAGGAAAATATCGCAAAATTTTTGCAGGCATCTTTTTCCTACTTGTTTTAACTAAGTCATCAGCTTCTTGGCCTTCATTTGCTTTTCCTTTCCATTTTGACGTTCCGCATATTTCACAATTCTGTAGTCTTACCTTATCCCCACTGAAGAGCATACAATCAAATGGACAAGCTAAAATCTTCTCATATCCTAAATCAAAAGACTTCAGAAATTTTTTGGTAGCATGGGATGATTCTGGAATACAGATTTCGGGAAATGCTTCATTCAACAACTGAAGTAGCATGTTGAAGGACTTAGCAGACCACCCGTTTAATGTTTTGATCTGAAATAATCTAACAATGAATGCAAATTTCGTAAATTTTGAACAATCACGGTACAAAGGTGTACTAGCATCTTCCATTAACTTAGTAAAGGCTTCATATTCTTTATTAACTTCAGAATCTTGTCTTTCCTCTTCCAATCCTCCACTAATGTCTACTGTTACTGTTGGCTCATTATGGACTTGTGTTGTTGGACTATTGGAGTGTGTTGGATTGTTACGAATTCCAAATGCATCCCGCAATAAATCTTGCATCTCATCGGCCACATTTAAGTCTTCATTTGATATGGGCTTGTCTTCATCTTCTAACACACCCGGTTCAACCGGAATTGCCTGGGCATGCTTTCCCTGGCAAAACCATTGTGTGTACCCTTGGAGAAAACTATTGATCACCAAATGTGTTTCAACTTCTACGCATGTCTTCAGATGACAGTTAGTACACCGCCGGCATGGACAAAGAATCAAATTTGGATCACGAGAATTTTTCTTGGCAAAAATAATGAAATCTTTAACGTCGTCCCGATAATCCTTTGATAATCGTGACATGCTCATTCAGCTTTTATCCATTTCAACAATATCACTAAATCTGAAATAAAAATTTTATATATTAAAATATTAATAGCATCTACCTTACTAAGTTGATTGCCCATGAATAGTGTGAAATAATTATTATTACACCTATGAATGGTGGAGTGTCATTTGCAATGTTAATATGCATATGTTATAATTAATCAATTAATTTATAAGGTGATATATTTCCGTTCTTCATGACTGAAGTTACATGCATGCTGTACAATGTTATGAAGGTCCAAACTTTATTTTAGGATAGTTTTGAAATTTTGGGACTCGTTTGTAACGTGTTGTCTCCATGGATAATTTCTCTTGGTTAACTTTATACTATATGCGTTAACCATTGTTGGTTTATACTTGGTTTTGGTATTTCTCATAGTTGAAGGAATGATACAATATTCACATCTCAACTCCACATGTCAAATAATCTAGTAGCATATTGTCCCAAGAAAAAATGTAGAACATCCATTCTTCCTGTAGTATACTAGCATCAAGAAAATCTATGCCTTTGCCTTCATACTATGCCTATGGCTCTTTGCCCATGCCTATAGGTTATGCTCATTAAGTTACAGGTTTAGTGGCGTTGCGGGTTAGTGGACTTTGTCTTTCTGGTAGGCACAAAGGCCTTGCCTCCATGCTATGCATGTGGCCCTTGCCCCATGGCTGTCTAGTGCCTGAGTATTCATCAAGAAAGAAATGAAATTTCATATGAAATCCTTTTCCCTTTTTGGATTGTATCGCTACCCAACCAGTAGTGTAACTAATCTGTTTGGTTCACTATAATACTTGTATTTAATCATCAAAAGATTTGATGGTATACATCTATGTATAACTTCATTGATGTGTTCTTATAAGGACATGTAGTTAAAAAATCTTTGAAGTTACACTATTGATTTTATTATCTTTTTAGATTATGGACTCCGTGTGTATGAGCTTTGCTATCGATAATGATGGGCCTTAAAAGTTAAAATTAAACATATTTTCTTAATAATTTTTTTGTTTCAGTTTAGCTTGGTGATGCCAAACTAAGCCTTAAATTCGGTTGGTTAAGCAGTAATCATTGCTTAGTGTCTACATCGCAAATTTAATTTGGTTGTGCTAATTTGGATAATTATAGAGAGAACTTGATTCAAAAGAAGGGCAGGAGCTAAAAGCCCCCAGTGAGTACTCCAATCCAGTTGACATCCCACTATGTAAATAATTGCGTATATATATGTTGTTGATATAACTCAAAAACTTTTGTTGCGTACGTGTACTGTGATGTAACTTATAGTAGCTCATGGCCATTCACAAATTTGAGCTTTAGATTCCCATATTAACAATTAGCAAGTGCATATGGCCACATTTTTCATTCTCACAGCTATCAAGTATATTCCCTAAATTAGAATGTACGTGCAATCATCTTCGATCAGTCATTTTTTTTAGCCCACTACCCACAAAATGTAGTGGCCCAACTAAAGAAGACAACAAGTTGTGATATGTTGTTGTCGCTTTCTCAATCAATCAATGGCAAAAAGAAAATATCATTATAGTTAGTCCACATCATGTAGAGGGTCTTAGATATATATACGTATGCTAAGTTATTATTTTGAAATATAAGGTCGAGAAGCCATTCTATTTTCAGAAGCAACTTCAAAACATGCAATTCCGACTATGTTAGTTTCTATCTTGTAAATTATAACTCTTTAGTTCAAATATGGATGCGTACATGATACATCTCAAATTACTTCACAGACAATCATATCTGTGAGTTTTTTCAGAGTAGGCAAAAATCTAGAAAAGAATTGCATCAATGATCATTTGTAGAACTCTTGCACATATGGATGGGGAATTTTTGTGTGTGTGTTTTTAATTTTTTTAGGTCTGAATCTGTTTGAAAGATTTGTGGTATTCCCAAGCTACAAACTCTGACCAAACTTTCAGTTAAATTCCTTTTATAGAGAAACAAACAAGAGGAAAGAAACAAGTGCAATGTACTCCCCTAAGATCTCATGATTTGAATGTCTCATGAAACAATGATTGAGTTCTTTCTTAAAGACATAATTGTGGAATAATTAGCGGATCATCATTATAAACAATGATTGATTTATAAACAATTAGCGGATCATCATTATAGTCAAAATTGTTCTGCTATCCCTCTTTTGCTACAGCTAGTACATCCACTACCACTATTAGTGTATCAGTTTTACACAAGTGCAATCTAGTCACTCTCACATTTTTGTTGTATATGGGGAACTCACTAATATGCAGATGCAGGTCAAATACATATAAGCTAGACAAATCAATGGGAATTTACAAAATAGAAATTCCAAAGTCAACTTTTGACCTACTTGTTTATGCAGACATATCAACACAAATATAATAAATTTTGGAACAAAAATTGAAACAAAAGAGCATATATTACAAGTAGAAATTACATCTTGTTCATTCATTCATTAACGCAAGAAACATGCTTAATAATGATTCAAAGTTGCTCCAAGATACTTACTAATAATTCATCTGGACCTAGAAAGATACACATATATATAGACATGTCTCAAATGTATACATACAGATAAGCATATATATAAACATACAAATACAACAAACCCTAATTAGTCCACATTATTAAATCCCAACACATTCTCAAATCGCAAAATACTCCTAAATCACAGATTATTCAGCACAAAATCCCAAACAATTTCATTAAAAATAAAAAATTTATTAAAAGTTGAAAATAATCATACCGGAGATGAGCGAGGGTTTGAGAGCTAGAGAGAGGGGGAGAACAATGGCGTGAAAGGGAGATTAGGACGCCGGAGATACGATGGCGGGGAGCACGACAGAGGAGACGAGCGGGGGGCGCACGACGAAGGAGACGAGCGCTAGGGTTTAAGAGACGAGCTCTAGGGGATTTGGGTTGCGGCGCGGGGATTTGGAGATGAAGGGATTTGAGTTGTGGGATTTGGAGACAGCGCGGGAATTGGATTTGGAGACGGCACGGGGATTGGATTTGGAGACGGCGTGGGGATTTGGAGACGAGTGGAATTTGCGAGGAGATTTGGAGAAGAGGGGATTTGGGGTGCTAGGGTTTTGGGGATTTCGCGCACTCGTAAAGAGGAGAGAAAGAGGTGAAAGATTAAAGGGAAAATAAAATGCTGGTTATTGTACTGATCTTAATTAACTGATGTAATTAGAGAGATTCCCCGGCGCCTCCTATACAACGCCGGGGAATATACGTCAACCCCGGTGTTTTATAGAAAACGTCGGGGAATAAAGGTTTTTTTTTTAATCCCAGATACCAACTTCGTTCTTCCCCGGTGTTTAATGAAAGCACCGGGGTAAAAACGCCACTGCAGACTAATTTAGTTGTAGTGCTACTTACAAGTCGTCAACAGGTCATAGTATGAGAACGGCTATAGGTGAGATTTGTGAAGTAATGGGTGAGGGAACTATTGAATTGGAGAGGCCAGATGGTAAAGGGTTCACACTAGAAGAGGTCATGCATATTCCTTCAATACAACAGAATCTTATATCCTTGGGTACTCTTGATGGTCGTGGCTGCAGGTACACAGCTCGAGGTGAAATTTTGACAGTTTGGGATAGTCGTCGTAAGGTAATAAAGGGTAAGAGGGGGATTGGGCAGGGTCAGCATAACCTCTACCAGCTTTGTGGGAGCAGAAAATCTCGGCCGAGTGTATAGAAGCCCGTTGTTCCTAAAGCATCATCTATTAAGCCGTCACTAGAATTACCGAAGCGAGACTGCAACATTTGAATACCGTTGGAAGGTGGAGAGAGCCTTGGTGTAAGTGGAGTTCGTGTAGAGGGTGGCACCTCTATGATTAGATCTACAGGTATGTGCCCTTGAGGGGGGCGTACAGCTGGAGGAAAACAGGTGGAAGTTTGTTCAACTAGCAGGAAAAGCCATAGAAACTTGTTGTTTACAAAACAGAGGAGAAAGTTTCATAAGAGTTTTTAATCACACAGGTAAGGATTCATGCATATGCAATCCAAGGTGGAGAATGTTGGGTTTATGTCTTGCATACGATGTTGGATACGAAGACGATAAGACGATGGAAGGATAAAGACGATTGGAGATGGAGTGGATGCCAGAAGAAATAGTCAGCGACAACAACAGCAGAAGTTTTGTTCGACTGTCCCTCATGTGCGCTCGACCGTCCTCTGCACGAAGTCTTCTAAAAAGGAGGACATTCGACCGACTTGTTGGTGCGGTCGACCGTTAGCGGCGATGATGGGTTTCGGGCTTGAGTCTGGCTGATTCGTGAAAAGCCCAACTTGCTCTTCAAGTTGGATCGTGTGGCTCCTATCATAGGGTTATCTCTTATGTATTATCCAATGTCTATTGTAACAAGATATCAACTTAGGGTTTGTCTCTAGATCTATATAAACAATTGTAACGGCTCAAAGATCCATGATGATTTTATTGAGTGCCGAATAGAAGAAGAGAGTACTTCATAGAGAAGGGTGAGAGAGTTTCTCCATTGTAAGAAGCATCAAGTTCCATTAGGCTTAAGAGAGGGTTGTGGTGAGAATTGTAATATTCTTGTATCTTCTCTAGTTGAAATAATATCACGGTTCTTCCACCCCCGGATTAAGGTGAAAGCCCTAACCGGGACAATTCTTGTGCGCTTTGTGTGATTGGTATGATGTCGTCTTGCTTGGTGGTTTGTGTAGATTGTGTCAAAGACTCAACAAGATCCTCATAATATTCCTAACACTCTCCTATAAGATATGAAGCACATGTACTTAAAATGGGTTAAGCACCCATATCGGGTGGGAGTCGGGTTCGGGTACGCCAGGTACATTTTGGGTACGTACCCGGTGCATATCCAGTTAATTAAATGATTTAAAAAAAGTTTAATGGGTGTGAGCGGGTTCGCCCCGGGTGCGAGTGGGTGCACCCGAAATGAATTACTTAATAATAATTTTTTTTTTTTACAAAATCTCTTTCTCTCTCTCTCTTTTTCCCCGAATCTCAGCCACTTCTTTCTCTCTCAAAAAATTGCTCGCTCCCCTCTCTCTCTCACACACAATCAAACCCTAATTCCCAATCAAACACTTTCCCGCCGTCGTCAAACACCCCCGTCATCGCTCATGCCTGTCGTCGCCCACCGCTGCCTGCGCCTACTGTCGCCCATCATCATCTCCTCTATTTCTCTCTCTCCCCTAAGCCCAAGTCCATCCATCTTGCCTCTTCCTTTCTCTCCCTCTAGCGTCGCTCGATCCCCTACCGAGCAGACCCGCCCCAATTGCAGGTTTGATCTTTTTCTTCCTGTATACATATTACATAATGGGTTAATTCAATGTATGAAATAATGAGTTTCACTTGAGGACTTATTTTTTAATATGTTACAACTGGAATGGATGTGATTTATATATTTATTCTTTAATGATTTTGTTACTGACTTCATAAGTTAGCCTTTAGAATTGTAACCCCAGTTTTCCAAAAAATGTATTTTAGTGTATTTTCTGTATTTAAAAATTTTTGCAAATTATTTTTTCGGTTTTCAAATTCTTTTTTCAAGATATATTCTTGACTCTCCTATTAAAATCTGTTTTCAATCAATAATGTTATTTGTAACTATTTTCTACGATTTTCATTTTTGTTATTATTACTATTATTATTTTTATCATTTTCTTATTATTGTTATTGTTCTTAGTATTATTATTATTACTAATATCTTTTTTTAAAAATTCTAAATTGTATATTTTTATTTGTAATTTTATTTTATTTTATTTTCCAAAACCCATTAACTTATACCCAAAACCCATTTTTTTAAAAACGTATTTAAAACCACCCAAACCCGTTAATACCCTACCTACATTACTACCCATTACCCATCAGACTACCCCTATCCATTAACAACCTAAAACCTATTTCCCCACCCTATATATCTACCTAATATTTCCCTGTTCATCTTCCTATACCTATCCTTCAGCCGCATATCAACCCATCTGCTCATATCTCTCTCCCGAACTCATCTCTCTCTTCCGCAACTCCCCTTCCTCCCTGTGCTTCCCCCGGTGCTCCTCTCCCTCTCCCTGCCGCGTCGACCAGCCTCCCGCTCTCCTCTTCCGTCGTGTGGCCAGTAGTGGAGCCAGCACTCCCTGTCGCGGCCACCTCGCGATGCATAGTCGTGCCCCTGTGTGCCCGGTTTGCTTGCGCCGCCCCGTGGGTCCCTCTATAGATGTGCAGGCAGACGCAGCAGCCTCTTTGGTCACCGTGCTCTCCTTCGACGTTGAGTTAGCCGGTGCATCGCTTACAGCCTGTGCGCGTCCTTCCTGTCCCGGTGCACCGCGCGTTAGCAACCGCCGGCCACTCCCTGGTCGACGATGCAGCCTGATCGTCGTCCACCGGCAGCCAAGCCTTTGATTGGTTGTTTGATCAGATTTTTGATGAAGTGAATGTGGGCCGTTCGTTTGATTGTGATCATGATCTCTTGATCTTGATCTTGATTGATTGATTCCTAGCTGTCCGTTGATTTGATATTGATCATCACCATCGAGGGGATCTTGGCGGTCTGTTGGATCTTGATCATCATGTTTGATTGGATGTGGATCGTCGATCTTCTCTTGATCATCCGATTAGATCCTAGCCGTTCAATCTCTTCTTGATCATCACGATCATGATGATCATCAATTTCCTTTTATCACAGCCATTTGATCGATCGATCCTGATCTTCATCATTATCTTCATCATCAGGGAAATCTGATCATCTGATCTGATCCGATCATCTTGATCTTCGATCCTAGCCGTCTGATTATGTTTGTGATCGTGTGTTCGTGATTGATTCATGATCTGTTTGTTGTGTTTGTGTTCGTGCCCGGGAATCCATTCCCGTTATTCTTGCTTGGAGTCGTTTCGTCGTTAGATAAGGCAAGTAACTTGTACTCAATTCCTTTGTATGATACAAGTCATAAATACTGCTTGCAGTGTAGTTGGGTTCTAGAGACAACTCGTGTGTAATGTATCTTGATGAGTATTGTCTCTATAGTGCTATTGACCATAGTTGCCTCACGACACAAATTTGACATGAAACAACTTAGATTTTGACTGTTCTTGATGTGATTATATTTGTAGGATAATTAGGAGAAATCGTGTGTTTGTTTGAATCCATGTGATGTACTTGTTGTAGACATGCCATATACCCTATTTCATGATGTTTGGACACTTAGTAGACTCTATACCATGTTTGATTGTGATTGGAACAAGTTTCGTATGATTTATGTTGGTTTTGTTGTTAAAGTAAAATATGTATTTTGTCGATGATCAATTTTGATTGGTATTTTAGACCATGTTAAGGTCAGTATCTTAATTTCAGTATTAAACATGATTTTTAGATAAATCTGTCTTCTTTCCAAACTATTTGACCTTGATCGATTTCGTTTTTGTATGTGTGAGATATGATTGTTTTACTACAGAGGTGTATTTCATTTCCAGATTTCGTATCTTGATGATTTCGATGACGAAACTATTCTGATACTAGTGTTAAACATATTATTTTGATCTGAAATTATGGACAGTATTTCTATACTTGATTAAGGATTATCCAGAATTTTGGTGGATTTATTTGGTAAGATTTACATACTGTTTCATGCTTTCGAATAAAATCTATACTTGCTGGATTTTGCTTGCTGTTCTGTAAAGAAGTATATTTTCACCCTAATTCCTTTTACTGTATGAAAAATATTTGTGAAATATGAAAGTTAGCTTATTGTGTTTATTTTCATATCCTTTTGGCGGATTTTCAATTTCGTTTCACGGTTTGCAAGATATTACAGTTTTGGTACAGCAGTGTTAGGAATTCCAGATTTGCCAAACTATCATTTCTTGATATTTTATGATTTTTTTTGGCTAAGCTAATCTTTCTGGAAAATTATGAAACTTTATATTCTGGTACTAGACAGATAGGAGAATATCCCAAATTTTTCTTGGATTTATTTGAGGTGTTTTGATGCTGTTTTCCTGACTTTGAATTCGATCTACTGATTTCTGGCTGAACATATTTTCTGGATTCAAATCAGTTTTGAGTTATGTTTTTGTGAAATACAATATGATTTATTTATATTCGCTGGATTCGGTTGAGAGTCTATTTTCTATATCTTTCGACGGATTCAGATTTGTATGTTTGTAACACCGAGAATCTCAGTTTTACTGCAGTGTGGTCTTGCTGTCCTTTTGAAATCACGTTATTTTATCATTTTGTATGTTATCTTTCACCCATACATGTTTATCTTGCAACTTGAACTTGTTACTTGATCATACCATGATATACTTGTTTGTTCGTGATACATACATGCTTGTTTGACATTAATAATAAAATAACCAAGCCGGGATTTTAAAGGGACAGATCTAATAGCGGATAATTCAGAAACGTGTACTCGGAAGAGAATCTATTGATTCTATGAGATACTTGGCCTGATACTGGAGACTTGGCTTGATACTTGAGATTTGGCTTGATATTTGATTACTTGAGGCTTGATATTTCACTACTTGAGGCTTGATATTTTACTTGGCTTGATACTTGATACTTGAGGTTTGATACTTCACTCTTGAGTCTTGATACTTGATACTTCATTTCTTGAGGTTTGTCCCTGAGTACACTGCCCTATATGGTCCACTATGAAATCTAAAACGAAATTGCATTGACTGTAGCAACCATATGATAAAAGGATGGCACAAGAAGTGCTACCTAGATAGTAATAATATAAGATTTGAACTTGATACTTGAACTTGATATGTGACTATATGATACATGAGACTTGATGCTTGAACATAATACTTGACACTTGTACTCGATTACTTGACACTTTCTACTTGATACTTGTACTTGATTATTTGACATTGTTACTTGTTACTTGATTTCGTGATACTTGATTCTTTATACTTGACACATGTTTACATGATACTTGTTCACTTGACTCTTGATACATGCTACTTGTACTTGTTCAGCTTACCATGCTAGTATTCTATTTTGTTATCATGCATATTCCATGTTATTAGTTAGTTTTTCCCATATACCTGTATCCTGCATTACAAGCGGTCCTGTAACTTGCAATTGACGGGTACTTGTTTTCTTTTTACTATCCCTGCAATTGTTAATTTGCAGATTATGGAGAATAGATGCCAGATGGTATTGGTGATATGAAGTACTCGTTGCTGAATTTCATTATTATTAATTCTTGTAGCTTGCTTGAACAATTGTATTTGCTACTTGGATTTATTGTATTTGGGCAATATGACCCAGGATATCTGACTTATTCAGATCATGACTATTTGAGATTAATATATTTCATTTCAAGTATTCATGTTGGCATCTTGGTTCATATGTGCATGATTGGTTGATTCTTTTGCTTCCGACTTTGATTATTCTTGTGAAATGTTGTAATGATTCTTGAACAGCTTATGGATGATGAAAATCATTCGCTGGGCTTTTGTCGTGTATCCGTATTCGGTATTCTCTTTTGAGAAGCGGGACATGACAAAGTTTTTAGTGGTATCAGAGCCCAGGTTTGGCTAATGTATTAGTTGCTTGATATATTAGACAAGCTTAGCTCGATCTGGGATCGGCTCAACATTTCACCAACCATGCATGCATAAATGAATTATTATCAACATTGATCTAGATGCTAGTCTTATTCCGTTCATTTTGATCCCTTCTTATTTGATCCCTTGATTCCTTGTTTTCTTCCGTCTTTTTCAGTCATCCTCTTTAATTGATCTCTTATTGGGTATGAATTCATTCTTTCCGTATCCATACTCTTTTGATTCTGATGTCATCCATTTCTTCCTGCTTGGTTCTTCGGTCGGCATCGCTGGTTCTACAACCACATGTCTGCAGCTTGGAATGTCGTCATCAAAGTGGCGCAGTGGAAGCGTTGTGGGCCCATAATCCACAGGTCGCAGGATTCTCTTATTGTTTTTCCTTCCCTGCATTGTTTGCTTCTCTATTCCTTATATTCGTCTTCATCTGTTGACTCATTGGCTGGTCTAACTCTTCCTTGTCCATTTTTTTTTATTACAGCTTTTTCTATTTCTTCATCTCTTTGCTTTGTTATTTTGCAAGTCTTGTGTTGTTTCTTCTTCATTTTTGATACCGATTACCTCTTTCTTGCATTCCAGTTTGCCATCATGAACCCGTTCATTATTTGATTCAATTCTTCCCTGTTCATTCTCTCTTTGATTCTAGTTCTGCCTACTCCCTTATTGCCTTGGTATCTTTTGTTGTTTCTTTCCTTTTGATACTATTTATTCTCTTTCATGCACTTCCCTTGACCTCATTGTTATCCATTTCCTTCTTTTTCTGGTGTTGCCTCTACTTTGTTCCTTTCCCTTTAACCCTCTGTTTTGTTGCCCGTCCCCAAAGTTTGCTTTTGCCTTGTCCTATGTACCGCCTAAGCAAATTTTGAGGACGAAATTTTGTTGTAAGGTGGGTAGAATTTGTAACCCCTGTTTTCCCAAAAATGTATTTTAGTGTATTTTCTGTATTTAAAAATTTTCGCAAATTATTTTTTCGGTTTTCAAATTCTTTTGTCAAGATAAATTCTTGACTCTCCTATTAAAATCTATTTTCAATCAATAATGTTATTTGTAACCATTTTCTATGATTTTCATTTTTGTTATTATTACTATTATTATTTTTATCATTTTCTTATTATTGTTATTGTTCTTAGTATTATTATTATAACTGATATTTTTTAAAAGAAATCCTAAATTGTATATTTTTATTTGTTATTTTATTTTATTTTATTTTCCAAAACCCATTAACTTATACCCAAACCCATTTTTTTAAAAACCCATTTAAAACCACCCAAACCCGTTAATACCCTATTTGCATTACTACCCGTTACCCATCAGCCTACCCCTACTCGTTAACAACCTAAACCCTATTTCCCCACCCCATTTATCTACCCTAATATTTCCCTGTTCATCTTGCTATACCTATCCTTCAGCCGCCTATCAACCCATCCGCTCATATTTCTCTCCCGAACCCATCTCTCTCTTCCGCAACTCCCCTTCCTCTCCGTGCTTCCCCTGGTGCTCCTATCCCTCTCCCTGCCGCATCGACCAGCCTCCCGCTCTCCTCCTTCGTCGTGTGGCCAACAGTGGAGCCAGCACACCCTGTCACGGCCACCTCGCGACGCACAGTTGCACCCTTGTGTGCCCCATTTACTTGCGCCACCCCCTAGGTCCCTCTGTCGATGCGCAGGTAAACACAGCAACCTCTCTGGCCACCGTGCTCTCCTTCGATGTCGAGTCAGCCGGTGCATCGCCTGCAGCTTGTGCCCGTCCTCCCTGTCCCGGCACACCGCGCGTTAGCAACCGCTGGCCACTCCCTGGTCGACGATGTAGCCTGATCGCCATCCATCGGCAGCCAAGCCTTTGATGGGTTGTTTGATCAAATTTTTGATCAAGTGAATGTGGGCCGTCTGTTTGATTGTGATCATGATCTCTTGATCTTGATCTTGATTGATTGATTCCTAGCCGTCCATTGATTTGATCTTGATCATCACCATCGGGGTGATCTTGGCCGTCCGTTGGAACTTGATCATCATGATTGATTGGATGTGGGTCGTCGGTCTCCTCTTGATCATCCGATTAGATCCTAGCTGTCCGATCTCTTCTTGATCGTTACGATCATGATGATCATCAATTTCCTTTGATCGCAGCGGTTTGATCGATCGATCTTGATCTTCATCATTAGGGAAATTTGACCGTCCGATCTGATCCAATCATCTTGATCTTGATCTTCGATCTCAGCCGTCCGATTATGTTTGTGATCTTGTTCGTGATCGTGTGTTCATGATTGGTTCGTGATCCATTCGTTGTGTTTGTGTTCGTGTCCGGAAATCCGTTCCCGTTATTCTTGCTTGGAGTCATTTCGACGTCGGTTAAGGTAAGTAACTTGTACTCAATTCCTTTGTATGATACAAGTCATAAATACTGCTTGTAGTGTAGTTGGGTTCTAGAGACAACTCGTGTGTGATGTATCTTGATGAGTTTTGTCTCTATAGTGCTATTGACCATAGTTGCCTCACGACACAAATTTGACATGAAACAACTTATGTTTTGACCGTTCTTGATGTGATTATTTTTGTGGAATAATTATGAGAAATCGTGTGTTTGTTTGGATCCATGTGATATACTTGTTGTAGACATGCCATATACTCTATTTCATGATATTTGGAAACTTAGTAGACTCTACACCATGTTGGATTGTGATTGGAACAAGTTTCGTATGATTTATGTTGGTTTTGTTGTTAAAGGAAAATCTATATTTTGTCGATGATCAGTTTTGATCGGTATTTTAGACCATGTTAAGGTCATTATCTTAATTTCATTATTTAACATGATTTTTAGAGAAACCCGTCTTCTTTCCAAACTCTCTGACCATGATCGATTTCATTTTCGTATTTGTGAGTTATGATTGTTTTACTACAAAGGTGTATTTCATTTCCAGATTTTGTTTCTTGATGATTTCGTTGACAAAACTATTTTGATACTAGTGTTAAACATATTATTTTGATCTGAAATTTTGGACAATATTTCTATACTTGATAAGATTTACATACCGTTTCATGCTTTCCAATAAAACCTATACTTACTGGATTTTGCTCGCTGTTCTGTAAAGAAGTATATTTTCACCTAAATTTCTTTTACTGTATGAAAATATTTTTGAAATATGAAAATTAGCTTATTTTGTCTATTTTCATCTCCTTTTGGCGGATTTGGATTTTGTTTCATGGTTTGCAAGATATTACATTTTCGTACAATAGTGTTGGGAATTCCAGATTTGCCAAACTATCGTTTCTTAATATTTTCTGATTTTTGTTGGCTAAGCTAATCTTTCTGGAAAATTATGAAACTTTATATTCTGGTACTAGACAGATAGGAGAATACCCCAAATTTTTCCTAGATTTATTTGAGTTGTTTTGATGCTATTTTCCTTACTTTGAATTCGGTCTACTGATTTCTGGCTAAACATATTTTCTGGATTCAAATCAGTTTTGAGTTTTGTTTTTGTTAAATACTATATTACTTATTTATATTCTATGGATTCGGTTGAGAGTCTATTTTCTAGATCTTTCGACGAATTCAGATTTGCATGTTTGTAACACCGATAATCTTAGTTTTACTGTAGTGTGGTCTTGCTGTCCTGAACTTAAAATCTCATTATTTTATCCGTTTGTGTGTTATCTTTCACCCATACATGTTTCTTGCAACTTGAACTTGTTACTTAATCATACCATGATATACTTTCTTGTTCATGACACATACATGCTTGTTTGACATTAATAATAAAATAACCAAGCCGGAATTTTAAAGGGGCAGATCTAATAGTGGATAATTCAGAAACATGTACTCAGAAGAGAATCTGTTGATTCTATGAGATACTTGGCTTGGTACTTGAGACTTGGCTTGATACATGAGATTTGGCTTGATATTTTATTACTTGAGGCTTGATATTTCACTACTTGAGGCTTGATATTTCACCTGGCTTGATACTTGATACTTGAGGCTTGATACTTCACTCTTGAGGCTTGATACTTGATAATTGATTTCTTGAGGCTTGTCCCTGAGTACACTGTCCTATATGGTCCACTATGAAATCTAAAACAAAATTACATTGACTGTAGCAACCATGTGATAAAAGGATGGCACAAGAAGTACTACCTAGATAGTAATAATACAAGATTTGAACTTGGTACTTGAACTTGATACGTGACTATATGCTACATAAGACTTGATGCTTGAAAATAATACTTGACACTTGTACTCGATTACTTGACACTTGCTACTTGATACTTGTACTTGATTACTTGACACTTGTTACTTGTTACTTGGTTTTGTGATACTTGATTCTTGATACTTGACACATCTTTACATGATACTTGTTCACTTGACTCATGATACATGCTACTTGTACTTGTTCACCTTACCATGCTAGTATTCTATTTTTTTATCATGCATATTCCATGTTATTAGTTAGTTTTCCCCATATACTTGCATCCTGTATTACAAGCGGCCCGTAACTTGTTATTAACGGGTACTTGTTTTCTTTTTCCTATCCCTGCAATTGTTAAATTCAGATTATGAAGAACAGGTTTCAGATGGTATTGGTGATATGAAGAACTAGTTGCTGAATTTCATTATTATTAATTCTTGTATCTTGCTTGAACTATTTTGATACTTGGATTTATTGTATTTGGGCAATGTGACCTAGGATATTTGACTTATTCAGATCATGACTATTTGAGATTAATATATTTGGTTTCAAGTATTCTGTTGGTATCTTGGTCCATATGTGCATGATTGGTTAATTCTTTTGCTTCTGACTTTGATTATTCTTGTGAAATGTTGTAAAGATTCTTGAGCAGCTTATGGATGATGAAAATCATTTGCTAGACTTTTGTCGCGTATCCGTATTCCATATTCTCTTTTAGGAAGCGAGGCGTGACAAGAATTGAGAAGTATTACTTCAATTCTCATTCAGTTTCGCATTCTGATTGTCTATGGATAAGGACAATAAATAAGTTGAGGTTTGTGTTAATAGTAATTCGTATATTAGTTACCTACTGTTTATAGTGCAGTGTTCTAATATGAGTTGAGGTCTGTATTAATGCTCATAAGCCATCTTCATTTTTTTTCTTTTTTTCTTTTTGGGTGATTTGATAAGAGCTTTACTATCCATGTTTGAGAAACTGCATATAATTAACATAGTCTAAATTTAATGTTTGTTAAGATATTGCAGCACTTAAAGTGCAATGTTTAATACTATGAAACTCCTTCTGCTTGTTACTGTCAAATCCTTAATAATGACTTAAGTTTGTAATTTTTATACATAATGTTTATTAAATTTTTTATTTTTATATTCAACGTACCCAAAAACGCACTCGTATCCTAAATTTTTGAGAAATCACGTATTCACGTACATGAGTCGTGTCGTACCGGTATCCCGTACCCGTGTCCGTTCTACATAGCCTATAAGAGTGTAAGGAAAATTAATTTTGATGGTTGGGACAAATGCAGTGAAAACTGAATGGCGATAGTTAGGAGTTAAAAAGGTATCTCTTTTCTTACTCCTACAATTAACTTAACTACATATATATTACTCATTTACAAGCACATGGTTTACCCGTATGTGGTTAAACCAAACTTCTTCTCACGCTGGAGCATAAATGTCATACATGCCCAACTTGCCACAAATAAATTGAATTCTAGCACATGTTATTGGCATTGTAAGAATGTTGGCTAGGTGATAACTAGTATGCACATGACATGTTTCAATCTGCCTAGGCTCCTCCTCAATCCCAAGAACTTTGTTACAGACTACATGACAATCAAGCTCAATATGCTTTGTTCGTTCATTAAAGTCGAGATTTGATGTAATATAGAGTGCAACTAGATTATCATAGTACAACCTTATTAAGCTAGATTGTACTACCAATTTAGCAAGAAGTCTTCTTACCCATACAAGCTCACAAGTAATATCCGCAAGAGTTCTATACTCTGATTCTGCATTTGATCTTGACACCACCGACTGCTTCTTTCTTTTTCAAGATACTAAATTTCCGCCTACAAACACACAATACCAGGTTGTAGATTTTCTAGAAGTTACATCTTGCCCAACCAGCATAAGCAAATCCATACTATATATTATACTATTGGTCTACCTCCTCTTTCCTTCCTCCAGTTTGAAATAGAGAAAGGAGAGCAAAAGTAGAAACTAACATGTGCTCAATATGTAAAAAAAAAATAATAATAATAACAAACCACATCACGATCTCATTCTCTCCCTCTTTCAAAAACCTTCCTCATCCCCAACCCCCAATCTCTTCCGTTCCCAATTTGCGCTGTTGTTGTAGCCAAATCGGAAAAAAAATGGTTAATGACATAAAGGAACCCAAAGTTTATATTAATACCCAACACGTTTGAAGTAATAGTAATATCCCAATAGCACCCAAACTTTTTATAATTGGACCGAAAGGCACCTGCCGTCCACTTTTGTTATTTTTCAAACAGTTGGTGGGTGAAATTACTTTCTTACCCTCATTCCTTTTTAATATCTCTTCCCATCTTTTTTATCTTCAAAACCATTTTTTTTTCTTATAAGCCATTCCCCTCTTCTGACAGCTCATTCTCTTCTTCCAACCATTTTTTTCTTACAATAGAAGGTCAAATCGAGAAGGGGGAGGGGTAGCGGAACCTCAGGAAGTTGATGGCGAGCAGCAGAACCTCCGGAACCCATCGAAGTGGCAAACGGTATGATATTTAGCATTCTATAAATGTATCAATCTGTATTAGATGGTAAGAAAATGTGATGGATAGTTGGAATAATGTCAATTTGCTTTCGTCGATTGCTGATTGTTGATGGATTGAGTGTTTGGTCATCAATTTAGTATTTAATTCTGAATTGATTTAAGTTAGGGTTGAACTGAATTTGATCAATTTAGGGTTTAATTCTGATCTGATTTGATTTAAGTTAGGGTGGAATTGGGATTTGATCAATTGAGGGTTTAATTCTGATCAGATTTGATCTAAGTTAGGGTTGAGTTATGATTCCTAATAATTAGGGCTTACTTTGGTGTTGTATTGTGTTGTTTGTTACGTTATGGTTGTGTATTGTTAATTATTGGAGTTATAGAAAGCACTTATGCATTTGTTATGGTGATTATTGTGTGACAGGGCGATAGATAGAGTCGCGGTGTTAGTGTTCTACCATGGGCATTGAAGAATAATACCGAGAACAAATAGAAAGAAATATGAGTGATACCGAACAAAAAGTTTTTTGATTGACTCACGGGAATGTAATCTAGATTACTTAAGTGAAAGGCTTTATGCGTTACTACGATATAATGAGTGGTATATGATGAATGCAGCGTATAAAAAGCTTGGGACCTCACCTAAAGAGTTTGGAGTAATTAGACATGATGTACAATATGGAGATTTATAGAAATTGCATCCGGAGAAAAAGAAAACACGAGCTATATTTGTCATTTAGGCCACCCAAGAATTGTAGTAGATTTGGTGTTCATGCAAGAGAAATTATTGGTGGAAGGAGGACTAGATATAGGCCGTGGGCCCATTCCTTTTGAGCAGCTGGTTATATCTAGTGATGATGATGATTCATATGTAAGACAAATTGGATTCAATCATGAAATTGGCACTCATGCAAAGCCTAATGCGGCTAATGATAATGCTGATGAACACATTAACTTGGGTGGAGGAAATGACCAAATGCAAATGCAGAAGTCCAGATTCCAGTTGATATGGCAGCACTACCCAGTTATGAGGTTGATTATGAGGATAGTGATGATGTAGAAGGTGAAGAATCTGATGCTAATGAAGATGGTGAGGAAGAAGAAGTATAATTGGAAATTTGGAAACTGCAAATGATGCAGCGGATGATTGCTACTCTAAAGATTCTACCATTCTTTTGATAGTGAGTATGAAGAAGAAGCAGAACAAGAAGAAGAAAAGGAGGACACAAAAGAAGTTGAGGGTGAGGTGGAATTCACCAGAGCAGCAGAGGCAGAGGGGAGTACAGGGTAAGTGCAAAAGCATGTAGGTCTACTGTGGGGTGAAAATGAAGATGTCCAATCTCCCTAATTTGAAATTGGCAACAAGTTTTCAGACAGCTACAGTTTTAGGATGGCATTGAGACAATTCAGTACGCAAAATAATTTCATATATTGGTTGAAGAAGAATGACAATAATGCAATTGTTCCATTGTGTGGTATGCAGGATTGTCTATGGAGTATAAGAGCAGCTAGGATGGCAGATAAGGTCACATTTGAGGTTAGCAGGTACAATCCAACTCCTAACTGTACTAGAATAAATACATGTGGGAATAGTGTTGCTTCAAAACAGTGGATTGCAAAGGTAATTAATGGTGATGTGAATGCCAATCCTAGATTGAGGCCTAGAGATATTAGTAAAGGGAATGACAACAAATATGGTTTAAAGGTTGGATACAAACATGTTTGGAGGGGAAAGGAAGAAGCTAGGGAGTTGGTTTTTGGGCACATTGCCCAGAGCTACGACCTTGTGTATTCTTATGAGCAAGATTCGAGGCAAGAAACCAAGGTAGACAAATTGAAATTGAATTAGAGAATGATAAATCTTTTTGAAGGATGATAGTGTCTATCAAACAATGTGCATATGGCTTTAAGTTATGTTGTAGACCATATATTGGACTTGATGGGTGTCATCTGAGGGGTAAGTATCTGGGGACATTGCTTACTGCCAATGCATTGGATGGAAATAATGGATTGTACACAGTAGCTTTTGCAGTAATTGAATCAGAGAATCTCCATTCTTGGCATTGATTTATTCAAAATTTAAAGAAGCTCTTAGGAATGACATGGGACATATTTCCATTATCAGTGATCAGGAGAAGGGGTTACTAGAAGAAGTGTCAATGTTGTTGCCTGATGCAGAATATAGGTGTTGTGTTCGACATCTATGGAAGACTTTTAAGAAGAATTTTTGTGGTGAAATATATGAAATGTTGGTTTGGAGAGCTGTTTGTAACATCCCGTAATTTTCAAAAATACATATATAGTATATATAGTATATATATAAGAGTTGAATGGTATATGTATACTGATATTAAATAGCTTGATGGCAAAAGAGGTAAATATATTGAAAAGGCATTGAATGGGGGGTCCCACGGGAGAGAACAACATAGGCATGCTGTTGCTTGTGCTTGGCTGACGTGGCCATACCAAGGGCCCACCCAGGGTGTAAAAGAATGCAGTGGCTTCTTCGGCTGTGCATTCTTGAAGAGAGAGAGTGTGTGTGTGGGATTTATCCCACATCGGAAATCAACATGAATAAAATAATATATAAATACTATTGCCTATGATCAAGAGTCACCAATTTGGTTGACCACCTTTTGAGACGCAGCCTGTGGTGGGCAGTTGTACTACATAGTATCTAATTTGTCTTATAAATTGTATAAATTGTCTGAGCTAGGGCAGGGGCGTTACACTGTTAATGCCTACTCAATCATGCAATATGATCAGGCTATGGGAGAATTGAAAGTAATTTCTCCAGAAGTTGCATCTCAATTAGAGAAACACACCTACCGTTGGAGTAGAAGCCAATTCACTCCAAGATCAAGGCAACACTATATTACAAACAACCTAGCAGAGAGTTTCAATGCATGGTTATTGGCAGTAAGATATCTTCCAGTTGTTGATCTTATAGACGTGTGAAGATCAAAATAATGGAGAAGATGACCTTAAGAAGGCAGATTGCTAGAAGATGGAAGGGGGTGTTGGTACCAATGGCAGATATATACATCAGAGATATTAGTAAGAATGTTGGTGGGTGGATTGTTAGAAAATCAAATGAAAAGAATGTAGAGGTTGAGAGTGCAGACAGGAGAGAGGTGCTTGATAAGGTAGAAAGAATTTGCACGTGCAGATAATGGCAGCTAACTGGTCTGCCTTGCATACATGCTGCTGAGGTGATATGCACAATGACTAGAGTTGACTGGGTTTCATTTGTGGATCCATACTACTATATTGACAGGTATACATTGTAAAATTGTTTCCTTTTTACTATCTTTTGAAATGCAATTGAGTCCTTTTTACTATATTCAAAGAAAATATAACAATCTAAAAAAACATGTCTCTTTTGATATACACTGTATAATTTTAGGTACAAGCTAGCATATCAATACTCTATAGCACATTTTCCTTGTAAATCTCAGTGGTAGCATCAAGAGATTCGTTATATAGTGGGCCCACCACATGCTAGGAGAGCAAGAGGAAGACCAAAGGGTAAGAGAGAGCAAGAGATAAAGATGATGTTGGAAGCCAGAAGATATCAAAGATGAAAATGACATGTAGTAGATGTCATGGAAGTAATCACAACAAGTCCACTTATAAGGCACCAATTAACCAAGTGATTTGAGAAGTGGATGGAAGTTCATCTAATGTTGGCTTGACTAGTCAATCATCCACAGAGACATTGCATAGGTAAAATGTCTCTAATGATAATATCATAATTGTGGTTGACTATCTAATTCTACATGTATATTGTAGGAGGGGGTCCAAATTGGGATTGCATTCAACAAGAAGGGGTGGAAATAATAGGGGGTCTAGTGTAGGAAGAGGGAGAGGTAGAGCCATTGTAAAAGGTACTAACTACAAGCTCAACACTGTACATTAGTCTCAATTAATTATGTACGGATACAAGTACTGATACAGTCACTGAAAAAAATTGAGTACTTCATTTCCTTCTTGATGTATTATACATACAACAGCTAAATAATGATACATGCTGGAATATTTTGCAAGTGTACAAAATCGCAACAAGTAGTACAGTTTTAAAAGAAAAGAGTGTCGGTCTCACAAGGACTAATTATTTTATTGAGTACTGAAATTCACTAGATTAACTACTATTTGGAAAATCAAAATTTTAATAAAAATAACAACCAAACTAAATCAAACTAAAGGAAAATCTAATCTAATTAAGAATAATGAAAATATGAAATTTTGTGTTTGTTAATAGCAAAACAAGTTCTAAGGCTTTTGATTTCACTTAGTTAATCTCACACAATTCATAATTCCATGTAGCTAGAAATTATACTTTTCTAAGTTGTGAACCACAATCTCTTATTTATTCAATGTTTTCTCTCGAACAACACTAAACATATCTCCAAATAAAAGTTTGTCATATTTCTATGCACATTTATTAATTGAAGATTTATTAAGTTCTATGGATTTCTTTACAGTCACATTCATCGTTGTAAATCATTTCTAATTTTGCTCAATCAGTAGTGTTTAATTCTATAATTCTAAATCACAAGTTACCTCTCGGTCTCCCCATGATTCAATAAATCATACAATAGTTGACGAAACAATTGCACGCATTAAGATAAAAAATTAAACACACAATTATGAAAAACAGAAGAATAAAATAATATGAAATTCAAATTGTGTTCTCAAAACTAGGCTACATCGAAGCCCTAGAAAAATAAAATTAGTTCATAAAAATTTTGCAACTAATAAACATCTTAAAGAATTGCATTATAATCATTAAAAATAAAATAAAAGAGAGAAGAAAGAACTCGTTGTCGTTTCAAGCCGAAATTGAAGTCTTGATTTCTCTAAAAAATCAAGTCAAGATCCATGTGCAACTCCTTCTCTCTCTCTTATTCGATTCTTTTCTTCTTCCTCGGGTTCCATGCCACCTTCCTTCCTCTCTCTCTCTCTCTCTCTCTCTCTCTCTCTCTTTCAGCCGCAATCAGAGCCCTCTTTAATATTAATATGCAATTTCTTAAATATATTAAAAATTTTAGAGAATTGACTTTCAAGATTATTCTTTTTAACTCTTCGTGAAAAAGGAATCAGTGGATCATAAGGTGAATTAGGATAAGTTTTAGAATTAAACTCCGTGGAAACCATGGGGGTTGAAACTCCTTTAATCTTCTTAGAATTTCCAACATGATTGTTGACCACCTGCTACGTTTGTTCCACCAAAATTGGCTCGAACTCATCTTCCTTTTCAACCACATTTTGTTCGGTAGTCTGTGCTTATGGCTGCTCAATTGTTCGCCCACTTCTCAGTGTTATTGCTTTAACATGCTCCATGGAATTGGTCACAGTGTTACTGGGTAAGGTTCCTGATGTTATTTATGTAAGAATATTTGAAAGCTGACCAATCTGAGCCTGAAGGCTGTGAATTGAAGCCGTATTATTTTGTATCGCCAAATTTGTCTTCTGCATGTATTGTATGAACATCTCTTCAAGTGTCAGCTTCTTTTCTTGCTATGAAATTTTTTTCGGGTGGTCTAATTTCTCCTTGATTGTTGTTCCAAGAAAAATTGAGGTGGTTCCTCCTTCCTGTATTATACGTGTTTGAATAAGGATTGTTTTGATGCTGAAAATTGGACACAAAATTTGTTTGATAGGAATGTGGTTGAGCAAATAGATTTTCCACTTGGCAATCAATACTTGAGTGATTTCCTACACAATTATCACAAATAATATAGGTTTAAATAGCATTAACATCATATTACCTAGTTATTTAGATAAAGTAACAATTTGTGCAGCCAATGTCATAATAGGATAAAGCTCATAAACTCCAACTGCTTTTCTTGGCATTGATCTCTCTAAAGACCATTGGTAATTGTTAGATGTCATCTCCTCTAAAAGCTCATAGGCCGCTTCATGAGTTTTACTCATAAGAGCTCATCTAGCTGCTGCATCTACTATAGATTGATTTGTAACTCCCAAAACACTATAGAATATTTGGATTTGCAGTCATTTGGGTAGTTCATGATGAGGAAAAGTTCTCAATAACTCATTATACCTCTTCCACGGATCATACAAAGATTCATTCTCAAATTGAGTAGATGTGGTAATGTCATTCCTTAACTTTGTTGTCTTTGACGGTGGAAAGTACTTAGCCAGAAATTTTTGTGCAAGTCCCTCCCAAGTAGTAATAACACCCAGTGGTAGAAAATTTAACCAAGACAAGCCTTATCTCTTAATGAAAAAGGAAAGAGTCTCAATCGGATTGCATCATATGGTACTCCAATGTACTTGATAGTGCAATAAATTGCTAAAAAGTTTGCAATATGAACATTAGGATCCTCGTGGGATAGTCCCCCAAATTGAATAGTCTGTTAAATTATTTGAATGATCGCTAGTTTAATCTCAAAATTATTAGCTTGTATAACCGGCCTCTTTATACTTGATGTTGCTCCATTAAGTGAGGGCATAACATAGTCTCTCAAAGACTTATTTTTTTTCTCCATTACCCTCGTTCGTAATGGTAATACACTTCTATGTCGTGAAATTATCTATTAAATAACAGAAAAACTAAAAAAAACAAAAAAACTAAAAAATAAAAAAATAATAAGAAAAATACAAATTAGTAACAATCTAGCAATTATCAATATCAATAAATGAATAATTAGTCACCGGCAACGGCGCCAAAAACACGACGGAATATTTGGAGGTGTACAAAATCACAACAAGTAGTATAGTTTTAAAATAAAAGAGTTTCGAACCCACAAGGACTAATTATTTTATTGAGAGTTGAAATTCACTAGATAACTATTATTTGGAAAATCGAAATTTTAATAAAAATAACAACTAAACTAAATTAAACTAAAGGAAAAGCTAATCTAATTAAGAATAATAAAAATCTGAAAATTTGTTGTTTGTTAATAGCAAAAGTAGTTCTAGGGCTTTTGATTTCACCTAGTTAATCCCACACAATTCATAATTCTATGTAGCTAGAAGTAATAATTTTTTTAAGTTGTAGACCAAAATCCCATATTTATTCAATGTTTTCTTCCGAACAATACCAAACATATCTGCAACTAATAATTTGTCATATTTCTATGCACATTTTATTAATTGAAGATTCATTAAGTTCTATAAATTTCTTTACAGTCACATTAATTGTGGTAATTCATTTTTAATTTAGCTCAATCAATGGTATTTAATTCTATAATTCTAAATCACGAGTTACATCTCGGTCTCTACATGATTCAATAAATCATTTAATAGTTGGCCAAACAATTGCACGCATTAAGATAAAAAATTAAACACACAACCTTGTAAAATAGAAGAGTAAAATAACATGGAATTCAAATTGTGTTCTCAAAACTAGGCTACATCGAAGCCTTAGAAAAATAAAATTAGTTCATGAAAATTTTGTAACTAATAAACATCTTAAAGGATTGCATTATAATCATAAAAATATAAAATAAAAGAGAGAAGAAAGAACTCATTGTTGTTCGAAGCTGAAATTGAAGTCGTGATTTCTCTCAAAAATCAAGTCGAGATCTGTGCGCAACTCCTTATATCTCTTTTGTTCTTTTATTTTCTTCTTCCTCTGATTCCGTGCCGCCTTACTTTCTCTCTCTCTTAATTTATTTCTCAGTCTCAATGTAACCTCCGTTCCCGCAAATACATATTTCTTCAGTATTTTCTGTATTTCAAATTTTTATAAATTCATTATGTGTTAAATTCGGTTTGGATTTTATATTAAAGTATCTTCTAATTGACAATTATATTTATTTTCGAATAATGGTGAATTTTAACTTTGTTTTGTAATCCTAATCGATCGATTATTTATATTTGAGCCCAAATCAAATGTATTATTGCTATTTAGATTATTTTAATGAATTTGTTAAACCCCAATTCTTCTTATTATTATTATTACTTTTGATTGTATATTAAAAATACATCTTTTGTTATTGTGAAAACCAGCAGATTTTAATCCATCTATTATTATTATTATTATTTTAAAGTACAAACCAAGTATATTAGTTACATATATGACTATTCCAATTATTGTGAAAAGCTAAATCTTAATTCAATTGTATTCTTCCAATTAATTTTATTTTGTTGAACCTTCAAATTTTTGTACAATCTATTTAAATTTTGTATGTTGAATACTCTAATTAATCTAATACATATTTCTATTTATTTTTCTATTGGATTTAAACCCGCAACCCAAGCCCAATCTCTTATTAGATCTTAACCCTTTAACCCTATAACCTAATATCCTAACTTACCCTATATATACTATTCAAAACTACCCTAACCTAACCCTAGACTCTACCCCACCGCTGTTCAAACCCCTTCATCTTCTTCCCGTCTCCTTCTCTCCTCAGTCTCTCTCCGCAAACCCAACCGCCTTCCACCTCTCTTCCTCATCGTTCGACCTCGACCCCCACCGCAGCACCGCCCCTCGAGCTCCACCATCTCGCCTCCCGTCTTCTACCTCCAGCCACTCAAGCATCCCCTCATCCCCGTTGAGCCCACTGAATCTCGTTCCCCTTCCCCTATTTTTGAAGCCCCTCCTCCTCGTCAATAGCGCCACCTCGTCGCCCTCGACTACTGCACCATCTCCTCTGTTTCACCGCCACCTGCAAAACCCCCTCGCTGCCAGTTGCCTGCAACCTCCAAAGTCGACCACCGATCCCCTACTCTGCCGTCCTCTTGCGAGCACCTTCTTCGCTTCTCCTCCGCTGCTCCCCTGCCCCCGGGACCCACCTCCTCTACTTATTTCCCTAAACAGAGCAAGCCATCCATTTCTTCGTCTCCTCTATCGACCAACCCCAGTGCCGCCAGTCAAAGCTAATCGCCGCCAGTATGACCACCTCCACGACCGTGCCACCACCCACTGCTACCACCATCCTGAAGCCTACAGCCGCCACTAGTCGAAGTCGAAGTTCCTGTGTGCAGTTCTGCCGATCGCTGTCTACTGTTTGATTGGGTTTTCGCCATTTGCTGTTATGGGTTGTGTAACACCCTAGACTTTTTAAATAATTTTTTTGAAATTAGTAAATGAATTAAAATGATTTTTGATGATTTAATAAATATTTTTATGAAATTTATCTTTTACACATGCAAAACACGTGTAAATATTTTCTTGGAAAGTTCAAAGTCAGAAATTTATTTTGGGAAACCTAATATTTATTAGTAGGAATTATTTGTGATTTTTTTGGAGCAATAATCTTTAAATTTATTTTGGGAAACTCAATAATATTCACATTTAGGAGCAATAATCTTAATGCAATTGGACATTTAAATGCTTTATATGTGGTATTTTACTCTTATTTTCTCTTTTCCACAGGAAACAGCCTAAAACAGCAAAACGAAGCAGATTCAGGATTTTGAGGGGGATACACAGAAACTGCAAAGCAGAGGTCGACTGATTCCACCAACATGCGACTGGACAGAGAGATTGATGGGGCTCGACACAGTCGACTTCTCCAACATCAGTCGACTTGACTGATGAATCATGAAGCCACAGATGTCTCGGCACAGTTGACTTACATCCAACACTAGTCGACTGCATCCAGCGGAGTGAAAAGATAAGATAATTAAAGATCCATCCTCATCTAAATCCGAATCAAAGCAGAAAAGGAAGAAAAGAAGAAAAGAGAAAGAAATAAAACGCAGATTAAAGAAGGAAAGAAATAAAGGAAAGAAGAGGACTTTTCTGCAAAAGGTGCAAACCCTAATTCTCTTCCCGTGTTCTATAAATATCAACCAAGAGGCATTATTCTGGGGACGGAAAGAGAGAGGAGATCAAGTACTCAGAAGGGAACGAGACAGTCGACTGTGTGACAGCCAGTCAACCTATCTGGTCGGACATCATCAGTTTATTTCTTCTCTTTCTAGTTCTTTTATGTTAATCATGTATTCGAAACTGTTAGTCAATAAAAGTTTTATTATGTGGAACTAATTTCATAGTTGGGTAAATTGAAACCGTAGTCATGTAATGCTAAATTCTTCTGAATCCTTCTCTTTTACTTATTGATTGAACCTGATTGAATTGGTATATATTTATAATAATCAAACCTGTTCAGAAGTTCTAAGAGCAGTTGACTGAGAGTGACAGCAAGCCGACTGCCATACAGAACCTGAGATTATCAAGTTTGCGTATTATAAAACTGAATCTGTTATATGAGTATAGAGACGACCCATATCTCATGCCCATAGTTTGTAACACAGGAATCTTTAGGGATTCCTAGTTTAATCAACTTGAAGGATCTAGATCTGATATCAATTTCTAGAACTTCAAATGTTTGTTCGTTTCCATTGTTCCTATGTTTTCCTTAAGAGCAACTTAGTAGATACCATGCTAAATACTTAAGGAAAGAAATGAATTAGAGTAGATACCATGCCTAATTCTTGGCTTAGGGAAACAATAACTTTAAGGAGTAGATACCATGCCCTTAAAGGAACAAACATGAGTAATTAGAGTAGTACAGAAGGTGACTTAGCATTATTGACTATTGGTGGAGATCAAAAACCCACCTACTTAATAGATATTTGTGATTCAGCACTTCTTGATATAGTTTTTAATCTTTTCATTTCTTTTAGAACAACACTTCAAGATTCTTATTTCTTATTATTGGTTAGTAAGTTAATTTCTACAATCTCTGTGGAATCGATCCTTGCTTTTCACTACGCTTCTATAAATGATTCGTACACTTGCGAGGTTTTAATTTGTGTCTAGTTTATCTATATATTTAGATAGCTGGATTGCACAACAAGTTTTTGGCCCCGTTGCCGGGGATTGTTAGTATTTTAACTTACAAATCAGTAAATCTTTTCTTTTATTTTTCTTTTCTTTTATTGATAAATATTTTCTCTTTTAGGTTACAGGATTTTGGTGAATGCACGGAAGGCGATCACTTCGTCCAGAGCTACTACCTATTGACGCGGAAACAGAACGCACTCTGCTCAGACTAGGTCGGCTGTCTACAACCAACCAGTCGACTGCTACAAGGAACCAGGCGACTGCACAGAGACCCAATTCACGAGCAACAATGGCTGAGGAAGTACCAAATCGAGTATCAATGCAGGACAAATTCACGCCTAAGAATATTGAGCAACCTTCCTGCATTGCTTATCAACCTAATGTCACAGGGAATATGCATCTATCTCCCCAGTTACTCAGCATGGTTCCCCACTTGAGTGGCAAACCAGATGAAGAGCCTCACCTCCATCTGCAAGATTTCTTCGATCTCTGCAGAACACAAAGCGTTCAAGGGCTGACCCCTGAACATATCAGGTTAATCTTGTTTCCATTTTCTTTAAAACTTAATGCTGAATTGTGGTATAATTCCTTGGAACCAGGATCAATCAATTCATGGGAGCAATTGGCAACAAAATTCTTGAAAGAATTCTTTCCAGCCCAGAAAACCAAACAACTAAAAAGGGAAATTCAACTCTTCCAACAAAAAGATGGAGATTTATTCTTCGAAGCATGGAAGGACTTCAAAAACAAGCTTCTCAAGTGTCGTACGCACAACATGCCTAAGGATGATCAGGTACAAGCATTTTATGAGGATTTAAATGATACTAACAAGGCAATTGTGGATTCATCTTGCAACGGGATCTTGATGAGGAAAAGTGGTGAGGAAGCCATCGAATTATTTGAAGAACTCAGCGAGAACTCACAGCAATTCTCAACAAGGGGAAGAGACATTTCTAAAAAACAGGGAGTTTACGAAATTTCTGGTAGTAATAACATACAATTAGAAATGGTAAACATGAACAAGAAAATTGATATGCTTGTTAATGCAATGACAACAATGGGCAGTGTAAAAAATCAAACAAAAGAAATTTATGCAATTTGTTCTCATTTTGATCATACGACTGATACGTGTCCCATGTCTTCTTTCACAGATCAGGAGCAAGCAAACTATGTGGGACAAGGAGTGTTTCCACCAAAGAACAACCCCTTCTCGAATACATACAACCCAGGGTGGAGGAACCATCCAAATTTCTCATGGAGCAACAATCAAGGCACTCAATCTTCGCAAGGACATGCACGGAACTTCCAGATGGGAAGTGGGTTTGATTGGCCAGTTCAAGAACAGAAGAAATTGGATTTTGAATCCACCGTTCTTCAATTGCTCCAACAGCAACATCAAACAAGCAACCAACAAGGGCAGGCAATTCAGAAATTGGAAACTCAAATCGGGCAAATCGCGAAGGAGTTAAGTGAAAGAAAGGCAGGAGAACTCCCTTCACAAACCATACCAAACCCTAGAGGCCAAGAAAAGCTCAAATCAGTAACAACTCTGAGAAGTGGTAAGACAATTGACAACAAGGTTGGAACACACGCAGACGAAGCAGATACACAACCATCAAATGTTTTGGGTTCCAACAAGGTAAGTGAAAAAGAAAGGACAGTTTTGCCACCATTCCCTCAAAGGTTAGTCAAGCAAAAGAAAGAACAACATTTATTTGATATCTTTGAAACTCTCAAAAAGGTAGAAATTAATATCCCCCTACTTGATGCTATTAAACAAATTCATTCTTATGCCAAATTTTTGAAAGAATATTGTACTCACAAAAGAACATTTCAGGTTAGGGAGGATGTGGCTTTGACAGAGGTAGTAAGCGCCGTTTTGTTAATAAAATTACCTCCTAAACTGAAGGACCCAGGTAGTTTTACCATTCCTTGCAGGGTTGGTGAGCACTTCTTTGAAAAGGCACTGCTAGACTTGGGGGCAAGCATAAATCTTCTTCCATACACTGTTTACGAAAAGCTAGGATTGGAGGAACTCAAACCAACATCCATCACTTTGCAGTTGGCTGATCGCAGCATCAAAAGACCTAGAGGTATTTTGGAAGATATCCTAGTTCAGGTAAATGATTTCATTTTGCCTACAGATTTTGTTGTGTTGGATATGGAGGACTCTTCAATGCCATCTTCTTTACCGATCATCCTAGGTAGGCCCTTTATGAGTACAGCTGATATAAAAATTTGTGTTAAAAAGGGTACTATAAGTATGAAGATAAACGGAGAAAATGTTGAGTTTAAAATGTTTGATACACTAAAATTACCACATGATGATCATGAATGCTATAATATTGATGTGGTACAGGAGATTGTTGATCAAACATTTCAGGTACATAGTATTGAACCACTACAAGCCGCAATTACACAATCTCTAATATTATCTCATGTTGAACAAGAATACGATGATTGGAGGATTGCAAAGACAGTACATTACCTTGAAACTCTAAAATTATATTCAGGTAAGCTTGCACCTGCATTTGAAAATCTTGTGTCTGATAACTCTTGTGTTTTCTCAGACCAGTCGACTGGTGCATGGAGCAAGTCAACTGTTACCAGGGCACCAGACGTAGAGCTTAAGCCGCTTCCTGAACATCTGAAGCACGCATATTTGGGTGAGAATCAGACGCTATCTGTGATAGTTGCTGCAAACTTGAGTGCACATGAAGAAGATAAGCTGCTAAGTGTACTGCGAGAACACAAAGGTGCAATAGGATGGACCATTGCAGACATCAAGGGAATAAGTCCATCCAAATGCATGCATAAAATACTTCTTGAAGACAATACAAAACATAGCAGGGAAGCACAGAGAAGGCTTAATCCACACATGAAGGAAGTGGTAAGAACAGAAGTCTTGAAGCTACTAGATGTTGAGCATCATCTACCTTATCTCAGATAGTAAATGGGTGAGTCCTATACATGTAGTGCCTAAGAAAAGTGGAGTCACAGTGGTGAAGAATGAAGAGAATGAGCTTGTCTCTACAAGAATGACCACAGGATGGAGGGTACGCATAGATTACAGGAAATTGAACAACGAAACCAGGAAAGATCACTTCCCTCTTCCTTTTATTGATCAAATGTTAGAAAGATTAGCAGGATATAGTCATTATTGTTTTTTAGATGGTTATAGTGGCTATAATCAAATTGCTATTGCACCAGAAGATCAAGAAAAAACCATTTTTACATGTCCTTTTGGTACTTTTGCATACAGGAGGATGCCCTTTGGATTGTGCAACGCACCAGCTACATTTCAGAGATGCATGATGAGTATATTTTCAGACATGGTGGAAAGGTTCATCGAGATATTTATGGATGATTTCAGTGTTTTTGGGTCTTGTTTTGATGAATGCCTTAACCATTTGCAGCTTGTGCTTAAGAGATGTGAAGAATGCAATTTAGTGCTGAATTGGGAAAAGTGCCATTTTATAGTACAACAAGGTATTGTCTTGGGACATGTGGTGTCAAAAAGAGGCATAGAGGTGGACAAGGCAAAAATTGACATCATATCAAAGCTACCCCCTCCTACTACAGTCAAGGGTGTTAGGAGTTTTCTTGGACATGCAGGGTTCTATAGAAGATTTATAAAAGATTTCTCAAAAATCTCCAGACCCCTTTGTGAATTGTTGGCTAAGGATGTTGAGTTTGCATGGACGGAAGAGTGCACAAATGCTTTCATTACATTGAAAAATCTTCTCATTTCTGCACCTATTATCAAGGCACCAGATTGGAACCATCCTTTTGAGCTTATGTGTGATGCAAGTGATTATGCTTTGGGAGCTGTTTTGGGTCAGAGAATAAATAAGGTACCCCATGCTATATACTATGCTTCTCGAACTTTAAATGATGCACAGCTTAATTATTCCACTACTGAAAAAGAAATGTTAGCTGTCATTTTTGCTGTAGAGAAGTTTAGATCATATTTGATTGGTTCTAAAGTTATTGTTTTCACTGACCATGCTGCTTTGAGATATTTGTTTGCTAAAAAGGATGCTAAGCCTAGGTTGATTAGATGGGTGCTGTTGCTTCAAGAATTCGACCTTGAGATTAGAGAAAAGAAAGGAAGTGACAATGTTGTGGCGGATCATTTGTCCAGATTACTACATGATGAAGAAAGAATTGTTCCCCCACTGAATGAAAATTTTCCAGATGAAAATTTATTTGAAATAAATATACAACTTCCATGGTTTGCAGATATTGTAAATTATCTCACTGCTCATGTTTTCCCTCCAGGTATGTCAAATTAGGAAAGAAATAGACTGGTGGCCATGTGCAAGCACTATTATTGGGATGATCCTTATTTGTTCAAATTCTGCCCTGATCAAATTATAAGAAGATGTGTGGCAGAAGAAGAGCAAATGAGTATTCTACAACATTGCCACCAATATGCATGTGGAGGACACTTTGGACTAAAAAGAACAGCACTTAAGGTATTACAATCTGGTTTTTATTGGCCTAATGTATTCAAAGATGCTTTTTCTTTTTGCAGGACTTGTGACAAATGCCAAAGGACAGGCAACATCTCTTCTAGAAATCAAATGCCACTGCAAAACATCCAAGTAATCGAGCTTTTTGATGTTTGGGGAATCGACTTCATGGGTCTCTTTCCTAACTCATTTGGTTATTTATATATTCTTGTGGGTGTGGATTATGTGTCTAAATGGGTCGAGGTTGTCCCCTCAAAAACTAATGATCACAAAGTTGTTGTCAAGTTTTTGTAGGAAAACATCTTCACCAGGTTTGGTACACCACAAGCAATAATTAGTGATGGAGGGAGCCATTTCAATAATTTTCCATTTGCTTCTTTGATGAAGAAATATGGGATTACACATAGAGTGGGTACTCCATATTATCCTCAAACCAGTGGGCAAGTGGAGATTAGCAACAGAGAGATCAAGAGCATTTTGGAAAAGACAGTAAATACAAGGAGAAAGGATTGGTCGCTACGCTTGAATGATGCATTATAGGCATACCGAACAGCAGACAAGACACCCATCGACATGTCACCATACCGTCTGGTTTTTGGAAAAGCCTGTCATCTGCCAGTGGAGTTGGAACACAAAGCCTATTGGGCCATTAAAAGGTTCAATTTTGATATGAAACAAGTAGGCGACAAAAGAAGATTGCAACTGAACGAGCTTAAAGAGTTGAGGCACGATGCATATGAAAATGCAAGGTTGTACAAAGAAATGACCAAGATATACCATGATAAACAGCTAGCAAGGAAGGAGTTTTATGAAGGATAGAAGGTATTAATATACATCTCAAGATTAAGACTCTTTCCAGGCAAGCTTATGTCACGATGGTATGGCCCATACATTGTTACAAAAGTCTTTCCACATGGAGCATTGGAGGTTCATAGCAAAGAGAAAAATCAAACATTCAAGGTGAACGGGCATAGGGCGAAGCCGTACATTGAGATGAGTCCAGAGCCGAAAGAGGAAGATGTGAATCTTCAAACCATTCAATACATTGCATGAACTCATCAAGTCTACCTGAAGACAGGAAACACAGCGCTTATTGGGAGGCAACCCAATTTTTCAGGAGAGTACTTACACTCTCTCTTTATTCATTTTTTTTTGTATTATTTCTTTATTTCTTTCATTGCATTTAGATTTGATTTATCTTTTAGTTTATTTTATTTTAATTTTTGGATTTTATCTTGTAGGATTGCAGAAAATTTGAAGTCGCTAGGGCGGAGCTGTTTTGAACACATGCAATGACGGCTGTTTTTGAGCAATTTGGAGTCAAAATCTGGAAAAGTGATTCAAAGAGAAGTTGTAGCCTATCTTCTTAGCTTTCCAGCAAAAAAAAAAATTTCAGCCCATTTGGACATCTACAGCTCAAGATATCTCCAAAATACCGAACGCTGCGCGTGCAGAAATTTCAAGACGAATCAGGGGAGAATTTCTGAACTTTTGCATTCTTTTTGTTTTTGTTTTTCCTTTCCCATTGAGGACAATGTGATATCTAAGTTTGGGGGGGAAGGTTTACAAATTTATGATTTATTTTTAGAAAAGAAAAACAAAATTTTTTTAAAAAAAGAAGGATTTAAATTAATCTCACCATTACACTTTTGAGTCTTCATTTAGATAAGCATTGAAATATTTTTTTGGGATAAACAATTTCTTATAAAGTAAGAGTAAGTATACTTATTTACTTTAGGATTGTTGAGTTTCATAATTCTCTACAAAATTGTACGAGTCATGCGATTATACAAAAAAGACAAATGTGATGCCTTTTCTCGTGATTATCCCCTTTAATCTAGTCCTAAACAGAGTTTAAGTAAATAGAGTAAAAAAAATATATATATATTGAATAAATTCAATCTACTCCAATGTTTTGAGTTACTTAGTAACTAGGGGTATTCATCACCAATGTTTACTTTTACGTCAAACGGCAACTTGATATGAGTATGCAAAGCACTTTAAAGTTTGTGACTTGTTGAGTAACCGGGTGGATTCATCACAAATATTTTGCATCCACGTCAAAAGGCAAGTGACAACTTAGAGAAGAGGCTAAAAAAAAATAAAAATAATAAAAATAAAAAAATAAAAAAAAAACTCTAGTTTGCTACTCGGTTTGTAGTAGAGAAAAGGGATAATCACAGATGGAGTGTTACATACTATAATTAAATTAATTTCATGACGAATATGATTGGGTTTGGAGTTATGAATAAATAATTGCACTGGAGAAAGTGGGTATACTTGTTTTTACTTTATTTGCAATTGTTTATGTTTTTAATTGCAATTTTAATGCTTGCATAATGAGAATTGTTGGTGTGATGGGTTGAGTCTACTATTTTTCCCTTGTTCATAATTTTACTTTTTGCTTGAGGACAAGAAAAAGCTAAGTTTGGGGGTATTTGATGAACTCAATAATATTCACATTTAGGAGCAATAATCTTAATGCAATTGGACATTTAAATACTTTATATGTGGTATTTTACTCTTATTTTCTCCTTTCCACAGGAAACAGCCTAAAACAGCAAAACGAAGCAGATTCAGGATTTTGAGGGGGATACACAGAAACTGCAAAGTAGAGGTCGACTGATTCCACCAACAGGCGACTGGACAGAGAGATTGATGGGGCTCGGCACAGTCGACTTCTCCAACATCAGTCGACTTGACTGATGAATCATGAAGCCACAGATGTCTCGGCACAGTCGACTTACATCCAACACCAGTCGACTGCATCCAGCGGAGTGAAAAGATAAGATAATTAAAGATCCATCCTCATCTAAATCCAAATCAAAGCAGAAAAGGAAGAAAAGAAGAAAAGAGAAAGAAATAAAACACAGATTAAAGAAGGAAAGAAATAAAGGAAAGAAGAGGACTTTTCTGCAAAAGGTGCAAACCCTAATTCTCTTCCCGTGTTCTATAAATATCAACCAAGAGGCATTATTCTGGGGACGGAAAGAGAGAGGAGATCAAGTACTCAGAAGGGAACGAGACAGTCGACTGTGTGACAGCCAGTCGACCTATCTGGCCGGACATCATCAGTTTATTTCTTCTCTTTCTAGTTCTTTTATGTTAATCATGTATTCGAAACTGTTAGTCAATAAAAGTTTTATTAAGTGGAACTAATTTCATAGTTGGATAGATTGAAACCGTAGTCATGTAATGCTAAATTCTTCTGAATCCTTCTCTTTTACTTATTGATTGAACCTGATTGAATTGGTATAGATTTATAATAATCAAACTTGTTCAGAAGTTCTAAGAGCAGTCGACTGAGAGTGATAGCAAGTCGACTGCCATACAGAACCTGAGATTATCAAGTTTGCGTATTATAAAACTGAATCAGTTATATGAGTATAGAGACGACTCGTATCTCATGCCCATAGTTTGTAACACAGGAATCTTTAGGGATTCCTGGTTTAATCAACTTGAAGGATCTAGATCTAATACCAATTTCTAGAACTTCGAGTGTTTGTTCGTTTCCATTGTTCCTATGTTTTTCTTAAGAGCAACTTAGTAGATACCATACTAAATACTTAAGGAAAGAAACGAATTAGAGTAGATACCATGCCTAATTCTTGGCTTAGGGAAACAATAACTTTAAGGAGTAGATACCATTCTCTTAAAGGAACAAACATGAGTAATTAGAGTAGTACAGAAGGTGACTTAGCATTATTGACTATTGGTGGAGATCAAAAACCCAACTACTTAATAGATATTTGTGATTCAGCACTTCTTGATATAGTTTTTAATCTTTTCATTTCTTTTAGAACAACACTTCAAGATTCTTATTTCTTATTATTGGTTAGTAAGTTAATTTCTACAATCTCTGTGGGATCGACCCTTGCTTTTCACTACGCTTCTATAAACGATACGTACACTTGCGAGGTTTTAATTTGTGTCTAGTTTATCTATATATTTAGATAGCTGGATTGCACAACACAAAATCATAGGAAATTTAAAAAATTTATTACATCAAATTGTTATTACAGTGTCCAATGATTACAATTAATAATTACAATAACTTGATACATCATGAATATATAATAAAATTGGACAGTAACTTTTGCTTGGATGCTTCCCATGACTTGAGTTTTCCCCACGCTCTCTAATCAGTAGTCCTGCAACTAAAAAAACTGTGGGCACGTTAGTTGCATACAACTGACACAATTCTATACTAAAGTGATCCTTGCTATGCCATAATATAGCGATTCCAAACCTCAACAACCAGAATTTGATGCAAAAGAAAAAGTGTTGTTAAACAAGTGTCGGTGTATGCCATGACCTAGATCTAATGCACACACTATGCACACATGCTCCTAGAGCTAATGCACGCGTGATTGGAGAGATATGCATCCCATACTACACATTCCCTAACCAAACAACGTTCTCCAATTGATGGGGTTCGATCCCCCGCTATGCATCCTCCTCTTGTGCTCTCTCCTGTCTCTGATGCTCTAGTGATGATGACGCTACAGTCGTCCGATTCACTCCCCTCACTGCCGCACTAGTGGTGTCCATTACCTCATGTTTTACCCACTATGTCCGGAATCGCAGTCGCACGGCTTACGTCGCTCCCAAATAATTAGTAGAGATTAGGTAATTCCGCCTTCTGGACCTCACCAAAAACTGATATACGGACATTAGGGCTCCTTGTCAGGAATATTGTTTTAGAGCCCCCACAAAGTTCACTCACAAAGCTACTCTAAGTCCTCTGCCAGCATTGATCAACATAGGACCTGACGGATATAGGGTTTCCCTAACTCCGTTGCCCTCGTCCTTAGAGTAGACCAGAACTTGCAGTCGAGAAAACGCCACAACTCCAAACCTCTTCAAAGGTTGTTACGGTCATAATTGCACCCACACCGAAGACAATAAAGCCCCCACAGAGTTCACTCACAGGGCAACTCTAAGTTCCCTACCGCATTAAACGAACCTAGGATTCGGCCAGGTGTCCCCCTGATAGGCGAACACAACACCCGCTAGTGTCTGTCCTTACATTCAACAATAACTCGAACTAATCCGACAACAGCATAACCCAAGTACTAGTGCTAATCCACTCTAGGACCAAGATTAAGAATGAGGTTAATTATATGATTACTAGCTTTTTACCTGATCATCCAATTATCTGAATTCCAAAACTCTAATCAATCTCTAACCCCTTTTCATTCACTCATTATGAATTATTAGGTGAGTCTAGGTCTAATTCATTTTATTCATTACTTTTAGTTAGGAGATCTATCAACTTTTCATGCCCTAACTTAGTCAATAACTTTGTTTATTAAGAACAACCAGTTAAGTTCTACATGTAGACCATTTTCTAGTTAATTACCTTTATCATTATTAGAACTTAACTCCTTCCACAATAGGACTCAATCAAGCCCATAAATCTGGTCTAAGATTTGGCCCGTCTCGGCCCACACTTGGCCCGAACCAACGACGAACCGACTCTGTCAATCACCGCAACTGCCATCTAGGCTTTGAGTTTGGTCGCAACCTCAGCCCGACCAACACATAGCTCCCGCTAACCTTTACGCTCCACGGTCCTCGACAAGTGGTAGCACCAAACACAACCATGGAATCCTTCCATGAACGGCAAGTTCGTCGGCGCACGAGTCATCTCCTCCAACAAGTTCGATACAACACGGGTCTTTGTTCTACCGTCTAGATATACCAACATGACTTAATCATAGAGTCTCAATACTCAACCAATGTAGCCCAACATGGGTACACTACCCTAGGAATTAATCCTACACCAAGAATACTCAAAAAGAATGCTAAAGAGCTCTAAAAGTGGAAAATCACATTTCCAAACAGCTTTGGCTTTCTGTTTAGACTGAGACTGCCTACAATTAGCATTCATGTCAAAACGGAGTCATTTCCGGTCCAGTTTCATCAAAGAAACGCGATTGGGTGCTCCCCATGCTTCTACTCAAGTTAGACAGCAAGCACAAGCACAAGTTGGGCATGAATCTCATTCCAAAGTGATCAACAATAATACATAAATATCCATCACAATTTCTACTTCAAAACAGTGAACGAAAATGTCTATATTGTGATCTACAAGCATGTATGAGCTACTCATAACATGAAACTTTAGATAATTTATGTCCTAACTCATTCCCACATCTACAACATCATTTATGACCCATAAGAGCGACTAGAAACTCAGATTCTACAAGTTCAAACTCACTTCCGTAGGTATAGTACGAAATAGTGATCTTTATGAATCTGTGTGTTTCTGTTGTCAATTTTGAAATTAATTAAAATTTATATACTGATCCAAATCATGAGTTTTTAGTCATTACAGAAAGACATATGTGTCTACTACAACTTTCTAGTTATATGCTTCTTCAGATTGTGATATTAAAGTGGTCAAATAAGTCATTCTTTAACATGCATGAAATCATTTCCAGAACACAGCAACAACTAACCACTGTTAACATAAAAATAATTTAAAAATATCAAATGATCTCTAAACTTAATGAAATTTGAAACATAGGTTCTTCATACATGATAACAAATCATACTTAAATTTCAAGTAACTCTAACAAGTGCTTTTCAGGTTATGACTTCTTGAATATTAACTAAAAACAAAATTGATCATCTTCACTCTGTCTTTCCTTTTCATAACATCCAGTGGTTTCAAATTTTATAAACATATCAAATGATGACCAAAAATTATAAAATTTTATAATTAAGCACTTAACACATGCTACAAACACATACTAAAATTTCAGCAAAAGATCTTAAGTGTTTACAGACTTATGAGTTTTGGAAAATCATAGTCAGAACAGAAGCTAAGTCTGTTTTCTGTGCAGTCAGAGTTCAAGTTCATATTTAATTAAAATATCAAATAAATTTCAAAAATTAGGAAATTTGGAAGCAAAGATGTAACATGCATAAGAATCTACGTTTAAAATTTCAACTTCAAACTCCAAGTATTTTTTAAGTTATAGCATCCAGACCTAGCACATTTTTCAATTTACCTCCTTACTATGTCTTCATCTAGTCTTGCACTAATAAACTAGCATGTAACGAATTTCTACCACATAATTACACATTTCAAGACTACTCATGCTGTCAATACTACATCACAAATTCACTACACAAAAATTAAACACTTCAAAGGATTAGAAACACCCACCTAAATTTTGTGATGAAAGTAATGTTCTACAAAGTTGATCATCTTGCTCTTGATCTTACTTGCTTGTCCTTCTTGCTCCACTTATTCTCCTCCTTAGCTCCTCTTGCTCCTCCTCCTTGCTCCAAATCAGTAGCTAAGTGATTCAAGAGAGTAGTTTGAGGGTGTAAGAGATAGCTTAAGTTGTAGGGAAAGATGGAAAATGGAGCTAGGATGAGATGAGGGGGTTTAAAGAGAGGGGGGGACTGTATTTGACCGGGAATAGGTGAAAGGGGGGAGTGAGAGAGTGTGAGGTCTGCATTGGGGGTGATGGAGGTGGAGTGTAGGAGTGGGTTTGCATCTTGGGGTTTCACAATGCTATCATGAAGAATCTTGAATTCAAACAAAGCCCTCCAATCCTAGTTTCATTTCCCTCCTTCTCCACATTTTGGCCGGCCATGCAATGGGCCAAATCCTTGTTTTTTTTTGGTCTTGGTTCACCACTCATTGGGCTTCTAAAGTCCATCTAAAAAATGCAACTATAAATATATGTTTCATGAAACGTTTCACTTCTAGTTCCATCCAAAAATATGATATAGTTTTTGTGCTTGAAGAAAAAAGTCATATTTATATTTATAAAATTGAGGTTGCTACATTCGAGCCTGATGGGCTTGCATTGAGGAACTTTTTGGGAGAAAACTAGCTGCCTGCTCGAGGCGAATGCTGAGCGTCGAACGTGATGGCCTTACTTTGAGGCACTTTTTATGAGAAAGCTGGCTGCCTGCTCGAGGCATATGCCGAGTGCCAAGCCTGATGGCCTTGCTTTGAGGCACTTTTTGTGATAAAGCTGGCTGCCTGCTCGAAGCATATGCTGAGCGTCAAAGCTGATAGCTTTGCTTTGAGGTGCTTTTTGGGAGAAAGCTGGCTGTCTGCTCGAGACACATGTCAAGCGTCGAGCCTGATGGCATTTCTTTGAGGTAATTTTTATGAGAAAGCTGGCTTCCTGATCGAGGCACATACCGAGCATCGAGCCTGATGGCTAGTTAAAAGCTTGTTCCTTTGATGACGGGCTCAAAGTGTATGCCGAGGCTCGAGCATTTTGGACTTGGAGAGGAGTTGCGCTGCACGTGGACCACTCCTGTAGTGACACATGTGATGATGACATCATGTTTGTGGATATCGAGGAGACGTTGGTTTTGCGAGAATCGAGCTGTCGCTGGGTTTAGTATATATCCCCCACCCCCTTCCCATTTTTCGTTGTTGTTCTCTCTTATAAGTCTCCAAGCTTTCCTCTCTAGCATTGTGCAGTCACCGGCGGTGAAATTTCGGTAACTTTTTGGCAACTTAAAACAGGTTAGTAATTTCATAATGTCGAGTGCTTGGTCTGGTTCGTCAGCCTCTACATCGGTTTGGTGCGATGGCCCATGTCTGTCTGACTCCACATCTTGGGAGACAAGGGAGATGGTTTATGACGTCCAACCGCTCCACAGCAGAAAACCTTTCGTAGTGGAGTTGAGCGACTCGGTAGGTAGTTTGCGCATGGAGGAGGACAGTGATGAAGTGGTGGGTAGAGTGGAGGAGGATGAGGTAGTTGAACAAGTGGAGGAAGATAAGGCAGTTGAGGTCGACCCATTGGCAGAGGATCCCAATCTGGCGTCTTTGGCGACACCTTCGTCCCCGAAGGGCCCCCGTGTCTGACGGAAGTAAATAAAGTGGACCCTGCCGGATAGTCCGGATGAGAAGGCTCCAGAAATCAGGCTCGACGTTCCCTTCCTTCGGCAGCCGAGCTCAATTAGTATGTATCCGGACGACGTCAGGGAATTAGTCTGGTATGGTGTGAAACCGTTTTTGCCTGGTCGAACGAAAATATCAACGGATAAAATGCCAACTGTTTTGACCGCAGACAATCTTCCGGTCATCCGAGCCAGTTACTTCATTGGTCTAGAGTACGAGATGTTGATCCCCATCCCTGGGCTCCGACCCATGGATAACTTAGGCCGTGCTTCTGTGTTTTCCCTGTGGATGCCTTTAGCTCAGGCTTGCGTCTGCCCATCCACCCCTTTATCCCGAAGGTCTTGTCATGGGCGTCGTTGAGTCCAATGCAATATGGACCAAACTCTTGGAAGCAGCTCGTATGCTTCATGTTGCTCTGCAAAGCGAGGAAGGTGCCGCTAAGATTAAAGTACTTTTGAGCCATTTTGGATATCAGCTCATCGGGCGAGTATGAAAGGATCTACTATATCTCACCCTGCCAAGGAAAGAAGGTCGTTCATAGCCACCAAGACTCGATAAAGGGGTGGAAGGGGATGTACTTCGTCCATCGAAGTTAGACAGCCTGGGTAATACCCACGAAGTGGAACTTCTACAAGCCCCCCGAAACCTGACGGCAAAGGAGTGGGTGGATGTCGCCTGAATATGTGCGGTTAGCAGCATCGGTGAGCCAAATGTGACGAAGAGGCATCTAGCTAGGATTGGACTGAGCCCCATTAATTATAGTATGCCTTTCGTTGCCTTTGTATTCAAGTAATTTTTGTTGTCTTATGCGCTTCTCTTTCTTTTGTAGAAATGGACGATGCAGAGATCGCTGAGAGGAAGGCCCTGTTGAAGAAGAAGAAGAAGGCCGAATGGGCCGAAAGGGAGAAGCACAGGAAGGTCTCTTCCTAGGGGGGTTCCGAAGAACCTTCCTAACCGGAGCCGAAGAGAGAGAAGACGCGGGCGGTCCCCGGTACTCCCGGCTCTTCTAAGACGGCCCCAAACTCAAGTAACCTGAAGGTTACTGAGGTGATGATGGGTGGACTACCTCCCATCAATCCAGATTCCCAAGAGTTCATGGGCAACACGGGGCTCTGACCTTGGGCCCCTGACTGGGCCGTTTGCCATACCCTGTCCGAAGGTCCTTTGGCGATCGAAGTTGTTGAGAAGCTCGCCCCGCCTCGGGACCAGCATTCCATGGAGTGCTATACCATCAAGTCCATCTATATGAGGTGGGCTCAGGCGGGTGTGCAGGTAACCACTATTCTGCTCTGCTTTCCTTCTACCCCTAACTGCCAGAGGTGGGCTCAGGCAGGCGTGCAAGTCTTATTCCCTCGGTTGTAGGAGTGCATGGTGGGCGCCTAGGTGATGAAGCTGCATCACAAGGAGCTGAAGAGGGAGGTGAGGAATGTTCAACGCTATGAGCACGAGATGAAGGACCTCAAGTTGAAGCTGTTGGCGGTCGAGTCCCCTAACCAAGCTCTTCAGGCCGATCTAGCTTCCCAGGCCGACGCCAGCCTGAGGAGGGAGGGCGAGTTGAAGAAGGCGGCCACTCTTTAGATAAAGAAGATCAAGCAGGCCGGCATGGACAGGGTCATCGAGGCCCAGGATGAGTTCTACGCCCTGCAATCGGGCACGTCAAGTACTACCACCTCGAGTGGGAAATTGATCAATTCCACTATGAAATGAAGCTGCCCGACCACCCGCCAACTCCTGGAGGTGGTGGTGATGAAGATGTTGTCAGGGGCGACCCTGGTGCCGAAATGGCAGTTAGTGACGAGGTTTGCCCACCTTCTGAACAGTAGCTTTTGTATTTGCCTCCTTTTTTTTTCTTTGCATTTTGTAACTACCGAACGCGGACTGGCCACTGCATGTTTGTATGGTATTGTTGAGCAATGAAAAGTTTTTTTCTTTTTGGCCGAACCTTTTGACGCGGATTTCTGAGGCATAGTCAGTATTGTAAGATTTCTTGAAATTAGCCAAGTATATATGGCTTTTTTTGTCTCTGCCAGATGGATGTGCCCTAGGCCCTGGTCGTGCCGAGATGGCACGGCTTAAGGGTAAGGTCATGGCATTAGGGTCCGCACTGACCCGGTATCGTAAAGATGCTTGCGACCGAGAAGCTGCGGTCCAATATTTTGTGGATAAGTCGAAGGGGCTTAGCTTGGAGTGGCACGCTTGAAGAAGTTGACAGCCGACCTAAACCTGGGGAGCACAGAAGCTGTGTTTTCATCGTTCGGTATTTCCGTCCGATGACCATCGTCCAAATCTTTCCTTCGTGAGGTCATCGTGGAGAAATAGTTAGAGATACAGCGATACAAGATAATGCTCAGGATGTCAGGATCTCGATCTACTTCTTTCGGTGGCACCTGCACTTCGGTCGGAGTCTCATTACCGACCCTACGGCTAGGACTCATGAGGCCAGGTGATGCCTAGAGCTCTGCTATGGGTGTGTCCACCTTGGCGACCCCAGGAGATCCTTTAGAGGAGCAAACTCGTTCGGCCGGCCTTTAACTGGTTTGTACCAACCCTGCGGCCCTTGAGTAGGAGCTTTATTTCGATTGTGATTTATGTAACAAAGTCTCGCCGACTGTATTGATACACTGCTATTGGTTGAAATAATAATAAGAAAACACGATTGTATTGGCCTTTTCTGAGTTCTTTTGCCATGTGCATGCATCTGAAACCCGAGCCGAGGGGCGAGGAGTTAAGATAATGGGAACTCCCTCATAGGTGGTTGGATTCCAAGATAGGGTTTCGAAGTCCGGGCCAAGGGGTGAGGACGACAAATTGAGGAATCTCTCCTAGATTTTCAAAGTCCAAGCCGATGGGCTCGAACTTGAGAGATTGCAAAATCTCGCAAAACCCATGTGAGACTGTGGGATCAGGAGGTCAGCTCGAGGACCAGGTCGAGCGTCGAGCCCTATGTGCTTTGCGAGAAAGCCAGGCACTCTTTCGAGATGCATGCCAAACATAAGCCGATTATGAATAACTGGTAATGGGAGACGTTTCGTCTTCCAATGTCATACATGCGCCTGATAGACGTTTTGACTTCCAATGCCATAAATGCGCCTCACCTTTGGCTATATAACTCCTCCCCCAACCATTTCTCGTTCTTGGCTTGGCCCACTAGCCTATTACATAAGATGATCATTTCCATATTCCATTTCCTATGTCTTTACCAAGATGTGTATCATCACCTCACTAAGAGTTCTCGCAATCGGTGACTCTCCTATTACCCTCTGACAGTTAGGGGTAGCAGCGATGAAGGTTGCTCTACCCCTGGCTGTCAGGGGGTGGAAGGGGGGCCAACTCGGAGGGTGGGGCTCGAGCCACTTACCGAAGGCCAGTGCCAAAAATAAAAATTTTAACTAAGGGTTCCTATGACTGGGGGCTCTCCTACCACCTTCTGAAAGTTAGGGGTAGCGACGATGAAGGCTGCTCTACCCTTGGCTGCCAGCGGGTGAAAGGGTGATTAACTTGGCGCATCGAGCTTAGAGGTTCTCGCTAGAGGTGAGGGCTGCAAATCAAATTAAAAATTGGGTAAGTAGTGAGTCGACGCCACACTAGAGGTCTTGAGCGAAGGCTAGTAGCGGGCTCGGGGTAAGGGGTGAGGACGAGAGATTGAAAAATCTCTCGTAGGTGGTCAAAGACAAGCTGAGGGGCAAGGACGTGAAGGATTGAGAATTTCCATCTAGGTGGTTTAAGTCCAAGCCGAGGGGCGAGGATGTGAGAGATTGAAAAATCTCTCGTAGGTGGTCGAAGTCCAAGCCGAGGGGCGATGACATGAGGGATTAAGGAATCCCTCGTAGGTGGCTGAAGTCCAAGCCGAGGGGCAAGGATATGAGAGAATGAAAAATCTCTCGTAGGTGGTCGAAATCCAAGCCGAGGGGTGAGGACGTAATGGATAGTGGAATCCCTCGTAGGTGGTCGAAGTCCAAGCCGATGGGCGAGGACGTGAGGGATTGAGGAATCCCTCGTAGGTGGTCATAGTCCAAGCCAAGGGGGGAGGGTGTAAGAGATTAAAGAATCCCTCGTAGGTGGTCGAAGTCCAAGCCGAGGGACGAGGACGTGAGGGATTGAAAAAACTCTCGTAGGTGGTCAAAGTCCAAGCTGAGGGGTGAGGATGTGAGGGATTGAGGAATCCTTCTTAGGTGGTCGAAGTCCAAGCCGAGGGGGGAGGACGTGAGGGATTGAGGAATCCCTCGTAGGTGGTTGAAGTCCATGCCGAGGGGCGATGACGTGAGAGATTGAAAAAAACTCTCATATGTTGTCAAAATCCAAGCCGAGGGGTGATGTAACGCCCCGTACTCAACTCGTACACACAACTAAAGCCTAATCCACTTCCCACCATAGGCTGCCTAAAAAAGGGTGTCCGAACATTAGGTACCCTTAATCATTGGCTTTTCTATTTTATACACTCACAAATCCACATTATTTGTCGATATGGGACTATAATAGTCCCACTCCAACTCCTTTATCTCAAAGCCACCACCATTTAACAACACATCTTCATAATCACACAAATCCAAGCCACTCATTTCTTCTCCAAAGGCCACGTCACCCCACCATGCACACAGCCATTCCTTTATCCTGATCATTTCTTTTTCTTTCATTTTTATTTTGTCCTTTAGTGCCATAGCCCCATACTATCTCTATAGGCCTCCTAATTTATCTCATTAATCCATAACCTATAGACTTCTCTATGTTTCACCTTCAATAATTTCATATATCTCTCTTATATGCTCCTACAAACACGGGGTGTTACATTCACCCCGTCTTAAGAATTCAGCGTCCTCGTTGAATACAGGACGTGCAATCCAGCACAGGATCGCCTTTCTAGTCCAATGTAGACTGTCTCCTTAATCAAATACATATCGCTGCCCACCAAGAGTCTTACGCATTTCATACACATCGCTGACCACCAAGGGTCTTACGCATCTCATATTGTTTCTGTGGATTTCGGGTGTGGGAGAAAATAGATGAATTTTTTAGTTCTTTGAGGAAAACAGTAAAGCGAACCTGTTGACCTTCACCTACGTGCTGACTTGTTTCTTGCCGCTGCCGCGAACCTGCACAAAGTTCGATACACCAGGATGGATCCCGGCAACGAACCCTCTGTTGCTCTTGTCAGTAATCTCAAAGACTAATAAAGAGCTTTAGGTAGAAAAAGAATGATTATCTTGTTACGGTGGGGGAAGAGGGGTATTTATAGTCACCTTAGGGACCCATTTCGATGCTGATGGATAAGCTAAGAAGTGGTTAAAACCTTCTCTTGGGGATAATTACGAATCTTGATTACTCTTTATCCTTCTGAATTGGTTTGTAACGGGTTGGTGCCCGTATCCAATAGGACAGATCCGTTTATGGGTTATTGGGCTTTGAAGAAGAGACCCAGTTCCAATTTCGGACCCATTTGTAGGTAAAATTACCGTTTTACCACTAAGAGCTTTAAGATTCATGCCCGATTTGAATGGTCCCGATTTAATCCTACTTTTAGCCATATCATGAGCCCCCACTCCTAAAGACTATGTTTTACAACCTTGGGGGAGTAGTTTCACTGTTTCAATGGTGTATGGGATTTTATCAGAGTTCTTAACGGAGTTTGGATCTTGCTCGAGGTGTAACAGTGTTTTTCTGAGCTAGAAAAATGCCCAAAATTATTCTTAGATTTTTCTGGATTTTTTGAGATTTTTCCAAATTTTTTAACTATTTTTCAGATTATTTATTTAAGTTTGCGAAGTAACAATCTAGTTTCAAAAAGCACCAATTAATTATTCTAATCAATAATTATTTTTCCACGAGCTCAAAATATTTTTCCGAATTTATAATTATTTTTTATAATTTTTAAATAATTTTTTGAACTTTTTAATTATTTTTTGCAATTTTTTAAATAATTAATTCTAATTAATAAATAAATAAAAAAGGATTAATAAGCTATTATCGATGTGGCGCGATCTGGAGCGTCATCGGGGCTCTGGCACATTTCCTGGGTGATCAAACGGTAGATCCGCCGCATGATGACGTGGCGCAATCTGAGCGCTCCGATCACGAGCGCGCATCGGGAGGCGACCATTTTTCCGCCATTGGGGGTCGGTGGCAAGAGCGCTCAACACCCATTGCCGAAGTCCAGGAGAGCGACACGTGGCGCGTTGACCGTTGACCGCTGATCAATCAACACATTTTCTCTCATTTGGACGTCGGTGGCAAGAGTGCTCGGCACACGTTGCCGAAGTCCAAGAAAGCGACACGTCGCGCGTTGATCGGTCAACACATTTTCTCGCATTTGGACGTCGGTGGCAAGAGTGCTCGACATACGTTGTCGAAGTCCAGGAGAATTTTTTCTCGCATTTGGACGTCGGTGGCAAGAGTGCTCGGCACACATTGCCGAAGTTCAGGAGAATTTTTTCTCGCATTTGGACGTGGGTGGCAAGAGTGCTCGGCACAGGTTACCGAAGTCCAGAAGAACTTTTCCTCGCATTTGGACGTCGGTGGCAAGAGTGCTCGGCATAGGTTGCCGAATTCCAGGAGAATTTTTTCTCGCATTTGGACGTCGGTGGCAAGAGTGCTCGGCACAGGTTGCCGAAGTCCTTGAAAATTTCTTCTCGCATTTGGACGATGGTGGCAAGAGTGCTCGATACAGGTTACCGAAATCCAGGAGAATTTTTTCACGCATTTGGACGTCGGTGGCAAGAGTGCTCGGCACAGGTTGCCAAAGTCCAGGAGACTTACATATGGCACGCTGACCGTTGACCGTTGACCAGTCAAAGGTCTGTTGAGTTTTCCATATTTTCTGTCGTTTTGCGGTAAATGGGCCAGGCCTTCGTGCTTTTAATGGCCTTTTAGTCCCGGTTAATGTGCCCTCTCTATAAAAGTCCACAACCCTTCTCATTTTCTCACTCTCTAGTTTTTTACTCAGGTGATTTCTTTCTCTTACTGGAGTTTCAGGCGAGAATCTTCTTCTTCTGGCGAACTTTTCCGGCAGTCATTGTCAAATCAAGGTAATTTCATACCTAGTTTATTTTTAGAGAATGTCTAGCATTCCTTCGTGGCAGGAGACCTCCCCTACTCTCGCCTATGAGCCGACCTCAAGCCAAGTTCCTCCAATCGACAAAGGCAAGGCCGTGGTAGGGTCCTCTTCGGTCGTAGTGGAGACCATGGTTGAAAGCCAACGGAGGATGGGGGAGTTTGGCAGACTGCCAGAGGAGCTAACTGGACTTCAGAGGATTCGGAACCTTTCGGACAAACAGGTCGAGCGTATTATGTACGGCATGGGGTGGAGCTTCGAGGAGAATGCCACCAGAGAAACCTCGGAGGTCGATGAGACGATCTCCATACTTAACGAGTCCGATTTGGCTTTGATTCGAGAATGTTTTCAGATCTCGAAAGAGTACGACCTGATGTTGCCTGGGCCCGGAGTGAGGGCCAATTCTCCGATGCCAGTGGACATGTGCTTCTTGCCCGTCGTCGCCTTCATAGCCGGTGTGTGGCTCCCTCTTCAACCCTTCGTCGTCGAAGTATTGCGATGGTTTCGTATCAGCCTAGTCCAGTACATGCCGAAAATGTGGAGGCTGATCAACGGGTTCATCCTTCACTGCGAGGCGGCGGGTCTCAAGCTGGAGTTGAGGATGTTGTGGACCATATACCGGGTTCATCAACAACAGAAGTCGGAGTTTAGGTTTTACTGGCTCCGAGGCATGGCGCCAAGCTTGTTAGCTGCCCCGATTCGATAAAGCATTGGAGGGACAAGTACTTCCTTGTCCGGAGTCGAGAGCCGTGGGTCATCCCAACGACTTGGGTCGAAGAAGTCTCGAAGAGGGTGAATGAGAGCCCGGTGCTCAGCGCCGAAGAAGACGAGATAGTTCGAACACTCCTCGATCGGCCAAAGTTTGATTGGAGGGATCTGACCGAGGAGGTGCTCTTCAGGGGGGTCTCAGCCGTATAAACCCTAGTATGCGATTTATTTTTAGCTTCATGTTCCACTTCCTCTTAAGTCTGGCTTTACTTGTGCTTAACTCTTCTTTTTTGTTGTTGCAAAAGCTATGGACTTCGAGGACATGCTGGCGCAGCGTGGGGTCTTGGGCAGCAAGGCCCTGAGGAAGTGTAATACCCTGATTTTCCAAATATATGAAGATTATTTATTTTGTTGCACGTGGTGTGCACGTGTAATATTTTGGCTATTATTTTCAACATAATGAGTAAGAACATTGTTTTTATAAAGTATTTTCCCTAAAGCCCAAATGTTAATTTACTTACTTTCTTCTAAAATAATTATTTTTGGCCCAATTAATTTAAGCCCATGAACCTAATCTTTTCTTATTTTTTCTATAACTTGTATGTGTAACATTCTCTTTAAAGAACTTGTTATATTGAGGTACAAATTCTTGTAGGGTGATTTGTGCATACACGTGCATGTTGCATACACGTGTAGAGCACACCCCTTGGGATGGCCGGATTGCTTCTTTGGAGGGATTTTCAAATGGTTGAATGGAGATCATGGGCGGTTATTTTTGAGGTGTGGGTAGTTTTTACAACCCCCTAGTCAATCCTAGCCTTTGATCCTATAACCATCTAATGAATCCTAGCCTTTCATCTCACTCCCCTTGGTGTATAAATACCCCCCCCCCCCCCCCCCTCTCATCTATTATTCCTTACACTAAGATTTGTTTTATGAGAGAGGTATTTTGTGAGTTGTGTGTGTGCTTTTCTGTGGAGGCCGAGTAACATTCTGAAGACTTCGGTGTGGAGCAAGGAGCAAGGAGCAAGGAATCGTTCACTACATTAAGGAGCTTTTGCTGGATTTCGATTATTTCGTCAAATAAGGTGAGTGTTTCTCAGGACTTCTAGTGTTGAAATTATGCTATAATTATGATGGTTGTTGCTATTGCTTATGAAGTAAATTCAAACGTACTAGAATTGCACGTATATATTATGATAATGATTGTGGAAGACAATTAGTGGAATAATGACACTACACACAATGACGAATCGGGTCGGTACAGTCGACAGCCGTAAGGATAAGTCGACTGGTACGGGACATCTGTTACATGTTTGTTAGAAGTTTCATGACATATATGTTTATTATTAAAATGAAGTAGTAAGGCTAAACTCATATTCTTCATGATGAACATGGCTAAGTAGATATGGGCATGTGGAAAAAGAACTAGAGGACAATTAATAAAAACTGAGAATGACTGGTACAGTCGACTGATGTTCGGAGTAGTCGACCGATGCATTGATTGAACTATGAATATGCCTGAAATTCCATGAAATGAGATATGTTTCCATTGTGATTGTCCTAGTGTAATTGAGAATCATGTTTTATCTCTGCACGGAAGTTATGAATAAGTGTAAATGCATGTTTAAAGTATTTTCTTAAAGAAAAGATAATGTTAGTAACTTGAAATTCCATGTTGCGATGTTACTGAACAGTAAGAAGTTTTATGTTTTTGATACATGAATGTATGTATATTGTGATTTAACATCATGATGCAAGTATATGTAAGAACTGTAAGAAAGATAATCCCTTAATTTGAAATATGAATCTGTCCAGTCGACTTGCGTCCAGTCGACTGAATGCGCGTAGCAAGTCGACTGAGCTGAACCTGATAATGTACTGTTAAAAATCCCAGGACAGACGACTGATGGGTGAACAGTCGACTGTCACGTGGATAACATTTTAGACACGAAAAGTTACGGGACAGCCGACTGGCCGTGTGCAGCAGTCGACTCTCCCAAGTGTTTATGATGAACTTGTATTGACTGTACGAGTCGACTGGTATCCTTCCAAGTCGACTGTACAGAGTAGATTTTGATATGTCGGAGATTTCAGTTTTGATTATTGCTGAAAGTTGTGAACATTATGATTGATGTCAATGAACTCTTTTATGGTTGTGTGAATTTATATGAAAAGAATCATAGATGTGAGTTGAGAATTAAATGAACATGAAAAGGCTAAGATCATGATAAGAAAGTCTGTGAGACTCTAAATTGAATTATGAGCTGAAAGTGCTCAATTGGAAGTTGTGAATTGTAAATTGAAACCAAGAGTAGCTAAGTCTCCCCCGGCAATGGAAATGAAATGAAATTGAAAAGAAGACCAAGGTTGGTCATGTGTAAATGAAATGAATAAGTCCGGTTTGGTGGAGAGGCTAACTCTAGAGCTTTGATTTGTATTCATGATTCTAATATTTAATACATAGTGGAGATGTGATGAAAGTGAGAGAAAACATAAGTATGAGAACTAGAGTTTACGGTGCGGGTATGTGAGCCGCAGAATGCATGCTTGATGAGTCAAGACATGGCGCGGGCATAACTCAGAATGATCGGACTTTAGCCACGCTTGTGGGATGTTTGGTGACTGCAAGAGGATCGTGTTCAGGGAGGAGGCTGAATTGCCGCAGAATGCATGCTTGATGAGTCAAGACATGGCGTGGGGTTCCCCTCCAGGGTCCAGGACACGTGCTTGTACTCATAGATCATCTAGGTACTCACTGTAATTACAGAAGTAGATTAAGTCATGGCGAGGGATTGAACCCTACGAAAATGAAGAACGAATAAGAGGCTTGCCCTCGGACCTATGTATTATGGGATGCATAGAATCTGAACAAGTGCGCATTAGTGTCATGTAAATTAAGAAATTGCATTAAGGATTAAGTGCACGATCACGACACGACATTATTAAGATTTTCCCCCTTACTTTAATTGTTATGTGAACAAGTTTGTGATCTGTTAAGAAATGAGATTCGTTATACTGTTTCTGGCATAGAGAGGATGGCCATGTATAATTATCGTCGGTTGAATAAACTGACGTACCCACAGTTTTGTATGCAGGATAAATTACATGTTAAAGAGGAATGGATGCTTAAAGATTATATCATGTTGTTGTACATTTATTTAAATGTTGTAAAATTTTACTTCCGCTGTGCAAAAGAAAAGTGTAATATTGATGTAAACTCTGATGTAAAGTGAAAAGTTTAAATTTTCTTGTAAAATTGTACTGAAGAAAGTGAAAAGATCCTGTAGAACATCTCGAATTCAGTGTTTTGGGATTCGGGGCGTTACAGGAAGAGGAAGAGGGTGGTTTCCAAGGTATCCTCGCCGAGGGTGAGGAATGTCATCGCTGCCATGGACCAGGCGGTGGTGCAGGCCGCATTTGTTCAGCGGCCGCCGACCCCTACAGCGACGTCGGCTTCGGTTGAGATTGGGGTCTTCCCTTTAGCAGCGGTATTAGGTTTGGAGACCCCGTCATTGACGGCCGAGGCCGAGGTGTTCCTGACCGATTGACACAAGAAGATCTTCATCCTGGACTGGCAAGTCCGCAAGCTCGACGGGTTTCTTGGTGACTCGTCGTCCTACATGTAGGCTGTTCGGCACCTTGCCACGCCGAAGGACAAGGCGCGACGGAGGCGGGCGGCGTTGGTGATGACTCGCTTGAGATAGCACGAGCGGCGGTATCGGTAAGTCTAGTATTGACTTGTGGTTTTCACCTTTTATAAACTACTCTCTTCAAGTTTTTCATGGTGCTCCGCCTTTCTTTTCGCAGATAACTTGCCACTTCGGTCATCTGATGAAGAAGATGACTGAACTAGAGAAAGATCTGAAGCAGGAGACCGACCATGCTTGGGCAGAAAATGCTCAGATTGCCAAGGACCTCGAGCAGTTGAGGGTTGAAACCGAGGCAAAGGCCGCAAGGTTGGAGCATCTCGAGAATGTTATGGCGAAGCTCGAGGATGACAACGCAGTGCTGCTCCAACAAAAAGAGCTTGCAGCAAAGGACAAGGAGGATGCCGTTGCCGCCGCTAGGGTCGCCGCGGTTAAGGAGGCTGAGGTTGAAGCGATGGAGAGGGCAAAAGGGTACCTTGCTGTCAACATGGCGAAGGACTATGCTCGCACAATCGAGCAAGTAAAGGAGGCCTACCCGGAGGTAGACTGTGCCGGATGGCGCCTGTTCCCCGACCCTATCCCTGGGTTCGACGATGCCTCCAAGGAGGATGAAGAAGATGACGAGGTTGAGGTGGTCAATGTAGGGGGCGACGAGGCAGAGGTAGAGGCCGATGAGGAGGCCACACCCCTAGTGATCATCGCCACCGCACAAGGGTCGGAGCCATCGGCGACCGGGGATCACTCTAAAGAGGTCCGCCCTTGACCATGTTGCACATCATATTTCTGTTTTGAATGTTATGAACTGTAGCCTAATTGCCGACTGGCCACCACTTTTTGTACTTGTTGAATTTGTCACGCCCCGCTTCCCAAAATACGGGAATACGAGAATGAACGAAGGCCCAACGAATGATTATACATCATCCATAAGCTGTACCAGTCTAACTCAACAATATACAAGAGAAACAACCACGCAGGCAAAGAATATAATCACATAAACAATGAATAAACTCAAAGATAATCATGAAATAAATTCACCAAATAATAATCCAACATCTGGGATAAAACAAACTTCGGGTCATAAAGCACAAGAATACAAAGTATGATAAAAAGAAATACAATAAGCAAATAACAAAAGATAGCTAAGTAGTCCAAAGTCCAGCTCCGTTCTTCAAAGAGTTTGCACCCCAAGTTCTTCTGGGATTGCTCCCTCAGTATCTGTTAATACTTGATTTTAAAAAAAAAAAGTGCCCTTAGATCAAGTCGTGGATAGCAAGTAGAGAAAAACAGAGGATAAAGGAAAGCATGAATATCAAAGAAAAAGGACAGGATCAAAGTCAAAGAGCAAAGCAAAGAGCGGGCAGTAATATCAAAGGGTTACAATAATCACACATGTAATGTGTGATGTCATGTCAAGTTCAATACAGGATCAAGTATTCTGGTTATTAGTCATTTTATTAGCCTATCTAGTGCACGTACTACTGCGTCCCATTCTGCAGGTTCGGCGCAAACACACAATGAACGTTTTAGACTGATGGTGAATTCACGGATCGTGAACTCGGCATCGATGAAGATAATTTAACAGTCAATAATTAACAATAATTTACAATCAATACTTCATCTTCTAGTCAATACTTCTCCTCCTTCCAATACAATATTTCTCCTCCTTCCAATACAATATAACGATAAGGCCTTGCCAAGTAAATTTTCTTATCGTTCACTACCAAGTCCTACCCATAATACCCCAGCTTTTTATTAAGTCACTTTCATCCTATGCGAGCATGCAAGAAGGTGTCAATGTTGTATAATAATAAGTGTGTCTAATTCTACGCGTTACAGACAAAGCATGAAGCAAACACATCATATCAACATACATCACATGATCAGGACAACATAACCTTGCTGTACTAAAATATGGATTACAGCCACTACAAAATAGAAAATCTGAATCCGTCGGAAGGCCTAGAAATTAGACTTCCATACGGTTCCAGCGAATATAATTAAGGCATATAAAAGATACAGGGACTAAGGTGAAAACTCTATTCTATTCAGGTTTTATGTTCAGGCAGCATGCACTAGGTTGGGTTCAACTAATTATTTCAGGTCACAGAACTCATTAATAAAATCTATAAAAATTCAGGAAAGTACCTATACATGTCTAGGTCCAGCCTAATTTATTTCAGATTTTTCTTTTGCTATTTACAGGGTCAAATAAAATATAGAACAGCAGGATATACATGCAATTGTGTGTCTGAAATTTCTAACATGGCTGTACTAAAATGTTGATATCTAACAAATTATACATCAGAACTTAGATCTGTCAAAAGGATGTTAAAGTAGACATCAGAGGATAAAAGTTCATGTTTGTAAAGGAACTTCAAATTATGACATTAACATGGATGATAATTTGATACAAAATGAAACAATTAGCAGTCCAGAAATTGTCTTGACATGAATAGGCAAATAAGTAAATCATATGGTCACATATAGCATGCAAATTTGTAATCAAGTAAATCCTAGGTGTCAACATGCAATTTCTAAGGTTTAAGATACAATTATCACAGATATGGTATCAATTCATCGGTCAACTTCAATCTAGCACATACAATTTACATGTCCAACTTATCAAGTAGTCCTATGCATGAATCTAGTTATTTAAATGTGCATATGCATGAAACAATGGGAACTAGGTTTTAGATCAAAGAGACATCACGATGTTTAGAGCATGTCGGGTTTGCTCGAGTAAACCCTCGATAAACTTAACGGAATTGTCAAAGTAGTATAATAACGAAATGGACGGGTTCTACTTGCGGGAGATCAAATAAACTTGAATAGAATAAAATGCTAGTTCAAGAAGAGACTTATTTGTTAATTAGTAGGTTTGAATAATATTGAATAACGGGATCGAAATCCCGGGCGACGATCCACACACGTGCGAAATACTTGCGAAGAAAGCCAAACACCAAAGCAAACAGCAAGAGCACTCCACACACACGGCGGATCGGGGGCAAAATAGCACACGGAGATCACTGAACCGCCAATCCAAAACGGTAACGGCTGTAATAGACCTCCGGGTCTCTGATTTTCGGCTTTGACTTGCTGACAAACCTTACACTTCGCGACAAATTCAGCCACATCCCGCTTCAAACCTGACCACCAGAAATGCTGTTTGATGTCTTTGTACATCTTAGTACTCCCAGGATGTACAGACAAAAGAGTATCATGCGCCTCCTGAAGAATACTCTCTTTCAGGTCCGCCTGATTTGGAACGCACAGCCTATCTCCGAACCACAGCACTCCATCCCTGATCTGAAAACCGGGCAACCTGCCAGCACCAACCTGCTCCTTCATCTCCAAGATATCAGCATCAACTTCCTGACTTGTAGTGATCCTTGTATTCAGAGTAGGCTGAAGCCTCAACTGAGCCAAAGATGCTCCCAATCCTTGCAAGACAACCTCAATACCGGCTCGGTCCAACTCCTCAATCAGATGCCTCTGAGTTGTAATCAAACAGGCCAAACTGCTCTTGCGACTAAGTGCATCAGCCACAACATTAGCTTTTCCAGGATGATACTTGATCTCAGGTCGCATATCCTCGAGTACTTCCAACCATCTCTGCTGCCTCAGATTGAGATCCCTCTGCTGATATATATACATCAAGCTCTTGTGATCCGTGTACATATTCAACTTCTCACCGTACACGTAGTGCCTCCATTGCTTCAAGGCAAAGATAATCGCAGCCAACTCTAGATCATGAGTCGGGTAATTTTTCTCATGCGGTCGTAGTTGCCTAGACCCATAAGCGATTACTCTTCCTTCTTGCATTAAGACACAACCAGACCCCCGATGTGAAGCATCGCTATAAACATCATACTCAACACCAGCTCTAGGCAAAGCCAAAATAGGTGCAGTAGTCAGCCTATCTTTCAACTCCTGAAAACTCGCCTCACATTGCTCAGTCCACTTGAAGCTCACATTCTTCTTGGTCAGCCCTGTAAGCGGTACAACTATCTGAGCATAACCTTGAATGAATCTCCGATAATATCCAGTCATCCCAAGGAAACTTCTGACTTCCTTCACTGTAGTAGGCCTTGCCCAATCTCTCACTGCCTCTATCTTCTGAGGATCAGTTGCCACTCCCTCTTTAGAAAGGATGTGACCTAGGAATGCCACTTCAGATTTCCAGAAATCACACTTGGATAACTTGGCATACAACTGCTGCTCTTCCAACTTCTGCAAAACTGCTGCCAGATGCTCAGTGTGCTCCTCCCCAGACTTGGAGTACACGAGAATATCGTCGATAAACACCACGACGAAGGAATCAATAAACGGCCTCAGAACTCTGTTCATCAAGTCCATGAAGATTGCAGGTGCATTCGTCACTCCGAATGGCATAACTAAGAATTCGTAATGCCCATGCCGAGTTCTAAACGCAGTCTTATGCACATCTTCAGCTTTCACTCGAACTTGGTGATATCCTGATCGAAGATCTATTTTGGAGAATACAGCTGCTCCTTGTAGACGATCAAACAAGTCATCAATTCGAGGAATCGGATACTTATTCTGAATAGTGACCTTATTCAGCTCCCGGTAATCGATGCACATCCTCATCGATCCATCCTTCTTCTTTACCAAAAGCACTGGTGCTCCCCAAGGTGACGCACTAGGTTGAATAAAGCCTTTTCCCAATAGTTCCTCAATCTGCCGTTTCACCTCATCCTGTTCCACTGGAGCCATCCTATAAGGTGCCTTAGAAATGGGTGCACTTCCCGGTTGAACAGTGATGCTGAACTCTACATCACGATGCGGGGGTAACCCAGGAAAATCTTCCAAGAACACTATTGGATAGTCCCGAACCACAGGAATCCCTTGCACTTCCACAGGAGTCTCTTCCTTGCGGATAGTTGCCACCAGCTTAGAACATTTCCGCTTCCCTTGGAACACGACTTCAGGTCCACCTGGAGCCTTCACTGTCACCGTCTTGGTCTTACACTCGATGCTTGCACTGTACACCGACATCCAATCAATGCCAATGATAACATCGACTCCCAAGATAGTCAGCTCGATCAGATCAATGCCAAAGATTCTATCCCCAATCACAATCTCGCAATCAGCATAATACCGATCAGTGGTTAAAGTTTCCCCTGACGGAGTAGCTACTGATAAGATCTTGCTTGGGAAAATCTTCGGTTCAACTCCCAACACTTTAGCGAATTCAGGAGACACAAAAGTATGAGAGGATCCAGTATCAAACAATACGACAGCTTTAATTCCATTAAGATAGAGTTTGCCTGTTACATAATATGCACCATTACATAACAGCCTCACTAAACAAAGGGAAAAGAAATGACAAAGACTCTAAACACCAGCCCTCGTACCAGAGATGACCTGATCCGCCTCCTCAGCATCAGCTTCTGTCAAGGCAAATACTCGCCCTGATTGGTACGGCCTCTTCCCAGCCTGCTGCGTTGGTGCGCCGCTATTACTGCGCTGAAGTTTGGGACAATGAGATCGGTAGTGTCCCGCTTCCCCACAGTTAAAGCAAGTCACCGCAGGAGGTCTCGCCACATTGTTTCCAGGCCCTCCAGTTACACTAACAGCGTTCGCCCCTGTCGGTTTGAACCTCTGTGCAGATGGTTGCCCCCTGAAACTCCCCGAATGTGCAGGCCTCTTACCAGACTGCCAGTTGTTCCTCCTGTTCTGAACAACTTGGAACTGCTCCATGTCCGCCTCCGTCGCTGCCGCCCTCTTGACCAGCTTATCGAATCGCCTGATACCAAGGGGTATCATACAAGATCTCAAGCTAGGCCTCAGACCATGCTCGAACTTGCGAGCTTTCTTGGCCTCATCCATCACCAGTTCTGGAGCATACCTGGAGAGCTGAGTGAACTTGGTCTCATATGCCCTCACCGACATGCTGCCTTGCTGAAGCGACAGGAACTCCATCGCCTTCTTCTCCTGGACGTCGGAGGGGAAATAATGACTGCGGAATTCTTCCAGAAATTCCTCCTAGCCAAGCAACAGACCTCCCATGGTCCTCTTCATGGATTGCCACCAAACCGCCGCATCCTTTTCTAGCTGCAAAGTCGCCAACTTGACTTTGCTACCCTCCGGTGTCTCCAACACCTCGAAGATTGTCTCCACTTGCCGTATCCAGTTGTCAGCCGCATCTGGGTCTGACTTTCCCTCGAATACAGGTGGTTTCATTCTCTTGAACGATTCCACCAGCTTTATCGCCTCGGGCACTGGATTCGCCGGCCCCCTAGCTTGGTTCTGAGCCACTGCATTCAACGTCTGGTAGACCCTAGCAAGCTCAGTCTCCAGATCCAAACCTTCCCCATTCCTTGCTCCTCTTCTCGACATATTCTGATGCAAAAGATCCGTCAAATTCGAAGTATATAACAATAATTTAAACCAACTTCCATTTCATTGAATTCCAAAAGTTTATACATTCGAATTTAAAAACATTTTTTGACATCAGAACGGAAAGAAACAGAAGCTACAACACTCTAACTCCTACGGGTCCTCTTCGCTGCTCGAAGTTCTTCCCGTAGTTCATCAACCTCATCCTTCAGCACATCAGTTAGGTTCTTTTTCTTCTCAAGTTCCCAAATCCGATGGCTAAGAACAGAATAGTCGGCCTTCCGCTTCTCCAGCTGAGCTTCCAACAATCCAACTCTCTCCTTCAGGGTTTCCACTTGCCTCTGAAGAGAAGTTACAAGACCACTCGGAACTGGTACTTCCTCTTCGTCGGAAGAAGAATCATCAGATGAATCCGGAGGTGGGGTGATCTCTCGGGATTCAGGGTACTCCTCATCATCAGAATCAGCTTGTCCAGGGTTGTACTCGTCCTCGGAATCTGCCTGTCCAGGATGGTACTCTTCCTCAATGATATGCCAGTCGTCGCCTCCAGCAGGGTCGAAGTGACCAGCCATCTTAGAAATAGAGAGGAAGAAGCATAAATCTTAGAGCAACACAAATGTAAGTCACTTACATTTAAATCTCTAGATTCAAACGCACACTCTAATGTCCACTTCTTGGGTGTCGTTCCCTATAAATTTGTACAAGTGTGAAAGTGTAGAAAGCGTGGCTCTGATACCACTCTGTAACGCCCCGAATCCCAAATACACTGAATTCGAGATGTTCTACAGGATCTTTTCACTTCCTTTAGTACAATTTTACAGGGAAATAAAACTTTTCATCATACATCAGAGTTTACATCATAATTACATCTTTCTTTTGCACAGCGGAAGTAAAATACAACAATTTGATACAAATACAACAGCATAATGTAATCTCTAAGCATCCATCCTCTTTAATCTTTAACATGATATTTACCTGCATATAAGACTGTGGGTACGTCAGTTTATTCAACCGACGAACATTATACACGGTCGTCCTCGCTTTGCCGGAAATAGTATAACTTAACATTTCATATTTAGCAAACACAAACTTGTCACATTTCAAACTAAAGGGACTACCCTATTGATGTCGTGTTGTGATTGTGCACTTAGTCCTTAATGCAGTTAATTATGTTACATGACACTAATGCACACTTGTTCGGATTCTATGCATCCCATACTACATAGGTCCGAGGACAAGCCCTTATTCGTTCTTCATCTTGATAGGGTTCAATCCCCCGTTATGTCTTAGTCTACTACTGTAACTACGGTAGTGTCTTAGATGTCCTATGATCTATGAGCCCATGTCCAGGCAGCCTGGAGGGGAATCCCATGCACTGTCACGACGCATCGAGCAGGCAACCTATGGAAAATTCAGCCTCCGCCATGGAACAATGGCACCACCCATAGCCACTCGAACATCCCACGAGCATCGCCACCGGGACGATAATTCCGGAGTAGCGCCCACGCCATGTCTTGACGCATCAAGCAGGCAACCTGTGAATCGCTCTCACACCGCTATCCGTTGGCCCCCATACTCATGTTTTTCTTCTACTTTCATCACATCTCCACTATGTACTAGTCCTTAGTTTCATTTAAAAATCATGAACAAAATAATCACTAGAGTTAGCCTCTCCATCAACCGGACTTATTCATTTGTTTCAACATGACCAGCCTTGGTCTAATTTCAATTCAATTCATCTTTCTCAATGCCGGGGAGACTTAGCTACTCTATTTCAAATTTCATTTCACAATCTTTAACTCCTGACAATTTCCATGTCGAGTTTTCATACTCTTTCTTTTTCAATTCATGATTACACTTTATTCACAAGTCCACAATGAATACTTTTAATTCACGAGTTCATAATGAAAACAATTCATGTTTATAGCCGACAATTTCTTTTCCTCTTTCATAAATCATGGTTTTAATTTCATAACCATACATGAATTATACAACTTCATAATATCACATTTCAACCTTCATACTTCATATCTTGCACAATACTCATAATGAAAATAAATAAAATCATGTCACACCACAAGCACTTTTGCCAATCACTTTATAATAGCCTATTTTTATAAGTTATAAATCCACAAGTGTATATCTCATAACCAAAGCTCCATTTATGCCTTTTATTCACAAACCATATTGTATTTCATTCTAAAAATACCCAAATCACTCTTATAAAATTCCTTGTAATTTTATGAGAATTACCATATTTATTTCATAATTTTTGGACTTCAAAAACACCCAAAAAAATTATTTTTCCTTATATGCCGAAGGCAAGAATCGAACCAGGCGCCGCACCAAGACAGCACAGAGCCCCGACCACTAGGCCAGTCGCTGTACACGTCCATAGAGTGACTAGGGTCTATATGAACCCTTAGTTCGCTGTTACTGTTTTTAGGGTAATTTAACAAAAGAAGTGTTCGGCCTGGGATTCGAACTGGGCAACACAGAGAAGCCAACCGGGGTCCAAGACCACCTGAGCCACTGGCTCGGGTTGTCACTAACCCAAATAAAAGTCCATTTGTATTATTTTCGTACTGTTTTAAAAATAACTCGACATTCAAATAGCCATAGCTTCTTATTACTTTAGTAGAATTTTCTAAAAACTTCCAGATTAAATCCTCAGTCATAAAAGTTCATACCAGTAAAATAATATAATTTTTTTGGTGCTAATGAAATGTATTTTTCACACACAAAAATCCAAAATTAATTCATTACACTACAAAAATTTGTATTTTCGACATTGCCATATAATTAATCTACTAGTCTTTTTATTCATTAATTTCATGGTGATAATTTACTGATATTAGTTCTTAATTCAACCAATATACATGTGAGTTCAATAGTCCATATCCATATCAACATATAAGTCTATTCATCTCAATTTCACAATTAACAAGCATGCATTATGTCTCTAATCACAATAGCAACATCCTCAATTAAATTTTGTTACCATCATAACTTCATATTAATGAACATGGAGCAATCTACATACAACTTAATTTTAACACTAGAGCCATATAAGTTAATCATCACATTTCAAACCATTCACATACTAACTACTCAATTCAAGTGGGCTCTTATTAATATTTTCATGCATCTTTGATGGTTGAAACTAAGCATGGACCTACTTTAGAAATATAAAATGTTTTACCCACCTCAATTGGAGAGAAAACACAAACAAAGCAACTACGTCCTTGTAGACGAAAACACCACCTCCTAGCCAAAGAGTGCACAACTCCAAGCTTCCAAGCCAATGCCGAATGCTCCTTCAATTCCACACCGAAAGCTTCCCTCCCTTGATGCCGGCCACTCCAAGCAACAACAACCCACACAATTCTCTATCTTTTATAACTCTCACAATGATAATACTATAATTATGAAATACACTTTGCATATCAAAATTAGCCATGAGAGGGGGGGGGGGGGGTATTTATACTCAAAGATGAGTGAAATGGAGGGCCAAGATCATTTGGTTAGTTGTAGGATGAAGGGACTAGATCAAAGTAGGAGTTAGAAGAACTACCCACTTCCTTGAAACTACCACCATGTTCTCCACACCCAAAATCAAAACTCCCTCCAAAAGAATGATACCCGGCCACCATAGAAGAGTGTGCATTGCACGTGTACGTGTAGTGCACGTGCATGTAACTAGGCCAAATTTGTACATTCTTAAATTTGTATAAAAATAATTTAGTAAAAAAAAGTCTTCTACATGACAAGTTTAATTAAAATAAATTAATTCATGGGCTTTCTTTTTGGGCTAAAATATTTTATAAAAATAAATAAAATAAAATGCTTTTGGGCTTTTTAAGAAAGGCTTTTTAATTAAATCAAATAAGGCTTTTAAAGAAGGCTTTTTGTACTAAAATAATTTGAGAAAATTATATTTAAATATACACATCATGATAAAAAAATAATCCAAACAAAATATTGCACGTGCACAACACGTGCAAAATAAATAATTTCTCATTAATTGAAAAATCAGGGTATTACATATACAACAATATTGAGTAATCTTTAAGCCTTTGTTCCTCTTTAATCTTTATCAAGCCATTAACCTGCATATAAGACTGTGGGTACGTCAGTTTATTCAACCGACGATCGTTATACACGGCCATCCTCTCTATGCCGGAAATAGTATAACTTATTTTCCATATTTAGCAAATACAAACTTGTCACATATCAAACTAAAGGGACTACCCTATTGATGTCATGTTGTGAATGTGCACTTAATCCTTAATGCAGTTAATTATGTTAGATGACACTAATGCTCACTTGTTCGGATTTTATGCATCCCATACTACATAGGTCCGAGGGCAAGCCCTTAATCGTTCTTCATCTTTGTAGGGTTCAATCTCTCGTTATGACTTAATCTACTACTGTAATTACGGTAGGTATCTTAGATATTCTATGATCTATGAGCCCATGTCCAGGCAGCCTATGGACAATTCAGCCTCCGCCATAGAACAATGGCACGACCCATAGCCACTCAAACATCCCACAAGCGTCGCCACCGGGACGATAATTCTGGAGTAGTGCCCACGCCATGTCTTGACGCATCAAGTAGGCAGCCTGTGGATCACTCTCACACCGCCAATCCGATGGCCCTCATACTCGTGTTTTTCTCCTACTTTCATCACGTCTCCATTATGTACAAATCCTTAGTTATTATCAAAATCATGAACAAAAATCAAAGCTCTAGAGTTAGCCTCTCCACTAAACCGGACTTATTCATTCATTCAAACATGACCAACCTTGGTCTTTCTTTTCAATTTTCATTTCATTTATTTCCAAAATGCCGGGGGAGACTTAGCTACTCTTTTTGTTTCAATTTTCAATTCACAATTTCCAAAACGAGCATTTCCAACTCATACACTCATTTGTTGATTTATCATACTCAAAAGTATTTCTCTTTTCTAATCATGATTTCTAATTCGTTCAAATAGTCCATAACTATACATGGAATTCATATGCTTTATCAATTATCAATTTCACTTTGAAATTCACATCACTAACGAATATTCACAATTCACACTTTTCACACTATTCTCAAATGAGAATAATTTGCATCACATCACACAATATAATTTCTTCTTGCCACATTAATTTTCTAATCCTTCATTTCAAATCATTTTTGCAAGATACAATTTCACAAAGAATATCAATGTAGACTATAGTTCTATTTACTCATTTAGTCACAAATTATACCTTACTTTATGTAAATCATTCCCAAATTATTTTTAATAAGTCCCATATATTTTTAGAAGAATAACCATGTTTTTCTCATAATTTTTCGATCTCTAAAAACACAAAAAATATATTTTTTCCCAACTTGCCGAGGGCAAGATTCGAACCCAGCACCACAGAGAACCCAACCCAAAGCACAAACCACTAGGCCGAATGCTACTGGCGGTATAAGAGGCGCTGAGAGCCTTAAATGCTCTCGGCCGCTGCTTATGTTATTTTTTTTAAGAAGTATGGTTCCACAGGGATTCGAACCAGCGATCTCAGACCACTGTAGCGATTAAAACCGACCCAACCACTTGAGCTATGCGCTCGGGTTGTCTATAGTATAATTCTAAGTTCACTTAAATCGATCTTCTCTGTTATCAAAACATTTCGATGTTCAACTAGACCTCCTTTCACTTTGTTTTTTTTTTTTTATAAAAATTACTGTAAAATTCCAGATTGATTGTTTTTCACATAATTTATATACCAATATGAACAAAATAATTTTTGTAGCAATTAAAACATATTTTCATACAATTAATTCGAATTCTACATTGTAACTACCATATTTCTCCCTTTTTTTTTGACATTTCTTAGCAATTAACATTCTAATCTCTTTATTAACAAAATTTCACCTTAATTCTCTGTTTCTAATCTTTTACCCAACATACAAATCTATATTTGAATTTATCCATTCCCACATTAGCACAAAAGATCTATTTAACACATGAAATGGCATTAACAATCTACTAACTTTTGTATACATAGTTTGTGATGTAGATAATGAAATTTTCTTCAACAATCCATGGCCATAATTAATTCACATAAAAATTCGATTTTTACTAATCAAATCACATACAATTGCACACCCACATTCCAATCAATTTATAGCTCAATTTTCCAATTAAAATGTGTACTCTTATTAGCCTTTTTCATGCATCATTTTCCCATTCCATTCTAGCATATATCCCTATTTAGAAATATAGAAAATTTACCTACCTTGTATGGAGAGAAAAATTCACTAGCAATCCCCAGAAAAATATCCTTGCAACGAAAATGCTCCTCCTTGAACACGTGCACACAAGCCTCCCAAGCACACCCAAGTAAACCGAGCTCCTCCTTCTAGTGGTAGCCGGCCTCCTCTCTTTGTTGCAAGCAAAAATCCCACACACTCTCAATCTTTTAACTCACACAATCACTACTAGATCATATAATTTAGACTATAGGTTTGTAGGAAGTAATAAGCACAAGAATAACTAGCCATGGAGGGGGGTATTTATACTAAAAATCAAGGAGAATGGATGGCTAGGATCAAGTAAGTGGTTATAAGATGGAGGGCTAAGATGAAAGTAGGAGTTGCATTAACTACCCACAACCAAGTAACCACCACACCATGATCCCACTCAAATTTTGGTTTCCTTCCAAAAAGATCACAACCGGCCATCATAGGAATGCATATTGCACGTGTACGTGTAGTGCACGTGCATGCAACTAGGTCCAAAAATTGTATATTAAATTTTTGTATAAATATAAAATAGTCTTTAAATTGTATTCTACATGACAAGTTGTATCTAAAAAAAAATAATTCATGGGCTTTAGTTTTTTGGGCCAAATAATTATTTTTAAAATAAAATAAATAAACTAAATTTTTGGGCTTTAGGAAAAAGGCCTTTTGTCTAATTGAAAGAAGGCTTTATAGAAAAATAATTAAAGGCACATATTTAAAAATCCATACTCATCATGATGGAAATATTTATCAAAAAAATATTGCACGTGTACACTACGTGCAAAATAAAGTAATTTTTCATTAAATGAAAAATCAGGGCATTACAAATGGTGGCGGCGAAGGCAATGGGTAGTGGGTTCGGTGGAGATGGGTTCGAGCGGTGAGGGTGACGAAGGGGTTTCAAACGACAAAGGTGAAGTCGACGGGGATGAGATGATGAGGACGATGATGGAAGGTGGTGGCGATCGGAGGGGCGACGAGCGATGGGGTGGTTTGGGTTGGAGGCGGAAACAGGGAGAGGGAGAGAGAGACGGGGTAGGGGGAACTGAACAGTAGCGAGATGGAAACAGGGAGAGGGTTAATGATGGCTAGGTAATTAGGGTTAGGGGATTAATAGGAGATTAGGGTATTCATAGGAAAAAGATAGGATATTGGGTATTTGGGTATCTCAGTATAAAACCAATAAATAAAATAGGTTGTACATGAATATAATGGATTAATATAAACCCAAATACAAAAGAGTAAGCTATCCGATAAAATATGATTCATAACAAAAATACAATTTGTATCACGTAATTTATTTTAAACAATTATAAACACAACTATTAAATAAGAATCAATTTGTTTTAATAATAAATAATCATACTAACAATAAGAATAGTAAAATAATAATAAGAATAAGAACAATTAATAATAGTAATTACAATAAGAATAAACATACTAACAATAACAATACGAATAATCAGAGTAGTGTCATATGTATAAAAAAATAGGAATTTGTTGAAATAGTCCAATCAGTAATAATCATTCTTGATTGAGTTAAAATGTAAATTGTTGATCAGGTAGAAATAGAGACAAAATTTATTCAAAATAATTATAACTACTGTTTAGAAAAAGCTTTAACAATAAATTCAAAATGCATTTAACAAATAACGAATTTATAAATATCGGGATATAGAAAAATACCCAGAAAATACGTATTGGCAGACATAGGGGTTACAAATTCTACCCACCTTATAACAAAATTTTATTTTCGAAATTTGCTCAGGCGGTTCATAGGACAAAGCAAAACAAGCTAGGGTGACAAAACAGAGAGTTAAAGAAAAAAGAACAAAGCAGTGGCAACACCAGAAAAAGAAGGAAGTGGATAACGATGTGGTCGAATGGAATGCAGGAAGAAAGAAACCGGTAAAAAAATGAAGAAAAAACAACACAAGACTTGCAAGATAGCAAGCAAAGAGATGAAGAAATAGATAGAGCTGGAATCGAAGAAAGATGGACAAGGAAGAGTTAGACCAAGAAAATGACTCAACGAATGAGGATGAATGAAAAGGGTAGAGGGAAACAAACAACAAAAGCAGGAAAGGAGAAATAACAGGAGAATCCTGAGACTTGTGGGTTATGGGCCCACCATGCTTCTGCTGGGCTACTCCGATGGTGATGCCCCAAGTAACATACATGTTGCTGTAGGCCACATGACACCATCGACGAACCGAGCAGGAAGAGAAGAATGGAACACCAGGATCAAAGAGAGTATAGGTAGAAGAATTTGGGTTATAAATCAATAGGAAAACAAAGTAATTAACCAATAAAAATGTGATTTATAACGAAATGTAATTTGCCTCACAACATAGATTTCATTTTGAAATGACTACAAATACAATTACCAAATAGAAATAGGCTTTAACAAAAATAATAATAACAAAAAATATCAATAATAATAATATCAATGGTAATAGAATAATAAGAACAATAATAATAATAAAAATAGTAATAATAATAACAATAATATTAAAAATATTAATAACAATAATGATACAAGTAATAATAACCAAAATGATAATATAATAATAACAATAATAATAAAAATAATAATAACATAGAAATATTTAAAATACTGATAATAATGATAATACATGCATGACAGAATATGATTCAACTTATTCATGAAAATAATGCAACAATAGTAATAATAATAGCATTAAAAATAATAACAATAATAATAGTAATAATGATAATAGCAATAATGATAATAATAATATCAATAATAATAAAACAAACAGTAATGATAATAATAAAAATAATAACAAAAAAAAAGATAATGGAAACAATATTAATAACAGCAATAGAAATGACAATAATAATAATAATACCAATAATAATAACGAAAACAATAGCAATAATAAAAATGGCAATATAAAACAAAATAAGAATTTGGCTTATCAACTCTATAAATAATACAACTATACTAGTTCAAACTGTATGGAAACATAAAATGTAATTGTATAAACAAAATGTCATAAGGAAAATACTTCTTTACCATTAGTTTCATTATATAAGTAAAAAGTCTTGAAATATTAATTAGCAAATAGGTAGAAAATCTTGCCTCCTTAACATCAAGTTGCATGTTTGCCTTCACGACATCAGGTTGTAGGTTGCCGTCTGGATATTCGGTTGCACATTTTGCCTCCCCGTAATCCAGTTGCAATTGCCTCCATTGACATCGAGTTGCATATTTGCCATCTCGACATTAGGTTGCACCGAAATGGTGAAATGGAAGATGTAACCTTCCATATGCACAGGGATATGGGACATTTAATTTAAGTATGATGTTATGTTTTGAAATTTGTGATATAAAAATTGTAGAATGATAAGAAATGGAGTTGAAAGTCACACAATGGAATATCAAAATAGATGTATAGATTATAAATATCAATCACAATAGTACAAAATAGTAGTAGTGAAAATGATTTATAAAAGTATGGAGAAAAACGGAATGAAATACATGCATAAACACAAAGAAAATGTGAATGAGAAAATAAATATATAGTGTAGAAAATTTACACAATAAATATATCATAAAATATATAGTAACGTAGGGATTAAACAAGCCTCTAACATGTCGATGAAGATCCAAAATAAATATACAAATAATAATTGAAATACAGGAAATATTCGCGAAAATTTTGTTATAAAGATAAAAATAGGTAGGAGGATGAATCTATACCCAATAAAGAATCACAGATATGGATGACTAGAAGGGACAAAAGAAAATCAAGGAATTGAATACGAAGGAAGAGGAACGAGGGGCCAAAATCGGAATCGAAGAGAATACAGCAGGGAAGAAATAACTAACAGGATATTCAATATTGAATTGACAAAATATGATAGATGTAAGAACAGAACAAATAAAAGACGCAAGAACTGAAATGCAATAAAATAGCAAAATACCTATGGTCGCACCTTCGGCAGTCTCTGCTTCCTCTTCAATCTGGTTGTGGGTCTGACCACGTTCTCCAGCCTATCCTCCACTGGGAGCTGATCCTCCAGTTGGTGCATTTTTCCTGTTATTTGGGCAGTCCCGAACCTTGTGATCACTCGCTCCGCATCCAAAGCATAGGTAATTGGCTGTCCGGCAGTCCTTGCGTAAGTAACCAATCTTGCAGCAATAGTTATATGTCGGGCCCTTCCTTCTAGGGGTCTATCCATGATAGCGAAGGCATGATGCTCGGGCGCAAATACACACAGTCGAGTGAGCTGTGCGTTCTCCTGGACTCTTTCCAGACTAGCACTCATCAGCTTATTGTGCTCTCATTGTAGCTCCATCATTCATTGCATCGCCTGGAGAATGGCGACATTCTCTGATGTTCCATTCGCGGACGGAGGAGTCGAAGAATCTTCACGAGCCATATTCTGCAAAACCATTCAGTTGGTGAGTACCCAGACATATGTTGGTAGATTGACAAATGATAATGAATGCAAGAGACGGAAGGATACAAGGAATCAAAGGATTGAATGCAAAGGATTAAGATGTGGATCGAATAGGATTAATATCCAGATTATATTAAAGTTATTACAAGTTTATGTGATCAACGTGGCGCGCATATTATTGAGTTAACCTGGCTTGAGCCAAACTCGACTAATATATCAATAAAAGCCTGACCTCCGTAAAGTTAGTCATGTTTGATTGATATATTACTCAACCCTGGGCTCTAATATCACTAAAAACCTGTTACGCCCCGCTTCCCAAAATACAGGAATACGAGCACGTAACAAAGGCCCAGCGAATGATTATACATCATTCATAAGCTGTACCAGTCTAACTAAACAATATACAAGAGAAACAACCACGCAGGCAAAGAATATAATCACATAAACAATTAATAAACTCAAAGATAATTATGAAATATATTCACCAAATAATAATCCAACATCTGGGATAAAACAAACTTCGGATCATAAAGCCCAAGAATACAAAGTATGGTAAAAAGAAATACAATAAGCAAATAACAAAAGATAGCTAAGTAGTCCAAAGTCCAGCTCCGATCTTCAGAGAGTTTGCTCACCAAGTTCTTCTGGGATTGCTCCTTTGGTATCTGTTAATACTTGATCTAAAAAGAAAGAAAAGAGTGCCCTTAGAGCAAGTCGTGGGCAGCAAGTAGAGAAAAATAGAGGATAAAGAAAATAATGAATATCAAAGAAAAGGAACAGGATCAAAGTCAAAGAGCAAAGCAAAGAGTAGGCACTAATATCAAAGGGTTACAATAATCACACATGTAATGCGTGATGTCAAGTCAAATTCAATACAGGATCAAGTATGCAGGTTATTAGTCATTTTATTAGCCGATTTAGTGCACGTACTACTGCGTCCCATTCCACAGGTTCGGCGCAAACACACAGTGAACATTTTAGACTGATGGTGAATTCCCGGATCGTGTACTAGACGTCGATGACGATAGTTTTACAATCAATAATTAACAATAATTTGCAATCAATACTTCTTCTTCCAATCAATACTTCTCCTCCTTCCAATACAATATTTCTTCTCCTTCCAATACAATATAATGATAAGGCCATGCCGAATACATTTTCAGATCGTTCAGTACCAAGTCCTACCCATAATACCCCAGCTTGTTATTAAGTCACTTTCATCCTATGTGAGCATTCAAGAAGGTGTCGATGTTTAATAATACTAAGTGTGTCTAATTCTATGCGTTACAGACAAAGCATGAAGCAAACACATCATATCAACACACATCACATGATCAGGACAACATGACCGTGTTGTACTAAAACATGGATTACAGCCACTACAAAATAGAAAATCTGAATCCTTCGGAAGGCCTAGAAAGTAGACTTTCATACGGTTCCAGCGAATATAATTAAGGCTTATAAAAGATACAGGAACTAGGGTGAAAACTCTATTCTATTCAGGTTTTATGTTCAGGCAGCATGCAGTAGGTTGGGTTCAACTAATTATTTCAGGTCAGAGAACTCATTAATAAAATCTATAAAAATTCAAGGAAGTATCTATACATGTCTAGGTCCAGCCTAATTTATTTTAGATTTTTTTTTACTGTTTACAGGGTCAAATAAAATATAGAATAGCAGGATACGTATGTAATTGTGAGTCTGAAATTTCTAACATGGCTTTAATTAAATGTTGATATCTAACAAATTATACATCGAAACTTAGATCCGTCAAAAGGATTTTAAACTAGACATCAGAAGATAAAAATTCATGTTTGTAAAGGAACTTCAAATTATGACATTAACATGGGTGAAAATTTGATAAAAAATGAAACAACTAGCAGTGCAGAAATTGTCTTGACATGAATGGGCAAATAAATAAATCATATGATCACATATGGCATGCAAATTGGTAATCAAGTGAATTCTAGGTGTCAACATGCAATTTCTAAGGTTTAAGATACAATTATCCCAGGCATGGTATCAAATCATCGGTCAACTTCAATCTTGCACATACAATTTACATGTCTAACTTATCAAGTAGTCCTATGCATGAATCTAGTTATTTAAATGTTCATATGCATGAAATAATGGGGACTAGGTTTTAGATCAAAGAGACAACACGATGTTAAGAGTTTGTCGGGTTAGCTCGTGTAAACCCTCGATAAACTTAACAGAATTGTCAAAGTAGTATGATAACGAAATGGACAGGATCTACTTGCGGGAGATCAAATAAACTTGAACAGAAAAAAAAAATTCTAGTTCAAGAAGAGACTTGTCCGTTAATTAGTAGGTTTGAATAATATGGAATAACGGGATCGGAATCCCAGGCGACGATCCACACATGTGCGAAATATATGCGAAGAAAGCAAAAGTGCAAAGCAAACAGTAAGAGCACTCCACACACACAGTGGATCGGGGGCAAACCAGCACACGGCGATCACTGATCTGCCAAGCCAAAACACGAAACAGTGGATCGGACCAATCACCTTCTGCCGAACACCAAACAGCCAAGTGGGATCTCCTATGCCAAAACACCAAACACCGTAACCAACCACTCACCACTCTTCTTCTTCCTCACTTCGGCAGAGAGAGAGAGGGTGCAGGGGGCTGGCGGCGACTGGCAGTGCACAGGACAACCGCGACGACACCACAGCGAGGTGGCGGCATTGACGACGGCGACGACACCACGGTAAAGACGACGACGCTGCGGTCGGGAAGCGATGGCGGCGGCGATGGTTTTGACGAAGAGCTCTGTTTTGCTCGAAAATAGGAGAGAAGGAACGGGGCATCTTCGGGGCTTGGACGACGGCGATGAGGGGCAAGAGTTTCTGCGGTGGATGAGGGGGTTCACGGAGAGGGTCAGCGAGGGCAATGGGGGTGCACGGAGTAGCGAACGATGGTGGCGAAGGCAATGGGTAGTGGGTTCGGTGGAGATGGGTTCGAGCGGTGAGGGTGACGAAGGGGGTTCGAGCGACAAATGTGAAATCGATAGCGATGCGATGATGAGGACGATGATGGAGGTGGAAGGTGGTGGCGATCAGAGGGGTGACAAGCGATGGGGTGGTTTGGGTTGAAGGCAGAAACAGGGAGAGGGAGAGAGAAATGGGGTAGGGGGAAGTGAACAATAGCGGGATGGAAACTGGGAGAGGGTTAATGACGGCTAGGTAATTAGGGTTAGGGGATTAATAGGAGATTAGGGTATTTATAGGAAAAAGATAGGTATTTGGTATTTGGGTATCTGGGTATAAATCCAATAAATAAAATAGGTTGTACATGAATATAATGGATTAATAAAAACCCAAATACAAAAGAGTAAGCTATCTGATAAAATATGATTCATAACAAAAATACAATTTGTATCACGTAATTTATTTGAAACAATTATAAACACAATTATTACATAAGAATCAATTTGTTTGAATAATAAATAATCATAATAAATAATCATACTAACAATAAGAATAGTAAAATAATAATAATAATAATAAGAACAATTAATAATAGTAATTACAATAAGAATAAACATACTAACAATAACAATAGGAATTATCAGAGTAGTGTCATATGTATAAAAAAAAATAGGAATTTGTTGAAATAGTCCAATCAGTAACAATCATTCTTGATTGAGTTAAAACGTAAATAGTTGATCAGGTAGAAATAGAGACAAAGTTTATTCAAAATAATTATAACTATTGTTTAGAAAAAGCTTTAACAAAAAATTCAAAACGCATTTAACAAATAACGAATTTATAAATATCGGGATATAGAAAAATACCCAGAAAATACGTATTGGCGGAAATAAGGGTTACAGAATTTTAATGAAAAGCTTTTCTTCTCCGCTCTTTTTTTTTTGCAGGTGTTGTGAGGCTTCGAAACTTTTGTGGGTCTGCTCTATTTCCGAGCTGTCTCAGTAGCTTTGTTTAGGCGTAGTATTATCATGTTGGTTCTTCGGACTTAAAAATTCACGCTCCTCTTTTTTTGTTCAACTTTCATAGATCAGCAAGGTGTCTCGTCTCCGGTCTAATCTGGGTGTCGCCAAGTTGGGGCTAGCTCGGACTTGAGAGATGCTCTGTAGAGCCGAGCGGAATCTGATGCTGACCTTGGCTCGTCGAGAAATCGAGATGAGGTGCCTCGATGAGAGTTTTCACGAAGTGCCCTTTGAAGGTGAGGAGACATGTCCCTCGATGGCCGTCAGCCAAGGCTTGAGACTCAAGTTTCTTCGTCACTCTTTATTCGACGTGAGGTCTGAGAAAGACGAGTTGAAGAACGTGGTGCTTGAAAAGAGTATAGAGGCGGCGCACCTTTGGAGGATTATTTTCGAGGCTTCTTGTAGGGACAGCTTGAGCCGAATGCCCTGCCTGAAGGTTAAAGTGACGGACGACTCGTTGAAGGAGCTGATCGTGGAGCTAGATGCGGAAAACCTTCGTCTGCGTTGGCTTTCTGAGGGGAGTAACATCAGAAGCACTTCCTGCCCTCGGGGTGAGTATGCCCAAGGAATGTCGTTCTACGAGTTAGCACTTCATTCGCCCCCCGTCTTGAGACACCCTGGGGACGCACAATGCGGGGTGGCCGGCTCATCGAGCAGAGCATCTGTCGGGGCAACTGTTAGGCTCCTAGGTGCTGACGACACTACTCGGCTCGCCGGCTTGGAGACTTCTATGGGAATGAGGCGACAGCAACACAACGCTCGCCGACCCCGAGTATCACTTAATAGAAGCATCCCGCTCCCTAGGAGGGGCTAGGGCAAAAATTTTTAATCTTGTAGTCTTCGTTTCGTATCAGTCTTCCATCTCAAAACTTGATGAAATAATGTGAGTTTTTGGTCTAGAATTAGACTTGTACCTCAAATTTTGATAAAATAATATACCCATTTCTCGAGCTTCTTGTGAGAATTTGTGTTTCGCTAATGTTTGAAAGAGTATCAACAATTGTAGGAGCAATTCCGAATAGTGAGCTACTTTGTACTCACTCATTCGCAAGTAGTTAAAGCGGCTTTGAACCAAGTTTTGGACAATGAACTTGTTGTTAGAAGGGTTTTCAACAGTTGTAGGAGCAACTCCGAATGGTGAGCTACTTAGTACTTGCTCATTCGAAGTAGCTAAAGTGGCATCGAACCAAGTGTTGGACTCCGAACTTAGAATTTTCAACAGTTGTAGGAGCAATTCCGAATGGTGAGCTACTTAGTACTCGCTCGTTCGTAAGTAACAAAAGTTGCATCGAATCAAGTGTTGGACTCCGAACTTGTCGTTAAGAGAGTATCAACAGTTGTAGGAGCAATTCTGAATGGTGAGCTACTTAGTACTCGCTCGTTCACAAGTAGCAAAAGTTGCATCGAACCAAGTGTTGGACTCCGAACTTGTCGTTAAGAGAGTATCAACAGTTGTAGGAGCAATTCCGAATGGTGAGCTACTTTGTACTCGCTCGTTCGCAAGCAGCAAAAGTTGTATCGAACCAAGTGTTGGACTACGAACTTGTTGTTTAATGAGTCTATGCTTAGTGAAAGAACATTAGGACAATAGTTTTTCTTAGAGGGAAAGAGAGAACTGCTCTTTATTAAAAGCTACTAAGTGGCTTCTTCTGAGTTGGGAACCATTATTACACTTAATAAAGAAAAGAAACAAGCTTCAAAATGTTTTAAGAAGAACACTCTAGGTGAAGTTGCTTGGAGCGGTGTTCAAACACCCTTTTTGTACTTCAACAAGTGCTCTGCGTACCACGTCCTCGGCACTCTCTTGTCCCCTGGGTCTTCAAGTTGATAAGTGCCTGGGCGGACAACTTTGGAGATCCTATATGGTCCTTCCCAATTGGGTGCCCACTTGCATTTCTTGCTGGGAAAAGAAATTGATAGTTTTCTGAGCACCAGATCTCCTTCTTTAAGATTAGTAGGGCGGACTCTTTTGTTGCAGGATTGCTCGATCCTACGTCGATAGATTTCTTGCCGAATGGAAGATCTATCACGGAACTCATCGATGAGGTCCAAGTTACCGCAAAGCTCGTTCGCGTATTGCTCTTCGTTGTAAGCAATCAAGCGGGAGGACGGTAGACCCACCTCTAGAGGGATAACAGCTTCGGAGCCGTAAATGAGGTTGAAGGGCGATTCTCTCGTAGGGGTCTTTTTCATAGTGCGATAGCTCCAAAGCACGTTGGGGAGCTGCTCTACCCATAACCCTTTAGCCACCTGCTCAGTCTCTTTTTTCAGGCCAGAGAGAATTTTCCGATTGGCATTTTCTGCCTGACCGTTGGACTGGGGGTAGGAGACCGAGGAGAATCATTGCTGAATGCCCAGGTCTGCGCAAAAAGTGCGGAAGTCTGCCCCTGTAAACTGAGTTCCATTGTCCGTTATCAAGATTCGTGGCACGTCGAATCTGCAGACAACATTTTTCCAAAAGAAGTGCTCCACCCTATTCTCTGTGATCGTTGCTAAGGGTTCGGCTTCGATCCACTTAGAGAAATAGTCGGTTGCCATAACAAGGAACTTTAACTAGCCCGATGCTAGAGGAAAAGGTCCAAGCAGGTCTATTCCCCACATTGCGAAAGGGATAGGACTGGACAGAGAGGAGAGCTGAGCTTGCGGTGGGTGGCGGATTGATGAATTTTTTTTGGCACGGGCCACATTGGAGAACGTGTTGTTCGACATCGCAGAGGAGAGTGGGCCAAAAGTATCCATAATTCAAGATTTTGGGAGCTACGGATCTTGCTCCCAAGTGTGTGCTACACATTCCTTCAGGAACCTCCTTCAAAGCATACTGGGCTTCCTCTGGGGAGAGACACCTCAAGTAGGGTCTGCCATCTACTTGGGTGAAGGAGTGTTTGTACAAGACTCCCTCGATGAGTGTGTACCGCTCGGCTCTGGTTCGGACTTTTCGGGCCTCTTTAGGGTCTAAGGGAAGGATCCGATCCCTGAGGAACTTGAGCAGAGGCCTCATCCAATTCTCCCCGAGTTGTAAGGGCAGCATCTCCATGGGCTCGTGGACTTTTTCCTCGATGCTGGGCCTCAGTAGAACTTCTATCAAGACATTTTGTTCGAGCCCTTGGAGGGAAGAGGAAGCTAGCTTCGAGAGGGCATCCGCCTGCACATTCTCTTCTCGGGGAATTCGCTGGAGCTACACGTCCTCGAAAGAGACCATTAGTTCCATGACTTTGACCAAGTACGTGGCCGTGCGACTGTCTCGCGCTTCGTATTTCCTTGATACCTAGTTCATGACCAGCTGCGAGTCGCTAAATATCTTGATACGTTTGGCCCCGGCCTTGCGAGCCATGCACATGTCGGCTATAAGGGCTTCATACTCAGCCCTATTGTTGGATGCCTAAAAGTTGATACGCAGTGAGTATTGGAGGATGAAATCATCTGGACCAGCCAGCATGACTCCTGCTCCACTCCCATCGGTGCATGAGGACCCATCAACATACACTGTCCAGAACGGGGGTTCCTCTATCATTTTGCTAGCGTCAGGAATTGTGCTCTCTACTATGAACTACGCTAGGGCTTGAGCCTTGATAGCGGTTCGAGGCTGGTAGCTGATATCATGCTGGCTCTACTCGATGGGCCACTTCATGAGGCGCCCCGAGGTCTCAGACTTGTGGAGGACTTGTTTGAGCGGCTGGTTGATAAGAACGACTACCGAGTGAGACTGGAAGTAGGGGCGGAGCTTTCGGGCCGCCATGACCAAGGCATAGGCCATCTTCTCTAGCTTTGGATAACGGAGTTTAGCATCCCTAAGGACTTTACTCACGTAGTAGATAGGCCTCTGTATCTTGTTTACTTCTCTTACTAAAATAGCGCTGAGGGTCTGCTCCGAAGTGGCGAGGAATAAGTAAAGGACTTCTCCAGATTTTGGCTTGCTCAAGAGTCGGGGGGTGACTAAATAGGCCTTGAGCTGATCAAATGACTCCTGTTGCTGCTGCCCCCACTCAAATTTTCATGCCCCGCTTCCCAAAAATACGAAATACGAGTGCATGACATTAGCCCAGTGAATGACTAACATCACCCATAAGCTGTTTATCCGATTAATTCAACAATATAATCAATACAAAAAATTGCGCAGGCAATAATAATAATTTCATGAATAATAATACTTGGAATAAACAATATGAGACATCCAAATACAATAAACCAACATCTGGAAACAACAATAAAATCCAGGTCATAAGCCCAATACAGTGAAATAACAATAGTTCAATAAAATAATAAGCAACTAGAAAGCATTAAATCTTCAGAATCTCTGTACTCCAATTCCAGCAGGCAATTCTCCATCAATACCTGTAAACACTTCATCTAAAAAGAAGGAAAAAATTTTCCTTAGAGCAAGTCATGGACAGGAAGTAGAGGAAGTAGAGAACAATGGAATAATAGTATAACAATGAATCAATTGATCAATAGGAATCAATAATATGGCACGATAATCAATAATCGATATCATGTTAATCGGTACAATGGCTATAAACAATGATGCAATATTCGGTAACGGTAATCAATGATCAGTAACGGTAACACTTAGCCAATATTCGATATCAATTGGAATAATGAGGAACAATATGCAGTGTCGATGTCGTGTCAATCCTTATGTCTATTATCAATTTAATCCTAACTAATGCATCCCATTCCACAGGTTCGATGCATAAAATCAATTTTGTTTAAACTTAAGTGGTGGGCTCTATAGTTCATGTACTCGAGAAATGGTATAAACAGTTCTCTTCAGTATTCAGTTATTCAGTCATTCAGTATCGGTATCCATGGAACAATATACAGTTATTCAGTCATTCAGTCATTTAGTCATTCAGTAATTGTAGGGAAACCATGACTTCCTTTCCGAGTACAATCTTTATATTGTCCACTACTTAGGTCAACCCTTAAACCCCGACTTGTTAACAATTTTTATCAATGCAACAATACAATACAATATGCAATAATGAGACATTAGATGGACAATAGGACGATATCTTGAATTGGACAATTAGAATGGTGACAATAAGACTTTAGGATCATGCAATGCAACATACACACTCAAAATCATGCAAGACTACAATATAAGAACAATTAATCTATTAAAAACTGGAAATTACAATTCTGGCCATTAAATACAGCCGTAGTAAAACGAGCACAACTTTTGCTACACAACTCGAAATTCAAAAATTCAAGATATTCTGGAAACTAGAAAGATAAAGCTACAATTCATGTTCAGGAAGTAATTCATTTTAAGATCGTTTACTGGTTCAAAAACAGCAGTCAATATACAGGTCAGCAAGCGATATACAGGTTCTAGGGTAGTTTTCATGAAATAAAATTTATTAAACAAGATGGGTATCAATTCTATTAGTCAATAAATTGTATAATCAGCATAAAGGGTCTCAAAACATGATAAACAAAATTATAACACACTCATACATCGATTTATCATCAATCAACTATCAATCGATCAACCAACATACAACCTAGTAATTGTCTCTATAATAATTAATCGTGTCATGATTATACAGTTAACCCTATTATCAATTCTACATATATTCATGAAAGATCCAAACTTTAAAGTTAAAAGTAACACGATGTCAAGAATATTGGGGTTAGCTCGTGTAAACTCTCAATAGACCCAACAAAGAGATGAACAATGGATAATACGTTAACAAAGAGATCTACTTGCAAGAGTTTCAACAAAATTTGAATTTGATACAATTAACAATTGAAGTGGACGGTGACTTGCCTGTTAGACAGTAAATTCGAATATAAAAAATAACGAGATGAGAATCTCAGGCAACGAATCCACGAACACAGAACACAGAACACGAACCCGCAATAACACGTGCATACTACGTGCACAACCCAAAACAACACAAAAAGTAACGTCAAAGTAGTAACAGCAAGATCGGACGAATGGCTGAGATCAAGATCAAGATGATCAAAGAACAAAGATCAATGACCAAGATCAAAGTAGATGATCAACAGCACACATATCATGACTCAAAACAGCAAACAGCCGAAGCTGATCCCCTCTTTACAAACACCAAACACCAAACACCAATCCACTTCCCCCTTCTTCTTAAATGGCAACACAGAGCAGCGGGGGAGAGAAACGGCGGGAGGGGAATGGCAGGGCGGCAACCGCAATGACTGGTGACTGTGACACCCACGGTGAGGGCAGCGAGGACCGGCGATGGTGGCGCTACGGTCGAGAAACGACGGTAGCGACCAAGGAAAACACCGCTAAGCGGAACTGTGTTTCTCGACGAAACAGAGGAGGCGGAACGACAGGGGTTTAGGGCTTGGACGATGACGACGAGGGGATCTGCGGTGGTTATGGGGTGAATGGAGAGGGTCAAGGCGAAGGACAACGAGGTGGATAGCGGCTATGAAGAATGGCAATGGTGGGTTCGGTGGGTGGCGATGGGTTAGACGAAGCGATGAGGGCAGGGGCTCGAGGGGGTTGTCATGCGGTGGTCGAGGGAGCGATGGCGACGGAGGCTCAAGGGATGGCAGTGATGGCATTGCGATGGACGGCGAGGAGACAGGAAAGCAATGGTGGGTTAGCTATGGTGATGATAGGGCAAGGCAAGGAGGTGGAGATGGCGGGGCAATGGGTTGGTGATGATGGCGATGAGGGCGCGAAGGTGAAGAGGATGAGGGTGATAAGGATGGAGGCGAGAAAAATTGACGAATGGGTTTCGAAGCCAGGGGTTGCACAGGTTGACGATGAACAGGGGGTAGGGGTTCAGCGGAGGTTGGATGAGAGGCGGGGACAGTGGGATTGCTGTAAGGGCAGACAGAGAAAAAGGATGAGGACGAGGAGAGGACGACGAGGGGAACAGGGGATGGAAGGCAGGTGGTTGGTTTCGGGATCAGATGATAGGAGGTAGGGGTGAAGACGAAGGAACAATGGAAGGTTAGGTGGCGAGGGTTTAGGGGGTAGCACAGTAATGGGTTAGGGGGTTCTGGCGGCTAGGGTTAGGTAGGGTAGGGTAGGGTTAAGGGTGTTTTAGTAGTATATTTATAGGGTTTATTTAGGGTATTGGGTTTTGGGTAGAATCCAATAAGAAAATAGGCATAGGGTTTGGGTTTCGAGTTAAAAATTAATTAGCGGGTACAAATTTAATAGGGCGAAAAATAATTTGCATTATAGGGTTTATAAAATATACATATAAACATACATTAAATCGAATAACAAAATACGAATAAATAAGTATGTTTGGGCTTTACAAAAATAATAATAATAATAATAATGACAACAAGAATAATAATACTAATAATTACAATAATAATAGTAACAAAAAATATTAATATTAATAAAATTACTAATATTAATAATAATAACAATAAAAATGATAATAATCGCAATTAAAGGAATAAAAATAATAATAAGATTAAAATGATCCAATAATAATAATAATATATATACTTTAGACTCAAATATAAATATCCTATCAATAAGAAATATGAAGTAAGATCAAAACATACCATTATTCGAAATAAATAAATTTTTTTGTTTTAGAAAATACTTTAATAAAAGATCGGAAAAGAATTTATCACAAAATAAATTTATAAAAATCAAAATTATCGAAAATACACGGAAAATACTTATTAGCAGGAATAGGGGTTACACAAAGCCTTTAGCCCCCTTGAGGGCCTTGAAGAATGGGAGGAACTTTTCTCTGGATTTGGAAAGAAAACGCCCTATCGCCGTGAGGCGCCCGGTGAGTCTCTGCACATCTTTAACACTGGAGGGGGGAGCCATGTTGAGTATGGCCTGGATCTTCTCGGGGTTGGCCTCTATACCCCTTTGCCTAACCATGAACCCCAAGAATTTGTCCGATGAGACGCCGAATGCATACTTGTTCGGGTCCAGTCTCATATTGTTTCTCCTTAACACGTTCAAAGCTTCTTGGAGATCAGAGACATGATCCGATCTGCTGACGCACTTCACCAACATGTCATCTACATAGACTTCCATGTTCTGCCCAATCTGTTCCTTAAAGATTTTGTTAACAAGGCATTGATAGATGGCACCGACGTTCTTATGCCCGAAGGGCATGACTCGGTAGTAATATAGGCCCTGATTAGTGACGAAAAAGGTCTTCGGGATGTCGGGAGGGATCATTCTTATCTGATTGTACCCAGAGAACACATCCATGAAGCTCAAGAGTTCTTGGCTCGAGGTTACATCAATCAGGGCGTCAATGCTCGGGAGCAGGAATGGATCTTTGGGGCAGGCTTTGTTTAGATTCGTGAAGTCAATGCAGATCCTCCAGCTCCCGTTAGCTTTCTTGACCATCACGACATTGGACAGCCATTCCAGATAGTTAAACTCCTGTATGAATGAGCTCTAAGGAGTTTCTCAACCTCCTCTTTGATAGCCTGCTGGCGCTTGGGGGCGAATTTGCATTGCTTTTGCTGAACAGGTCTAGGTAACTTCCTTGCATTTTCATCAAATATAAGCTGTAAGGAAAACTTAACAGTAAATAGAAAGATACAACCACGCATGCATGAAACAAACCTCATAATCAAAAGAATTACTTGGAATTAAATAAATAATTATCAAATAAAACAAGATCTGGAGAACCAATAAAACTCTGAACGAATAATGCAAGAGAATGAAGGAGTAGGTAGAACTGGAATCACAAAGAGAATGGAAATGCAAGGAAGCAAACAATGCAAGGAAGAACACATGAACGAATAGTGCAAGAAAAGACAATAAAGCATGGAAATAATAGAACAGTAAAAACACGATATACCTACAACAACATCCTCAGCAGTCTCAGCCTCCTCAGCAGTTACTTAAAGGCCTGGCCTCTTCTCGGAACTGTGGTCCTCTGACCAACAATCTGCTGCTAAGGAGGAAGCGGTAGCTTGATCTGACCACGAGCTGGCGTGCCTACGGGCTGGCCATCCCTCTTCAAAGGGCAATCCCGAATCAAGTGGTCACTAGCTCCACACGCGAAGCACTGGCGGTTGTCCTTCCTACAGTTCTTACGCACATGCCCATCTACCTGGCAGTAGTCACAGATCACATCTCTTCGTAGAGCAGCAGGCGAGTAGGGAGCTGCCCTGCTAGTAGGGGTCGAGGCTAGCCTCAGAATTGGTCCTCAAGTGGGACTAGCATTAGCAGTAGCAGGGTGTTGTGCAACCCGTGGAGAATGAGCCCTCCTATTGCGAGCTTGCTCCTGAGCTCGAGCCGCCTCAAGGGCATCAGCATACATGCAAAGGCGGAGAGCAGCCAAGTGCTCCTGGATATCATGGTCGAGTCCCAACAGAAATCTCTGGGCTCGATCTTCCTCATTTGCCACCAAAGTGATTGCGAAACGGCTGAGCCTAGTAAACTCCGCAGCATACTCATCCATAGAATTAGCACCATGCTTCAAAGAGAGAAACTGTTGTTCCATCTCCACCTTGGTAATGCTGGGGAAAAACTTTTCCAAGAAATTCTGGGTGAAGGTAGCCCAAGTAATAGGCTGCTCAAGCCTCTCTGTCTCGGCTCTCTTCCAAATGTGGGCAAGGTCCATCAGCTTGATGCTAATGACATCCACTCGATCAACATCGGCAATCCTTGCTACTTGCAGCAACTGTTCCGTCCGAATTAATCACTGCTCAGCTTCCAGTGGTGTCTCTGTGCCTGAGAACTTGTTGGGATTAATGCTCGGTGATTGTGGCGAGAGGTTCAGCTTCGGCTCAATTGGTGAAGTGGTTGATAGCCACGATGAGGAAACATTTTTGGCCTGTGGCCTTCGAAAATAGGCTGACCAGGTCCATCCCCCACATGGCAAAGGTTGCTGGACTGGTTAGCGACCTGAGTTCAGCTTGGGGCAACTGTCTGATCGAGGAGAATCTCTGGCAGGGGCCGTATTGCTTAACAAGATCATGGGCATCCTGCAGTATGGTCGGCCAATAGTACCCGTGGTTAAGCACCTTTCTCACGAGCGACCTGCTGCCCATATTGCACCTTCTGATTTCCCTCGTGTTAGCGCATTCATCGGGACCCAGACATCGGAGGTAAGGTCTACCGTCCACCCTGGTGTATGAATGTTTGAAAAGGATATTCTCGATTAAGGTGAACCTTTGTGACCGGACCCTTATCTTTCTAGCCTCGACGAAGTCTTCAGGTAGTTGGCCTTCTGAAATGCCTCAAGTTCCCAATACCCGGAATCTGTGACACAAGCCAGAATTTTTCTTTCAAATGAGTCACAACGCAACAAAATCACAGGAAATTAAAAACTTTTATTGCCACGAATGTTATTACAATGTACAAAATTGTTCAACAAAACTTACATCATGAATTTACATCGATCATTTCCATCAACAAATTACATTGTACAACAAGTAGGAACCTCGTCAACGAATTGGACGATGTCTCTCCACTAAATGCCTTCCGCAGCTTGAGTCCCCCGCTCCACGATCAGCAATCCTGCATATCTAATAAACTGTGGGCACGTCAGTTGCTTACAACTAACGCAATGCTATAATACAGCGATCCTCACTATGCCATAATATAGTGACTCCAAACCTCAACAACCAATATTTGATGCAAAAGAAAAAGTGATGTCAAATAAGTGTCGGTGTATGCCATGGCCTAATCTAATGCACAAAACAAAGAATGCACATGATGCACTTACTCTAATGCAATTTATTTGGAAACGTAATACTACATACTTCCCAAAGTGTTCGCCTCTCCTGATTGTAGAGTTCGATCTCTCGTCATGCATCCTACTCTTATACGCATTCCCGTTCCTAACAAAGTCTAGCGACTTGGTAGAATTGTAGTGCATGCGGTCTGCCCCTCACTCATGCAGATGGACTGGTGGTCTTTCTCCACTCTCAAACACTCGATGGTCACTTCGATCTTGTAACATCCTGGACGAATATTACATTGTATAAATTATTATTTTATTATTATTTTTATTATTATTTAAATACTAAATTATTTTATTTCTTTTCATGTTTGAACTATCTCTTTTGCATGTCAACCTAATTAGATAATTAGGTTTGATGGAGAATTAAATCTAGGTTAAAATGCATAAGAGTATTAGGAGATGTTCTTCTAGAAGACCCCTCGCTTCCACCTCACCCCTTTTCACCATACTTCCACCTCACCTAGGTATGGCACTCTCTTTTTTTATGGAAGGGGGTTTTGCAAAATCCCCTGGTACTTTTGCACTCTCCACCCTCTCTTCAACCCTATAAATACCCCCCTCCCCTCATCTCTTGTCTCATTTTTACAAAGGGAGGAAAAGAAAGAGAGAAAGTCTAACTAAGAGAGTTTTCATTTGTAGGTTTTCTTAAGAGATTTTTCATAGGAGTTAAGGGGAAGGAGAGGTGCATCGGCTAGTTCTTCCTACTTGAAAGACAATGTAGGGGTTTCTCCATCCCTTCTTGTTCTCTTTGTTTGATTTTTGCTTTTTGTGTATTGTTTTGGTTCTCTTTTGTGGGTTGTTTTTGTTAAGTTGTTGTTTTTGTTGTGTATGGTCATGAGCATAAATAATGGTGGATAAAAGAATGACCACATGAATGAAAATGAATGGTAGAACTTAAACAAATAAAGAATATAAAGATTGAATCTTTGGCCTATTGTTTTTATTATTGTTATTTTTGCTAATAAAAGAAACTAACAACTTGGACTAATCTTCTAAGCATATGAATGATGGCATGAACACATGAGAAGGATGGATGGTAGAATCTTAGATTGTTGTAATTTTTGTTCTTGTTGTTTGGACTAAATGGACACAAACACATGGAGATTGTGTACATACCCATCCATGGGTGTTAGAACTTAATTTGGACTCATGAACATATGCATATAAATATTTGTGTACATACCTATCCTTGGGTTGTAGAACTCAAATAAGGACTAATCATTATATGCATATAAAAGATTAGTAAAAGAAACACTTACATACCCATTTTTGGGGTTATAGATCTTAATAATCTTAACAAAAGAATAAGTAATTTTTGTTTTTGTTGTTTGGACTAAATGGACACAAACACATGGAGATTGTGTACATACCCATCCATGGGTGTTAGAACTTAATTTGAACTCTTGAACATATGCATATGAATATTTGTGTACATACCCATCCTTGGGTTGTAGAACTCACTATATGCATATAAAAGATTAGTAAAAGAAACACTTACATACCCATTTTTGGGGTTATAGATCTTAATAATCTTAACAACAGAATAAGTCTTTATTGTTATTGCTCTCTACTTGTTAAAATATCAATCTTGCTAACTCCTAGTTTATAAAAAGGTAGACTTGTGGTATGAAGAACTTCTAATTCAAAAGAAGTAGACTTTTGGTTATATGTAGGACTTGTAAGTTATAAAGAGTAGATTGTTATAGATTGATATACCATGCCTAAATTGTTGTAGGTTGGATGTAGTAAGAAACCCATACCTATGTTGTATACCATGCTTGAGTATAGTAGTTATTCATGCTTAATATTGTAGTAAGAATCCGTGCTTAAGTAGTAATAAATATCCATCCTTAGTTGTAGAATCTATGCTTATGTTGTCTACCAAGTTGTAGGAAACCCATACTTATGTGTATACCATGTTAGATTGTTGTAGGAAAGATATATACCATGCTTAGATTGTGGTAGGAAAGTTATCTACCATGCTTAGATTGTTGTAGGAAAGATATATACCATGCTTAGATTGTTGTAGGAAAGATATATACCATGCTTAGATTGTTGTAAACCATGCTTAGATTGTTGGTAGAAAGATATATACCATGCTTAGATTGTTGTAGGAAAGTTATAAACCATGCTTAGATTGTTGTAAAAAAGTTATATACCATGCTTAGATTGTGGTAGGAAAGTTATATAACATGCTTAGATTGTTGTAAACCGTGCTTAGATTGTTGTAGGAAAGTTGTATTCATGCTTAAGATTGTTGTAGGTTCATGCTATGTTATATACCATGCTTAGTGGTTGTAGGTAATGTAGTAAAGAAACTCATGCTACGTTGTATACCATGATAATTTGTTGTAGGATAATGTAGTACATACTCATGTGTAATTTGTAGCAATTATCTATGCTAAGTAGTAGTAGGAGAATCATCCATGCTTAAGTAGTAGTAGAAGATTTATGCTTAAGTAGTAGTAAATATCCATGCTTAAGTTGTAGTAAGTATTCATGCTTAAGTTGTATCCATGCTTGAGTTGTAGAATGGCCCATGCTTGAAGTAGTAGTAGATACTCATGTTGTAGTTAAGTTGTAGTAAAAGAATCATGTTGTAGTTATAATGTTAACTATCATGTTGTAGTTATAATGGTAGTAAAAGAACTATCTTGTTGTAGTTGTGGTGTTAGTAAAGAACCATGATTGAATTGTAAATGGTTGTAGTGAATGATTAAAAAGAACCCATGAACCCATGCTTGAGCTAGGTGTTCTAGTTAAACTAATGAAATGAACCTATGTTCTATGTTGTTCTAGTCAACTTAAAGAGAAACCCATGAAATTAGCACTACGGTAGTTCTAGCTCAATTGATAAGAGAACCCATGCATTTAGTTTCTAGGTGATTCTAGCTCAAACTTGAGATAGAACCCACAAATCTAGTTGCATGTAGTTCTAGTTCAATTGGGAAAGGAACCCATGGATTCTAGTTGTATAGGGTTCTTATTAAAGTTGGCCATATCACGTGAACATTCTTCATCTTCATGGGTAATAAAGGTTGGGAAGATCAATAATAATTGTTAGCTTTATAAAAGTTTTTATGTCGCTTTGGACTTCTCATTGGTAGAATGCCTATTTTAGATTGTTAGTAGATTCTTCTGTTGCTTCTAATTATAGAAGAACAAATTTTGCTAGCAAGCACGTGTGTTGCTTGTAGGTTGATTTCATGCATGGTTGTTTATATGTAGTTGTCTCACACATGGCTCACATGGCCCGTATGTAACGGTTGGTCTCGTAAGTAGCTTATTTAGCTCGTACGCAGGTATTTTCTTGAATAAGTAGGCTGGGAGTAGACCCGATGAGAACCTGCGAAGTCTAGGTTAAGACTTGGTTAATTGTGTCAACAAATTGTTCCACTCTCTAGAAGAGGAACACGTACGGTGCTTTTTCATGCCAAGTTGGAAGCATAGTAGCATGTCGCACTTGTTTGGTTAGAAGAGAAATACATACGGTGCTTTTTCATGCCAAGTTGGAAGCACAGTAGCATGTCTCACTTGTTTGGTTAGAGGAGGGACACGGGCGGTGCTTTTTCATGATAAGTTGGAAGCACAGTGGCATGTCTCGCTTGTTTGGTTAGGGTTAGTGACATTCTTAGGATAGTAACTTGTTACTTAACCATTTTATATATATATGCATTGCCGAAAGGTGAGAGTTGGTGTTAGGGGTGATACCCTATAATCTGACTTCTCTTGTAGGCTGACACTAGGAGGTGTTATTGGGGTGTATCCCCTGTCAAAGGTTCTATGCCTTCTCATGAGGAGTTGAGGGCACGAAAGAAGGTTGACAAAGTATCTTGTAGTTCGTGTTGGCTTTTGAGTGGGGTCCAGTGCGACCAGGCAATAGTGGCAAACAAGGACACAACTATTGACTGTAGTAACGGAACTAGACCGTACCTGCAACTTCGCTAGTCATGTAGTATTATATTAGGAACAAGATGGGTACAAAAGTAGAATACATGGCGCGGGTTCAAATTCCTATATATGAAGAAACGGCTTGAGAAGGGGCGTATGTAGTATGGGCTACATACTGTCCCAGAGTCTTGCTTGTATTAAAATAGGAGCATCCTAGCCTTAGTTGACATTGCATTAGATTTTAGTCATAGCACTCACGAACACTTAAACTACACTGACATATTTTACCGTGTTTTTATATGTTTGCTTTTGGAGATTCGCTGCTAGTCATCAGCCTTTAAGCGTCAGTATATGTACTGATGTTCCCACTTTAATAAGTTGTGGATACATGATCATCAAACCAGGAGGACTCTAGTCAAGGCATGGTCTACAATGAAGAGCACGATGTTTATCATTTTATTCATGTATACTCTGATGTAATGTATTGAATCAATAGAAAACACTCGGCCTGTAATATTGTATTAATAAAAAGTTTTAAAATTTTCCTGTTTTCTGTGTATTGTGACTAATTAAATGTAAAGGTCCTGGCTCGTGTCTCGAATTCTGCATATAGGAATTTTGGGGCGTTACAGATCTGTTGGGACCGATGGTCTAAAACCATCCAAGGAACTTCCGAGTAGGCTGGTGATCAATCGGCTCTGCCGCAGCTCAGCCGGAACCGGTGTCTTCTCCACTCCCGTCCCTACCAAAATTTGCCTGAATTTGTGGTAGACCAGCAGGCCTTCCCCTAATCCGCCTGGGGACTCGGAGTTAAACTCCTGCTCCCCATATATAATGCATATAACATTTCCACTGTACAGATAAATTAGAACATAGACGGTTACTTAGGGGTCTATCCCCGAGCTTCCGACAAGAGATTGCGACACATTGTACGCCTCCCGTTCTACCCACTAGATCCCAGAAATTTTCCGACGAGACCACGTCGCCCGCCCCCCTTACAAGTGGGATGGCACCGCACGTGTCCCCCTGACAGGATGAGTACAAAACCAACTAGTGCATGTCCTTATTTAACAATGACTCGATCTTTCTCAAGTCTCTACCCAACACAGGTTGTATGGTATTATTCACAACTAGGGCCACACCTATAGAATAAGGTTGAGTCTATCACTACATTGAGTTGTCATCATTTTATTACTTTTTTACCCGATTCTATTGGCTCTAAATAAAGTTCTAATCCATTTTATTAATCCATACTTAGTAACACTAGGAGATCTAGATTTATAGCCATAACTTGACCTATCCTAGGTCTTTACTATGAACCCATGATATATTTATATACTTTGAAAACTACGGAGTGTTACAAACACAGGGTCAACATTCAAGTTTTTAGACCAATCATTAAGAGTTACTTATTTTAGGGTTTAACTCACGAACTAACCCTATTTGATATATCAAAACTACAATTATTAATTTACTAGGCGATCTAGTTCTACCCGACTAATCAATTTGTTTGGCGATCTATCAACTAGTCTCACACCTAACTTAGATGTCACAACTAGATGTTTTATAATCACTAGTTAAGTTCTAGTTGTAGGTATCTTTTATTCAACCTAAATCATCTTTTCTTGAACTTAACCCAATCCACACTAGGGTCTAAACTTGGCTCTCAAGCCCGGCCCACAACATGGGCCCACGAAAACTGGCGAATCGACCACGTCGATCGCCACCGCCTGTTACGTTTGGAGTCGCACACCACCTCGGCCCGAAACAAGTCGCTGCTCCTACTAATCATCGCGCTCCATTTCTTCCTGACAAGTGGTGGATGCTGGATTCCCCCTTTAGACAGCAAGCATGTTGGCGCCAGAGTCGTCGCTCCAACACGTTTAGGGTCACGGGTCTCTAAACTACCCGCCATAAAGTCTCACCCAATACGGGCCTAGTCCTAGGGTCTCAATATTCAATTAAGATGACCCTAAAATTTGTTCATAGTGTAAATCCCAAATTGAGACATCATGAATGGGGAAAATCTATCCCAAACCCAACAACAATTACACATCCACATATCTCAACTCTATTCTAGTTCCTCACTAAGGACTAAGAAATAACCATGCCATGGCTAAGATGACATAAATAAGTCTAAAATTATTTCACAACAGTACCCAAGAACAATATAGCTTATAAATAAAATCCACAACACCCAATTAGTCATACAAGGCCCAATCACATCATTGTCACTTCAAACAGTAAATTCAAGTTCGGGTCTGACAGAACCAGTCTACAGTATAAATCATATAAAATAGCACATTGCACCAAATTTTACATTCTTAGGCTTTCTGGAAAGCTCTTGGTGTTCTCTACAACTTCCTAGTTAAACATTCTCACAAATTCGGATGTTAACATGCTCAAAATCTTGGTTCTTTAACATGTAGCAAAATCATTTCCATAACAGAGCACTTAGAGTACAGTGTTAAGAAAGTTATTTTATATATATCAAATGATACTGGATTGACATGAAATTTAGGAATAAAATACATAACATGCGTTCACAACAAATATCCAAAAATCAGATGATTTTACAAAATGGGTTTTGAGTTATGTCTCCTGAACATCAGCTAAAAACAGAGCAATAACAACAGCAGTTTTATTCTGTTCAAACAGTATGTTAAGTTGCATGATTTTATTTCTATATCTACACATATTCAAACATGATGAAATTTGAAACTTAAGCTCTAGAGACACATTAGAACATCATAATTTAATTTTAAGTCACTCTCACGAGTACACAGTGAGATCCAAGTCTTTTAAGCTACAACAATAACATGCAGCCTATTCTGTTCTGTTTTCAACCAGCATGCCATATCGTATTTTTATTAACTAGTAGATAAATAAATAAAATCTTTAAAATTCACTGAAGGTGTACGACACATGCACAATCATCTCATAAAATTTTCAGGTCAATATATCTAGTAGATTTCAAGTTATTGACTTCATACTGACATACAAATTTTTGCTTTTTTAACAGTGTTACTGGTTTGGTTTCTTTTAGCAAGAATCTAGCCATTAGACTTCTAATCTTTTGCATGCAATCAATTTTTTACATCATGAACGAATTGAAACTAAAATCCAACCATTTCACAGCAATTAAAATAATCACAAGGTTTAGAAACACCCACCTTATCTTGTGTAGTTGGAAGTTTCTCCTAGCTCCTTGCTTGTTTGGGCTTCTTCTTTCTCCTAGCTCCTTGCCTAGCTCCTTGCTCCTTCTCCTTGTCTCTTCCTCTTCTAAATCAGAGGCTAGGGTGTAGAGAGAGTGGTTTGGAGGTGTATAAGAGTGTAGGAGTTTGTAGGATTGGCTATGAGTAAAGTCGAAGTGTGTAAATGGCTAGTATGCATGGAAGGGGGTTTAAAATGCAAAAGATGGATGAATGAGGACTGAATTTTGAGTGAGGGGGAGGGAGAAAGTGAGAGGGCTGCATTTGGTGAAAGTGGAGGTGGAGTGTAGGAGATGGTTTGTCTCATGGGGTTTCTCAAACCCATCATGAAGCATCTTATGGAAATGAGGCTTGTTTGCTTCTTGGCTTAATCTCATCCTTAGGATTTTATCAAGATCAAAAACTGGCATGAAGAGTTTGATTTGGGTGTGAGTCTTCTACATCCTACCAAGTATATATACATATATATGCATACACATACATAAAAAAATACATACAAGTATTCATGTGTATACATCATATACAATCCAATCAAAATATACATTCATTCATATATATATATGTACATACAGATAAAAAATATCTATTTGTAAAACATAAGAAATTATATTATTAAAAATATTATTTCTCAAAAGATTGTTTCGTTTAAACAATCAGGATAACATACAAAATTTAATTGAGAAGATATCCCGAATTTATCTCATCGGGTTCAGAATATATAATATATCTTAAAATTCGTCAATTAAAACTAATAGCCATGAAAAATAAATAATCACGGACAATTCTCAAAAGTGCACGGATTAATATACAAAATAGTTATATACTATTTTGCGGGGTGTTACACCTTCCACCAAGAATTTGTGGATGTGATCCATCCAATTATGCGGCTGCACGCTCGTATTGAGGCAGATGACTTCGGGCTTCTCGATGCTTGGCTCGTAGAGGACCTCAATGAGGACCGTGTGGTTGACGCACTTGAATGATGATGAAGTGAGCTTGGACAAGGCGTCTGCCTGGCCATTTAGTTCCCTGGGTATCCACTCGACGGCGGCGTGCTCAAAGGCTTCCAGGATGAGTTTGACACGCGCCAAGTACCGGACCATCCGGGTATCATGGGCCTCGTAATCCCCTGAAATTTGGCTAACCACGAGCTGAGAGTCGCTGAAGGCCCTTACTCGTCTTGCTCCCGCATTGCTGGCCAGTGTGAGGCCAGTAATCATTGTTTCGTATTTTGCCTCATTATTAGAGGCCTGAAAGTTAAGGCGTAGGGAATATTGGAGGATGAAATCATCGAGGCCACGAAGTATGATGTCAACTTTACTTCCACCCTTGCCGGACGATCCATCTACATAAATCTCCCAAGTGGGATCCTGCTCTAGGATCTCGGGTATTTCAAAAATGGTACACTCTGTGATGAATTCTGTGAGGGCTTGCTCTTTGATAGCTGTCCGGGGTTGGTAGCTGATGTCGTGTTGGCTCAGCTCAATCGACCATTTGATTAGTCGCCCGGACTTTTCTGGTTAGTTGAGGACGAGCTTGAGCGGCTGATCGGTTAGTACTTAAAGGGAGTGAGCTTGAAAGTACGGTCAGAGTTTTCGAGTTTCCATCACCAAGGAGTAAGCGACTTTCTCCATTCGGGCATATCGGAGCTCTACCTCATGCAATACTTTGCTAACATAATAGATGGATTTCTGGACCCCATCTTCCTCCCTGGAAAGTTTGGCGTTGAGTGCGTGTTTATATGCAGCCAGATAGAGGTAGAGAGGCTCGCCCGGTTCTGGTTTGCTGAGGAGCGGGGGGTTGGCTAGGTAGGTCTTTAGCTGGTCGAAAATCTGTTATTGGGATTCTTCCAATTCACAGCCTTTAGCCAGTCGGAGGGCTTTGAAGAATGGGTGCGACTTTTCACCGTATTTTGAAAGAAAACGGCCGATAGCCGCCAGCCGACCCGTGAGCCTCTGGACCTCTTTGACATTTCTTGGAGGGGCCATGTCGAGTATGGCCTGGATTTTCTCGGTGTTCGTGTCAATGCCAAGATGGCTGACCACGAATCCGAGAAATTTCTCCGAAGTGATGCTGAAGACGCATTTGGAGGGGTTGTGTCTCATGTAATGGGACCTTAGGTCTCTGAAGGCTTCCTCCAGATCGGTGACGTGGTCTTAGCCCCGGCAGCTTTTAACGAGCATGTCTTCGATATAGACCTCCATGTTCTGACCTATTTTCTCTTTAAACACCCGATTGACGAGCCTCTGGTAGGTAGCACTGGCGTTCTTCAACCCGAAGAGCATGTCCCGGTAGCAGTATAGGCCCTGGTCAATCACGAAGGCAGTTTTGGGGATGTCAGAGGGGGGACATTCTTATTTGGTTATAGCCTAAAAAGGCATTCATGAAGCTCAGCAGTTCGTGGCCAAAAGTTGCATCTATCAAGGCGTCGATGCTCGGAAGGAGGAATGAATCTTTGGGACAGGCCTTGTTGAGGTCTTTGAAATCTATCAAATCCTCCACTTCCCACTCGGTTTCTTCACCATTACTACATTGGCCAGCCATTCGGGATAGCTGACTTCTAGGATAAAACAAACCCAGAGGAGCTTGTTCACTTCTTCTTTGGTCGCTAGCTGCCTTTTAGGGAAGAATTAGCAGCACTTCTGTTGGACAGGCTTTAAATCCGAGTGGACGCTTGGTCAGTGCATAATGAGGTCTTCTGAGATTCCTGGCATATCTGAGGGCATCCAGGCAAAGAGAACAACATTCTGCCTGATGCAGTCGGTGATAGCCAATTTAAGGTATGGGGAGAGGAATTGGCTCACTCGGAACCACTTAGATCGGTCCTCCTCGGTGAAGGGAACTTCTTCCAATTAGTCGACGGGCTCGGAGCCCAATGAGTTCCTGTCTGACAGAAGTTCGACCACTTAAAAGAGAAAGACACCGCCTCCCACCACGGCCATGTAACTAGACCTGGACGATTCTTAATTGCCTCAGACCATGCCGACTGTGTGGTCGGTAGGGAACTTAATTTTCAAGTGGTATGCAGAGAGTACGGCTTGAAGGGAATAGAGGTCGGGCCTGCCCAAGATCACATTATAGGCAGCTTTGACATTAACTACCATGAAATCTATGGCTTCTGTTCAGATGTTCGGGTTTGTTCTGACTGTAACGTCGAGCGTGATTATCCCCTCGATCTGTATAGGAGTGCCTAAAAACCTGTGCATCATGTATCCTTTCGGCTTTAGTCTTTCTCGAGAGAGTTTGAGCGCTTTGAATGCGGCAAGGAACATGATTTTCACCGAGCATCCATTGTCAACGAGGATTCGGTGAACCTCATGATTCACCATGCCAAGGCTGATCACCAGGGCATCACAGTGGGGTAGTTGGACACCTTCCAGGTTGTCATTGGAGAATGAGACCGCCAGGCTTTGGTCCAAAGGTGGTGAGTGGTCATGGACCGAGTTAACTTCCTACACGAAAGCCTTGCAGGAAGAATTCGACTCTCTCCCCATGGGGCCACCGTGAACACAGTGAAGAATGATCGAATGTACTGTTTTACCTTGTGAAGTAGGTCGGGAAAATCGATCAGAGGCTTCTTCGCCAGGGAGGCCTTTAGCTGGCCATGGTGAATGCTATGTCGGAAAGCTGCGGATGCGACGCCAGCATCGAGTGATGGGACTGCCCTAGCCTCAGTGGTGAACCTCCACAAAAAGTCCCGCAGGGACTCCTGGAGCAGTCGAGCTGTTTCTGGAGGTCATCCTTAGGTTTCCGATGGTTGATGATCTTCCGAAGGTCATCGACTTCCTGGCGCTTGGGTCACCCAGCGGTTGAGCGTGAGGCACTCGGATCCGGACGCAAGGGTTTCTAGGGTCAGTGTCTTCATGAACCCTATGTGTTGGCCTGACTTTGGTGATGATGGTCGGCACCCCGCCCCGCCGTGGACGCCCTCCTTGTTTTAGAGGCCATAGAAAGGGAGGAGTCTGGGGACCGAAATCTGGTTTTGGGTCTGAAGAACCTTCCCACAGACTGAGCCAACCTGAAGCTGCTTGTTTTCGGTGCAGGAGCAACAGGTGTGAATTCTTCTAATTTGTGAAGTGGAAGGGACAGATCTCAACCGCAGATTCGGTTGGTTTCTGGAGGTCGGCTCGGAAGAGTAGTTGGTGGCTGGCCGACCGGAACACCTGCAAAGTGCCTAGAAACACCGAGAGAAATCCCGGCAACAGGCCCTCCGATGATCTAGTCGGTCACTGGAAAAGGTGAAGGAAACTAGGGTTCATGTGAGAAATTTTTGGTTACCTTTTCCAAGGAGAAGGGGGCCTGGTATTTATAGGCAGAGTAAACGGGTATTGACCCTAATCGACCGGGTTAGCCCCGTTTGTCTGTGGGCCTAAAGTTGCAGAAGGCCCGTTGGACTTTTTGATCTGATGATCTGAGATGAGCAAATATCGTGGAGATCTAACGGTCCTTATTAGGCCACGTCACTTGTACCCACATCACAAATCATATGGGATGGGAGGAATCAAAGCATATGGGATGGACAAGCTACAATGAATTGCGGCGTTTCAGCTCGGTGACTGGCAACCCAAATCGATAGAGGCTGCTCAAACTCTTGTACTCAAGTTACAGTCTATCTACGAGGCGTCCCCAGCATCCTTCACAACCCAAGTAGAAGAAGAAGATCCTCGCAACAGCACCAACTCGTGGGAGGCCTTCTGCCAAGCTAAGCTCACTCCTTGCATAGCTTAAGCAATCCCGTGTGTCACCTCTGCTCCTACAGCAACTCCAGTGCCAGATTCCTAGCTAGTGCCCTTTACATGTGATATATATACCATCACCAGTTTTGGTTCAAAATATTCTAATCCTGGCAATTGATTTTGATTGTGTACCGTCATTACTACTTTTCATAACTCTACGTGCTTGCTTAGACCCTTTTTTTCAAAGTTGTTTCACTCAGGATTGTCTTCTGGGTCATAATTTTTTCTTAAAACATACTAGCACTGGTACTCTGTGTGGATGTCTTTACTATCTCTGGTTGTTGCTATCTATGTGATTATCGCATGAATACTAACGATATCCTCGAGTTTTTACTGGTGAGTCTAGTGCACATAATCCAGACATCCATCCTTACATTAAGATATGTGCTATCATCATCAATGTCTTGATGGATGCTTAGGATAATGGACTGGACTTCCTAAGATTACAAATTCATGTGCTTTCTAGGCTTTTTCGTAATATTGTCTCAATGAGTAAGATGATTTGATAAAATTTGACTTTTTGTAATTTATCATGCGCACAAGTGTTGCTTTACCTCACCTCATAATACTAGATGTGTTTAACTTTGTTCAAAATATTGGGTAAAACGGGAAAACAATATTTTTACCACACTGACAATGAACCCAGTTTTCATGCTTAACCTCTTTATTCTACATCACCCCAAATCCCTATTGTTTCCATTCGTTTATACGGTTTTTTGAAGTCAGAATTCATTTAATTGGTACACTATGTTAACGACCATTCTGTGTTTATAATGTTAGGATTGTGGTCTCAAATACATGTAGGCTTAGAGTACATGAAGTTGGAGAAAAAGAGAAGAAGAAGAAGACAGCAAAAGAAGGCATCAGTAGCTAAAAGAAGTGCAGTTGGAGAGTTGCGGACGACTGTCCTAGAGTGCGGTACACCCGACCACCACTAGGCTACTAGGTATCTTCGACTATACAGGGTTCAACAAAGAGTGGGACAATCGACTGTACAATCGGTCGACCGTCAGCGGCGGCTGTGTGTTATTTGGGCAGACAGAATTTAGGCCCAATAAGCTGAATTTATGTCTTTCTTTAGGATTTACTTGGGGCTATATATATGATTGTAGACTCTAGGGTTTGTATCGATGAGATCAATAGGTGAGCCGTTATCATTGTTCAACTTCAAGAGGGGATTGTGCCGAGTGTTTCAAAGGTGTGAAAGAGAGATTGAGAGTTGTAATCTCTTTGTAATCTTTGTATTACTTGGGGAATAAGAAGTATTGGTTATCTATGCATATTAATTTTGTTCTTGTGAGATCCTGTATATATCGTGGTAATTTGTTCTTGGTTCATCTAGTTCTTGGGAAGTTTCTATTGCTTGTGGTGTGTTTCCCTTATTAGCACTACGAGTTGTTGGTAAATTCTGCAACAAGTGGTATCAGAGCACTGGGTTCGAGATGGCCGATAGCAAGTCGAAGATCGAGAGATTCGATGAGAGTGATTTCACGATGTGGAAGATTCAGATGATAGCGTATCTTCATCAAAATTATCTAGATGGTCTGTTTTTTGATGAGAAGCTGGAATGTGGAGATAAGGATGCAATGATCATGGCATAGTGGAATCGTTTGGATCAGAAGGCGCTAGAGTAGATTCAGTTAGGACTGAGTAGGAAGGCATTTTTTCATATCTCAAAGGCAAAGAACACAAAGGATACTATAGAGATTCTCACGGATATGTATGAGAAACCATCGACATCTAATCAAATTCTTCACCTGAAGAAGTTGGTTACTATGAAGTTAAGGGAAGGGGGTCAGTAGCAGAACATGTGAATAATTATTGTATGGTTTACAACCATATGGAAGCTGCAAGTTTGAAGTTTTCAGAGAGGGGACAGTCATTATTACTTCTTTCTACTTTGCCCGATAATTATGGTACGGTAGAATAGACTATTACAAGCACTATGACAGATTCGGCGATTCCACAGGATGTGCTGAATATCATTCCGAACGAGGATGTCAGAATGGTGAGAAACAGGGGATTCTCATCATAATCTTTTAGAGATTCTGCAATGTCAGTTGAGAAGAGACATGGGAAATCTAAGAACAGTCAAAGAAGAAATGATCAGAGTAGTTCATCTGAGAGTGGATCTGATGATAGCAATGTGGGACGTGGACCTGAGTGTTGGTATTGTCACAAGAGGGGTCATATGATGCGCAGTTGTAAGGCCTATATAAAGAGGAAGCAGGAGAAACTGAAGAGAGATAACTCAAAGGAAACTCAAATGAGGCTTGTTGAAGAGTTATGTTTATTAGCTCGAGAGGAGTTGGGCACTCAAGATTGGTCACAGGTGTCCTGTACGGGGGCTGGTACTGTTCGCATGAAAGTTAATGATGATCAGAGTGTTGTCTTGTGGGAGACAAGACATGTTCTAGACTTGAAGAAAAATCTTATCTCGATTGAAGGCTAGATAAAGAGGGTTTGGTAGTGGGGAGTGGTGTATAGCTGCAAGTTCAAGGATAATTGCAAAAGGAAGAGCGTGAGGGAACGCGATATTTTCTTAGAGATGTGAGGGGGTTTCTTCTGTAGTTGGATCTCAGCCAGAATCGAGTAATAGGTTGTATGAGGTGCAAGCGAGTTCTTTCAATTCTGGAGAACAAGTTAATAATTTAGTTAGAACTGCTGGCCATGGAAATGATCCTAGAGGGCAAGACGTTAATGTGGTGAGTGTACTTTACGATATGGCAGGTAAAGCTTCAAGTCTCTCTTGTGTGGTAGAGAGCACTGATATCGATATGTGGGGTGATTTCAATGAGGATAACCGAAATGGGACTATACAGGTTGAACAGTCTGCAAATTTTGTAGAGGTGTCATCCATAGAGACTTCTAGTGCATAGGGTGCATTGAAAGGCTTTGAACCATGTCCAATGTTAATGGAGATTCTGTGAGTTGGGGAGTCTTGTAACACGGAATCCGACACGGAAGGTTGTTTCTCCGGTATTCGTACTCTATGAGAGGTGGAGCACATCCTTCATGAGGCGATAAGGGGTGGTTGGTGGACTCCATGTGGTGGAGTGGCAGAGGTGCTCTTCATGAGAGTGGAGAGTATATGGGTCTTCCATGAAAGTGAGAGATTGGCAGAGATAATGCGAAATAAAGATTACAATAACTTTGAATATTTTGTATTTGGTCTAAGTGGGAGATTTTTATGATTGTGGCCTCAAACATACGTAAGCACGAAGTACTTGAAGTTGGAGAAGAAGAGGAGAAGACGAAGACAGCAGGAGAAGGCAACAGCAGCTAGAAGAAGTGCAGCTAGAGAGTTGCGGTCGACTGTCCTGTGGTGCGATCGACTGAGTACCCAACTGACCACCCGACCGCAACTAGGCTGCTAGGTATCTTCGAGTGTACAGGGTTCAACAGAGTGCGGGACAGTCGACCGTGCAGTCGACTGACCAGGGCTTCAGGAGTGGACTCGACACGTTGCGGTCGACCGACCGGGTGTGCGGTCGACCGTCAGCGGCGCTGTGTGTTATTTGGGATGACAGGATTCTAACCCAATAAGCTGAATTTATGTTTATTTTTTAGGGTTTACTTGGGGCTATATATATGGTTGTAGACTAGGGTTTGTATCGATGAGATCAAGATGTGAGTCGTTATCATTGTTCAATTTCAAGAGAGGATTGTGCCGAGTGTTTGGAAGGTGAGAGAGAGAAATTGATTGTTGTAATCTCTTCGTAATCTTTGTATTTCTTGGGGAATAAGAAGTATTGGTTATCTATGCATATTGATTGTGTTCTTGTGAGATCTTGCATATATCCTGGTGACTTTTTCTTGGTTCATCTAGTTTTTGAGAAGTTTCTATTCCTTGTGGTGTGTTTCTACTATTAGCACTACGAGTTGTTGGTAGATTCTGCAACATGTATGAATTCACTTGTTTATTTGTACCAAATACAAGTCTAAGCTATAAACTAGTGCAGATAAAAATGTACAAAGAATTTCTACCCCTCAAATAATTTTCAAAAGTTACATTGTTTGATAATCTGCAGAAAAACATAAGCAAATAAAAAACAAAGTACATGTTTTTAATTTATGAAACCACCATTCGCAATTAGAAAAAGAGGGACCGAGGTTTGAGCATGCATTGCACTCTTCCATAGATTTTATTTATTTGGGATCTTGCACGACATCTTCATAGGCAACTTGATCACATTATGCAAGCAAGCAGAACATTGTGTAGTCCTCCATCATCTCGATCGGTTCCGTATCATCAGAAAGATCTCTAAGGCTTAGAAATCTTCTCCCTCGAAAATATTGCCTTTGCTTGAGCTGGAACTTGATGTCGGTGTTGCTGGAGTTGTACTATCAGGAGGACTTTGTTGCAGACCTTCTGGTTCTTCTTCTAGATCACCGTCTTTTTCTTCAAGGAACAATTTTTTGTTGCTTCTTTCTTCATCATTCAATCTCCAGTGTTCTCCTTCATCACGCTCCACATCTCTTGAAATAATCACCTTCTCAATAATTGGGTTGTCCATCTTGTATCCCTTGGTCCTTTTATCATAGCCGATGAATATGCATTTCTCTCCACAATCATGGAGCTTCTTTCTTCGCTGCTCTGGAATATGTGCATATGCAATGCACCCGAATAGCTTCAGGTGGTTGATGCTTGGCTTGAGATCACTCTACGTCTCTAGTGGAGTCATGAACTTGACTACCTTTGTTGGACATCTGTTGAGAAGGTAGACAACGCAATCTACGGCTTCAGCCCAATACGTTTTGGGTAGGAACTTGCCTTTCAGCATGCTTCTTGCCATGTTGAGGATTGTGCGGTTCTTCCTCTTTCTGATGCCATTCTGCTGTGGAGTATAGGCAACAGTAAGTTAGTGAATTATCCCCTGCTTCTTGAGGAAATCTTGGATCTCCTTTGAGTTGCATTCTCCTCCATGATTTGAACAGAGAACTTTGAGGTAGTGGCCGCTTCGCTTCTGGACCATCTCCTTGAACTCTTTGAACTTCTCTAGAGCTTCTAATGTTTTGATCAAGAAATAAATCCAAGCCTTTCTGCTATAATCATAAATAAACGTGAGAAAATATCCATTACCTCAGGGTGACACCACTTCAAATGGTCCTGCTATGTCAGTGTGTACCAACTGAAGTAGATCTTTTGCTCGTCTGGATTTTATGACCTCGAAGCTTCTTCAGTGTTGCTTCCCCTTCAAGCTTCCTTCACGTAATTGGTCTGGATGTTTGATTTATGGTAAGCCTCTTACCATTTTCTCCTTCCATAGGAGATTGAAGTCACTGAATGCTAAATGCCCGAATCGAAGATGCCAAAGCCAGAACTCATCATTGATGATAGATTACAGGCATTTACAGAATATGTATTAAGATTTAAAGTAAATAGTCTATTTCTAGACATGTCAATTTTTGCAATTGTTTCCCTTTTGCCTTTGATGGTGAGAGAGAAATCCTTCAGGTGGTTGTCGTAGCCTTTTTCGGGAAGTGTCCCAAACTCAGAATATTATTTTGTAATGCAGGTGCATAATAAACATTAGAAATGTACTTATGATCATCGGCTTTTGTTTGGATCATAATACTGACTTTCCCTTTTACAGAGATCATGGACTTGTCACCAAATGTAACTTCGCCTCCAACTGATTTGTTCAGCATGATGAAGAATTCTCTGACTTCATACATATGATTGCTAGCACTTGAGTCCAAGTACCAAATATTTTGGCTTTTGTTCTCATTGCCTTTGTTGGATAGCAAGCCTACTGAGTTGTCTCATCGATCTTCTATAATGAAGTTCGTCTTCTCTGCTACTCTTTCAGTTTTTTTTGGGCAATCATAATTGAAATGGTCATATCTTTTGCAATTGAAGAACTGTGACCGAGATCTATCTCCATGGTTATATCTCCCGCGTCCTCTTGTTCGTGGTCCTCTCCATCTTGCATGAAAGATTAATCGTTCACGGTCAGCGTAACGACCTTGGTCATGAGTACTCTGGTTGTACTGCATGTCACGACCTCTTTGAAAATTTTAGTTGCTTCTGTAGCCGCCTCTTCCACTATAACTTTGCTTCTTTGTTGATTATATGAAATTATTGGTTGACTTTGAAGGGCTTGCCCCAAATTTCGACCATGATTCTGATTCATCCTTTGTTCATGGCGTGAAGTGAACATTTTAACTCATCAATGAAAACTTTTGGGAGATCTTTTGACTCTTCAATAGCAGCAACTACGTAATCAAAATTTTAAGCTAATTGTCTTAGAATTTTTTCAAGTATTCTAATATCATCAACTTTTTCTCCGTTTCTTTTCATTTGATTAGTAATTGTTTGCACTCTATTGAAAAATCTGAAATATTCTCACCAACTTTTATTTTAAATTTCAAAGTCAACCTGCAAGGCTTGGAGTCGTACTTTTTTTTTTCTTTCTCATCACCTTGATACGAACTTTTTAATATCTCCCATGCCTGTTTCGATGTACTCGCATCTCAGATATTCTCAAATGCCGACTCTTTAACTCCTTGATAGATTAGGAACAAAGTTTTTTTTATCCTCTTTCAGAGTTTTCTTTAACACAGTTTTCTAAATGGTTGAAAGTGCTGCTTCGGCAGTGTGCGACTTCGATTCGGTGTAGCTAGTTTCAGCCAGCTCCCACATGTCTTGCGAGGCCAGTAAGACTCTCATCTAGATGCTCCAATTGTCATAGTTGGTCTCCATCAGATTAGGAATCTGCGACTGGATCATGTTTGCCATGTCGTAGACGAGTTCTTCGGTGAACTTCGGTGGATCGAACAGAGCTTGATACCAATTTGTTGGAAGTGAGTAAATAATTGGTGGGTTGAATGGCAAACGAGATTAGAGACTTGTATTAATTGTTTGATATAAAATAACACAACAACAAGAATACTCCTCACAATCACTCCCACTAATTTTCACTAGTGTTACAACATTCGACACTCTTATTCATCTTCCACTTCTCTCACTTGTATTTCTCTTCTCTTTCACACAACTAACTCTATCCTCTCTTTATCTATTTATAATATAAATCATGCATAAGAACATCTGTAGTCGTTAAAGCCAAATTTTAGGTATTTGGCATATAGCCAATAGCAAAAATAGCGTTGGTCTGTAGTCGTTGTTAGTCAAAATTTGGCTTTTTGAAATCCAAATAGGACAGACGGTAAATTATTTTCCGTCCGACGTTTAAAAAATAATAATTAAATGGGTCTGATAGTGACATTTAAACAAAATAAAAAATAAAAAAATTTACCTGCTGGATCGTAGGACGGAATATGATTACTCGTTTGAGGTTTTTATATTTTTTAATGGAACGGACGGGAAATGATTTCTCGTCCGACCATTTAAAAAAATAATAATAATAATTAAAGGGAAGGGAAATAATCCCTCGTCCGATGAATGCGCGTGAAAAAAAATCTCTCCGATGAAAGATAATATTTCGTCCGATCTCTCCAATGAAAAATTATCTTTCGTTAGCTATTTTTTGACAATTGTCATTTCGTTTACCAAATATAGCCGACTACTGTAGTTCCGAAACCTAAATTTTGGGTATTTGGCCAATGACTGCAGCACCTCTTTTGTCAAATTTTGAAAAATTTGGCAAAATGGCCAACGACTGCAGATTCTCTAACCAAATTTGCTATTCTATCACCTACATTAGTTTAGTCATCCCTCCTTCCTAATTACATAACAAACTTTGCTACGCTAATGTGATTATTTGACTAACCTAGCCATTTTATTTGACCAACTCCTACATATGTTTCACATGTTTTGACTTCCAACAGATATGGCGTCGTACTTGCTGAGTATGGGGCTTCAAATTGTGGTTTATGCTCGTCAGAAAGCAGAGCATGAGCACAATGCAGCATAGGCTGAGAGATTCTCCGCTTATTGGAGAGGGATCCAGATGCCAATGCATCAGAGTTGGCCTCACTTCATGCTGAGGTTTCCAGGCTTGTGCAGGTGCAGCAGCCGAGACTTCACTTTCGAGCAAAGGTACATTTCACTCTTGCTGTCTTGTCTTATACAGTGTACTTTGCAGCACACATACTCCATTAGAGCATCCACACACTGGTTTACTATATTTGTCAATTTTCCATATTTTAAGAAAAGATGTCCTGCAGTATTCGCTACAGTTGCTTCTCATATTTGAGAAACGGACTGACGATTCTCATATTATAGGGGACGGAACAACATATTCCGTCCCGTTGTTTTTTTTTAAGACTTTTTTTTTTAATGATCTGTCTGAATCCCAAAAAAAAAACGAAAAATTCGTTAAACAGGACATGTTGTCCCGTCCAAGCCATTTGGCTTGGACGGGACAGCATGTCTCATCCAGCCCATTTTGTGGGATTTAGGGGTTAATTAGGTTGGTTAGTGTATATTTAGTATATATTTTAATATTTTATTTATTTAATTTAACTATTTTAATATCTAATCAATAGTTAATTAACTTAAACATTATTAACTTAATATTTTTAAAAATTTTTTTTATTCAACATTGTAGACGTTACATGTTGTTTCGTCTCAATATTTTTTGAGATTTTTTTAGCAAACGACCACCACAGTGATCATGCTCCTTTGCTATTTCTATTTGTGTCATTTTCTTAAATATGAGAAGCACCATTGTGGATGCTCTTAATAAACTTTACATTTTGAAGCGACTCCTGTGGACACCCGCTGAACATATCACTCAAGTATTTTAAACTTTTGAATGCTCTAGGATGCTTTCTGGATTTACAAAACCAGCTCCGCAATTTGTATGAGATATTCAAGAAATCAGTACCTGGCACAAAAAGGAGATAGAGTTCAGTACTCCCACTCATCCTCTCATTCTTTGCCTATATTTACCTGTGTATGCAGATCGTGAAAAATATTTTCAGATCGTAATTCGCAATGGTCGGTGTACTTGAGAACCAGATATTTAATAGTATTTTTACCCTCAGGGAACAAATTGCTTGGACTGCATACACAGGCAGTGTTGGTACTTTCTATATAAAAACAGGTCAACTTTCAGAAGTATCCGAATGCAGATCTCTAACTCCAGTTTGAATGATCCTCATGTTTATCCGAGTAAACTTCCTCCTATAGAGCTATCATTTTGTGGGCCAATTAATGGTCGATCAGATTGGTTTCTTATGAACTCCATGCAAGACGGTGTATTTGACCCAAAAAATTATCTGTTTTAGGGGCCTCTTGCCTGATCATCAGGTTTTGTTCTATTATTGAAAAATCGTTACTTTTGCAACTCTTTGTGTGATTGGTAAGAAACCTTCAAACCACCATTTTTATAAAAAAATTTAATACTCATACATCTTAATGCATGAATATTATGTAATCAATTATTCTAATCATCTAATCACTCACTGGGCGGGTTCTCCTCATCTCTCTATGGATATGTACTGCCATTTCCTTGTGTCATTTCAAACTTTTTCATAGACATCTCAGCCATAATGCTCGTCATTCTTGCCCTACTTTTATAATAGCACAGAATTTATTTTTTGCATTCTTAGGTGCAGGAGTAGGGTTTTCAAATAGGCGACAATGTGAAGACTATGCTAGATGGATCCCTGCCTTCTAGGCCGAGGGTTTCTAAGGATTCAATCATCAGGCAGTTCATTGACGCTTGGAAACATCTAATGCTTCACATTCATCTGCTGAATAAATTAGCAGTTTCTAGGCGATGACACATAGATGAACAATCCTCGATATTAAGGCTATGTCTTCAATTTGGATATGATGATTTCCTTTAGTTTGAGCTTTTCCGCTTTTTTAGAAGAATTAAAAGATATATTACAATGACTTGGGATATAGCTATGATGGCTATTATTTGTATTATTTGAGCTGAGCGTAATAGCAATTTTTTTGGGAAGAAATGCAATTCTATTGATAAGCTGATTGAAGATTTATTATGTACATGGATCGGTTTTATCATATTCTAGAAAAGATAATTTTGTAAAAGATGATATTGACCAATTTTAGAAATGCAACTTTTTTATTGATAAAACTAGGCGATACCTATTTTAACCATTCTCTTTCAACTTTAGGTTAGCGCTATCCTTTTGGAAGGTTGTGAAGTTCTCCTGTACAGTTGGACGAAGGTAATAAGAGATATGCTGCACATCTTGATCAGTATAGGCCAAGTCATGGATCATTGATCATTCTTCAAACTCATAATCAGGATATATAGTATTTCCGAACATCATTAGTTGGAATGTAGGCAATACTCTCCAGATCGTCAACGTCTTGCTCTTGTCATTATAAATCACCCTAGAAAGGTGAATTGGGTGATTGTGTGGAAATTAAAAACTTAAATAAAATGCGTAAAGTAAGAAGATAGAGTTAGAGAAAGCAAACAGAGCAAGCACGCAAGACACAGCGATATAACGTGGTTCGATCTCAGGTCTACACCTACACCACCTACTTGTAGCAATTCTCTGTCACTAGCGTTCCAGTATACTTTAAACATTTGTACAGTGATTCTCAAAATTTAGGCCAAGATTCTTATTACACCAGCAGGACTTCTATAAACAAGTCCCGTAAAACTCACCAAAGTGGAAGAGAAGAAAAACTCTCAAGATCTACAACTATATTGACTGAAAAAACAATATAAACTCTTACACTTGGATCGTTGATTGAATGATTAGTTCAGAAGAATTATAATTGTCAGGGATGAAGAATACTTAGTGAATTCGTCTCTATTTATAGAGCGAAAAAATGTATCTTTCCAAAAACGAAAAGATATTTTCGAAATAGTTAAAACTGCATGCGGACGGTTGACCGCTTAGTTGAGCAGTCGACCGTCCATCTTTTAACTCGAAAGTCGAGCGATGACTGGTCGACTGACTCATTGTTTCCACTATGATGAGCGGTCGACTATTGCAACGATCGACCGACATATTGTGCGGTCGATCGCTATCGTGCAAATTCAACATTTATTTGGCGAATCCACATTATATTCTTTCCAAATACTAATCAATCAATCAACGACTCTTTACATAATAATTTCTCACAAAAATTGAAATACATAATTGATCATTGTTGGCTTTCTTGAGGATTTGAAGCACGTGTTTCTTAAGTTGAAATCTTCTTGATTTTAGCAATCTTCTTTGATGCATTCCTCTTTTGCTTGATTATGAATCTCTCTCTCTTTGTTTTAATTCATTTTTTCCTGTAGATCTTATATATCTAAACTGAAGATATTAGTTTTAATAATGTATTTTGTGCACACCAAACTTAGGATCAACAGTCATCATATTGATTTGCAGATGTGGTACGAGTGAGTTTGTTCATTTCTAAAAGAACCAGATATGATATTTGGTTACAAGGAGTTAGAATGAGAATAAACAGTAGTATTTGGTGACAAGGAGTTAGAATTTAAAAAGTGTGCTACAAACACGCAGACAAAGTAGAGAGTCGTGACTCTTCAAGAATATGATATTCTAATGTCGAATGTAATCCCCTATCTTCTTTTCTTTAATTACAGAATGTGATGATTTTTTTGTTTGTACTAGGACATGAGGATGTTTGGCCTGATAGTTTAGCTGCATTTTGTACTTTTCATCTCTATTTGAATACTATTTTTGATATTATTCGGACCTTTTGAGTTTACGATGCAATCAATCACTACGAACAAGAGGAATTCTCAACTGGTATTAGAGCTTCAGGTAGCAGGGTTGCAAGAGTTTCTTGGAGAAGATGACATATCACAACATAAGGATCAAGCAGTTCAACACACTACAAAAGAAAGTAGCTTTTCCCGGCACTTTTTTCCGTCTATACCGGCGTTTTTTTACGCCGGGGAAACTTTCACCGGCGTTTACAATAACGCCGGTCCAACTGCCGCCGAAGCGGGCGTCGCTGAAACGAAGGGGTCTACACCGGCGTTTTTGGTGGACGCCGGTAAATGTTAGGACTACACCGGCGGTCATCAAACGCCGGTGTATATCGGTTTCTGGGTGCCGTTCTTGTGCACCTATATACATACACCGGCAGTCGTAAACCACCGGTATTTATCAATTCACCGGCGTAAATAAAAACGCCGGTGTAGATCGAAAGTATACCGGCGGTCAAGAAACGCCGGTGTATGTTCGTTTATGAGCGCCTGCTTTTCCCTGTTTACGAACACCGGCGCGACCAAAAAACGCCGGTGTAGTTATATACGCCGGCGTTTATAAAACGTCGGTGTACGCCTGTGCCGTTACAGCTGAAAACTTTCACCGGCGTGCGTTGAAACGCCGGTGTATCACACACTCCAACAATTAAATTATATACACCGCCGTTTTTTAAAACGCCGTTCTGGCTATGCCCGTTTATTTTCGATACTCCGCTTTTCCGTTCGATTTCAATTCACAGTTTCATTTACAAAATCTGTAAACTAATTCTCACAACTGATTCAATCAATTTCGTTGCATACTACTGCGCAAACCACAACCAAACACAAGAATAATTAAAGATAATCAAGTTTCACACGTGTCATATCAACGTCCAAATTCATTGATTAATTAACAGTGTCATAATTAACAAATTAATATAGAGACTAACATCCAAAATATCCAAACAAACCAGTCTGACAAATATCCAAAATATCCCAAATTCAAAATATGACATAACTCTCATAAAAAAAACCAGTCTGACATAACAACAACAAGGAGGAGGACATAAGAACAACAACCATACAGCAAGGAGGACATAAGAACAGCAAGGAGGACCGCAGATTCATACCCCTCGAGTAGCTTCAGCTCTGATCATCTGCATTTCCTTCATCTTGACGACCGCTCTGTGAATAAAAAATAATAGTTTAATTGAACAGTAGATCACAATACAGAATATACATATTTTTTGAACTTGCAAAAAGAACTACCTGTGTCTCGAATTATAAGATCAAAGTACCAACTGCAAATGGAATTGTTAATGATATATACAGAGGTAAAATAATTACATTGCAATGCTAAAAATTCCGTACTTAATTTTGTTTTTAAATATATCTAAAATAACAAAACAAATGAAAATTCAGTATCTAACTTGAAACCTTTATATTCTCCTCTGATTGGGAATATCCACTATCTAAAACAATAAAACAAATGAAAATTCAGTATCTAAGCATGTCCTTCATGGATTGTTCAGACAATCCATGAAACTGTCATCGTGGACGGAAACCAAATATAAGAAAAATAAGAAAAATAAGATAGGGCTCATATCAAGTGTATTTTTAGGAAACTGTCATCGTGGAAGGAAACCAAATATATATAGAAGCCAGAAATGGAAACAGAAAGAAGAAAGGTAGAGACTTTGGATACACCAGGCTACCATAGCGGCATTTTCCTCATCTCTCTCTCTCATCCCTTATTTCCCTTCAGCACACGAACAGAAAGAGACATCAGCAACCACCTTAAGAGCGACAAGAACAACAATAATAATAAATTATTATGAACAAGATGTCTCTATATGGGTTTCCAGTTCTCCACTCGAGCCCACTCTTTCTAAACACAGCCCAATTAAGAACATAGACAACATCCACTAAACAATCCAATCATAGCCCAGTCAAAATTTGCCATCCTGGATCTTAATGAAATACGCTTCATTAACAGTGAAAGAAAATGAGGATGCTAGCAGCATACTTAGTTTGGAAGTGAACCCATTTTTTGTTAAAAAATCATGCCAAAGATGGCAATCAGCTTCATTAACAGTATCTGAAAATGAAAATTTCCATTAACTGAGCTTATATGTTGCTCTACTAATTCACTGTGCCCAACTAAATCTAAAACCCAGTTGTTGTGCGTATCCGGAGGATTTTGGCATACGTACCTATAGCATCCTCAGTTCACAGTAAACCCGTTTTGGTCAAAAAAACATGCCAAGATCACAATCAGATGCATGAAAATAAGCTTCACTATCAACAAAAGAAGAACTGAGGATGCTATGCAGCATACTTAGTTTGGAAGTGAACCCATTTTGTGTTAAACAATCAGGTTACATTGACAGTATCTGAAAATGAAAATTTCTCCATTATCTGAGCTTATATGTTGCTCTACCACTTTTTCAGCCCAACTATATCGCAAAACCCAAGTGTGGTGCATATCCGGCCGGAGAATTTTGGCATACGTACCTATACAATATCCTCAGTTCACAGTGAACCCATTTTTGGTATAAAAACATACATGCCAAGAAGACAATCAGGTGCTTGAAATCAGCTTCACTAACAGTTAGTGAAAATGGGACCATAAAATAGCTTAAGAAGACCATCAGGTTTGTGAAGTAAGCTTCACTAACAGTGATAGAAACTGGGGATGCTATGCAGCATACTCATTTTGGAAGTGAACCCATTTTGTGTTAAAAAAACCATGCCAAAGATTGCAATCAGGTTACATTGACAGTATCCGAAAATGAAAATTTCTCCATTATCTGAGCTTATATGTTGCTCTACTACTTTTTTAGCCCAACTATATCGCAAAACCCAAGTGTGGTGCATATCCGGCGGGAGAATTTTGGCATACGTACCTATACAATATCCTCAGTTCACAGTGAACCCGTTTTTGGTATAAAAACATACATGCCAAGAAGACAATCAGGTGCTTGAAATGAACTTCACTAACAGTTAGTGAAAATGGGACCATAAAATAGCTTAAGAAGACCATCAGGTTTGTGAAGTAAGCTTCACTAACAGTGATAGAAACTGGGGATGCTATGCAGCATACTCATTTTGGAAGTGAACCCATTGTGTTAAAAAAACCATGCCAAAGATTGCAATCAGGTTACATTGACAGTGCCCGAAAAAGAAAATTTCTCCATTATCTGAGCTTATATGTTGCTCTACTACTTTTTTAGCCCAACTATGTCGCAAAACCCAAGTGTGGTGCATATCCGGCCGGAGAATTTTGGCATACGTACCTATACAATATCCTCAGTTCACAGTGAACCCATTTTCGGTATAAAAACATACATGCCAAGAAGACAATCAGGTGCTTGAAATGAGCTTCACTAACAGTTAGTGAAAATGGGACCATAAAATAGCTTAAGAAGACCATCAGGTTTGTGAAGTAAGCTTCACTAACAGTGAAAGAAACTGGGGATGCTATGCAGCATACTCATTTTGGAAGTGAACCCATTTTGTGTTAAAAAAACCGGTTACATTGACAGTATTTGAAAATGAAAATTTCTCCATCATCTGATGACCACAGTGAACCCATTTTTGGTATAAAAACATACATGCCAAGAAGACAATCAGGTGCTTGAAATCAGCTTCACTAACAGTTAGTGAAAATGGGACCATAAAGAAGCTTAAGAAGACCATCAGGTTTGTGAAATAAGCTTCACTAACAGTGAAAGAAACTAGGGATGCTATGCAGCATACTCATTTTGGAAGTGAACCCATTTTGTGTTAAAAAAACCATGCCACAGATTGCAATCAGGTTACATTGACAGTGCCCGAAAAAGAAAATTTCTCCATTATCTGAGCTTATATGTTGCTCTACTACTTTTTTAGCCCAACTATATCACAAAACCCAAGTGTGGTGCATATCCGGCCAGAGAATTTTGGCATACGTACCTATACAATATCCTCAGTTCACAGTGAACCCATTTTTGGTATAAAAACATACATGCCAAGAAGACAATCAGGTGCTTGAAATGAGCTTCACTAACAGTTAGTGAAAATGGGACCATAAAATAGCTTAAGAAGACCATCAGGTTTGTGAAGTAAGCTTCACTAACAGTGAAAGAAACTGGGGATGCTATGCAGCATACTCATTTTGGAAGTGAACCCATTTTGTGTTAAAAAAACCGGTTACATTGACAGTGTTTGAAAATGAAAATTTCTCCATCATCTGATGACCACAGTGAACCCATTTTTGGTATAAAAACATACATGCCAAGAAGACAATCAGGTGCTTGAAATCAGCTTCACTAACAGTTAGTGAAAATGGGACCATAAAATAGCTTAAGAAGACCATCAGGTTTGTGAAATAAGCTTCACTAACAGTGAAAGAAACTGGGGATGCTATGCAGCCTACTCATTTTGGAAGTGAACCCATTTTGTGTTAAAAAAACCATGCCAGAGATTGCAATCAGGTTACATTGACAGTATCTGAAAATGAAAATTTCTCCATTATCTGAGCTTATATGTTGCTCTACTACTTTTTTAGCCCAACTATACCGCAAAACCCAAGTGTGGTGCATATCCGGCCGGAGGATTTTGGCATACGTACCTATATACCATCCTCAGTTCATGGAAGAAAAATACGAATAGGGCTCATAGCAAGTGTAGTTTTAACTGGAATTGTCATCGTGGAAGGAAACCAAATATAGAAGCCAGAAAGAGGAATGGTAGAGAATGAGGATACACCAGGCTAACATAGCGGCATTTTCCTCATCTCTCTCTCACCCCTTCTTTCCCTTCTCCACTCCAACTCGTCTCTTTCTAATCACAGCCCAATTAAGAACAATTGTTCACAGTCACTGTTAAAGAAACATATATGCTCAGATTATGAAAAATTTATATGCTCAGATTATGGAAATTTTCAGTCACTGTTAAAGAAACTAAGTAGGCTGCATAGCATCCCCAGTTTCTTTCACTGTTAGTGAAGCTTGTTTGGAAAATTGTTCACTCAAACATGGCCCTTGTTTCTGAACTCAAACATGACATTAATAAACATCTTTTCTAATAACGGCTACACTTGTGAAAGCTCTCTCTAAGCCTCAATTCTTCAAGGTTTTGTTGCCTACTTCTTTACAGAAGTTGGTACTCCATTCTCCTCTCTTTAAAGAAGAATAGAGTACCAGAATCTGTAAAGAAGTAGGCAACAAAACCTTGAAGAATTGAGGCTTAGAGAGAGCTTCCACAAGTGTAGCCATTATTAGAAAAGATGTTTATTAATGTGATGTTTGAGTTCAGATACAAGGGGCATGTTTGAGTGAACAATTGGGTTTTGAATGGAGATTGTAGTCATAGATCAATTCTTCATGGAAGAAAAATACGAATAGGGCTCATAGCAAGTGTAGTTTTAACTGGAATTGTCATCGTGGAAGGAAACCAAATATAGAAGCCAGAAAGAGGAATGGTAGAGAATGAGGATACACCAGGCTAACATAGCGGCATTTTCCTCATCTCTCTCTCATCCCTTCTTTCCCTTCAGCACACGAACACATAGAGACATCAGCAACAACAGCAAGAGCGACAAGAACAACAACAATAATAAATTATTATGAACAAGATGTCTCTATATGGGTTTCCAGATCTCCACTCCAACTCGTCTCTTTCTAATCACAGCCCAATTAAGAACAATTGTTCACAGTCACTGTTAAAGAAACATATATGCTCAGATTATGAAAAATTTTCATTTTCAGATACTGTTAAAGAAGCTGATTTCATGCATCTGATTGCAATCTTTGGCATGGTTTTTTTAACACAAAATGGGACTACTTCCAAACTAAGTATGCTGCATAGCATCCCCAGTTTCTTTCACTGTTAGTGAAGCTTATTTCACAAACCTGATGGTCTTCTTAAGCTATTTTATGGTCCCATTTTCACCTCCTCCAAATCAGTACAATGTCATCTATACCAGGTTATGTGCCAAAATGGGGTTGGGCATACGATGCAAGGCCGACAAGTATTAGTTGTTTGTGAGTATGCAATAGGATGCAGCTATGAACATGGGCTCATATCAAGTGTAGTATTACGGACTGTCATCGTGGAAGGAAACCAATTTAATATAGAAGCCATATATGGAGCCAGAAAGAGGGATGGTAGAGAATGAGGATACACCAGGCTAACATAGCGGCATTTTCCTCATCTCTCTCTCATCCCTTCATTCTCTTCAACACACGCACACAAAGAGACATCAGCAACAACAGCAAGAGGGGGTTGGTCCAACAATAAGTGTAGATTATAATAAACGAGATGTCTCTATTTTGGGTTTCCAGATCTCCACTCCAGCCCTTTCTTTCTAATCACAGCCCACTTAAGAAACATAGACGAAATGCTTATAGACGACAGCCACAATGCAGACTCACAAACACTAGTACGTGTCTTTCATGCATTCAAGTAACATAATCTCTTTAAAAATACCAATTTTAAGACTTACCGATATTTTTTGACAGTGGGCGGCGTGCTACCCTCACTCTCATATGTTTGCCTGCCACTATTATTTAGTGGCTGCTCATCCCCATGGCTCTCGTTGCCATCATTTATATTTACCCTCTTTCCACGCCTCGGCATGTTGTACCTGTCAAGGATCCGATAACTTGGTTCAAATGATAGTTTGGTTCAAATGACAACGATAGTTTGGTTCAAATGACACTAAGCATAGTTTAATGTAAATAATACCAAGCAGTAGAAAATAGAAAGACAATTAAACCAGTGTATTAAATTCACAATGAACATATTCGAAATTACAGACATAATATTACAACAAGATTTAAGACATAAAATTACAGACATATAATAAACTTGCATAAAAAATCATGTAAACTACAATACGACATCTTCCAGTACATCGCCCTCTTCTCCATCCTTGCGGAGCCAAGTCCCGCAAATTCCAACATCGGTCGTGTTTACATCAAACACAGGAAACTCAGAAGCAATGTAACTGTTCATGTCTTCACCGTCTTCATCGTCTGAAGTATCGCCCAGTTGGAATACATCTCTTGGTTGCATAGGGATAGCCACATACGATTTTGGCAGGGTTAGATCTGCAATGTAGAACACTTGTTGCACTTGGGATGGAAACACAAATGGCTCATGGCTAATGTGTGTACCGATGTGAATCAATTTTGAGAAGTTTACAACTGTGAAGCCAAGCTTGTCCTTGTTGTTAGCAAAATTCCTATCAAACTCAGCCCAATCCCCACGAAATAAGACAACACGGAAATGGCCAAAATAATTCAACTCAATGATATCCGTGAGCACTCCATAGTAGTCGAGATCCCCATCTACAGGCCTCGTGTCCGATTTGGAAGCATAACTTCTAGTCTTAGACGTCACTACCATTCCACTATTTTGAGACTTCAAATTAGATTCACGATCCTTAGTACGAAATCTAAAACCATTGAATATGTATCCTCCGTATCTTTTGGCCATCTGATAGGGACCTTTGGCAAGTACTTGTATTTCAGATGACGCACCTTCAGGACCCAAAGAATGTACCTATTAATTTTGCGCAAATCGTATCAACACCATAGAAAATGTAGATATAATAAAGATTAACTTGTATAACTGTAATTCACCTACATGAGATTCAAACCACTTATGAAACTTTTCATTCATCAGCTTGTTTTGTTCACGTGGTAGTAGTCTTCTTGGTCTAGCCCTTCGTTTGATGTCCCTGACAAATTCGCTAAAAAACAAGCAATTGAAATTAGGAATAACAAAAGTATCAAAAATATCGAACTCCGCGGTTTTCACTGTATTCGATTTACATTTAAAAGCAACTTACTTTCGAAATGGTTCCACTGATGCATGATGGTCTAGCACATATCGATGTGCCTGTTCCCACGCTAAGCTATCGAGCTCAAATGCATCAACTTTACCAACAGTGGTGCCAGCGGTATCAAAAAGATATTGTGCACCATCAAGGTTGGAAATGTCTGGATTTCTACGTGGTCTACTGGAAGATGTCTCCACACCAGGCAAATACCTGGGAAAAAAATGTGAGCACTCCTCTGATAGATATCCCTGGGCTATTGACCCTTCAGGATATGCTCTATTTTTCACATAACCCTTTGGCCGGTATAGGTACCTGAACATGTACAATTAATAAACTAGAGCGGATTAGGGGATTAAAAGAAATGAGCTTTTGAAAATTCAATTTCGTAAGATGAACGAATTATTTTACCTCTCAATGGGGTACATCCACCGATAGTGAACAGGACCACCGATTCTGGCTTCACCAGCAAGGTGGATTATCAAGTGAATTATAATAGTGAAAAACGATGGAGGAAATATCATCTCCATTTTACTAAGTGTCAATGCCGCCTGCTGTTCCAATTGGTCCAGATCTTCAACACGAAGCATTCTTGAGCAAATACCTTTATATATGCTACAAAGATCTTTCAGGACAGTAGTGACTTGCTCATACATTGAAGACCTTAGGGCCACAGGAAGGAGATCCTGCATTAGGATGTGGTAGTCATGTGACTTTAGCCCCTGAAGCCTCTTCTCTTTAAAGTTGACACATTTTGCCATATTAGAAGAATAGCTATCGGGGACTTTCAGTTCAAGTAGTACTTTGCAAAACAACTCCAACTCCGATTTTGACATTGAATAGATTGCAGGAGGTAGGAGCACTTTCCCGTTCGGCAATTCTTCTGGGTGCAACTCATGTCGGATGCCCCTTGACTTCAAATCAAGTCGGCTCTTGAGATTGTCCTTTGTCTTCCGATCATCTCCCATAACTGTTCCTATACAATTCTCACCTATATTTTTGCCGATATGCATCACATCTAAATTATGTCTCAGTAAGTTGAATTCCCAATACGGCAACTTGAAGAAAATACTCTTCTTCTTCCATGCACCTAAACTCGTCAAGTTTTGATCCTCATCCTCGCCATATAGATCGGTCTCCTCATCTTGCTCCGGCCTTGCCCTTTTTTTGCCCTTTGTCCTGACTTCTGGTTCCTTTCCATATTTGAATTGATGACCATCTACCCGCCTCAAAATATCTGAACCAGAGGAAGACCCAGGAGCATGTTCCCACTCGTCGGTGCCATCAAATGTCGCTGCCTCTGCCCGAAATATATGTGTGTCAGGCAACCATCTCCTATGACCCATATAGCAAAACTTTCTGCCATTGTACAACCACCTTGAACTAGTTTGGTCAGCACAACATGGACATGCATAACGTCCTTTAGTACTATATCCAGATATGCTGGAAAATCATTGATTGTCCAAGACAACACGGCACGAAGAGAAAATGTTTCTTTAGCCACAGCATCATAGGTTGGAACACCCACCCACAACTTCTGAAGTTCATCTATTAACGGTTGTAGGTACACATCTATATCATTTCCAGGACCTTTCGGTCCAGGAACTATCATGGACAAAATAAATGAGGACTGCTTCATGCATTTCCAAGGCGGCAAATTGTATGGTATCAACACAACCGGCCATATGCTATATGTACTACTCATTTGCCTGAAAGGGTTGAAACCATCACTAGCTAGTCCAAGTCTCACATTTCGAGGATCTTCCGCAAAATCAGGATATCTTTCATCAAATCTTTTCCAAGATTGAGAATCAGCAGGATGTCTAAGAATCCCATCATTAGTGCGGCCTTCAGCATGCCATTTCATATCAGAAGAAGTTTTCGTGGACATAAACAACCTTTGTAACCTAGGGATCAGAGGAAAGTAACGCAATGTTTTGGCAGGCTTCTTTTTCCTACTTCGCTTAGTAGATCCACTGGCTCCCTCGTCTTGATTTGGTCTTTCTTTCCATTTCGAAGAACCACACACTTTGCAATTCTCCAGACTTTCCTTACCACTCGTGAAAAGCATACAGTCATTTGGACATGCTGCTATCTTCTCATATCCTAGATCGAGAGAACTTAGGAATTTTTTGATTTTATAGGCTGAGTTTGGAATACAGATTTCAGGAAATGCTTCATTCAACGATTCAAGTAGCATAGTGAAGGACTTAGCAGACCACCCATTTAAATATTTAATCTGAAATAGTCTGACAATGAATGAGAACTTAGAAAATTTGGTGCAGTCGCGGTACAACGGGATACTAGCATCTTCAAGTAACTTAGCGAAGGATTCTTGCTGCTTATTATTTTCATGGGTGGGGCCAGACATTTCCTCGTCCACCCCACCACCAATCTGGTTTGTTTCTATTGACTCATTGTGAACTTCGGTTGTTGGGTCATTGGTATGGAAAGGAACATTATGAATCCCCATGGCATCTTGTAACAAAGCATGCATCTCATCGGGAACGCTTAAGTCTTCGTTCACTAAGGGCTCAGCCTCATTTTCTAATACAACCGGACGAATAGGAGCTGCCGTATGATTCTCTCCATGACAAAATCACCTTGTGTACCCTTGAAGAAAACCGTTGACAGCCAAGTGTGTATGTACTACGTCACATGTCCTCAGCATACAATTTGTACAGCGAAGGCATGGACAAAGGATTAGGTTGGGATCACGGGAATGTCGTTTGGCAAAGATAATAAAATCTTTAATACCATCACGGTACTCCTTGGATAATCGTGGTTTACTAATCCAACTTTTATCCATTATATCAATAGCACACAGTCTGAAATTAAAATTTGATATATTAAATAGTAATAACATTAAAAGGCATTTTGTATATTAAATTTCACCTATTCGAAAACCATCCCTAGCTGCAAATAAATAAACGATATAATCTTTAACTGTAAAATAAAGAAATTGTGGCTCCAAAAAATGTAAAAAAAAAAAACTACTTCTTAACACAATCTACTCTATTCACCAAACCCTAAACGACCTTTTGTGGAAATGATCACAACCACCTTAGACGGTATTTTATCGCACACCCTGTGTTCGAGCATAAAAAAAAATCGGCTATAGTCTCCCCTGTATTTGGCTTTCCGTTCAAGGAGATGATGATGGTAAAGGATATTTTGCTGATGAAGAGGAATCGGCCGAATAATGAGTGCATCGTGCTGTAACTACGGTAACAAGAAGATTTGATGACTCATGAACTATTCTGTTCATGACTACTAATAATCACTTATCTCATAATAATAATAATAATAATAATAATAATAATAATAATAATAATAATAATAATACTAAACAAAAGAAACAGTAAAAGAAAAATTAAAATGTCTAGTATGTAAGCATATATTTTGCAGACTGAACCAATTGTTGTACATAGCCGGAGGATTTTGGCATAGAGCTATAGCATCCTCAGTTCACAGTGAACCCAGTTTGGTCAAAAAAAATGCCAAAATGACAATCAGATGCATGGGATAAGCTTCAATTAATTAACAGTGAAAGAAACTGGGGATGCTATGCAGCATACTTAGTTACGAAGTGAACCCATTTTGTTAAAAAACCATGCCAAGGATTGCAGTCAGGTTACTTTAACAGTATCTGAAAATGAAAAATTTCCCATTATCTGAGCTTATATGTTGCTCTACTACTTCTTCATCCCAACTAAATCTAAAACCCAATTGTAGCCGCATATCCGGCCGGAGGATTTTGGCATACGTACCTATACCATCCTCAGTTCACAGTGAACCCATTTTGGTAAAAAAAACATGCCAAGATGACAATCAGATGCATGAAAATAAGCTTCACTAACAGCAAAAAAAGAAAATGGGGATGCTAGCAGCATACTTAGATTGGAAGTTAACCCATTTTCGTATAAAAAACCATGCCAAAGATTGACAATCAGGTTACTTTAACAGTATTTGAAAATGATAAATTTTCCATTATCAGAGCTTATATGTTGCTATACTACTTCTTCAACCCAACTAAATCTAAAACCCAATTGTTGTGCGTATCCGAAGGATTTTGGCAAACGTACCTATAGCATCCTCAGTTCACTTAGTCTGGAAGTGAACCTATAGAAACTGGGGATGCTATGCATGCAGCATACTTAGTTTGGAAGTGAACCCATTTTGTGTTAAAAAACCATGCCAAAGATTGCAATCAGGTTACTTTAACGGTATCTGAAAATGAAAATTTCCCATTATCTGAGCTTATATGTTGCTCTACTACTTCTTTAGCCCAACTAAATCTAAAATCCAATTGTTGTGCATATCCGGCCGGAGGATTTTGACATACGTACCTATAGCATCCTCAGTTCACAGTGAACCCATTTTGGGTAAAAAAACATGCATGCCAAGAAGACAATCAGATGCATGAAATCAGCTTCATTAACAGTGAAAGAAAACGGGTATGCTATGCAGCATACTTAGTTTGGAAGTGAACCCATTTTGTGTTAAAAAATCATGCCAAAGATTGCAATCAGGTTACTTTAATAGTATCTGAAAATGAAAATTTCCCATTAACTGAGCTTATATGTTGCTCTACTAATTCACTGTGCCCAACTAAATCTAAAACCCAAGTATGGTGCATATCCGGCCAGAGAATTTTGGCATACGTACCTATACAATATCCTCAGTTCACAGTGAACCCATTTTGGGTAAAAAAACAAACATGCCATGAAGACAATCAGATGCATGAAATCAGCTTCATTAACAGTAAAAGAAGATGAAAATTTTCATTATCTAAGCATAAATTTTTCTATTAATTCTTCATCTCAACTAAACCGTTCATGCTAAGGAAATCGAAATGAATAAACTGAAAAAAAGCTGCCTTTTTTGGAAAATAAGGGAAATCAAGAGATCATACCGAAGAGAGAGGGAGGGAGCGGGGCGACGAGGGTGGGGGCGTAGGAGAGAGAGAGAGAGAGGGGGCGACCGCCGATTCACCTCCAGATCGAGAGAGGGAAGAAGGAAATCGAAAAGGACGAAGGGAATAAGGGACGATTTCGAATGGTCGAAGGCCGTCGAAGAGGACGAAGCGGCAGAGGCAAACGCGCGGGAAATAGAGCGAGGAAGGAGGGAAACGAAGCACCTCTTTCCCCTTTTTTTTTGGGTAATGGGTAAATGGCGAGCGAAAGATTAGGGTTCGCGGGTTTTATTCCCAGTTATTCACCGGCGTTTTAATTGGAAACGCCGGTGAATGTGCCCGTATATTCGCCGGTGTTTATAATAAAAAATGCCGGTGAATAATAAACTTCACCGGCGTGTTTAGGTAAAACGCCTGTGAATACTAACATTCGCCGGCATTTTAAATCGACCGCTGGTGTATGACCATCCCATCTGGCGCCCAATTCCTACTCGCTCCCTACCCCGGCGCTACTAGTAAAACGCCGGGGAAAAATCGCCGGTAAAAGCAGTATCTTTTGTAGTGACAGTAAGATCTTTTAATCTCTGAAAGGTAGACATGTATGATGTACTGATTCAGAAGAACTTGCATCTTGCCTTTGTTAGAATATGGGTATTTTATACATCATTTACGAACCAGTTTTTGAGCAATTTTTTGAGTAAGACCCTCATTAAATTATTGAGAGATCTTGATTGATTTGTGTTCTCCTTCATGAATAGATCAAAATCATATATTAATTTACTAAAAACGGTCAAGGGGTGAATGAGAAATTATCTCTCAAAACGAGACGTTTTCATTCTTGAAAATGGGTTAAGGGAACATAGTCCCACATCGAAAAAATCAAAGGAATTAGAAGATGATATATAGTAACCTCATTCTAAGCATTGTAAGATAGCTAAAAGAGAGGCTCTCTCGTGCGCACAGGGAGGGTGCAAATATCGAACCAGATTACATGCGACTTGTGTGCGGCCGCACGTCTTGCGGACACGAATGTCGCACCGACATGACCCCCACCCCTTGCAGAGGCACTTTTTGCTACAGCTTTTGATTTTTTTTCTTTGTAAGCGGTTGTTATAAATGCAGAAACGATTTTGTCTGCCGTTTCAGTGCAGTATTAAACATTTTGTCTACCGTTACAGTGTACGCATTCAAGTGACTGTCTGCTGTTACACTGTGTCATTCAGGGCATTCACTGCTGTTTGCCGTTACATTGAAGACATTCATATCTTTGTCTGCCGTTACAAGTTCTAACCCTAATTCTATATATAGAGCCCCCCCTCTCTCTTTCTCCCTTGCACCAAAAATCATCTTCTTTTTTTTCTGTTTAATTTTGCTCTGTTCCGTTCCACGGTCCTGCTATTTGGTAAGTTGGTCATAGAGTTCTCACACTGTCGGTCGGTTCGAGGGTATTACGTGGTGCCTACGTGAACACTCTAGTCGTTGCATCCTGGGAGACAGATGCCTTCGCACAATCCAGCAACCGGAAGAGGCAAAATCTGTTTTAAGGACATTTTGTGATACACAAGTCTCGACTGCTCTACCTTGTTGCATATTATTTGGGTTGTTTGTAAGTTGTTATTTATTTAATTTTATTTTCTTGTTGGATTTTCTTCCTCTCCTTTTCTCTTCTCTAGTTTTTGTGCCTCTCAATCAATTGAGTTTATTGTAAAGAAAAGTTTATAAAGAATTTTGATAACAGTCTTAAAAGAAGATAAAGAGAAGTCATACGACATGAAGCAGGAGATTTTGGATGAGATATGTTTGATGGTCTTGAGTTTAATTCGGCTGTCGTTGGCGGACAAAATCAAGTGTATTATCCTCGAGGATAAAAGGCACGGCGAGTCTAATGGCAAGACTCAAAGAAGACTACTCGGGGTCGTCGCTACTGAGATGTATTGGAAGAGAAATGTGTTTCGTTTCTCAGTGAAGGAAGGAATTTTAAATACCTACTCTTTAATTTGTTTGGGGTGAACGATTTTTCTCTTAGAAATCTTTCTTCATAAGGATATATCTTGTTTAAACAATGGAGTAATAAGACCTATAGTTTGCTCGTGTTATCTGTGATCCAAATCAGGAGAAACTCAATTGTTGGAGAGATATCATTTCTCATTATCGTTACTTTTTCTATATTGTCTTTTTTTTCTATTTCCATATCTCATTGACACAGAACCGAGGAAGAAAAAAATTGTTGAATTCTAATAACTAGTCCTCCAAGAGTGTTCATATGATATGACAGGGAATTGGCTTTGTTTCCATTGCATATTCTCTTTAATGAAAACGCGGGGCGTCTGTTTTTGTTCACTTTACTTGAACCTTCCTTAGTTTGTGATCAATTGACTTCTGTTGGTTGATTGGTTGGCGTTTCTTTTATCTGCCATCAGAGAAGCATCTCAACTGCTCTGTGAGCTCCAGTACTTGCTTGATCAATACAAGTTATCTTTCTTTTGGGTTTCTTCCTTGTATAAGTAGAAATCCGAAGTTGATGTCAAATCCTCTACTCACTGATTTGAGCACCTTAATGTGTTTGGTCTTAAACCTGGTATCAAATTGGGTAGTTAATCTACAAGAGCATGATTGTCTTATTTCCCTAGGCCAGTAATCAGGACTTATGTTTCACGGCCGGAAACTGGTAAGGGGCTTATTATTATAGTTTACAGTATTCAGGTCGTGCATCTTCAATTTTTCTCTCATATTTCTATAGTTTCTATTAGTCTTCTGACCCCTGTGGTGTCCTACATCTCATCCTTATGTTTTATTAGGTCAATATCAACCTAATTAGAACTCATACCTTAGTATTTTCAAGCCAATACCTGATGTTAGATATTGTATTATACATAGTCCCATATTGGATATGTATCAATTTAGTATTTGGTTCCCTCCTATATATAGGAGTCATTGTACACAGTTATATTTAATCCCAATAATCCAATCATATTTTTCAATCTCTCTGTTAACATTATCATGGTATCAGAGCAAGGTTATACAAATTTTTCTTTCTTCTCAAAATCCTAGAATTCCAAACAGCCAAAAAAAAAACGAAGAAGAAGAAGGAACAGTCTCTCCGATTGCATCATCATCATCAAGAAGAAGAAGAAACCCTATCCTCACCATCATCATCATCATCATCATCAGAAGATGCCATCGTCGACACCATCCAGAAAAACCCTAGCCGCCCTATTCGTCGACCCATGTTCCCCTCTTCGGCCATCATCGACGACATCCTCGTCGTGTAACATCCTGAATTTTTATTTACAAAAGTTTGTAATTTACGTATTTTGCACGTATAATTTTATATGCATTTTTCTAGAGACAAATATTTCTTCATAACTTAAGCTATTAATTATTCTCTTTATTTCCTAAAAGATATATTTTCAAAGCCTAAATGAAATCTTAGGCCTAATAATCTCTCTAGCCCATTATAATTAATTTATTAATTAATTCTCTTGAGCCCATGGTCTTTTAGCCCATTAGTGAGCCCAATTAATTTAACTACTCTTTTAATTAACCTAACTTGTAGTGTAGACCAACTTAACAAACAATTAATTAAATGTGTATGAACAAAGTTTGGTAAGGGGTACTAGTTTGCATGTGCAAATGCACCATGGAGTGTAGGCCGGATTGTGCAAGAGAGAGGGAGAGATAGATGTAGTGGTGAGGTGGTTTCTCAAGTCATGGGTAGTTACTACAACTCCCAAACTCATCCTAGCCTTTGATCCCTAACTATTTGGACTCATCCTAGCCATTCAATTCACTCAAAAATATGCACAAATACCCCCTCTCATTTACTCACTTTTGCACTTGAAAAAGAAATAAAGAAACTTAAGAGTTAGAAAAAGAATGATAGAAAGTGAGAGAAAGATTGAGTTTGTGTGCTAGTGTGTGTGTTCATCCCTTTGGAGGCCAGCCAAATCAACAAGGAGCAAGGGGAGCTCGGGTTCCATCAAGCACAAGGAGGAGAAGGCAATTTGCGGCACAATCTAGGAGGAGAATGATCGCTCTTTGTTCAAGGAAATTTCTAGGAGTTCTTTCTTTTGTTTTCTTCAAATAGGTGGGCAATTTTCTCTAACTTCTAAGTAGTACCATGCTAGGTTGGTTTTTTATCAAGCTAGAATAAGTAAGTTAAAATATTGCTCTATGTTAGTAACTTGATAAAGGAGAAAAGAAACATATGTAAAATTGCATGAAATGACTAGTGAAATTGATTGAATGGTATGATTAGAATTGTTATTGTGGTAATTTAATATTGCTCTAGCATGCTAATTTAGATTGAATGATTCTCCATGTTGAAATATTCTTGTATTTGGGAAAAGTGCAACTTAAGGAATGTGCTTATGTGAAAAATACAAATTATGAGAATCTTCATGTTATTAAAATTGACTAGAACATTATGCATGTGTATGGTTAGTATGATTAATACTAAATATTCATAAAGGTGTATGTTAGTTGTTGGAGAAATTAACATTTTGTAATTTAGGACAAGTTCAAAAAATGATCAATTTGTGTGTAAATCAAAAGAAGGACGAAAAATTCATTAGTCTAATAAAGAAGAACTAAAATATGATTGAAAGAAATTAAGAAAAATGTCTCTTTGAAAAAATAAGTTGTTAATAGAACATTATTTGATTTTCATGTACACTTTGTATGAATAAAGAGTAGGACTTTATATGGAAAAAAAATAAGATTTTAATGGCTTTAAAAACCCTAAAATTTACTATTTATTTTGAAAGAAATTCAGTCAGGAATTTATTTAGTTTTAGAGAAGAGCAAACCACATTTTTGAAGAAATGAGTTTTTTTAATGAACTAGAATAGTTACAGTCTTGTACAAAACAAATTGGAATTATTTCTCTACGGGTTAGTGTAACGCCCCGCACTCAGCTCGTACGCACACAATTAACTAAATTCTAGCCACGCCCACCACAGGCACCATCAAAAAGTGGGTATACCCGTTAGGTACCTTTATCACCTGGTAATCCTAATATATCTCTCTTTCTCCTCTCTTTCTTGGCCGATATGGGATTATTCCCTACGGTCAACCCCGGTCAAAGCACACCACACACACACATTCCATCTTTCATTCATTCATTCCATATACCTCATAGATAATCTCATAGGCCCATCATGTCATCAATTCCCATAGGATCTTCTATAGTCCACCAATTAATACCCACTCATTCTTTCCTTCTTTCTTTTCCACGTCACCATCCATCCCACCTTCTTTTTCTTTTTCTTTCTTTCTCCTTAGTATATATACTATATATATACTATTCCATATACTAGTATATATATATACTCTCTAGAAATACGGGATCTCACATTCACCCCCTCTTAAGAATTCAGCGGATCTTCTTTCTAGTCGAATGTAGACTTGTCTCCTAATTGCTGTCCATACAGGATCTTACGCATCTGATACACATATCGCTGCCCACACAGGGTCTTACGCATCTCCTATATACAAGTCCTAATTCGATGTCAAAAGTTGGCTCTGATACCATCTGTAACGCCCCGCATTCAGCTCGTACGCACACAATTAACTAAATTCTAGACACGCCCACCACAGGAACCATCAAAAAGTGGGTATACCCGTTAGGTACCTTTATCACTTGGTAATCCTAATATATCTCTCTTTCTCCGCTCTTTCTTGGCCGATATGGGATTATTCCCTAGGGTCAACCCCGGTCAAAGCACACCACACACACACATTCCATCTTTCATTCCTTCATTCATTCATTCCATATACCTCATAGATAATCTCATAGGCTCATCATGTCATCAATTCCTATAGGATCTTCTGTAGTCCACCAATTAATACCCACTCATTCTTTCCTTCTTTCTTTTCCACGTCACCATCCATCCCACCTTCTTTTTCTTTTTCTTTCTTTCTCCTTAGTATATATACTATATATATACTATTCCATATACTACTATATATATATACTCTCTAGAAATACGGGGTCTCACAGTTAGTCACTCTGTCCATACTGGTCAGTAGGTGCAAATTAAAAACGTCACTGTGGTAGGAGGTCATGGGTTCAAATCTTGGCATAAACTCTTTATTTCCTTATTTCGAAAATAACCCGATACCGAGACCCAAGTATAAAAGAATTAGAGCCCCCTTTGTATCACGTGAGCGCTCTGTCCTCCTTGGTCAGTCGCTGCGCCATAGTAACGTTACTGTAGCGCATGCTGCTGTTGTTGCTGGTTCGAAACCTGGCTTCACCCTAAGTTTTGAGTTTTTGATTTTTTTTGGGGAAAAATGAATATTTTTTTATGATTCTTTTTGTAAAATTAAATTAGAAAAAATATGTTAATTATCTTGAGATTAATTTGAACTTATCTCGAAATTTTCTATGGATTGATTAAGAATTTTTAATCAAGATTAAAGAGATTATAAGGGTGTTTATGTGATAAATTAAAGAAATATGCATTTCTCTTCTTTAGGAAAATTATGTAAAATTATTTTGGAAATTCATGACTTAATGCAAATGTGAATAATTTCATTTAGGTTAAATAAATGAGATTTTAGACCTATGAATGCAAAGAAAAAAATTATGAGATTAAATATGTAAATCGAGAAATTGTGAAATGAAACTATCTTGTCTCTCACTTGTAAAAAGTAATACATTAATTGAAATGAGGATGAATCATGATAAAATATTGATGAGTGTGAATACTCAATTTATGAACATGAAATGAGATTTTGAACTAGAGGGTAGCTAAGTCCTATTACCGGCAATTGAATGAATTATAATTGTTGAGTTGATTTATTGAGATGAAAGACCAAGTTGGTCATATTGTTGATTAAGACCGGTATAGAGGAAAGAGCTAAGTCTAGGGGTTGATTTTATTCGTGACTCAAACAAACTAAGGATTAGATACATAGTGGAGATGTGACAAAAGTAAGAGAAAAATACCAGTATAAGGACCATCGGATTGGCGGTGTGAGAGTAATTCACAAACTTCTTGCCTGATGCGTCATGACATGGCGTGAGCACTATTCCGGAATTATCATTCCGGTGGCGACGCTTGTGGGGTGTTTGGTGACTACGGGTGGTGCCATCGTTCCATGACGGAGGTTGAATTGTCCATCGTCTGCCTGCATGATGCGTCATGTCAGTGCGTGGGATTTCTCTCCAGACTGTCTGGACATGGACTCATAACTCATAGAATATTTAGGATACTTATTGTAGTTACCGTAGTAGTTTAAGTCATGGCGAGGGATTGAACCCTACAAGATGAAGAACGATTAAGGACTTGCCCTCGGACCTATGTAGTATGGGATGCATAGAATCGGAATAAGTGCGCATTAGTATCATATAATATAACAACTGCATTAAGGACTAAGTGCACAGCACAACACGACTTCTATAGGATAGTCCCTGTAGTATTGCTTGTGACAAGTGTGTACTTTCTAAGTAGGAGAAAGTTGATATCTTATATCCTTGTGTCAGTTGAATGAACTGACGAGCCCACAGCTTCCATGCAGGATAAAAAGATTGACAAGAATAAAGTAGGCATGCTGCTTAAAGAATGTTTCAAGTGTTGTACAGTTTATTCATGTAATTATTGTAAATTGATTCCGATGTTTAAATGTAATTATTGTAAATTGATTCCGCTGTTTAAATATAATTTAAAGATGTAACTCTAATATAATGTAAATTTTTTATTTCCTTGTAAAATTGTACGAAGAGAAGTGAAAAGATCTGGTGGAACTTCAAATTCGGTCTGTTTTGGAATTCGGAGTGTTACGGAGTGGTATCAGAGCCACGCTTTACTTTCTTGTTTCTCACTTGTGAAAAGTAATACATTAATTTAAATGAGGATGAATCATGGTAAAATAATGATGAGTGTGAATACTCAATTTATGAACATGAAATGAGATTTTGAACTAGAGGGTAGCTAAGTCCTATTACCGGCAATTGAATGAAAGATAATTGTTGAGTTGAATTATTGAGATGTCCTATTACTGGCAATTGAATGAATTATAATTGTTGAGTTGAATTATTGAGATGAAAGACCAAGTTGGTCATGTTGTTGATTAAGACCGGTATAGAGGAAAGAGCTAACTCTAGGGTTGATTTTATTCATGATTCAAACAAACTAAGGATTAGATACATAGTGGGGATGTGACAAAAGTAAGAGAAAAATACCAGTATGAGGACCATCGGATTGGCGGTGTGAGAGTGATTCACAGACTGCCTACTTGATGCGTCATGACATGGCGTGAGCACTATTCCGGAATTATCATCCCGGTGGCGATGCTTGTGGGGTGTTTGGTGACTACGGGTGGTGCCATCGTTTCATGACGGAGGTTGAATTGTCCATCGTCTGCCTGCATGATGCGTCATGTCAGTGTGTGGGATTTCTCTCCAGACTGTCTGGACATGGACTCGTAACTCATAGAACATCTAGGATACTTATTGTAGTTACCGTAGTAGTTTAAGTCATGACGAAGGATTGAACCCTACAAGATGAAGAACGATTAAGGGCTTGCCCTCGGATCTATGTAGTATGGGAAGCATAGAATTCGAACAAGTGCGCATTAGTATCATATAATATAACAACTGCATTAAAGACTAAGTGCACAGCACAACACGACTTCTATAGGATAGTCCCTGTAGTATTGCTTGTGACAAGTGTGTACTTTCTAAGTAGGAGAAAGTTGATATCTTATATCCTTGTGTCAGTTGAATGAACTGACGAGCCCACAGTTTCCATGCAGGATAAAGAGATTGACAAGAATAAAGTAGGCATGCTGCTTAAAGAATGTTTCAAGTGCTGTACAGTTTATTCATGTAATTATTGTAAATTGATTCTGCTGTTCAAATATAATTTAAAGATGTAACTCTAATATAAAGTAAAGTTTTAATTTTCTTGTAAAATTGTACGAAGAGAAGTGAAAAGATTTGGTGGAACTTTAAATTCGGTCTGTTTTGGAATTCGGGGTGTTACGGAGTGGTATTAGAGCCACGCTTCCAAGTAGTACAAATTTATAAGGAACGACACCTTAGAAATAGACATTAGATCGTGTGTTGAGTATTGAGATTTAAATGTAAGCCACTTACATTTGTGTTGCTCTAAGATTTATACTTCTTCTTCTCCTTTCTCTAAGATGGCAGACCACTTCGACCCAGCTGGAGGTGATGACTGGCACATAGTTGAGGAGGATTACTACCCCGGGCAAGCTGACTCAGATGAAGAAGATCCCGAAGAATTCGAAGAGGAATGGCCTGAGTCCAGAGAGATCACTCCACCTCCAGATTCATCTAATGATTCCTCCAACGAGGAAGAACCAGTTCTAAGTAGTCTCATTGTGTCTCTTCAGAGGCAGGTTGAGACTCAAAGGGAGAGAGCAGAGCTACTGTAGGTACAATGTGCGAGGTGCAAGAAGAGTATTACCATGCTTAGTCATCGTGTTTGGGAACTCGAGAAGAGGAAAATCTTGTACGATGTACTGAAGGAGAAAATGGCAGAACTACGGGAAGAGCTTCGAGAAGCCAAGAGGAACTGTTGGAACTAGAATGTTGTATCTTCTTACTGCTTTCATTTGATGTCAGAAATGTTTTAAATTCGAATGTATAAAGTCTGAAATTCAATGAAATGAAAAATTGATTGAAATTCATATTTTCTACTTCGAATTTAATGGATCTTTTGCATCAGAATATGGCTAGAAGAGGATCTCGAAGTGGAGAAGGTCTGGACTTAGAAACGGAATTAGCAAGGGTCTATCAGACACTCAATGCCGTTGCCATGAATCAGAACCAAGGGATGGTGCCTGTGAATCCGGTACCCGAAGCAATCCAACGTGGAATTATTCAAATGGATGAAATCACCCGTGTTTGAGGGGAAGTCAGATCCTGACGCGGCTGATAATTTAATCCGACAGATCGAGACCATCTTCGAATTCTTGGAGACTTCGGAGGGCAGCAAGGTGAAGTTGGCGGCACTGCAGTTCGAGAAGGATGCGGCTGTGTGGTGGCAGTCAATGAAGCGGATGATGGGAGATATTGTTCTTGGCTGGGAGGAATTCTTGGAGGAATTCCACAGTCATTATTTTCTATCAGACATCCACGAGAAGAAGGTCATAGAATTTCTGGCACTGCAGCAGGACAGCATGTCGGTTAAGAAGTATGAGACAAGATTCAATCAGCTCTCGAGGTATGCTCCCGAATTGGTGATGGACGAGGCAAAGAAGGCTCAAAAATTAGAGCATGGTCTGAGGCCAAGTCTGAGATCCAAGATGATACCCCTTGGTATCAGGAGGTTTGATAAGTTGGTCAAACGAGATGCAGCCACTGAGGGACATGGAGCAGTTCCACGTTGTTCAGAATCGGAGGAACAACTGGAATATGGGAAAGAGGCCCGCAGTTGCTGGAAATGTCATGAGACAGCCGCCGGCCCAAAGGTTCAAACCGACTAGGGCAAACGCAGTCAGTGTGGCAGGAAGACCCGGAAATGCGTGGGTGAGACCTCCTGTGGTGACTTGTTACAACTGTGGGGAGACAGGTCACTACCGATCCCAGTGCCCTAAGTTGCAAGATATCGTCCGAAATGGACCAACTCAGCAGGCCGAGAAGAAGCGTCCTTTCATTGCTTGGCTGAACTCGGGGATGGTACTTTCAACTATGAATTCTGCTAAGGCCTGAGCCTTGATCGCGTTCCGAGGCTGATAAGTTATATCATGCTGGCTCAGCTCGATAGACCACTTCATAAGACGACCGGAGGTCTCCGGCTTGTGGAGCACTTGCTTCAGCGGTTGGTCGGTAAGAACGACCACCGAATGGGACTAAAAATACGGCGAAGCTTTCTCGCGGCCATCACCAGAGCATAAGCCATCTTTTCTATCTTCGGGTAGCGGAGCTCGGCATCCCGAAGTACTTTGCTCACATAGTAGATGGGCTTTTGAGCCCGGTCTTCTTCCCTTACTAAAATGGCGCTGAGGGTCTGCTCGGAGGCTGCCAGGTAGAGGTAAGGGAGTTCACCAGGAATGGGCTTGCTGAGGAGAGGAGGGTTGATGAGGTAAGCCTTGAGCTGGTCGAACGACTCCTGTTGTTGCTGTCCCCATTCGAAACCTTTAGCCCCCCTGAAGGCCTTGAAGAAGGGGAGGCATTTCTCCCTGGACTTTGAGAGAAAACGCCCTATGGCGGCTAAGCGGCCTGTTAGCCTCTGAACTTCCTTAACATTCTTGGGAGGGGCCATGTCCAATATGGCCTTGATTTTCTTAGGGTTGGCTTCAATCCCTCGTTGGCTGACCATGAAGCTGAGGAACTTTCCTGACGAGACACCGAACGCACACTTGTTCGGATTGAGCCTCATGTTGTGCTTTCTCAGAACATCGAACGCCTCCTGTAGGTCAGTCACATGATCGGCTCCGCGGATGCTTTTTACAAGCATGTCGTCAACATATACCTCCATATTCCGGCCGATTTGAGCTTGGAAAACCTTGTTGATGAGGCATTGGTATGTTGCGACCGCATTCTTCAAAACTAAGGGCATAACCCTATAGCAGTAGAGGCCCTGGTCGATCACGAATGAGGTCTTCGGGATGTCCGGAGGAAACATCTGAATCTGGTTGTAGCCTGAGAAGGCGTCCATGAAGCTGAGGAGCTCATGTCCCGAGGTGGCATCGATCAGAGTGTCAATACTCGGAAGAGGGAAGGGATCCTTGGGGCAAGCCTTGTTGAGATCGGTAAAATCAATACAAATCCTCCAAGTCCCATTGGACTTCTTCACCATTACTACATTCGACAACCACTCGAGATAGTTCACCTCTTGTATGAACTGGGCCTTCAAGAGCTTGTCCACCTCCTCTTTTATAGCTAGCTGGCGCTCGGGGGCGAACTTGAGCCTCTTCTGTTGAACCGGTTTGGACCCCGGAACAACGCTGAGGTGGTGGACCAACAGCTCTTCGGAAATTCCAGGCATGTCTGCAGCTGACCAAGCAAAGAGGTCCTTGTTCCTTCGGCTGCACTGGACTAAGTCCGAGCATAGGGCAGATGGGAGGGTCTTGCTAACAAAGAACTTTCGAATTGGATCCTACTCAGAAAAGAGCACTTCCTCCAATTCATCTACCGGCTCGGACGTCGGTCGGGCAACATCTTGGGGGATTTCCAGAGTTTCTAAGGAGAGGACTAGACCGAGGGTAGAGGTCATGTAGCACTTGCGAGCCGTTTCCTGATTGCCTTTTACTTTCCCTACTCCGGCCCGAGTGGGAAACTTCATTTTGAGGTGATAGGCGGAAGGGACGGCTTTAAGGGCGGCTAGGCCGGGCCAACCCAGAATGACGTTGTAAGCTGCAGGAACATCTACGACCATGAAGTCCATCGATTCCGTTCGGGTGGTAGGAGTTTTTCCAGCAGTTACATCGAGGGTGATCACCCCTTCAATAGTCACTGGCACTCCCGTGAACCCATGGAGCGTGTAGCCGGCGGGCTTGAGTCTGTCTCGGGAGAGCTTTATGCCTTTAAAAGCGGCAAGGAAGAGGATGTTAACGGAGCTGCCATTGTCCACTAGGATTCTCTCCACTTTGAAGTTCGCCATGTGGAGGTTGATAACGAGTGCGTCACAATGGGGGGTGCGGACACCTTCAAGATCTTCGTCTGAGAATGTGATGGGCATTCCGAGGCCTTTAGGAGGAGGAGTGGCGCGAACCGAATTGACTTTCCTAATGAACGCTTTTCGAGAGGAGTTTGAGGAGCCCCCCATTGGGCCCCCATGGATGAGGTGGAGGACACGCTCCTCTTCGAAGTCAGGCGTATCATCGCGTTCAGGTCGCTTGTTAGCCCCCCGAGGTGGGGGAGGAAGTTCGGCTCGGTCCTTTCTCACGAACCTGGTCAGCTGCCCCCTCTGGATGAGGGCTTCTATCTCATTCTTCAAGGCCCGACAATCATTGGTGTCGTGGCCATGGTCCCGGTGATAACGGCACCACTTCTCTTTATCCCTCTTCTTAGCAGGGGTGTTCATCCTCGGAGCAAGAGGTATGATCCCTTCCTTCTCAACTTCCATCAGAATGGTGGAGACATTGGTGGTGAGATGAGTAAATTTCTCGAATCTGGGGGGAGGTCGGCGCTGGCCACCATTATCCTTCTAGAGCTTCTTGGCTCCTTCCTCTTCTGTTCCCTTTCTCTTGGACCCAGAGGAAGACCCCTCCAAGTTGGGGCGGTACTCGGCTTCTTCGGCCCGAATATACTTTTCGCTCCGGATGAGGAGGTCTGAGAAGTTCTGTGGGGGTTTTTTGGCAAGGAAGGAGCGGAGGCTGGAGTTGAGGACATTGGACTGAAATGCTGCTGCAGCGACCGACTGGTCGAGGGATGCTATGGACCTGGCTTCAGCTGTGAACCTCTTCACAGAGTCTCTCAGCTTCTCACCCTTCTTTTGGTGGAGGTACAGTAGCGAGATGCTAGTCTTCTCAGTTCTGCGGCTACTTACGAAGTGGGTGACGAAGAGGGTCTCGAATTGCTCAAAGAAGAATATCGAGGATGGGGCAAGGCGAGAGTACCATTCTCGAGCTGGGCCCTTGAGAGTTGCGGAGAAGGTTTTGCAGAGCAGGGCATCGAAATCTTGGTGGATGAGCATTAGGGTCTTGAAGCTTTCGATGTGATCGACGGGGTCAGTCTCCCTGGAATAGGTCTCAAATTGAGGAGGCTTGAATCCTATTGGTACGGGTGCATCCATTATGGTTCGGGTAAAAGGAGGTCGACTAGGACGAAGGGTCCTTCCTCTAAGCTCCTCTTCTCAGTCTAACTGACCCAAGCGCCTCTCCATTTCGTGGAGACGGCGGTAGACGGTGTCATCCCTTCGACGGTAATTAGCCGAGCCTCTAGACTCGTCTTCGTACGAGGGAGAGCGGGGGCTACGACGACGGTAGCTCCTGGAGCGGTGAGGACTTGGCATATGCCGGGAGTTGCTAGGAGCTGGAGGAGGAGTTGGGGACCGTCGGTGAGGACTTCGGACCGGAGGAGGAGAGGGGATCTTTGGAGCATTGGTGTTAGGACGGAGATTGAGAGCTTGCAGGACAGTCGCTTGGAACTGCTGGAACTCGGCATGGGTGATGGGTGCCTCATCGTTCCTAGGCTGTTGCCGTCCTGCAGGGGAGTGTGGTCTTCTTCTGTGATGATCGGGGGATTCTCTCCGCTCCCTTCGGATGGGGGACCTTCTGTTGTCTCGGCGGTGAGGAGATCGCTCATCCGGACGGTGTTGACGGGAGGCTCCCTATCGAGCCCGCTTTTCATCCAGACGACGGCGAAGATCCTCATCCTTCTGCCGATTGAGGACAGTGTTGCGAAGGTCGAAAACTTGGGGATTGTGGGAGGCCATCGAATCCGAAGAGGCAATGTGGATGGAGACGTGGTCCGGATGGAGAGGTTGTTTCTGCGGGTTGGGACCCTTAGGAGGTTGTTGATTCTACGGAGGAGGTAGGTCCTGTTGAAGAGGGTCCACGGCTTGAGAAGGAAGTTTCCCCTGCTGTTGAGCGGGCTGAGGGGGAACTTCCTGTTGCTGATCGGGATTGGGTCCTCGGTTGGACCCTCTGGATCTGACTTTCCTAAGAGGCATGGCTGGAGAAGATCTGACCAACGGGAAGAGGGGAGGTTGTTGTTTGTTACTTTCCCACAGACGGTGCCAATTTGTTGCCGCTAAATCTGGTGTGGGGGCAAACAGATAGTATTTGTGAATTCTTAGGAAAACTGAATAGCAAACCTGTTACCTGTTCCACCGGAGTTTGACACTATCACCCGCCGTACACCTGCAAAAAGTGTGAGACACCGGGGTTATTCCCGGCGACGCACCCTCCGGCGCTCAAGTCAGTAATCAGGAATGATTATGAAAGAGCGCAAAAACTGGCAAAAGATTGATTACCTCTTAATGGAGATGGATGGGGGGTATTTATAGGCGCCGCTGGGATCAGATTAGAAATGTAATCCCCCTGTGGTTAGATAAGGAATGTAATCCCTAATCCCCAGTAAAAGGATAGATATGAATCAGGGCCGTTGATTAAGATTTAATCAGAAACCCTAATTTTATCCTTTCTGGCCCGGGTTTGCTGTGGGTTGAAACCCGCACCCAGTTGAGGTGGATCCGTTCGTAGGTTAGTGGGTCTTTGAAGAGGAGATCCAGTACCTGCTTCAGACCCATTGGTAGGTGAAATTACCGTTTTACCCCCGAACTTCAAGATTTGTGCCCGATTTGGACGGTTCCGATTTATCCCCATTTTTAGCCATATCAGGCAGTATCTTATGCATGTTTGACACATTTCCACCAAATTTCATAATATTTGGATTTTATTTACTATATTAATAAAATACGAACTTTTTATCTGCCTGTAAAAGCAACTGTTAATATGCATGTTCTGTTCCATTTTTCAAAGGCTAATATCTCTCTAATTATATGGAATATCTTGCTGAAATTGTATGTGTTACTAATCTGCGTTTAGATTATGCATGTCAAAGATAACAATTACTATGTCAATAAAATCTGTTACTACTGACTGGTTAAGAAGAGAAACAGAGCATAGCTGTAAATCTGTCTTGTTCATGAACCTACTTCAAGAAATCATAACTCTCTGAATACATGATAGTTTTAGTTAAAATTTACATATGTGCTGTTATTATGTGTCTAGTTCTTATTCCCCAAATTTTGTGAAATTTAGACATCATCTATTAATTAAAATAAATTTTATCTTGCAACTGGTTTACATTTTTGTTCTGTTCTGTAATTTTACATGCATATTACATTTTGACCATTTTGACATCTAAAATGAAATAATTTGAGGAAGCTTTTAACTATGAAATTGTAGAGAACTCTTAGAGCTTTCTGTAAAGCCTAAGAACTTGAAAATCCTAGTAGTATATGAATTATAGTGATTTTTACGGTAAACAGAAATTGCATGTTAAATTCTCAGCTTAGTATTTTAATGTTATGCAATTTACCATGAACTTAGGGCTTCTAAATTGACTTAGAATGCATGTTTTATGATTTCTAATTATGCATGATGTGTAGATGAGCTTGAGCATTAATAGGTGGAAAATTGCATGTGACCAAAGTTGATTCTCTAGCTCACTAGTGCAAGCTAGTTACATGGTGTAATGTAGTTTTGTGTAGATCAATGTTGTGATGTACGAGTGCATGGTTCTAGAGGCTAGCCGGACCCGAATCTCCGGCAGTATGATAATTTATGCCCTTTCGGGGAAGAGATGATGGATTAATTGGCCAGATTTATTTGTGAAGCAAGACCGGTAGGCTACGCTAGCTCTAGGCCGCGTCATGATTGCTTATTAGGGCAGACACTAGTTGGGAGATGTATTCTCCTATCAAGGAGACACGTTTGGCGTTGTCTCAACTGTTAATTTCTGGAGTTTAGTAATGAGAATGGGACGCGGATGTAAGTCTTAAGTCCTGTCGGAACTTAAGGGATGGACCTTTAAACTTCCGTCTATATTTTGAGTTATCATTATGAATGGGGATCACGAGTTTAACTATGTGGCCCTTGGCGGAATGGGGGTGGCCTTACGATTTGCCTTATGTTCACTATAACTTTGGGTGGGGGTTGAAGTGGAGAAAGGCCATGATTCCAGCAGTGTTGCGGCGGAAGCCGAATGTAACCTCGTAATTTTCAAAAAGAGTAAATGTATATATATATATATATATATATATATATATATATATATATATATATATGTTGAAAGTATAAAAGTGGTTGTTTGGTAAGAATTATATGCAGGATGGCATTATAGTAAATATGGTGAATAGTATGGATGGGGGGTCCCATGGGAAAGAAACAGCAAAGCTTGCTGCATGCTTGTTTCGGCTGACGTCACTCAGGTGACGTGGCTGTTATGGGGGGCCGCCACCCTTGTGGGTAGCTCGGTTGTACACGCAAAAGCAAGAGAGAGAAGGAATTTCGTCGCATATCGGGATTACACACTAATTAAATAATATATAAATACTATTACCTATAATCAGGAGTCACCAATTCGGTTAACCACCTTTTGAGAGGCAGCCTGTGGTGGGCAGTTGTACTACATAGTATCTAATTTGTCTTCTAAATTGTATAAATTTTCTGAGCTAGGGGCAGGGGCGTTAACACCCCGCAAAATTGTAAATGATAATTTTGCACTTGTGTGTTACGAACGTGTATTTTGTACCATTACTAGTAATATTTGTAACGTATTTTCATTACGTACTATGGTTTCTGACTATATATGCATTTCCCGTATATTTTATCCTATTTTAATCAACTAAAATATTAAATTTCAATCTCTGCATTTTTACGTGCTTTTTACGTGTTTTTGATGCACGTATCGATTATATATTTCCACCGCTACGTGTAATATTTTCTATGTGTTTAAATTATTTTTAAGTATTCAAATCTATTTTTATAAACAGGAAATTCATTTTCTCCTATTTTGATTAAAATATATTTTTCAATTTTTGCATGTACGATGCACGTGCAAATTTGTCCATCTTTATTTTTCTTACTCTCATTTCCTATTTTAGCATACATAAGTCTTTTATTTAGCCTTTTATTAAACCCATGGACCTAAAAAAAATAGATTCTAGCCCACTAGATTAATTAATTAATTAATTAATTAAAAGGCAAGCCCACTAGACTAACTAGTTAAATTAATTTAAAAAAAGCAAGCCCAATAAGACAAACCCATTAGTAAAAATCAATTTTTGGTTGTGCATGGACTCACACATGACATGTACCAACTTTTAATACACATACTAAAACTATAGGAATTGTATTTATTTTTGTATCTGTGTGTGTGGATGTATGGAGAGGGAGAGAGAGAGAAGTCGGTTTGGAAGGGAGTGGGGGACCGGTTTGGATAATGAGAGGGTTGGCAGTTAGGGGAAGTGAAGAGATGGGGAGTTAGGAAAGTGAAAAGTTAGTGGGTAATTATTAGGAGGGTGAATTTTGCAAGTAAGCCCTTCTTTTGTCCTATAAATACATCCATGTTCTCTTCTCATTTCACGACAAATAAACCAAAATAGAGATAAAGTGTGAAAGTGTTCTTATTGCTTGTTGGAGTGCTCTTGCTAGGAGGAGAAGGACTAGGAGTGCTAGCTGGAGCTAGAAGTGGTGTCTCTTCATCTTGGTTGTTTATTCTTCATAAAAGGTGGGTGGTCTCTTTATTTTCTAATTTATAGATTGAACATGCTAGAATATGACATTAGTAATGTACACCAAATTGATGTGATGTGGGTGATTTTTATGCCTTCAAAAAATAAGACATGCATGCTAACATATTACATGAGTAGTATAGATAAAGTTGATGTGACAATTAGTAAACAAAATCTATGCTTTAATGTGTGCTATGAATTGTAGAAATTTTGATGTGATTAAAGAAACAAATTGTCATCATGTTAATTTGAAATGAGAAAAAGAGTTATGGCCATATATGTATGTTAATTCATAAATGTAGAAATATAAAATTGTAGGAACACTTGTTGAGATTTCCCATATGATTAAAAAAAAGAATTTTTGGTTAAATTGAATTGATACATATAAGTCATTTTAAATTATTTGTAGGAAATACCATATGTTTTTTTTAATTAAAATGAAGAGATTAAAATTTTGTTTATTAAAAAAAGGAGATTATTTGAAATGTTTAGAATATAAGTTTGGAAATTCGTGAATTACAAATTTCAAGTCTAAGTGAGATAATCATAATGAATTAGAAAGATTAGATCCAATGAAAAATCGAGTTTGTGAAAATAAGTGAATAACATGACGGTTGAACAAATGCCTGGTAGTATAACTCTATATCTGAAATTCCACTTGGACTTATTGGCTAGTTGGTGCACTATAAATCAGTATTGTACTTGTAGGAGATCTTGGGTTCAAAACTTGTTAGACACATTTTTATTTTTGATTTTCGTTTAATTAAATCTGAAACCCTGAAACCAATACTTAGGGTTTTCGTTATGGCTTCTTGACGCTAAGTCCACTTGAACTTTCTGGCTAGCGTAATGGGCTTTAGGCAGTCACTGTTGGTTGGGGGTGTCTGGGTTCGAAACCCGACCTCAACATTTTATTTTTTTTGATTTTGTGGATTTTTTTAAGTGAGTTTTCATGCAAGGAAAATTTGGGGAAAATATCCAATATTCCTGTAATTTGATATCGAATTATTAAAATTAGTTTAATAATTTTTATGTATATTTTGAGCAATTAAAAGCGGATCTGAGATAGAGAATGAATTGATAACTTCAAAATTATGTCCTTTGAGAGTGTGACAATAATTTCTCTTAAAAGAAGAGTAAAATATTGTTGTGTAAATGGATTTTTCTATTGAAGAAAATTTTATACTTATTTGGTGTAAGAAATACTTGATATGGGTTGAGATATGAATTTGTTATATGTGCTTAAGTTGCTAATGAGATTTCAAGTGATGAATTTATGTTCATGAAAAGAATTATTGCTTTTGAAAGATAGTAAGTAAAATGAATCATGAATAGTTTTAAGATGAGACATTCATTAAATTGTGAATAAGTTGAAGATAAGAATATTTAAATTCAATAAATGATTATGGAGGGTATGAGTACCCATGGATTCTTGTACATGAAAGTTTGTAATGTAGAGTTTAGTGAAACCTCAGGTACCGACATTGTTGAAAATTAAATAATTTAGCTTTATTTTGAGATATGGTCATATAGCTATCTCGTATTTGTGATTAAGTCTGGTAGGGGGTAAGACTAACTCTAGGTATGATAATTTATTCATGTCTAGAACTTAAGATATAGGCAAATAAGTGAAGATGTAGTAAATCTGGGCAAACGTAAGTGGGACACTTTATATAGTCGGGCGGTGTACTCCGGGACTATAGACCCAGTCGTGCGGTACACTCCGCGACTGAGGTTGCTTCGATGGAGACGAGCTTTTATTTTAAATCCGGGACTATGTGTAGTCGGGCGGATAGTTTGCCGTACTCCAGTGTATATACGTATACCGGGGCTAGAAGGGCACTTGCGGAATATTCGCACGACGAGGAGTCTGTATAACAGTCGGGCGGTATACTCTGGGACTGGGATCTGTACTCGTGGAATATCTAAACCTTGCTTTATTACTGGTTAGTTTTCATAGTGGGGGATCGAACCCTTATAATGTGAAGTACGTAGGTGTTTGCCCTCGGACCTATGTAGAATGGGATGCATAGAATCCGAACAAGTATGCATTAGTGTCATCTTAGTATAAAATATCTGTATTAGGTATTAAGGCATCGCATATACTTATATGTTTAGTGTAGTCACATTTAAGACTTTATTTGAATTCAAATTTGTGGTTTGTTAAACTATTGTGATCGTTATATTTACGGCATAGAGAGAATGACCGAGTATAACATTTTCGTCAGTTATAAGTAATTGACGTGCCCACAGCTTATTATGCAGGAATTGAATTTTTTTCATGAAGAAGTAAAGTCGTTATGATGCTGTTGATTAATTACATGTTAAAGATTTCTCAAGTTGTATATTATTTTCATTGTTGTACTTCATTTTCTCTTCCGTTGTGTAAACAATTGTAAAGAGCTTTGATGTATGATGAAAAGTTAAAATTTCCTTGTAAAATTATACGAATTGAATCCTGTGGAATCTCGAATTTGATCTTATTTGGAATTCGGGGCGTTACAGTGGTATCAAAGCCACGCTTTATAAGTAGTGCAAATTTATAAGGAACGATACCCTAGAGTGTACATTAGAAGTGTGAGTTCAGTTTATAGAGATTTAAATGTAAGTGATTTACATTTATGTTGCTCTATAGACTGATGTTTTCTCTTCTATTTTCCTTTTGGATGGCTGGAGTTGTGAATGAAGTAGTTATTGAACCTTCATTCATGATGTTCTCCTCGTATACATTGATGTGAGAATGTATGCGAGTACATATTTTCCTGGGTATCAGAGTGGCGCAGTGGAAGCGTGGTTGGTTAACCTTATATTCATGATACATTACACGTAGACACACTTTCCTTTCAAATTATTTTTTGTGGACTTTCATCCTAGTATTTTTCAACATTCAATATATTTCAATACTGTTAAATCACTTGAATATCTATTATTTTGTCTATCTTCCATAGTCTTGATCTTTTTAAATTTGTTTTATCTGTATTTCAATCTCAAAGATTTGTTCTTCGTGTTTTTGTGTCACTTTATGATTATCAGTTTACATTTGTTATTATTTTTCGTATTATTGCAACTATGATTTTCTTCATTGACTATTTCTATTATACTTTGAATTTTGCTGATGAAATTTTCTTATGTGCATTCACTTTACATGATTTGATTTTGTGATACTATATTTTTCATTATCTTATATTATCCTATATATTTCAATATATTTCTAACCAGACTGAAATATTCTACCCATATAAATATGACCTACCATTTTGTTTTATTATCTACATTCGATACTATTGTTATTACATATTATTTGCTAATTTATTTTGTTGTTAATCGCTACTCATTAATTTTGTAGTTTTACACTTCTTCAATATAATACATACACTACATAATTATTGTTTTTATTTGTGTTTCCATCTCTTGCATATGCTTTACACTATTTTCGTCTTAATGTTATAAATCATTTTCATTACTACAAATTTTTTATATCCTATATCTATAGTCTATCAATTTTAATATTTTGTCGTTGTAATTTCCGACTTCATTTACAAGTTTTCCTTCTACATTTATATCACTAATTTCAAAACATAACACCATTAAACAGCCAATATCCAAGAGTACATGGAAGATTACATCTTTCCATCTCCCATTTTGGTGCAACCTGATGTCGAGAGGGCAAATCTGCAACTAGACTTCAATGGAGGCAAACTGCAACTGAACATCAGGGAAGGCAAAGTCTGCAAATGAATGTCCAAGGCAAACTGCAATCGGATGTCATAGAGACAATTCTGCAACTTGACATCCTAGAGGCAAGTCTGCAGTTGGACACCAACGAGGAGAACTTACACCAGAAGGAGATTTTCTACTTTGATAACCCCTACTTTGTTTTCTATAATATTTACTTACCCCTATACTATTTTTGTACTAGTTTATACTATTTTATAATATTTTACAACCTAGCATTACATTATTTAAACTGATTTCTATCCTACTTGTGTATTTACTACTTAATATCAACTATCTTCTTCCTAGTATTTTGAATTTTTTAGCATTTCATACTGCTTTATCGTATTTCATTTTGCTACTAGCTTATCTTTGATTTGGTGTCTACTCACCTAACAAAAAATAAAATTTGGTGTTTATACTTTTCTTCAATTCGTAAGTTATTTCTATATGATTAATTTTTGCACTATTTCAATAATATGTTATTACTTTTACTCCTACAAACTATTTATAATTTTTATGTCATAATATTGGTTGGCTCACTCTATAAATTTTACGCCTATATACGTATATACTTTTTTATGTGGGTTTTTTCTTACTCTACTTGATAATTCGAAACTATTTCGATGTATGCCTTCTATACCTTTAATTTTCAAATCGTATGTATAATTATTATAGTTACTTTACAAATTATTTTGTTGGTATACAAAAATTATTTTTTTATGTTGTCTATACTTTTAACTAAAATTTCATCCTCGTTTATTTTTTTCAAATTGTTATCCAATAGTTTTCTTTTAAATTGACAATTAAATTTTTTTTATACAATACCAATTCAGTTTGCGATTTTCTACCGCTTATTACTTTGATGAAATTTGATTACTAAATCTACTTATAAATTATCTATTGACTATATTTTTTTATTGTGTTGTTTCTGAACTATTCCAAATTAATGACTAAGTTTATTTTTCTGTTGTATCTAATGCTTTACCTAATATTATTTTGTATGGAACTTCTTTCAATCTATCCTATCTTTTATGGTTATATTTATTTTCTTATGTTATTTTTCTGAGTTTTCGTGTTTCGTTCTTATAAAATTTTGATACTCATAGTTTTCTTATATAGAGTTTGACTTGTTTTTCCTCATTGCTTATTTTTATACTACATTTATTTTCTAGATATTTACAGTTTTCTGTAGACAATAAGATATTTTCTTTGGCAAGTACAACATACAATCTTTACCCTACCGAGTTTCGAGGACGGAACTATTCTAAAGGGAAAAGAGTGTAACACCTCGCAAAATTGAAAATGACAATTCTGCCCTTGTGTGTTACGTACGTGTATTTTGTATTGTTAATGGTAATATTTGTAACGTGTTTTCATTACGTACTGTGATTTCTGACTATTTATGCATTCCTCGTATATTTTATCCTATTTTAATCAACTAAAATATTAAATTTCAATCTCTGCATTTTTACGTGCTTTTTACGTGTTTTTCATGCACGTATCGGTTATATGTTGCCACCGCTATGTGTAATATTTTCTATGTGTTTAAATTATTTATTTTAGGTATTCAAATCTATTTTTATAAACGAAAATTCATTTTCCACTATTTTGATTAGAATACATTTTTCAATTTTTGCACGTACGATGCACGTGCAAATTTGTCCATCTTTATTTTTTTTACTCTCATTTCCTATTTTAGCATGCATAAGTCTTTTATTTATCCTTTTATTAACCCATGGACCTAAAAAAAAAAATAGATTCTAGCCCACTAGATTAATTAATTAATTAATTAAAAGGCAAGCCCATTAGACTAACTAGCTAAATTAATTTAAAAAAAGCAAGCCCAACAAGACAAGCCCATTAGTAAAAATCAATTTTTGGTTGTGCATGGACTCACACATGACATGTACCAACTTTTAATACACATACTAAAACTATAGGAATTGTATTTATTTTTGTATGAGTGTGTGTGCATTTGTGGAGAGGGAGAGAGAGAGAAATCGGTTTGGAAGGGAGTGGGGGACCGGTTTGGATAGTGAGAGGGTAAGGAGTTAGGGGATGTGAAGAGATGGGGAGTTAGGAAAGTGAAAAGTTAGTGGGTAATTATTAGGAGGGTAAATTTTGCAAGTAAGCCCTTCTTTTGTCCTATAAATACACCCTTGTTCTCTTCTCGTTTCACACCAAATAAACCAAAATAGAAATAGAGAGTGAGAGTGTTCTTGTTGCTGGTTGGAGTGCTCTTGCTAGGAGGAGAAGGACTAGGAGTGCTTGTTGGAACTAGAAGTGGTGTCTCTTCATCTTGGTTGTTTATTCTTCATACGAGATGGGTGGTCTCTATACTTTATAATTTATAGATTGAACATACTAGAATATGACATTAGTAATGTAGACCAAATTGATGTGATGTTGATGATTTTTATGCCTTCTAAAAATAAGACATACATGCTAATATATTACATGAGTAGTATAGATAAAGTTGATGTGATAATTAGTAAATAAAATCTATGTTTTTATGCGTGCTATGAATTGTAGAAATTTTGATGTGATTAAAGAAACAAATTGTCATCATGTTAATTTGAAATGAGAAAAAAGAGTTATGGCCAGATATGTACGTTAATTCATAAATGTAGTAATATAAAATTGTAGGAACACTTGTTGAGATTTCCCTTATGATTAAAAAAAAGAATTTTTGGTGAAATTGAATTGATTCATAGAGAACCATTTTAGATTATTTGTAGGAGATACCATATGTTTTTTTTAATTAAAATAAAGAAATGAAAATTTTGTTTATTAAAGAGAAGGATATAATTTGAAATGTTTAGAATATAAGTTTGGAAATTCGTGAATTACTGATTTCAAGTATAAGTGAGATAATCATAATCAATTAGAAAGATTAGATCAAATGAAAAATCAAGTTTGTAAAAATAAGCGAATAACAGGACGGTTGAACAAATGCCAAGTAGTATAACTCTGTATCTGAAATTGCACTTGGACTTCTTAGCTAGTTGGTGCACTATAGATCAGTACTGTACTTGTAGGAGATCTTGGGTTCAAAACTTGTTAGACACATTTTTATTTTTGATTTTCTTTTAATTAAATCTGAAACCCGAAACCAATACTTAGGGTTTTCGTTATGTCTTCATGACGCTAAGTCCACTTGGACTTTCTGGCTAGTGTAATGGGCTTTGGGCGGTCACTGTTGGTCGGAGGTGCCTGGGTTCGAAACCCGACCTCAACATTTTATTTTTTTGATTTTGTGGATTTTTTAAAGTGAGTTTTCATGCAAGGAAAATTTAGGGAAAATATCCAATATTCCTATAAATTGATATAAAATTTATTGAAATTAGTTTCACAATTTTTATGTGTATTTTGAGCAAATAAAAGAGGATTTGAGATAGAGAATGAGTTGATAACTTCAAAATTATTTCCTTTAAGAGTGTGACAATTATTTCTATTAAAAGAAGACTAAAATATTGTTGTGTAAATGGATTTTTCTCGTGAAGAAAATTTTATACTTATTTGGTATAAGAAATACTTGATATGGGTTGAGATATAAATTTGTTTTATGTGCTTAAGTTGCCAATCAGATTTCAAGTGATGAATTTATGTTCATGAAAAGAATTATTGCTTTTGAAAGATAGTGAGTAAAATGAATCATGAATAGTGTTAAGATGAGACATTGATTAAATTGTGAATAAGTTGAAGATAAGAATATTTAAGTTTAATACATGATTATGGAGGGTATGAGCACCCATGGATTCTTGTACATGAAAGTTTGTAATCTAGAGTTTAGTGAGACCTCGGGTACCAGCATTGTTGAAAATAAAAGAATTGAGTTATATTTTGAGATATGGCCATGGAGCTATCTCGTATTTGTGATTAAGTTCGGTAGGGGTTAAGAATAACTCTAGGTATGATAATTTATTCATGTCTTGAACTTAAGATCTAGGAACATAAGTGAAGATGTAGTAAACCTGGGCAAACGTAAGTGGGGCACTCTATATAGTCGGGCGGTATACTCCGGGACTATAAACCTAGTCGGGCTGTGTACTCCGGCCTGACTGGAAATGGAGAATGACCACTATCCTGTTGGAGTGGAGAAGGACCACGATTTGAACGAGTAGAGTGGCCACTGTCGTTCGGAGTGGATAAGGACCACGATTCGATTGCAGTAGCGGAAGTGAACTACATGTACTGCAGACTCTACCAGTCACTAGAAAAATGTCAGAATAAGAAAGAATACATGAATAGGTATTTGCATAACGAATGATTAAACCCTATTATGAGGAGAATGTTAAGGGCTTGCCCTCGGACCTATGTAGTATGGGATGTAAAGAATCCGAACTAGTGTGCATTAGTGAGCATCGTGTGCATCTATTGTTTTCTTGGATACTTGTTTTATGTTATTGCTTTTATGCATTTTTATTTATGTTTCATGGCATACACCGTTATACTTAGAATATTCACTCTTATATTTTTCTTTTGCATTCAAGTTTGTGATTGTTAAAGTTGGAATGTCGCTGTATTATAACTTTGTGTCAGTTGTATTCAGCTAACGTGCCCATAGTTTTCAATTGTTGCAGGACTCGGATTAGCAAGAAGCGTGGATGCGAGTTAACGACGAGGGATGTTGCACGATGGATGATTCATGAGTTGTGTTTTTATATGTAAAATTATGTTGCGTATTGTAAATAACTCTGTTGTAATGAAAATGTTTTATTTTCCCTGTATTTTTTTACGAAATTGAAGTAAAAATCCTGGTTGTGCAACAAATTTCCTATTTATGAAAGTCGGGGCGTTACATGACATGTCCAAACCACCTGAGGCAATTTTCTCTTAACTTATCTTGGACTGGAGCTACCTTTAGCATGTCTCGTATATGCTCGTTTCTAATTCTATCCTTCCTTGTTTTACCACACATCCATCTTAGCATCCTCATCTCCGCTACACTCATTTTTTGGACATATTTATTTGTTGCCCAACACTGCTTCATACATCATTGCTGGTCTAACAGCCATCCAATAAAATTTTTCATTCAACTTCAAAGGTATATATTTGTCACACAAAACAGCACTAACGCTTCTCCACTTAAGCCACATGCTTGGCTATGTCTTCACAAATCTCCTCATCTATTTGTATCTCTTTGTATAACATCTTCACAAATCTTAACAAATCTTTCCATCTCTTTGTATAATCGAGCCTAAATATCGGAAACGGTCTCTTAGGTATCTCTTGACCATGAAGCTTCGCTACTTCCTCAGTTATGTTCCGAATATTACTAAAATTACACTCCATACTCTGTTTTAGTTCTGCTTATCCTAAAGTCTCTAGCTGTCAAAGTTTCTTTCCACAATTCTAATTTAGCATCGGCTCCTATTCTAGTCTCGTCCACTAAGACGACGTCATCAGCAGAAAGCATACACCAAGGCACCTCTTCTTGTATTCCTCACGTCAATTCATCTACAACCAAAGTAAAGAGGTAGGAGCTTAAAGCCGAACCTTGGTGTAAACCTATTGTAATAGAAAAATTATCGGTCTCTCCTGTGGTTGTTCTAATTGTGATCATTACCCCTTCATACATATCCTTAATTACCTCAATATACCGAATAATTACTCTTTTATTATTTAACACCCACCATACTATGTCTCTAGGGACTTTATCATCTGCTTTTTCTATATCTATAAAAACCATATGTAGATCTTTATTATTCTCCCTATATTTTTTCATAAGTCTTCTCAGTACATTTACGTTAATAAGTTAATAAATCTGAGTCATCTTTCCATTTTTAGCTTAAACCCAGCCAACTTATGTTTCTCAGTACTGGATCATCCCTTGACTATCTAGTTGTAGCTAGGGACAGAATAAGAATGAGAGCGAGGGTAGCTCTCCAACGAACCTAATCACAAATCCTAACTACCCCACCACCTCTCTTGAACTCAGGAAAACCGATATTGTTTTAAATTTCTGCCGATACGGCCAAAATATCGCTAAGGCTAGCTTGCTTATATGAAATCACAAATTTTGTACTCCATATCGTTTTGGACCGAAATGTTTATATTTTGGCTAAAAATACTGAAATAACGGCCGAAATAGACACTAATATTATTGTGAATATATAACTTTTTTTTATTTTACTTTTTGCATATAATCTTTCAGCATAGGACTTTAAGCTAAGATATTGTATGTGTATGCAAAGTTAGGTAAGTCTATTAACTAATACAATTTTTCTAATCTATGCATATTCAATAGTTATATACTTTATTACATTCTATTTTATATTGTTGCGAATATTTGATTCAAGTCATTAGTAACATTATGCAATATTTTATATAATAAATAACGTGTAAAACATATCATATCTTGTTTAGTATAAAAAAATATATGTTTATTGAGTGTCCGAAATGAACATTCGAGATGATTATATTTTTCCGATATCTCCTCCGATATTTTCGATCCAAAACGAAACACCCCCTACTGAGACGATTCCGAAATCCGAGATTAAAAACCTTAAATTGATCAGGGAAAGCTAACCAAAATGCTATGCCGCATGCAGAGAAATGGAGCTCGAATAAAACCTATCTTTTCCCCAACGATCATTTACTTCCTATATTGGATAGAGTTCAGGTGTGTCAACTGTTTGGTTGAGATAATCGAAGGTAATCTCCAAATAGCGTTTCATATGGACCAAAGTAAAGATAATTAATTGTATTTAATATACCCTCCAGTACTCATATAATCTTAATGAATCCAAAATGGAATTTTTTTCCAAAATGACCCTTTTTGCAAAAGTATTGCCACAAACGACCTGTTTTTTTTTTTATTTCCACAAACGCCCTACTCGCTTTTTGAGAAAGCGTGTTTGGTACAAACCCTCGCGCTTTTTCAAAAAGCGAGTCTTGGGTTTCAGAAAATTGGAAACCTAAGACTCGCTTTTCGAAAAAGCGGGATAGTTTGTACTAAACTCGCTTTTTCCAAAAGCGGGTCTTGGGCTTCTTTGCCCAGCAACACTCGCTTTTTGAAAAAGCGGGGGTAATTATACCACACTCGCTTTTTCAAAAAGCGAGTGTCGATTGGGACTTAAACCCCCACCCCCAAAACAGATCTCACTTCTTCTCTCTATTCTTTCTCTTCCTCTTCGTTCGCGAAACCCTAACCCATCTCTCATCTCAAATTCGTCAAAATACCCTCATATTTTGTTGAATAACCCACAAAATTGCTTTGGACAACTTAAACCCATCTTCCGTTAGAGGTTTAATTTGTTGGAATTTGGGTATACTTCAAAAGGGAAGCAACTTTATTGTGAAGGTATGTTGTTTATTTCCCCATTATTTTGTTAATTTAAATAGGTTTTCTTTATGGGTTGATAATAACTCGATTATTGGTATAAATTAACGTAGGTATGGATTTGGAGATTCCTATTTGGTTATATTTTGGTGGTGAAATAATTCGTGATCCAAAGATTGGTTGTTCTTATAGTCATTTGGATCCGGAAATAGTTTGGGTGCCCCGTACCATCACATTTGAAGAATTAGTTGTGAAAATCTATGAAGTTACTAATTGGGATAGGAATGAATGGAATTTGAAAATTTTAGCTCGATACGCAGCAGGAAGAGGAGATGGTCAGTATTTTATGACAGTGCCCGTACCTACTGATAATGCGCTGAAGTCATTGATTGCTAGGACATTTGATCCCAATTGTGCTTGGTCTGTAGTAGAGTTATATATTCAGCAAATCCGAGTTGTCAATGCCCAGCCACATGATATCCCCAGTGCAAGCTTCATACGGGTAGTACCTACACAGGAGTCGAGGCCTATCCCCGATCAATCATCACAACCAAATCCGATATCCTCACAAGAAAACACCTTCGCCCATGCTCCAATTCCAGATTCTGTAAATGTTGAGCTGCCACGCCAACCTAGCCCGGTTCCTGACTCTGTTCCAAATAACAGCATGTTTGAACTCTTTGAAAATGCAGTCTGTAACAACAGCTTATTAGAAGATGATGAAGAAGATGAAGAAACAGACGATGAAGATGTTGATAGTGGTGACACTGATGACGTAGACGATGATGAAGATGTTGACAGTGGTGCAAATGTAAATCCCACGAACAGCAGTTCTAATGAAGCCAGAGGTACTTATAGCTACGGCAATGTTGACGGTCATGTTACTGAGGAAATGGCTGAAGGTGCTAGAGTAAACCTAGTTCCACAAGAGTCGTCTGGTTCGTCCAATGTAGACGAATTGTACGTTGGACAGGAGTTTATAAGTAAGCAGTCGATTCAACAGGCAGTGAAGTTGTATTCTATCAAAAAACATCGTGAATTTGTAACTTTGAAATCTACACCGTCACTGTACACTGTTAAATGCAAAATGGCACCTAGAAAACGTACCATTGAGGAGATCGTGCAAGGGCCCCCCGGAGTAAGTGATGTTGGCTGCCCTTGGAGATTACGAGCGATGGTTCCAAAAGGCGGGACGAATTTTGTGGTGAAGAAGATAGTTGGGCCACACACTTGTACGAATCCAACGCTCAATCAAGATCACCTTAAAATTGATTACAATATTGTTTGTAATCTGATTGTTGATGTGGTGAAAAAAGATACCTCTTTATCACCGAGGTCAATTATTGAGATTGTTAAAATACAATATAATTATCAGATTTCCTATAAGAAAGCTTGGCGAGCAAAACAAAAAGCCATCGAGAGGTTGTATGGTACCTTCGAAGAAGCATACACAAAGTTACCTGCTCTACTCACAGCAATTCAATCTGCAAATACAGGAACCGTTGTTCACTGGGATAAGTATGGGTCTGGCCCTGGTGAGGAAACATTCAAGGGTGTATTCTGGGCATTTGGTCCTTCAATTCAAGGTTTCAAGTCCTGCAGACCGGTGATCAGTGTTGACGGAACTCACTTGTACGGTAAGTACAAAGGTTGCTTGCTAATTGCTGTTTCCCCAGATGCGAATGATTGTTTATTTCCGTTTGCATTTGCATTGGTTGATGGAGAGAGTATAAATACGTGGACATGGTTCATGAGTTGCATCCGACATTATGTCACCGATCGCACTGAGTTGTGTGTTATTTCTGATCGTCACGCTGGTATAATGCATGCTATGGAGTTACAAAATGGAGCTTGGAACGAACCAAGTGGGTATCACCGTTATTGTATGCGCCATTTTGCTACAAATTTCTTTACTAAATTTGGTAGCAAGGCATTGCGTAAGAAGGCGAAAATAATAGCGTGTGAACACCAACCCAAAAAGTTCATGGCCAAACTTGCTGAGCTTGAGAACGTAAATGTGGAAGCGGCTAATTGGTTAAAAGAGAAGCCGGTTGAGAAATGGGCACTTTATGCAGATGAAGGTCGCAGATACGGGATAATGACTACGAACTTGTCAGAAGTGTTCAACTCAGTCTTGAAAGGAGTCCGTAGTTTGCCAGTGACAGCGATTGTTGAGACGATCTTCGAACGTCTGAACAATTATTTTACTACTCATCGACAAGAAGCAACTCAACTTTTATCCGAAGGGAGGATTTTTTCTCGAAAAGTACATGAACTGCTTGATAGTCGCCGTGAGAGAGCTAACGGACATGGGGTGACAATGTTCCATCATCAACCAGGAATTTTTTCCGTGAGAACGGGTATACGCATGGTGGGTGGAGAAAGGAAGGGTGGGAACTTGCACACTGTGAATTTGGGAACGAAGACGTGCACATGTATGAAATTTCATCTCTACCATATCCCATGTTCTCATGTACTGGCAGCTTGTGCATATCGTGCAATAGATCACAAGCATCTCGTTGATAAATTTTACACCGTTGCTTCATTAGCACAAACATACGGTCCAGTGTTTCAGCCTATACTAGATCCAGCATATTGGCCTATTATTAATGGACCAAAACTAGTACCCGATGCCACTTTGCGACGTAAAAGGAAGGGCAGGCCTAGAACTACCAGATTCCGCAATGACATGGATGTGAGAGATAGGTCAAGTCGTGGTACGGGGATGAGATGTTCAAAATGTGGTTTACAAGGACACAATAAGCGACGATGCACTAATAGTGGAACTCAGCAAACTTAGATATTGTGTGCTTGTAATCATTGACTTGGACTTTGTTATTGTACTATATTATGTTGATGCTAACGATGATGTTTTATTTTGGAAATTTCGTTATTTTTGTTGTTGATGTCCTTTTGTGTTTGTTGCTGTGTGTATTAAATTACCTTAAAAATAAATTTCATCAACATAGGCAAAGACTCGCTTTCTCAGAAAGCGAGTCTGGTGTTAAACATCGCGCTTTCTGAGAAAGCGTGTCTTCGATCTGTAGAAAACCAGAGAATCAAAATTCTCTGGTTTAACAGTCGCTTTTTCAAATCCCGTGGATGAAATTACTAGACTCGCTTTCTCAGAAAGCGAGTCTTGGATCTGCTGGATTTAAAAGATATAGAACGAAGACTCGCTTTCTCAGAAAGCGAGTCTGGTGTTAAACATCGCACTTTCTGAGAAAGCGTGTCTTCGATCTGTAGAAAACCAGAGAATCAAAATTCTCTGGTTTAACAGTCGCTTTTTCAAATCCCGTGGATGAAATTACTAGACTCGCTTTCTCTGCTGGATTTAAAAGATACAGAACGAAGACTCGCTTTCTCAGAAAGCGAGTCTGGTGTTAAACATCGCGCTTTCTGAGAAAGCGTGTCTTCGATCTGTAGAAAACCAGAGAATCAAAATTCTCTGGTTTAACAGTCGCTTTTTCAAATCCCGTTGATGAAATTACTACACTCGCTTTCTCAGAAAGCGAGTCTTGGATCTGCTGGATTTAAAAGATACAGAACGAAGACTCGCTTTCTCAGAAAGCGAGTCTGGTGTTAAACATCGCGCTTTCTGAGAAAGCGTGTCTTCGATCTGTAGAAAACCAGAGAATCAAAATTCTCTGGTTTAACAGTCGCTTTTTCAAATCCCGTTGATGAAATTACTACACTCGCTTTCTCAGAAAGCGAGTCTTGGATCTGCTGGATTTAAAAGATACAGAACGAAGACTCGCTTTCTGAGAAAGCGGGGTCATTTAAGCCAGACTCGCTTTCTCAAAAAGCGAGTCTTGCTGTGTATGAAGTAACAGCTTGAAGCCAATAATATCTCCACCATCTCGGTGATACAATTACACGACTTAATCAATCAAGAACACCACAATCCACCATCATCTCCACCATCAATATCACTACAATCCCAACCAAAATCACATTCAATCCATCTATAGAATGTAGCAACAAAACAAGATATAATATAGCAACAAAACAAGAAAAGATGAAAACTTAATCAATCAAGAACACACTACGCACACACCCCATTCTAAAATTCGAATTTCATTCAAAGAACTATTCAAAAGTTATTTACAATATTTGACTAAACAAAATACAACATTCAACTACAAACAGCGCTGATCATGGATCCGGTGTATAAATCACATTTCGTTTCCTTTGCCTCTTCGCTCGGGGAGATGGAGTCAACTGTGTCACACCCTCTAATGGGTCGCCCTCCTCTACTTGCTCCTCCTCCTCTACTTGCTCCTCCTCTGCTTCTTCAACAACGGTACGACGCGGTGGCTTACTAGCGACTTTCTTGAATCGTCTTTGGCGTGTATTAGTCCGATGTGCGGGAGTGTTTAAGATTGCATCCAAGGTCGCCCCCTCCCCCACAGCATCTGCCTGTGCTCGACAGGATGTCAGCATTTCGCGTGCGAAGTCCTTCACCGCATCGGCCACGTTACTACTCAATACCGCTGCACATTTCCTGCCCATACTCCAAGGCTGGGCCATCTACAAAATATAATATATTGTTTTTTGTAGTTAGAGTTCAAAAAAAATAAAAGACTTATAAATTTCGAAAAAACTTACAATCGTGCGAAGAGCCGATGCCTTCGGTTGAAACATCGGCAAATGCATGGAGTGCACATCTACCGGTTCTGCCGCCGGTCGACGTATAGGCATCACCACACCGGCTGGAGTCTGTCCTGTCGGAGAGATGTACCGCCTTGTCATCCTCCGATACCAATTCATGTAGTTCGCGTGGTCTGCTAATTGGAATGGAGGAATGTTGCGGATTATTTCATCAAATCTTTGTAAGTTCCATCTCTCGACATATGTGGAGAAGCTTTCCGCCCAATTGTGACCTGGCGTACGACCCATTCCGGTAATTTTATGGAGATCAGCATTGAAGGGCTCAGCTACTGGTATCAACTGCTGGAGACCAAACTGCCGTAGTACTCTACTAACAAAATACAACTCGACAGTGCTGAAGTTAATGAGCGGTGCTTTTGTCAGCCAAAGGTCTCGCCTATACAGGGCACTGGGCGGTAATCGTGCTAGACGCTCCTCCGTGTAGGGCATCCATACAACGCAATTGTCTGCCAACCTGTCCAACTCATCACGGTAGTAGGTCAGGCATCTGTTCGGGTTGGCAGTCCAGGTTAGGTTACCCGACCAGTACACACCTAGAGGAGGAAGCATGTACGGGTCTTCAGGGAGATTGATCCAGCTGGGTGATTGTTTTCTAACTACGGGATGCCCAACATGGATACGCTCCCAGCTCCACACTTGAAGCAAAATCATTGGGCCATTCATCTGCACGGACCCGAGGGCACACAGGCACAAACTCCTGTAGAGGGCTGCTAGGGCGGCACTACCCCAACTATACTGGCCGACTCGTCCAAGGTCGGCAATAAGCGGGAGGTACATGAGGGGAACGGAATGACCGCTTGAGTTAGAGAATAGTACCCCTCCAAAAAGAGTAAGGATGTACGCCCTGCAGTACATCTGGACCTCCTCTTCGGTCGAATCATCTGTCAGTTTGTCTTTAAATTTTTCCTTCAACCACTTCAGACGAATTTGTTTCCCTACTACTGCACCTGTCTCCACTTCGACACCTAGGTATTCTTCTACTAAGTATGCCGCGTCGAAGTCCATGGAGCCGGTCACCGCCTGCCCATCTACCGGGAGGCCTGTGATGACTGAAACGTCCTGCAACGTAACAGTCATCTCCCCAGCTGACAAGTGGAAACTGTGGGTCTCAGGACGCCATCTCTCCAGGAGTGCTGTCAGTAGAGGCCGATCGCACTTGATGCCGCTCATCAGTGCGATGCCATATAGGCCGCAATCCCGTAGTATTTGGTGAATCCGTGGGTGCATAGGGAGAGGATGCCCCCCACGGAAGGTACACTCTTTCGAATCCCCCTCCCACACATCTTTGGAGCGATGGTGCGACTGACAAGTTAGAAGACTGGGGTCGAGTGGACCTGGACCAACAAGCGGAACGGTAGATGAAGAAGGGGCAGGCGACGAAGTACCAGCCACATTTTGGTTTGTTGGGACCTGCAAAACACCAGTTACATCAGCAAATAAATATATCAATCAATTATATGACAGTGAAACAAATCGAATGCAAAAAAAAATATAACTTACATTACTTCGTTCGTTTCCACCACGACGACCACCAACACGTCCACTGCGTGGAGGTGGGCCAAAAGATGTACGTGGTCCATCGCCACGATTGGCTCTACTACTACCGCCAGCCTCCACACGTCCCTTATTCCGTGGCATTTTTTCAAAAAAAAAAGTATCCTACAATGATGAACGAGCATTCATTATTAACAAATCCAAATTTATTTTAGCAATTTAAATCATCACGGAAGCTAAAGATAATTGAAATGCAAATACAACTCACAAAGTCACAAAGTCACAAATAATTTCCTGCACTCAATCTAACTTTTATGCACACAAATACAAATACTCCACACCCAATCTGATTCTACAATTTCAGGGCCTGGACATAGTTGTGATTAGTGTCAGAGTTTTCTACTTGAGATTTCACATGCCACTGGGACTGGATATTTGCAAATTACCTAAGATGCGTGGGATTCACTTTTATCATGTTATATTGTTACAACTTACTGGAATTTTGAACCAGCTGTTGAGAAAAACGATCAAATTGTGCATATCAGTTTATCATGTTATATTGTTACAACTTACTGGAATCCAACTACAACTCATGGACTCATGCTGCAACTCATTTAATCTAAATTAAGCCATACAAATTCCACTGATCTCATCCTTCTGTCATTATCATCTTTTATGCTTCCCTCTTCCTCTTATCCTTCAAACTTTACAATAAACAAATCTTAGTTAGAGAGTTACTGAGTTCCATTTCATCCCACATTTTCTTATTTGTTACATTATCATCTCTTATGCTTCCCTCTTCCTTCCTATAGCTCTTATCTTTCAACTACAATTCATGGACTCAAGCTACAACTCATTTAATCTAAATTAAGCCCGTACAAATTCCACTGATCTCATCCTTCTGTCATATAGCTCTTATCCTTCAACCTTTACAATAAACAAATCTTAGTTAGAGAGTTAATGAATTCTATTTCATCCTCTACATTTTCTATTTGTTACATTATCATCTCTTATGCTTCCCTCTTCCTTCCTATAGCTCTTATATTTCAACTACAATTCATGGACTCAAGGTACAACTCATTTAATCTAAATTAAGCCCGTACAAATTCCACTGATCTCATCCTTCTGTCATATAGCTCTTATCCTCCAACCTTTACAATAAACAAATCTTAGTTAGAGAGTTACTGAGTTCTATTTCATCCTACATTTTCTTATTTGTTACTTTATCATCTCTTATGCTTCCCTCTTCCTTCCTATAGCTCTTATCTTTCAACTACAATTTATGGACTCAAGCTACAACTCATTTAATTTAAATTAAGCCCGTACAAATTCCACTGATCTCATCCTTCTGTCATGATCATCTCTTATACTTCCCTCTTCCTTCCTACAGTTCTTATCCTTCAACCTTTACAATAAGCAAATCTTAGTTAGAGAGTTACTGGGTTCTATTTCATCCTACATTTTCTTATTTGTTACATTACCCATAATAGTTGGCCTCCTATTGGTCTAGGCTGTTATGCTAGCCTGGATTAAGGGTTAGGCACACAAAGCGATATGCACAATTGTACTTTTACTCACATATGCACATATGCACAAATACTACTCACAAAATCACAGTTACACATTTACTCACAAATCCCCAAATTCTACACAGACTACAAACAAACCGTTCAAAAGTTCTACACACACCACCACATATTACACACAATATATATACAAAATTAGAAAATATTGAGTTCTAGAAATATACCTCAAGCTTCACGCAGGAATTGAACTTCCGCAATCACCACAAACCAAAAAGAACCACCACCAAATCGCGAGCGTCACCGACCTCCACCCCTTCTTCTTCAATCCACCGCAATCACCCAAAATTTCGAAAAGAAAACTCAACCACAACGTGGGCAACTAGATTGGGATGAGAAAGGGAAGATTTTAGGAGCTAATCGACGGCTAATTTGATGAAATAGGCCACAAATCGAAGATTGCGAGCGATGGGTTAGGGTTTGAAAAAGCGAGTCTTCGAGAAGATAGAGAGAAGTGAGATCTGTTTTGGGGGTGGGGGTTTAAGTCCCAATCGACACTCGCTTTTTGAAAAAGCGAGTGTGGTATAATTACCCCCGCTTTTTCAAAAAGCGAATGTTGCTGGGCAAAGAAGCCCAAGACTCGCTTTTGGAAAAAGCGAGTTTAGTACAAACTATCCCGCTTTTTCGAAAAGCGAGTCTTAGGTTTCCAATTTTCTGAAACCCAAGACTCGCTTTTTGAAAAAGCGCGAGGGTTTGTACCAAACACGCTTTCTCAAAAAGCGAGTAGGGCGTTTGTGGAAATAAAAAAAAAAACAGGTCGTTTGTGGCAATACTTTTGCAAAAAGGGTCATTTTGGGAAAAAATTCTCCAAAATGGAAATATGAAGGGTCAACTTATACTGCAATGAAATGGAAAATCCTTCTGTTGCTCTATATTGGTGGTTTCAAATTACTTTATCAAAAATAGTGGCAACTAAAACTCAAAATTGTTTAAAGAAATCAAACCCTTAGGAACGTTTGGTACCAGGATTTTTTTTTTATTCCCTGAAATCATAAAACATATTTGGTAGGTCTTAAACATTTTTTGAAATGTTAGTTGAAAAAACTTAATTTCCTATGTTTGGTTGAGCTACATATTTTCTGGGAATCTTAATCTTATTGTCCAAAATATGCCTCACATCCTCAAATAACAAAACAAACTATTTGATGAAATACCTGAGTAAAAAAAATGATGCAATCTGGACCACAAAATACAAACAATTTTAAGGGGTAACATGAATTAAAATTGAAAGACGACAATATATTTGCAGGATATCACAACTTTTGCTTGACATTCTAACACCAAGATTAAATTGTGCCACACAATCTACTAACTAGCAAAACACATAATACTTAACAATAGCTACCTATCCCTCCCTCTAAAAAATTCACTAGGATACTACTTATTACAATTGTACCCAAGATAAGATGCCCTAAATTACACTTTTCTGGATTATCACAAGATTATGCTGATGCTATAAAGTCATTCCAACCTGTTCAAGAATTCCTTCAAAAAACTCTGGTGGCTTGGGTACAGAATACTTCAGATGTTTTTCTCAGCTCACATGGTCATTGCTCTAGCATTTCAAAACAGATGATGAAGTCAAAATGATCATTCTTCAGTCCACCAAATATTGTGACAAACCACCTTGGACAACCTTGGACAATGGATATTGCAATTTTGTTAAATTTTCTACAGCATATCGTCTGACTCGTCTATTGTTTCAGTTTCCTTCTCATTCCACAATTTGAAAACTTCCCCTTCATGCTGTAGATACAGTTCAATGCATCTCGACCTTTTCTTTCCTAATGCACAACAGTCCTACCTACAACTGTGAATCACTCCAACCTTTTCAAAAATTGCTATGGCATGTATATATAAAATCCAATTCTTATAAGATCCAATCCAATTTTTTAGAGGGAGGGATATCAAAACTTTTGCTTGGATCGACGGCGCGAGAGATGGTCGAGGTGCTCGGGGATCGACGGCGACAAGTGGGATCGAAGGTGCGACGAGTTGATCGACGGCGGCCAAGTTGGGTGCTCGGATTTTTGGGGAAGAAAGAGGAGATGAGTTTGTTAGAGAGGAAAAAGAAGAAGAAATATGAAGAGCCAAGTTTAGGGATTTTTTATTTTAGGGGAAAAATTGTAATATTAAATAAATAACATTTTCCCAAGTACTTGGGAATCTAAGAATCCTCCCTCCTCCCCCCCTCCCCCCCCCCCCCCCCCCCCCCCCTCCGCGGGAAAATTTTTGTGAAAATTGTGGCAAAAAAAAAAATTCCTAGAAATGTTAGTTTCCTGGGAATTTGAATTTAAAAATTAGCATACCAAACATGGAAAACTAAATTCCCAAGTTAAGATTTCCAGGAAACAAAAAAAAAATCCTATACTAGTATTCTATATACACGAAAAAAGCAATTAAACATTTTTTTTGAAGGAAAAGGTGAAATATGGCCACCCTGTTTCATTAATAAGAAATTAAAGAAACAAACCCAGAGTACTGGGCCAAGTTACAACCTGCAGACAGAAAATAGAATATACATGAAGCAACATAACTCGTACAAACAATAAATCCCTCCAACAACCCTGAAGGGTGGCCCGACAAACATGCTCGGTCCATCAAATTTGAATGTACGTCAGTTTAGCTTCGTACAGTGCCTCCACGGCACATGCACACCCACCCGAAACTAGTCTGGCAGGATTTTATCACCTGCTGAGCCCTGCTTTCTTGCTGGGGGACGCCATCTTTGGCCCAAGCCCCACAGGCAGAATTTTGACAATCGCCGAGCTTAGTCTACTCGCTGGGGTGGGGGGGGTTCTTTGGGCCCAAGCCCCGTAGGCAGTGTTTTGACAACCACCAAGCTCAGTCTACACCTCCTATCCTCCCACAATCTTGCCATTATTACTCCCCCACTAAAAATCGTAGTCAGGGAGAGAGCCGTGAAGAGGATAAATTCGCCTCTCTCACGCCCTTGCTATCTCCAGTGATTTCTTACAAATACAGACCACCACCAATATAGAGTAGTGAGAAGCAACATCTTCACTCACTCACTCTCTCACTCTCTCTCTCAATCAGAAAACCAAAACAAGACCCAGCTGATTGAAGTATCACATTCTCCTCTCGCCACAATGGGCGATGGCGTTGGGCGTCAACTTCCATTATAACGGCGTAGTGGTGGTGGTGCCCCGTCGACTGTGGTCATCAGGTGAAGCAGCCTAGATGCAGCCCCCGCCGCTCTAGATCACCCCCTAACAGAACGGGGTACAAGCTCCAGCCACTATCATTAACGCTGCCATCATCACAAACCCCGACTACTTCGCCGACTATACCAATCCTAGAGGCCCAAATCATGGCTGCAGATCACCGCAATTGGCCCCGAGAGCGTGGACATGGTGGTGGCGGCGAAGGAACCATTCCGGCACCATTGAAGGAGACAGACGATGGCGTCAGTAGAAAGCATGGGGCACAGGAGTAACAAGTGAGCACATCTCATGGGGGGACCCCATCTTCAGGCCCTAGCCCTACAACCATACTACACTGCAATCTTCACAGCGAGACAAAACCAACTCAGACAACTCCTCCAACCCCCCTCACTAATAATACCTCACTAAAAAATTGCCGCCGTCTCTCCTTTATAGACCACTAGGCGCAGATTCCAAACCCCAACCTAACCCAAACCCCAACCTACTCCCCCCATCTCCAAAACTCCCACAAACTGAAACCAACACGACGGGGACTGAGCGCGACAGGGAGTTTGACCAAGGGGTGCGGGCTGCTGCCTCGGGCTGCCGGTGACACTGGCATCGACGGAGGGCGGCACAGGGAGGCTAGAGCATTGCGACTGCTGTGGAGGGCGCTGCTCGCTTGGGTGTTCCTGAGCATCGAAGGAAGATAGCGCAAAAGGGACTACGCTGTTACTGAAGGTGCCGGGGTGTTGGCTGAAGGTTTTGCTATCATCGCCGGAGGGGAAACACAGCGCACAGGGAAATGGTGCACTGGCGGGGCTGTGCTGCTGATGCGCGTCGATGCAAGGAGGCGAACGGGAGGAGGCTGAAGCTCGGGAGATGGGTTTGATGGAGTGCAGGAGCACAATAGGGAGGAGAGCGAAGGGAGGGAGGGACGAAGGGGGTGAAGGGGGGCGGCGGCGAGCCCTAGCCGCCGCCCCCACCTATCTCAGATCTAGGGTTTGTTTTTTAGGGGGTTTAAAAGCAATTAAATGTTGAGTGTGCAAACTTCCATACCCTCCTTACATGGATGATCTGAAATGACTGGAACTGATTTTTGAGTTCTTTAGCCTCCTTAGACAACTCAATCATGTTGTGGTGCTTTGTTTGCCATATTCCTAGTACCTGTTTTTATTAACCATCTAGTGTTTAAAAAGAGATGAAGAAAAACTAGAAAGGAAAGAGGTGGCATTATGGCTTATTAAAAAAATGGTATTTTCATGAGTGAGATATATCTAATCAAGAAATAGACATCACGAGCATTGATCAAGATGAAATGATTTATGCAGTTCAAATCACTCTGTTTATGTCTGTAAAGGCATCCACAGTCGTGCTTTGCTAAAATATGCATAAATATATATTATACATATAGCAAAGAGAGTTTGCTGCAGTGGTAAAATGCTATAATATAGCAAACAAAAAAAATTATGATTGGACGGATCTTCGAGATCCATCCTACGAATTTGAAATAATTTTTGTGATTTTTTTAAATAATTGAAAACAATTTTTTTTAAAAAAAAAGAATTTGGTGGGCCCCTCCACAAGAGTTAGGCTTATTTGTGGAATTTTTTTTCAGAAATTCAAAAAAAATGTGGACGGACTTTCGAGTTACGTCCAACCAATTAAAAAAAAAATCGTGGGACGGAATTGTTGAAATGTAGTAAGTACTAATATGTATTTTATGTTTCCTAATCTATAGAAAACAGATTCCCTAAATCTCTCACCCCTCAATCTTTTCTTATTCTCATTTTTTCTCCTCCAAGAATGTAATCCTTATATATAGATGTATACTGTAAAGAATAAAGTACAAGAAGAAGAATAATGGTTTTTCCTTAAATCTGTTTTCAACATGGTATCAGAGCCTAAAATATTCTAGGCTACCTGAAGAAGAGGAAGAGAAGAGGCCCTATTCAGCCTCACTGATCACCTGCCTTTGCCCCGACTTCAGATCCAGATCTGAACCCGAAACCCTGACTTCATCTCATCGACATCATCGACAGAACCCGCCGCCCATCACTGTTGAAGTCGCTGCCATCGAACGCCATCATTGTCGTCGCCATCGAAAGCCCTCGAGGCCACACAAAATTGCTGTTGTTGCACCTCCCGAAGTAGATCCTGACCATCGATCTGCAAATCCATTGCCAGAGTCTCCTACCATCGATATACAAACCCATTGTCTCCTACCATCTCCTACCGTCTCCCATCGCCACCACTGAAACCCTGATCACGCTGCCCTCATCTGCCATCGACCCTGATCCCCTACCGTCGAACCCGATCCCCTTTCTCCACCGCTCACCGTCGTGGTTGTGTTCACCACTATTTGATGATTCAGATCTATTCAAGATCTGGTTTTTTGATTGAAGAATTGCTCTGTTGAGTTGCTGTTGTTGTTTGGTGTTCGGGCTCTTGGATTTGATCCAGATCGGATCTAAAAAGGAGCTATTCTATCGGAGGGTGTTGTTTGTTGTGTTGCTAGTTACTGTTTTTGGCCAAGTTGTGTCGTTTGCTATTGGTTGCTGAAGATCAGATCCGTTGTTTTCTTGTGCCGCTACCATGGAACAAACTGATGGAGCTGTAAAGAGTATTGGACTCGCCTCTACATTAGTTATAGATACAGGTAATGATGGTAAGGTATTTAATATTTGTCTCTGTTATGAATAATGCATGGATAATTAATTCGGGTGCTACCAACCATATGACTTTTGATTCTAGACAAGTTCAAACCATTCACCAAATTAACTGTGTCCACTGCCATTGGTAATCCTGCCACTATTACTGGCGAGGGTACCATACATCTTACAAAGAACCTAACCTTAGATACTGCCCAAGTTGTGCCATCCTTGAACTTTAACCTATTACCAGTTGCTCAAATAACTACTGCCTTACAATGTATTGTAGTCTTTGGCCTTCACATTTTCTGTTTAAAGATATTCGGACTCGCAAGATGATTGGTTATGGGATTAGACACGAAAAACTCTATTATCTGGATTTAGAATCTGAATGTTCAAGCAAGTTGATTCAAGCTCTAAGTGTGGAAGGATCCGAAGATGAGAAGAAGAAATCAGATATTTAGCTATGATATCGACGTCTAGGGCATGCTTCTTTTGGTTATTTGAAGAAATTATTTTCAAGTTTATTTTTGAAGTTTGATATTTCTGCCTTTCGGTGTGATGTGTGTGAACTCGCAAAGGGTCACCGTATCTCTTTTCCTCCAAGTCCAAGTAGAAGCTCCCTTCCATTTATGATTATTCATTCTGATGTTTAGGGTCCATCCAAAACCACTACATTTGGAGGAGCCAAATGGTTTGTGACATGTATCGATAACTGTACTCGTATGACCTGGATTTGTTTGATGAAGTCGAAAAGTGAAGTTAGTGACTTGTTACAGAAATTTTACAAGCATATTATGATTCATTATAAATCACAGATTCAAGTTCTTAGAACTGATAATAGCGGAGAGTATTTGAGTTTGAATCTGCAACAATATTTGGAGGAACACGAAATTGTTCACCAGACTTATATACACCTCAACAAAATGGGGTTGCATAAAGAAAAAATAGACACTTGCTCAAGGTAGTTCATGCTTCTCTCATCCATGGACATATGCCACTCATCTATTGGGGGAAGCCCTTGCTTCTGCTGCATACCTAATCAATCGAGTTCCCTCTAGTATCCTAAACTTCCTTACACCATTTCAAGCTTTAACTGAAGCTGTGAATGCAACAAAAGTCGTCAACTTGCCACCTCGTGTGTTTGGGTGTGTTGTATTTTTTCATCTTCATCAACATGAACGCAATAAGTTAAATCCTCGAGTTGCCCGCTGTGTTTTCGTGGGATATGCACAGAATAAGAAAAGGTATCGGTGCTATCACCCACCAACTCAAAGGATGTTTGTGACTATAGATGTTGTGTTTCATGAAGATGAGATAAATTTTTCTTCTTCTACGACTGAACTTCAGGGGGAGTACCGAAGTGAAGTTCAGACTCTTGGGTACTATGAAGGGGTTAGTGAAGTTCAGACTCTTGGGTATGATGAAGTAGTTACCAGCCAGAACGAATAACTGGATACAAATAATGGCAAGCACTTGAATGAAGACCTAGCAAGGGAGGAAGACCCTCATGAAGAAGTGCAACCAAGGGAAGAAGACCCTCTTGCAGAATTGCAACCAGTACCAAATTTCAGTAAGAGTGAACCGTCAGAACCCCAAAACCAATCGTCATCGTTGTCCGAAGCTCCTAGAAGAGAACTCCCGCATCGTACTAATAGAGGTATTCCAAAATCCACTTATGAACCTGATCCCACTAGTAACGTCAAATATCCCATGAGTAATTATGTATCCGCTCACCGCTTGTCGGAATCAAATAAGTCATTTGTAAATCAATTATCTACTGTATCTATTCCTAACAGTGTGCAGGAAGCCCTTACTGATCCAAGGTGGAAAGCAGCTATGGATGAGGAGATGAAGTCCTTGAAAAAGAATGAGACTTGGGAGATAGTCGATCGAGCTGCCAGCAGGGAAGAAGCCAGTAGGATGCAGATGGATTTATACGGTGAAATATAAGTCTGATGGTTCAATAGAGCGATACAAAGCAAGGCTAGTTACCAAAGGATACACTCAAATGTATGGAATTAATTATGAAGATACATTCGCACCAGTGGCAAAATTGAATACTGTTCGAGTCCTATTGTCACATGCTGCAAATCTTAAATGGCCGTTGGAGCAATTTGATGTGAAGAATGCATTTTTTCATGGGTAATTAACAAAGAAGGTTTATATGGATCTTCCATAGGGTCGAACAGACTAGTCCAACACAGTAATAAAGTATATCGATTGAGGAATGCGCTATATGGTCTCAAACAGTTACCAAGAGCTTGGTTTGGGTGGTATACAAAATTAATGAGGGTAGTCGGATATTGTTAGAGTAATGCAGATCATACCTTATTCCTGAAAAGGAAAGAAGATAAGATTACTGTTCTCATTATATATGTGGATAATATGATAGTAACTGAGAGAATAGCATTGAAGAGCTACTTGCCACAAGAGTTCGAAATGAAGGATCTTGACTCTTTGAGATATTTTCTTGGTATTGAAGTTTCTCGCTCGAGAAATTGCATATTTCCGTCTCAAAGAAAGTATGCTCTCGATTTATTGAAGAAAACTGAAATATCTGCTTGTCAGCCAATTGGTATACCATTAGAAGAAGGACTGAAATTTTGCAATGAACCTGATCATGTGCCTTGTAATAAGGAAAGATATCAGAGATTGGTTGGACAACTGATATATCTTGCACATACACGACCAGATTTATCATATGCTTTAAGTGTGGTAAGTTAGTTTATGCATGCACCTCAGGAACATCACATGGATACAGTGATGAGAATTCTGAGATATATTAAGTCTGCTCCAGGAAAAAGAATCCTATTTGCAAAATATGGTCACTTGAAGGTTGAGATATATACTGATGCTGATTGGGCAGAATCTATAATTGATAGGCGCTCCACTTTAGGATAGTTCACCTTTGTTGGAGGAAATATAGTTACATGGAGAAGCAAGAAGCAGAATGTTGTTGCACGCTCTAGTGCAGAGGTTGAGTATCACGGAGTAGCTCTATGTATAGCGGAAGCTTTATGGCTGAAACTCTTGTTGCAGGACTTAGGCTGTAGTCCGAATGAACCTATGAAGGTGTATTGCGATAGTCAACGTGCATGTGATATTGCTGCTAATCCAGTTCAACATGATAGGACGAAACATGTAAAGGTGGATAGATTCTTCATCAAGGAGAAATTGGATGAGAAAGTCATTGAGATATCTAAAGTGAAGTCAGAATATCAGCTCGCAGAGATCCTGACCAAGGCAGTTTCGAGTCAGCTTTCTTGAAATTTGTTGACAAGTTTGGCATATTTAATATCTATGCACCAACTTGAGGGGGGGTGTTGAAATGTAGTAAGTACTAATATATATATTCTATTTCCTAATCTATAGGAAACAGATTCCCCAAATCTCTCACCCCTCAATCTTCTCTCAATCTCCTTTCTTCTACTCTAAGAATGTAATCCTTATATATAGATGTATACTGTAAAGAATAAAGTACAAGAAGAATAATAATGATTTTCCCCCAAATCTGTTTTTAACAGGATCTTCAAGATCCGTCCTATATAATATGCATTTTCTCATTTCCGCTCTCATATATAGCAAACTACTGTTGCGAAATCGTCAAAATATGCATAAATAGTAAACGACTGCAGCGCTTTTTTAGCTAAAATATGCATAATATGCATAAATAGCAAACGACTGTGGATGCTCTAAAGGCAACGGGAATTCACAACTCCAGCAATTTCAATGACACCAAGGAATGTACCACGATAGTTGGGGAAATTTTGTTCTCTGCCTAATTTGACTCTGGGTTTTTAAATTAGCACCCGTTTTCCTCATAAACGTAAATCTCTTATCATTTTTTTATATAAATGTCCTGTTATCAAAATAATTTAAATAAACAATTTTTTGGATAAAAAGAACCCTGTATATATGTACCTTTTTTGCTAAGTTACACTATATTTCATTAAGAGGGTAATCTGCTTCAGTATATTGGACCGTTTTCACAGAAATACTATGTTTTGTTAACTTTAACAGCATTACGTAACACAGGGGGATTCTAAGTATAATTTGGATCACAACTTGACAAAGATTTATCATATCAATATTAAAAGTGAAAAGGACTAATGGGATAGTTATGTTCAACGCAAGGGCTTAGACAAGATTCCAGAAAAACCAAATGCACCAGATTGCAGAAGTTCAATCCTAATCTTGTGTCAGAGTTCACACTGAAAGCCATTGACGGGATGTTTGGATTTAGGTTTTTGGGAAATTTTGGTTTTTTTTTTTTCTTTTTTTTTTCTTTTTTTGCAAATTTAAGCAAATTTTCTTTTCCGCAGTTGTTTGGGATATGAAAATTTGCCTAATCTGCATTTTGCAAAATTTTCCAAAAAAACTCTAATTTAAACACCAGCTGAACCAAGTTTACTTCCTTTCAATGTATCAGAGCCTCTAGTTTGTACCATGAAAATTACAGCCTTCTTTCTTAATCTCATCCGAAAACTTATCCTTTTCCATCATGCAACTAGCACCATATTCACAAATGAGCTGGTATTGAAAGGCTTGTGTGGTCATTAATATTTTATTATAACACATGAAATAAAAAATATATGTATGTATGTATGTATGTATATATAAACCTTCCATTGTGCACTCGGCCTTTTGGCCGTCGTATCGATGATCTGAAACGTTCAAATTGATCTATATGTCTAAATTAGTTTAAATATGTAAAATCAAATCATTTGAAATTCATTTGCCCATCCATCATGTCATTATATAAAAAAGACAATATTCAGTCATACAATTTTGTAACACTTCAATGCATGGGCCAAAAGGCCGAGTGCACAACGGAAAGGAAATATATATATATATATATATATATATATAGAGAGAGAGAGAGAGAGAGAGAGAGAGAGAGAGAGAGAGTCATGCTATTATGAGATGGTGAGATGAAATGTTTTTTTTGTGAGATGGGCGATTTGAATCATCAAAATCTCGATCACACCGTTCACATAATTCTACATGACATCTAGATGGTGGGTACAAAATTTTAAGCGATTTGGAGACCTCTAGCCTTTGCATCAAAGCGTTCAACACATCATGAAGATGATGTGAAATACATTTATATGCATTTATTTGAACGCTTTGATGCATACGCTAGGGGTCTCCAAATCGCTTGAAATTTTGTACACACCAACTAGATGATATGTAGAATGATGTGAACGATATGATCGAGATTTGGATTATTCAAATTGCTCATCTCACAAAATACATCTTCATCTCACCCATCTCACCATCTCATTTTAGCATTTTCGTGTGTGTGTATATATATATATATATATATATATATATATATATCTACTATTATAATGGGAGAAGGCCTTAGTGGTATTTGTCATTGAATTTTTTTTTTTGTTTTTTTGTCATTTTGAAGCCAGATGACCCATTTTGGTAAATATTTTCGAAAGTGGACCAGTTTGGTAAATATTTTCGGCAGTTGATCAGTTTGGAAATTATTTTCCTTTTTTTGTCCTTTTCCTTCTTCCCCGCGTGCACGTGCGAAAGTGGACCAGTTTGGTACATATTTTCGTCAGTGGATCAGTTTGGGAATTATTTCCTTTTTTTTTTGGTCTTTTCCCTTCTTCCTCCACGTGCATCGCACGTGCATGATACTAGTATATATAAGTGTATCCTCACATAACAGAAAATGAAAGTGACCAGCATGCCTTTTCCATTCCATGATTTTAAGATAAACTAATGTTTGGCAGAATTTCCATAAAATAAAATTTAAGGTTATTTCACTATTTGTTAAAAAAGACATCCCCTTCAGTGTCCACTTGAAAATATTTTCAACATTTTGGCATTTTGACACAATGCATACTTGATTATATGGAAAAAAATGAAAACCTTCATAAAAAAATAATAAGAAAAAACCAAAAAAAAAGAAAGAAATGTCATGAGAATATGAAATGCTCCAAACAACAGCCACAGTTAAAACTAAGGAAATAGTCTAAAAAATCCCAACAAGTCCTATAACTTTTCAAAAGCTGGAACACAAATAACCCAAAACAGAGTATCAAAGAAACCTGCATGCACACAAGTTGGGAGTCACTAGTCACACGAATTCGGCTGAAACCTTTCTTAAGAGCATATTTCAATCCTAGGATTAACCCTCGATATTCAGCAACATTATTTGTAGCAACCCCCAAGCCTTCTCGTAGTCAGCAAAGCTACAAGTTAACAGAACACTATCAAATATATGAAGAAAGTATATAATGAAATATATGAAGAAAGTATATAATGAAATATGAAGGATAATAAAGAACAAGAAGCAGAGATTTGGCTATATATTTTACCAGATGTCCACTTTCGGTTCTCAATATAGCTCCAGCACCTGCTTTTCCAGGGTTTCCTTTTGACGCACCATCCAACTCAAGAGTACATGACATCTATATATGTGATCAATAGCATCATCAGCCATAACGGTTGATGTCAGATTCGCTACAGAAAACGATCTGGAGTTAACTTAGATTCATTTTAGTTGTTTTTAGTTCATGCACTTAATTAGTTGGTTCAACCATTCAGTATTTATGGTTTTTCAAATAAAAATAAAAATCCCTCAAGTTAATATTAAGGGGCTCATTGCATTCTTATAAGGGAAATCTCCAGGCTCTTTGGTTGAGCTGGAAATTTTTGATGTGACTACAGTGATTCTATTCGAAGTTTAATTGTTGCTGAGAGCCGATTGATCTGAAGTTCACTTGGTTATTTGAGTGTTTGATTTTCAGGATCCACAGAGGTTTTGAGTTGGGGCGTATGTGAGTTTAGGGGGCCCTAAGCAAATTTTTAATTGGGGCCTTTTGCAAGTTGACAAAGTAATAATGACAATTATTTAAATGCAAGCAAACTTGGAGCATTGGAGAACAAACTATTTAAATGAAAACAAATTTATATATATGCTTCCAAAACAAATTTAATTGATAACGTACGCTTTATATGAAATGCCTCATGGCCAAAAGAAACTCGGACAAACTCTAACAACAAAAATAAAATATGTTATCTCAAAGAGATAAATATGATATATTAGAGAACACGTTCATAATGAAATGATGATGAATATGTGTATATGAGAATACTAGTTGGAAGCTTAGAATGTAGAATAACCATATGCACTTGAAGCTTTGGTTAGAAATTTATCATAAACAGGTAAATATGATATACCACAAAACATTGAAAAAATATCATAGAGTGACATACATGGGATAAGTGAAAAATAATATTAAATTCATAAAATGATAAAATGGTATGTATGGCTATGTGAAAAATAATTAGTTTTAAAATTAATTGGCTCATGCAAGTTTTGAACCTGCAACCTTCACATTACTAGCAAAACACTCTAACCAACTGAGCTAATAAGCCAACTATTTATATAATGTAATTATATTTGAAAATATTATATTGTACTTTTTAACATTATAAATACTTAAAAAATATGGGGCCCAAAGCAGTTGTTTGTGCTGCTTGGGCCTAGATCCACCCATGATTTTGAGCCTCACCCTAATAGAAATTGTGATTTAAATCTTTTCAAACCTTGCAAGTTAAAGAGTAAGTTAGCCCTTAACAAACTATGAAGAAAGTTAGTGATGAGGATATCAGTTCTGTCTTGTTTTATTTTGAGATTTAGCCATATGTACTAGTTTTACAATTTGTACCCTATAGTTTCTGCATTAGATAATTTTGAAGATTTGTATTGAGATTTTGTTTGGAGCCTATATATGGGCCTTGAGAATAACGAGAAAGTATACTATTCTTGATTGAAAAAATTATTGTGTTGAGTTATTGCACTGCATTCTTTTCTTATGCATGTGAGACCATAAGAAATTATTAGGGTTAGTGAGAAACCCTACGAAAGTACTAGGGTTAGTGAGAAAATCTAATTACATCCCAAATCCCCAATTAATCAAAACCCTAGACCCCCCCTCTTCACAGCCGTCGACCCCCTCCTCTTCATCTTCTTTTCTCTTTCTTCTCTGAAACCCATCAAAACCCTAGCTGTCTCCGTCGATGGCTACTAGAAACCCCGTCGACTCCCTCGCCGTCATCGAAACCCCCGCCAGCACCGCACCACCGTAGCACAAACCCATCGCCCGAAACTCCCTCATCGCCACCGTCAACCACAACCCGAGCTTTTCAACTAGCTCTGGCGCGTGCGCTGCCCAACCGCCCTGTAACCCCTATTTTGGATTATATTGTATTTTTATTTCTTTTCTTGATTATTGTATCTAAATTCTTTTATTCATATTATATATTGCTTTTCCGTGGGCTCTTTATTGTCTCTTGTTTGTTCTATGCTTTTCTGGTTGAAATTTTGCTATTCTTGATTCATCGCAAAATTTCGTTCTTCCTATTTTGAGTTTGATTTGTTCCGCTTTATGTTCATCTCTTTTTGAAGCCAAAACCGATACCCAAAACCCATTAAATCACAACCCAAAATCCAAAATCTTGATCTCCTATAAATACCCTATTAATTAAACCCTAATTATTATTCAACTCTCTCTCCGCCGCTCTCTCTCACCTCGACATCTCTCTCTGTTTTACCCCAGACCAAACCGAAACCCATTGTTTTCCCTTTGCCGCAACCCTTGTCACTTCCAACCACTGTCATCACTGTCCCCTCATCATCGTCTCCTTCACCTCATCGCCCTCTGATCACCTTCCTCATCTTCGTCGTCCACCGACCTAACCCATCTCCGAGCACCCATTGCTCCATCGTCGAACACCCCCGTCCTCGCCATTGTCGCCGTGATCCTTCGTCGTGCACTCCCTATAACCACCGTAGTTCCCTCGTAGAGTCGCAGTTGCCATCCAAGCCCCATTCTCGCCGTCGTCGTTCTCCCTTATTCTCGAGCGAAAATGGAGCATTATCGTTGCCGTCGCTACTCGACCGCAATGCCGCCGTCGTCGTGTCGCTGCAGCCTTGCCGTGGTCGGCGTCTGCCATCGCTTCACGACCGCAGCGTCGCGCCGCCAGTCGCCGGAGTCCCGCTCTCCCCTTCTCTCTCTATGTCAAAGGTAGGAGACGAGATCTGATTGGTCGAATTCGGTGTTTGGTGTTTTGGCACACAGGATCCTGGTTTTGCCGTTTGCTGTTTGCCCGATTCGCTGTGTGGAGTTCTCTTGTTGTTGGTCTCTTGCCGTTTGGTTTTTTGCCGTGTCTTGCTCGTGATCTTGTGGATCTTCGCCCGGAATGCCGATCCCATTATTCCATATTATTCGAATCTACTAATTAACAGGCAAGTCTCTCCTTGAACTAATATATTGTTTTGTTCAAGTTTATTTGATCTCTGCAAGTAGATCCAGTCTCTTTCATTATCATGCTGTATTTGACAATTCTGTTAAGTGTATCGAGGGTTTACACGAGCTGACCCGACATATTCTTAACTTCAAGCCGCTCTCTTTGATCTAATACCCAGTCCATGTTGTATCTTGCATATGCACAATTACATAAAATTAACTAGATCCATGCTATAAACTTGTTTGATAAACTGTAACTGTTAGACTGAATTTGATTGACTACCATGCCTGTGATACTACATCTAAGAACTGAAATTTGCATGTTAAACATCTATTGACACTTTGATTACCAGTTTGCATGAAAAATATGACCGTATGATTTAAATAGTGCCTATTCATGTCAAGATAATTTCAGGACTGCTGTGTGTTCCATTTTGAATTAGATTTTCACCTATGTTTCTGTTATATTTTGAAGTAACTTTCTCTACATAAAATTTAGCCTCTGATGTCTAGTTTACTACCCTTTTTGCGGATTTGGATTCCGATATATGGTTTGTTAGATTTCTTCATTTTAGTATAGCTGTGTTAGAACTTTCAGATTCACAAATGCATGCGTATTTTGTTGTTCTTTAATTTCTTTAAACATGTGATATGGCTAAAAATGGGGTTAAATCGGGCATCGATCTCAAAGCCTAGGGGTAAAATGGTAACTTCACCTACAAATGGGTCCGAAGCGGGTACTAGGTATCCCTCTTTCAGATCCATTAACCCGCGAACGGATCCATCTCCAACTGGGTGTGGGTTCCGACCCGCAGCAAACCCAGTCCAGTAGGATAAAATTAGGGTCTCTGATTAATCCTAATCAACGGCCCTGATTCACATCTATCTTTTCACTGGGAATTAAGGTTTACATTCCTAATCTGATTACGGGGATTACATTCCTTATCAGATCACAGGGATTACATTCCTAATATGATCCCTAAGGCGACTATAAATCCCCCCAATCCACCACCATTAAGAGGTAATCAATCTTTTGCCAATTTACGCTCTCTCATAATCATTCCTGATTACTGACTTGAACGTCGGAGGGTACGTCACCGGGATCAACCCCGGTGTCTCGCACTTTTTGCAGGTGAACGGCGGGAGTCAACGGTCAAACTCCGACGGAACAGGTTTCAGGTTTGCTATTCAAGTTTTCCAAGAATCCACAAATACTATCTGTTTGCCCCCACACCAGATTTAGCGGTAACAGATTGGCGCCGTCTGTGGGAAACACCACGAATAGCAACTCTTCCTCTTCCCAAAGATCAGACCTTCCCCAGTATGCCTCCTAGGAAAGTAAGATCTAGAGGGTCCAACCGTGGAACCAACCCCGTCGATCAGCAACAGGAAGTCCCCATCCAACCCGCTCAGCAGCAGGGGCAACTTCCTCTACAAGCTGAGGACCCTCTCCAGCAGGACCAGCCTCCTCTTCAGAATCAGCAACCTCCTAGGGGTCCCCCCGGTCCTCAAAATGCCGGTGCAGGGGCCTCGCATCCCAACCCGCAGAAACAACCTCTCCATCAGGACCGCGTCTCAATACACAATGCATCTACGGATTCTATGGCCTCCCACAATCCCTGAGCTTCCGACCTTCGCAACACCATCCTCAATCGGCAGAAGGATGAGGATCTTCGCCACCGTCTGGATGAAAAGCGGGCCCGAGAGGGAGCCTCCCACCAACAACGTTCGGATGAGCGATCTCCTCACCGCCGAGACTACAGAAGGTCCCTTACCCGAAGAGGGCGAAGAGAGTCCCCCGAGCATCACAGGAGAAGACCTCATTCCCCTGCCGGTCGGCAACATCCGAGGAACGATGAGGCACCCATCACTCGTGCCGAGTTCCAGCAATTCCAAGCAACGGTGTTGCAAGCTCTCAACCTACGATCCAACAACAATAATACCCAAAGGGTTCCTACTCCCCCACGGGTCCAAAGTCCTCACCATCGGTCCATAACTCCTCCTCTGGCTTCTAACGACCAACAACATATTCCTAGTCCTCGTCGCTCCCAGAGTTACCGTCGCCATAGTCCCTGCTCCCCTTCCTATGTAGACGAGTCCAGGGGCTCGTTTGACTACTGTCGGAGGGACGATGCTCTCTACTGCCGTCTCCACGAGATGGAGAAGCGCATCGGCCGAATAGACAAGGATGAGGAGTTAAGAGGAAGAACCATCCGACCGAGCAGACCTCCCTTCTCCCGAACCATCATGGAGGCTCCTATCCCAAGAGGTTTCAAACCCCCGCAGTTCGAAACTTACTCGGGGGAGTCAGACCCCATGGACCATATCGAAAGCTTTAAAACTCTCATGCTAATCCACCAAGCTTCCGATGCCTTGCTGTGCAAGACCTTTCCCGCCACTCTTAAGGGTTCGGCTCAGGAATGGTACTCCCGCCTCGCCCCGTCCTCCATATTCTCCTTCGAACAGTTCGAGACCCTCTTCATCACTCATTTTGTGAGTAGCAGACGCACGGAGAAGACCAGCATCTCGTTACTCCAGCTCCGCCAGGAGAAGGAAGAGAAGTTGAGAGACTACGTGAGGAGGTTCACTACAGAGATAAGATCCATCTCCTCCCTCGACCAGTCAATTGCGGCGGCTGCCTTCCAATCAAATGTCCTCAACTCTAACCTTCGCTCCTCCCTCTCCAAGAAGCCCCCGCATAAATTTGTCGACCTCCTTCTCAGGAGCAAGAAGTACAATCGGGCCGAAGAAGCTGAATATCTCCCGGACGTCGGAGGGTCTACCTCCGGGACAAAAAGAAAGGCAACTAAAGAAGAAGGCGTCAAGAAGCTTCAGAAGGACAATGGCGGTCAGCGCCGCCCTCCCCCCAGGTTCGAGAAATTTACTCCTCTCAACACCAATATTTCAACCATTCTCATGGACGTGGAGAAGGAAGGGGTTATTCCTCCTGCTCCGAGGATGAACACCCCTGACAAGAAGAGGGACAAAGAGAAGTGGTGCCGCTATTACCGGGACCATGGCCACGACACCAATGATTGTCGGGCCCTGAAGAATGATATAGAAGCCCTCATCCAGAGGGGGCAGCTGACCAAGTTCGTGAGAAAGGACCGAACCGATCTTCCTCCCCCGCCTCGGGGGGCTAACAAGCATCCTGAACGCGATGAAATGCCCGAATTTGAAGAGGAGCGTGTCCTACACCTTATTCATGGGGCCCCAATGGGGGGCTCCTCAAACTCCTCTCGAAAGGCGTTTATAAGGGAAGTTAATTCGGTTCGCGCCACACCTCCTCCTAAAGGCCTCGGAGTACCCGTCACATTCTCAGATGATGACCTTGAGGGTGTTCGAACCCCCCATTGTGACGCGCTTGTCATCAACCTCCATATGGCGAACTTTAAAGTGGAGAGGATCCTGGTGGATAATGACAGCTCCGTTAACATCCTCTTTCTCGCCGCTTTCAAAGGCCTCAAACTATCCCGAGACAGACTTAAACCTGCCGGCTACACACTCCATGGATTCACGGGAGTTCCAGTGACTATCGAAGGGGTGATCACCCTCGACATAACCGCTGGCAAAACTCCTACTACCCGAACCAAGTCGATGGACTTTATGGTCGTGGATGTCCCTACAGCTTATAATGTCATTTTGGGTCGGCCCGGCTTAGCTGCTCTCGAAGCCGTCCCTTCCGCCTATCACCTCAAGATGAAGTTCCCCACCCGGGGAGGAGTAAAGGAAGTAAGAGGCAGTCAGGAAACGGCCCGCAGATGCTACATGACCTCTACTATGGGTCCAGTCCTCTCCCTCGAAACTCTTGAAATCCCCCAAGATGTTGTCCGGCCAACGTCCGAGCCGGTGGATGAGTTGGAGGAAGTGCTCTTCTCTGAGCAAGATCAGAGCCGCAAGTTCTTTATCAGCAAGACCCTCCCATCTGCCCTAAGCTCGGACATAGTTCAATGTATCAGAAAGAACCACGACCTCTTTGCCTGGTCGGCCGCTGACATGCCTGGAATTTTCGAAGAGCTTCTAGTCCACCACCTCAGCGTTGCTCCGGGGTTCAAATCGGTCCAACAGAAGAGGCGCAAGTTCGCTCCCGAGCGCCAACAAGCTATAAAAGATGAGGTGGATAAGCTCTTGAAGGCTCGGTTCATACAAGAGGTCAATTATCCCGAATAGCTCTCGAATGTAGTGATGGTAAAGAAGTCCAACGGGACCTGGAGGATTTGCATCGACTTTACCGACCTCAACAAGGCATGCCCCAAAGATCCATTCCCTCTTCTAAGCATCGATACTTTGATTGACGCCACTTCGGGCCATGAACTCCTCAGATTCATGGACGCCTTCTCAGGCTACAATCAGATTCGTATGTTTCCCCCGGATATCCCGAAGACCACCTTTGTAACTGATCAGGGCCTCTACTACTACAGGGTAATGCCCTTCGGTTTGAAGAATGCAGGTGCCACTTATCAATGCCTCGTCAACAAGGTTTTTCAAGCACAGATCGGCCGAAATATAGAGGTATATGTTGACGATATGCTTGTGAAGAGCATCCACAGGGCCGATCATGTGGTCGATCTGCAAGAGGCGTTCGACGTACTCAGGAAGCACGATATGAGGCTCAATCCGAACAAATGTGCGTTCGGGGTCTCGTCCGAAAAATTCCTAGGCTTCATGGTTAGCCAAAGAGGAATCGAGGCCAACCCCGAGAATATCAAAGCCATATTAGACATGGCTCCCCCGAAGAATGTTAAAGAGGTTCAGAAGCTATCGGGTCGCCTGGCAGCCATAGGGCGCTTTCTTTCCAAGTCAGGGGAGAAGTGTCTTCCCTTCTTCAAAGCTCTCAGAGGGGCTAAAGGCTTTGAGTGGGGTCAGCAACAACAAGACTCATTCGACCAGCTGAAGGCTTACCTAGTCAATCCTCCCTATCAAGTCCTATCCCTTTCGCAATGTGGGGGATGGATTTACTAGGGCCATTCCCACCAGCTCCCGGCCGCTCAAATTCTTAGTCGTGGCAATCGACTACTTCTCGAAGTGGATAGAGACCGAGCCCTTGGCCACAATCACCGAGAACCAAGTACTTCAGTTCTTCTGGAAGAACGTAATCTGCCGATTCGGTGTCCCTCAAGTCCTCATAACAGACAACGAAACCCAATTTACCGGGGCTGCCTTCCGAACTCTATGTGAAGACCTCGCCATCCAACAACGTTTCTCCTCCGTCTCCCATCCACAGTCGAATGGTCAAGTGGAAAGTGCTAACCGACAGATCCTCGAAGGCAGAGAGATCCCGAGGACTTGGAATGCCGACCATCTTTTAAAATACCGAGAGAGCACTTTAACGCCTCTCTAAGTATTCTGGGATGTCGAACCGTTCCTCTCCTTTTACTTGTATTTTTTCCTTTTATTTCTCCTATGTAATAACGGCTCGCAACTTAGAAGCAGCCAACTATTATGTAACGCCCCGCCTCAATATTCGGACAATTTTAATATTTTTAGAAGACAAATTAGATACTATGTAGTACAATAGCCCACCACAGGCTGTCTCTCAAAAGGTGGTTAACCAATTAGGTGAATCTTGATCATAGGCAATTATATTTATACTCAAACTATTTTTGTATATCTCCAATATGGGACTATATTTCTCAAATCCCTTTCACAATTACTGTAAGCATTCCGAAATCAAATCTCAATCAAATCTTTCCTTTATTCCAAAATTATCCAAATACTCCCCTGGATGTCGTCATCATCCATTCCATTCAATCAAACCAATTAATCTCACAAATCCAACAACATACAACTCGTATGCAATCTTTCTTTCAAACCGGATTTCAAATCCATTCAATTCCAACCAATTTTCAAACAATCCTTCCTACAGAAATATTCTATAGGACAACATCACATTTTTTTATATATATTCAAATCATATATATATACTAGATTTGCCCGTGGGCACGTGCCTACGGCACGTCTTCAGAACGATACAAAATACGAAAAGCCTGTAAACAGTAAAACAACAATTATATAGCTCAAGTTTGATTAGTATGACAATAATTAGTTGTAAATAAAAGTTCATGTTTCCATTAGTATATGTTGAAAAATAATTATAAATGGGGTATAAAATCTAACTTCTTAGAACTTTAAGTGTGGAGTTGAAGAGATATTTACTATTTTCAATATAATATGTGCAAAAAAACATTAAAATTTTGAAAATCTAAATTTCTAAGTAAATATAGAAAGAATGGGAGGGAGAGATAGGGAAAGAGAGAAAAGAGAAATATGAAAAAGTGAAGAGATAAGAGAGAGATAGTAATAAAGTAATAAGTTTTTTTAGTTTTGGGGGGAAAAGTTTGGTTTTGGGGTTTGAAATTTTGGAGGGAAAATATGTTTCGTGAAATTTGATCTAGGCCTTTGATTTTAGGGGAGATTGATTGTGAGCCACTTGAAAGCTTTCTTTGTAATTTATTATATAGATATTTATATATTAGAAATTACGGGGTATTACATACACCCCACCTTAGAAATCAGCGTCCTCGCTGAGTACGGGACACACATCTAGTGTAGGATCCGCCTTTCTAGCCGATGTGGCGTCGTCCTTGATCCCGGAAATCAATCACTCTTAACACTGCAGATCGGATACCCGGCTATCAATCACTCTCAACACCACACCGCAGATCGGATACCCAGCTATTAATCACTATCAGCGACTCTCAATACCGCAGAATATACCCGACCCCGGAGATCAATGACTCTCAACACCGTAGATCATACCGAGGCCCTCTTCTACACCCGGTGTCGAAAGTCGGCTCAAATTAGATACTATGTAGTACAACTGCCCACCACAGGCTGCCTCTCAGAAGGTGGTTAACCAATTAGGTGACTCTTGATCATTGGCTAATTATATTTATACTCAAATTATTTTTGTGCACTTCCCATGAGGGACTATATTTCTCAAATCCTTTCACAAATTCCTCAAATCCCGTGTAAACAGTGTTACCAGTCGACTGAACAATCGACCAGTCGACTGTTCGCTGCAAATCTGGGGTATTACATACACCCTACCTTTAGAAATCAGCGTCCTCGCTGAGTACGGGACACACATCTAGTGTAGGATCCGCTCTTTCTAGCCGATGTAGTATAGTCCTAGATCCCGGAGATCAATCACTCTCAACACCGCAGATCGGATACCCGGCTATCAATCACTACCTATGACTCTCAATACCGCAGAATATACCCGACCCTAGAGATCAATGACTCTCAACACCGCAGATCATCCTGACCTCTATTACACCAGGTGTTGAAAGTTAGCTCTGATACCATTTGTAACGCCCCGCCCCAATACTCAGACAATTTTAATATTTTTAGAAGACAAATTAGATACTATGTAGTACAACTGCCCACCATAGGCTGCCTCTCAAAAGGTGGTTAACCAATTAGGTGAATCTTGATCATAGGCAATTATATTTATACTCAAACTATTTTTGTATATCTCCAATATGAGACTATATTTCTCAAATCCCTTTCACAATTACTGTAAGCATTCCGAAATCAAATCTCAATCAAATCTTTCCTTTATTCCGAAATTATCCAAATACTCCCCTGGATGACGTCATCATCCATTCCATTCAATCAAACCAATTAATCTCACAAATCCAACAGCATACAACTCGTATGCAATCTTTCTTTCAAATCGGATTTCAAATCCATTCAATTCCAACCAATTTTCAAACAATCCTTCCTACAGAAATATTCTATAGGAAAACATCACATTTTTATATATATATTCAAATCATATATATATATATATATATATATATATATATATATATATATATATATATATATTAGAAATTACGGGGTATTACATAATACCCATCTAACAATCAATCCCAATACTACAGATAATTTTAATATTTTTAGAAGACAAATTAGATACTATGTAGTACACCTGCCCACCACAGGCTGCCTCTCAAAAGGTGGTTAACCAATTAGGTGAATCTTGATCATAGGCAATTATATTTATACTCAAACTATTTTTGTATATCTCCAATTTGGGACTATATTTCTCAAATTCCTTTCACAATTACTGTAAGCATTCCGAAATCAAATCTCAATCAAATCTTTCCTTTATTCCGAAATTATCCAAATACTCCCCTGGATGACGTCATCATCCATTCCATTCAATCAAACCAATTAATCTCACAAATCCAACAGCATACAACTCGTATGCAATCTTTCTTTCAAACCGGATTTCAAATCCTTTCAATTCCAACCAATTTTCAAACAATCCTTCCTATAGAAATATTCTATAGGACAACATCACATTTTCTATATATATTCAAATCATATATTTATATATTTATATATTAGAAATTACGGGGTATTACATAATACCCATCTAACAATCAATCTCAATACTACAGATAATTTTAATATTTTTAGAAGACAAATTAGATATGCCTCTCAAAAGGTGGTTAACCAATTAGGTGAATCTTGATCATAGGCAATTATATTTATACTCAAACTATTTTTGAATATCTCCAATATGGGACTATATTTCTCAAATCCCTTTCACAATTACTGTAAGCATTCCGAAATCAAATCTCAATCAAATCTTTCCTTTATTCCGAAATTATCCAAATACTCCCCTGGATGACGTCATCATCTATTCCATTCAATCAAACCAATTAATCTCACAAATCCAACAGCATACAACTCGTATGAAATCTTTCTTTCAAACCGGATTTCAAATCCATTCAATTCCAACCAGTTTTCAAACAATCCTTCCTACAGAAATATTCTATAGGACAACATCACATTTTTTTATATATATTCAAATCATATATATATATATATATATATATATATATATATATATATATATATTAGAAATTACGTGGTATTACATACACCCCACCTTAGAAATCAGCGTCCTCGCTGAGTACGGGACACACATCTAGTGTAGGATCCGCCTTTCTAGCCGATGTGGTGTCGTCCTTGATCCCGGAAATCAATCACTCTTAACACCGCAGATCGGATACCCGGCTATCAATCACTCTCAACACCACACCGCAGATCGGATACTCGGCTATCAATCACTATCAGTGACTCTCAATACCGCAGAATATACCCGACCCCGGAGATCAATGACTCTCAACACCGTAGATCATACTGAGGCCCTCTTCTACACCCGGTGTCGAAAGTCGGCTCAAATTAGATACTATGTAGTACAACTGCCCACCACAGGCCACCTCTCAGAAGGTGGTTAACCGATTAGGTGACTATTGATCATTGGCTAATTATATTTATACTCAAATTATTTTTGTGCACTTCCCATGTGGGACTTTATTTCTCAAATCCTTTCACAAATTCCTTAAATCCAGCGTAAACAGTGTTACCAGTCGACTGAACAATCGACCAGTCGACTGTTCGCTGTAAATCTGGGGTATTACATACTTTTGTAACGCCCCGTCCCAATACTCAGACAATTTTAATATTTTTAGAAGACAAATTAGATACTATGTAGTACAACTGCCCACCACAGGCTGCCTCTCAAAAGGTGATTAACCAATTAGGTGACTCTTGATCATAGGCAATTATATTTATACTCAAACTATTTTTGTATATCTTCAATATGGGACTATATTTCTCAAATCCCTTTCACAATTACTGTAAGCATTCCGAAATCAAATCTCAATCAAATCTTTCCTTTATTCGAAATTATCCAAATACTCCCCTGGATGACGTCATCATCCATTCCATTCAATCAAACCAATTAATCTCACAAATCCAACAGCATACAACTTGTATGCAATCTTTCTTTCAAACTGGATTTCAAATCCATTCAATTCCAACCAATTTTCAAACAATCCTTCCTACAGAAATATTCTATAGGACAACATCACATTTTTTTATATATATTCAAATCATATATATATATATATATTTATATATTAGAAATTACGGGGTATTACATATTAGTTGTCAATAAAGAACGTTTTTTCATATTTTACTTGTAAAATTGCTTGTATCTCTCTGCTTTTACTCTTCACCCTAACGACGAGTTCAGAGTCCAACACTTGGCTCGACTCTGCTTCGCAAGCTCGCTCTTAAGCGAGCCAGAAGTGGTTCTGTAACACCCCGCAAAATTTAAATGACAATTTTGCCCTCGGGTGTTATGCACGTGCATTTTGTACTATTATTGATTATATCCATGACGCATTTTGATATGTATTTTGAATTTCAATTATTTATGCAATCCCATATTCTTAAAATCACATTTGAGACAACTCAAATGCTAAATTTCAATCTTTGAGTTTTTACGTGCTTTTACGTATTATCAATGCACGTGTCGATTTCGGATATTCCACCGTTACGTGCAAAGTTTTCGATGGGTTTCAATTATTTATTTTTATAAACATTTTTAAATTCATTTTTTGTAAATAGAATTCAATTTTTGTCTATTTTAATTAAAATGAATTTCCACGTGCAATACACGTGTTTTCTGTACGTTTGAGTATATTATCATATATGTATATTAAATATATTCTTATGTTGCATTCCAATTAATTATAAGTATTGTTCGGTTAATAAAATTAATTTTTATATTTTTGAGATTTTACGGGCGACGCACGTGTTTTGGTGTGGTGCACGTGTTTAAGGGCGATCTTCCTTCAAAATAAATTTTCATGAAATGTTTCTGTCTATTTTATAGGGCATGGAAAGTATAATTTTAAAGTTAATTTTGTATATTTATTACATATATAAATAATTGTTTTAAAGGGATTAATTAAATAATTTATTTTGGGTGTACACAAAGCACGTGCACGTGCACACGTGCGATGTGCACATTTTTGGGGGGACTAGGCTGCTTATGAGAAGAAGGAAATCTGAATTTTTGATTTTGAAAATAGGAGGGAAAGCAAGTTGTAAATTGTAGAATATGGGGTTAGTGGTGTTCATGTAGGAGGTGGTTATTCTAACTACCTACTAATTGACCTATAAAGATACACCTAAGTTTCTCTCACACTCTCATTCTTTCCTTTCTTCTCTTCTCTTTTCCATACCCGAAAGCTCCAAACAAAAGAGACCAAGCATCATCTAGCATATTCTCATTTTGTTTTCCCTTTTGTCCATCATACAAAATACACCTACACCTATACTCTACACAATCCCCTCATCATCATTCTTGTCCTTCTCTACCGAAAGCAACAAAACCAAGCAAGCCACAAGACAACAAATCCCTCTTTACCTTTTTGTTTACCCACCATACAATTCAATGTATGTATATATATATGTGTAAACATATGTATGTATATATATAGTATGTGCATGTTTGAAGATGCGAATGAAGTTGTTTTGCTTTCTTGGATGCTCACTTATGCTTGCCGAAATGGATTGAAGGCTTGGCTTTGGTGCGCGAATTTCGAGGAGTTGCAATTGGAGTTTCTTTAGGAGCTTCTAATTCTAGAGTTCATTTGAGTACAAATCTTTAATTTAGGTGGGTGTTTGTTAAATGCTTTCTAATTTAGGAGTAGATATTGCATGATGGATGATATAAGATTCATTTGGTTGAAATTGAATTGGTATTATGAGATTACATGCACATTAATGAATCGTTAAATTTCGATTGATTGTGGTAAATGCAAATTGCTATTCTTAAATTGTTATGATTGCTAGTTGAAATGCTAGAATTGAAGTGATTGCATGAAATTGATGTATGTTGAGACATTGGTTAAAATAATACAAATGTGTATAGAAGAAGTGTTTGTTGTTAATATGGCAAAGAAGTGTGGTTCTAACTTCGAAATATCTATTTTTGAGTATAGAGATTTTTATAAGTAAATTTTGATAAAAGACAACAGTTTATTTAGAAAATTGATTGGAAAATATGTTTTGACGTATTTGTAAGGATTTCATTGAAAAATGAGAAACTTGTGGATTTGAGAACATAAACGATATTATTTTTTGATAATGAAGTAATGACACTTTAAAAAGGCTGCAATTGGTGTAATTGGCAGTCGACTGACTACCTTCCACAGTCGACTGGCAAGTGTAAAAAATTAGGTTTTCGTCGGCAGGACAGTCGACTGACTACTATCACAGTCGACTGGTGCCGTACTGAGTTTTGGTGTTTGAGTTTTCAAAGTATTCGCGGAACAATCGACTGATTCTTGGTCGACAGTCGACTGAACCGACTGTGCAATTATTGATGTTTTAAAGCTTCGTAAATCAGTCGACTGATTCCCTGTCAACAGTCGACTAAATAGACTGAGATGTTTGATGTTCGCTGAACAGTCGACTGATACGGTCACCTAGTCGACTGAACCGAACTGTTTATTTTGGTTCTTGAGTTTGGATTTGATTTTGATGAAAGTTAAAATAAGTTGAATACGAGATTTTATGATTATTAAGATTTGATTGAGTTTTGTTGTGAAATGCACACAAGGTTATGAAAGATCAAATTGACAAAGAAATCAAATTGAAATCGTTCTCATGTTATGAGATTATTAAAGAAATATTCTGAGAAAGAGTTTGTGAATAAAAGAAATAAAAATGTTATTTGAGATTAATTATGAAATATTGTTGATCTCTAGAAAGAGATAGTTGTTGGAATCTAGAGGCTAGGCGAGATCCTAGTGACCAGCAGTTTTATTTATGATTTTGAAAGCTAACCGTTGAGGGTTGAGCGTCTCTTGAGAAGTAGCCAGGTAGGCTGGCTGTCTCTGTTGTTTCGATTTAAGTCTGGTATGGTAAGCTAGCTCTAGGTTGTGATGATTTTCTTTTAAAACAAATTTTGTAAGGCTGTGATGGAAGTAAGAGAAAAACATGAGTATGAGGGCCATTGGATGGGTGTTGTGAGGGTATGCACAGGCTGTCTTCACGATGCGTCGTGACATGACGTGGATACTACTCCAGAGTACCATCCGGTAGCAATGCTTGTGGGATGTTTGGTGGCTGCAAGAGGATCGTGTGCCATGAAGGAGGATGAATTACCGCAGAATGCATGCTTGATGAGTCAAGACATGGCGCGGGATTTCCCTCCAGGTTTTCTGTACACGTGCTTGTAATCATAGAACATCTATGATACTTACCAAAATTACAGATAGATACATAGTGGAGACGTGATGAAAGTAGGAAAAAAACACGAGTATGAGAACTAGAGTTTACGGTGCGAGTGTGTGAGCCACAGAATGCATGCTTGATGAGTCAAGACATGGCGTGTGCACAACTCAGTAATGATCGGACTTTAGCCACGCTTGTGGAATGTTTGGTGACTGCAAGAGGATCATGTGCCATGAAGTGAGGCTGAATTACCGCAGAATGCATGCTTGATGAGTCAAGACATGGCGCGGGATTCCCCTCCAGAATTTTCTGTACACGAGCTTGTACTCATAGATCATCTAAGATACCTACCGTAATTACAGTAGTAGATTAAGTCATGGCGAGAGATTGAACCCTACAAAGATGAAGAACGATTAAGGGCTTGCCTCCGGACTTATGTAGTATGGGATGCATAGAATCCGAACAAGTGCGCATTAGTGTCATGTGATATAAACAACTGCATTAAGGACTAAGTGCACCGCACAACACGACATCAACAGGATAGTCCCTTTGTAGCTTTGTTTGTGATCAAGTTTGTGTTTGCTAAAGTATTTAAGAATCGTTATACTATTCCCGGCATAGAGAGGATGGCCGTATATAATATTTCGTCAGTTGTAAGCAACTGATGCGCCCACAGTTTTATATGCAGAAATTGGAGTTACATGAAGATATAAAGATGATTGATGCTGTTGATTCCTTATATAAGTTGTAACAATTGTACATTTATTATTATTGTATTAATTGATTCTGCTGCATATTGATGTAAAAGAATATGATGTAATTATTGTTGAAATAAAAGTTTTAAATTTCTTGTAAAATTGTACGAAAGAAGTGTAAAGATCCTGTGGAAATCTCGAATTCAGCTGTTTTTTGAATTCGGAGCGTTACAGGTTCGCCATTCGGAATTGCTCCCACAACCGTTGAATAACTCTAACGACGAGTTCGGAGTCCAACACTTGGCTCGACTCCGCTTTGCAAGCTCGCTCTTAAGCGAGCTAGAAGTGGTTCGCCATTCGGAATTGCTCCCACAACCATTGAATAACTCTAACGACGAGTTCGGAGTCCAACACTTGGCTCGACTCTGCTTCGCAAGCTTGCTCTTAAGCGAGCTAGAAGTGGTTCGCCATTCGGAATTGCTCCCACAACCGTTGAACAAACTCTAACGACGAGTTCGGAGTCCAACACTTGGCTCGACTCTGCTTCGCAAGCTCGCTCTTAAGCGAGCTAGAAGTGATTCGCCATTCGGAATTGCTCCCACAACCGTTGAATAACTCTAACGACGAGATTCGGAGTCTAACACTTGGCTCGACTCTGATTTGCAAGCTCTCTCTTAAGCGAGCTAGAAGTGGTTCGCCATTCAGAATTGCTCCCACAACCGTTGAAACAAACTCTAACGACGAGTTCGGAGTCCAACACTTGGCTCGACTTCGCTTCCTTAAGCACTCCGAGTTACCGAGCCGAGTGGACGAGGTACTGACCTCCACATATGGAGAAAAATGCCGCCGAACCAGTTTCACCATCGGATTATCTCAAAATTCGTACTAGAACATGATGCATGGCTCAGATCACGCCACATCTCCACAAAACGATAAGATAACGTTTTCTCAGAATCTGAGCCTCTTGTCTCGTGATTCGCACCATGATCATGATCCACCACCAGATTAAGCCACGTAGCTCGGCCATAAATCCGAGCTACCTAACTGTCGAAGAGCAAAAAGACTTCGGCACACCCCGAGCAAGAGCAAAAATTCTACAGCTAAAAAGAATAAAAGGAGCTAACTTTTGGTTCTTATGGTTCGTTTCAAAAGTAAAGTAACTACGGCACAACAGCGAGCAGACGAACTCCAATTTTATTAAAACAACTTAATAATTTTACAAGGCAAGGTTACTACAAAAAGGCACTACAAAAACTCGAGAGCACAGTACAACTTTTTCAACGCCTCTTCGGAATGGGGACATTCCGATTCAGAGACACTCGGGGTCGGCGTCGCTTAACCTCCGAGCTCGTCTCTAGGCCGACGAACCGAGATGCCTCTTTGCCACTAACTCTAACGGTGGCTCCGACTGAGGCTCCGCTCGAGGAAACTACTACGCCACTTTGGGCATCGACCGCAATCCGACCAGTGATGGGAGGACGAGTCGCGAGCTCGTAGAAAGAGATCCCTCGCTCGCTCTCCTCGCGGGTACACGAGGTTCTGCAGACGTTAATCCTCACGGGCTGAGGCTTAAGACGAACGACTTCCTCATCGAGTTCGACGATCCTATCTTTCAAAGTATCGTCCTTCACCGATATCTTGAGCCGAGGGAGTTTTGCCGAGCCCAGGTACTCAGCACTATAAGATATGATGCGACGCAAATTGGTCACCTCGATGCTCTTTTCGACTGTAACCCTCTGCAACTGCTCGACCTTCGTTGCGAGCTCATCTCGCTTGGCCAGCGCCGAGGCCAACTCTTCCTCCTTAGCCGAGAGTTCTTCCTCGGCTATCCGCAAGTAATGCACCTCGGCCAGTAACTCGCTGTTCTTCTTCTCCACATTGAACAGTACTCTCCGGATCAACTCGATCTCGCCCTCAAGACGAGCATTGCGAGACCGCTTGAACAGTTCCGCACGACGCCGAGCTGCTGCGGTGTCCGAATCAAGTTCGACGATCTGAAAGACGAGGGCATCACATTGAAAGACTATATCCGAGCCAGACACTTAGACAAATTCAAAACAAAATTTTCGAGAAGAAGCCTTTTCATTCACATCAAAAGAGCGGTGGCCAGTCCTCTATAAGGCTTACACAAAAAGAAAAATTACAATAACAAAAGAATTAGGGATCCACCTGGGGCGGCAGCTCAAATACCGGTGCCTCGCCAGATGGCCCTTCGCCCCTCATCACCTCGGTTTGAGGATAGGCCGACGCGGTCTTGGGGTCGGCTGGCACCTTCCCATCCCGAGGTTCATTCTCCTCTTCTTAATCGTCATCTTCTTGAACTTCTTCGCCTTCATCCTCGCTGCCAGGCCACAGCCGATACCCAACTCTCTGAAAGTGGGGGACCCGAGCCTGGACATGGTCGAGCACCCTGGCGTAGGACTTCTCCATATTCCCAGCCATGTGCTTCTTCGCCTCGGCTTTGACTTCCGCCCTTATCACTACTGCCGCGGCGTCCTTCTCCGCCTTCACCACCTCCAGGGCCTTCGCTGATTCCGCCAACTCCTCGGCAGCCTTAGCGACTTTGGTAACCTCTGCGGCGAGCTGCTCCTTCATTCGCTCCAAGTCCGCCTCGAGGTCGGCGACTCGAACCGCCAAGCCATCTGAGCGACGTTGCTCCGCCTCGAGCTGCCTAACCGCCCTCGCCTTTTCCGCCCTGTCCTTGTCACAGGTGGCCTTCAGTTCCCTCTCCTGGTTGGCGAACTCTTGAATAAGATGGCCGAAGTGACAGGTGGCCTGTGGCAAGAAGGAGTTAGAGCCGAGCTATGAACTTAGGCGAAATTCATAAAAAGGGGAAAACCAAGACTTACCGACATAAGCGACCGGGCGACCTCGTAGGTGTCGTCGCCGGTCGTCCCCGCCTTCAGAGCAGCTCGGTCCTTGGGGGTCACGAGATGCTTCACGGCTTGCATAGACATCTGTGAGTCGCCGAGGAAGCCGTCATGGTTCTTCACCCGCCAGTCGGGGACGAACAGCTTCTTGTGCTGCTCGGTCGGAATCTCCTCAGCCTGAGTCATCAGAGGTGGGGCCTTGAGCGATAGTGCCGCCGTGACGGATAAGGTCTCACCGGCCACGGCAAACGAAGCAGGAGCCGAAGGGTCGGCAGGAACAGCCACCTCCGACGATGGAGCTTGAGTAGCGGGGGTAGGGTCGGCGACTACCAAGGGAGCCTTGGTAGGGTGGCCGGACAAAGGACCCGTGCCCGTCCTTTTCCTCTTCCTACCGTCGGCAACCCTGCCTCGCTCATTCAACATCCCCATGAAATCCATCTTCAGCGCTTCTATTCCGAACAACAAAATAAACAACAAGTTAGGAAAACGAACAAGAAACTTAAAGAAAAAAAAATGCAACAAGATGTCAGGGGCATACTCGGGTCGATCGGACTAAGGCCCGACCCGTGTAGCACCTCCTCGGTCATTTCTCTCCAGCTCAACATTGGGAGAGCAATGAGCTTCGCCGCCACCTCCTCCTCGGCCGCAGTCAGCACCGGGTCGACCCTTGCAAACTTCGGCACCTCTACCTTCCACCGAGTTGGAAAGTCCAGCGTCGAGGGCCCCTTCAACAGAAAAAACTTCTCCTTCCAACCTTTTATCGAATCCGGATTCTTTATGAGCCTAATGCCTTTCCGGGGTGACAGGTAGTAGTGAGGCTCGGCCTTATTCATCCGGTGGATTCGATACAGGCTCCAGAGGATCTCCATGTCTGGCTCGACCTTGGCGATGCGGCACTGCAGCAAGAAGGCGAGCACGTGGCGCCAGGTGTTCGGCATAAACTGGGTCGGTGCCAGGCAATACCACTGAAGGACCCTTAACACAAAGGGATGCAAAGGGAAGCGCAAGCCGACGCTCAAAGAGTCGAAGTCGAATACACACGTATCCGGTGACAGTTCGGAGTTCGCCCGCATCCCAGGGCCGGGGAGGATCAGTTTGTACTCCGAAGGGATGGCGAACCCCTTTCTAATCCGGAGGAGGGCCTTCTCAGATAATACCAAGGCAATGTCATCCACCTCGGTAGTCTCTCTCGGGTTGTTCTCCTCGTAAATTGCCGACCTACCAACGATCGCCTTCTTCAGAAGATCACCCTTGTACTGCCTAATTCCGGCATGGCTGGACAGCACACTAGGGTACCAGCCCGACTCAGGGGCTCGATTCTCAGTCTCCACGATCTCCTTGACTACAGGAGACCGGGCCACAATCTTCTTCCTCTTCTTCTCGGCCACGGACGTTCCTACCACCTCCTTCCCCTTTCTCCGGCTCGCCACTTGCCTCCTCTCCTCGGCACCACTATCGTCCGAGGACGGGGCCTCACTTCCCGAGTTTACCCTTGACATCTCTAAAAAATTATAAAGCAAATACACCGACCTTGATGTGACGTAGCCTTGAATTGACGTTCACGGTCGGAATTAGATCACTGGAAATCGCCTGGCCCACGCGACAGCTAGCACAACCACCTTAGAGCACAAATCGCCGCTAGCAGAGCAAACTGAGAGTAAAAGTAAAAACTAGGAAGTAAAAATGGGAAATGAGCCAAGGGGTGAAGGGGGGGGTGAGAATTTATAACCTCAAAGCGACGTTTGGGCTTACTTAGTTATTTAAAGGCCCACTAGGAAAAGGCAAAATGCCAAAATGGAGAGTCACGGCGGTTTAAGACAAGAACTCATCAAAACGCTTAACTCTATCCCTTGGCAATCAACGGTTCGACGTGCCACCGAAACACCGTTCTAACCGAGCCGAGTGCTGAGGTACCGACCTCCACATATGGAGAAAAATTCTGCCGAGCCAGAACCACCGTTGGATCGTTCCAAAATTTGTGTCGAAACTTGATGGACGGATCAGATCGTGCCACGCCCACAAAACGACAAGATAATGTTTTCTCGTGATCTGAGCCCCATCTTCGTGATTCGCACCGTGATGAACGCTCCAGATCTAGCCACGCATTCCTTCCGAGCTGCCGGCCACCGGAGTGCGTAGCTGAGCTACCGAACAGCTTGGCTAAGCAACCGAGCTACTGGGTTGGAGGGTGGCGACGTTTCAAGACAAGAACTCATCAAAATGCTCCACACCATCACTCGGCCACCAGGGTGCATAGTCGAGCTACCGAACAGCTTGGCTAAGAAACCGAGCTTCTGGGTGGAAGAGCGATCCGCCGAACCCATGGTGGGCCTCGCTTAGCTACCGAGCCGAGGTGCCGAGTTACCGACCTCCACATATGGAGAAAAATTCTGCCGAGCCAGAGTCAATGTCGGATCGCTCCAATATTCGTATCGAAATTTGATGGACAGTTCAGATAGCGACACGCCCACAAAACGACAAGATAACGTTTTCTCGTGATCTGAACCTCGTCCTCGTGATTCACACTGTGATGAACGCTCCGAACAAGCCACGCATTCCTTCCGAGCTACTGGCGATCGGGGTGCATAGCCGAGCTACCAAACAGCTTGGCTAAGCAACCGAGCTACTGGGTCGGAGGGTAGCGACGGTTCAAGGCAAGAACTCGTCAAAACACTTAACTCCACCCCTCGGCAATCAATGCCTTGACGAGCCACCGAACCGCCGTTCTAACCTAGCCGAGGTGTCGAGGTATCGACCTCCACATATAGAGAAAAATTCTGCCGAGCCAGAACCACCGTCGGATCGTTCCAAAATTCGTGTCGAAACTTGATGGACGGATCAGATCGCGCCACGCCCACAAAACGACAAGATAACATTTTCTCGTGATCTGAGTCCCGTCCTCGCGATTCGCACCGTGATGAACGCTCCAGATCTAGCCACGCATTCCTTCCGAGCTGTCGGCCACCGGAGTGCATAGCCGAGCTACCGAACAGCTTGGCTAAGCAACCGAGCTACTGGGTCGGAGGGTGGCGAAGTTTCAAGACAAGAACTCGTCAAAATGCTCAACACCATCACTCGGCCACCAGGGTGCATAGCCGAGCTACCGAACTGCTTGGCTAAGAAACCGAGCTTCTTGGTGGAAGAGCGATCTGTTGAACCCATGGTGGGCCTCGCTTAGCTACCGAGCCGAGGTGCCGAGGTACCGACCTCCACATATGGAGAAAAATTCTGCCGAGCCAGAGTCACCGTCGGATCCTTCCGAAATTCGTGTCAAAACTCGATGCACGGATCAGATCGCGCTATGCCCACAAAACGACAAGATAACATTTTCTCGTGATCTGAACCGTATCCTTGTGATTCGCGCCGTGATGGACGCTCAGGATCATGCCACGTAGCTCGGCAGATACCAGCGCTCCGAGCCGAGCTACAAAAAGAGTCGAGCTGAGGTGCCGAGGTACCGACCTTCACAAATGGAGAAAAATTCTGCCGAGCCAGATTCACCGTCGAATCGTTCCAAAATTCGTGTCAAAATTTGATGGATGGCTCAGATCGTGCCACGCCCACAAAACGACAAAATAACGTTTTTTCATGATCTGAACTCCATCATCATGATTCGCACCACGATGGATGCTTAGGATCATGCCACGTAGCTCGGCAGATCCCAGCGCTCCGAGCCGAGCTGCTAAGGAGTCGAGTCGAGCCGAGGTGCCGAGGCACCGACCTCCACATACGGAGAGAATACCAGCCAACCCATACAGATCGTCTGATCCCCCAGAAAATCACGCTCGGTGACGATAAAGGGTCCAGATCGCGTCACGTCATAATTCGGTATTATAAATTAATTTTTATTTATTAAAACTGTTTTATTTATTTAAAAATTGCGAAAAAATGATTAAAAATTTGGGAAATTTAGTCAAAAAATTTTAGGAAATAATTATAAATTCGGAGAAATATTTTGAGCCCCTGAAATAAGTAATTATTACCTAGAATGGTTGATTAAGACCCCCGGACGGCGAATCAACACTTCGCAAAATTAAATAAGTAATCCGAAGAAAAGGTAAAAATTAAGGAAAAATGCCAGCAGACCAGAGGAACTCTAAAACAGCTTAGAGCACGCAACTAACATGGAAAATCACCATACTGCCTCATACAAAGATTCGAAACTCCCCGTTGGACTCCGATACAACCCCGCAAGCCATGGAAACAGTAAAAATACTCCTCAAAGGCTGATCAAGCTCAGTCTTCGGGAGTGGGGGGCTCGTGATATGGCTAAAAATGGGGTTAAATTGGGATCGTCCAAATCGGGCACGGATTTCAAAGCCTAGGGGTAAAATGGTAACTTCACCTACAAATGGGTCTGAAGCGGGTACTGGGTATCCTTCTCTCAGATCCATTAACCTGCGAACGGATTCATCTCCAACTGGGTGTGGGTTCCGACCCGCAGCAAACCCAGTCCAGCAGGATAAAATTAGGGTCTCTGATTAATCCTAATCAACGGCCCTGATTCACATCTATCTTTTCACTGGGAATTAAGGATTACATTCCTAATCTGATTACGGGAATTACATTCCTTATCAGATCACAGGGATTACATTCCTAATCTGATCCCTAAGGCGATTATAAATACCCCCCATCCACCCCCATTAAGAGGTAATCAATTTTTTGCCAATTTACGCTCTCTCATAATCATTCCTGATTACTGACTTGAGCGTCGGAGGGTGCGTCTCCGGGATCAACCCCGGTATCTCCCACTTTTTGTAGGTGAACGGCGGGATTCAACGGTCAAACTCCGACGAACAGGTTTCAGGTTTGCTATTCAAGTTTTCCAAGAATCCACAAATACTATCTGTTTTCCCCCACACCAGATTTAGCGGTAACACCATGCTAAAAGTAAAATAAAAATATGAAATAAATTAGGCTGAACCTAGACATGTGTAAGAATGCCCCAGAATTTTTATAGATTTATTTGCTGAGTTTTCTGACCCGAAACAAATAGGTGAACACAGATTACATCATGCTGACTGAACATAAAATCTGAATAGAATAGAGCTTTCGCCCTAGTTTCTTTATCTTTTATATGCCTTATATATATTCACTGGAACCGTGTGGAAGTCTAGTTTCTAGAACTTTCGACGGATCCAGATTTGCTACTTCGTAGTGATAGTAATCCATGTATGGTACAACAAGGTCATGCTGTCTTGATTTTGTGAATTGTATGTAACTGACTTATTTGCTTCATGCTTTGTCTGTAACGCATAGAAATAGCCACACTTAGTATCATACAACATTGACACCTTCTTTTATGCTCACATAGGATGAAATAAAATGATAACAAGCCGGGATGATATGGGATGACTTGGTAGTGAACAATCAGAGACTGTACTTGGTCGGGCCCTACTGTACTGACCTGTACTGTATGGCCATAAAACCCTGCCTGATAAACATTGACTCTGAATTAAACATTGATTTACTGGGCCGAGTACATGAACTGTGAATTCACCATCAGTCTAAAGCGTACACTGTGTGTTTGCGCCTAATCTGTAGTATAGGATGCAGTAGTACGTGCACTAGATAGGCTAATAAAATGATTAATAACTTGCATTTATCATCTCATGCTTGGTCCTGTATATAACTGTTTAAACATAGACATTTGATACTATTGCCTGCTCTTTGCTTTACTATTTGACTTTGATCATGTCCCTTTCCTTTGATATACATGTTTCCTTTATCCTTTATTTTCCTCTACTTGCTGCCCACGACTTGCTCTAAGGGAACTCTGTTCTTTCTTTTTAGATCAAGTATCTACAGGTACTGAAGGAGCTATACCAAAAGGAATTGGTGAGCAACGATTCTAAAGATGGAGCTGATCTTCGTAGCTTAAACAACTTTCTTGCTAGTTTATTGTTTTGAACATTGTTATGACTTGTACCTTGTTTTGGGCTTATGTTCTCGGAGTTATTTTTTCCCAGATTTTGGATTTTCTTGTGTTGGATATTATTATTGTTGGATTATTTCATTATTTATTGAAGTTATCTTGATTCATGTGATCATTTGTTCCTGCGTGGTTGTATTTGTTGTTGCATATTATTGAGCTAGTCTAGTACAGCTTATGGATGGTGTTTACATCATTTGTGGTGACTACATTACGTACTCGTATTCCGTATCTTGGGAAGCGAGGCGTGACACACCCGCAGGCCCTCATCCCGTAAACTCTTCATCCTCACCATCCCCTGCCCTCCTCCATTGCAGCTGACCTTCATTTCAGCAACTCACTCTCCTCATGAGCACCCATCGACGTCATTCGCCACCACTGCTCAAGAATGCATAAATATAATTATTGATTGTCAAGCTTGACTCTTGAATTGGGACTGTGAACATATTCAATTGCTTGAAAATCCATCCAACCAATTATTAGTTTAAATTTCTAACTTAATCTGCATTACATGTTGGTAAATTTAATCTTTTAATATTCTTGAAAATTTTTGAAATTTCTTAAAAATTATGAAGCACAGACATTTCTATTTGGTAGTCATGTCATGTCAGAGACATGTCAGGCACATGAATCTGGCATGATACTTGATATTTTATGGTAGTTTTTCAAATCTATCCCCGTGTCACGAATCTGGCATGACACTTGATATTTTAAGGAAGTTTTTCAAAAAATTCCTCGTGGGTGCATCGTATCGCATTGTTTTCATGTTTGCGTGTTCATGTCCATGCTTCTTAGCTAACAAATCTCATATTTGTATCTCCTCATAAATCATTAGTTCAGTGTTATTGAAAATCTCTTCAGCCATATTTCTATTAAGTGAATGTGCCATTGTCATTATACTAAACATCATGGTTTAGATAATTCTCATCATTTACTATCAAAAAAGATAATTCTCATTGTTAAAGTAGTCTATTTAGTCCAACATCAGAATTAGATTTATATTGCTTTTTGTACTCTTCTATATAGAAGGCAGTGTATTCAGATATAATAATCTCAATAAAGTATTTTTTTCAGTCTCTATACTATTGATTTACATAGAATCAGAGCTGGAAAAATATACACAAAAAATTTCCACCAAGAATTGGGGTTTCTCTCTCTTAGTCTTAAAATAAAAAATAAAAAACTGAAGGCGGTTGTTTCTTCTTCTTCTTACTATCTTCTTATTCTTGAGAGAAACTGAACATTCAAAACCCTAACCCTAATTCTCTTCTCCTTTACCTCCCGCTGCCACCATTCCATGCCACCTTCCTCTGCTCCTGATCCTGACGCTTTCGATCCTGCATCCGCTACCCCTTTCTCCGCCGCCATCCTCATCCTCCCTCTCCTCTGCTCCCGACACCCCCAACCTCCCTACACCCGAACCCAGATCTGACCCTCTTCCTCAACTTCCTTTCCATCCCCGCCTCCTTCTCTCCACTCTAGCCGCCGCCGCCTCCTCTCCTGACACCTGCAACCACCCGAACCCGCATCTTCTTCAAAACCATCTTTCTCCACCTGGCTCCCTGACACCCAAAACCCGCGACATGTACCCACAACCCCTATTCTCCTTAACTTTCTGAAACAAAAAATATACCTCGTGATGTGCACTGTTCTGTAATATGTGCCATTTTTTTATGCCCTCTTCAGTCATTGTCTATCATTCTCACCCGTTTTCTCCTTCAGATCTAATCTAGATTTGCTCCTATGAAGACTTCTGATACTTCCAGGACAACTTCTCCTCCAACTGTGGAACCTTATCCTTCCACTGTTGCTCCTACGGATAAGTCACCCTTCTCCCAACCAATCAGAGTATCAGGACTTCTGCAACATGCTACCCCCTCCTTCTACCAACTTTGTTCACTCGGGTAATGCTTGTCATGTTATTTCTCATCAATGGATAATTAATTCAGATACTTCTGAACATATGACCCCTTTATCAGTTTCTTCATATTCTTTACTTCCAAATTATCATGTGCGTATTGATGATCACTCATCTATCCCTTTGAAGGGGTGGGAGATATCTATCTTTCTCCGGATTTTCATCTTAAATCGGTTTTGCGTATTCCTAACTTTCCTAATAGCTTATTATTAGTTTCCAAAGTTTGCAAAGATTTAAACGGTTTAGTGACACTTTTTCCTTCTCATTGTGTGTTTGTGGATACTACGACGAGGAGGTGATTGGCACCAGTCTAGGGGTTATATATCTTGGATTCTCTAGTCTCGGCTTTTTATTATTCTGCTGATCCTAAATTGTGGCACCGACGACTGAGATATCCTTCCTCTACAACTCTCAAGCACTTAGTTTTAGGTTGTGAGCCTTCATTTAAGGTACTTTGTAAGTCATGTGAGTTAGGTAAACATCATAGGGATTTCTACCCATGACACATTAATAAACGTAGTGAACATTTGTTTGATTTAGTGCATTCTCATATTTGGGGCCCTATTGGTTTTTCCACGTTTAATAACTATCGTTATTTTGTTACGTTTATTGATGATTTTTCTCGAATGACATGGTTGTTTCGTTTGAAAGATCATTCTGAAGTATTTAAAGTTTTTCAAAAAAATTCCTCGAGATACAAACACAATTTGGCACAAATCTTAACTGTTTTCATTCTGATAATGCTAAGGAATACATGAGTTCTCTTTTTCAATAAATTTTTTTCTCAACGTGAACAATTCACCAAACTTCATGTGTTTACACTCCTCAACAAAATGGAGTGGCAGAACGCAAAAATCAACATTTACTTAGCACTGCTCGCTCTCAGATATTTGAAATGAAGGTCTCCAAGTTTTATTGGAATTTTGCGATTCTCACTGTGTTTTCTTATTAACCGAATGCCTACTCCTAATCTTCAAAATTAATCACCATTCCAACTGGTATTTCCATCTAAAAATTCATTTTCAATCCCACCTCGTGTTTTTGGTTGGACTTAGTTTGTTTAGAATCTCCATCGAAACACTGATAAACTTGACCCGCATCTACTAAATGTGTATTTTTTGGGTATTCACGTTTTTCGAAAGGTTATCTTTGCTATTGTCTTTCACAAAAAATGTTTACCTCCGCGGATGTTTCATTTTTTGAACACACCCTTTTTTGAACATATTCCTCTACCAAGGGCTGTTGTAGGGTCTTGATTTCCCACCACAACCACCACCACCACCACTACCACCAACAATAACACCATCAACACCACTACCGCCACCACCACCATCACCACCACTTCAGGTTTATGTCAGAATATGAAAATCTCGTTCAGACTCGACAATCCAAGCGGTGCCCTCTGTTATTCAACCTTAACCACATCTGTCGATAATACCCTAACATAAATGATTTACCTATTGCTCAACGTAAGGCTAAGCGTTCATGTGCTCAATATTCTATTGCCCACTTTGTCTTCTTCTAAACTGAACAGATCTTTTCAAGCCTTTACCACTTCCTTGAATTTCATTTCTATTCCTAAAGATGTTCAGGAAACACTCAAGTACCTTGCTTGGACAGCAGTCATAGCAGAATGGTACTTGGCAGTTGGTTTGTCTCTCTGTAGGTGGTAAGACGGTTGTAAGTGGGTATTCATAGTCAAATACAATTCTGATGGCATAGTTGAATGACTCAAAGCTCGGCTTGTCGCTAAAGGATATATACAGAAATTTGGGGTCGACTATGCAGAGACTTTTCTCCAGTTGTGAAACTCACGTCTGTTCATATTCTTACTCTTGCATCTAATTGTTCTTGGCCCCTCTATCAGCTTGATGTCAATAATGCATTTCTCAATGGGGACTTAAATGAGGTGGTGTATATGCAACAACCTCCTAATTTTGAGCGATAGAGGGAGAATCTTGTATGTTCGCTCAAAAAGTATCTTTATGGCCTCAAATAATCTCCTCGAGCTTGGTTTGAGAATAATCTCCTCAAGCTTGGTATGAATTCTCAAGAAGTATGGCAGACCATTCTCTCTTCTTAAAGAAATAAAGCAAAGATATTGTTATTTTGTTAGTCTATGTTGATGATAACATTATCACATGCAGTGATTCACAAGATATTGCAGACATCAAGCAGCGATTAGCTCAAACATTTCAAACAAAGAATCTTGGTCAGCTTTGATATTTTTTGGGCATTGAGGTTGCACGTACAAAGGATGATATTTTTTTTCTCATAGAAAGTATGTCCTTGATATTCTTATTGAGACAAGAATGTTGGGATGTCACCCTAGTGACACACCTATGGATCCCAATATTAAGTTGTCATCCTTCTCCAATGATACATTGTTCTTTGATCCAGGTTGATATCACATGCTGATTGGCAAATTCATATATCTCTCAGTGACTAGGCCAGATATTGCATTTGAAGTTAGTCAAGTCAGACAGTTTATACATGCACCGACCACCACTTATTGGGAAGCAGTGGTTCACATTCTTTGTTATCTTAAGAAAGCACTAGGGCAAAGACTTATCTTCAGGCCTGGTGATTCTCTTTCTTTATAAAGATATTCTGATGCTAACTAGACATGATCAGTTAATGATAGGCGCTCAACTAGTGGGTACTTTGTATTCTTTAGAGAAAATTTCGTATCTTGAAAAAGTGCATAGTCTGATTGTAGTCAAATCAAGTGCATAGTCTGATTACCAAGCCACTGGGCATTTGGTTTCTGAAGTGTTTTGGCGCAAATCTCTTCTTCAAAACTTAATCTTTGTGTTTTTATGTGCGATGCAAGTGTTTTCTATGCACACGTTGATTATATTATTGTATACATATATAGAATAAATGAAATGTATTTGACGCATTTTTGTATTTCGAGTATTATGGACATTTTCCATTCTCTCGAATTTACTTTTGTATATGTATATTTATTGGCACATGCTTTACACGTATTTTTCTTTTATGCACATGTTAAGTATGATATTGTATTTACAAAATTGTGCACTAAAATTTTCATTATGACTAATTTAAGCTAATTGTGCCAAATTCAAATTAACAAGAGTAACATAGGTATTTATTAAAAATAAAATTTTGAAAATAAAATTAAAATGTATGAAAACACGTGCTATGCCCACAATGGTTGGCTGGACAATTACTTTGAGAGGGAGAGAAGAGAGTTTGAATTTGAATTGGGAAGCTATGGGTGGTTTTTGAAACAAGTGGGTAGTTCTAGTAACTCCCCATCACTTCAAACCCTATATAAAGAGACCCTAGTCCTTCCATTCTCATTGCAAAAGCTTCATTTTCCATTCTAAATTTCTTTCCTTGATTTGGAGTTATATTCTTGGAGGAGGAGGCTTGGAGAGTGTTGGGAGGCCCTTTTTCTAGTTGCACTAAAAGAGAAGGAGGTGGGTGTTTCTATTATTTTCTAAATGTCTTGTAGAATTGCATGCTTAGATAATCCTATATGAAATGTGTATGAGTAGAAATACTCCTAAGATTGTGCCTAAATTATTATAGGAGAGAATTTCTTTTATGTCATATGTCAAAGTAATTAGAGTATATAATTGTAGAATGATATGATGTTCTGTTGCTCTCTTTTTATTGCATGAACATTTTCCATATTCCTTGCTACTATGAAAATAAGTTTCATTGAACAAATTTATGCATGAAAACTAGGTGTTAAATTTCCATCATAATTCTAAGTAGATTGAAATAAATGAAAATTCATATCAAACTGTGTCCAATTAAATAAAAAAAAATTCTGGAAATTTAATGGAATTCGTAATACATTGAATAGGGGTTGTAAAAGTGATTGTAGAATTGAATTTATGGCTTAAGTTTTATTTAAAGTTGTGAAACAGAGAGTTTCATAATCAAATAAATTTATTATAAGCTATAGTTAGGTAGTGAGGCTTAAGAGTCTGGTGTTTGGCGTTAGGCTTGGGTCACTGTGTACAGTAACGTTGGGTCTCGGGTTCGAGTCCCTGGGGGCTCTGTTCTTTTTTCTGTATGGGAAAATCTTTTATTAAACAACAGTAGGAGATATTAGAATTTTTAATGTAGAATTTGTCACCAACGATGAGTTGGCATCTTGGTTAGTGGTGCTATTTGGAGTGGCTGGCGTGTTTGCGCCTGGTTCAATTCCTGGTGGAATCAAATTTGTTTTTTTTATTATTATATTATATTTTATTATTTAACTTGACTTCTTTTTGAACTCCTTTCACTTGAAATAAATTTTAAAATCTAGAGAGGGTATTAATGGATTATTGGGCAAGATTAGGCATATAAATTTAATGTTTGATTGTGGACAATTGACATGGTAAACTAGTTTATTTTCACAAAGTATGTTTTGGAGTTAATTTGTTTTAAATTGAGTTAGATAAAAAAAATAGTGAAATTTAATAGTTTTAATATAGATTCATTCTCTAATTTATATCATTGGGAGTTATATCCATTATTCTGACGAATAATCGAAGAATGAATAAGTAGTAAAGTGGAAGCACATAACATTTGACAGATTTAAATAATTTGTGGAAAAATTAGACATGAAATTTATAAAGGCTTTATCAAGTTGAAATGCTTTTGAGATGTGTTATAAAGTGATAAGAAGTTATGTATTTTGAAACTGACAATGTAAAGAGAATGAATAAGAGAATTTAAATGATGTATAATGAATGGAAAATTTTTATGAAGAGGTTAAGAATAACCTAGAAGTTCTCTGTGTTGAGATGGATGGATTCTAGGAGCTGAGCGAGACCCATCATGTCCAGCAATTATGATAAATGAAATTTTGTGAAATGGTCAATATGGACCTTAATGTTGTTGAGTAAGTTTAAGTCTGGTAGGGTAAGCTAGAACTAGGCCATGATAACTAGAAAAAGAAGATGTGATGAGATCTGGGCAAACGTAAGTGAGACGCCTCTATATAGTCGGGCGGTGTATTCCGGGACTATAGATTCACTCCGGGACTATAATTGTTGTGCATCCAGTCGAACGGTGTACTTCGGGACTGTGATTGCTATGCGGAGCAAGATGAGCCTTAATTAAATTTGGGACTATGAATGATCGGGAAGTGTACTCCGGAATCATGAATAGTCGGGCAGATAGGAGACGGATCTCCAATATATTTTGGGCTGGAGCGGAACTTGCAGGATGTCTGCACGAGGTGGATTCTGTGTAGTCGGGCGGTGTACTCCAGAGCTGGAATCCATAGAACCTTATCATCGTCACCGTAGTAGGATTTCTTAACTAGGGATTGAACCCTATAATGAGGAGTATGTAAGGGCTTGCCTCGAACCTATGTAGTATGAGATGCATAGAATCCGAACAAGTATGCATTAGTGTTGCATTGTAAGTATTAAGTGTCAGCATTAGGCATCAGGATCTAGGGCTGCAAACAAACCGAGCTACTCGCGAGCTACTCGGTTCGAGCTCGGTCAAAGCTCAGTCAAAGCTCGACTCGAGACGAGCTCGAGCCGAGCTCGAGCTTGAAATCGAGCTCGATAGCTTAACGAGCTGAGCTTGAGCTTGGGCTTTTTGTGATTATTAGGCTAAGCTCGCGAGCTACTCGGCTCGAACTCGGTTAAAGCTCGGTCAAAACTCGGCTCGAAATGAGCTCGGGCCGAGCTCGAGCTCGATTGCTTAACGAGCCGAGCTTGAGACTCAAGATACTCGGCTTGACTCGGCTCGACTCGGCTCGTTTGTAGCCCTATCAGAATCATATCATACACTGACATGTTTAGGATAGTCACTCTTCACATTTTGTTTCTGCATTCAAGTTTGTAATTGTTAAAATAGTGGAATTGCTGTATTATAACATTGCGTCAGTTGTATGCAACTACTGTGTCCGCAGTTTCCTAGTTGCAAGATTGGATTGGCATGGAGTTGAAGTCATTTTGAAGGATGTCACAAGATTGAAGAGCTTTCATTATCATATGTTGTATTGTACTTATTTATTTCCGCTGTGCTATTATAGAGAACAATGTTGTAAATGAAAAGTTGTTTTTAAATTTCTTGTATTTTTGTATGAATTTGAAATAAAAGATCATGTTTGTGCTACGAATTACATGTATTTGAAATTCGGGGTGTTACAAAATTATATCTACATTTCTATATAATGTACAAGTATAGGATTATTCCAAAGATTCAATCTGCTACTTTTGCCCATATGGGAATGCAGCACAACTTTTTTTTAAAAAAACTTCATATTAAATTGGATATAATAAGTGAAAGCATTGTTGTTTTGAAATTTTAATTAAGTTCAAGTTTAAAATAATTTACTTAAATAACTAGTATTTGTTTTAAATGATAGATAGAGTTCTAACGGCCACAAACTACAAAAGCATATAAGAGTATACAGATCGATTATTACAACCTGATGAGGAAGTAGAAGTACAATTAGAGCTTCTTACAACAGATAACTAATAGAGATTAATACAACAAAAACAGATATCTTAGTAGCTTAACTAGGGATGGCATCCGAGTCGGGTCAACCCGCAACCCGCTACACTCGACCAAACCCACGTTAACCCGGTTCAGGTTCGGGTTCGGGTCAAACCCGCAACCCTAACTAGGTGGACCCGGGTTGAAAAAAATCCAAAAATAACCCGCTCAACCCAGCCCGAATACCCGCAATCCGGGCCAAACCCGCCCGAACCCAGCCCGCCAACCCGCAGGTTGAGCACTGTTTGACCCGTGGTCGACCTGCACAGGTTGAACGTTCGACCGGCAGGTCGAATGGCAAAAATAGCTAGTAAGTGGCTGTTGTTGCTGTTTTTTTGTTGTTTTTTGGGGGTTTTGAATTTTTTTGGGAGGGTTTCTCCTATGAAAATCCCCTAAATTCGCTCCAATTTTTTCACTCTCCATCTTCAACTTTCTTAATCTTTCTACTACTACTACTACACAATTCAATCAAGTTCATTCAACAAAAAAGCAAGCAACAAAGAAGTTAACAATTTCGATCATATTGAATTCATGTCGACTCAACAATCTCAACTACGTCTACAACAAACTCTATTAACAAAGAACCTCTCTCTTTCTACGACTACATGACTACGTCTACAACAATCTCCATCGACTATGTCTACTTCTAGAGCCTCTCTAATATTATTTTTTCTCTCAACTCTATATACGATTATTCATGAAGTATTGTATCAAAATTCATCAACCCTCTCGACTCTTTATTATTGTCGTAGCAATTTTCTAATCATATTTGTTAGTTGGTTTTTTACTACTCTCTCTCTATCAACCCTCCTATTAGTTTTTAGATTTTTTTCACATAATATATTGTATTTTAGTTGCATTATATACACAACTAAAACACTACAAATCGTTTTTTTACATACACGTACTACGAACCATTTATCATGTCCATATCACGAGGCAGCGGTTGTAGCCAAAGTGGGCAAGATTCCACTAGTTCTTCTCGTCGGCCTCCAACAAACCCACGATTAAAGCCCGAGCATAACCTCATGCCTAACATAGGTTCTCACAATGTTTCTCCACACAACATAGAACAAAAAAAGCATACTAGTGATATAAACACATGAAATTGAATCCGCACAACCAACTTCTAGTAAAAAAAGAGAGAAAACACTAGTGATTGACACAAATTTTATGACTTTATTTCCGTCAAGGAGAATTCTAATATAGGACATAAGATTTGTAAAACTTGTAGCAGGAATTACAAATAGAAGGGTGAGGGAATGGTACAATTAAACGACATATTTTAAATGTACACCATGCACTAGTACATACCAACAATCACAACAAAAAATCAACCCTAGGTCCGGACAAATAGATAGCCACCCTTATGATCCCAAAATTGTTCGTCGGAAAATGGCACAACTAGTTATTAAAGATGAGTTACTTTTTTTCTATTCTGATAGTAGAAACATAGAGATATTTAACCAAAATGAACTAAACCCACATTTTAAAAGAATTCCTAGAAACACACTCAAGACCGATTGTTTTAAACTTTACATCGAAAAGAGAGACGTTTTAATTGCACTCTTGTATTCTTTGACTTGTAAAGTATCGTTAACTTCCGATTGTTGAAAATGTTGTAACGATATTTCAATGATGGGCATAACTTGTCATTAGATCGATAGTAATTGGACTATTCAAAAGAGAATCATATCACTTGCCGCTTTGCCGTATTCTCATAGTAGTATGGTTATCGCAACACATATTTTAGAAGTTTGTAATTTATTTTAAATTCATGATAAAATTTTTAGTATTAGTTTTGATAATGTATCTAACAACAATGCTTTGATTAGTACATTAAAAACACAATTAGCTCCTCCATGTAACAAAACTTTTCATGTTATATGTAATACCCCGATTTTCATTTATGAAAATTATTAATTTTTTTGCACGTAGTGTGCACGTGCAATTTTTGTAGTGTGAAATCTTATAATTATTTTCATTATGGATGATGAGTATATGTATATATATACGTATATGTGTTCTTTAATTATTTTTATAAAGGCCCATTTTCTTCAAATAAACATAAGCCTTTCTTTTTAGCCCAATCTAATTTATATTTATAAAATTATTATTTGGTCCATTAATTAAAGCCCATGAGTTATTTCTCTTTTAATTACAACTTGTAATGTAGGATATTTTTATAAGATTATTTTTATAGAAAATATAATGTACAACTTTTTTTAATAGAGAACTAATGAATGCACGGGCATTGTACGTACACATGCAAAAGCACACAAAGTGGCCGGTTTTGGATTGGAGGGAAAAAGAAAAAAATGAATGGAGTTATGGGTGGTAGTTGCTTGATCATGGTTGGTTACTACAACTTTTCCTTGAATCCTAGCCTTTCATTTTTAACTCCTAGATTGATCCTAACCCTTCATTTGCTCCCAATTTTAGTATAAATACCCCCCCAGCCTAGTTATTTTTGTACTCTTCATTTCTCCAAAACCTATAGTAGAAAATACAAATTGTTAGTAGTAAGTGAGATAAAAAGATTGAGAGTTGTGTGTGCATTCAAAGGAGGCCGGCATCACTAGGAAGCTCTCGGGATTGGCATCTTTGAGGCTCGGTTGTGCGCATCAAGGAGGAGGAGGAAGGTTCTTTTGGCAAGGACTCTTGTGTTTAAGAGGTGTTGCAATTTTATTCTCTCCAAATAAGGTAGGTTATTTTCCATATTTCTAATTAGATAGCATGCTAAGATTGAATTGAAATGATAATGCATGAAAAGGATTAATAAGAGTACATTTAATTGGAAAAATGGCTTATTAGTTGATTGGAATGTTGCTAAATAGATTGTATGTTATTCCATCATCAAATTTAAGTTGTGTGTGAATTATTTATAGCTATGGATTGCTTGAAGTAAAATTCGTTGTTAGCATCAAAAACTAAATGCAAATGTTAGTAGATGAAAATGTTGTTTTATGTGCTTGAATGAACCATTTTGTGATAATGTTGTGAAGAATAACTTAAAATATAATTTGTGGGTTTGTGAAAGGAATATAAACTGGGAATTGATGTAGGGAATATTGATGTTAAGTTGGATAAGAAATGTCGAAATGAGATGTGGTAGTAGTAGTATACAATTTAAACTAATTATGAAGAATATGTGTTTAATTACTGGAAAAATTATTTTTAAATTACTGGAGTATCAAATATTATTTGAATAATTATTCTAGAGATTTACAGTAAATTTAGTAAAAGCAAAACTCAAATGAGAGCTTTTGAAACATCGAAATATTCGATTAAACAGAGAATTGATTTAACTAAAATATAAGTTGTATTCAAGACAACTTGAGCCTATAGCTCAAGTGGTCGGGAGGCTTTCTAATGGTACAGTGCGTGCGGCTTGTTCCCACGGATCGCTGGTTCGATACTTGAGAATACCATCTTTTTGTGCGTTTAAAAAATTAATCAAGCATCAGTCCGAGAGTATATAACTCTCTAATACCCCTTTATATCGATGAGCACAAGTGGCCAAATGGCCAGAGCGTGCGATTGGGTTCTCTTTGGTCGCTGGTTCGAATCCTCGTCTCGGCCAGAATTAAACTTTGTCAAAAAATGATTTTTTTTAGTGGATTTTGATGTCTAAAAATTATGAGAAAAATACTATTATTATTCTAAAATTATGTGTGACTTATGAAAATAAATTGAGAGTTATTGAAATGAAATAGAGTATATTTTGGAAATAAAAGTGTGGTTAGAACTATGGTTCTACACTTGTATATTTTTGTGAAAAATATGTTTTGCAAGAGAATTGAAATAAGTGCTAGAAAAGAAAAATAACAAAGAAAGAAAATATATAAGGTGAAGTGGTATGAATTATTCTTGTTAAAGAATAGTGTGACAATAATGAGTTGTGAATATTCATTTTGACCATATACTTAGTGATATGATTTTTTTAATGTGGAAATAAATATTTGATGAAATACATGATGAATGATTGAACTCCATGTATGGTTATTGACTCATGAATAATTTTGAAATCATGTGATTGGAAAAGAGAAATGTTATTGAGTATGAAAACTCAAACATATGAATTTGTGAATTGAAATTGAAAATTAGGGTGTAGCCAAAACTCACACCGGCAAGTGAAAGTGATGAATTATGATTATTGACATTGAAAAGACCAGTTTGGGTCATTGTGAAATGAAAGAAATAAGACCGGTAGTAGTGAGAGGGCTAACTCTAAGAGCTTGATTTTGTTCATGATTTCATTAAATTAAGAATTAGTGCATAATTAACATACACAAGCAACTACTTGTCTTCTTTATCTAGTATTTATCTGTAATATTGAAGTTTGACAAATCTAGATTAGCTGAAAGAGGCACACATATAGTTTGTAAGGGAACAAATTTAGCTTGCATTGCTCCACATAAGATAGCAATTTTATCTGTTTGATCTTATTTTGTCGTATTTTGCAATTCGAATGATCAAGCAATTAAATGCTCTTGCCTCTTACCATATTATCAAGTCTGCCCAGTGTAATCATCACTGCATTTCTCACCAACCCAAAAAACAAACAAACTAAATTTCCAATCTCAAATTGCTAAATACTTGTACCCTCCTTTAGGTTTTATAACTTAACAAATTCAACAATGGTAGAGATTACATTTTGAAAGACACAGAAGGAACCTTAGTAAATTTCCTCGGTATTAATAGTTGAACAGCGTTCCATATAGTTATTATCATTGGCTCTATCACATGTTTGTAACTGCAAATTTCATATGAGGGGTGATCAACTTGATTAAAGCTACTCTTTTTTGATATTTTTAATCAGAAGGTTGAAGATATATTAGCAGAGATGCAAATGCTCTATGTAGCAACCCTGGTTGAGAGGCGCTTACAGAGTTTTCTATGTAGAGTTCTAGAATGATCTTGAAAGCAGTTCTAGAGCTTTGTATACAGATGAAGATCAGAGCTTCTTCTCGAAATGCTGGATCGTATAAATCTTTCTAATAATTATTTGGTTAAAAGATATAGAAGTGGAGCAAAGTTAACAAATTTGAAACAAGTGAAATGATCTTGACTAGATTTGACATTTAAGAAAGAAGAAGAAGCTGAAGCATTCATTTGACATTTAAGAAAAATAGATGTCCATAGTTATAAAAATTGAAATGCCTAAATCTTAGGATGATACCGCCAAAAAACAAAAAAAATCACACATATGTAGTTGATGTTATCATGATTTTATGCTTCCTCTAAGTGCAAGAGAGGATAAGATTTTTTACTCACATTGAGGTAAGACTCGAAAGTAGTCCAAACATATCATTTAAATTGCCTTGAAGTTGATTGTGAGCAAGATTTCTACATACATCAACATAGATTTGGTTTAGCTTGATAATCAAGAAGTACAATGATGCACAAGCAAATTTCAGTTATCAAATGGAACTCACATGCTTTCAAGAGCATTCATCTGGGAAATTGAGTAAGGAATGCCTTGTGTGAACTAATTACCAGTAAGGTTTCTGCAGATCAGTTCGAAAACAAATTAGACATGAACGGAGATCAACCAAAGAACCATTGGTATTTGCATCAGAACTTACAGATGTTGGAGGTTCAGAGGCAGATTATATGGAATTTGACCTTCATTTCCAAGATTATTGTTGCTCATGTCCCTGCATTATACATACAGGATCAACCCCCAAAATAATTTGTAAGCTTTTACATCTCAAAAAAAAATATCAAAAAAGGTCATAGAACTCACAGGTTAACTAACGAAGTCATGGTTTGCATGTTGTAACCCAACGTCCCGGTAAGTCCCAAACTAAGCAGTTTGCTTATAATAGATCCCATTAAAGAAACGGTAATGCTTCCATTATTTAACATTACATGTAGTTATTTATAAATTATAAGAGAACAATCTGAGAAACCTCACATTGCTGTAACTAATGAACCAGAGCATGTAATGCCCTTCCATGACTCCCCACAGGGATCGCCGCCATTTGACTTCCATCCATTTAGCTGGCCCGGAGAATTCAGGCTACTAAACAAGGTATTGACAGCAGTAGCACCAACTGCATGATGGAGCATACAAGTAGCATTGAGCTACAGCTGTACGAATTGCTTTCAAATTTAAAAGATTTTGTGGCAAGCAATCAAAGATGAGTATTGATTAACACAATAAATGTTTATGCAGTTAGTGAATAACATTAAGGATTTCTTCCTACTAAATGCAACAACAACAACAAACATATTAAACACAATGAGAATATATCAAGTATAGTCATTTAGTTTCTCGAATACGGTGGAATGATCCATTACTCACTCTTACACATTATCATATCATTGAAATGGTAAAACAGAAGATACAAGACCAATCACGATATAAGGTATATGTTTGCAAGTAGAGAAATTTACGGTATTTTTTTTTCAAAATTAGCTATATCTCCTTACAAGAACATAATGACATTCCTCCATCGATCAGCAACGAACCAAATTCCCCCCAAAACAAAAACCCTTTTTTTCTACAACCAACAAAACTATTTCTAGAAATGTATATACCTTAGGGCCCATTGTAACCTTGACAGCATCAGCAAGCTCCTGAACACCCTACAGCATCGCCGCCCTCGCTCCCACCCCGAAATCGATGCTCTTCGCTCTATAGCTCCTCTTTCCTAAAACTATCAATCATCGAGGATGTGTGGGAAATTGGTTAAAGCTTTTGCTGAGTTAGAAAATAAATCCCGAGGGTTGTTTTATCTCGTATCTTTGCATCAACGATTCAAAATTTTATTCACGAACAAGCCATTATCCAACCTAGTCTTAAGTATATATGAGAAGTCAAAATTTCTAGCATCCGACAATATGGAACACGAGGTATGGATCTCAAATTGCATGCAGCTGAGAATTCTGGTAATATATATCAAGAACAATGACATTCTATTTGTATAGTTAAGACTGAGCCTCAGCAGTCACCAATTTTCTTAAAGAAGAAAAGAAAAGAAAAGAAAAGAAAATGATACACCTAATCTAGGATAAATAATTGTCTTGTGAAAGACATGTTTCAATATATAAATACAATTATGTGATAAGCCGTATTAAACATCTGAAGACTTCATCACATCACTTGTTTAAACTATAATCAAAAGAAATCCAGGCATTTATTAACACAAAGATAATGTACTGTTAATTTTTATTTCACCATCAACTTCGAATTAGCATGAGTCTTTTGTTAGTCAACAGCTGAAAGACCTGAGAGAGCATGGCATTACCTGGTTTTGATATTTTTTAATTAGTGTAAAATGCTTCAATAGGAAATCACCTTCACCAATTAAGAGCAATACAAAGAAGATATTGACCTTAAAGATTACACTGCATGCTACTGTGATGTTATTCAGAAAGTACCTGATGGAGCTGAACTAGGAAGAGCCACATTTCAGGACGAAGTTGAATCTTCTCGGAGCATTGCTGAGACACTTAGCTTTACAGGTTATGCCTTTCCCACTTTTGCCTTTTGTGAATGCCTCTTGTTTTGATACCAGTTCCATACCTGTAACAACAACAATAACAAAGTTTTCACTAATAGTCAGAATAAATAAAAGGCTTTGTAAAAGCCTAGCCTTCTGGATATCTATAACCCAAACAATTTAAACCTGTTTTGGTTGAACAATAGACTTCCCAATGCGTTTAGGTGAAGCACTTCAAGAGATGGAATTAGTTATAAATATTGGGATAATCCCATAGATTACAAGTGTAAATTTCTGAAGTCTGCATACCTGAACTTGTTTACAAGTCATGGTGGAAGCGGTGGGTGACACCAGATAATGAAAGACGATGGTGGAGGAAGAGGTGGGCGATGGCGGTGGGTGGCGGCGGAGGAAGACGGTGATGGTTGAAAGGAAGACGGCGGTGATGGTGGCGATGGACGAACAACGGTGATGGTGGGAGGGGGGCGACGATGGCGATGTGGATGAATGACGACAGCGCTAACCAACGGGTCGGGGATTCGGGTGTGAGGGAGAGAGGATAGAGAGAGAGAGAGAGAGAGGGGTGAGAAAGAGTGTATAAATCGGGGGATTTGGGATTTGGGGCGAAAATGAAAAGGTTGGGGGAAAATAAATTATGGAATATACCCACGGTGTTTTATACCGTTAGTAAAACTTATAGTTACGAATTAAAAGCTCTAAAGTTATAGGATACCTATACCCACAGTTTACTATACGTCTGTAGGTATATAATGCCTATACCCACAGTTTTAGTGATCCGTCACTCTATGTGTCCGTTGGTGTATGGCAAAATTCTTGTAGTAACTTTTGATTTTGTTGGATTTAAAATTGGTTTCTTGGCTTCTAAAAATCTGAAAAAAATATTATAATTATTCTAAAAATATGTGGATTCAATGAAAAATATTTGTACATTATTTGACTAAAATAAAAATGACTTAGAAGTAACAATTGAGTAGACTTGTATGAAAATTGACACTTGTAAAAATATGAAAAGTGATTATTTTCATAGGAAAATTTTATGAAGTTATAAAAGAGATATTTTGAAGGGAGAAAAATTTAAGTGTGTTGATTATGGACTTTAGTTCATCTAATTTTTGGGTTTTGTGTGTACTCTAAAGAAAGATGAAAAATACAACTTTGTGAATGAACTAAATAAAAGAAAGAAATACTAGTTTGGGTATCTGATGGATTTATTGAAATAAAATTGAGTATGAAATACATGAATTGAAATTGAACTTTATGTATGAGATTTGATTCATAGAAAGGAATGGAAATCATGTTAATTATGTAAAAGAATTTATGAGTACATAGACTCAATTTTTGTGATTATGAATTGAAATTGAGAACTAGAGTATAGTTAAGCCTCATACCGGCATTGAAAAGAAATATGTTGAAATGAAATTGGAGATGAAAAAATCAAGATTTGGGTCATGTTGAATAAATGGTTAAGACCGTTATAGTGGAAGGGCTAACTCTAGAGAATTGATTTTGTTCATGATTCAAATAACTAAGGACTAGATACATAGTGAAGACGTGATGAAAATAAGAGAAAAATACGAGTATGAGGGCCTCGGGGCTACGATGTGGGAGTATTCACAAGCTGTCTTCACGATGCATCGTGACATGACGTGGATATGTCTCCAGGTGTTCGTACCGCAGGCGACACTCGTGGGGTGTTTGGTGACTGCGGATGGTGTCATGTCCAATGACGGAGGCTGAATTGTCTATAGGTTCTTCACGATACACCGTGACATGACGTGAGATTTCCCTCCAAGCTGTCTGGACATGAGCTCGTAACTCATAGAACATCTAGGATACTTATCGTAGTTACAGTAGTAGTTTAAGTCATGACGAGGAATTGAACCATACAAGATGAACAACGGTTAAGGGCTTGCCCTCAGACCTATGTAGTATGGGATGCATAGAATCTGAACAAGTGCGCATTAGTGTCATCTAATATAAACAACTGCATTAAGGACTAAGTGCACTGCACAACACGATATCTATAGGATAGTTCCGTATAGTTTCTGTTTGTGATCAAGTTTTTGATTGTTTAAGTATTTGGGAATTGTTATACTATTCGGCATAGAGAGGATAGCCATGTATAATATTTCGTCGATTGTATGCAACTGACATACCTACAGTTTTTATGCAGGGTAAAGTGATTAACAAGACTAAAGAATGCATGTTGATTAAAGATTGATTCAAGAGTTGTACATTTCAATTCATGTAAATTGTTGTAAATTGGTTACGCTGTAAATATGTAATGTAAGTGTAAACTCTGATGTAACAAAAAAATTTTATTTCCTTATAAAATTGTACGAAGAGAAGTGTAAAGATCCTGTGGAACTTCGAATTCAGTTGTGTTTTGGAATTCGGGGTGTTACAGAGTGATATTAGAGCCACGCTTTCAAGTAGTACAAATTTATAAGGAACAACACCCTAGAAGTGGACATTAGGGGGTGTGTTGAGTCTAGAGATTTAAATGTAAGTCACTTACATTTGTGTTGCTCTATGATTTATGCTTCTTCTCCTCTTTCTCTAAGATGGCAGACCATTTCGACCCAGCTGGAGATGATAACTGGCACATCGTTGAGGAAGATTACTACCTCGGGCAAGCTGATTCAGACGACGAAGATCTTGAAGAAGTGGAAGAGGAATGGCCTGAGTTCTGAGAGATCACTCCAACTCTGGATTCATCTGATGATTCTTCTCACGAGGAAGAACCAGTTCCGAGTAATCTCATCGTGTCTCTTCAGAGACAGGTAGAGACTCAACGGTAAAGAATCGGGCTACTGGAGACTCAGTTGGCGAAGCGCAAGGATGATATTGCAATTCTCAGTCATCGTGTTTGGGAACTCGAGAAGAGGAAAAACATAACCGATGTACTGAAGGAAGAAGTGGAGGAACTACGGGGAGAGCTTCGTGAGGCCAAGTGGAACCGTAGGAACTAGACTGTTGTATCTTCTTATTGTTTTCATTTTGATGTCAGAAATGTTTTAAATTTGAATGTATAAAGTTGAAATTCAATAAAATGGAAAAGTTGAGTTAAAATTCATAGTTATACTTCGAACTTAATGGATCTTTTGCATCAGAATATTGCCAGAGAGGAGCTCGAAATGGTGAAGGTCTGGACTTGGAAACGGAACTAGCAAGCATCTATCAGACACTCAATGCCATTGCCATGAACCAGAATCAAGGAAGGGTGCATGTGAATCCAGTACCCGAAGCAATCAAACTCGTGGAACCATTCAAGCGAATGAAACCACCCATATTTGAGGGGAAGTCAGACCCTGACATGGCTGAAATTTGGATCCGACAGGTAGAGACTATCTTCGAAGTCTTGGAGACTCCGTAGGGCAGCAAGGTGAAGTTGGCGGCACTGCAGTTTAAGAAGGATGCGGCTGTGTGGTGGCAGTCAATGAAGCGGACATTGGGCGGTATTGTTCTTGGCTGGGATGAATTCTTGGAGGAATTTCGCAGTCATTATTTTCCCTTAGACGTCCAGGAGAAGAAGGCTATGAAGTTTCTGGCGCTGTCGCAGGGCGGCATGTCGGTTAGGGAGTATGAGACAAGATTCACTCAGCTCTCGAGGTATGCACCCGAACTGATGATGGATGAGGCGAAGAAGGCTCTAAAGTTCGAGCATGGGTTGAGGCCAAGTCTGAGATCCAGAATAATACCCCTCGGTATCAGGAGGTTTGACAAATTGGTTGATGTGAATATTTGCAAGTGTACAAAATCGCAACAAGTAGTATAGTTAAGTGAATAGAGTGTCGAACCCACAGGGACTAATTATTTTATTGAGTACCGATATCACTAGATGAATCACTATTTGGAAGATCGAAATTAATAAAGAAAGAAAACAACTAAATTGAAAAAAATCTAACTAACTAAATTAATGGAGAAGGAGCGGAGTCTGAAAATTGTAATTTGTTAATGGCAAAATTAATTCTAGGGCTTTTAACTTCACCTAGTTCATCACACACAATTTATAATTCCATATGAATAAAAATATTAATTTTCCAAGTTGTAGACCAAAATCGCCTAATTATTCAATGCTTTCTCTCGAACTACACCAAAAATATCTCCAACTAACAGTTTGTCACATCTCTATGCAAATTTAATTAATCGAAGACTCATTAAGTTCTGTAGATTTTTTAACGGTCACATTAATCGCGGTAAATTATCTCTAATTTCGCTCAATTAATAGTGCTCAATTTTTATTGTTCTAAATCACAAATAACCTCTCGGTCTCTCCATGATCCAATAATCATACAAAAATTGGCCAAATAATTGTAAGCATTAAGCACAAAAATTAAACACACAACCATAGAAAAATAGAAATAATATAGAATTAAAAATTGTGTTCTCAAAACTAGGCTACATCTAAACTCTAGAAAAATAAATTTAGTTCATAATAAAAATATTGCAATTAACAAATTTGTCCATGAATTGCATAATTAAATTAGAGAGAGAAAAGAAAATACAAAGGGACCGTTTTGTAAATAAAAAATTTGCAACCGAGTGTCGCACAATCTTCAGCCTCTCTGTTTCGTTTCGTTCTCTGCCTCGTCTCGTGCAGCTCGCCGAAAAGGTAGACACGTCAGCATCTGACCCACACGTCAGCAGCAGTCACCTGGGCATGAGGGACCCGCTGCCAACTCAGCGCAAATAGAAGGGATTTCTGTTCTTCGTGGGACCCGCACGTGCACCTAAACACCAGACGCGTCGCTGTCGCCACGTCACGTCGGAGCTGCTTTTCTCTCTGTCTCTTTCCTGAACCACGAGCTGCCCTTCCTTTTATTATTGAATCACAAGGATGCCCTCTCTCTCTCTCTGTTTATTATTATTGTTTTTTTATTATTATTTCTTTTCAGCTCTTCCGCCTCCTTGTTTATGCTTCGGGTTTGGTCTTGCTTTTATAGGAGTTGTAGACGGGTTCTAAAGAGAAGATTAAGATATATTCTGCAAATAAAAATCAGAATTTAAAATAAACATTTAAATTTAAATTAATTAGATCAACTTAAAAATAACTAATTTTTATTTTAGCATATCAAAATCCTTTTAAATTTGTTTATTCTTTTTACACCCTATTGACAATTAAAATTGTATTTTGCTCCTCATATTGTCAATTTGTAAAATACTAAAATTCAACAAATCAATAAAAATAAATAAATCATTATGTTTGTTTTGTTTGTTGATTTTTACAAAAAATAATCACTTTTTGCATCAGAAATCTTATTTCTACAAAAATAATTAATTAATTGAAATCTTATAGAAATAAGATAAATTATAAACAATATAAATGGAAACATATAATGGGTAAATGAGTACAAATATTTGTATAAAAATTAGACACATCAAATACCCCCAAACTTAAGATTTTGCTTGTCCTCGAGCAAAAAGTAGAATCATGAATAAGGGAATAATAATCAATAATAACTCAACTCATCACACTAAGAGATCTTGCCATGTAAGCATCAAAATTTCAATTAAAAATATAAACAATAACCAATAAAGTAAAATCAAGCATACCCACTTTCTCTAGTGCAATTATTTATTCATAATTCCCAACCCAATCGTATTTGTCATGTAATTAATGGAATTATAGTATGTAACAACTTAATCTGTGATTATCCCTTCTCACTACTACAAATCGAGTAGCAAACTAGAGTTTTTTTATTTTTTCCAATCTCTTCTCTAAATTGTCACTTGTCTTTTGACGCGAATGCAAACATTTGTGATGAATTCACCCGGTTACTCAACAAGTCACAAACTTAAAGTGCTTTGTATACTCATATTTCAAGTTGTCGTTTGACGTAAAAGTAAACATTGGTTATGAATACCCCTAGTTACTAAGCAACTCAAAACATTAGAGTAGATTGACTTTATTCATAAATTTTTTTTTATTTTATTACTCTATTTACTTAAACTCTGTTTAGGACTAGATCAAAGGGGATAATCACAAGAAAAAGCATCACATTTGTCTTTTATGTATAATAGCATGACTTACACAATTTTGTAAGGAATTGTAAATGTCAATAATCCTAAAGTAAATAAGTATGCTTACTCTTGCTTTATAAGAAATTGTCTATCCCAAAAAAAATATTTCGATGCTTACCATAATAAAGAACTCAATAGTGTAAAAGTGAGTTTAATTGCAATTCCTTTTTGTTTTGTTTTTCTTTTCAAAAAAAATAAAAATAAATAAATAATAAATTTGTAAACCTTCCCCCCAAACTTGAATATCACATTGTCCTTAATGGGAAAGGAAAAAGAAAAACAAAAAGAATGCAAAAAGTTTAGAATTTCTCCCCTGATTCGTCCTTAAATTTCTGCACGCGCGGCGTTCAGTATTTTGGCGATATCTAGAGCTGTAGATGTCCAAATGGGCTGAATTTTTTTTTTTTTTTGCTTGCTGGAAAGCTAAGACGATAGGCTACAATCTCTCTTTGTATCAGTTTTCCAGATTCTGACTCCATACTGCTCAAAAACAGCCAATAATGAAGGTGTACAAAACAGCTCCGCCTTGCGACTTCAAAATTATGCAATCCTACAAAATAAAATCAAAAATTAAAATAAAATAAACTAAAAATGAAAAGAAAATATAAATGCAATAAAAGAAAACATGGGTTGCCTCCCAAGAAGCGCTAAGTTTTAAGTCTTCAGTCAGACATGGAGGTGAGATTGTTATGTAACGCCAAGATCCAACAACATCAAAATATCCTTTCTAATTTTTCTCTTCAGGTGTGGATTAGGTTCAAGCTCTAGTTTGAGGCGTTTTCTTCTTGATGATGACGTCTTTGATTCCCCCACCTCTTTGAAATTTTTCTGAAAAAATGAATAAATAGAGGATGCAGCATCCAAATACATAACATGTTCAAAAATATTTTCTTTTTTAACTTCAAAAGTTGCTGCATTTGTTGGACATACTTTTATAGGTGATTTTTCAATTTCAGCCTTATCTTTCTCGCCCACAATTAAATCAATTTTACTTACTTGAAAGCATGACTGTTCTTCAGGAGGAAACTTTATTGAAGTAAAAACATCATACATTACTTGCTCATGCTGTGTTTGTTCCTCCACGATTTGTTCGTACTCTTCTTCCTTTTCAACCACATTTTGTTCGCCATTTTCTTCTTGTGGTTGCTCAATTGTCCTCCCGCTGCTTAGTGTTATTGCTTTGACATCTTCTGTGGGGTTGACAACTGTGTTGCTTGGTAATATTCCTGCAGTTTTTTCATTTAAAATATTTGAAATTTGACCAATTTGTACCTCAAGATTGTGAATGAAAGCCGTATTATTTTGTATTGCCAAATCTGTCTTTTGCATATATTGATCTGTCTTTTGTATGTGTTGCATGAACATCTCTTCTAATGTCAGCTTCTTTTCTTGCTGTGAAAAATTTTGAGGTGGTCTAATTGCTCCTTGATTATTGTTCCAAGAAAAGTTGGGGTGATTTCTCCATTCGTGATTATATGTGTTTGCATAATGATTGTTTTGCATTCGAAAGTTTGACACAAAATTTTCATGTTCGGCATTTGATGGAGCAAAAGGGTTTCCCACTTAGCAGTCTGAACTTGAATGATTTCCTGCACAAAGATCACAAATGATATTAGATTGAATAGAATTAACATTTAAATTACCTATCTGTTTAGATAAAGTAGCCATTTGTGCACTTAAAGTAGAAATAGGGTCAAGTTCAAAAACTCCAGCCACTTTTCTTGGCATTGTTCTCTCTGAAGACCACTGGTAATGATTTGATGCCATCTCCTCTAAAAGATCATAGGCGGCTTTGTAAGTTTTACTCATTATTGCACCTCCGGCTGCTGCATCAACAGTAGATCGATGTGTAACTCCCAAACCATTATAGAATATTTGAATTTGCAGCCATTTCGGTAGTTCATGATTAGGACACTTTCTTAATAACTCTTTGTACCTTTTCCATGTATCATACAAAGACTCAGTCTGAAATTGAGTAAATGTGCAAATATCATTTCTTAGCTTTGCTGTTTTTGCTGGCAGAAAATACTTGGCTAAATTTTTTTGTGCAAGTCCCTCCCAAGTAGTAATACTACCGGGTGGTAGATAACGTAGCCAAGCCAAGCCTTATCTCGTAGTGAAAACGAAAAGAGTCTCAATCTGATTGCATCATCTGATACTCCGTTGTACTTGAAAGTGTTACAAATTTTTAGAAAGTTTGCAATGTGAGCATAAGTATCCTCGTGTGGTAATCCCCAAAATTGAACAGTCTGTTGAATCAATAGAATCATCTCCGGTTCAATCTCAAAATCTTCAGCTTCAATAACCGGCTTCTTTATGCTTGATTCATAAATCGAGGGCATATCATAGTCTCTCAAAGGCCTGCTTTCATCGTTTGCCATGATAATTTATATGTATGACCTGAAATATAAGTATCAAAAAAAGAAAAAAATAGAAAAAGTATAAAATAATAAAATAAGAAAAATAACTAAAAGTAAAAGTTAGTCAAAAGAAAATAAAGATGTAAAATAATAATAAAATAAAAATAAATACAAAAAATCCAAACTAGTAATAATCTAGCAATTTTCAATATCAATAAAAGAATAACTAGTCCCCGACAACGGTGCCAAAAACTTGATGTGAATATTTGCAAGTGTACAAAATCACAACAAGTAGTATGGTTAAGTAAATAGAGTGTCGAACCCACAGAGACTAATTATTTTTTTGAGTACCGATATCACTAGATGAATCACTATTTGGAAGATTGAAATTAATAAAGAAAGAAAACAACTAAATTGAAAAAAATCTAACTAACTAAATTAATGGAGATGGAGCGGAGTCTGAAAATTGTAATTTGTTAATGGCAAAATTAATTCTATGGCTTTTGACTTCACCTAGTTCATCTTTAACTAAAAATATCTCCAACTAACAGTTTGTCACATCTCTATGCAAATTTAATTAATCAAAGACTCATTAAGTTCTGTGGATTTCTTAACGGCCACATTAATCGCAGGTAAATTATCTCTAATTTCGCTCAATTAATGGTGCTCAATTTTTATTGTTCTAAATCACAAATTACCTCTCGGTCTCTCCATGATCCAACAATCATACAAAAATTGGCCAAATAATTGTAAGCATTAAGCACTAAAATTAAACACACAACCATAGAACATTAGAAATAATATGGAATTAAAAATTGTGTTGTCAAAACTAGGCTACATCTAAACTCTTGAAAAATAAATTTAGTTCATAATAAAAATATTGCAATTAACTAATTTGTCCATGAATTGCATAATTAAATTAGAGAGAGAGAAAAGAAAATAAAAAGGGACCGTTTTGTAAATAAAAAATTTGCAAACCGAGCGTCGCACAATCTTCAGCCTCTCTATTTCGTTTCGTTCTCTGCCTCGTCTCATGCAGCTCGCCGAAAAGGAAGACACGTCAGCATCTGACCCGCACGTCAGCAGCAGTCACCTGGGCACGAGGGACCCGCTGCCAACTCAGCGCAAACAGAAGGGATTTCTGTTCTTCGTAGGACCCGCACGTGCACCCAAACACCAGACGTGTCGCTGTCGCCACGTCACGTCGGAGCTGCTTTTCTCTCTATCTCTTTCCTGAACCACGAGCCGCCCTTCCTTTTATTATTGAATCACAAGGATGCCCTCTCTCTCTGTTTATTATTATCATTATTATTATTTATTATTTCTTTTCAGCTCTTCCGCCTCCTTGTTTATGCTTTGGGTTTGGTCTTGCTTTTATTGGAGTTGTAGACGGGTTCTTAAGAGAAGATTAAGATATATTCTGCAAATAAAAATCATTATTTAAAATAAACATTTAAATTTAAATTAATTAGATCAACTTAAAAATAACTAATTTTTATTTAAGCCTATCAAAATCCTTTTAAATTTGTTTATTCTTTTTACACCCTATTGACAATTAAAATTGTATTTTGCTCCTTATATTGTCAATTTGTAAAATATAAAATTCAACAAATCAATAAAAATAAATAAATCATTATGTTTGTTTTGTTTGTTGATTTTTACCAAAAATAATCACTTTTTGCATCAGAATTCTTATTTCTACAAAAATAATTAATTAATTGAAATCTTATAGAAATAAGATAAATTATAAACAATATAAATGGAAACAAGCAATTATAGTGGGTAAATGAGTACAAATATTTGTATAAAAATTAGACACATCATTTGTCAAATGAGCTGCAGCCACTGAGGCAGATATGGAGCAGTTCCATGCTGTTCAGAATCGGAGGACCAGCTGGAATGTTGGGAAGAGGCCCACAGTTTTTGGTAACTTCAGGGGACAGCCGCCGGCCCAGAGGTTCAAACCAATGGGAGTGAATGCTGTCAACGTAGCTGGGAGACCAGAAAATAATTGGGTGAAACCTCCTGTAGTGACTTGCTTCAACTGTGGTTAGACGAGACATTACAAGTCTCAATGCCCCAAGCCGCAGAATGTGATCCGTAGTGGACCAACGCAGCAAGTTGGGAAGAAACCGTACCAGTAAGGGCGGATATTTGTCTTGACTGAAGCTGATGCTGATGAGGTGGATCACGTCATCACTGGTACGAGGGAAGATGTTTAGAGTTTTTTTGTTGTTTCTCTTTTCCCACCTTATATAGTGAACTGTTATGTAACGAGCGTGTGTTATGTAACAGGAGAACTTATTTTGAATGGAAAGAAAGCTGTTGTTTTGTTCGATACTGGATTCTCTCACACTTTTGTATCACTTAAGTTTGCTAAAGTTTTGGGAGTCGAACCGAAAGTCTTTCCAGACAAGGTCTTGGCAGTAGCTACTCCATCAGGGAAGACTCTAACCACTGATCGGTACTATGCGAACTGCGAGATCGTGATTGGAGACAGAATTTTTGGGATTTATCTGATCGAGCTGAATGTCTTGGGAGTCGATGTTATCATTGGCATTGATTGGATATCGGTGTACAGTGCGAACAACGAGTGCAAGACCAAGAAAGTAACAGTGAAGGCTCCAGGTGGACCTGAAGTCACTTTCCAAGGAAAGAAGAGATGTTCTGGTCTGGCGGCAGCTATCTGCAAAAGGGATGTTCCTGCAGAGGTGCAGCAAATTCCTGTGGTTCGGGATTATCCAACTGTGCTCTTGGAAGATTTGCCTGGGTTATCCCCGTATCGTGATGTGGAGTTCAGCATCACTATTCAGTCAGGAAGTGCACCCATTTCTAAGGTACCGTATAGGTTGGCGCATGTGGAGCAGGATGAGATCAAACGGCAAATTGAGGAATTATTGGAGAAAGGCTTTATTCAACCGAGTGCGTCACACTGGGGAGCGCCGGTGCTTTTGGTAAAGAAGAAGGACGGTTCGATGAGGATGTTCATCGATTACCGGGAGCTGAATAAGGTCACTATTCAGAATAAGTATCCGATTCCATGAATTGACGACCTGTTCGATCGTCTACAAGGAGCAGTTATTTTCTCCAAAATAGATCTTCGGTCAAGTTACCATCAAGTTCGATTGAAGACTGAAGATGTGCATAAGACTGCATTCAGAACTCGACACAGGCATTATGAATTCTTAGTTATGCCGTTTGGAGTGACGAATGCACCTGCAATCTTCATGGACATAATGAACAGAGTTCTGAGGCCGTTCATTGATTCTTTTATCGTGGTGTTTATCGACGATATTCTTGTGTACTCCAAGTCAGAGGAAGAGCACACAGAGCATCTGACAGCAGTTTTGAAGAAGCTTCAGGAGCATGAGTTGTATGCCAAATTGTCCAAGTGCGATTTCTGGAAATCTGAAGTGGCAATCCTGGGTCACATCCTTTTTAAGGAGGGAGCGGCAACTGATCCGCAAAAGATAGAGGCGGTGAAGGATTAGGCAAGGCCTACTATAGTGAAGAAAATCAGGAGTTTCCTTAGGCTAACTGGATATTACAGGAGATTTATCCAGGGCTATGCTCAGATAGCCGTGACGCTCACTGGTCTGATCAAGAAGAATGTGAACTTCAAGTGGACTGAGCAGTGCGAGGCAAACTTTCAGGAGGTGAAAGAGAGGCTAACTACTGCACCCATTTTGGCTTTGTCTAGAGCAAGTGTTGAGCATGATGTCTACAGCGATGCTTCACATCGTGGGCTTGGTTGTGTCTTGATGCAAGAAGGAAAAGTGATCGCTTATGGGTCTAGGCAACTACGACCGCATGAGAAAAATTATCCGACTCATGATCTGGAGTTGGCAGCGATTATCTTTGTCTTGAAGCAATGGAGACATTACGTATATAGTGAGAAGCTGAACATGTACACGGACCACAAATACTTGAAATACATCTGTTAGCAGAAAGATATGAATATAAGGCAAAGGAGATGGCTGGAGGTACTTAAGGACATTCGTCTGGAGATTAAGTACCATCCTGGGAAGGCTAATGTTGTTGATGATGCACTTAGCCGCAAGAGCAGTTTGGCTAGTTTGATCACAACTCAGAGGCAGCTGGCAGAGGAGTTGGATCGGATGGGTATTGAAGTTGTTTTGCAAGGCTTGGGATCATTTTTAGCTCAGCTGAGGCTTCAACCAATGCTAAATGAAAGGATTATCGCAAGTCAGAAGGAAGATGCAGAGATTCTGAAGGTGAAGGAGCAGGTCGGTGCTGGCAGTTTGTCCGAGTTTCAGATCAGGGATGGAGTACTATGATTTACAGAGAGGCTATGTGTTCCAAATCAGTCGGACTTGAAAGAAAGTATTCTTCAGGAGGCACATGCTACTCTTTTGTCAATACATCCTGGGAGTACTAAGATGTATAGGGACATTAAGCAGCATTTCTGGTGGTCAGGTTTAAAGTGGGATGTGGCCGAGTTTGTAGTGAGGTGTGAGATCTGTCAGCAGGTCAAAGCCGAGAATCAGAAACCCAGAGGTCTATTGCAACTGTTACCTATTTCGAAATGGAAGTGGGATAACATTAGTATGGATTTCATCACGGGTTTGCCTAAGAGTTCCAAGGGCAATGATGCGATTTGGGTCCTAGTCGATCGATTAACCAAATCCGCTCACTTCTAGGCGATGAAACTCACTTCGTCGATGGACATATTGGCTGAGCTGTATGTTGGTGAGATCGTCAGGCTTCATGGTGTTCCGTTAACTATTGTGTCTGATCGGGATGCACAGTTTACTTCGCATTTTTTGAGGAGTCTTCAGACAGCTTTGGGTACCAAGACGGATTTCAGCACTGCTTTTCATCCGCAGACCGATGGGCAGACCGAGAAAGTCAACCGTATTCTTGAGGATATGCTTCGGTGTTGTGTACTAGACTTTGGAGGCAGTTGGAAAAGGCACTTGGCTCTGGTAGAGTTTGCCTACAACAACAGTTTTCAGACTAGTATTGGGATGGCGCCGTACGAAGCTCTATATGGCACGAAATGCAGAACGCATGTCTGTTGGTTCTAAGTTAGGGAGCGTCAGATGTTTGGGCCTGAGATTGTGCAGCAGACCTCTGGAAAGATTGATCTGATCAGGAAGAGGTTGGTGGATGCTCAGAGTAGGCAGAAGAACTATGCAGACAACTGGAGGAGGGACCTTGGATTTGAGGTTGGTGACTTTGTCTTTCTGAAGGTTTCACCTAGCAAGAGTGTGGTTCGCTTCGGCAGAGGTGGGAAGTTAGCCCCGAGGTTCATAGGCCTGTACAAGATATTGAAGCGGATTGAGAAAACTGCTTATCGGTTGGAGTTGCCGGAGGAGTTGTCTCAGGTGCACAATGTCTTCCATGTGTCGATGCTGAGAGGGTACATTCCAGATCCGAGTCACCATTTGTCCAAAGTACCGGAGGGTTTGCAGTTGGATCTGAGTTACATTGAGGTTCCGGTTGAGATTGTCGATCGTCGGGAGAAAGTCTTGAGAAACAAGATGGTACCGATGGTCAAAGTAGTCTGGAGAAACCAGTTTGTTGAAGAGGCTACTTGGGAATCTGAGGAGAGAATGATGAAGGATCATCCTGAGCTCTTTGAGTGATTTGTATCTTCTTTTCTTTTCTTATCTCTTTGTTGTATTCCTGTTTTCTCACTCTTTAAGTGTAGTTCTGGGGACGGAACTATTCTAAGGAGGGAGTATTGTAACACCCTAGTTTTCATTTATGAGATTTTGTGATTTTACGTGTTGTGCATGTATGATTTTATTTGTATAATTTCTTTTATAAAATATTTTTATATAGTATTTGTTCTCTTTAGTTTTCCAAAAAAAAAACTATTCTTTTTAAAAGGCTAATTAAAATCTAGGCCTAATTGTCTTTAAGTCCACTCTATTTTATTAATTAATTTAATTATTTTAAAGCCCATGGTTAGTTTGGCCCATTAGTGAGCCCATTTACTTTAACTCTCTTTTGAAATGGTCTAACTTGTAGTGTAGACTCATTTCATGGACAAATAATTTTTGGTCACATGAACAAATTTGTAAATGGGGGACACTAGGTGACATGTGCATGCAATGGAGTGTCCAATGCACACCCTTTCACCATGGCCGGATAGGATAGGGAGAGTGGGAGAGATGGGAGTGGTGGAGAGTTGGTTACTCTCATCATGGGTAGTTTCTATAACCCCCTTGTACATCTTGGCCCCTAATCTCTAACCATTTGATCTAATCTTGGCCCTCCATTCACCCTAGAAAATTGTATAAATACCCCATCCCACACTCTTCATTCTCACACTTGGAAAATAATTGAAAAGAAAGAATAGAAAGTGAGAAAAGAATACAAGTAGTAAGGCAAAAGATTGAGGAGTTGTGAGTTGAAAAGAGTGAGTGTTTTGTGTGAGTGCTTCAACCAAGAAGAAGGACGCCAGACTGCATAGGGGAGGCTCAGGTTCAAGATTGCAACAAGGAGAAGGCGATTTTCGTTGCTTGATCTAGGAGGAGAATGCTTCACTCGTTCGTCGTAGGAGATCTCTAGGAGTCTATTTGATTGTTTCTCTCCATTTAAGGTAGGTGTCTCTCTTAAACTTCTCATTAGACATCATGTTAGGATGTGGTTGACAAATTAAGAAGAAACTCTAACAAATATAGCCATGAATTATAAAAATGAGACAAATTGCTATTAGTTTGATTATATGTTAAAATAGTGTTAAATTGATTGCCAAATTATGATTTGTTAAATGATTATCATGTTGCCATGCTCAATTTTGTTGTGATGTGCTAGATAAACAAATACATGTTTGTATGTTGAACAGTTGAATAAAGAACTATGGATATAGGTGATTTTGATTAATGTGTTGATAAATGACATGAAAAAATGAATTTTATTACTGAGATAATTGTACAATGTTAATAAAAATATTATAAGTGATATAGGAAAATTTTAAGTGTAATTTATAAAGAGATTATGCTTATTTTCCCTTAAATTCGAAATTGAAGAATAAAAATGAAGTAGAGAGCAAATTATGTTGTTTTGTATCAAAAGTCAAAATTTTATTTTACTGAAATGTTGTAATAAGATAAAAAAATGAAATCTGGAATTTTTGAATGAATTTGGAGAAGAAAAGAACTCAAAAATATTTATTTTTGGTAAAAATTCGAAATAACAGAGACTCAGGACTTTAACCCTAAAAATCCCATCCTACAACAGCTTGGTCACTTAGACCGTTTGGTTGAAGGTGGCTTTTGTGCTTACTGTAGCCGTGGGTTGGTCTTGGTGGTCTCGGGTTCGAAACTGGGCTCTGCCCTTTTTGTTTTCGTTTTCGAATAAAACCCCCAACCCGAAATGGAAACCCCTTATTAATTAAAGCCCACGCCATATCGTGGTTGCACCTTAGCCCAGTTGGCTTTCGGTGATGGGCGGCTAGCTTCAGGTCGTGGGTTCGATTCTTGGTTCCGTAAGAATATAACACTTTTGATTTTTTTTGGATTTAAAATTGATTTCTTGGCTTCTAAAAATCCGAAAAAAAATACTATAATTATTCTAAAAATATGTGGATTCAATGAAAAACATTTGTGCATTATTTGACTAAAATAAAAATGACTTAGAAGTAAAAATTGAGCAGGCTTGTATGAAAATTGACACTTGTATAAATATGAAAAGTGATTATTTTCATGGAAAAATTTTATTAAGTTATAAAAGAGATATTTTGAAGGGAGGAAAATTTAAGTGTGTTGATTATGGATTTTTGTTCATCTAATTTTTGGGTTTTGTGTGCACTCTAAAGATAAATGAAAAATAAAACTTTGTGAATGAACTAAATAAAAGAAAGAAATACTAGTTTGGGAATCTAATGGATTTATTGAAATAAAACTGAGTATGAAATACATGAATTGAAATTGAACTTTATGTATGAGATTTGATTCATAGAAAGGAATGAAAATCATGTTAATTATGAAAAAAACATTTATGAGTATAAAGACTCAATTTTTGTGATTATGAATTGAAATTGAGAACTAGAGTATAGTTAAGCCTCATACCGGCATTGAAAAGAAATGTGTTGAAATGAAATTGGAGATGAAAAGACCAAGATTTGGGTCATGTTGAATAAATGGTTAAGACCGGTATAGTGAAAGGGCTAACTCTAGAGAATTGATTTTGTTCATGATTGAAATAACTAAGGACTAGATACACAGTGAAGACGTGATGAAAATAAGAGAAAAACATGAGTATGAGGGCCTCGGAGATACGGTGTGAGAGTATTCACAGGCTGTCTTCACGATGCGTCGTGACATGACGTGGATGTCTCCAGGAGTCCTACCGTAGGCGACGCTCGTGGGTTGTTTAGTGACTGCGGATGGTGTCATGTCCTATGACGAAGGCTGAATTGTCTATAGGTTCTTCATGATGCGCCGTGACATAACGTGGGATTTCCCTCCATGCTGTCTGGACATGAGCTCATAACTCATAGAACATCTAAGATACTTATCGTAGTTACAGTAGTAGTTTAAGTCATGACGAGGGATTGAACCCTATAAGATGAACAATAGTTAAGGGCTTGCCCTCAGACCTATGTAGTATGGAATGCATAGAATCTGAATAAGTGCGCATTAGTGTCATTTAATATAAACAACTGCATTAAGGACTAAGTGCACTGCACAACACGACATCTATAGGATAGTCCCTTATAGTTTCTGTTTGTGATCAAGTTTGTGATTGTTTAAGTATTTGAGAATCGTTATACTGTTCGGCATAGAGAGGATAGCCATGTATAATATTTTGTCGGTTATAAGCAACTGACGCGCCCACAGTTTTTATGCAGGATAAAGTGATTAACAAGACTAAAGAATGCATGCTGATTAAAGATTGATTCAAGAGTTGTACATTTCAATTCATTTAAATTGTTGTAAATTGGTTCCGCTGTAAATATGTAATGTAAGTGTAAACTCTGATATAACAAAAAAAATTTATTTCCTTATAAAATTGTACGCAGAGAAGTGTAAAGATCCTGTGGAACTTCGAATTCAGTTGTATTTTTGAATTCGGGGTATTACAATACCATATGGAATAGTAGATATTAAATAGTAAACTTCAATGTGCAAAGCGCGTAGCGTAAAGAAAACCGTAAGGAGACAATTCTTGAAGAGTAGAAGTTCATATTGTTGAGCATTACTCCATAAGGTATGCACCAAAATATTTTTTTAATACTTATCTATCCTAACTGAAAACGTGAAATAAAAATAGAAATCATAACATAAAACAAAACATCGTCTTTGAAATGGGTACTTTGTTATTCAAAACAACCCTATCTCTCGCTAAAATTAAGGTGAACAAAGGAATCTATAACCATGCCGACTAATGAATATCAAATAACAAAATTTCATGTGAATCAAATGCTAAATAAATGAACAATTAAAAGTCCATATATTTTTTAAGTTGTAAGAAACTATATCTAAAGATAAAATCAAGCTTAAGTATGCATGAGACTGAAGAATAGTAATAATCCAGTGATTTGGATACTTCAAGCACAGGATTTCCAAGACTCACATGATTGTAAGACGCAAGTGGTGCCTCCATTGTTGAACCCGAGTTGAATTGGTTCCTCTGAATATCGGTTGAAACAGGGGCTGGGAGACCCATTACCTCCAAAGTAACAAGAAGATACATTGTGTAAAGAAAAGAAATGTGAGCCAAAACATAAGCAAGATGCATGATCATATCTTTTACTATACTGCTACCCGTTAGGCTTGACAATGTTTAAAACAGAAGAAAAAAAAATTAATATCTTTTGACGAAGTGCTGGGTATTTTCATGCCCTAACATAAATTCATGCTATGATTAACCGAATATTCATAGTCTATTACTAATCTGGGAAACATAGAAGTCATTCTAAAACTTCAGGAAGTAAAAGAGAACATGAAGCAAACTATTATAAATAACTAAATAAGTAAATAAACAAAGATGAAAGTTCTATGAGGCTTTATAAGCCATGGATTCATCTTGTTGGTAATTTTGACATCATTGAGGGGGCCACATATCAACATTTCTGTTTGATAAAAATCACGCTGATCGGGGTGGCACTCGTAGTGACTCATCTTGTTGGTAATTTTGTCATCATTGTGAGGCCACATATGAACATTTCTGTTTGATAAAAACCACATATTCAACATTATGCTTAATTAATTTAACAACCAACTATTGTCCTTCACCATCTAATTTCTACAATAATATCTATATCAGCAAGTTTCCTCTCTAACTTCCCTTTAAAATTCAATATAATTGAGCCTGGTTATTGTTTGTAAAGGAGCAATTACAAATTGCTTTTAGTGGTATTCGCAAATTACTTGGTCATAATTTAGTAAGGACAGTTTGAGAGATGGCAAATTGATTATGCCCCCAAGGCCCAGCATGACAAGTGCACAATTTTAAAGTTGTCAGCATCACTTGTCACGATAAATTAGCTGGTATGCTATGAAGGGGTGGGGAAAGTTGGGGGGGGGGGGGGGGGGGGAGGGGGGGGGGGAATTGGGATATCAGGCACGACAAAAAAATGAGGCGTACTCTTCCTCAAAAAAAAAAAAAATAATAAAATAAAAAAAATGGCGTACTGAGGTGTGTGTCTTTCTGCATTTTTCTACCTTTTGGGTGCGTAGTTCTAACTTCATCGTCAAACACTTATAGTGCATAGGGCACGACTTCTCACTCTTAAGTGTGAGGTCCAAGGCTCATACTTTTGGCCTAAACATAAATTTATTTGAGTCTTAAACATCCACCCACGTGGAAAGTTAAGGGCGTGTCAATTTTTGAAAGAAGTTCTAACCTGATCTGTGAGCTTTTAGCGACTAAAGTCTCTACACAAATTTAATATTATTTATGGATACCTATAGGCTTGTACTTTTTTAAGTAGATGCCAAACAAATATATTTGAAAAGTATATTCATAATATTACAAATATTTAAAATTCCAAAATATAACATAAAAAGAGTAACTTTAAGTACTAAAAAATTCAAACATTATAAAAATAGTTGACGAAAAAATTAAAATTACAAAATGCACATGAGCCCATCGTACTTTGTGTCTCAAAAGGGGTTTACATAGAGGTATTTGATTCCGAGCATGACGCAATAAGAGAACTTATCGAGAAATCAAGCCATTAGCCAATGTTTTAAATAACAGCGAATACAACCATTATAATGCCTAAGCTAGGCTAACAATATCCAAATAGATATAGTTTTTGAGAAAGATATGGTGTTATATCGCCCGTTATCCAGTATAATATTAGGACCGATATCAGCCTGACATTGGGGAAACAATAATGAGTTTCATTCGGTTTTGAGTTTGAATTTCCGCCTGATATTTGGGAAATAAGAATGAGTTTGATTCTCTTTTGGGTTTGAATTCAAATTGAAATCTGATTGATCTGGAACCAATCTATTCCACAGCAAAAAATATAACCAAAACTTAACTTCAATCTTTATTGCTTCATCTTATATAAAACCCAATTTTCTCTGAATTGGTTCTCCTTCACCTTTGCCTCCAGTCCTCACCTCTCTTCTTTGCTCTGTTCAGGGAAGGTACTGAAGCTTCGGCTTCAATTCTCCATCATTTCCTTGTTGTTTTGAAGCCATTAAAAGGCAACAATAAATCTCTCTTTCCTCTGTCTTTCTTTTCCCCTACTCTTTCTTTCTCTTACAAACACACACCCACTTAGTATGTTGTCATTTTAAATACACGTTATTGTTTTCTTAAATACACATTATTGCTGTGTTTTAATATTCCCAACATGTATCCAATATGAAAATTTGTCATCCGATAAGATACTTATATCTGATATTTAAAACTTTGCGTCTGGCACAACACGAAAGCATGCAGGCCAAAAGTTTGTGTGGATATGGCTTGATTGCTACCTTTTGCACAAACCTCATTGGTATATTGTGATTTCTGAATTAATTACGGAGATAATCATTGAATCAGTTCAAAGTTCAACTTACCTTTTCGAGTCATAATAGAAATAGAAATTTGTTAATATTTTTATGTAGTAGGTTAAGTGAGTAGTCTTGTCCGAAAGATCATGGTCATGAATCTTGAATCAAATCATTTGATGGAGGAGATGGTTCCCAATAGAGTTGAGTGGAGGAGAATAATTCATGTAGCCGACTATACAGATAAAGGGTTTGTTGTTGTTGTTGTAGTTGTCATTGTTGTTGTTTATTCTATAAATAAAATGACTAAAAACATGGAACCATAATAGTCACAAGCAGTCGACTCCTATCCGCAAATTTTTACTTCATTCATCTTTTGCCTACGAATTTCATTCTTACAAGAAATATTTTTCAACTGTTGCATTAAAAGAAAGCATTCTGGTGAAAAGTCAGTCGTTTGCTTTGCCAATCATCATGTTTCTATATTTTGGTGAAAGTTGTGATTATTTTTACCCAAATACAAAAAAAATTTGGAGTATAAGTTAATTTTCTAACCTTCTACTGTTTTCTCTATGTTTGTCTAGAAAAGATAACAACAAATACAAAAGCTAGTATAAGAATCATTCAAGTATTAAAAAAAGAAAAAAAATCATTCAATTAGGCAATTTTTGTATTTCGAGCACTCATGATATGTTTTTTTACACAAGCATTGATAATCTCTAATCTCTACTATTATAATGAAAGAGTTGGGGTAGTCATTTGTAGACAAATAAATCTTAGCATCACCAATGCATAACTAATATAAAAGAGGTCTCAACGTCAGACTACATCGAAATTTTTACTTGTAAAAATATATATATTTATTAAGACATGCATATATGTTGTACTACAAATATGGTAGCAACACCATTCATTGACTTTGGTAATATAGTTAAAGTTAGCATTGACTTTGGCTGCTTGCACATTAACAAATTCTGTAGACCGGTCTTCAAATTATGCAAAATAATTTAGATGAGAACTTCAAATCAGACAGTGTGATTACCATGTCTGCAGGGCAGGCCCTGACTTTTCGGAGGCCTGAGGCGAACACTCGAAATGGGGCCCATAATAACAATATTTTTTTACGCGTAAAATATATACTTATATTTACAAGAAAATTACAAATTTGGGGCTTCTAAAATCGCAAAAACTCCGAGGGCCTGAGGCGGCCGCCTCACCGGCCTAAAGGGTGGGGCCGGCCCTGCATGTCTGTTAAGAAAGCATAAATAAACACAATACACATAGAGGTCAAGAAATGCAAAAGAGAGATGAAAGTGTGGGGGTGAGATGCATGTGTGATAGAAGCTGAAAAATATTGAAGCATAAGGTTAGATGTGGCAAATGGCCGAAAGAGGGGCAGGATAGACCGCACCAACTCAGTTAAAAGTAGGTTTGGGCCAAACAATTAATCTAGGTTAGGCATGATTTTTAATTTTGACGCCCAAATAAAATATGGACAGGTTCGGAACATATATATGCTTTCGTAGATTTTTTTAATTTATTTTTTAGTTTGTATACAAAAATATAACTCCGTACATGTTTAATGTTAAAAAGTACGTAACTAATGAGTATTTACAAATGGACCTCTAAAGAGTCAATAACGTCAATCAACTATTACGCCAAAAATGTCATTGTATATTTACAATTGTTTTAGTATATGGAGCCTAGACAAGAACATCTTTGTCTAATTCAGATCCAGAACTGGGCCCAACTTTTTAGACCTGATGAAAAAAATATGTGGGGCTTGAGCTCATCAGGAAAAGGACTCGAAATTGGACGATACTGAATCCGGCCTAAGCCTGGCGCGTCGCCACCCTTACCTGATGTGTTGCAGCAATTATCGCTTTTAATGTTTCCCAAAAAAAACTTGCTTTTAATGAATTAAATTTTTGTCTACTTCAATCTTATGTTTGTGGTATTAGAGCTGACGGTCTGGAGCCAACTCTTTGATGCATGTGCATTCTTTCAGCTCTGTTTGTGGATGCCTAAGATCATCACAGTCAAGGAATGTAAAGCTAGTTGGTCAAAGGATCCACCTTAAATATGATAATAATTACATATTTATAGAAAAAATCTCATTGAAATAGATTCATATCTGAGCCATCATAATGAGCTCATAAGCATGTTACCTGAAAAGGACAAGGCAAAAGTGCTCCAAACAGGTCGAGTTAAGGCTGTGTTTGGATAGCATTTACAAAAAAAAAATTCAGTTTTTCGAAAATTAAAACTAAAAAAATTATGTTTGGGTAGGTGTTTTTGCAAAATTGGTTATGAATTTTTTTTCGAAATGTATCGTTTTAAAATGTATTTTTAGAAAACATAAAAACCCTATTTTCTCAGATAAGTTTTTTCATTTCTCAATCAATATACTGTATTTGTATATCTATATAATAAAACACAAAGAAAGCTATCAAGTGGCTCTCATTCAATCCTCTCAAAAATCAAAGGCCCAGATCTAACCTCACAAAACATATTCCTCCCCCCCCCCTCCCCAAAAGTTTCCCCCCAAAACTCAAATTCAAATCCCCCACCCAAAACAACTCCTATATTTATTTATTTATTTATTTTTTTTCTCTCTCTCCCTCCCTCCTCTATTCAAAAAATTTTAAACATTTTTTACAAAATAAAAAATTAAAAAACTCAAAAAATTTAAAATTTAAAAACTTTAAAAATAATTTAAAAAAAATTGTATAATATGTTTTTTTTTTGGACCCCAAAAGTTTCTCATATAATATGTTTGCTACTTCAATTAATTTGCTGGACCTGCAAACCTATTTTATATGAAATAAGGTCCACCGTTCCGAAGATATGCCGTAGGCACGTGTCAACGGGCAAACCTAGTGTATATATATATATACATTATGTACGTATACAGTATGTATGTATATAATCTATATAATAAATTACAAAGAAAGCTATCAAGTGGCTCTCATTCAATCTCACATAAAATTAATGGCCCAAATTTAACCTCACAAAACACATTTTTCTTCCAAAAGTTTCCCCCCAAAACTCAAATTCAAATTCCACCCCAAAACTCAAATTCAAATTCCCCCTCCAAAATAACTTATTTATTTATTTAATTATTTCCCTCCCTCCCTCTCCCTCTCTCTCCCTCTATATATATATATATATATATATATATATATATATATATATATATATATATATATATAATAAATTACAAAGAAAGCTATCAAGTGGCTCTCATTCAATCTCCCATAAAATTAATGGCCCAGATTTAACCTCACAAAACACATTTTTCCTCTAAAAGTTTTCCCCCAAAACTCAAATTCAAATTCCCCCTCCAAAACAACTCATTTATTTATTTAATTATTTCTCACTCTCTCTCTCTCTCTCTCTCTCTCTCTCTCTCTATATATATATATATATATATATATATATATGGAAACATGGATTTTTATATCCCAATTTATAATTATTTTTCACCATATACTAATGGAAACATGGACTTTTTATTTACAACTAATAATTGTCATACTATTCAAACTTCAGCTACATAATTGTTGATTTACTGTTTACAAGATTTTTCATATACTGTATCGTTCTGAAGACGTGCTGTAGGCACGTGGTCACGGGCAAATCTAGTATGTGTACAGTATGTATGTATATGTATGTATGTATAATAGTATTATTATTTTTTGATGAAACGGATAGAGTCTACAGACTCCAGCCATGCATAAATAATACCATGATTACAATAAGAGGGTCTTACAAGACGTAAAACAAAACCACCCAAAAGTACATACTATACACACCATATAAGATACAATCAGAGCAGACTCAAACCAATATCGAAAATCAACGACACAATTGCAGGATGAAAACTAGCCAGAAGCTGAAGACAGCCAGCACAACTTGGTAAGGGTCGGGAAGCAGATGGACGCCTCCAGAGACGACCATCCTCACACAGAAGGAGGAGAGCAGCATGGCAACGAGGCGGCGGAACGGCAGAAAGCGAAGCAGACTCGTCGAGATCATACCCTAAAAACTGGACGATCCCGCGAAACAAAACTGGAATAAGGCGCGATAGGAGCCTCCTACCACGAAGCCAACTCCTTCCAGATGAAGTAACAAACAAAGCTCAGGTAAGATCACAAGAGACTCCACAGCACTCCGCTACAAATAGGGAAAAAACGACAAATACAGCCAGACAATAGCACAACCGAGAACGACCACACAGTGCAGAGTCAGGAACACTCAACAAAATTATCAGAAAACATATTGATGAGGCGCTAAACATGCATAAAGAGAAAGCAGTATTAAGATATGATCAACCTTGAAAGGTAACATCCAGCCACAAAACACCCATACCAAATTAAACAACACACAGATACAAAAATGGTTTGCTAACACGCAATACCGGAGCTGAACATATAAACAGGGAACTAAAGCCTGGGAGCAAAATATAGAGAGCTGTACAAAAGAGATCAGTTAAAGCTGCGATCAGATCGATCCGAAGCAATGCCAGGAAAGTAAACTGAAAGAGCTGATGAACTAACGGGAATAGGAGGCAGTTTAAGCCAATCACATAGGAGAACCGGACAACCTGCCATAAAGCTCCAGAGGTGATCATGACAAAAAGCAGTCTAATTCTGCTGCCAAAAAGTATTATAAGAGTAGGAAGACCTACCCTTTAATCCTGCAAACACAAGCACCCAAGAGAAAAGTGTTAAAATAGTCGATCACAACACAGAGAGCCAATAGGAAAGAAAAGGCTAGTAACAGCAGAGAATAATTAGGGAAAACGAAAAATATAATAAGAAAACTGCAAAGATCCATCAAAGAGGAGCAGTGAACGTTAGAAAGCGTTGAGGCTAATAAGACAGTGGGTAGCTTTTTCTAATCTCTCGAACTTAAGGGCGTCTCTAGCTTTCTCATTAAGCGTAGACGACCAAAATTTGAATAAAAACAAAAATTCGTCTGATAACATACGAGGGGAGGAATGGAGTTGGCAGAATAATCTGTGATTCCTTTTCCTCCAGATTATCCAAATAATAATCTGGAAGGAAAGGAACCACGAGTTGTGGAGCGCTAAGGAAGGAGGACGCTTCGTCCAACAGTCGACTAGATTGATCGGAAGGTCTGACGCTTCCCAGGCCAGAACGGCTATTTTCTAGAGTGATCGAGAGAAATCGCAATCTACAAATAGGTGATTGACATTCTCAGAGGAAGACGCGCACAGGGGACATAATTGCCCCCAAGCTTGATTTCTCTTATTAAGGATTTCAACTGTAAGCAGTTTATTGTTAAGTGCTAACCACGCAAGGATTTCACCTTTAATGGTGCACAAGACTTCCATACCAGGTCGTAGAATGGCGATAAGGTACCTCTAAAATTAAGAAAGTGATAAAAAGAACGAACCGAGAAGGTCCTAGAAGAATTCCAGTGCCAGAAGAAATCCTCTTTGTCAAGCTAAACCACATTGTTAATGGTGTCAAGAAGATTATCAAAGACGGGCATTAGGTGGATTGGGAGATTATTGGAGAGAGGAATCGACCAAACCCTAATGGACTCATTATAGGAGTAGTAATCTGATACCAAGGCCATAGGGTTGACAGCTAGCCGGAAGATAGCTGGAAAGGCAGAAGCTAAAGAGGAGTTACCAATCCAGATATCAGTCTAGAATCTGGTCATAGACCCGTCGGCACAGCCGTGGATCAAGCCAACGAGGAAAGGGGCTGCTACTTTCCAAACCCCCTTCCAGAACGGAGATGCTTGCCTATGGGGGTTCTCCGGAAAGCTCCACCAATCATTGGCCGCGAAGTATCTGGCTTTGATACAATTGATCCAGGGGAGATCCTCATATTTAAGGAATCTCCAAAGCCATTTGCCCAGTAATGCCATATTTTGGTGCCTCAGGTCCAAAACCCCCAGACCACCAGCAATTTTCGAAGAGCAAATGAGATTCCAATTACACAAGTGCGAACCGGGTTTGTAGAGGGCTGATCCGGACCAGAGAAAATTACTTCTGATCTGATCAGTTCTTTTGATGACCCAAGAAGGAATGAAATAGTAAGACATCATATAGAGTGGAATCGAGGATACAACAGAATTTAGCAAAATCAGTCTACCGCCACGGGATAGCAGTCTCCCAGACCACACCGATAGTCTGGATTCCACTTTATCAATCATGGGCGTCCAATCCGATCTATGAAGTTTCCCCCATCTCAAAGGGATACCTAGATATGTTATAGGAAAAGAAGCAACCGGGCAGTTAAAAAATTCGGAAATTTCATCCTGCCTATTAGGCGACCCTCCCAGCCAAATGACAGATGATTTATGGAAATTGATAGAGAGACCAGAAGCTAGTTCAAAACAATAGAGTAGGAGCTTTAGATTCCTGAGGGTATGGAGATTAGGCTTAGCCAAAATGATGGTGTCATCGGCGTACTGAAGGTTTGGAACACCATTGAAATAATGAGAATCCCCCAGGCTTTCAATGACCTGGGCTTCCCAAGCATTACGGAGAAGCTTACTGAATACGTCAGCAACCAGCGAGAAGAGAAGGGAAGACAGAGGGTCACCTTGCCTGAGACCGCATTTGATTTTGAATTTGTGACCCTCCGTACCATTCACGATAATTGAAGAAGTTCCCGCAAACAGACTAGATTTAATCCAAACAATCCATTTGGAGCCAAAACCCCTATGAATAAGGATATCGAAAAGGAACTCCCAACCAACGTTATCGTAAGCTTTCTAAAAATCTAGTTTGAGAAGAATACCCTCAGATTTGGAATGATGACAATAGGATATGATTTCTTGGGCAGAAGCCACGTTATCTAGAATAAAACGATCCTTGATGAAACCCGATTGAGCCGGATCGATGAGAGGAGAAATAACCTCTCCAAGCCTAGCAGAGAGGACTTTCATGATAATTTTGAACGTGGTATTGATAAGACTAATTGGCCTAAAGCTCGCCACAGAGTTCGCGCCTGAAATTTTAGGAATGAGAACTATGTGCCCGTAGTTGATGCGATCGAAAGAAAACGCGCCACTATGAAGATCAGCGAACATCTGGACAAGGTCATCCTTCAACCAATTCCAAAACTTTTGAAAGAAGAAGGCGGGGAAACCGTCCGGACTCAGTGCGGCGTCGCTTTTTAAAGCGAAAACCGCATCTTTGATCTCATCCAAAGAGAATGGTTCCTCCAGAGCAGAGAGATCAATCGGATTCGCTCCGTACAGTTGGTTCCAATCTAGGCTCAAGGCTCTAGGTTTGGAAGAGCCAAGGAGATTTTTATAGAATAGAAGAAAAGATTGGTGACTGTCCTTGGTGGAAGAAACTTCAACCCCATCTTGGACGATCGATGAAATGCGGTTACATCTCTGTCTGTGGGAGGCAAAATTATGGAAAAAAGCAGTATTGCAATCTCCTTCTTTGAGCCACCGAAATTTGGCTCTTTGAGCCCATTTCAAATGGTCTTGGCGGAGAATCTCCGAGAATTCTTGTTTGCAAGAACGTCGTTCATTGAAAAGCTCACTAGAGATCGGCCCCCCTCCTCCATTTTATCTATTGATTCGATGGTGGAGAGTAGAAACTTTTTCAGAAAATTAGTGTTAAATTGCCTTTCGTTGCGCCAGATCTTGCACCCGAATTTAATCGCGTGAAGTTTGAGAAGAATGGCTCCCAAACCGAAAGATCCTGAAATTGCCGATAGGCATTCGGTAACGAGATTGACAAACACCTAATCTTCCAACCAAAATTTTTCAAACCTAAAACGATGCTGGCGCGGGAAATTAAAATCGGAATGAAGCACGATAGGAACATGGTCTGATGAAGGATTAGGTAGAGCAAGAGCAAAAGAGTTGTGAAAACGATCAATCCATTTATTGGATACCAAGAATCGATCGAGCTTTGCCATCGAAGGATGATGTCGAAGGTTCGACCAAGTAAATGATCTACCCGACAACGGAATGTCAGTCAATTGTAAGGAACGAATGCAATCGTTGAACCGCTGATTGCCTAGCGATGAGGGGCTAGATCTATCAGAGGCAAATCTCGTAGCATTAAAGTCGCCACAGAAAAAACACAGGTCATTAGAAAATGAGAGGAGAGATTGGAATTCGGACCAAAACAACGGCCTACCTTCGGAGTAGGATGGGCCATACACAGAAATAACCGTGAGATTGGTGTTAAGAGGCAGCCAATGGAGTTGAACAATTAGGAAGTAATTAAGACGTTTAATCGATACCAACGAGAAAATAGACTCTTTGAATCCAAACAGAATACCACCCCTAGATCCTGTAGCGTTAAGAGAGATCCACTTCGAGATGATGGAACCTCCGATAGACCTAAGAATCATGGGAGACAGTGATTCTAGTTTGGATTCTTGGATGGAGATGACATCGCAGTGAGAAGAAGCTATCAATTGAAAGATCGATCTTTGCTTATCGGGGCAATGAAGGCCCCTAATATTCCATGAGATTATAATCATTAAAAACCTTTGAACTCTACAACTCTAGATCGTTCTTTAGCTCTGATGGTTAATGCAACAGATGAAGGGGATTGGAGGGTTAAGAAACCTAATTCAGAAGATTTGTTAATGAGCTCAATATCAGAGCAATGGTCAAATTGCAAATGATAGATCGAGCCCAAAGGCGATCCCGATGCATTAGATTTAGTGGGCGGCAGACCTTTAGGAGAACGAGACTCACAGTTCTCATCGAGAGCTCAATCTGATAAGTCGGGGAGAGGAGTTAGAACCCAAAAACAGTCCTTTCCTGGAAAGGTCGTTAACAGGAGAAGCAGAGTCACTAACCATGACAGAGTGATTTGACTCTGGGGACTGGCCATCGATGCCAGTCATAGTTGGAGGTAAGAGAACATGCAATGGATATAACAAAGGCTTAACTAAAAGGTTGAAAGTCGATGCATCAGAAAAGGTCTGCAATGCAAGAATTGCATCAGGTGCTACAGAGTAGCTCCCTCCCGGTATGAGGAAGAAAGATAGATATAGATGAGGGTGATGTTGAACTCTGTCGTAAAGTTCACTATAACACACCAAGCGATGCGCAAAAGAGTGCAAACAAAAACCATCATAACTGGTACAAACATAAAAGTAAACACATTCCTTACAGTTGGCGAGGGTCCTCTTGCGGTCCTCCTCTTCATCATCCAAAAGATTATCTTGATCAGTCCAGGAAGGAACTTGCGATAGCTTATCGCTCTTGACCTTGATGAGAGGTAGAACCGGGTCAGAAGAGGTGAAAGAAGAATGTGCATGCTTTTGAAACAGTTGCCAATCGGATTCGAAGTGCAGATTAACTTCCCACTTGGGCCATAGAGAACTGGGGTCAGCCTGCTTGGGGACAGGTGAGTAAGAAGCCGTAGACAGATGAACAGGAGGAGGAGACGGCTTCACCTCTCGAGATGCATCGGGTGCCTCCTGAGGCGAAGGAGGAACATTCGAAAGAGAGGGGAGTTTGTGAACGGACTTAGACGACTGGTTAGAGGATATATCCGGATTGATCCAGACGAGATTAAGCAGTTTGGTAGGGGAAATCTTGGTCATGGAGATGGGAGCAATAGGTTTGTTCTGAGCAAGGATTTTCTTCCTCATCACGGATTTAACCGGGGCCTTCCAAAGAGAATTAGAAGACGAGACGGAACCAGGGTGGAAAGAAGAGGGATTAGTGGGGGCCAAGGCATGTGCCTGCGGTTGATGAGAATAGGTTCCCTGATCCGAGCCACCCACAGGGGTGGCAAAGTGGTATTGAACCGACACTGGAAAGGACACTAGTCCATCCTTCAGAACAAATGCCTCAATATGCTCTCGATGCTCGGGGATGTCGAAACTAGCTTCAACTTGCATACAACCAGAAGCAAGCTTTGAAGCCGAAGAGATGCTGGTAATCTTACCCACACAAATAGCCAGATCTCCCACACGATGCACTGAGTCGCAAAACGGAGGCAGACCCAACAAAGTAACTTTAGTAGGGATAACCTTAGGAGAATGTTTAGGAGGAGCTACCTGAACCCACTTGCGAATTGAGAGAGAAATAGCACCAATCGATAAGGAAGAATTCTCTATCAAATCTTGAAGCAGTTTCGGGGAGGGGCATCGGATGACTACGTCTCCATTGGAACATGAGCAAATATACCAATCCCAATCCTTCACATTGCAAGAAATACAAAGAAAGGAGTTGAGAGTGAATATAGGAATGGAACCTCCGTTAAATGAAATGGCACCGTAAGTGTCAAAAGATTTCAAACGATCTGAGAGGTCAGAAGAGAGGGTGAAGACTTGCAGTACGATCGGCTTGGCAGGGATCGCAGGAGGAGCGTCCTTTGGATCGGACGGGAGAACGATAGGCTCGACCACGCGATTGATCTCAGGCGGAGTAGGGAGAATCGGGGATCTGGTAGAGGGCTTTTTGATTTTAGAACGGATGGATGCTCCTTCAGAAAGCTTGCGTTGTAAAGCCGGAAAATCGAGCGCAGCAAGCACCTGCTCAGAGATCGGAACCCCTATCGACAAACCAAGCAATCTTTGAAGAGCAAAACATTTGGAACGAGAATGACCGGGCTTGAGACAGAAGAGACACTTCATGGTGGCTACGCAGTATTTTTAATGTGCCCTGGTTGCAAACAAAGGAAGCAGTAGATAGGCGATCGACCACAATAGAGTTTAGGGAAACCAGAGGGAGAAGCTAACTTAGAGGGAAAAAGGCGGGAAAGAGGGGGGGGGGGAGCTTCTCGGAAGCTTCCGAGTCCCGGGCCTAGAAACGTCAGAGGAAATAAGCCCATCTCTGACTGACAAATGAGATTGAGGCCTATTTTTAGAATTTTTTTAACCACTTGGACCCACGATAATGCCATGGGCCACAAAACGGACAAAAGAGGGAGACGGCCCAAACAATAGCAGCTGAGGTGCTAAAATAAAGAGAAGAGACGGTCCTCTAGCAAATCGGATAGCTACAGGAGACGCGCTAGACCAACACGGATATAGCGGAATGCCTGAGCACTCAGATTACAGCGAGGGAAAGCAGCGAATCCCTAAGAATAGGGAGAATATCAGTCACTAGAACGAAGCAAATAGAGAAGAGAAGATATGGAGAGAAGATGATAAGGTATGGTGAGAAGATGAGAAGTAATGGAGAGAAGATGATGTGGTCAAACATCCACTAAATGCAAACTACAGAAGGGGAAGGGAAATCCCTTCAAAAGATCGACAATTCGACCAAAAGCACAAAAGATAAGAGAGTTAATGTAGTCCCAAAGAACAGGGCGCACCGTCCCAATAGAGAAGAAGAAGAGAGGGCAGGCACACCGTCCCAAAAGAGAAAATAATCAAACTCAAAAAGAAACACTACTGGAGCTAAAAATCGACACACCACAGCTGCCGCAGCGGAATAAAAACTGGGCTAGTGGAATACTTACAGTGGTTGGAAACCGCGGCAACTTACCGAAGGAGCTACAGCTAGCCGGGAAGGGCGCCACCTCACTGCAAGACACTAGGCATCACACCTCCAGTGAAGACGGAGGAACGAAGCAGAAACGAAGAGAGCTCAGCGACGCGGGGAAACCACCGGTAGAAAGACGGGCGGAGAAGACGTCGGAGACAAAGGGGGCACCTCCGGAGAAGAAAACCACTGAAGCGGAGAGAAAGCGAGGAGGAAACAAAAAAATCCTCGAGAGTGGGGAAGCCACGAAAAGGGTTTAACGAAGAAGGCAAGGGGAAGAAAATTAATGAAGGACGGAGGGGACTTCGAAGATTGAGGAGGCCGGATCTGGGAGGAGAAGGCCAAGAGAGCCAAGAGAGAAGAGATCGCTTTTCTATTTGATATTGTTTTTTCATAATAGTATTATTATTATTATTATTATTATTATTATTATTATATATTATTATACATATAATTATTATATTTATTCTTACATAATGTATCATTATTATTATTATTATTATTATTATTATTATTATTATTATTATTATTATTATTATTATTATTATTATTATTATTATTATTATTTCATATATACTATTTTATGTATAATATTATTATAATATATTATTATTATATATATAGTATTTTATATATACTATTATTATAATATATTATTATTTTATACATACTATTTTATGTATACTATTATTATATTATATTATTATTATATATATTATTATTATTATTATATATTACTATATATATTATTATATATATTATTATATAATATACTATTATCATAATATATTGTTATATATATACTTATAATATATTATTGTTATATATATATATATATATATATATATATATATATATATATATATATATATATATATATATATATATATATATATATTGTTACCGCTAAATCTGGTGTGGGGGCAAACAGATAGAATTTGTGGATTCTTTAGGGAAACTGAATAGCAAACCTGGAACCTTTCCACCAGAGTTTGATCATTGACTCCTGCAGTTCAACTGCAAAAAGTGCGAGACACCGGGGTTGATCCCTGCGATGCACCCTCCGACGCTCAAGTCAATAACCAGAAAAGATTATGAAAGAGCGTAAACTGGCAAAAGATTGATTACCTTTTAATGGTGGTGGATAGGGGGTATTTATAGCCGCCTTTGGGATCAGTTTAGGAATGAAATCCCTAATTCCCCGTGAAAGGATAGAGTGAATCAGGGCCGTTGATTCAATACAATTAGAAACCCTAATTCTATCCTGCTAGACCGGATTTGTTCCGGGTTGGAACCTGCACCCAGTTGAGCTGGATCCGTTCATGGGTTGTAGGGCCTTTTAGAAAGAAGTCCTCGGACCCATTTCAGACCCGTTTGTAAGTGAGATTACCATTTTGCCGCCAAGCGTTAAAATTTGTGCCCGATTTGGACGGTTCCGATTTAACTCTATTTTTAGCCATATCACGAGCCTCCCACTCCCGAAGACTGAGTTTGATCAGCCTTTGAGGAGTAGTTTTACTGTTTCAATGGCTTTCGAAGTTGTATCTGAGTCCAAACGAGGAGCATTGAATCTTTGTATGAGGTATTATGGTGATTTTCAAAGCTATTTGTGCGCTCAAGGTTGTTCTTAAGCTCTCTTAGACTTTTGGTGATTTTTCTTAATTTTTATCTATTTTTCAGACCATTTATTTAATTTTGCGAAGTGGTGATTTGTTATTCAGGGGTCTTAATTAACCATTCTAAGTAATAATTATTTACCCAGAGGTTCAAAAATATTTCTCCAGATTTATAATTATTTTTTAGATTTTTTAAATTAATTTTTCTGAATTTTAAATCATTTTTTCGCAATATTTAGGTAGATGACTCGACGTTAGTTCCGTCGTTTCATGGCTTAGATGCTTCAGCTTCGTCGCCGACCTCCTCCGAACACATGCTATGAAGGAGGCCGAGATCCATGCTGGTTCGGCACCTTCTGTCGAAGAGCATAGATACCTCGGCTAGGCTGCAGGCGCGAAGAGGGTGTTCGGCGAATCTTTACCGAAGTCCGGAGTGATTTTCTCCATATAAGAGGGTCGTGGCAAGAGCGCTCGGCAAGGTGTGCCGAGGTCCAATTTTTCCATGTAATAGGATCGGTGGCAAGAGCGCTCAACAAGGTGTGCCGAGGTCCATTTTTTTTCCGTAATAGGGTCGGTGGCAAGAGCACTCGGCGAGGTGTGCCGAGGTCCAATTTTTCTCCGTAATAGGGTCGGTGGCAAGAGCGCTCGGCAAGGTGTGCCGAGGTCCAAATTTTCCATGTAATAGGGTTGGTGGCAAGAGCGTTCGGCAAGGTAAACTGAGGTCCCAGAGCAAGATTTTTGCTCGTTTGGGCGTCGGTGCCAATAGTGCTCGACGAGGCGTGCCGAGGTCCCAGAGCAAGATTTTTGCTCGTTTGGGCATCGGTGCCAAGAGCGCTCGACAAGGGATGTCGAGGTCCAGAGTTATGATTTTTTGCTTGTTTGGGCGTCGATGCCAAGAGCGCTCGGCGAGGCGTGTCGAGGTCCCAGAGCAAGATTTTTGCTTGTTTGGGCGTCGGTGCTAAGAGTGCTCGGCAAGAGATGCCGAGACTGAGAGTTGTGATTTTTTGCTTGTTTGGGTGTCGGTGCCAAGAGCGCTCGGCGAGGCGTGCCGAGGTCCCAGAGCAAGATTTTTGCTAGTTTGGGCATCGGTGCCAAGAGCGCTCGGCATGGGATGCCGAGGTCGAGAGTTGTGATTTTTTGCTTGTTTGGGCATCGGTGCCAAGAGCACTCGGCGAGGCGTGCCGAGGTCCCAGAGTAAGATTTTTGCTCGTTTGGGCGTCGGTGCCAAGTGCGCTCGACAAGGGATGCCGAGGTCCAGAGTTGTGATTTCTGGCGTCTTAGGAAACGACAGGTTGAGCTAGTGACTGTTGAACTTCTGACAACTCTGACAGATGTGACAGCCATTAATGCGACAGTACAGCTTGGCGTGGTAAATAATGTGACGGTTCAGCTCCTTTTGTCGCTTTGTGTAAATGGGCCTGGTTCTTTGGGCCCATTATCCTCGTTGCGTGTGCTAAGATCTATAAAACTCCACCCCTCTCTCATTTTTCACTTCTCCAAATTTTTACTCAGATGGTGAATTTCTACTAGCAACAGCTCATGGTGATCGTCGGTCGCTTTCCGGTGAAAATTCCAACCGTACCTATCACTTCAAGGTAACTGATATGGCTAAAAATGGGGTTAAATCGGAACCATCCAAATCAGGCGCGAATCTCAAAGCTTGGGGGTAAAAAGGTAATTTCACTTACAAATGGGTCTAAGACGGGTACTGGGTCTTCTCTCCTAAGACCCAATAACCCGCAAATGGATCCACCTCAATTGGGTGCAGGTTCCAACCCGCAGCAAACCCGGTCAAGTAGGATAGAATTAGGGTTTCTGATTAATCCTAATCAACGGCCTTGATTCATATCTATCATTTCACTAGGAATTAGGAATTACATTCCTAATCTGATCCTAGGGATTACATTCCTAATCTGATCCCAACGGCGGCTATAAATACCCCCCATCCACCACCATTAAGAGGTAATAAATCTTTTGCCAATTTACGCTCTCTCATAATCCTCCTGATTACTAACTTGAGCATCGGAGGGTGCATCGCCAGGATCAACCCCGGTGTTTCGCACTTTTTGCAGGTGAACGGCGGGAGTCAACGATCAAACTCCGATGGAAGAAGTTAAGGTTTGACTATTCAGTTCCCCCCAAGAATCTACAAATACTATCTGTTTGTCCCCACACTAGAATCAGCGGTAACAGATTGGCGCCGTCTGTGGGAACCAGCGAATAGCAGCCCTTCCTCTTCCCGTTGGTTAGATCTGCCCAGCCATGCCTCCCCGAAAGCTAAGATCAAGACGGTCCAACCGTGGACCCACTCCTCAACCACAACAGGAGATCCCTCTCCAAACCGTCCAGCCAACGGGACCCTCTCCTCAGCCTAATCAGGCCCCGCAGCAAGACCAACCTCCTTCTCAGAATCTTCAACCCCCATGGGGTCAAGCCGGGCCTCAGAATGCCGGTGCTGGGGGCTCCCATCCCAATCCTCAGAAACAGCCTCTCCAACATGATCGCGTCTCCGTGCACAACCCCTCTACTGATTCCATGGCATCTCACAATCCCCGAGCATCCGATGACCTCCGTAACACTCTAGACAATCGGCGCAAAGAAGAGGATCTTCACCGCCGTTTGGATGAAAGGCGGGCGCGAGAGGGAGCCTCCTGCCAACACCATCCAAATGAGCGATCTCCTCATCACCGAGAATACAGAAGGTCCCCTCCTCGCAGAGGGCGGAGAGAGTCCCCATGCCACCATAGAAGAAGATCCCATTCTCCTGCTGGTCGGCAACCCCCGAGCAATGATGAGGCGCCCATCATCCGTGCCGAGTTCCAGCAATTCCAAGCAACTATCTTACAAGCCCTCAATCTCCGACCCAACAACAACAATGCTCAGAGGGTCCCCACTCCTCCGGTCCGAAGTCCTCGCCAACGATCCCTAACTCCTCCCCCAGCTCCTAGCAACCCCTAGCACATTCCTAGTCCTCGCCACTCCAGGAGCTTCCGTCGTCGTAGCCCCCGCTCTCCCTTGTACGAAGACGAGTCCAGAGGCTCGTTTGACTACCGTCGAAGGGATGACATTGTCTACCGTCATCTCCACGAAATGGAGAGGCGCTTGGGTCAGCTAGACAGAGAAGAAGAGCTTAGAGGAAGGACCCTCCGCCCAAGTTGACCTCCTTTCTCTCGAACCATCATGGAGGCGCCCGTTCCAATAGGCTTCAAGCCTCCCCAATTCGAGACTTATTCCGGAGAGTCCGACCCCGTCGACCACATCGAAAGCTTTAAGACCCTCATGCTCATCCACCAAGCTTCCGATGCTCTGCTGTGTAAGACCTTCCCCGCTACCCTCAAGGGTCCGGTCCGGGAATGGTACTCTCGCCTCGCCCAATCTTCGATATTCTCCTTCGAGCAATTCGAGACCCTCTTCGTCACCCACTTCGTGAGTAGCCGCCGAACTGAGAAAACCAGCATTTCGCTACTCTACCTCACCCAGAAGACGGGTGAGAAGCTGAGAGACTATGTGAAAAGGTTCACTGCAGAAGCTAGGTCTATCGCTTCCCTCGACCAGTCGGTCGCTGCAGCAGCGTTCCAATCAAACGTCCTTAATTCCAGCCTCCGCTCCTCCCTTGCCAAGAAGCCCTCGCAGAACTTCTCTGATCTCCTTCTCCAAAGCGAGAAGTATATTCGGGCCGAGGAAGCTGAGCACCGCCCCAACTTTGAGGGGCCTTCCTCAGGGTCCAAGAGAAAGGGAACAGAAGAAGAAGGAGCCAAGAAGCTCCAAAAGGATAATGGCGGTCAGCGTCGCCGTCCCCCCAGATTCGAGAAATTCACTCCTTTTAACGCCAACATTTCCACCATTCTCATAGAAGTAGAGAAGGAAAGGGTGATACCTCCTGCCCCGAAGATGAACACCCCTGGCAAGAAGAGGGACAAAGAGAAATGGTGCCGCTATCACCGGGACCATGGCCACAACACCAATGACTGTCGGGCCCTAAAGAACGAGATCGAGGCCCTTATCCAGAGGGGGCAGCTGGCCAAATTCGTGAGAAAAGTCCACACCGACCTTCCTCCTCCTCCTCGTGGGGCTAACAAGCGTCTGGAATGATGCGGTGAGATACCCGAATTCGAAGAGGAGCGTGTCTTACACCTTATTCATGGGGGCCCAATGGGGGGCTCCTCCAACTCTTCTCGAAAGGCTTTCATAAGGGAAGTCAATTCAGTACATGGCATGCCTCCCCTTAAAGGCCTTGGAGTACCCGTCATATTCTCAGATGAAGACCTGGTAGGCGTCCGAACCCCCCATTGTGACGCACTAGTCATTAACCTCCATATGGAGAATTTTAAAGTGGAGAGGATCCTAGTGGACAATGGCAGCTCCGTTAACATCCTCTTCCTCGATGCTTTCAAAGGACTCAAGCTTCCCCGGGACAGGCTTAAGCCCGCCGGCTACACGCTCCATGGGTTTACGGGAGTGCCAGTGACTATCGAAGGGGTGATCACCCTCGACGTAACCGCTGGCAAAACTCCTACTACCCGAACAGAGCCGATGAACTTTATGGTCATTGATATCACCGCAACTTATAATGTCATCCTGGGCCAGCCCAGCCTAGCTGCTCTCGAAGCCGTCCCTTCCGCTTATCACCTCAAGATGAAGTTCCCCACCCGGGCAGGAGTAGGGGAAGTAAGAGGCAGTCAGGAGATGGCCCGCAAATGCTACATGACCTCTACTGGAGGTCCAGTCCTCTCCCTTGAAACACTTGAAATCCCCCAAGAAAGTGTCCGACAAACGTCCGAGCCGGTGGATGAACTGGAGGAAGTGCTCTTCTCTTAGCAAGATCCGAGCCGCAAGTTCTTTATCAGTAAGACCCTGCCAACTGCCCTATGCTCCGACATAGTCCGGTGCATTAGAAAGAACAACGATCTCTTTGCCTGGTCGGCTGCCGACATGCCTGGAATTTCCGAAGAGCTCCTCGTCCACCACCTCAGCATTGCTCTGGGGTCCAAACGGTCTAACAGAAGAGCCGCAAGTTTGCTCCCGAGCGCCAGCAAGCTATAAAAGAGGAAGTGGACAAGCTCCTAAAGGCTCGGTTCATACAAGAGGTCAATTATCCCGAATGGCTCTCGAATGTTGTGATGGTAAAGAAGGCCAACGGGACCTGGAGAATCTGCATCGACTTTACCGACCTGAACAAAGCATGCCCCAAAGATCCATTTCCCCTTTCAAGCATCGACACCCTGATTGACGCCACTTCGGGCCATGAGCTGCTCAGCTTCATGGACGCTTTTTTCGGATACAATCAAATCCGCATGTTCCCCCCGGACACTCCGAAGACCCTAAGGAAGCTCGTCGAGTCAGAACCAGAGCGGAGCGGTACACCATTGTTGAGGGGGTCTTGTAAAAACGCTCCTTCACACAAGTTGACGGCAGACCTTATTTGAGGTGCCTCTCCCCCGAACAAGCCACATACGCCTTGCAAGAACTTCATGAAGGCATAGGCGGAGCACATTCAGGTTCCAGATCACTTGCCCGAAAGGTGCTGAATTATGGATACTTCTGGCCTACCCTCCTCCAAGACGCCGAGCGACACGTTCGGCAATGCAGCTCTTGTCAAAAGCATTCCAACATTTGCTGCCTACCTCAAGCTCAGCTCATCTCCCTATCAAGCCCGATCCCTTTTGCAATGTGGGGAATGGATTTACTATGGTCGTTTCCCCCAGCTCCTGGCCAGCTTAAATTCTTAGTCATGGCGATCGACTACTTTTCAAGTAGATAGAGGCCGAGCCCTTGGCTACAATCACCGAGAACAAAGTCCTTCAGTTCTTCTGGAAGAGCGTCATCTACAGGTTTGGTGTCCCTCGGGTCCTCATAACCGACAATGGAACACAATTTACAGGGGCCGCATTCCGGGCTCTATGTGAAGACCTCGCCATCCAACAACGCTTCTCCTCCGTCCCCCACCCGCAGTCAAATGGTCAAGTAGAAAATGCCAACCGACAAATCCTCTCCTGTATTAAGAAGAGGCTGGATAAGTCCGCTAAGGGTTTATGGGTCGACCAGCTCCCAAACGTACTGTGGAATTACCGCACTACCAAACAGACCCCTACAGAAGAGTCGCCATTTAATCTCACCTATGGGTCGGAAGCTGTGATCCCCTTGGAAGTTGGTGTACCCTCTCCCTGCCTCATTGCCTATGAAGAAGAGCAGAATGCCAGGGAACTTCGGGCGAACCTGGATCTGATTGATGAGCTCCGGGAAAGAGCTTCGATTCGCCAACAAAGCTACCGAAGGAGGATCGAGCTAGCCTACAATAAGAAAGTCCATCCTACCGACCTCAAAGAACGGAACTTGCTATCTCATTCCCCAGTCAGAAGAGTAAGCTGACTCCAAATTAGGAAGGACCTTACAAGATCACCAAGGTGGTTCGACCCGGAACTTACCGTCTAAAAGATCTCGAAGGAAGAGAGATTCCCAGGACTTGGAATGCCGACCATCTCTTAAAGTACCAAGAGAGCGCATGAACGCCTCTCTGAGTACCGTCAGATGTCGAACCGTTCCTCTCCACTTGTAATTTTACTTTTGCTCTTTTATTTCACCAATGTAATAACGGCTCGCAACTCAGAAGCAGCCGACTATTAGTTTTCAATAAAGAACATTTTTTCATATTTTACTTGTGAAATTGCTTGTATCTCTCTGCTTTACCTTCTTCAAACTCAAACGATAAGTTCGGAGTCCAACACTTGACTCGATTCCACTTCGCAAGCTCGCTCTTAAGCGAGCTAGAAGTGGTTTGCCATTCGGAATTGCTTCCACAATCGTTGAAAATCACTCAAACAACGAGTTCGGAGTCCAATACTTGGCTCGACTCCGCTTCGCAAGCTCGCTCTTAAGCGAGCTAGAAGTGGTTCGCCATTCGGAATTACTCTCGCAACCGTTGAAACAAACTCAAACGACGAGTTCGGAGTCCAACACTTGGCTCGACTCCGCTTCGCAAGCTCGCTCTTAATCGAGCTAGAAGTGGTTCGCCATTCGGAATTACTCCCGCAACCGTTGAAACAAACTCAAACGACGAGTTCGGAGTCCAACACTTGGCTCGACTCCGCTTCGCAAGCTCGCTCTTAAGCGAGCTAGAAGAGGTTCACCATTCGGAATTTCTCCCACAACCGTTGAAACAAACTCAAACAATGAGTTCGGAGTCCAACACTTGGCTCGACTCCGCTTTGCAAGCTCGCTCTTAAGCGAGCTAGAAGTGGTTTGCCATTCAGAATTGCTCCCACAACCGTTGAAACTCACTCGAACGACGAGTTCGGAGTCCAAAACTTGGCTCGATTCCACTTCGCAAGCTCGCTCTTAAGCGAGCTAGAAGTGGTTGGCCATTCGGAATTGCTCCCACAACCGTTGAAGCTTAAACGACGTGCACGAAATGTCTACAACTACACTAGACAAGGGAGAAGAGTACTTAGGGGTGCTGAACCTTTGGTTCCCATGGTTCGTTTAAAGTTGAAGTGAGACATTCCGTGCCTATAAGAAGAAAGATTGGATTCTGATTTTGAGTAGTTGTCAAAAGTTGGAGGAGTTGTACTTGAATAAAAACCTACCAACAAAGCACACAAACACAGAAGAGAAACAAGCTTTCACTTATATAAAATTTTAGCGTACAAGAGCGCTCAAGTTACAAGACCAAGTTACTACTACGAGGTGCTATAAAACTCAAAGAAGGATAATTACAACTCATTCAACGCTTCTTAGGAACGGGGATGTTTCGGTTCAAAGAAACTCGGGAACGGCATCCTCTGACTTCGGAGCTCGTCTGTAGACTAACGGACCGAGACGCCTCTTCGGCGCTGCCTCTGACCGTAGCCCCAACCGAAGCGCCACTAGACGAGGCAGCCACCCCGCTTTGAGCATCGGCCGGGCTCTGCCTAACGACAGGTGAATGAGTCGCGAGCTCGTAAAAAGAGATTCTCCTCTCACTCTCTTCACGCGTACACGACGTGCTCCGAACGTTGATTCTTACCAGCTGAGGTTTGAGTCAAGCGACTTCCTCCTCTATCTCGATAATCCAATCCTTCAAAGAGTCGTCCTTCACAGATATCTTAAAGCGAGGAAGCCGAGCAGAGCCTTCAGCGCCAGAGCTATCGGCTATGATTCGATGAAGGTGGATCACTTCGATACTTCTGTCGATCGTAACCCTCCTCAACTCGTCGACCTTCGCCTTCAACTCGTCCCCCTCGGCCATCAACTTACCCACTGCCAAAGTTAACTCGTCTTCCTCTGCCAAAAGTTCTTCCTCAGTTATCTTCAAATCTTGAACTTCCGCCACAAGGTCACCTTCCACTCGAGTAAGGTCGAATAGTGCCTTTCGGAGCAACTCAACCTCGCCTTCAAGACGATCCTCGCGAGATCGCTTCCGTAGTTGTTTTAGCTCGGAAAAATAGCCTCTCGCCATTGCTTTGACCTCCGATAGATCTAACATGATTTTGAAGAGACACTCTCGGTTGCTAGAGAGAGCCCGCTTTGCCGCATTCAATTCAGTACGAAGGCGGGAAACCTTAGCCACTACACTCGACTCGACCTGAAAAGTGAAGCAATATCAAAAGAAGTCTTCAACACTTGAGTTCTCAACACGAGCAAAAACTGTTGAACACTTAGCAAAATCTCGAAACTTTCGGCCAAGATTTCAAAAGGGAAGTCGTTTCATTAAAAATCCAAAATTTACACAAAAGCGGTTGCCAGTCCGCAGTTAGGCGTTACAACAAAAACAAAACGAAAAAAAAAACAGAAACAATGAGAAGAGGCGACTAAGTCAGGGGTCGACCTCATGATGTCGTTACGAAGCGTCATCGCTCAGCACGGTGACTATCGCACCCTCGACGCCCACCTCGTCCTTGGCATCTTTGCCCTCCTGCCCGGGGGTGAGCTCGGCCAGAGGCAGTTCTTCCTCCCCTCTACGAGGTTGTAGAAGTAGTAAGAGGAGCCGTCGAACCCGGGGATGCGAGCGGCCATATGTTTCAGCACTCGAGCGTACGCCTCCTCCATGTTTGTCAACATGTGGGCCTCGGCCTCGTCCCGAACCGCCTGCTCCGCAGCCGCCACCTTCGACGCCTGGCTGCTCAGAGCCTCCTCCGACACCCTCAGTGCCTTGGACAACTCCTCTTCGAGATGAGTCATCTCCTTTTCCAAAGCTTCGACCTTGGCAGCCTCGTCGGCCGAGTGCTTCAGCGCCTCGGCGAGCTTTGCCTCAAGACCGACCACCTCGGCGGCGCGCAAAGCGGAAAGTAGTTGCTCGGCCTCGAATAGTTTGACTGCCTTGGCATGCTCCGACATCTCCTGATCATTCAGCACAGCCATCTCCTTCTCCTTGCTTGTGAACTCCTCGAGCAGATGGTTGAAGTGGCATAGGGTCTGCAAGCAGCACAAGTGAAACTATTAGGCCAGAGCGAAAAAACTTAGAAAAAATTCTTCGTTCACGAGAAATTTTTACTTACCAACATCGTGTTCCGAGCGATCTGCATGGCATCATCGCCAACGGAACCCGCCCTCATCGCGGCTCGGTCCTTGGGGTCGGCAGGTGCTTCACTGCCTGCATGCAGATGTTCCCGTCCCCGAGGAGCCCGTCCACCTTCATCACCTGCCAGTCGGGAACGAAGAGGCGCTTGTGCTCCTCGATAAGTATCTTCTCAGCCTCGGCAGTGAGAGGGGGACCTCAAGAGCTAAGGCCGCACCCACGTTGAACGCCCCAACCTGAGTGGCTTGAGCTAGCACATCCGAGGGAGCTGGGGGGGAGGGGGCATCTCCCTAGGACCTTGGTCAGGTGCATCCGAAGGCCCCTCCACCACTGGCTCCACAACGATCGGAGAGACTGAAGGAACCTTCGCAGCTCGGCCTCCCTGAGGTCATACCACAGTTCTCTTCCTCTTCCTCGACTCCTGCTCCTTCGCCACTCGAGCTTTGGCCATCAATCCTTTATAGTCCATGCCGGGGCTCTCTGAAAAAGGCCGAGCAAAAAGAGTTAGAGAAAATTAATCAAAAAATAGAACTATAACGAGAAAAGAATAGAAAGCATACTCGGGTCGATCGGACTGAGACCCCCACGAAACAAAACCTCCTCGGTAATGTCCTTCCAACTAAGGGTCGGAAGTCCGAGGAGCTTCTCCACCACCTCTTCCTCTTCTTTGGTTAGCGCGGGCTCCTTCTTCACCCACTTCGGAACACCGATCTTCCACAGCATCGGAAAAACCCACGGCTCGGGAGCACGGATGAGAAAGTACTTCTCTTTCCAGTGCTTGATCGAGTCCAGGTTCTCGATCAACTTGATGCCCTTCCTCGGCGACAGATAGTACCTCTCCTCCATCTTACTCATCTGACAGATGCGGTAGAGGCTCCGAAGTATTACCATGTCTGGCTGCACACCGATCTCTTGGCACTAAAGGACCTAGGCTATGACATGCCACCACATGTTCGGCATAAACTGAACTGGACTGAATCCGTACCACCTCAGCACCTCGACCACGAACGGGTGCAGTGGCAGCCGAAGTCCTGTGTTCAACGCGTCGTACGGGAAGACGCATGTATTCGCCGAAGTCGCCGTGCATGCTCGGACACCGGGGCCGGGGAGTAGAAGCTCGTACTCTTTGGGGATTCGGAACCCACTCCTGATCCGAAGCAGGTCTGCCTCGGTCAAGATTGCGGAAATCTGATCTACTTCGGAAGGGTCCCTCGGATCGTTCTCCTCGTACGACGGAGCTGTACCTTGCATGACCTTCTCCAACAAGTCTTCAGGGTAACTTCGCACCCCACCAACACTAGATAGGACAGATGGGTGCCGACCCAGTTCTCCTGCTGTCTTCGGGTTCTCGACTATCATCGTTATCCCGATCGGCTCGGCAACCTCCTTCCCCTTGCTCGGCCTAACCGACGTCACCTCGATCGGCTCGGCGATCTCCTTCCCCTTACTCGACCTAACCATCACTGCTCGGCTGATGTCTTGGTCCGAGGTGGGGGTCTCATCCTCAGAAGAAAACTTAACCATTTTCTAAGGATAAGGGGAGATACTAACCTTGAAGCGATGTGAATGACCGAAAAAGATCGCCAGAATTTGAAAGCGCCTTGCCGCGACAGCTAGTAGCGCCGCACGAGAGCGAAAACTTCTCTGGTAGAAAGTAAAAGCGAAAGTAAGAAATGAAAAGTGAAGAATAAGGTAAAGTGTGAGGGGGGTGAAGACTTATAGTAAAAGAAACGACTCTTGGGCTTTGTAACGTAGAGACGCGACTTTTGGGCCTCCCCTCAAGACATTATAAAAGCCCAAACGACTAAGTAGCGAAGAGCGGTGACCGTTCACGAGAAGTGACGACGGTTCGGTATGAGCCACTCCGCTCGGCTGCCCATCAAGCCCCAAGTCGCCGACGCACCCTACTTAGCGACCAAGAAGCACTCGGATCGGCCCACGATTCTTCAAAGCCCGAGCGACAAGCGATCCGAGCTGACCACACATAGTAGAAGCTCGGAAACCGAGCAACTGCCAATCCGAGCTGCGAATTGGAGAAAAATAACTTTCTCCCCAAAATTCGTGCAAGATCTCGATCAGACGGCTCAGATCGTGCCACCACCACAAAATGACAAGATAGTGTTTTCTCGAGAACTGAGCCTACCTCGAGATCCACGCCATGATCCAATGGCCCAGATCGCTCCACGTCCCTTGAAACCAAAGCCCGAGCGACAAGCGATCCGAGCTGACCACACATAGAAAAGGCTCGAAAACTGAGAAACTGCCAATCTGAGCTACGAATTGGAGAAAAACGATTTTCTCCCTAAAATTCGTGCAAGATCTCGATTAGATGGCTCAGATCGTGCCACCTCCACAAAATAACAAGATAGTGTTTTCTCGAGAACGAGCCTACCTCGAGATGCGCGCCATGATCCGATAGCCCAGATCGCTCCACGTCCCTCGAAACCAAAGCCGAGCGACAAGCGATCCGAGCTGACCACACTTAGAAGAGGCTCGGAAACCGAGCAACTGCCAATCCGAGCTGCGAATTGGAGAAAAACGACTTTCTCCACAAAATTCGTGCAAGATCTCGATCAGACGGCTCAGATCGTGCCGCCTCCACAAAACAACAAGATAGTGTTTTCTCGATAACTAAGCCTACCTCAAGATCCGTGCCATGATCCAATGGCCCAGATTGCTCCACGTCCCTCGAAACCAAAGCCCGAGCGACAAGCAATCCGAGCTGACCACACATAGAAGAGGCTCGAAACCGAGCAATTGCCAATCCGAACTGCGAATTGGAGAAAAACGACTTTCTCCCAAAAATTCATGCAAGATCTCGATCAGACGGCTCAGATCGTGCCGCGTCCACAAAATGACAAGATAGTGTTTTCTCGATAACTGAGCCTACCTCGAGATCCACGCCATGTCCGATGACCCAGATCGCTCCACGTCCCTCGAAACCAAAGCCCGAGCGATAAGCAATCCGAGCTGATTACACATAGAAGAGGCTCGGAAACCGAGCAACTGCCAATCCGAGCTGCAAATTGGAGAAAAACGACTTTCTCCCCAAAATTCGTGCAAGATCTCGATCAGACGGCTCAGATCGTGCAACCTCCACAAAACGACAAGATAGTATTTTCTCGAGAACTGAGCCTACCCTCGAGATCCGTGCCGTGATCCGACTGCCCACATCGCTCTGCGTCCCTCGGAGCAAAAGTCTGAGCGACAAGCGATCCGAGCTGAGAAAGTAACTCGGGATCCCAATCCGACCGGCCAGAATTCTGAGCTACTCGTAATACCAGAGAGAATGAAGTCACGTCGCTCGGAATCTGAACAAATGGAAATCCGAGCTGCACATTTGAAGAAAAAAGAAAGCCGAGCAATAAAAGCCATTGGATCTTCTCAAAATTTGCGCCCTGACCTGATGAATAGCTCAAATCGCTCCACGTCCCTCGGAAACTGGAATCCGAGCGACTGGCGATCCGAGCTGCTCACACGGAGAAAATGAGGCCGAGCTACATCGCTCGGAATACGAGCAAATAGCCATCCGAGCTGCTCATATGGAGAAAATGGTGCCGGGTGACCTTGTCCGACTGATCTTCTAGAAATTTGTGCCAACACGAGATGGGCGGCCCAGATCTCGCCACGTCATAATTCAGAATTAAATTTTTTTTTTATTTATTAAAATCGGGTCATTTATTTAAAAATCGCGAAAAAATGATTAAAAATTCGGAAAAATTAATTTAAAATTCTAAAAAATAATTATAAATTCTGGGAAATATTCTTGAGCCTCTGGGTAAATAATTATTGCTTAGAAGAGTCAATTAAGACCCCCGAACAACAAATCAACGCTTCACGAAATTAAATAAATGATTCGAAAAATATATAAAAATTAAGAAAAATTGCCAAAAATCTAGAGAAGCTCAAGAGCAACCTAGGGCACACAACTAACTCAACAATTACCATAATCCCCCACACAAGGATTCGACACCTCCTATTTGGACTCCGATACAACTCCGCAAGCCATTTAAACAGTAAAACTACTCCTCAAAGGCTGATCAAACTCAGTCTTTGGGAGTGTGGGGCTCGTGATATGGCTAAAAATGGGGTTAAATCGGAACCATCCAAATCAGGTGCGATCTCAAAGCTTGGGGGTAAAAAGGTAATTTCACTTACAAATGGGTCTAAAACGGGTACGGGGTCTTCCCTCCTAAGACCCAATAACCCGCAAATGGATCCACCACAATTGGGTGCGGATTCCAACCCGCAACAAACCTGGTCCAGCAGGATAGAATTAGGGTTTTTGATTAATCCTAATCAACAGCCTTGATTCATATCTATCCTTTCACTGGGAATTAGGAATTACATTCCTAATCTGATCCTAGGGATTACATTCCTAATCTGATCCCAACGGCAGCTATAAATACCCCCTCCACCACCATTAAGAGGTAATCAATCTTTTGTCAATTTATGCTCTCTCATAATCCTCCTGATTACCGACTTAAGCGTCGGAGGGTGCGTCGCCGGGATCAACCCCGGTGTTTCGCACTTTTTGTAGGTGAACGGCGGGAGTCAATGGTCAAACTTCGACGGAAGAAGTTAAGGTTTGACTATTCAGTTCCCCCAAAGAATCCACAAATACTATCTGTTTGCCCCCACACCAGAATCAGCGGTAACAGTAACTTATACTTAGTTTTTTTCCAAGTACAAAAAATGTCTCTTTCCCCCGTCTCCGAGCCCTCCCCTCCTGCTGGCAAAGCTCCATCTCCGTGTTAGAGAGATCACAAAGATAAGGGCAAGAGAGTTTTTGGTCGAGACACGATTGTAGAGGACCCGAAGCGCATGGGGCGTTCGGCAGGTTGCCAGGACCGCTGACAGGGCTGCAAAGAGTTCGAGAACTTCCAGAGGAGCATGCCGAGCGCTTCATTCATGGGAGGGGACGGACCTTCGAGGAGAACGTGGCAAAGGAGACCTCGGAGGCAGACGAGATGGTGTCCATCCTCAACTTGGAGGACCTGGCAGCGATCCGGGATTGTTTCCAAATCCCTGAGGAGTACGAACTGCTGTTGCCAGATTTCGGGGTTAGGGCCAATTCGCCGCTGCCAGTAACCATGTGTTTCTGGACGGTCGATGCTTTCATCGCCGGGGCTCGACTCCCTCTCCACCCGTTCGCGATTCAAGTACTTAGGTGGTTCGGGGTCAGCCCCATCCAACTAATGCCGAACGCGTGGAGAGTCATCAACGGGTTCGTGATCCACTGCCAAATAGCCGGAGTCGAGCTGGATTTGAGGGTGCTCCGGACGCTCTACCGGCTTCATCAGCAGAACCGGTCGGTGTTCCGGTATTATTTGGCTCCGACACATGGAGGTTGGCTCGTCGTTTGCCCCGAATCCATAAAGCATTGGCATGATAAATATTTTATAGTGCGGAGTGCGGAGGCGTGGCCCATACCCTCCGGTTGGGTGGAGGAGGTGACGAAGCGAGTGAGGGAGTCGCCAGTGCTTCAACCTCATAAAGAAGAGGCAGTTTGGGTCCTTCTAGATCGGCCGAAGTACGACTGGTGAGATCTGACCGAGGACGTTCTCTTCAGGGGAGTGCTCTGCCGCGTAGATCCCAGTACGCTGCTTTTTCTATGTTTTTTCTTTCTCTTCTTACTTTGCTTATTGTAACTTGTGTTTTCTAACCAACTTCTTGCTTGATGCAGAGGCCATGGACTATGAAGCAGTACTAGTGCAGAGGGCCGCCCTCGGAAGCAAGGCACCGAAGAAGCGCAAGAGGGTCGCCACTAAACTACGATCTGCGAAGACCCGAAGGTCGTGTGCACGGTCAAGGAGGTGGAGGCACCGGCGGACGTGACCCCGACCCGAGCTTCGACAGTAGCCTTGGCATCGGCCGAGGCAAGGGAGTTCCGATTGCCACGGTGCTCGGGATGGAGGTGCCTCCGCTGATGGTGGGGGCCGAGGTTCTCCTTACGGAGGAACACAAGAGGATTCTTGTTCCGGACTGGCAGGTTCAGAAACTAGATGGGTTCCTCGACGACTCCCTGGCAAGCATATAGGTGGTAAAGCACTTGGCGATGCCGAAGGACCGAGGCGCCATGGATGTCGGCCAGACAGGCGACGACGCCATCGAGATCGCGCGCTCGGTGGTATCGGTGAGTGTCAACTTTTTGCTTTTGAAGGTAGCTTGCATGTTTGATTTTCTAACTCCTTTTGTTTTTTGTTGCTCTACTGTAGATAACTGTCTACTTTGGTCATCTCATGGAGAAGATGACAGAGTTGGAGAAGGACCTCAAGAAGGAGGCCAACCGAGCTCGGACCGAAAAGGCTCGAATGGGCAACGAACTCGACAAGCTGAAGGTCGAGTTCGAGGGGAAGGCAACAAGGCTAGAGTACCTCGAGGACCTTGTCACAAGGCTCGAGGGCGACCTGCTCTGGCAGAAGTAGGAGTCGGCCAAGCAGCAGGCCGAGGCGGCAGAGGCCAAGGCTGCGGCAGTGAAGGAAACCGAAGCGGCCACCATGACGAAGGAGCAAGGCTTCCTCGCCACAAACATGGCCAAGGCATACGCCCAGGCCATCACTCAGTTGTCGGAGCACTATCCTGAGGTCGACTGCTCCGGGTGGCGGCTCTTCCCGGACCACGTCGAGGGCTTCGACCCCGAGTCGGAGGAGGAGGGAGGGGATGACGAATATGGCCCCGAGGTCGAGGTCATCGGCGAGGTGCAAGGGTCGGTAGTGACTCCGCTGGCGATGATGGCTTTTTTGGGGGAGTCCGACCCCGCCCAGTCTCGACGCCCCGGGAAAGAGGTCGCCCCCTGACTTCTTCTCCTTTTTTTTGTTTTTTTTCTTTTTGTTTTTTGTCTTTTGAGCTGCCGACTGTATTGCTTAATTGCGGACTGGCCACCGCAGTTTTGTTATGAATGAAAATACAACTTTCGAGCTCGACCTTGTGTTTCTTTTGAGTTGTTTTGAAATTTGACTAAGTGTTGAAACAAAGGATTTTAGTCTTAGCTAGGTGCATGTGGCCTTGTTCTGAAGTCTGATGTGAAGCAAATTTGTGAGTATTTACTAAGCGTTCTCGTTGTTTGCTTTGAACTTTTCAGCTTGCCGAGGTGACTCATTCTGTCGAACCCGCTCACTCCGGGGAGGAGTTACGTTCTGAGGTCGGCTTAGGGGCGACGAGGTTGTGTTTAACCAGGTGCCGAGAGTGCCTCTATGAAGTCGAGTTGGGGTTGCGCAGGGCCGAGAGTGAGCGGAACCATCTGCAGCTGATCTTAGGCCGGAGAGAAATCGAGATTCAGCGGCTAGAGGGTAGGCTCACCGAGATACCTCCCGTAGGCGAGGATGACGGCTCATCGACAGCCTTCACCAATGGGCTGAGGCTTAAGTGTCTCCAACATTCTTTGTTAAACATGACAGCGAAGAGGGGCCGATATGCTCACCGAGGTTCACCACCTACAGATTATGGAGGCAGAGCTTCTGGCAGAAGAAGAGGAATTGACGATGGCAGTGGGCAAGCTGATGGCCGAACGTGACGAATTGATGGCAAAAGTCGATGCGTTGAAGAGGGCCACAGTGGACAGGGGCATCGAAGTCACTCAGCTCCGCCGAACCATTGCCAGCAGTCCTAGCATCTCGAGCTCCGTGGTGCCTCCTCGCTTTGAGGTGGATGTAAAAGATGACCCTCTGAAGCAACGGGTAGCCAAGCTGGAGGTGGAAGTGGCTCGCCTCAAGCCGCGTTCGGGACCGATCAACGTCAGGAGCACTTCGTCCACTCGTGAAGAGAGCGAACGAGGGATTTCGTTCTACGAGCTTACGACCCGTTCGCCTGTTGCTCGGTAAGGTCCGGGTGATGCCGAAATTGGTGTTGCAATTTCATCTAGCGGAGTGTCTGTTGGTGCAACTGTTAGGAGCAGTGCCAAGGATACGTCTCAGTTCGCCGGCTTAGGGACGAGCTCTGGGGTTAAGCGCCGCCGACCCTGGGTATCTTTGAAGCGGAACATCCCTATGCCTAGGAGGCATTGAAGATCTCTTGTTCTCCAAGTTTTGTATTTTGTCTAAGTGTTACGAGTGGGCTTTGTAGTTTTGGCTTTTCAACTTGTAACTTCATTGTAAAGAAGGGCACCATCTTGTACTGTCTTCCCACACTTAATTGAAATGAGGCTTTTTTCTTTCTTGGACTTGTGCATTTTTGTTAGAATTGTGTCGTTGTATTACTCGTTACTATCTTTAGCGTGCCGAGGTCCCAAAGCAATATATTTGCTCATTTGGTCATCGGTGCAAAGAGCGCTCAGCAAGGCTTGCCGAGGTCCCAGAGCAAGATTTTTGCCCGTTTGGGCGTCGGTGCCAAGATCGTTCGGCAAGGCTTGCCGAGGTCCCAGAGCAAGATTTTTTCTCGTTTGGGCGTCGGTGCCAAGAGCGCTCAGCGAGAAGTGCTGAGGTCCAGAGCAAGGTTTTTGCTTGTTTGGTCGTCGGTGCCAAGAGCGCTCGGCAAGGCTTGCCGATGTCCCAGAGCAAGATTTTTGCTCGTTTGGGCGTCGGTGCCAAGAGCGCTCGGCAAGGCTTGCCGAGGTCCCAGAGTAAGATTTTTGCTTGTTTGGTCATCGGTGCTAAGAGCGCTCGGCGAGAAGTGCCGAGGTCCAAAGCAAGGTTTTTGCTTGTTTGGTCATCAGTGCCAAGAGCGTTTGGCAGGGCGTGCCGAGCACTGCTTCGAGCCTCTTGACTCGTGAATTTCTAAGAGAAGTGAGTTTCTTGCAGTGGAGAGCAGCCTCTCGGAGGATTATTTCGACTTTAAACGAACCATAAGAATCAATGGTTAGCTCCTCCAAGTACTCTTCTCCCATATCTAGTCTAGTTGTAGGAACTTCGTGTGCGACGGCGGAGCGCGTTCCAACGGTTGTGGGAGCAATTTCGAATGGCGAACCACTTCTAGCTCACTTAAGAGCGGGCCTGCGAAGCGGAGTCGAGCGAGGTGTTGGACTCCGAACTCGTCGTTTGAGTATATTTCAACGGTTATGGGAGCAATTCCGAATGGCGAAACACTTCTAGCTCGCTTAAGAGCGGGCCTGCGAAGTAGAGTCGAGCCAAGTGTTGGACTCCAAACTCGTCGTTTGAGTATATTTCAACAGTTGTGGGAGCAATTCCGAATGGCGAAGCCCTTCTATCTCGCTTAAGAGCGAGCCTGCGAAGCGGAGTCGAGCCAAGTGTTGGACTCCGAACTCGTTATTTGTGTATATTTCAACGATTGTGGGAGCAATTCCGAATGGCGACCCACTTATAGCTTGCTTAAAAGCGAGCCTGCAAAGCGGAGTCGAGCCAAGTGTTGGACTCCGAATTCGTCGTTTGAGTATAAGAAATTAAAAACAGAGAGATGCAAGCAATCACAAGAAAAGTATGAAAGAAGCTCTTTATTGATAACTACTAGTCGACTGCTTCTAAGTTGCAAGCCATTATTACATTGAAGAAATAAAAAAGCAAAATACAAGTGAAAGGAAAGGAATGGTTCGACATCTGAAGATACTTAGAGAGGCATTTATGCGCTCTCTTGGTATTTCAACAGATGGTCGACATTCCAAGCTCTGGGGTTCTCTCTGCCTTTAAGGTCTTCAAGACGGTATGTTCCGGGGTGAACCACTTTGATGATCTTCTAGGGTCCTTCCCAATTCGGGGCTAGCTTACTCTTCTGGCTGGCGAAGGAGATAGCCAATTTTCTGAGGACCAAGTCCCCTTCTTTGAGATTGGTGGGACGGACCCGTTTGTTGTAGGCCAGCTCGATCCTCCTTCGATAATTTTGCTGGCAAATCGAAGCTCTTTCACGGAGCTCATCGATCAAGTCCAAATTCGCCCAAAGCTCTTTGGCATTTTGCTCTTCTTCATAGGCCATATGGTGAGGATATGGTAGGCCGACTTCCAAGGGGATCACAGCTTCGGACCCATTGGTGAGATTGAAAGGCGACTCTCCTGTGGGGGTCTGTTTCGTAGTGCGATAGTTCCATAGTACGTTGGGGAGCTGATTTGCCCATAAGCCTTTGGCGGACTTATCTAACCTCTTCTTGATACCGGAGAGGATCTATCGGTTGGCATTTTCCACTTGACCATTTGACTGAGGATAGGAGACGGAGGAGAAGCATTGCTGAATGGCGAGGTCTTCACACAGAGATCGGAATGCGGCCACTGTAAATTGTGTTCTGCTATCGGTTATTAGAACCTGAGCGACCCCAAACCTACAGATGACGTTCTTCCAGAAGAACTGAAGCACCTTGTTCTCCGTGATTGTAGCCAAAGGCTCGGCCTCTATCCACTTGGAGAAGTAGTCGATTGCCACGACTAAGAACTTGAGTTGACCAGGAGCAGGTGGGAATGGGCCCAGCAAATCTATTCCCCACATCGCTAAAGGGATCGGACTTGATAGAGAGGTGAGTTATGCTTGGGGTAGGCAACGAATGCTGGAGTACTGTTGGCAGGAGCTACATTGTCGGACATGTCGTTCGACATCTTGTAGGAGTGTAGGCCAAAAGTACCCATAGTTCAACACCTTCCTGGAGAAGGACCTTGACCCTGAATTTGCTTCGCCTATACCTTCGTGGAGCTCTTGTAAGGCATATGTTGCTTCTTTCGGGGAGAGGCACCGCAAGTAGGGTCTGCCGTCTACTTGGGTGTCGGAGCATTTGTACAAGACCCCCTCAACAAGGGTGTACCGCTCCGCTCTGGTTTGGGAGGAGTCCCTCCCTTAGAAATTCTATCAAAGGTTTCATCCAGTTGTCTTGAAGTTGGACAGGCAATGACAACATCGAGTCAGGAGTTTCTTCTTCTATGCTCGGTCTGAGGAGCACTTCAATCAGGACGGTCTGCTCGAGACCCTGAAGGGAGGAGGAGGCTAGCTTGAAGAGGGCATCTTCTTGGGAATTTTCCTCTCTGTGGATTCACTGAATGAGTGCCTCTTCGAATAGAGCCATGAGATTTTGGACCTTAGCTAGATACTTAGCCATTCGGTCATCTCGTGCCTTGTACTCGCCTAAGACTTGATTCACGACCAGCTGAAAGTCGCTAAATATCCGGAGGCGTTGTGCCCCTGCCTTGCAAGCCATACCGAGGCCGGCTATAAGGGCTTCATACTCTGCTTCATTGTTGGAGGCTTTAAAGTTAATGCGGAGGGAGTATTGGAGAACGAAATCATCTGGGCCTGCCAGAATGACTCCGGCTCTGCTTTCCTCGGTGCAAGATGACCCGTCTACATATACTGTCCAAATAGGAGGCCCGTTTGTTGCTTGGCTAACCTCTGGGATGGTGCTCTCAACAATGAATTCAGCTAAGGCTTGAGCCTTGATTGCGGTCTGAGGCTGGTATGATATGTCATGCTGGCTCAGCTCGATCGACCACTTCATCAGACGGCCTGAGGTCTCGGGCTTGTGTAGGACTTGCTTGAGCGGCTGGTCGGTAAGAACGACCACCAAGTGGGACTGAAAATATGGGAGAAGCTTCCTAGCTGCCATGACCAAGGCGTACGCCATCTTCTCCAATCTTGGGTAGCAGAGCACGGCATCCCGAAGTACCTTGCTCACGTAATAAATGGGCTTCTGAGCCTTGTCTTCTTCCCTCACCAAGACAGTGTTGAGGGTTTGTTCGGAGGCAGCTAAGTAGAGGTAGAGTGTTTCCCTGGGGATAAGCTTGCTGAGGAGAGGAGGGTTAACCAGGTAGGCCTTTAGCTGATCGAAAGATTCTTGTTGCTGTTGACCCCACTCGAAGCCCTTTGCTCCCCTGAGAGCTTTGAAGAAGGGAAGACACTTCTCCCCTGACTTGGACAGAAAGCGTCCTATGGCTGCGAGGCGCCCCGTGAGCTTCTGAACCTCTTTCACGCTTTTGGGAGGAGCCATGTCCAGTATGGCTTTAATCTTCACGGGGTTAGCTTCGATTCCTCTTTGGCTGACCATGAAGCCTAGGAATTTCCCCGACGAGACCCCAAACGCACACTTGTTTGGGTTGAGCCTCATATCATGCTTTCTCAATACATCGAATGCTTCCTATAGATCGGCAACATGGTTGGCCCCATGGATGCTCTTAACTAGCATATCATCAACATACACTTCCATGTTTCGGCCAATCTGTTCTTGGAAGACCTTGTTGACAAGGCGTAGGTCACACCTGCATTCTTCAGTCTGAATAGCATTATCCTGTAGCAGTAGAGCCCCTGATCGGTGACAAAGGAGGTCTTCGGGATATCCGGGAGAAACATTCGGATTTGGTTGTACCCAGAGCATCCATGAAGCTGAGCAATTCATGGCCCAAAGTGGCGTCGATCAGGGGGTCGATGCTGGGGAGAGGGAATGGATCTTTAGGGCATGCTTTGTTCAGGTCGGTGAAGTTGATACAAATTCTCCAACTCCCGTTGGACTTCTTAACCATAACAACATTGGAGAGCCATTAGGGGTAGTTGATCTCTTGTATGAACTGGGCCTTAAGGAGTTTGTCCACTTCTTCCTTTATAGCTTGCTGGCGCTCAGGAGCAAATTTGCGCCTCTTCTGCTGGACCGGTTTGGACCTCGGAGCAACACCGAGGTGGTGGACGAGGAGCTCCTCGGAGATTCCTGGCATGTCGGCAACTGACCATGCGAAGAGGTCATGGTTCTTTCTAATGCATTGGACTATGTCGGAACATAGGGCAGATGGGAGGGTCTTGCTGATAAAGAACTTGCAGTTCGGATCCTGTTCGGAAAAGAGCACTTCCTGCAGCTCATCCACCGGTTCAGACATAGGTTGGGCGTTCCCTTGAGGAATCTCAAGAGTCTCGAGGGAAAGAACGGGACCCCCGGTGGAGGTCTTGTAACACTTACGGGCCATCTCTTAACTACCTCTTACTTCCCCCACTCCTGCCCTGGTGGGGAACTTCATCTTGAGGGGATAAGCTGACGGGATGGCCTCTAGAGCAGCTAGGCCAGGTTGGCCTAGAATCACATTATAAGTATCTGGGACATCGACGACCATGAAGTCCATCGGCTCCGTACGGGTAGTAGGAGTTTTGCCAGCGGTTACGTCGAGGGTGATTACCCCTTCGATAGTCACTGGCACTCCCGTGAACCCATAGAGCATGTAGCCAGCGGGCTTGAGCCTGTCACGCGATAGCTTGAGTCCTCGGAAAGCCGCGAGGAAGAGAATGTTAACGGAGCTACCATTGTCGACCAGAATCCTCTCCACTTTGAAATTTGCAATATGGAGGTTGATGACTAGTGCGTCACAATGGGAGGTTCGGACACCCTTGAGGTCTTCATCTGAAAAAGTGACCAGTACTCCAAGACCTTTGGGAGGGGGCATGCCATGTAAAGAGTTGACCTCCCTGATGAAAGCCTTTCGAGAGGAGTTGGAGGTGCCAACCATGTACAGAGTTGGCCTCCATGAATGAGATGTAGAATGTGCTCCTCTTTAAACTCGGGAGTCTCATCGTGCCTTTCGGGACGCTTATTAGCCCACCTGGGGGGAGGAGGTGGAGGATCATCTCGGTCCTTTCTCAAGAATTTAGACAACTGCCACCTCTAAATGAGGGCCTCGATTTCATTCTTTAGCGCCCGACAATCATTGGTGTCGTGGCTGTGGTCCCGGTGATATCGGCACCACTTCTCTTTATCCTCTTCTTGCCAGGGGTATTCATCTTCGGGGCAGGAGGCAGAACCCCTTCCTTCTCAACCTCCATGAGAATAGTGGAAATGTTGGCGTTAAGAGGGGTGAACTTCTCGAATCTGGGAGGTGGGCGGCGCTGGCCCCCATTGTCCTTCTAGAGCTTCTTAGCTCCCTCTTCTTCAGTTGCCTTTCTCTTGTTTCCGGAGGAAGACCCCTCGAAGGTGGGGTGATGCTTAGCTTCCTCAGCCCGAATATACTTCTCGCTCCTGAGAAGGAGGTCGGAGAAGTTTTGCGGGGGCTTCTTGGCTAGGGAGGACCGAAGGCTGGAGTTAAGGACATTTGACTGGAAGGCTGCTGCAGCGACCGACTGGTCGAGGAAAGCAATGGAACTAGCTTCCGCGGTGAATCACTTCACATAATCTCTGAGCTTCTCACCCTTCTTCTGACTAAGGTAGAGTAGCGAGATGCTGGTCTTCTCTGTGCGGCGGTTACTCATGAAGTGGGTGGCGAAGAGGGTTTCAAATTGTTCAAAGGAGAATATGGAGGATGGGGTGAGGCGAGAGTACCATTTCTGAGCCGGACCCTTGAGGGTAGCTGGGAAGGTTTTGCACAGTAAGGCATCGGAAGCTTGGTGGATCAACATAAGGGTCTTGAAGCTCTCGATATGGTCCACGGGGTCTGACTCCCCGGAGTAAGTCTCAAACTGCAGGGGCTTGAAGCCTGTTGGAACCGGTGCCTCCATGATTGTTCGAGAGAAAGGAGGTCGGCTGGGACGAAGGGTCCTTCCCCTCAGTTCTTCTTCCCTGTTTAGTTGGCCGAGGTGCCTCTCTATCTGGTGGAGACGACGATAGACAACGTCATCCCTTCGATGGTAGCCAAACGAGTCTCTGGACTCGTCTTCGTAAGAAGGGGAGCACGGAGTTCGGCGATGGTAGCTAGGGGAATGGCGAGGACTGCGATGGCGGTTACTCGGAGCTTGAGGAGGGGTTAGGGACCGATGGCGAGGACTTTGGACCGGAGGAGTGGGGACCCTCCGGACATTGTTGTTGTTCGGCCGAAGGTTGAGGGCTTACAAGACGGTTGCTTGGAATTGCTGGAATTCGGCACGGGTGATGGGTGCAGTATCATCCCTCGGGGGTTGCCAACCAGCGGGAGAGTGAGCCCTTCTCCTATGGAGCTCAGGGGACTCTCTCCGTCTTCTGTGAGGTGGGGACCTCCGATAGTCCCGGTGATGAGGAGATCGCTCATTTAGACGTTCTTGGTGGGAGGCTCCCTCACGGGCCCGCCTTTCATCCAAACGGTGGCGAAGGTCCTCTTCTTTCTGCCGATTGATAAGGATATTGCGGAGGTCTTCGGAGGCTCGGGGGTTGTGGGATACCATCGAATCAGTAGAGGGGTTGTGCACGGAGTCGTGGTCATGATGAAGGGGTTGTTTCTGAGGATTGGGATGGGAGGTCCCTACACCGGCATTTTGGGTCCCGAGCGGAGCCCTGTGGGATTGAAGGTTCTGAAGAGGAGGTTGATCTTGTTGCGGGGGCTGATCAGGCTGTGGTAGGAGTTGCCCCTGCTGCTGGACAGTTTGGAGGGGAATCTCCTGTTGCGGATGAGGGGGAGTGGGTCCACGGTTGGACCCTTTGGATCTTAGCTTTCGGGGAGGCATGGTTGGAGATGATCTTAACCAAGGGAAGAGGAAGGAGTGCTATTCGTGGGTTCCCACAGACGGTGCCAATCTGTTACTGTTAAATCTGGTGTGGGGGCAAACAGATAGAATTTGTGGATTCTTTAGGGAAACTGAATAGCAAACCTGGAACCTTTCCACTGGAGTTTGAACGTTGACTCCTGCTATTCACCTGCAAAAAGTGTGAGACACCGGGTTGATCCCGGCAACGCACCCTCCGACGCTCACGTCAATAACCAGAAAAGATTATGAAAAAGCGTAAACTGGCAAAAGATTGATTACCTCTTAATGGTGGTGGATGGGGGGTATTTATAGCCACCTTTGGGATCAGTTTAGGAATGAAATTCCTAATTCCCAGTGAAAGGATAGAGTGAATCAGGGCCGTTGATTCAATACAATCAGAAACCCTAATTCTATCCTGCTAGACCGGGTTTGTTGCAGGTTGGAACCCGCACCTAGTTGAGATGGATCTGTTCATGGGTTGTGGGGCCTTTTAGAAAGAAGACCCTGAACCCATTTCAGACCCGTTTGTAAGTGAGATTACCATTTTGCCCCCAAGCGTTAAGATTCATGCCCAATTTGGACGGTTCCGATTTAACCTTATTTTTAGCCATATCATATATATATATATATATATATATTATAATATATTATTATTTCATATATACTATTTTATATGTACTATTATAATAATCTATTATTATTATAATATATGTTATTATTATTATATATTACTATTATGTATTATTATATATAATATTATATAATTTATTATTATTATTAAATTGTTTAATATATAATTATAATATATTATTATTACATATATATTATTATAAGTATTATATATTATTATATATGTATATTATTAAATATATTTATTATAATAAAATATTTTATATTATTATATATCAGTATGTATGTATATATATACAACATGTATGTATCAGAGTATATATACTGTATATAGTATATACATAGATTATATATAATAGAATAAAATATAGAGTATTTATGTATATACATATATACATGAATAAGGGTTATATATATACATAAATACTGTATATAGTTTACCAAACGCCTTTTATACTTTAATTTTGAAAAAAACTATTTTATGAAAAAAGTTTACCAAACAATGCTTTGTTTTCGAAAATCACAAAAAACAATTTTATAAATTTTTTCCAAAAACTATGTTTAAAATGAATTTTGCAAAACAACGAACCAAACGCAAAGAATTTGGGTAAAAATTCTTTCAACTTTCACGAAAAGACTACAGTTACAAGGCAAATCATGCAAAGGAAATTTTCAGAACTTGCATTGGACAAATAACTTAGCAATTTACTCTATAGATTGAACACAGAAAAACATCAATTTATAAATGGCTACAAGAACTAATTACCATCCAATCATGCATTAGAGAAAAGGGTAAATGAGAACATAACTAGTTGATATGGCTAAAAATAGAACTAAATCGGGAACGATTCTTAAAGCTCTCAGGGGTAAAATAGTAATTCCATCTACAAACGGGTCTAAAATGGAAACTGGGTCTTTCTTCAAAGCCTAATAACCCATCAACGGATTTGTCCTATTGGGTATGGTAGCAACCCGTTACAAACCAATTCAAATATTTAAAGAGTAATTCAAATTCATGGTTATCTCTATGAAACGATTTAAACTCTACATCTTATCCAAAAACATTGGGACATAGGGATAAATGATTATCTCTAAACTGTCTCTAAAGGCGACTATAAATACTCCTCTCCCCCACCATAACATGGTAATCAATATTTTTCCACATAAAGCTCTTTCATAATTTTTCTGATTACTGACAAGAGCGTCGGAGGGTTCGTAGTCGGGATCCATCCCGATGTATAGAACTTTTTGCAGGTTCTGCAACAGCGAGAAACCAGTAAAACACCGGTGAAAGTCAATAGGTTTGCTTATTCGTTTCCTCAAAGAATCTACAAATTTATCTGTTTGCTCCCACACCAAAATCAGCAGCAACAGATTGGCGCCATTTGTGGGAACGAAAAGCAATCCAACCTTATTTCATCAGCGAAAGTAGTTTCAAGCTATGCTTCCAAAGAAAGGAAAGACGACAGTCCGCAACCGTAGAGCCACTCCCACTCCTTCTCTTCCTCCACTTCAGGAGGTCGTCCCACAACCCGTCCAGCAAGTCCAGCAACCGTAGCCTCTCGTCCAGCAAGTCCAGTAAACGTAGCCTAGACAGCCTCTTCCTGAACCTGTCCAGCAACCACAGCCTGGACAGCCCTTTCCTCAGCAACCTCAGCCCCAGCATGCTTCTCAAGGGCCTCAAGGGTCTGCCGCAGGACCCTCCCCCCGAAGTCGCCAAAGGCAACCTTTTCATCATGACCATGTCTCGATACATAACCCCTCATCCGACTCCATGGCCTCTCACAGTCCTCCAATGCCGAAGGATCTCCGACACATTATTATTAACCGGCAACATGGGATAGACCTTCGGACCCACTTGGATGAGAGACGGACCCATGACGGAATCCCCTATCCTGAACACCAAAGGAGCCCTGCGATTCGGTCCCTTAGAGCCCGATCCCCTCGTAGGCCCGACCATAGAAGATCGAACTCTCCCAGAAGATGGAGGGAGTCACCCCAGTGCCGTTAGAGGAGGAGCCACACTCCGACCGGTCGGCCCACCCTAGGGGACCACCGAGATCGGGAGGTGCCTATCACAAAAGCCAAATTCCAGGACATCCAAGAAGCTGTTCTACGGGCCCTAAACGTTGCTCCTAACCACGATCAATGGGCTCCCAGTCCTCAACCTGCCCCAAGCTATCACCATCGCACTCCCTGTAACGTCCCTGCCCCTAGCTCAGACAATTTATACAATTTAGAAGACAAATTAGATACTATGTAGTACCACAGCCCACCACAGGCTGCCTCTCAAAAGGTGGTTAACCGATTAGGTGACTCTTGATCATAGGCTATTATATTTATATTATATTTTATTCAAGTGAATTACCGATATGGGATTATAATCTCTACACTTACCTCTTTCCAAAGCAGTCCCACGTGAGCAGGAGCAGTAGCACTCCCTAACCGAAGGTGGGCCCCACATGGAAATGCCACCTCGGCAAGCCTTCAACAAGGCAACAGCAATTACATGTTGTTTCTCCTTGCGTGTGCCCCCCCCCCCCCCCATTATCAATTCACATTTTTTTCCATTAAATTACCAAAGTGCCATCATGAATTATTTCAAACAACCAACTTACTATTACTTTTTCACCACATATATATATATATATATATATATATATATATATATATATATATATATATATATATACACTATATTTTAACACGGGGTGTTACAGACACCCCCCTTCAGAAATCAGCGTCCTCGCTGAGCACAGGCATGCACAATCTAGTGCAGGATCTCCTTTTTAGCCGTTGTGGAGCATCTGCTCTCCTATCCGCCAGACTAATCATGATCCCGGAATCCACCGCCCGATTAATCATAGTCCCGGATATAATGAGCTGCCTCCTATCTGCCCGATTAATCATAATCCCGAAATCCACCGCCCGATCAATAACAGTCCCGGATTTAATTGAGGCACCACAGTCTCGTAATCCACCGTCCGACTGGGTCTATACGCTCCACACTCGGTATCGAAAGTCGGCTCTAATACCATTTGTAACGCCCCTGCCCCTAGCTCAGACAATTTATACAATTTAGAAGACAAATTAGACACTATGTAGTACAACTGCCCACCACAGGCTGCCTCTCAAAAGGTGGTTAATCGATTAGGTGACTCTTGATCATAGGCTATTATATTTATATTATATTTTATTCAAGTGATTTACTGATATGGGATTATAATCTCTTACACTTGCCTCTTTCCAAAGCACTCCCACGTAAGCAGGAGCAGTAGCACTCCCTAACCGAAGGTGGCCCCTACATGGAAATACCACCTCGACCAACCTTCAACAAGGCAGCAACAATTACATGTTGTTTCTCCTTGCATTTGCCTCGCCACCCCCCCCCCCCCCAATTCTCAATTCACAATTTTTTCCATTAAATTACCAAAGTGCCATCATGAATTATTTCAAACACCCAACTTACTATTACTTTTTCACCATATATATATATATATATATATATATATATATATATATATATATATATATATATATATATATACTATATTTTAAAACGGGTGTTACACTCCCAGTCCCCTTCCGCATAAGGACGAGTCCCAGATATCAACAAGATATGACCAAAGGGGGTATATGATTACATTATAATTATGTTTGAAGTGAATTAATGGGGAATAGTATAATATTATAATGTGATGAAGTATACATTTTGATACTTTTACGATATGGAATAACCTAATGTAGTTCTCTTATTAATGTTATAACTTGGCATATGCCTATATATGGTACAGTGAGGTAATGAATAATATGGTATTCTTAATGTGGGATGTTATGGCAAAATAAATATCTTGGCGCATTATTATTATGCAATAATATGATATGATGGTTTTAATTGTTGAATGATAGGGTGTATGCATAAGGTGGTATAATGATATGAAGATGAATATTGTGGACAACGGATATGCATTAAATGGTAAGATAAAAGATAAGATGGTACGTGCTAATAAAATGTGTTACTAATTCACGTGATTAAAGTCCAGGATGTGGCATTTATTATATTAAAAAGTGAAATTCTTGTGTGATAAAGCAAGATGGAAAGATGAAATGATTAATGCTTATAACAGATGGTTTTGTTGACCAGTACCTACAGTAATCCTGGGAGTTTGGGCTAGACCTCCTAACACCCAAGGACCGGCTTGGGAATAGTGGACCCAAACTATGTTTGGGATAAGTGGTTTTTATCGCCCAAGCTAACGGCTTGAGGCCCGGTTTTCCTCTCAGGTGGGACCTGAGAGAAAGTTGATACCCCAGGATAGACCTGGGAGAGCAGATACCTCCGGATAGACCGGAGAGAGATATGATACCTCAGGTGGGACCTGAGATAGAGTTGATACCCCAGGACAGACCTGGAGAGCAGATACCTCCGGATAGACCAGAGAAAGAGATATGATACCTCCGGTGGGACCTGAGTGTGGTGTTCCCTCGCTAGTTCGGCTAGGAGGAAGACGTAGTCTCGGACGAGTAAGACTCTGGGAGAGCATCGGATCGCATGTTTACTGGGCTGTCGGCTTTCAGTATGTTGGGATACTGTGGCTCACTGGTCGACAAACTAATAAAATAAATAAGTGTAAATAAAAATGTGTAAGTAAAGAAAGTGGTTGTGAAAAGAAAGTGAACTGTGAATGTGAAAGAAAGTGGATGTGGATGAAATGCAGTATGTGGTTAATTTTAAAATGAAAAAGTAAAAGAGACGTATGTTATTATGAACAGTATGAAGTAATTATATTATGTAAATGATTAAAGTAAAATACAGTATGGTATAAGTTGTTACACCTTGGAATTGTGTCAAGGAACTACCTGCCCGCTATTTCTGTATAAATGGTGGGAACTACCTGCCTTGGCATAATTCACAGGGTGAGTTGGCATGACAGTGGTAATGATTAATGGAAATGAAGAATTAAGTACAGTAAAGATGAAAAGAAATTGAAGTGAATTAATAACCAAGCTATCGGCTTGAGATGTGATGTGATATTACCTAGACTATGTGTTTGGGGTGTGGTGATTAGTACCCAAGCTATCAGCTTTGGGGTGTGATATGTGATTGCCCAAACTATATTTGGGATATGGAGTATAAATTGATGAGAATGAAAGTGAAATTAATGGTAACTTGAGATACAAGTGAAAATGAAAGTAAGTTTAATTCTCAATATGATTGAGTAGTAACTAAGTGATATAATGGGATGAGAATGACCTGTAGAACATGTTTTTGATGCGATGAGAATAAGCATTCTAATGAGTGATGTGTTAAGGATGTGATGTATTGCAAGTAAATTATAATGTGTAATGAGACGTTATGTTTGTGTTATACGACATGAAGGAACGCGGTATTATGAGAATGAATGCATATGTTTATGATGTAATACGTGATATAGTGCAATAAAATAAATACCTGTATTATTAGAGTGGTTATGAAAATGGTTATTAAGGGAAGTATGTCGTGATATGAATTTTTGTATCTTGGAAGTGTGTCAGGGAACTACTCGCCCGCCATTTCCATGGAAATGGTGGGAACTACCTGCCTTGGCACCACTTCCAAGATGAGTAAGTGAGTTGTTGATAGAATGCAAGTAAATGAAGTGCATGGTTAAATAGAGATGAAGAAAAGATATAGTAACATCATGTGGGTATATTCTTATGAATAACGAAATGAGGATATGACGATAGTTGTGGAAAGATGAATATTCGTGTTAGGAAATTTAAATTGAAAAGTAATGGATTGTATGGGAATTCGTATTATGTGAATGTAAAATAAGGATATATATATGAGGTTGATGTGAAGCATATAGTGAAATGTGTGAATTATGGGTAATTATATAATCGGATGCAGTTCTGAAGAGTACTTTGATATAAAATCGAATTGGTGATGTTTTTATGATCAGATTTCAGGTTGCATCATCCTAACTTGACGTTGTAAGTTTAAAGTATTTTCTTTATACCATTTTAATTTACTTATTAGATTAATGGTTATACTCACACCAGAAATGGCTAACCCTGTAACGCCCCAAATCCCAAATACACTGAATTCGAGATGTTCTACAGGATCTTTCCGCTCCCTTTAGTACAATTTTACAAGGAAATTTAAACTTTTCTCTTTACATCAGAGTTTATATCAATATTACACTTTACATTGCACAGCGGAAGTAAAATTTTACAACAATGAAAACAAATATACAACAACATTGAGGAATCTTTAAGCATTTGTTCCTCTTTAATCTTTATCAAGCCATTTACCTGCATATAAGACTGTGGGTACGTCAGTTTATTCAACCGACGATCATTATACACGGTCATCCTCTCTATGCCGGAAATAGTATAACTTATTTTCCATATTTAGCAAACACAAACTTGTCACACATCAATAGGGACTACCCTATTGATGTCGTGTTGTGATTGTGCACTTAGTCCATAATGCAGTTAATTATGTTACATGACACTAATCGCACTTGTTCGGATTCTATGTATCCCATACTACATAGGTCCGAGGGCAAGCCCTTAATCGTTCTTCATCTTTGTAGGGTTCAATCCCTCGTTATGACTTAATCTACTACTGTAATTACGGTAGGTATCTTAGATATTCTATGATCTATGAGCCCATGTCCAGGCAGCCTGGAGGAGAATCCCACGTACTGACACGACGCATCGAGCAGGCAACCTATGGAAAATTCAGCCTCCGCTATGGAACAATGGCACCACCCATAGCCACTCAAACATCCCACAAGCGTCGCCACCGGGACGATAATTCAGGAGTAGTGCCCACGCCATGTCTTGAAGCATCAAGCAGGCAGCCTGTGGATCACTCTCACACCGCTAATTCGATGGCCCTCATACTCGTGTTTTTCTCCTACTTTCATCACGTCTCCACTATGTACTAATCCTTAGTTCTTATCAAAATCGTGAACAAAAATCAAAACTCTAGAGTTAGCCTCTTCACTAAACCGGACTTATTCATTCATTCAAACATGACCAACCTTGGTCTTTCTTTTCAATTTTCATTTCATTTATTTCCAAAATGCTGGGGGAGACTTAGCTACTCTTTTTGTTTCAATTTTCAATTCACAATTTCCAAAACGAGCATTTCCAACTTATACATTCATTTGTTGATTTATCATACTAAAAAATATTTCTCTTTTCCAATCATGATTTCAAATTCGTTCAAATAGTCCATAACTATACATGGAATTCATATGCTTTATCAATTATCAATTTCACTTTGAAATTCACATCACTAACGAATATTCACAATTCACATTTTTCACACTATTCTCAAATGAGAATAATTTGCATCACATCACACAATATAATTTCTTCTTGCCACATTAATTTTCTAATCCTTCATTTCAAATCATTTTTGCAAGATACAATTTCACAAAGAATATCAATGTAGACTATAGTTCTATTTACTCATTTAGTTACAAATTATACCTTACTTTATGTAAATCATTCCCAAATTATTTTTAATAAGTCCCATATATTTTTAGAAGAATAACCAGGTTTTTCTCATAATTTTTCGATCACTAAAAACACAAAAAATATATTTTTTCCCAACTTGCCGAGGGCAAGATTCGAACCCAGCACCACAGAGAACCCAACCCAAAGCACAAACCACTAGGCCGAAGGCTACTGGCGGTACAAGAGGCGCTGAGAGCCTTAAATGTTCTCGGCCGCTGCTTATGTTATTATTATTTTTTTTAAAGTATGGTTCCACAGGGATTCAAACCAGCGATCTCAGACCACTGTAGCGATTAAAACCGACCCAACCACTTGAGCTATGTGCTCGGGTTGTCTATAGTATAATTCTAAGTTCACTTAAATCGATCTTCTCTGTTATCAAAATATTTCGATGTTCAACTAGACCACCTTTCAAAAAAATTACTGTAAAATTCCAGATTGATTATTTTTCACATAATTTATATACCATTATGAACAAAATAATTTTCGTAGCAATTAAAACATATTTTCATACAATTAATTCGAATTCTACATTGTAACTACCATATTTTTCCTTTTTTTTTGACATTTCTTAGCAATTAACATTCTAATCTCTTTATTAACAAAATTTCACCTTAATTCTGTTTTTCTAATCTTTTACCCAACATACAAATCTATATTTGAATTTATCCATTCCCACATTAGCACAAAAGATCTATTTAACACATGAAATAGCATTAACAATCTACTAACTTTTGTATACATAGTTTGTGATGTAGATAATGAAATTTTCTTCAACAATCCATGGCCATAATTAATTCACATAAAAATTAGATTTTTACTAATCAAATCACATACAATTGCACACCCACATTCCAATCAATTTATAGCTCAATTTCCAATTAAAATGTATACTCTTATTAGCCTTTTTTCATGCATCATTTTTCCATTCCAATCTAGCATATATCCCTATTTAGAAATATAGAAAATTTACCCACCTTGTATGGAGAGAAAAATTCACTAGCAATCCCGAGACAAATGTCCTTGCAACGAAAATGCTCCTCCTTGAACACGTGCACACAAGCCTCCCAAGCACACCCAAGTAAACCGAGCTCCTCCCTCTAGTGGTAGCTGGCCTCCTCTCCTTGTTGCAAGCAAAAATCCCACACACTCTCAATCTTTTAACTCACACAATCACTACTAGATCATATAATTTAGACTATAGATTTGTAGGAAGTAATAAGCACAAGAATAACTAGCCATGGAGGGGGGTATTTATATTAAAAATCAAGGAGAATGGATGGCTAGGATCAAGTAAGTGGTTATAAGATGGAGGGCTAAGATGAAAGTAGGAGTTGCATTAACTACCCACATCCAAGTAACCACCACACCATGATCCCACTCAAAATTTTGGTTTCCCTCCAAAAAGATCACAACCGGCCATCATAGGAATGCATATTGCACGTGTACGTGTAGTGCACGTGCATGCAACTAGGTCCAAAAATTGTACATTAAATTTTTGTATAAAAATAAAATAGTCTTTAAATTGTATTCTACATGACAAGTTGTATAAAAAATAGTTCATGGACTTTAGTTTTTGGGCCAAATAATTATTTTAAAAATAAAATAAATAAACTAAATTTTTGGGCTTTAGGAAAAAAGCTTTTTGTCTAATTGAAAGAAGGCTTTATAGAAAAATAATTAAAGGCACATATTTAAATATCCATACTCATCATGATGAAAATAATCATAACATTTAATTCAACCAAAATATTGCACGTGCACACTATGTGCAAAATAAATAATTTTTCATTAAATGAAAAATCAGGGCATTACAAACCCCTATTGTTTTCTGGGGGTTAGGGGGGTCCCTCCTTGAGGATGGACAACCCTAACTCTCCTGCAGGTTTGCTAGTAGCCCGGTGAGGTAGTTATAAAAATAGAAATTTTATTTTGTTGCGATGATAGATTATTTATGTATTTAGTATATAAAGAAACATGGACAGTTGATGTATTTATTTGTATTAAAGTGAACCTATATAGATATAGTGCTATGAGGAGGTGAGAAAGCCCGTACCCAACTCGTTGTGGAGTATTGGGTCCTGTGTTTGGTTTTGGAAAGTTTTTCTTTAGTTTTTCTATTACTTATATAAGTTTTTAAAGGAAATTTATGGTTTTTAATTGATAATTGATATTATGTTATGAGTTTGGCCCCCAGAGCATGATATTTATATTGCCTGTGTGATTCTGCTCATTTTGGCCTGGGGAGCCCATGATTATAATGCCTGTGTTGTGAGCTACGGAATTTAGAGCAGAATTCCGTAAGTCTTTTGTGTTTCGGGGAAGAAATTTCAGGGGAGACTCTGCCAAAATTTTATTTGAAATATATATCTTAGTTTATATTTAAAGTGATATAGAAATTGACAGAATAGTATTTAGAGGTTTAGTTTTTCAACAAAAAAAAATGGGGTGTTACATTATCCACTAACAAACATTCAGCCAAAAACTACAGAAAATCACAAACTGATCTCTCAATAAAATGGGTGTGGCATAATTGTAGGCATAAACACCAAAACCCCTCTAAAATATTCAGCAATAAACTACAGGAAATCACAAACTGATCTCTCAATAAAATGGGTGTGGCATAATTGTAGGTATAAACACCAAAACCCTTCCAAAGAAAATAAACAAAATATTAAAACTAGTTTTTTCTTCAAAATTTTAGTATCCATCAGAGCCCTAATATCCAAAAGTAAAAATGTAAGAAATAAAACTGAAGAAATTTGAAATTTCAAAGAACGGGAAAGAACTGGATACATCTCAAATCTGAACAAAACTTTTGTGCTTTGTTTTGGGGGTTTTAAACCAAAAGGGTTTCTTGGTTTAAGTTTCCTAGTTATTTGGCTAATTTTTTGCCCTAATAGACCACTTTTTTTTTAAATATTTGCGATTATGAGTTTTGAAAATATTAGCGTTTGTGGGCTACTTGGTGCCACGTCAGCTACGGCTGCTATTCTCATTAGCGGGCTACTTGGTGCCACGTCAGCAGCGACTGCTATTCTCATTAGCAGCCTCTTCATTTTGAAAGTCGCTAATGGGAATAACAGTCTCTGTTTTAAATTTTTTTGAATTTTTTGTTTGTTGTTGCTATTCCCATTAGCAACATTAGTATATATGAGGTCGCTAAGAGCATCTACTATCGTTGCTGCTAAAATATTGATATTTGGCATTTGGAAAATAGCAATGGATGGGGTAGCGCTACTATCGTGTAGAGCCAAATTTGGCCGAACAAAAATAATAAAATATTAAGACAAAAGATTATCCTATGTCTAACCACCCCCCCCCCCCCCCCCCCTCCGCACCACCTTAAGCGACGAAATGGAAATTTAATAATTTTTGAAAAAAAATTCAGAGGAAGTTGTAAGATGGAAGAAGATCTTCCGTTCGAGCATTTTTAAATTATTATTTAAATGACATTTTTGTAATTTTAGATGTCATTTTAGTAATTTTGGGGAAAAAATATATTAAAGAATTTGGCGGACGGAAGTACATCTTCCGTTCGACCATATTAAAAAAAAATTTAAACAGATGGAAGATCATCCTTGTAATGCCCAACAATTTTTAATACAATATTTTTGAATTAATAAATAAATTTTAAATTAATTTATTTAATTAATTTCAAATTTTGTGAAATGGTTATTTTACACGTGGAAATATTTTTGAATTGCAAGTTTTGAAATTTTGAGTTGATAAATAAATTCTATTATTTCTTATCTAACATATTTGAATTTTTGGATTTTCTGAATAAAAGAATATACTTTTGTAAATATTTCGAAAGAAAAGGGTTTTTTTTTTGCAAAAGGGGCATTGGAGGCAAATTTAAATTTCAAAAGAAAAAATTGTTTGCTGCATATCAGGGTCGGTTTTGACATTAGAGAGATTTGGGGGACAGATTTTATCCATTAATTAAATTTGATTTGATTTGATTGATGAAATATTTAATTATGCAATTTTGGGATTGTGAAGGGACTAAATTGCAAAATTGCGATCAAAACCCTAAAAGTCCAACACCCGGTCATATAAGAGAGGGTTTGAATAGAGGATTTTGGCCTTCCTCTTATATTGTCTATTTTGGGTGATTTTCTCGAGTTTTGGAGTTGATCTTTCGCTTGAAGGAGAAGGTTTCTAGTTGTATCAATTTCTTCTTGAGGTGGGTAACACTCCAACTCTTTTGTTTGTTTTCATATTTTAGTATCATGCTAGGGATGGACTCTTGTATGTCATGGATTGATTTATAGCATGATTGTAGTGCCTACCGAGATGTATGCATAATATGAGATTATTGATTATATGGCTTAAAGATTGAAATTTTATTGCATATGAATAAAAAATAATTCGTTGTTGAATAATGGAGTTTTCTTTGCATGAAAGATCAAATTTCAATTATAGAAAGTCATCTAATGAACCCATATATTGTTGTGGATGATTAGAACTTGTTATATGTTCTTAGAAATCATGTTGATCATTTAAAGATGAGATTTTTTGGGGTTTATTCACTATTTTAACACCAAAATAATTTTTGTATGATGAATCTTGCTTGTTTGAGGATGCTAAAATGTGTATTTTTGCAAAAGAAAATCAAACAATGGAGATTAGGGTTTCGGTGGCTAACCCTAGGGGTTAGGGTTTCGGTCTGGGGTTGTACAATAACTCGGGTTCGAATAGTGCAAACCCGAGCACTGTACAAACCCAGGCTGCTATTTTTTTGGCTCTTGGGTTTGGGGTTCTGGGCTCGATTTTGTGGAGTTTTGTGTGGGGGTTGTGTGCTAGGATTTGAGAGCGCTAGTATGCATATAGATGAGTATATGTATATATTTAAATCTGGTATTTGTATGAAGTTTTCTTGATACTTTTGATCAAGTTCTGTATGTGTAAATTTCAGATTTTTGTGAAAATCTAGTTTAATTTTCATATATTCAAGTAATGATTTGGAATAAATAAATCGATATTGTTGAAGGTGAAATTCTCAGTTTTTAGGGATTATATGTTTCATTTTCGAAGAACAAAAATTGAATTCAAAAGGGGTTTAGTTTCAGTTTCTAAAGAGATAAATTTCATATTTTTAGAACTAAAGAATTTTAGATTTAAGGGAGAGATCCCATATAATTAAGAGACTTGTTTCAGTTTAAGTTGACTGAATTATAGAGAAATTTATTGGGCCTTATGTATGTATGGAAAGTGAGATTTGAAAGTTAAATTCAAGGGATTGTGAATTTTATTTGTTTCCGTATGAAGAAAGTGTTTTTATGGTAGTAATGGTTTATTAAATGAAATTTGAATATTGAAGAGATTGTTGATGTAACAATGTGAATTCTTGGAATGAGATTTCATGTTTGAGATTTTGATTCACATCTGTGGTGTTGTGGAAAAAGTATTGTTTTTCAAAAGAAAAGAGAATATAAAGAATATTTTGAAGATCAAACCAAGTGAGGTTTTTAATAGTGATTTGGATTATTGTAAGAACCCTGGATGGATGCTTGAGGCGTTGAGTTGAGAGCACTAGACACTGAGCGAACCCAAGATTACCGGCGCTGGATATTTTCGATTGTGGGAATTTAGCCTGCGGGGTTAGTGTGCCTGGTTTAGCAAGTGAAGCCCGATAGGGTATAGCTAGTTCTAGGTGGCTCAGGTTGCTATGAATATAAATCTAAGGATAGGCACTAAGTTGATAGTTGTTACGAACTTGGGCACCGTAAGTATGGGCTCTGTTTTCTTTCGGACGGATGTATCCCGGGACCGTGTTTTGTGCATCTCTCTAGTATGTTCGTGTGTCGAGGTTCGGCAGGCCTATTCGCGGAATGTACGGTATATTCGCATGTCGATGGTCAGCAGTCCTATTCGCGGGGTACACGGTAGAGAGGTGATTCTCCAGAGTTAGAGCGATGCTTACGGGATACTAGCGTGTTTACACTTGTACAACTTGGCGGGTTGCGTATCGGGGTTGGGTTGTAGCGTTCGGAATCTTCAATAAATAAAAATTAAAAATAATTGGCACAATTCCCAGCATCAACTTCAACTTCAATTATAAAGATAGTACAAACACAGGGAAAATTTAAAACTTTTATTACATCAACTCTTTTACAAAGCAGCAGCGGAATTTAGACACAATGAATTACAATTCTCTTTATAACACAACGGTAATTAAAAACATCATAAATACAATTTTCTCTTTACAATCATTCATTTTACAAAATATGCAATAACATTAAACATTCTACCACATGCTCCCAATTCCATGCTAATGGTACTTATATGTAAAACATGAGGCTAGAGATATCCCTAACCCCCAAACTACAGGCGTTGGCCATAATGGTGTGAGTGATATTCAAAGGAAATACAACTTTAAGGAAAACATAAAGAATAAAATTATAAATAAACAAATGAGACATACTAACACAGTAATAACAGGTGGAACATGAAACAACAGTAAATCAAGCATAAATAATCAAGTGAAACTAGGCTAAGTGCCAATTGTAAGAAAACAGAAAACAAGCATACATAATACAAATCAAGAAAAGCACAAATGCACATGATGATTACTAATGTATACTTGTCGGATTCTATGCAGCCCATACTACATAGGTGTAACGCCCCGAATCCCAACTCACTGAATTCGAGATGTTCTACAGGATCTTTTCACTTTCTTTGAGTACAATTTTACAAGGAAATTCAAACTTTTCATCATACATCAGAGTTTACATCATATTACATTTACATTTACACAGCGGAAGCAAAATAAACAATATTTACATGAATGTACAACAACATGGTAAAAATCTTTATGCATCCATTTCTCTTTAACATGCAATTTACCTGCATACAAACTGTGGGTACGTCAGTTTATTCAACCGACGATAATTATACATGGCCATCCTCTCTATGCCAGAAACAGTATAATGAATCTCATTTCTTACAAATCACAAACTTGTTCAATATAAGCATGTAATAAAAGGGAACTCTTAAAGATGTCGTGTCGTGATTGTGCACTTAATCCTTAATGCAATTTATTTAATTTTACATGACACTAATGCGCACTTGTTCGAATTCTATGCATCCCATACTACATAGGTTCGAGGGCAAGCCTCTTAATCGTTCTTCATTTTTGTAGGGTTCAATCCCTCGCCATGACTTACTCTACTTCTATAATTTCAGTGAGTATCCTAGATGATTCTATGAGTACAAGCATGTATCCTGGCCCCTGGAGTAGAATTTCGCGCCATGTCTTGACTCATCAAGCATGCATTCTGCGACAATTCAGCCTCCTCCCTGAACACAATCCTCTTGCAGTCACCAAAACATCCCACAAGCGTGACTAAAGTCCGATCATTACTGAGTTGTGCCCGCGCCATGTCTTGACGCATCAAGCATGCATTCTGCGGCTCACACACCCGCACCGTAAACCCTAGTTCTCATACTCATGTTTTTCTCTCACCTTCATCACCTCTTCACTATGCACTAAATATTAGAATCATGAATATAAATCAAGCTCTAGAGTTAGCCTCTCCACCAAACCGGACTTATCATTTCATTTCAATACATGACCAACCTTGGTCTTTCAATTCTCATTTCATTTCATTCATTTCACTGCCGGGGGAGACTTAGCTACTCTCAGTTTCAATTTACAATTCACAACTTCCAATTGAGCACTTCAGCTCATAATTCAATTTGAGTCTCACAGACTTTCTTATCATGATCTTAGCCTTTCATATTCATTTAATTCTCAATTCTCATTTATGATTCATTTTACATAATCCACACAGTCATAAAAGAGTCCACAGACTTCAATCATAGGGTTCACAACTTCCAACAGCAAATAAAATAAAATTCATACATATCAGGGTTCACTCTGTACAGTCGACTTGGAAGAACACCAGTCGACTCATACAGTCAAATACAGATTCATCATAAATACTCGGGATAGTCGACTGCTGCGCACAGTCAGTCGGCTGTCCCGTAACTTTTCATGTTCACAGTGTCATCCGCATGACAGTCGACTGTTCATCCATCAGTCGTCTGTTCTGGGATTCTCAACAGCACAATTCTAAGTCTAGCTCAGTCGACTGGCTACACGCACTAAGTCAACTGATCAATTCCATAATTCAAATTAAGGGATTATCTAATGGCTTTTATATGTTCTTGCATCATGATATCAATTTACAATACACTTATATTCGTGTTTCATAAACACAGAGTCTCTGATTGTTCAGGAACATCGTAAACATGGAATTTCAAGTTACTAAAATACTCCTTTCTTTGAAGAAAATACTTTAAACATGCATTCATACTGCTCATAACTTTCTTACGAAAATGAAGATATAAATCTCAAGTCATCATACTGGGTCAACATAATAGAACATCTCTTTACATGGAATTTCCAAATAATCAGAATCAAATTGAAGCACCAGTCGGCTGAACACAGTGTCAGTCGACTGCTCCGACAGTTCTTAATTTGTTAAATCATCGCTAGTTCTTTTCATCCATTTACCTTCCCTCCATCATATGTGTCATAGGGAACTCACAACTCAGTAATCACACTATTTTGTCTATTTGCATACAGTTTATCACCACATCACAATTTAATGGTCTCGTACCAGTCGACTTATCTACACGACAGTCGACTGTACCGACACAACTCGTCTTATTAACAGCAGCATGTTCATGGCAATTCTACTACATTGAATTCACATTTCACAATATGGTAGCAATCATAACTATCATAGTATATTTCCTACATTAGAAGTCCTGAGAAACACCCACCTTATATGAAGAAATAATCGAAATCCAGCAAAGTCCTCAATGCGGCGCAGCACTTCTTGCTCCTTGCTCCTCACCGAAACCTTCAGATGCTACTCGACCTCCACAGAAAAGCTCCTACACAACTCTCACAAATACCTCTCTTAATAAGAACAATCTTAGTGTAAGAGAGATAGGGAAATGCGGGGGGGGGGGGGGGGGTATTTATACACAAATTAGAGTGAGATGGAGGGTTAGGATGCACTAGGGAGTTGGAGATCAAGAGCTAGGATTCATTCGGGAGTTGAGAAACTACCCACACCTCAAGAGTAACCACCCATGACCTAACCCACTACCCTACTCACAAACCGGCCACAAAGAGGGTGCTCAAAGCACGTGTACATTGAGTGCACGTGTACACACATATCACACTACATGATTTGTACACCAAGTACCCGGATAAAAGCTACACATACAAGTGGTAGGAAAATAATAAGAAGTTAGATTTATGGGCTTAAATCCATTTGGGCCAAAATATTTTAAAAAGAAAATAAGCAAATTAACATTGGGCTTTAAGAAAATATTTTATAGAAAACAATACACTTAATTCATCATGTTGAGAAATATTAGTCAACACGCTACACAAGCATACCAAATGTAAAAAAATAAATAATATTTTCATGTATTTGAAAAATCAGGGTATTACAATAGGTCTGGTACAAGCCCTTATCATTCTCCACTTTATAGGGTTTAATCTCTCGTTATACAACTAATCCTACTACGGCGATAGAAACAAGATCTAGAATACTCCGTGAATAGGCCTACCGACCATCGATGCGTGAGCATCATATAAGTATTGCTCGAACCCTCGGAGAATCACCTCCCCGTCGTGTACCATGCGAATAGGCCTATAAATTCTGTATCTCGATATTATGCAAATACATATTTTCTGAATATTTTCTGTATCTCGATATTTATAAATTCGTTATTTGTTTAATTCGTTTTGAATTTTATATTAAAGCATTTTTCTAAATAGTAGTTGCAATTATTTCAAATAAACTTTGTTTCCATTTCTACTTGATCAACTATTTACATTTTAACTTAAATCAAAAACATTATTACTGTTTGGATTATTTTAACAAATTCCTATTTTTATATAATGATATTGCTCTAATAATTTCGATTGTTGTTGTTAGTATTTTTATTTTTATTGTTATTTTTATTATTAATTGATATTATTAGTATTATTATTTTATTGACATGGTTATTATTATTCTTATTGTTTTGGAATTATTTATTATTACTATTGTTATTATAATTTTCTCCGTCAGTCGATTATTAAAACAAATCCGTTCTTACTTAATAATTGTATTTTTAATTATTTCAAATAATTTATGTAATGTCATACAAATTATATTTTTCCAGATATCCAATTATTTTGTATTTGGGTTTAGATTGATCAATTATATTCATACCCAATCTATTTTTATTTATTGGGTCAAATACCCAATTACCCAATAACCCTATATATCACTTTTCCTCCTATGTATACTAATATTTTAATTAAAACCCTAATTTCCCTAACCCTCAGCCGTTATTACCCCTCTACTGTGCATACCCCGTTACTGTTCATCCCTCTCGCTCTCTCTCCTTGTTTACCCACTGCCCAATCCGCCGCCCTTAACCATCCCTGTCCTCTCCGATCGTCACCTTCGACCCCTCATCCTCTCCTCGTCATCCCATCCCTGTGCTGCCGCCATCCCATCCCCGTAGCGCCTCTCATCCCGTCGCCTCCATCGTCCTGAGCTCAAACCCATCGTCATCACCATCTTATCGCCTCCCTAACCGCTTCGTCGCCACCATCTTCGCCTCTCCGATCACCCCCGCAACCACTGAAGAACCCTCATCGCCTCGTCGTCGTCATCCAAGCCGTCGTCCCGCTCTCCCCTGTTCCTCTGTAAAATAGAGTTGCTCTTCGTCGCTGTTCTTGGCCACTGCCATCGATTCCCGATAACAGCGCCGTCATCGTCAACCCCAAGCACCCTCGCCAGCCGCCGTCGTGGTCGTCGTCCCCTCTCCCGCTCTCTCTCTTTCTGTCGAAGAAGGAAGGAGACAGTGCATTTGGTGTGCACTGTTCCGAGTGTAGGCGATCCCATATTTGCCGTTTGGTGTTTTACTTGAGATCCGCTGTGGAGTTGCTGTGTAGACTTGATCTTGGAGTACTGTTTTGCTGTTTTGGCATTTTTCACGTGTCTCTCCGTGTTTTGGTCTGGTGCCCGGGATTCTAATCCCGTTATTCTAAAGATATTCGAATTACCATCTAACGGAAAAGTCTCTTCTTGAACTAGTATTTTATTTTGTTCAAGATTCCTTTGATCTCTGCAAATAGATCCAGTCATTTTCTTTATCATGCTGTTATTTGAAATTTCGTTAAGTCTATTGAGGGTTTACACGAGCTAACCCGAGATATTCTTAACATCGTATCAATCTCTTTGATCTAAAACCTAGTCCCCCCTTATTCATTGCATATGCACAATTACATGAAAAATAACTAGATCCATATTGTAGGCTTGTTTGATGTGTTAGACCTGTTAGACTGGATTTGAAGTGATGAATTGATTACCATGACTGTGAAATTGACTCTAAGAAACTGAATTTATACATGTTAAACATCTAATGACACTTTGGTTATTAATTTGTATGAAATAAATAATTGTATGATTTAATTGTTGCATATTCATGTCAAAATAAATTCTGGACTGCTAGTTGTTTCTTTTTGAATCAGATTTTTGACCATGCTGTTGTTATATTTTGAAATAACTTTCTAAATATGAAATTTAGCCTCAGATGTCTAGTTTACTACCCTTTTTACGGATCTGAATTGCGAGGTGTAATCTGTTAGATATCATCCTTTTAGTACAGTTGTGTTAGAATTTCAAGATTCACAAATGCATGTGTACCTTGCTATTCCATAATTTATTTGACCATGTTAACAGTAAAATAAAAATATGAAATAAATTTTGATGAGACTAGACATGTGTAGGAACTACCCTGAATTTCTATAGATTTATTTGATGAGTTTTCTGACCTGAAACAAATAGGTGAACACAATTTACATCATGCTGCCTGAACATAAAATCTGAATAGAATAAAGTTTTCAACCTAGTTCCTGTAGCTTTCATCTGTCTCATATATATTTGTTGGAACCGGTAAAGAGTCTACTTTCTAGAATTTCTGACGGATCCAGATTTGCTTTTCTGTAGTAGTAGTAATCCATGTTTTAGTACAGCAAGGTCATGCTGTCCTGATTATGTGATTGTGCTTATGTGATGTGTTTGCTTCGTGCTTTGCCTGTAAAGAGTATAATTTAGTCACATTTAGTATCATAAAATATTGACACCTTCTTGCATGCTCACATAGGATGAAATAAACTAATAACAAGCGGGGGTATTATGGGTAGATTTGGTAGTGAACGATCGAAAATGTACTCGGTAAAGGCCTTCTTGCTCGCATGAACACTTGACATGGAAGGAGGAGAAATCTTGACATGGAAGTAGAGAAATACTTGTGAACTTGTTATCATGTTATCTTGTTATCTTGTTATCATGTTATCACGTTATCTTGTTATCATGTTATATTGTTATCTTGTTACGCCGAGTACACGATCTGGGAATTCTCCATCAGTCTAAAACGTTTACCGTGTGCTTGCGCCGAACCTGTGAAATTGGATGCAGTAGTACGTGCACTAGATAGGCTAATAAAATGAGTAATAACCTGCATGCTTGATCCAGTATTGAACTTGACTTGACATCACTCATTATATGTGTGATTAATTGTAGACCTTTGATATTATTGACTGCTTTTGCTTTGTTCTTTAACTTTGATCCTGTCCTTTTTCTTTGATATACATGCTTCCTTTATACTCTGTTTTCTTTACTTGCTGTCCACGACTTTTTCTAAGGACACTATTTTCTCTTTTTTTAGATCAAGAGTTTACAGGTACGGAAGGAGCAATACCAGAAGAACTTGGTGAGCAAACTCTCTGAAGATCAGAGCTGGACTATTAGACTACTATAGCTATGTCTTGTTATTTGCTTATTGTATTGCTTTTATCATACTTTGTATTCTTGGGCTTTTATGACCCGAAGTTTGTTTTTATCCCCGATGTTGGATTATTATTTGGGTGAATTTATTTTATGATTATTTTTGAGTTATTCATTATTTTTGTGGTTACATTTCTCTTGCGTGGTTGTATTCTCTTGTATATTATTGAGTTAATCTATTACAGCTTATGGATGATGTATAATCATTCGCTGGGCCTTCGTTACGTGCTCATATTCCCGTATTTTGGGAAGTGGGGCGTGATAGATTTTCTGTGGTATCAGAGCCCAGGATTGGATAATATATCAGTCAAACATAACTAACTTTATGAAGGTTTGGCTTTGATTGATATATTAGTTAAGTTTGGCTCAAGCCAGGTTAACTCAATAATATGCGTGCCACATTGATTACATAAACACGTAATAACCAACGTATGTCTGGGTACTCACCAAGTGGATGGTTTTGCAGACTATGGCTCGTGAAGATTCTTCGACTCCTCCGCCCAGGGCTGAAACATTAGAGAATGTCGCCATGCTCCAGGCGATGCAACGAATGATGGAGCTACAGCGAGAACATAATGAGCTGATGAGAGCTAGTCTGGAAAGAGCCTAGGAGAACGCGCAGCTCACTTGACTGAGTTTATTTGCGCACCAGCATCACACCTTCGCTATCATGAGGCAGACCCATAGAAGGAAGGGCCCGATGTGTAATTATTGCCTGCAAGATTGGTCATGTACGCAAGGATTACCAGAAAGCCAATGGTCGATGTCTTGTATGCGGAGCGAATGACCACAAGGTTCGGGACTGCCCAAAAAGCAGGAGAAGTGCACCAACTGGAGGATCAGCTCCTAGTGGAGGACAGGCTGGAGAATGAGATCAGGCCCACAACCAGATTGCAGAGGAAGCAGAGACTGCCGAAGGTGCGATTGCAGGTATTTTGCTATTTTGTCGCATTCCAGTTCTTGCGTCATTTATTCTTCTTTTCTTGCATCCATCATTATTTTGTCAATTCAATATTGAGTGTCATACTAGTTATTTCTTCCCTGTCATATTCTCTTCAACTTCGGTTATGCCCCCTCGTTCCTGTTCCTTCATATTCAATTCTTTGATTTCTTATTTTCTTTCATCACTTGTAGTCATCCTCCTTGTTATCTCTTTGTTGGGTATAAATTTATTTTTTTTCTACCTATTTTTCTTTTTATAATTATTTTTCCCGAATATTTTCTGTATTTCGATTATTATTTGTAAATTCATTTTGGATCTTCTATAAAAATATTTTCTAAACGAAAATTTTGTTATTTCGAATAATTGTGTATTGTAACTTCACTTTCCATTTTATAATTTATCGACTATATATATTCCTGTTTGGATTATTTTAATATAAAGTTGATAAGCCAAATTCTTATTTTGTTGTATAATGTTATTGTTACTACTATTATTATTATTGCTATTGTTTTCGTTATTATTATTACTACTATTATTATTATTGTTATTACTATTAATATTACAATTAATGTTTTCATTATTTTATTATTGTTATTAATATTGAATTACCTTCACAAAAAAGGGTGAACCCAAACTATATTCTGTCTTGCATTATTATTCTTACCAGCATTGTTAATATTTTTAATGTTATTATTATTATTATTATTATTATTATTATTATTGCATTATTTTTATGAATGTGTTGAATCCAATTTTGTCATGTATGTATTATCATCATTATCAGTATTGTTAATATTTTTATTTATTATTATTATTATTATTATTACCAAGTATGATTATGATGATTATTATTATTGTTATTATCATTGTTGTTGTTATTATTTTATGATTACTGTTATTATTATTTTTATCATTACTATGTGTTGTTATTGCATTATTATTATTATTATATTTGTTAAAGCCCATTAGTTTTGATCTATATTATATCATTTAATTATTTAAATTGAAGCCCAAATTTTATTTTCATTTTGTATTATTTATTTACTAGATTTTCCCGTGGGCACGTGCCTACGGCACGTTTTCGGAACGATACAGCATATGAAAGTCTTGTAAACAGTAAAATAACAATTATGTAGCTCAAGTTTGAATAGTAGTCCATGTTTCCATTAGTATATGTTGAAAAATAATTATAAATGGGGGTGTAAATTCCAACTTCTTTGAACTTTGAGTGTGGAAAACGATGAAATTTAATTGTTGATGAGATATTTGTTATTTTCAATGTAACATGAGCAATAAAAAAATGCGTTAAAAAATTGAAAATTTACAAACCTGAAATATGAAATATAAATTTCTGAGTAAATAGATATATATAGAGAGAGAGAAATGAATAAATAATTAAATAATTAAATAAATGAGTTGTTTTGGGATTTGAATTTGTGTTTTGGGGGGGACTTTTGGGCGGGCAAATATGTTTTGTGAGGTTAGATCTGGACCATTGATTTCAACCATATTAAAGGTGAGTCATTTGATAGCTTTCTTTGTGTTTTATTATATAGATATCTAACTTGAGCCCATCCAATAACCCAAATTCTTCTACCTATACTCTCCTTGATTCTGGTGTCTCATTCTTGTCTTCTTGCTCGGTTCGTTGATTGGTGTTATGTGGCCTACAGCGACATGTATGTTGCTTGGGACATCACCATCAGAGTTGCGCAGCAGAAGCGTGGTGGACCCATAACCCATAGGTCCCAGGATTTCGCTTGTTGTTCCTTCTTCTTTGCATCATTCAGTTCTTATTCGTTCTTTTCACTCTTCATCTTTTGTCGATTCATTATTCGACATCAATCTTATTTATGTTCTTTTCTTATTCCGATGCTTTCATCACTTCAGTTCTCTTCTTCTAATTTTCTGCCTTGTTTCTTAAGTCTGCTTTTGTTTTGCCCTACTGCCTGCTAGAATGAATTTCGAGGACGAAATTCTTTTTGTAAGGTGGGTAGGATTGTAACCCCCATTTCTGCAAATACGTATTTTCTGTATCTTGATATTTATAAATTCATTATTTGTTAAATTCGTTTTGGATTTTATGTTAAATCATTTTTCTAAACAGTAGTTGCAATAATTTCGAATAAACTTCGTTTCCATTTCTACTTGATCAACTATTTACATTTAACTCAAATCAAAAATATTATTACTGTTTGGATTATTTCAACAAATTCCTATTTTTAATGATATTGCTCTCATAATTTCTATTGTTGTTGTTAGTATTTTTATTCTTATTGTTATTGTTATTATTATTTGATATTATTAGTATTATTATTTTATTGACATGGTTATTATTATTCTTATTGTTTTGGAATTATTTATTATTACTATTGTTATTATTCTTTTCTCCGTCAGTCGATTATTAAAACAAAACCGTTCTTATTTAATAATTGTATTTTTAATTATTTCAAAAAATTTATGTAATGTGATACAAATTATATTTTTCCAGATATCTTATTATTTTGTATTTGGATTTATATTGATCAATTATATTCATACGCAATCTATTTTTATTTATTGGGTGAAATACCCAATTACCCAATAACCCTATATATCACTTTTTCCCCTATATATACTTATCTTTTAATTAAAACCCTAATTTCCCTAACCCTCAGCCGTCATTACCCCGATACTGTGCATACCCCGTTACTGTTCATCCCTCTCGCTCTCTCTCCCTGTTTACCCACCGCCCAATCCACCGCCCTCAGCCATCCCCATCTTCTCCGATTGTCACCTTCGACACCTCATCCTCTCCTTGTCATCCCTGTGCCGCCGCCATCCCATCCTCCTAGCACCTCTCATCCTGTCTCCTCCGTCGTCCTGAGCTCGAACCCATCATCATCACCATCCGATTGCCTCCCTAACCGCTTCATCGCCACCGTCTTCGCCTCTCTGATCAACCCCACAACCACTTAAGAACTCCCATCACCTCATCGTCGTTGTCCAAGCCATCGTCCCGCTCTCCCCTGTTTCTCTGCAAAATAGAGTCGCTCCTCGCCGCCGCTCTTGGACGCTGCCGTCTTTTCCCGACTACAGTGCTGTCGTTGTCAACTCCAAGCACCCTCGCCAGCTACTGCCGTGGTTGCCGTCCCCTCTCCCGCGCGCTCTCTCTCTATCTATCGAAGGAGAAAGGAGACAATGCATTTGGTGTGTGTTGTTCCGGGTGTAGGCAATCCCATATTTGCCATTTGGTGTTTTACTTGAGATCTGCTGTGATGTTGCTGTGTAGACTTGATCTTGGAGTGTTGTTTTGCTGTTTTGGCATTTTGCACGTGTCTCGCCGTGTTTTGGTTCGTCGCCCAGGATTCTAATCTCGTTATTCTAAAGATATTCGAATTAACCGTCTAACAGGCAAGTCTCTTCTTGAACTAGTATTTTATTTTGTTCAAGATTCCTTTGATCTCTGCAAGTAGATCCAGTCCCTTTCTTTATCATGCTGTTATTTGAAATTTTGTTATGTCTATTGAAGGTTTACACGAGCTAACCTGAGATATTCTTAACATCGTGCCACTCTCTTTGATCTAAATCCTAGCCCCCCCTTGTTCATTGCATATGCACAATTACATGAAAAATAACTAGATCCATATTGTAGGCTTGTTTGATGTGTTAGACCTGTTAGACTGGATTTGAAGTGATGAATTGATTACCATGCCTGTGAAATTGCCTCTAAGAAACTGAAATTATGCATGTTAAACATATATTGATACTTTGCTTATTAATTTGTATGAAATATATGATTGTATGATTTAATTGTTGCCTATTCATGTCAAAATAAATTCTGGACGGCTAGTTGTTTCTTTTTGAATCAGATTTTCGACCATGTTGCTGTTATATTTTGAAATAACTTTTTGAACATGAAATTTAGCCTCAGATGTCTAGTTTACTACCCTTTTTACGGATTTGAATTCCGATGTGTAATCTGTTAGATATCATCATTTTAGTACAGTTGTGTTAGAATTTCAAATTCACAAATGCATGCGTACCTTGCTGTTCCATAATTTATTTGACCATGTTAACAGTAAAATAAAAATCTGAAATAAATCTAAATGAGACTAGATATGTGTAGGAACTACCCTGAATTTTTATAGATTTACTTGATGAGTTTTTTGACATGAAACAAATAGGTGAACACAATTTACATCATGCTGCCTGAACATAAAATCTGAATAGAATAGAGTTTTCACCCTAGTTCCACTAGCTTTCATATGTCTCATATATATTTGCTGGAACCAGAAGTGAGTACTTTCTAGATTTTCTGACCGATCCAGATTTGGTTTTATGTAGTAGCAGTAATCTATGTTTTAGTACAGCAAGGTCATGCTGTCCTAATTATGTGATTGTGCTTATTTGATGTGTTTACTTCGTGCTTTTCCTGTAACGAGTAGAATTAGTCACACTTAGTATCATACAACATTGATACATTCTTGCATGCTCACATAGGATGAAAATAAACTAATAACAAGCCAGGGTATTATGGGTAGACTTGGTAGTGAACGATCAGAAAATGTACTCGGTAAAGGCCTTCTTGCTCGCATGAACACTTGACATGGAAGGAGGAGAAATCTTGACATAGAAGGTGGAGAAATACTTGTGAACTTGTTGTTATGTTATCTTGTTATCTTGTTATCATGTTATCACGTTATCTTGTTGTCATGTTATCTTGTTATCTTGTTACGCCGAGGACACGATCTGTGAATTCACCATCAGTCTAAAATGATCACTGTGTGCTTGCGCCGAACCTGTGGAGTGGGACACAGTAGTACGTGCACTAGATAGGATAATAAAATGAGTAATAACCTGCATGCTTGATCCAGTATTGAACTCGACATCACTCATTATATGTGATTAATTGTAGACCTTTGATATTATTGCCTGCCTTTGCTTTGTTCTTTGACTTTAACCCTGTCCCTTTTCTTTGATATACATGCTTCCTTTATCCTCTGTTTCTCTACTTGCTGTCCACAACTTGCTTTAAGGACACTCTTTTCTCTCTTTTTAGATCAAGAGTTTACAGGTACCGAAGGAGCAATACCAGAAGAACTTGGTGAGCAAACTCTCTGAAGATCGGAGCTGGACTATTAGACTAATATAGCTATCTCTTGTTATTTGCTTATTTTATTACTTTTATCATACTTTGTATTCTTGGACTTTTATGACCCGAAGTTTGTTTTTATCTCAGATGTTGGATTATTATTTGGGTGAATTTATTTCATGATTATTTTGGAATTACTCATTATTTATGTGATTACATTTCTCTTGCGTGGTTCTATTATCTTGTATAATATTTGAGTTAATCTATTACAGCTTATGGATGATGTATAATCATTCGCTCGGCCTTCGTTACGTGCTTGTATTCCCGTATTTTGGGAAGCAGGGCGTGACAAGGCCTGTCGACCATCAATGCGCAGTTACATTGAACATTCCGCGAATAGGCCTGCCGACCATCGACGCGTGAATATACCGTACGTTCTGTGAATAGGCCTGCCGACCATCGACACGTGAACATACCAAAACCGTCTCACTTCTAGACATTCCGTGAAACGGCCTGCCGACCATCGACACGCGAACATACTAGAGAGAAACAACAAACGCATAGCACCGGAATACATCCGTGCGACTGGCAACAGAGCCCATACTTACGTTTCCCAAGATCTATCACATCTCTACTAGTGCATGTCCTTATATTTATTATGTTTAATTAGTTAATTAGAACACAGTCTCTTTAGAGTTGATGTACCCAACCGGACTTACCACAACTAAACCAAGAACGAATTGGTCAACTTCCATAAAAAGCTCATCTGCCGGTATACAAGGGTCCCACTCAACCTCTAGAGTCTCACAATTCCAAAGTATCAATAATAGTCTTTCTAGGGTCAACATCATAAACCTAAGTCTCAAATCAAACTCATCTTAGTTTCTATTATACAAAAATACTCTTCATTAATCACATGCCTCTTAATCAATCAATATTGCAATGAGAATTCATTTATATGTATAGAAGCACATTTCATCTATGAAAATATAGATTTTTACAAAATTTGAAAATTATACGATGTTGTTACTTAAAACAGTGCACTCTAAAATTGATATTAAATTCTGGAGAAGTTCACTTAAATCCAGCACATAACAAGGAATCCATCATAAAAATCTGGACTCAAATAAATTAGTTTAAAGGGTTGATATTCAATAAATTCGAGAAATTATCTTTCATTAAAAATCTAAAAGTAACATGATTTCGTTCCTCAAAATAGTACATTCTATAGTCGATATTAAATTCTTAAAAAATCAAATTAATTTCAGCACATAACGAGGAATTAACCATAAAAATTTGGGCTCAAGTAAATTAGTTTAAAGGGTTCATATTCAATATATTCAGAAAACTAACCGTTATTTTAAAAATCTGAAACTACGACAGTACAGTGGTAGAAATTGCATATTTCGCAATCAATAAGTCAGATTGAGGATTCGTCAGATATTCTGGAAACTAGACACAGTGAGATACAATTTCTATTTAATAAGTTTTAGGTAATTTCATCAGCAACTAAGTCGAAATCTCGTTCCAAACTGAAACAGACGATAGTCCAGACCTACAATGTCTTTAAAATCTCATCAAAATTTGATCAAACCACTCATATATATTTGTTTAAACCCATATGTATATGCCCCCATATGTATACTAAAGTCCCCCAAACATAGCACACAAAATCACACACAAAACCCACTCGCAAACACCAAAAAATCCAACAAAACCCTAAAAAACAGCAAGCTGCTGCTGCTGTATTATTGTAGCTGGGGTTGAACAGTAACCGAGGGTTACTGTTCATCCGAAACCCAGTACTGTTCGGGTTTGAACAGTAACCCCCGATTACTGTTCACCCGAACCCTAACCTATGGATTTGATTTTTATTATTATTAATTATTTTGGTATATTTTCTGCCGAAAATACTTCTTTCATACACGACAATTACATAGAATCATACAACTTTATTTTAATATTAGAACAAATGAATAATAACATCTTTTATTCATCCAAAACATGTTTCTTGAATCATACACCAAGATCTGACATCTACAATCACATATAGTCTCATTAGATTTATTTTTTTAAGCAAAATATTAATCTTTTATGCATGAGCCACTTCAAAATAAGTTACTTCTGATCCATACAACAATTATTCAAACCTTAATGTTTAGTTTCAATTTTTGGTGATTAAAAACAACCAATAACAAGGAAAGATTTCAACTTTATAATCAATCAAGCATGAATTTAAGAGCTTATAATAAGGTCTAATTATTTCTACATATCTTTATTAATTACAATTAAAAATCCATAGATCCCAAGTAAGATTTTTCATCCATCACCAATATTTAACATTCAAAAATAATAAAACATGATCATCTCTCATAAAAATTGCATCTTTAGTTGATGTAAAAATTTATAAGTTCATTCATGGTGATAATATGAGTAACACATCAAAAGACTAGCAGTATCACTCGTTTCAAAGAAGATCAACTTGAAGAATAATAATAGAAACAAAGAAAAGCCTTCTCCTTGCAAAAGTCCAAGATCCAAGCTTTAAACTCCAAGAAAGTAATGAGAAAAAGATATTTTGAGTGCACAATAGAGATGGCCGGTTGCTGCCCCTATTATAGGCCGGGATTGTCCTCCTAGGGTTCCACAAAAGTTATCAAAATTACCCCCGAAGAAGATTTTTTATTTATATATATGGATCATTCCAATTATTAGTTAATCAAATCAATTTAAAATAAAATAAAATTAATTCCCTTTACATCCCAGATCTGGCCGACCAACATATGCAGCCCAAAATTTCAAAATATGGAGTTTTCACTCCAAGTGGCATTTTTTCACAAAAGTCCTTCATTTTTGAGTATTTGCAAATAAGCCGTAAAATATTCATAAAAATCCAGAAAAAATATAATTATTATCTACTAATAAAGAATTGATTTTCCACATAAATTTTCTGACTTTTATACTCCAGGTTGATTATTTTCAATAAAGCCCCCAACAATATCAAAATTGCGTAATTATATGTTTATTCAGTTAAATCAATAAAAGTCCACCAAATATGGAAATAATCTAATCCTTAAAGTCTTCTACTGAATAGTCGGTCCTAAATGCAGCCCAAAAAATTTTTTTAAGTTAATTTTCACCCCTAAACGACTTTTTACAAAAAGACCCCTTTCTTTCAAAAATTTACAAAAGTAGTTTTCTTTATTTAGAAAAATCCCAAAAATTGAATATACCCAATAAAAATTTGTTCATAAAAAAAATTCTAAATTCAAACTTCGAAAATATTTCCATGGGTTTTGCATGTGTAAAAATGTCAATTTTACGAAAATTCAAAATAATTAAATAATTTGATTTAAAAATTATTTATTAATTCAGGATATTGTATAAAAAATTATGGGGCGTTACATCCCCCCCTATAGAATAGTTCTGTCCTCAGAACTATTCTTAGTAAGAGGAAAACAAAAATACAAAACTTACACAACAATTTCAAAAAATTCATTCTATTTTTATTTTCTAATTATATTGGGTTGCCAATTAAAGAAAATAACGTACAATAACAACAGTAAGGTAAACATGAAAACTGATCGAGCGACAAGTATAAGAAAAAATCCATAAAGCATAAAACTAATTAATTCCAAGAAGATATATAAAATTGTACAAATATAAACTATGCAATAACTTGTTGAAAGCAACTAGATAATCAATTAATGCATACGAATTTCTACAGCGTAATCATCGTAACTAATATAGATTACTCAATAATATTTTAAAGCACACAAGGAATCAAAAGATTCATTAAAACTTGAATACACTATAAACACAAGGCACTACGAATTTAAGAATTAATGAAAATAGACAAACACACCTAATACAAAACTTAGACTAGAATACGAGTAAAAGAAAACTGTCAAAGGTGATAAATAACAATAAGTTTAGTCCGTAAAACAAAATATTAAGCACTCCAAAGGTCGTTAAAACATTTGTATAAAACCATGAAATTCAAAAAAATAAATATATGAACAGATCATCAAAAAAAGATTACTGATCAAATAACATCGTAAAAGATCATCATAGTAAGAAGATAATAAGGCCAACCATACAAAATAAGAAGCAAAAGAAAAAGTTAAGAACATGAATAACGGCAAAAGTAAATAATAATAAAAGTAACACAAATAATACAAATTTGAAGATGATATATATATATATATATATATATATATATATATATATATATATATATATATATAGGTCTGGGAAGATAGTCAATCAAAGACACGTCGAAATACCAACAATACTATAATACAAAAATTTTAAGTAGTTGTAGTAGTGAAACAAGTATAATAATAGCAAATGAAATAGTAATATAATATTGGAATAATATATAATATAAAAATCATATTATATAAGTAGCAAACAAATATGAGATAGGCCAAGGAAATGAAATAGTATGAGAATATGAAAAATGCTAACATATGTGAAGATAAAGTATACATATATATATACAAATTATAATACTAAGATAGCGAAAATAGTTAATAGTAAACCTCAATAATATAGGGTGAAAAATAAAATAACGTGTATAGGACTGATATGAAAACAAGTATAAATAGTAAGGTAATTAAATGTGTATATAAGTGTAACTGGATAATGAATAACAAAGTCAAAGTAGCATGGACTAAGTTTTAAAATCTTATAAAATGGTATGAACAAGTTCAAAAGAAAAGGATAGTGATAAGTAATATATATATATATATATATATATATATATATATATATATATATATATATATATATGAAATTAAAAGTGGGGTTATTAAAGTAGGAAATTTATTTGTTCCGGGTTCGTCTCAATGATGTCTAGCTGTAAACTTGCGTTCTTGACATCAAGTTGCAGATTGCCTCCATGACATCAGGTTGCAGGTTGCCGTCTGGATATTCGGTTGCAGTTTTTGCATCCCGACATCCAGTTGCAAGTTTGCCTCCTATTGACGTCTAGTTGCATATTTGTCTTCTAGACATCCAGTTGCAACAAAACGATGAATGGAATGATGTAATCGTCCATATGTACAGGGATATTGGATGTTTAATTTAAGTGTGATGTTACTTTTTGAAATTCGTGATATAAAAATAGAAGCATAAGAAGAAAATGGAGTAGAAAGTCATAGAATGGAATATTAAAATAGATGTATAGATTATAAATTTCAAACATAAATAGTATGAATTAGTAGTACTGAAAAATGATTTATAAAAGTAAGGAGAAAGACGGAATGAAATACACGCATAAGCTTAAATGTAATTGCGAATGAGAGATAACTATGTATCATCAATAATCATATGTCATAAAACATACAGTATACAGTAGAAAGTGCATGTATTAAGAAAATAACAAGGAGGGTAAAAATCATAATATTAAGGTAACAAGAGACTATAGTATATTGTAGCAATAAAAGTATAAAAATAATAAAATAAGGTAATACAATAAGTAGCTATAAACGGTGAAAGTAAATATAATAAAGGTAGTAAACAATAAGTAATAATACAGGTATTGATTATAAGGTGTAAAAACAAAAGTTATAATAAAATAGAAATTTCAGTGTGCAGAGGTATATCATATCTATATGAGTAAAAGTATTACAATCAAGTTTAAATACACCGAAAAAATAAGATAATACAAAATAATGGAAAATATAGCATCGAAAAGTCAAAGTATATATAAATGAATTTGAATTAAAATATAATAGGAATAATAATAAAAGAAATTAATAATTCAATACATAGGAATTGGAACCTAATATAATGCATAAAGTAATAAAAAAATAAATGAGTAACCATAAAAGTACATAAAAATATGAAGGACAGAATTTTAAGAAAGAAAATAAATATATAAAATATAAAAGAGAAGGGAAAAGGTAGACTACGTACAAAAACATAATATATTCAAAAGCAATAATCAAAAGAAAACAAAATATAAGTAAATGTTGTTAATTATAATGCAATTATTATGGTATCCGTCACTCAAAAGTGACAAGCCAAAAACAAACATTACGTCATTCAAAACTATAACTGCAAACACCAATAGAAAAAGAAAAGCTTTATTCGTCACATTCCAAACTTCAATAACAAAACTTGTTTCCATAAAACTCAAAACTTATAGAACAAATAGGCTAGAATTAACAAAACATATTTTATAATTATAATTAGATTTGTACAAAAGTATATAAATCAATAACTAATAAAATTATCCCAATTTAGCGTCAATAATAATAAAATAGTTAAAAGGTAATTATAACAGCAAGACAAAATAAATTATTCATTTTCTATTTATGCGAAAACAATCAACTCGCTTACGATAAAGAAATTTTTAATCGAATCCAGACAAGCAAATAATTCAATTTTCACAACAGGCATTCATGATTAAAACAACAAACTCACATATCTAATGTCCATCTAGGTACTCACACTTCTAATGTCCACCCTATGTACTCACACTTCTAATGTTTACCCTAATTTTGTTTTCCTATACCATGTTTAGTATTATTAATTGAAGTTTGCTCTGATACCAAACTTGTACTTGTAGTGCCTCGAATTTTTAATAAATAAAAATTAGAAATAAGTGATACAATTCCCAGCATTAACTTCAATTGCAATTATAAACATAGTACTAACACAAGGAAAATTTAAAACTTTTATTACATCAACTCTTTTATAAAGCACAACGGAATTTTAACACCTTGAATTACAATTCTCTTTATAACACAACGATAATTAAAAGCATCATAAATACAATTTTCTCTTTACTTTCATTCATTTTACAAAATACCTAATAACATTAAACATTCTACCACATGCTCCCAATTCCATGCTAATGGTACCGACCTATAAAACATGCGGCTAGAGATATCCCTAACCCCAAACTACAGGGGTCGGCCATAACGGTGTGAGTGATATTCAAAGGAAATACAACTTTAAGGAAAACATAAAGAATAAAATCATAAATCAACAAATGAGACATACTAACACAGTAATAATAGATGGAACATGAAATAACAATAAATGAAGCATAAATCATCAAGTGAAACTAGGCTAAGTATCAAGTGTAAGAAAATAGAAGACAAGCATGCATAATTCAAGTCAAGAAAAGCACAAATGCACATGATGATTATTAATAGATATTTGTTGGATTCTATGCAACCAATACTATATATGTCCGGTGCAAACCCTTATCGTTATCCACTTTATAAGGTTTAATCCCTCGTTATGCAACTAATCCTACTACGATGATAGAAACAAGATCTAGGACACTCTGTGAATAGGCCTTTCGATCAATGATGCGGGAGCATCATATAAGTATTGCTCTGACCCCGAAGAATCACCTCTCCGCCGTGTACCCCGCGAATAGGACTGTCGACCATCGACGCGCAAATACACTTACATTCCGCGAATAGGCCTGCAGACCATCGACGCGCGAATATACCGTACGTTCTGTGAATAGGCATGCCGACCATCGACATGCGAACATACCAAAAATCGACACACGAACATTCTGTTTCACTTGTAGACATTCTGTGAATAGGCCTGCCGACCATCGACACACGAACAAACTAGAGAGACACAACAAACGCATAGCACCGGAATACATCTGTGCAACTGGAAACAGAGCCCATACTTACGTTTTCCAAGATTTATCACATCTCCACTAGTGCATGTCCTTATGTTTATTATGTTTAATTAATTAATTAGAACACAATCTCTCTAGAGTTGATGTACCCAACCAGACTTAACACAACTAAACCAAGAACGAAGACCCCAACTGGTCAACTTCCACAAAAATCTCATCTGTCGGTATACAAGGGTCCCACTCCACCTCCAGATTCTTACAACCCAAAGTATCATTAATAGTCTTTCGAGGGTCAACATCATAACCCTAAGTTTCAAATCAAACCCATCTTGGTTTCTATTAAACAAAAACACTCTACATTAATCACATGCCTCTTAATCAACCAATATTGCCACGAGAATTCATTTATATGTATGAAAGCACATTTCATCTATGAAAATATAGATTTTTACCAAATCTGATAATTATACGATGTTGTTACTCAAAACAGTCTACTCTAAAATCGATATTAAATTTTGGAATAGTTCACATAAATCCAACACATAACAGAGAATCCACCATAAAAATCTGGGCTCAAATAAATTAGTTTAAAAGGTTGATATTCAATAAATTCTGGAAACTATCTTTTATTCAAAAATATGAAAGTTACATGATTTCATTTCTCAAAATAGTACATCTATAGCCGACATTAAATTCTGGAAAAATCAAATTAATTTTAGCACATGACGAGGAATTCACCATAAAAATCTGGGCTCAAGTAAGTTTGTTTAAAGGGTTCATATTCAATAAATTCTAAAAACTAACCGTTATTTTAAAAATCTGAAACTACAACAGTACAGTGGTAGAAATTACAAATTTCACAATCTACAAGTCAGATTAAGGATCCTTCAGATATTCCCGAAACTAGACACAGTGAGCTACAATTTCTATTTAATAAGTTTTTGGAAATTTCATCAGCAACTAAGTCGAAATCTCGTTCCAAACTGAAACAGACGACGGTCTAAGATCATACAATGCCTTTAAAATCTCATCACAATTGGATCAAACCACTCATATATATTTGTTTAAACCCATATGTAGATGCCCCCTTATGTATACTAGAGTCCCCAAACATAGCACACAAAATCACGCACAAAAACCACTCGAAAACACCAAAAAAATCCAACAAAACTCTAAAAAACAGCATGCTGCTGCTGTTATTGTTGTAGCTGGGGTTGAACATTAACCGAGGGCTACCGTTCATCTGAAACCCAGTACTGTTCAGGTTTGAACAGTAACCATCTGTTACTGTTCATCCGAACCCTTACCTAGGGATTTGATTTTTATTATTATTATTATTATTTTTGTATATTTCTTGCCAAAAATACTTCTTACATACACGACAATTACATAGAATCATATAACTTTATTTTAATATTAGAACAAATGAAAAATCTCATCTTTTATTCATCCAAAACATGTTTCTTGAATCATACACCAAGATCTAACATCTACAATCACATATAGTATCATTAGATTTATTTCTTTAAGAAAAATATTAATCTTTTATGCATGAGCCACTTCAAAATAAACTACTTTCGATCCATACAACAATTATTCAAATCCTAATGTTTAGTTTCAATTTTTGATGATTAAGAACAATCAATAACATGGAAAGATCTCAACTTTATAATCAATTAAGCATGAATTTAAGAGCATATAACAAGTTCTAATTATTTCTACATATTTTTATTAACTACAATTAAATTCATAGATCCCAAGTTAGATTTTTTATCCATCATCAATATTTAACATTCAAAATTTATAAAACATGATCATCTCTTATAAAAATTACATCTTTAGTTCATGTAAACATCTATAAGTTCATTCATCTTGATAATATGAGTAACACATCAAAAGACTAGAAGTATCACTCACCTTAAAGAAGATCAACATGAAGAATAATAATAGAAACAAAGAAAAGCCCTCTCCTTGCAAAAGTCCAAGATCCAAGCTTTAAACTCCGAGAAAATAATGAGAAAGAGATGTTTTGAGTGGACAATAGAGATGGCCTGTTGCTGCCCCTATTATAGGCCGGGATTGACCTCCTGGGGTTCCACAAAAGTTTACAAAATTACACCCCAAGAAGATTATTTATTTATACTAGTAGTTTACACGTGCGATGCACGTTTTAATAAATATAGTTTTTTAAAATAAAAATTTAGCCGTAGTCTGGATTTGAACCTATGACCTCCTTTATAATAGTTATGCACGTGTGTTGCAGGCATTGGTTGATTTACAAATTTACAAATGACACTAAGGTCTTCTCCCATTATAATATTAGAGATATATGGATCCTTCCAATTATTATTTAATCAAATCAATTTAAAATAAAATAAAATTGAATCCATTCACATCCCAGATCTGGCCGACCAGCATATGCAGCCCAAAATTTCGAAATCTGTAGTTTTTACTCCAAGTGGCTTGCACAAAAGTCATTTATTTTTGAGTATTTGCAAATAAGCCGTAAAATATTCATAAAAAATCCAAAAAAATTAGAATTATTATCTAATAATAAAGATTAGATTTTCCAAATAAAATTTCTAACTTTTACACTCCAGGAAGAATATTTTAAATAAAGCCCCCAACAATCTCAAAATTGCGTAATTATATATTTATTTAACTAAAACAATAAAAATAAACCAAATATGGAAATAAAATAATTCCTCACAGCATTCTACTGAATAGCCAGCCCTAAATGCAGCCAAACAATTTTTTTATGTTAAATTTTCACCCTTAAACGACTTTTTACAAAAAGACCAATTTCTTTCAAAAATTTACAAAAGTAGTTTTCTTTATTCAGAAAAATCCCAAAAATTGAAATATATCCAATAAAAAATAATATAATTTTTTCATAAAAAAATTCTAAATTCACTATAACTCCTATTTTTCGTTTTTCGTATTCTTAGTGTATTTTTCTTCTTTCTTGAGTATTTATACACTTCTTGTATTTTGGACCGTATATTGGAGTCGTTTTCAATATATATTCATTTTTGTTCATTTTGATCATCTTGTGATTTATTTTTCTGTCCCTTGATTTGTTCTTGATCGTTATTATTGTTTTCGCTCTTTATTTGGTATTTGTTCTTTTATTTTGTTCTTGGGTGCTCGTGGTGTTTTGGTTGCTAATCCTATTGCTATTCATATTGCTTTTGATCCCCAATTAACTACCAAAGCCAAATTAGCCTACAATCCTATTTTAAATCCTATTAAACCAAATCTCCTACTTCTACTCCTAATAAACCCAACTACACCCATTAACCCAAATACCTACAACCCTAAACTAAACCTTATATAACTCCCCTACAAAAACCCTAACCCTAATCACTACCGACCTCTCCCTTTCTCTCTGTTTGCGCCGTCAACACCCCGACCCCCTTGCCGATCCCCATCTCGACCTGCACCTCTCTCCGACTTCCCCTACTCCTGCCTGCACACCCCAATCCCGACCGACACCCTAGCCGCCAGCCCCTACTCCCAAGCACCACCATCTCTCCATCTCCGTCTCTCTCCGTTTCTCCCTGTCCGCCGACATCGACAGCAGCAACAGGAGCAGCAGCGCCAGCAGCAAGCACCAGTGCCGCTGTCCCCCCTCTCGGCCGTCTCTCTCTCTCTCTCTTGGTTTTGCGCGTGCACGTGGGTTGCACGTGTGGTTGGGGATCGCTTTGGTTCATGATCTTTGTTCGTGGGTTTTGTTCGTTGCCGGGATCCGTTCCCGTTATTCTTGGTGTTCGTTTCGTCTTCGGTTAAGACAAGTAACTTGTACTCAATTTTTTTGTATGATACAAGTTATAAATTCCGCATGTAGTGTAGTTGGGTTGTAGAGACAACTCTTGTGTGATGTATTTTAATGAGTTTTGTCTCTATAGTGCTATTGACCATAGTTTTCTCACGACACAAATTTGACATGAAACAACTTAGGTTTTGACCATTCTTGATGTGATTATATTTGTGGGATAATTATGAGAATTCATGTGTTTCTTTGGATCCATGTGATATACTTATTGTGGACATGCTGTATACCATATTTCATGTTATTTGGACACTTAGTAGACTCTATGACATGTTTGGTTGTGTTTGGGACGAGTTTCGTATGTTGTATGTTGATTTGTTAAGAGGAAAATCAGTACTTTGTCGATGATCAGTTTTGATTGCTATATTAGACCATATTAAGGTCAGTATCTTAGCTACAGTATTAAACATGATTTTTAGAGAAATCCGTCTTCTTTCCAAACTTTCTGACCTCGATCGATTTCGTTTTCGTATGTGTGAGATATGATTGTTTTACTACAGAGGTGTATTTCATTTTCAGATTTCGTTTCTTGACGATTTTGATGACTAAACTATTTTGATACTAGTACCAAGCATATTATTTTGATCTGAAATTTTGCACAGTATTTCTATACCTATTTAGAGATTACCCAGAATTTTGGTGGATTTTAATGATGAGTTTTATATACCATTTCATGCTTATTTATAAAGACTATACTTGCTGGATTTTGCTCACTGTTCTGAAAAGATTTATATTTTCACCTTAATTCCTTTTACTGTTTGAAAAATCTTTGTGAATATGAAAGTTAGACTATTTTTTCTATTTTCTTCTCCCTTGAGCGGATTTGGATTTCGTTTCATGGTTTGCGAGATATTACAGTTTACGTACAATAGTGTTGGGAATTCCAGATTTGCCAAACTATCGTTTCTTGATGTTTTCTGATTTTTTTGGCTAAACTAATCTTATTGAAAAATTATGAAACTTTATATTCTGATACTAGACATATAGTAGAATACCCCAGATTTTTCCTGGATTTATTTGAGGTGTTTTGATGCTTTTTTCCTGACTGTGAATTCGGTTTACTGATTTCTGGCTGAACGTATTTCCTGGTTTCAAATCAGTTTTGAGTTATATTTTTCTAAAACACTATGTGACCTATATGTATCATCTGGATTCGGTTGGAAGTCTATTTTCCAGATTCTCCGACGAATTCAGGTTTCGATATTTGTGGAAACGGGAATCGTTGTTTTAGTACTATACTATCGTGCTGTCCTGAATTAGGAAATACTCTATTTTATTCTGTTATGTGACTATTTACCATCTGTGCATGCTTATCTGTTATTCTGAACTTTTGGGTCATTATATCATACTCGATTTACTCTATTTCATGCACATACATATCTGTCTGATAATAATTATAAAATGATCAAGTCGGGGTTTATGGAAAGATCTAGTAGTGGGAAAGTATAGAAATGTGTACTTAGAAGGGAGCCGGTGTTTTCCATATGATTATCTGTTATCTGTTATTCTGTACCCTGTCTACATTACTTCCTATAGGAAGGTGTAGGGAAGAAGATAACCACTAGGTTCTATCTATCAGTCTGAATTCTGCATCTGATATCTGCCTGTCTGAACCCTGAGTACATGGCCCTATATGATTCCCTACGAAATCTACAAACGTAACTGTTTTAGCAAACATGTGATAAAAGGATGCACATGAAGTGCTACCTAGTTAGTAATTAATACAAGACTTATGAGAATCTGTATCTGACATCTGTATCTGAATCTGAATCTGAATCTGTTATCTGTATCTGCTATCTACTTATCTAATTATCTGATTATCCGTTATCTGTCGGATACTATCACTTGACACCATTATTTGACACTATCTGTATATCTGTCTGCATACTATTTGACTTTTGACACTCGACACATGTTAGTATACCATGCTATATCTGTTTTTGCTATTATTTAGATTTGTTTAGTTTTCTATGTACTTGTATCCTGCATTACAAGAGGCCCGTAACTTGCATTGACGGGTACTTGTTTTCTTTTTCCTTCTCCTGTAATTTATTGATTGCTGATCAGGATGGTCGTCTACCCGATGGTATTGGAGAAATAAAATATTAGTGCTGGACTTCTTTTGCTGTTATTATTATCTGTTTCTTTTGAACAATATATTTGAGTATATGGATTTTATTTGTATTTGGGCGATGTGACCCAGGATATTAACTTGTTCAGATCTGTTTATTTGAGACTATTATATTATTGCTTTTTAATTAATTTTAGTTGGCACTTTGTTTTGTTTTGAGATATATATGTCTGTGTGAGGATGATTCTTTTGGCTTCCGATTCTGATTATTCTGAGATTTGTTGTAAGACTCTGAACAACTTATGGATGATGCAAACCATTCGCTGGGTTGAGTCGCGTATCCGTATTTCGTATTCTTTTTGGGAAGTGGGGCGTGACAAGGCTTTTAGTGGTATTAGAGCCAAGTTTGGCTAATGTATTAGTTGCCTAATATATTAGACAAGCTTGGCTCGTACTGGGATCTGCACAACATTTCATCAACCACATACAAATATATATATGCAAAATGAAATTTTTACCAACTCGGATTCGAATGCTGACTGTTTTGATTTTTGTGTAGATTATGGCTCGTAGGGGTTCTTCTCAGTCTCAAACTGATCCGATTGAGGCTATCACTACTGTGCTTAAGCGGTTGATTAATTAGCAGCAGAACCACAGTGATCTAGTGATGGCTGCTCTAGAAGCTTCTCGGGCTCAGATTCATGCTGTGCCTGTGCAGGCTGCTCTTCCGACTCGTCCAGGTATAGTCACGGATTTCATGAGGCTGCGTCCCGATCATTTTTTCGGCACTGAGACGCCTTTGGATGCTGAACAGTGGTTGATCCGGTCTGATTACTTGCTGTCAGCGGCTCGTGTTGCCGAGGCTGATAGGGTGGATGTGGTTTCCATCCAGTTGGTGGATCTGGCTCATACCTGGGCTACCTTAAGAGGCTTAAGAGGCTTAAGAGGCTTATTGCTTGGGCTACCTTCACTCAGGGGATTCTTGGAGAAATTATTCCTCAGTAGTACTCGAGTTGAGATGGAGTAGTAGTTCCTAGCCCTTAAACAAGTTAAGTCATTATTCTATTTTGGAATTTGTTACATAGTTGTTCAAACAATTTTGTAACATGAGACTTTCTTGCAACAAGGTTCTAGGTCTGTAGATGAGTATGCCGCTGAGTTTACTAGACTTAGCCGCTTCGCTGTCATTCTTGTGGCTACCGAAGAGGATAGGGCTCGTAGATTCATGAATGGGCCTGAGCAGGATTCCAAGATGCATCTTGTCTCTCTCCGTTTGCGTACTTATGCCGAAGCTCTTGAGGCAGCTCAAACTCAAGAGCAGGCTCGTGGTGGTTCGACTTCTTCTTAGTGGGCTATTCCTGCTGCTGCTGCTAGGCCTTCTGTTAGTTCTGTTCGGAGGCCTATGCATGCCCATCCTGTCAGGACAGCTCCGTATTCTTCTGCTGGTTTTCCAAGGGGTGGTTTTTGCAACTTTTGCCAGTTCTCTGGGCATGTGCGTAAGAACTGTTTCCGTGCCTCTCATCGATGCTTTAGGTGTGGTGCTACTGATCATTCTGTGCGGGATTGCCCGCAGCAGCTTGTGGCTCTCCCAGCCAGGGGTCCTATCCAGCAGGCAGCTCCAGCTCGTGGTCCAGTTAGGCCACCGCTTACTCCTCAACGGTAGATTGCTGGTCAGAGGGCCGTTGTTCCGAGGAGAGGTCAGGCTTACAACTTGACTGCTATGGATGCTGAGACAGCTGAAGGAGTTGTGGCAGGTATTTTGCTTTTGTTGTTTTGTTGCTTTCCCTTTTTGTTCCTTTCTTTATTTTCTTTTGGTCTTGCTTTATTTCTTTCTGTTATATTCTGCATTGTTATTTTTCCTCACCCTTGATTGTCCACTTTTCTTTGCCCCTTATCTTTGTTTCCTTAGGTGTCGTCCTTGTTTGCTCTTTTCCTGCCCATGTTCTCTTTGATTCTGGGGCAACCCATTCTTTTGTCTCCTCGCAATTTTTCGTTCGCCATCAGTTGGTTTGCAGTAACATGTCTGAGGCTTGGAACATTTTGACAGGTGGTGGTGTTGTTATTTGTTCCCGTGAGTGCAGGCAATGTCCTATTGTTATTGGAGATGTAGATTTCAAAGCCAACTTGATTATAATTTGAAATTCAGGATTAGACATCATTCTGGGTATGGATTGTTGGGTGAAGCCCATGCCATTATTGATTGCCATGCCAAGAAAGTTGTTTTCAGAATTCCAGATTGAGTGGAATTTGAGTTCCATGTCGGAGAGTCTTCCCTTGGTCGAGCAAAGGCTGCAGTGGTACAGGTGGATTGTGCAATGGAGCTGCACTCATGCTGTGTGGCTGCGCCTTTAGTAGTTCGGGATTTCTTGGATATTTTTCCAGATGAGTTGCCTGACTTACCCCCTAATATGGATGTGAAGTTTGGTATTAATGTTCAGCCTGGTACTGCCTCGATATCGAAGAGTCCCTATAGGATGGCACCGGTTGAGCTAGCAGAGCTTAAGGTGCAGATTCAGGAGTTGCTTGATTTGGGTTTCATCAGACCAAGTATTTTGCCTTGGGGTGCTCCGGTCTTTTTTGTCAACAAGAAGGATAGTAGTCGTCGTCTGTGCATTGATTATCAGAAACTGAATAGTGTTACTGTGAATAACCAGTATCCTTTGCCTAGTATTGATGATTTATTTGACCAGTTGTGTAGGGGCTGCTATTTTTTTGAAGTTGCATCTTCGTTCTGGATATCAGCAAGTCAGGTAGAGGCTGCGGATATACAGAAGACTGCATTCAGGACTAGATACGATCATTAATGCGCCAGCTGTATTCATGAGTCTTATGAACCGGGTCTTCTCTCAGTTCTTGGATAGATTTGTGGTGGTCTTCATAGATGATATTCTGGTATATTCTCGGAATTGTGAAGATAATGCTGAGCATCTAAGGATAGTTCTACAGACTTTGAGAGAGAATCAGCTCTATGGGAAACTCAGTAAGTGCGAGTTTTGGCTCGACATGGTTTCTTTCTTGGGGAACATCATTTCTGGCGATGGTGTTTCTGTAGATCCTTCTAAGATGTGAAGGATTGGCCTATTCCTAAGTCGGTTTCCTAAGTGCATAGTTTTCTTGGTCTCGCTGGCTATTATCGAAAATTCATCCAAAATTTTTCAAAGATTGCAGGGCCGTTAACTAAACTGACAGGAAAGGATCAGAAGATTGGTTGGTCTGATGAGTGCAATGAGGCTTTTGTTGAGTTGAAGAATAGATTGACGTCAGCACCTGTGTTGACTATTCTAGATGGTTCAGGCGGATTTGTAATTCACTGTGATGCTTCAGGTAAGGGTCTTAGGGCAGTTTTTATGCAGAAGGGCCGAATCGTTGCATATGCATCGAGATAGTTGAGGCCGCATGAAAAGAATTATCCTACTCATGACTTGGAGTTAGCGGCAGTGATCTATACTTTGAAGCTGTAGAGACATTATTTACTTGGAAACTGAGTGGAGATCTTTACAGACCACAAAAGTCTCAAGTATGTTTTCACCCAGAAGGAATTAAACATGAGGCAAAGGAGATGGTTGGAACTTATGGCCGATTATGACATCAGTTTGCAATACCATCCTGGTAAGGTAAACTTGGTGCTAGACGCTTTGACCAGGAGACCGACAGTTATGTTTCTTACTCAGCAGAGTGATCTCATTGAGCAGATGCGGAGGTTGGATTTGGAGGTTTTGTTACCGAGTTCTGGTCGGTGTTGTCTTGCGCTCTAGCTTCAGTCTTCTCTAGTTGATCAGATCTAAGAGGCTCAGGCTGGTGATGCGCAGTTGCAGGGTTTTCGAGCTGAAGTTGAGTCTGGGTCTAGAATGGACATGGTTATTCATGCTGATGGTTCACTTCGTTTTGGTTCCCGGTTGTGTGTCCCTAAGGGTGAAGTTCGTCAGAGGTTGCTTGAGGAAGCTCATCAGTCTTTGTATTCTATCCATCTTGTCGGTACTAAGATGTATCGAGATCTGAAGCTTTATTTCTGGTGGCATAGTATGGAAAGAGCTGTAGCTCAGTTTGTTGCTCGGTATTTGATCTGTCAGTAGGTTAAGACAGAGCATCAGAGAACTGCTGGACTTCTTCAACCGCTTCCTATTTTGGAGTGGAAGTGGGAACATATCACTATGGATTTTGTGACCGCTTTGCCGAGGAGTCCTAAAGGTCACAATGCTGTTTGGGTGATTGCCGACCATTTGATGAAGAGTGCTCAGTTTATTCCCTTTCGTGTCGGTCGGTCTACTGAGAGCCTTGCTGAGCGGTACATGCAAGAGATTGTCAGGCTTCATGGGGTTCCAGTCAGTATTGTATCCGACAGGGATACAAGATTCAGATCTCAATTCTGGGAGAGTCTTCAGGCTAGTTTGGGGAGTAAGTTGAAGTAAAGTACAACTTTTCATCCCCAGACTGATGGACAGTCAGAGCGGTCTATTCAGATTCATGAGGACATGTTGCGGTCCTGTATGTTGCAGTTCGGTGGATCTTGGGAGGACCATTTGCTTCTCATAAAGTTCTCGTGCAATAACAGCTTTCAGTCCAGTCTTAAAGCTGCTCCATTTGAGGCACTTTATGGGCGTAAGTACAGATCACCAGTGTGCTGGGATGAAATTGGTGAGAGAAAGTTGTTGGGTCCAGAGTTGATCACCAGGACAGTTGATGCTGTGACTCAGATCAGAAAGCATATTCAGGTAGCTCAGGATAAGCAGAGGCGGTGGGCTGATGTCCATAGTAGGGATTTGGAGTTTGTTGTTGGTGACCATGTTTTCCTTAAGGTACCGCCGTGGCACGGTGTCATTCGGTTCGGTGGTGGGGACAAGCTTAGCCCTAGGTTTATTGGACCGTTTGAGATTTTGGAGTGAGTAGGCCGGGTGGCCTATCGTCTCGCTTTGCCGCCAGTCTTATCAGGAGTGCAGGATGTTTTCCATGTCTCACAACTCAGGAGATATATCCGCGATGAGAGTCAAGTGATCAACTACTCTAAGTTGACCGTGCGGTAGGATTTGACTTGTGAGATTCTACCAGCTGCTATTGTAGATCGGCGGGATAAAGTGCTTAAGAACAAGGTCATCAAGCTGGTTCATGTTGCTTGGAATCCTCACTCACCTAGTGAGTCGACTTGGGAGCTAGAGGAGAAGATTCAGCATAAGTTTCCTTATTTGTTTGAGTAGTGGCAGTTTTATTTTGCTTTGCTTTGTTTTCTCTCTTTTCTTTTTCTCTCGGGGTTACCCTATATATCTTCTATTTGAATTTCGAGGACGAAATTCTTTTTGTTAGGTGGATAGGATTGTGACCCCTATTTTTTGTTTTTCGTATTCTTGGTGTATTTTTCTTCTTTCTTGAGTATTTATACTCTTCTTGTATTTTAGACCGTATATTGGAGTTGTTTTCAATATATATTCATTTTGATCTTCTTGTGATTTTTTTTTCGGTCCCTTGATTTGTTCTTGATCATTATTATTGTTTTCGCTCTTTATTTGGTCTGTGTTCTTTTATTTTGTTCTTGGGTGCTAGTGGTGTTTTGGTTGTTAATCCTATTGCTATTCATACTGCTTTTGATCCCTAATTAACTACCAAAGCCAAATTAGCCTACAATCCTATTTTAAATCCTATTAAACCAAATCTCCTACTACTCCTCCTAATAAACCCAACTACACCCATTAACCCAAATACCCACAACCCTAAACTAAACCATATATAACTCCCCTACCAAAACACTAACCCTAATCACTACCGACCTCTCCCTCTCTCTCTGTTTGTGCCGTCAACACCCCGACCCCCTTGCCGATGCCCCATCTCGACCTGCACCTCCCTCCGACTTCCCCTACTCCCGCCTGCATACCCCAACTCGACCGACACCCTAACCGCCAGCCCTTACTCCCAAGGACCACCATCTCTCCATCTCCGTCTCTTTCCGTCTCTCCCTGTCCGCCGGCAACGACAACAGCAGTGCCAGCAGCCAGTGCCAGCGCCGCTGTCCCCCCTCTCGGCCGTCTCTCTCTCTCTCTCTCTCTTGGTTTTGCGCGTGCACGTGGGTTGCACGTGTGGTTAAGGATCACTTTGGTTCGTGATCTTTGTTCGTGGGTTTTGTTCGTTGCCAGGATCCGTTCCCATTATTCTTGGTGTTCGTTTCATCGTCGGTTAAGGCAAGTAACTTATACTCAATTCTTTTGTATGATACAAGTCATAAATTTTGCTTGTAGTGTAGTTGGGTTCAAGAGACAACTTGTGTGTGATGTATTTTGATGAGTATTGTCTCTATAGTGCTATTGACCATAGTTGTCCTCACGACACAAATTTGACATGAAACAACTTAGCCGTTCTTGATGTGATTATATTTGTGGGATAAATATGAGAAATCGTGTGTTTGTTTGGATCCATGTGATATACATGTTGTGGACATACTATATACCTTATTTCATGTTATTTGGACACTTATTAGACTCTATAACATGTTTGGTTGTGTTTGGGACGAGTTTCGTATGTTGTATGTTGATTTGTTGTTAAGAGGAAAATATGTACTTTATCGATGATCAGTTTTGATTGCTATTTTAGTTCATATTAAGGTCAGTATCTTAACCTCAGTATTAAACATGATTTCTGGAGAAATCCGTCTTCTTTCCAAACTTTCTGACCATGATCGATTTTGTTTTCGTATGTGTGAGATATGATTGTTTTCCTACAGAGGTGTATTTCATTTCCAGATTTCGTTTCTTGACGATTTCGATGACTAAACAATTTTGATACTAGTGCCAAGAATATAATTTTGATCTGAAATTTTGCACAGTATTTCTATACCTATTTAGGGATTACCCAGAATTTTGGTGGATTTTATTGGTGAGTTTTATATATCATTTCATGCTTATTTATAAAGACTATACTTGCTGGATTTGTATTTTGTTTCACAATTTGTGAGATATTACAGTTTTCGTACAGCAATGTTGGGAATTTCAGATTTGCCAAACTATCGTTTCTTGATATTTTCTGATTTTTTTTGGCTAAACTAATCTTACTGGAAAATTATGAAACTTTATATTCTGATACTAGATATATAGTGGAATACCCCAGATTTTTTTTGGATTTATTTGAGTTGTTTTGATACTGTTTTCCTGACTGTGAATTCGATTTACTGATTTCTGTCTGAACGTATTTCCTGGTTTCAAATAATTTTTTAGTTATGTTTTTCTAAAACACTATATGACCTATATGTATCCTCTGAATTCGGTTGGAAGTCTATTTTCCAGATTCTCCAACGGATTCAGGTTTCGATATTTGTGGAAACGGGAATTGCTGTTTTAGTACTATACTATCGTGCTATCCTGAATTAGGAAGTACTCTATTTTGTTCTGTTATGTGACTATTTACCATCTGTGCATGCTTATCTGTTATTCTGAACTTTTGGGTCATTATATCATACTCGATTTACTCTATTTCATGCACATACACATCTGTCTGATAACAATTATAAAATGATCAAGTCGGGGTTTATGGAAAAGATCTAGTAGTGGGAAAGCATAGAAATGTGTACTTAGAAGGGAGCCCGTGATTCCCATATGATTATCTGTTATCTGTTATTCTGTACCCTATCTACATTATTTTCTATAGGAAGGTGTAAGGAAGAAGAGAACCACCAGGTTCTATCTGTTTGTCTGGATTCTGCATCTGATATCTGTCTGTTTGAACCCTGAGTACATGGCCCTATATGATCCCCTATGAAATCTACAAACGTAACTGTTTTAGCAACCATGTGATAAAAGGATGCTAATGAAGTGCTACCTAGTTAGTAATTAATACAAGACTTATGAGAATTTGTATCTGACATCTGTATCTGAATCTACATCTGAATCTGTTATCTGTATCTGCTATCTAGTTATCTGGTTATCTGATTATCCGTTATCTGTCTGATACTATCACTTGACACCATTATTTGATACTATATGTATATCTGTCTGCATGTTATTTGACTTTTGACACTCGACATATGTTAGTATATCAAGCTAGTTGATTCTGCTATACCATGCTATATCTGTTTTTGCTATTATTTAGATTTGTTTAGTTTTCCATATACTTGTATCCTGCATTACAAGCGGCTCGTAACTTGCATTGACGGGTACTTATTTTCTCTTTCCTTCTCCTGTAATTTATTGATTGCTGATCAGGATGGTCGTTTGCCCGATGGTATTGGAAAAATGAAATATTAGTGCTGGACTTCTTTTGCTGTTATTATTATCTGTTGCTTTTGAACAATGTATTTGAGTATATGGATTTTATTTGTATTTGGGTGATGTGATCCAGGATATTAACTTGTTCGGATCTGTTTATTTGAGACTATATATTATTAGTTTTCAATTAATTTCTGTTGGCACTTTGTTTTGTTTTGAGATCTATATGCATGTGTGAGGATAATTCTTTTGGCTTCCGACTCTGATTATTCTGAGATTTGTTGTAAGATTCTGAACAGCTTATGGATGATGCAAATCATTCACTGGGTTGAGTCGCGTATCCTTATGCCGTATTCTTTTTGGGAAGCGGGGCATGACATTCACACTTCCAAAATATTTGCATGTGTTTTACACGTGTGAAAATATCAATTTTACGAAAATCAAAATAATTAAGTAATTTGATTTAAAAATTGTTTATTAATTCAAGATATTGTGTTAAAAATTACGGGGCATTACATGGGGTCCATTCATGGAGTATCTAATCTTGTTTTTGTCGCTGATGTAGTTTTTCATGGAGTGGGATTGAATCCTAAAAGGTGGTGAACTTTAAGGGCTTTCCCTCGGACCTATGTAGAATGGGATGCATAGAATCCAAACAAGTATGCATTAGTGTACATCATGTGCATTGTGTTTTCTCGAACCTTGTTTTTATGCATTTTTTCTTGTTTTCGTTGACACACACTTATTCATTTAGTATAGTTTCACTTGTTGATTTTATGAGCCGTTGTCATTGTTTTTGTTTTATGTTGTGTGGTATGTTTGTGATTGTGAGACTTTGGTGGGTTACTATTAGTATAGTATTGCATTAGTTGCCTTCAACTGACGTGCCCACTCTTCAGTTTATTTTGCAGGATTTACAAGTGAGGAGATTTGCAGGGCTTGAAGATGGAGCTATGAGAAGATTGAATCTTATCTTTGTTATTCATTTGAGATGTATCAAAAGTGTTGTAATTTTCGTTGTGCATTGTAATAAAGAACTGTTGTAAATAAAGGTTGTAATTTTGCCTATATTTATACTATGTTAGGATTACATTGAAGTAAAAATTCTAGAGTTGTGTCTCTTATTTATATTATTGAAATTCGGGGTGCTACAGAAGTTGGTATCGGAGCATGCTTCAATAAGTAACACTAAACATGGTATGGGAAAACCTAGGTGGAGATTAGAGTGTGTGTATTAGTCTCAGAGTCATAAATGTGTAGTTGTGTGAACTTGCATTTATGTTACTCTATACTTGTACTGATGTCCTTTTTTTCCCTTTTCAGTAGGATGGCGGATAATCACGATCTCATGGAAAATGTAGAAGAAGAAGTTGTTTTCCTCGAGGACCCCTTAACGGATTCCGAGGATGATCCGGAGGAAGACCCGGAAGAGGAATCAGAAGAACTAGTGGAAGAGGAACCACAGAAGTCTCGGGGGATTACTCCCCTTTTAGGGAATCTTCGGGTGAATCTTCGGATTAATCACCAAGATTGACCAAGAAGGATCGCGTCACTTCGAAGTCAAGTGTACCGGTAGAAATGGCAGGTGGCCCACTATGAGGAGCTTCTTGCGAAGGATGTGCAGACCATTGCGGAATTGAACGTCAAGCTGAAGAAGTTGGCAAGGCATCAGTATGGAAACTCGTGGCATTTCACGCAGTTTGACAACGAGGCTAGATGGGGGAAACGAGATCTTAAGAAGCGCTGCAAGCAATTGGAAAGTGGAGTTGATGTGCTACAGGAGGAGATCTGGGAGATCAAGAGGAGCCGCAAAGATTGATTATTATTGTGATTGTATTATTTGAGTTTTCTGATTTTTAAAACAAAGCTATTTTTCAAGAAATGTATGAACTTCTTTGACAAATAAATTTATTTACTGATATTTTGGTATATGAATTTTGGGCAATGTTTTGTGTTCTGAGCATTGATGTGAATTCTTATGATTTTATTCTCCTAACAAAATGGTGTGTTTTGTAGACTCAGAACAATGGTAGGGCCTCGAACCAGGAGCAATGGTGATGGAGTAGAAAAATCCAATGGGAGTATGCTTGACTTGGAAGCTGAGATTGCGAGAGCTTATCAGACTCCCAATGCTTTCATGATGGCTGGAATGGGTCGGAACCCTGGACCAGGACCGGTAAACACCAATGCGGATCCCGTTAGGCAGGTGGAGTCGTTCAAGAGAATGAAGCCACCTGTGTTTGAAAGGCAGGTTGACCCTAATGAGGCCAACGACTGGATTAGACAGCTGGGACTGTCTTGGAAGTGCTGGACACTCCCGCGGCTAGCAAGGTGAAGTTAGCCACGATGCAGTTGGAGAAGGATGCTGGTGTCTGGTGGTAGTCCATAAAGAGAACTTTTGGCGAAGAGCCGGTAACATGGGATGTGTTCCTAGAGGAGTTCAGGGACCATTACTTCCCCATGTATATCTAGGAGAAGAAGGTAAAGGAGTTCTTGAGCCTATAGCAGGGCAACTTGTCAGTGAGAGAGTATGAGACTAATTTCACTCAGTTTTCAAGGTATGCTCCTGAGTTTATTGCAGAAGAAACTAAGAAGGCGAGGAGGTTCGAGCAGGGCCTAAGGCCGAACCTAAGGTCTCGGATGACACCATTGGGAATATGAAGGTTCGATAAGCTTGTCAGAAGAGCAGCAATGACAAAAGTAGAGATGGAGTTGTTTCAGTCGTAGAAGAAAACCTGTAGCAAGAACAAGAGGCAACCGGCTGTGACTCACAACAGAAGGAAGTTCCCAGAGAAGAGGGGCAGGTTCAGTGCTAGGATTTGAGAGTACTAGTCTGCACATAGATAAGTGTATGTATATGTTCAAATCTGGTATTTGTATGAAATTTTCTTGTTTCTTTCGATCAAGTTTTGTATGTGCAAATTTCAGAATTTTGTGAAAATTTAGTTTAAATTTTGATTTATTTAAGTAATGATTGGGAAGAAATAAATCGATATTTTCAGTTTTGAAGAACAAAAATTGAATTCGAAAGGGGTTTAGTTTCAGTTTCTAAATAGATAAATTTCAGATTTTTAGAACTAAAGAATTCCAGATTTAAGGGTGAGAACCGATATAATTAAGAGACGTGTTTTAGTTTAAGTTGACTGAATTAAAGAGAAACTTATTAGGCCTTATGTATGTATCGAAAGTGAGATGTGAAAGTTAATTTCAAGGGATTGTGAATTTTATTTGTTTCCGTATAAAGAAAGGGTCTTTTACGGTAGTAATGGTTTATTAAATGAAATTTGAATATTGAAGAGCTGTTTGATGTGCCAATGTGTCTTCTTGGAATGAGATTTCCTGTTTGAGATTTTGATTCACAGCCTTGGTGTTGTGGAAAAAGTATTGTTTTTCAAAAGAAAAGAGAATACAAAGAATATTTTGATGATCAAACCAAGTGAGGTTTATGATGGTGATTTGGGTTATTGTGAGAACCCTAGATGGACGCTTGAGGCGTTGAGTTGGGAGCACTAGACACTGAGCGAACCTAAGATTACTGGCAGTGGATATTTTTGATTGTGGGAATTTAGCTTGCGGGGCTAGTGTGCCTGGTTTGGCCAATGAAGTCCGGTAGGGTAGAGCTAGTTCTAGGTGGCTCAGGTTACTATGAATACAAATCTAAGGACAGGCACTAAGTTGGAAGTTGTGATGAACTTGGGCAACATAAGTATGGGCTCTGTTTTCTTTCAGAGGAATGTATCCTGGGACTGTGCGTCTCTTTAGTATGTTCATGCATCAAGAGTCGGTAGGCCTATTCGCGGAATGTCTAGAAGTGAGATGGATTTGGTATGTTCGCGCATCGAGGGTCGGCAGGCCTATTTGCAGAATGTATGGTGTATCTGCGCGTCGAGGGTTGGTAGGCATATTAACGGGGTACATGGTAGGGAGGTGATTCTCCAGAGTTAGAGCGGTGCTTACGGGATACTGACGTGTCTACACTTGTACAGCTTGGCGGGTTGCATACCGGAGCTAGGATCCATTCACAGAGTATCTAATCTTGTTTCTGTCACTTATATAGTTTTTCATGGCGAGAGATTGAATCCTAAAAGGTGGTGAACGTTAAGAGCTTGGCCTCGGACCTATGTAGAATGTGATGCATAGAATTCGAACAACTATGCATTAGTGTGCATCGTGTTTTCTTGAACTTGTTTTTATGCATTTTTTCTTGTTTTCCTTGACATACACTTATTCATTTAGTGTTGTTTCACTTGTTGATTTTATGTGCCTTTGTCATTGTTTTTATTTTATGTTGTATGGCAAGTTTGTGATTGTGAGACTTTGGAGGGTTACTATTACTATAGTATTACGTCAGTTGCCTTCAACTGACATGCCCACTCTTCAGTTTATTTTGCATGATTTGCAAGTGAGTATATTTGCAGGGCTTGATGATGGAGCTATGAGAAGATTGAATCTCATCTTTGTTATTCACTTAAGATGTATCAAAAGTGTTGTAATTTTTCGTTGTGCATTGTAATATAGAACTGTTGTAAAGAAATGTTGTAATTTTTCCTGTGTTAATATTGTGTTTGGATTACATTGAAGTAAGAGATTCTGGAGTTGTGTCTCTTATTTCTATTATTGAAATTCGGGGCGCTACAATCCTCCGTAATCTATATTTAGCAATTGTTAAATCGTGCTGCTATATTTAGAAGTCCACTGTTCACTTCTATTGCTAATTATGCATATATAGCAAAGGATAATGGGGTGTCGTTTGCTAAAATATCCATATTTTGCTTATTTAGCAAATGATAGTGGTTACTTTAATGGGATTAACGACTTCAAATGAATGTATTGAGTCATTTAGCAATTTCTAGAGTGCTTTTGCTCTCTTGTAAAAATTAAAAATTAAAACTGAGGTCGCTAGTCCGAATAATGACCTCAGTAGAAAACTATATCCTTTGCTCTCTGTACGATTTGCAAAATAATCAACCAACTAAAGTTGCTATTGGAAATAGCGACCTTAATATACTTCGGTCATTATGCGCAATAGAGACCTTGGTATGAAACTCAATCTCCTTGTTATTTGTAAAATTTGCAAATTAGTCACACAACTAAGGCTTCTATTCGGAATAGCGACCTTATTACAACTAAGGCATCTATTCCGAATAGCGACCTTTGAACAACTAGGTCGCTATTCCGAATAGCGACCTCAGTTTCAAAAATGAATTGATTGTTATTTTTTCATAGAGCAAAAACTCTCTAGATTTTTTTGCTAAGTGTTACAGTTCATTGAATGTCGTTCATCCCATTAGCGTCTTCATATATGCTTTGGTCGCTAATAAGAATAGCGATAGTAAACAAAAATTTTAATTTTTTTGAAGAGGTCGTTATTCCCAATAGTGATCTTTAAAAGGAACATGCTGCTAATGAGAATAGTGGTCACTGCCGACGTGGCACCAAGTAGTCTACAAGCGCTAATAATTTCGAAACTAACCTATAATCGCAAATATTTTCAAAAGGTGGCCTGGTATGGCAAAAATATCCTAACTTAGCATCCTTTACTTGTCAACTGATGACCCCATTTGATCATTGATGTCACCCTTCTTGCACAAGTTTTTTATACTATCGGAAAATTTTAATTATTTAACAGTGTCAATGTGAACATAAATGAGTTTTAGACACGTGCAATTTTTGTAAAAATAGTATTTTACATGTGTGATGCACATCTTAATAAATATTTAAAAAAAAAATAATACTAATATAGTCTGATCTCGAACCTGAGATCACTTTTATATTAGTTATGTACGGACAATGCACGTAAGTTAATAGATTTACAAACAACAGCTCCAACTCTTGCATTATTATAACTAGTATAATGCACGTGTGATGCACGTCTCCAAAAAAGAATAGTCAATCAAATTAAAATAATTACCCATAAGAATTGATATAGTAAATTATTTAACAGCCAAATTATCAAGTTATCTCAAAAAAAAATTTCGTAAATAAATGAGAATATCGTCATTAGCCGGCGTCAGAACGTAGTCCTTTTCCCCCCCAGCTGTGGAGTGGAGTTCATCGCCGGTTAGTTTCCTGGTGGAGCAGCGATTCCATTTCGACATTATCGTCGCCAGAGGTAATTTGGTTCTGAAGCAAATCACTGTAAGTATTGCTCCCCTCTGATTTATTCCTGTGTGGTATTGTGTTCGTGGTGTTATTTCTTTAGTCATTAGCCGGCGTTCGTCGGTGTTCGGCGCGCTTTTCTCACCGTTTGGGCTCTTTCTGAGCATTCGTATTGTTCTATTGAGACGGTTCGATTGTCAGTTTCTTTGGAACATTCTTTGAGCTTCTCTTCTTAAGCTCCTCAGTTCGTTCCTGTCAATCTATACTACGTTTTGACTTACCCGCTGGTAGTTCTATTTCTAATTGATTAGCTATTCCTTTACTAAGGATCTCTTTCTTCTCCCCTTTTCTGTGTTCAGTGCTTCGCAACCTTTTCTCCCTCTCAGGGGCATTTCTGTGTGTTTCTAGTGCCATCGCTGTGTTGGCAGTAGTGGCCATCACTATACTGATTCGTTTTTTTTGCCTAGTTATTGGGCTTTTTTTCCTCAGGTTGGTGGCCCATGGATCTTTCATGGGTGTAGGTGGTAAAAAAAAAATTCAAAAAAAAGGATTAACAATCAGCTGAGTACCTTAAATGGGCTGAGTTCATCTGGGCCTTCTAGACCTGGGAGCACGAAGCTTCCAAGAAGCTCCCTTCCCTCATCTTCCCGCCATTCCCTCTCTAAGCCTTCTTTAGCTTCTCTTTTCCCAAATCTCTACTCTAACCGTTCCACTATCGTTTGCTTCCATTGCCTACAGCCCGGCCACATTAAAAAATTCTGCTTGGCATCAATGAAGTGCCTCTTTTGTCTTAAAGATGGTCATTCGCGACCCAAGTGCTTCGCTCTTCAAAGGATGCTGGGTATGTCGATCGGAGTCCCAATTTCGGAACAAGTTCTCTCTGCGATTGACTTCTCGGCTTTACAACGAAAGCTTTCGGCGGGTTCCTCTCATGTTCCCAAAATCAAAAAAAACCCTTCCAAGTCGCCCCTACTCCTCACGCCTCCTCTGACCAATCGTTTAGTCGAGCCTAGTGCTCTTACCACCGATACCAAGGCATCTCCCCCTGCTGTTAACGCCAAGCCTAATGTTTTACAAGTCTTCATCCTCTCCTCCGATCTCTCGGAGCGATTGAAATATTTTGACACTTATGGTGCCATGTCGTTCAATGGATGTTCGATCCCTATTTTCACCCTTAACTCGTTCCTCAGTATTTCTTGTAATGTGAAAGACTGGGACTGGTTTCTTTGTGCGTGCTCTAACGGAGACGTTGTAATCTGCTGTCCGTCCCCTAAATTGCTGCAAGATCTGATTGAGAATGTTTCCCTATCGATCGGTGCGATTTCTCTGTCTATCCGGAAATGGATTCAAGCGGTCCCCCCGAAGTCTGGCCCTAAACTAGTTCCTACTGTTGTTACCTTGTTGGGACTGCCCCCGTTTTGTGATTCATTGCAACAAGTGGGGAATATGGCTACTTGTGTAGGAAAAATAGCAAGCATCTCGTCTGCGACTAAACTTGCATCGGGTTGTATGCAAGTGGAAGCGGTCTTTGATATTCCCGAAAGTCAAGAACGCATTGAGGCATTTGTTCTGAAGGATGGTATCGTGTCCTTCCCTGTATCGGTTCAATACCACCTCCCCTCATCCTCTGGGGGAGCTGGTCAAGTTATTTCTCCTCTCCCCTCACTAACAGATGCCTCTGCCCCTCCCGCCCCGTCGTCTTTCCACCCCGGATCTGTTTCCTCTTCTAAATCCCAATGGAAGGCTCCTCTGAAAGCCTCTGTTAAGAAAAAATTCCAAGCTCCTAACAAATCTTTTGTTCCTACCGGTAAGGCGAAGAGCTCGCCTGCCAAACCGCCGAACCTGGTATGGATCAATCCTGATCTCTCTTCTCAGCATTCATCTAAGGCTATATCCAAACCTTAGGAACGTCCGGATGTTCCTCCTCTAGCTTCTACCTCATTATCTGAGTACCTTGAGGTTAAGCATCAGCCTCCCCCTTCCCAATTGGCTTCTATGGAGTCCCCCTCTACCACCAAACGTTCAGTCTCTGATTCTCTCTGGCCCAAGTGGGAAGTTAATCCGCATTACGCATCCGATTGGTAGCTTTTTCAAAAGCAAGCTCACTTTTCCTCCATCACGGCTGCTGATCCTACTTTACCCCATATCAAGGTCAAAAGCGATAAAGCGTCCCAAGCCCCTTGTTGGACTGATCTCGACAATTTGTTGGAGGATGAAGAAGAGGATCGTAAGCGGGCCATAGCCAACAGTAAGGTGAGTTTAGTCTGTTATTTGTGTGTTCATTCCTTTTTTGATACTGTTTGTATGCAAACTATTGCTTTGCGGTTGGTGATTACTAGTTTCTTCTATGGCCGGGTTCTTCGTAACCCGAGTCTTTTCTTTCCCTTCGTTCTTGTTTCGAGAGTGTGCTGCTCCTTGTCTACCGACATTAAGATTGCGATGCACGCGTCGTTAAGTGCTTTTTTACCCAGATTCAGTGCTAATTTCTATACTGGATTGTTTCCGACCTCGGATCTTATAATTGTTTCTTACTCTAATAAGTTCCCCACGTCGTACTCTCACACAAAGTGCATCCCTTCCTTGGCAGACGCTGCTGTCTTTCCCTCGACAGTCGTTGTTGAGTCCATTGCTCTAGCCAAGGAATCCTACTCATCGGTTTCTAATTCCAACCCCCGTCTGATTCGATCGAGTGCTCGATTACGGGCAAAATCGGCTGCTTTTGCCTTTCGGTGTCTACCTCATCCGCCTCTAATTCCGAACCTATGAAATCGCCCCTAGGTTCTATCTTTCATCTTCAATTTGACCAATGCTCGGATAGTGAGCTCATTTCCATTTCTTCAGAATTAGGTTTTTTGACTGTAGCTTCCCCGTCGTCGGTGGCTTTAGCCATCAGAAAAAAAAGAACGATCTAGAGTTAAGGAGTTCAAAGGTATTTAATGATTACATTATCCTGGAACATTAGGGGTCTGCATTGTCCCGATAAGCAAAGATCGGTCTCTCATATGATATCTTCTTCGCACTGCGATCTCATTTCCATCCAAGAATCTAAATTTGAGTCTCCCTCCCCTACGATTCTTAGGTCGATCGGAGGAACCATCATATCGAAATGGATTTCTCTAGATGCGATGGGTTCTAAGGGAGGTGTCCTTTTTGGATATAAAGAGGCTATATTCTCTATAGTCTCGATTAATCGTCTCAACTTCTTCCTCATTGTTCAACTTCATTAGATACCTCTTAACACCAATCTCACGGTAATTTCCGTTTACGGTCCATCTTCCTCCGTAGGTCGGCCGTTGTTCTGGAGCGAATTCCATTCTCTTCTGCCCTACTCCAACGAGTTGTGCATCTTTTGTGGCGACTTTAATGTCATGAGATTTTCCAACGAAAGATCTAATCAACCGTCAATTGGAAATCATCGTTTCAACGAATGCATTCGAGCTTTACAACTGTCCGATATTCCATTAGCGGGCAGATCCTTTACTTGATCGAACCTCCGCCATCACCCATCGATGGCGAAGCTCGATCGTTTTTTGGTGTCCAATGATTGGATTAACCGTTTTCACAACTCTTTTGCTCTAGCTTTGCCTAATCCCTCCTCTGACCATGTGCCAATTGCATTGCACTCCGACTTTCATTTCCCTCGTCATCATCAATTCAGATTCGAAAAATTTTGGTTGCAAGACCAAGTTTTTGTTAACCTCGTTACTGAATGCCTATCGGCGATCTCAGGCTCTTCCGGATTAGGCTCCATTCTTCTCAAACTTCATGCGATAAAATTCGGATGTAAAATTTGGCGCAAAGAAAGGCAATTTAACACCAATTTCCTTAAAAAGTTTTACCTCTCCTCCATTGAATCGATCGATAAGATGGAGGAGTAGGGCTCGATCTCGATTGATTTGTTCAACGAGCGGAGATCGTGCAAACAAGAATTCTCGGATATTCTTCTTCAAGAACATGTGAAATGGGCCCAAAGAGCCAAATTTCGGTGGCTCAAGGAGGGTGATTGCAATACTGCTTTTTTTCATAACTTTGCTTCCCACAGACAAAGATGTAATCACATTTCATCTATCACTCACGAGGGGATTGAACATTCTTCTAACGAAGATATTCACCAATCATTCCTCCGCTTCTATAAAAATCTCCTTGGTTCTTCCAAATCGAGGGCTCTGAGCCTGGATTGGACTCAGCTTTACGGCGAGGTTCCTCACGATCTTTCTGCTCTTGAAGCACCGTTCTCATTGGAAGAAATCAAAGCGGCGGTACTCGCCTTAAAAAGTGATGCGGCGCCGGGTCCGGACGGTTTTCCCGCCTTTTTCTTTCAAAAGTTCTGGAATTGGTTGAAAGATGACCTTTTTCAGATGTTCACCCAGCTTCATCTAAGTTCCTTTTCCTTCGACCGCATCAACTACGCTCATATTGTTCGTATCCCTAAGATATTGGGTGCGAATACCGTGGCAAATTTTAGGCCGATTAGCCTGATCAATTACTGTAACGCCCCGAATCCCAAATACACTGAATTCGAGATGTTCTACAGGATCTTTTCACTTCCTTTAGTACAATTTTACAGGGAAATAAAACTTTTCATCATACATCAGAGTTTACATCATAATTACATCTTTCTTTTGCACAGCGGAAGTAAAATACAACAATTTGATACAAATACAACAGCATAATCTAATCTCTAAGCATCCATCCTCTTTAATCTTTAACATGATATTTACCTGCATATAAGACTGTGGGTACGTCAGTTTATTCAACCGACAAACATTATACACGGCTGTCCTCGCTTTGCCGGAAATAGTATAACTTAACATTTCATATTTAGCAAACACAAACTTGTCACATTTCAAACTAAAGGGACTACCCTATTGATGTCGTGTTGTGATTGTGCACTTAGTCCTTAATGCAGTTAATTATGTTACATGACACTAATGCACACTTGTTCGGATTCTATGCATCCCATACTACATAGGTCCGAGGGCAAGCCCTTATTCGTTCTTCATCTTGATAGGGTTCAATCCCCCGTTATGTCTTAGTCTACTACTGTAACTACGGTAGTGTCTTAGATGTCCTATGATCTATGAGCCCATGTCCAGGCAGCCTGGAGGGGAATCCCACGCACTGTCACGACGCATCGAGCAGGCAACCTATGGACAATTCAGCCTCCGCCATGGAACAATGGCACCACCCATAGCCACTCGAACATCCCACGAGCGTCGCCACCGGGACGATAATTCCGGAGTAGCGCCCACGCCATGTCTTGACGCATCAAGCAGGCAACCTGTGAATCGCTCTCACACCGCTATCCGTTGGCCCCCATACTCATGTTTTTCTTCTACTTTCATCACATCTCCACTATGTACTAGTCCTTAGTTTTATTTAAAAATCATGAACAAAATAATCACTAGAGTTAGCCTCTCCATCAACCGGACTTATTCATTTGTTTCAACATGACCAACCTTGGTCTAATTTCAATTCAATTCATCTTTCTCATTGCCGGGGAGACTTAGCTACTCTATTTCAAATTTCATTTCACAATCTTTAACTCCTGACAATTTCCATGTCGAGTTTTCATACTCATTCTTTTTCAATTCATGATTACACTTTATTCACAAGTCCACAATGAATACTTTTAATTCACGAGTTCATAATGAAACAATTCATGTTTATAGCCAACAATTTCTTTTCCTCTTTCATAAATCATGGTTTTAATTTCATAACCATACATGAATTATACAACTTCATAATATCACATTTCAACCTTCATACTTCATATCTTGCACAATACTCATAATGAAAATAAATAAAATCATGTCACACCACAAGCACTTTTGCCAATCACTTTATAATAGCCTATCTTTATAAGTTATAAATCCACAAGTGTATATCTCATAACCAAAGCTCCATTTATGCCCTTTATTCACAAACCATATTGTATTTCATTCTAAAAATACCCAAATCACTCTTATAAAATTCCTTGTAATTTTATGAGAATTACCATATTTATTTCATAATTTTTGGACTTCAAAAACACCCAAAAAAAATTATTTTTCCTTATATGCCGAAGGCAAGAATCGAACCAGGCGCCGCACCAAGACAGCACAGAGCCCCGACCACTAGGCCAGTCGCTGAACACGTCCGTAGAGTGACTAGGGTCTATATGAACCCTTAGTTCGCTGTTACTGTTTTTAGGGTAATTTAACAAAAGAAGTGTTCGGCCTGGGATTCGAACTGGGCAACACAGAGAAGCCAACCGGGGTCCAAGTCCACCTGAGCCACTGGCTCGGGTTGTCACTAACCCAAATAAAAGTCCATTTGTATTATTTTCGTACTGTTTTAAAAATAACTCGACATTCAAATAGCCATAGCTTCTTATTACTTTAGTAAAATTTTCTAAAAACTTCCAGATTAAATCCTCAGTCATAAAAGTTCATACCAGTAAAATAATATAATTTTTTGGTGCTAATGAAATGTATTTTTCACACACAAAAATCCAAAATTAATTCATTACACTACAAAAATTTGTATTTTCGACATTGCCATATAATTAATCTACTAGTCTTTTTATTCACTAATTTCATGGTGATAATTTACTGATATTAGTTCTTAATTCAACCAATATACATGTGAGTTCAATAGTCCATATCCATATCAACATATAAGTCTATTCATCTCAATTTCACAATTAACAAGCATGCATTATGTCTCTAATCACAATAGCAACATCCTCAATTAAATTTTGTTACCATCATAACTTCATATTAATGAACATGGAGCAATCTACATACAACTTAATTTTAACACTAGAGCCATATAAGTTAATCATCACATTTCAAACCATTCACATACTAACTACTCAATTCAAGTGGGCTCTTATTAATATTTTCATGCATCTTTGATGGTTGAAACTAAGCATGGACCTACTTTAGAAATATAAAATGTTTTACCCACCTCAATTGGAGAGAAAACACAAACAAAGCAACTACGTCCTTGTAGACGAAAGCACCACCTCCTAGCCAAAGAGTGCACAACTCCAAGCTTCCAAGCCAATGCCGAATGCTCCTTCAATTCCACACCGAAAGCTTCCCTCCCTTGATGCCGGCCACTCCAAGCAACAACAACCCACACAATTCTCTATCTTTTATAACTCTCACAATGATAATACTATAATTATGAAATACACTTTGCATATCAAAATTAGCCATGAGAGGGGGGGGGGGGGGTATTTATACTCAAAGATGAGTGAAATGGAGGGCCAAGATCATTTGGTTAGTTGTAGGATGAAGGGACTAGATCAAAGTAGAAGTTAGAAGAACTACCCACTTCCTTGAAACTACCACCATGTTCTCCACACCCAAAATCAAAACTCCCTCCAAAAGAATGATACCCGGCCACCATAGAAGAGTGTGCATTGCACGTGTACGTGTAGTGCACGTGCATGCAACTAGGCCAAATTTGTACATTCTTAAATTTGTATAAAAATAATTTAGTAAAAAAGTCTTCTACATGACAAGTTTAATTAAAATAAATTAATTCATGGGCTTTCTTTTTGGGCTAAAATATTTTATAAAAATAAATAAAATAAAATGCTTTTGGGCTTTTTAAGAAAGGTTTTTTAATTAAATCAAATAAGGCTTTTAAAGAAGGCTTTTTGTACTAAAATAATTTGAGAAAATTATATTTAAATATACACATCATGATAAAAAATAATCCAAACAAAATATTGCACGTGCACAACACGTGCAAAATAAATAATTTCTCATTAATTGAAAAATCAGGGTATTACAATTACACCTTCAAAATTATCATGAAGGTGCTGTCGGCTAGACTTGGAGAGGTGATATCTCCACTGATCGATCCGGCTCAATCGGGTTTCATTAAGGATCGATTTATTCTTGATAGTGTGGCTTCGGCCCAGGAAATCATTTCCTATTGTCACAATTCCAAATCTGAGGGGATTCTCCTCAAGCTTGATTTTCAAAAAGCATACGATAACGTATCTTGGGAGTCCCTCTTTGACATCTTAATCAATAGAGAATTTGGCCCCAAATGGATTGCCTGGATTAAATCTAGCCTATTTGCGGGTACTTCCTCCATCCTCATTAATGGATCGGAGGGTCACAAATTTAAAATCAAATGCGGTCTCAGGCAAGGTGACCCGCTGTCTTCCTTATTATTCTCGCTAGTAGCAGACATGTTCAGTAAACTTCTCCGCAATGCTTGAGATGCCCAGGTCATCGAAGGACTGGGGGAATCTCGGTCATTCAATGGCGTACTGAACCTTCAGTATGCCGATGACACCATCATCCTGGCCAAACCGAATTCTCATACCCTCAGAAACCTGAAACTGCTTCTCTATTGTTTTGAGCTAGCTTCTGGTCTTTCCATCAACTTTCAAAAATCTTCTGTCGTTTGGCTGGGAGGCTCGCCTAATAGGCAGGATGAAATCTCCGCTTTTTTTAACTGTCCGGTCGCTTCTTTTCCTATTACATATTTAGGAATTCCCCTGAGGTGGGGTAAACTTCATAGATCGGATTGGTCACCGATGATTGATAAGGTAGAATCCAGACTTTCGGTGTGGGCTAGGAGACAGCTGTTTCGAGGCGGTAGATTAATTCTGCTCAATTCAGTTCTCTCCTCGATTCCCCTATACATGATGTCGTTCTACTTCATCCCTTCTTGGGTTATCAAAAGAATCGATCGGATCCGAAGTAATTTTCTCTGGTCGGGTTCTTCTATTTACAATCCCGGTTCGCATCTGTAAAACTGGAAACTCATCTGCTCTACGAAAAAGGCTGGTGGTTTAGGGGTTTTAGACCTTAGACACCAAAACCTTGCCTTGCTAGGCAAATGGCTTTGGAGATTCCTCCATATGGAGGACCTCCCCTGGATCAAATGCATCAAAGCCAATTACTTTGTGGCCAATGATTGGTGGAGTTTCCCAGCTCTTCCTCATAGGAAGGCTTCCCCTTTTTGGAAAGGTATTTGGAAAGTGGCAGCGGCTTTCAAGTGTGGGTTAAGCCACGGTTGTGCCGATGGTTCCATGACCAGGTTCTGGACTGATATTTGGATAGGTAATTCCTCTTTAGCTGCAGCGTTCCCTGTAATTTTCCGACTCTCTGCCAATCCCTTGGCGTTGGTATCAGATTACTATAGTGTCAATGATGGTCAAAGGGAATGGCTGATTCCCCTTTCGTCCAATTGTCCATCCCACTTATCTCCCATTTTTGATAACTTATTTGAAGTTATTAACAACGTGGACTGGCATGATAAAGAGGAATTCTTTTGGCGGTGGAATTCGTCAAAGAATTTCTCAGTCCATTCTTTCTACCTCTTCCTCAATTTTAGAGGAATCAGATCGCCATTCTACGACTTGGTTTGGAAATCTTGTGCGCCTTTAAAGGTGAAGATTCTTGTGTGGTTAGCTCTCAACAATAAACTCCTCACCGTTGAAGTGCTCAATAAGTGAAATCTAGCATGGGGACAATTATGTCCCCTATGCGACTCTGTTTCCGAGGACGTGAACTACTTGTTCGTAGAATGCGATTACACACTTTCTCTCTGGAAAATCACCGTTCTGGCTTAGGAAGCGTCTGACATCCCGGTCAGTCTGATCGACTGCTGTTTAAAGCGTCCTCCTAACCGTGCTTTCCACAAATCATGGATCCTCTCCTTCTAGATTATTTTATGGTTAATTTGGAGAGAAAGGAATCACAGAATTTTCCGGCATTACACTTCCCCTCGATCTTTATCTAACGAGTTATTATCTTTATTCAATTTTTGGTCCTCTTCATTAAAACCGGAAGCTAGAGATAACATGAAGTTTGATAGGATTGAGAGAGCTTACGGATGTCTTATTAATCTTAATGCGATTTAATTTTCTGCATCTGTAGCTCTTTTGTTTCCTGTTGGTAGCTCTATCTATCTATTTTATGAACTCTGTTTTTTGAGTATAACGGTATAGCTTGACATCTTTTCCGTGGTTTTTGTTGTTCGCAGGATTAAAGGGTAGTGTTGCCTACCTTTATAATCTTTTTGGCAGTTATTTTAACTCTTTATTGGGCTGTTCTGGCTTGTCGATGGGTACTTTTCTGGAACCCTCATCTTCTATGGAGCTGAAATCGTTCTACTCTTCCCCCGGGGTTTGACTGATTCTGGCATTGCTGATCTTCTTTTTGAGTTGAATCAGATCGATCTGATGTTTCTCTTTTTGAGCGCAGATATTTAGAGCTCTATGCTTTTGTTATGCCTCGATGCTTTTCTCAGTCTGTTAGTTTAGAGCTCTATGTTTGGTCTGTATGCTTTTAATGATGTTTAATAGTCTGGAATGGTAGCAGTTATATTAATGTTCTAATGCGAATTTGGGGGAGCGCTGTGAACCGTGTTCTGTTTAATGGTTCTCAGTATGGTTAGTTCATTTGCTCCGTTCTCTTACTTAGTAGCGTTATATTTTCTCTATCTGAATTTTATCTGAATGTGTCACTTTTCGATGCCTATTCATGGTGTTGTTTTTTTCTGCCTGTGTGGTCATTTTGATATGGCTCATTCTTAGCCTATATCCATTCTAGTCCGGCTGGGTATCCTTCTCTAGAGGCAGTAGCAGGTGATGGGGTGCTCCTTTTCTTGGTGTTGGCGCAGGGTAGCGGTATCTCTCAGTACCCTGGTGATCGATGGCTTGCCGCAGTTTTCTTCCTTGTCAGAGCGTTTGGAGCTGTGGATCCGTCGTCTCCCCTGATCCTCGTGTCTCCTGATCCGTATCTTGAGCTTCTTGTTATTCTGGAGCCTGATGGCGAGTTTTGTCAGCTGTTGCTTACTGTGTTGTTGTTGTTTCTTGTCATTTGGCTTTGTTTCTTTTCTGTTCGCTTAGATTCGATGAGTCTGGATTTAGATTTTTTGTATCGCTGTGTTATTTGTTTTACGCCTTGTAAGACCCTTCTATTGTTATTAGTATGTTATTAATATATGGCTGGAATCGTTTGACTCTATCCGTTTCATCAAAAAAAAGGTAATTAAATGAGAATAATCAACAATTAGTGAAGTACACTAAAAATTTGGCATTAGCTGATTAATTTTTTCAAAAGAATGAGTGACACGGAGTTATCTAGAACACTCCTATTGATATGGAAAAGAAAGACATAAGAGTTCAGCCATAGAGTAAGGCCAACAAAATAGCAGATTTTTCAATTCCAAGATTCTAAACTCAAGAAACTTTTTTTTTTTAAAAGCTGAATATATTGAACTAGTGCCAACTGGTAGACTTTGTCATAAAAGATAAGGGTGAATTAGTTATATGAAAAAAATGTGCTTATGTGTGTAGAAAGTATTTTTAAAAAGAGTTCAAAAGAAATGTATGTTGCTGTAAAGTGCGTAAAAATTTAATCTTTTAGAATGTAAATAGGTTCAACATATTTTTTTAGAATCGGAATACAGAATTGAATAACATAAAAGTGGTTGCATAACTTGTAAAAATTAATCTTTTAGAATGTAAATAGGTTCAACAATTTATTTAAGATTCAGAAAACATAATTGAATGACATGTACTACCCACTCCCGCACGCGCACGCCGCAGACACTTTTTCACCTTCTTATGGAATTTTACTATTTGTTGGGGACTTAATTGGAAAATCCAAACTACTGGAACGTTCCGAAGCCCGCTCAGCTGCGTATGCGACCGCACGTGCGCACACGCAAAAAATAGATCTTAACAACGACCCACCTTTTGTGAGGCAAGCCTTTGGTAGACCGTTGTTAGAATCTATTTTTCGCGTATGCGCACATATAGTCGCATGCGCAACTTAGCGGGGCCCGTACTTAATAATGAATATATATATTTGATATATATAAATTTGAATATATATATAGGTGGCCCTTCGGTTGAGAACTAATTTGGTGAGAACTCCGTGAGAACTCAAGGAGTATACCCCCCATGAAAAATCCGAACCGGCCATCTCGTTCTACACGCCTTAGATAGCATAACATAAAGAAATTACGTAATTTGAAGTTCATTTTTCCATGATTTACATCATCGCAAAATTGTATGGCTGAAAATTCTACTCCATTTGATGGATAAGCAAACGAACTTCAAATTATTTGAATTCTTTATGTTATGCTATCTAAGGCATTTAGAACGAGATGGTCGGTTCGGATTTTTCATGGGCGGTCTACTTCGTGAGTTCTCACGGAGTTCTCACCAAAATTAGTTCTCAACCGAAGGGCTCCCTATATATATATATATATATATATATAGGGAAAGCTTCGGTTGAGCACTAGGCTAGTGCTCACCGCGTGAACACTAGGCCTTCGGGCGTTCATATCGAAAATCCGAACCGTTCACATTGATCTACACATCTAAATTAGTCTAAATATGTAAAATCAAATCATTCGAAATTCATTTGCCCATCCATTGAAGTGTTACCAAATTGTATGGCTGAAAATCATTGTTTTTATAGTCACATGATGGATGGGCAAATGAATTTCGAATGATTTGATTTTACATATTTAGACTAATTTAGATGTGTAGATCAATGTGAACGGTTCGGATTTTCGATATGAACGCCCGAAGGCCTAGTGTTCACGCGTTGAGCACTAGCCTAGTGCTCAACCGAAGCTTTCCCTATATATATATATATATATATATATATATATATATATATATATATAGGTTTGCCCGTTGACACGTGCCTACTGCACGTCTTCGGAACGGTGCACCTTATTTGATCATATAAAATAGTTTTGGAGGTCCAGCAAATTAATTGAAGTAGCAAACATATTATATGAGAAACTTTTGGGGTCCAGCAAAAAACATATTATCTGATTTTTTTGATTTTTTTGAATTATTTTTAAAGTTTTTAAAATTTTAATTTTTTTAGTTTTTTAATTTTTAATATTTTAAAATTTTTAAAAATTTTTATTTTCTTAATTTTTTGAATAGAAGAGGGAGGGAGAGAGAGAGAGAAAAAAACGTTAAATAAATATAGGAGTTGTTTTGGGTGGGGGATTTGAATTTGAGTTTTGGAGGGAAACTTTCGGGGGAAAAATATGTTTTGTGAGGTTAAATCTGGACCTTTGATTTTTGGGGGATTGAAGGAGAGCCACTTGATAGCTTTCTTTGTGTTTTATTATATAGATTCCAATTAAGATAAGATTCTTATTATATCCATATTCCATTTAGAACATCCAATTAATGAAAAAAAATGCAACAGAATTTTTTTTGTCGAACTGAGATTGAATCTTAATGTGTTTCACAATCCGAAATTTTTGTGAAAGAATGGCTTTTTGGCTCTTAAAAATGCCAAATTCAAGAAATTAGAGAATTAAGGATATATATATATATATATATATATATATATATATATATATATATATATATATATATAATCTCTCTTTGTCATGCCCCGCTTCCTAAAAGAGAATACGGAATACGGATACGTGACTAAGCCCTGCGAATGATTTTCATCATCCATAAACTGTTAAGGAATCTTTACAACATCTCACAAAATAATCAGAGTCGGAAGCAAGAGAATCAACCACACATGCATAATTGAATCAATATACCAATAGAATTTACTTGAAACAAAATGTATTAATCTCAAATAAATCAGATCTGAACAAGTCAAAAATCCTGGGTCATACTGCCCAAACACAGAATCCAAGTAACAGATACATTGTTCAAAATGAGCAACAGGAAATAAATGAAGATAGCAAAAGCTCCAGCCAACTAGAACTTTAGATCCCACTCCATCGGGCAGCTGATCACCAAAATCTGCAATTTGACAGATTGCGGGAAGAAGGAAAAAGAAGCAAGATTCTCGTCATTGCAAGTTACGGGCCGCTTGTAATGCAGGATACAAGTACATGAAAAACTAACAAATCTAAATAACAGCAGAAACATATATAGCATGGTATAACAAAGTCAACTAGCATGGTATACTAATATGTGTCAAGTGTCAAAGTCAAATAGCATGCAGATAGATATACAGATAGTGTCCAATAATGATGTCAAGTGATAATGTCAGACAGAAAACAGATAACCAGATAATCAGATAATCAGATAGCAGATACAGATAACAGATTTAGATTCAGATTTAGATACAGATACAGATACAGATATAGATGTCAGATTTAGATTTTTATAAGTCTTGTATTAATTACTAACTAGGTAGCATTTCATGTGCCATCCTTTTATTACATGGTTGCTACATTCAAAACAGTTACGTTTGCAGATTTTGTAGGGGATCATATAGGGCCGTGTACTCAGGGTTCAGACAGATATCAGATAATCAGATCAGACAGATAGAACCTAGTGGTTCTCTTCTTCCCTACACCTTTCTATAGGAAGTAATGTAGACAGGGTCAGATAGCAGATCCAAATAGACAGATAGAACCTAGTGGTTCTCTTCTTCCCTACACCTTTCTGTAGAAAGTAATGTAGACAGGATCAGATAACAGATAACAGATAATCATATGGGAAACATGGGTCCCCTTTCTAAGTACACATTTCTATGCTTTTCCACTATTAAATCTTTCCCTTAAACCCCGGCTTGATCATTTTATAATTATTATAAGACAGATGTGTATGTGCATGAAACAGAGCAAATCTAGCATGATATAACGACCCATAAGTTCAGAATAACAGATAAGCATGTACAGATGGTAAGTAGTTACATAGCAGAACAAAATAGAGTACTTCCTAATTCAGGACAACATGACAATACAGTACTAAAACAGCGATTCCCGTTATCACAAACATCAAAACCTGAATCCGTTGAAGAATCTAGAAAATAGACTTCCAACCGAATCTAGAGGATACATATAAGTCATATAGTGTTTTAGAAAAATATAACTCAAAACTGATTTGAAACCAGCAAATACGTTCAGTCAGAAATCAGTAAATCGAATTCTCAGTCAGGAAAAAAAGCATCAAAACAACTCAAATAAATCCAAGAAAAATCTGGGGTATTCCCCTATATGTCTAGTATCATAATATAAAGTTTCATAATTTTTCAGTAAGATTAGTTTAGCCAACAAAAATCAGAAAATATTAAGAAACGATAGTTTAGCAAATCTGGAATTCCCAACACTGTTGTACGAAAACTGTAATATCTCGCAAACCGTGAAACGAAATCCAAATCCACCAAAGAGAGATGAAAATAGACAAAATATGATAACTTTCACATTTCATAAATATTTTCCATACAGGAAAATGAATTAAGGTAAAAATACAAATCTTTTCAGAACAGTGAGCAAAACCCTACAAGTATAGTTTTTATAAACAAGCATGAAACGGCATATAAAACTCATCAATAAAATCTATCACAATTCTGGGTAATCCCTAAACAGGTATAGAAACACTTTGCAAAATTTCAGATCAAAGTAATATGCTTAGCACTAGTATCAAAATAGTTTAGTCATCGAAATCATCAAGAAACGAAATCTGAAAATGAAATATACCTCTGTAGTAAAATAATCATATCTCACACATACGAAAACGAATCGATCAAGGTCAGAGAGTTTGGAAAGAAGATGGATTTATCTAAAAATCATGTTTAATACTGAAGTTAAGATACTGACCTTAATATGGTTTAAAATAGCAATCAAAACTGGTCACTGGCAAAATACAGATTTTTCACTTAACAACAAATTAACATACAACATATGAAACTCGTCCCAAACACAACCAAACATGTTATAGAGTCTATTAAGTGTCCAAACATCATGAAATATGGTATATGACATGTCCACAACAGGTACATCACATAGATCCAAACAAACACACGATTTCTCATAAACAACTCACAAATATAATCACTTCAAGAACAGTCAAAACCTAAGTTGTTTGATGTCAAATTTGTGTCGTGAGGCAACTATGGTCAAAAACACTATAGCAACAATACTCATCAAAATACATCACACACAAGTTGTCTCTAGAACCCAACTACACTACAAACAGAATTTATGACTTGTATCATACAAAGGAATTGAGTACAAGTTACTTGCCTGAGAGACGACGACGGGAACGAAGCAAGAACAAGAATAATAGAAATGGATACCCGGCACGAACACAACGAACGGATCACGAACCAATCACGAACACACGATCACGAACAAGATGAAGACTATCGAGATCACGAACACAATCGGATGGCTGAAATCGAAGATCAAGATCAAGTTGATCGGATTAGATCGGACGGTCAGATTTCCCTGATGATGACAATAATGATGAAGATCAAGATAGATCGATCGAACGACTGCGATCAAAGAAAGTTGATGATCATCATGATCGTGACGATCAAGAAGAGATCGGACGGCTAGGATTTAATCAAATGATCAAGAGGAGATTGACGACCCACATCCAATCAAGCATGATGATCAAGATCCAACTGATGGCCAGAATCAAAATCAAGGGAACATGATCATGAAGATCAAGGTGATCACGACGATCGACGGCTCACAAACAAAGGATCAAAACCAAACCAAACAGTAATGGCACTGTGCTGGCTTGGTGGCAGACAGCGGGCGACGGTGCAGTAGGGACTGCCGGCGATAGGGTGAGGGTCACGACTGGGCTTCACGGTGGGCGAAGGACGTGAGGGGTTGCCGCAGGTGGCTGCGGCCTAGCTGGCGGAGGAGCACAGTGTCACGGCGAATGGGTGTCGCAAGATGGTTGGTGGCGGTTGAACTACGGTGCGGAGTACACAGCAAGGGATGACAGTGCTGCCGTATTGCTGCTGCGTCGCAGAGAGGCGATGGGGCGGAGGCCAGGAGGAGAGCAGGGTAGAGAGATGGGTTAGGGGGATCAGGAGAGAGAGGGAGGAGAAGAAGTTCAAATGGCTGGTAGGTTGATGATGAATAGGGTTTAGAATATATAGGATGGTTGGAGAATGTTAGGGTGTATTAGGCGACTGAGAGGGTATAGGGGGTTAACGGGTAGGTAGAAGGGAAACGAGTAGGGTTATGTAGAACGGGTGCAATAGGGTATGTTATCGGGTTGGGTTTGGGTATAAAAGTTAATGGGTTTTAGTTAGGGGATTTAATAAAATCCAATAGGGAAATAGGGTTTTTAAAAACTAATAGAGAATAAAATAATCAATAAAATGTAGGTTTATATAACCAAATATAATTTGTACAACAATATGAAAATTATTTTAAATAACTACAAATACAATTTGTAAATAAAAGTGGATTTTTAATACCCAGTCAAAAATATTAATACTAATAACAGTAATAGTAACAATAATAAGAAATCAAGGTAATAATAACAATAATAAGATTTGTACTAAAGATCATAAGAAAATAGTTACAAATAAAAATTATTGAGAAAGAAAATAGGCTTTAATGGAAGATTCAAAAATATATATTTTAACAAAAGGGACTTAAAATCGAAAAACTAATTTACATAAATTTTAAATGTAGAAAATACACAAAAATACATTTTTGGAAAAACAGGGGTTACACTCTCTATATATATATAGGGTAAAATGGATATGAGCAACTTGCTCATACCCCTTTTTCCCATATATATATAATCTATATATATTTATATATATAAATTTATCATATATCAGTAAATAAATAAATAAATAAATAAATAAATAAATAAATAAATAAATAAATATATATATATATATATATATATATCTGTGTGTGTGTGTGTATAAAAAATCTTCCATTGTGCACCACCTCTCTGTGTGCACTCGGCCTTCCCACCTTCGTATCGACGATCCGAACCATTCACATTGATCTACACATCTAAATTAGTCTAAATATGTAAAATCAAATCTTTTGAAATTTATTTGCCCATCCATCATGTGACTAAAAAATAATGATTTTCAGCCATACAATTTTGTAACATTTCAATTGATGGGCAAATAAATTTCAAAAGATTTGATTTTACATATTTAGACTAATTTAGATGTGTAGATCAATGTGAACGGTTCGGATCATTGATACGAAGGCGGGAAGGCCGAGTGCACACGTCGTGTGCACCATAGGTGGTGCACAGCGGAAGACAATACAATTTGAGGGTGCACAAATATATGTTAGAAATATTTGATATATATATGGATCTATTTGTGGGATTCAATAAACAATCTCGAATACGATACAATACAATTCGAGGGTGAGATGACTTGCCTTTAGAATGATGATTAGTTTAATCCGAATATGCGAAGAATAACGATATCGGAATCCTGGCGACACAGCGACGAGCAAACGATCATGAATATACGCAAACACATAGGATTGTGAAGATTGCTCGGATAACCATTTTTTTGTGGGGAGAAGCATTGAAAACTGCAAATTATAAATGCAATAGAACACCCAATAAGGCAGTGCCAAAGACTCCATTTGAACTGTGGTGTGGCTATAAGCCTAGTTTAAATCATCTGCATGTGTGGGGATGCAAGACTGAAGCAAGAATTCATAATTCAGAAAATGGCAAACTTGACTCACAGTCAATCAGTTCTTATTTTACTGGCTATTGTGAGAAATCAAAAGGCTATAAATTTTACTGTCCTGGCACAGGAAACAAAGTTGTTGAATCACATAGAGCAGTATTCTATGATGAGTTGATTGAGCAGCGGAAAGTTGTTAACGATAAGTTAGATAATGCAGGCTATTCAGATAAGCCTATTGAAGAATGGTTCACTTATACTAATTATACCCCAGTTGTTGGAACTGGGAGTGCGATGATAGACATGATTCAATAAAATATAGATGTCATGCCCCGCTTCCCAAAAGAGAAATACGAAATACAGATACATGACTAAGCCCAGTGAATGATTTTCATCATCCATAAGCTGTTCAGAATCTTTACAACATGTCACGGAAATAATCAGAGTCGGAAGTCAGAAAAGTCAACCACATATGCATAATCAAATCAAATATACCAACAGAAATTTTCTTGAAACCAAAATATAATAATCTCAAATAAATCAGATCTGAATAAGTCAATATCCTGGGTCACATTGCCCAAATACAAAATGAATCGAAGTATCAAATACAATTGTTCAAATAAGGAACAGAAATAATAATGAACTCCATCACTAATATCTCATATCACCAATTCCATATGGCAGCTGATCATCCTGGTCTACAATTAAATAAATTGCAGGAAGAGGAAAAAGAAAACAAACTCCCGTCAATTCAAGTTACGGACTGCTTGTAGTGCAGGATACAAGTACATAGAAAAGATAACAAATATAAAATAACAACAGAAAAAACATAGCATGGCATAGGCATATCAACATATTATGTTATCTAACATGAATCAGGAAAATAGAATCAACTAGCATGGTATACTAAAAGGTATAAGTAACATGTGTCAAGTGTCAAAAGTGTGGAGACAGATATATAGATAGCAGTATAAGGTAATAGTCAGACAGTAACAGATAACAATGTCAGATAACAGTCTGACAGTAACAGATAAAAGTGTTCAGTAGCATGTAACAGATAACAGTGTAACATATATCAGTTCTTACAGTCTTGTGTTTATTACTATTTAGGTAGCACTTCATGCATCCATACTTTTACAACATGGTTGCTACATTCAAACAGTTTCGTTTAGATTTCGTAGGGGATCATATAGGGCCGTGTACTCAGGTATCAGTAATCAGACAGTAATCAGATAGTTAGAACCTAGTGGTCCTCTTCCGAGTACACCTTCTTATAGTGAAGTGTGCAGTTAGGTAATCAGTAATAGTAATTAGACAGTCAGAACCTAGTGGTCCTCCTCTGAGTACACCTTCCTATAGGAAAATGTGCAGTCAGGTAATCGGTATAACAGTATAACAGATGCTCAGTATGGAAAACACGGGCCCCCTTTCAAGTACACATTTCTATATTTTTCCACTACTAGATCTACCCCTTAACCCAGGCTTGGTTATTTTATTATTATTAGTAAACAGGCATGTATGTGTCACAAATAGGTCAAGAATAACATAGCATAAATATGTAACAGGTTCAGGGTGAAAGATAAACATGTACAGGTGATAGACAATTCATAAAGGAATAGAACAATGCAAATGCTAGTTCAGGACAGTAAGACAGTACTGCACTAAAACGTGGATTCCTGTTGCTACAAAAATGCAAATCTAGATCCGTCGAAGAATCTGAAAAATAGACTTCTGGCCGAATCCAGAAAACATATATAAGTCATATAGTATTTCACAAAATCAAGTCTCAAAACAGATTTAAATCCAGAAAATGTGTTCAGTCAGAAATTACTATTTTGTATTCACAGTCAGGAAAACAGCCTGAAAACTCATTAATTAAATCCACGAAAAATCTGGGATACTCCCCTATATGTTTAGAATCAAAATATAAAGTATCATAATTTTCCAAAATAAATAGTTTAGTCAACGAAAATCAGAACACATCAAGGTGTAGTAGTTTTGTAAATCTAGAATTGTAAAAATTGCAGTACGAAAACAGCAATATCTCACAAGCCATAAATCGAAATCAGAATCCACCCAAAGGGTTATAAAATAAATATAGTAGGCTAACTTTAATTTTCAGAAATATTTTAGAAGCAGTAAGTAAAGTTAGGTTGAAAATCAGGTTTTTTACTGAACAATAGTAAAATTCTGCATGTAAAATCTTTATTTGCGAGCGTGAAAAGGTTTGTAAAACTCCATAAATAAATCCACCAAAATTCTGGGTAAACCCCAATCAAGTTGAGAAGTACTGAGCAAAATTTCAGATCAAAATAATAATTTTAACACCAGAATAAAAATATATTACTCTTCAGAATTCATAGAAAATGCAGTCTGGAAATCTTTATACACCTCAGTAGTAAAATAGGCATAACTCACAACTCGTAAACCAAAACGGAGATCTGCCAAAAGGATTAGAAAATAGATAGAATTTTCTACAGTTTATGTTCACAAAATATTTTCATATGCTGACCTTAATAGGGTCTAAAATACTGAACAACAACAGGGTAATAGAAAATACAGATTTGTTCTCACACACAAAACAACATAGATCATACGAAATTCATCCAAATCAACCCAAACATGAAATACAATGTACTAGATGTTCAAAAAACATGGTATAGGGTATTTTACAAGTATTCGACAAGTATATCACGAATAACACATCAAGCACAGATATCTCAAAGTAGCATGATCATATACATCAAAAGTGGTCAACCCTAGGTTAATTCATATCATATATGTCGTGAGGCAACTATGATCAAATTATCACAACAGAGACAATAGAAAACAGAGAATTCACACACAAATTATCTCTAGAACCCAACTACATTACAGGCAGTATTTAGTACTTGTATTACACAAAGAAACGAATACAAGTTACTTGCCTGAGAGACGACGAAGGAAATGGCACAAAAGCAAGGATAACGGGAACGGATCCCAGGCATGAACTCAACGAACGAATCACGAACGTGATCACGAACACAAAGAACAATTGATCACGAACACGATCGGACAGATCGGCATAGATCTTGATGATGATCAGGATCAACGTGATCGAATAGCTAGATCCAAAAGCTGACGATGATCACGATCAGATCAGACGGTCCAGATCTCCCTGACGATGAAGATGATGAAGATCAAGATCGATCGATCGAACGGCTACAATCAAAAGAAATTGATGATCATCATGATCGTGATGATCAAGAGGGGATCAGATGGCTGAGGTTCAAGGCCATGATCAAGATGAGATGATGATGAAAAGGATCTGACGGTCCACATCAGGGTGATCATCAAAATGATGGATGATGATAAAGAGGAGATCGACAATCGGATGACCACCAACACACTCAATCAACACCTTGATCAACAGCACACATGCAATGGGATTCGGCTTAGACAGTGTCAGGGACAGTGGCACGGCATGGCATCAGGACAGGCGGTGACTACGGCGCGACGGTCGGGGTCACGGCAGTGGGCTACTGCTGGGGCGCAGCACAGGAAGAGGGGGAGAGAGAAAGAGACGAACGGGAGGGCATCTGAAGATGGGTTTAGGAGTAGGGTAGATGACAGGGGATATAAATAGGTAGGGTAGATATTTAGGGTTGTAGGGATATTCGGTAGGGTTAGTGGGTAATGTGTAGGGGGGGGGGGGTTAAATGGGTATTTGGGTGTTAAACGGGTTTGGGTTTTAGGGATTAAAATCCAATAGGGGGAAAATAAGGTTTATAAATCCAATAGAAAATAAAATAATCAATGAAATGTCGGTTTATATAACCGAATATAATTGTACTACAATATGGAAATAATGTGAAATAACTACTAATACCATTAACAGTATAAATAGATTTTTTTAAATTAAAAATGAAAGTATTAATAATAAATAATAAAAATAACAGTAATAATAATAATACTAAATAATAATAATAATAACACAAATAATATGATTTGTATTATAATATAAGACTCATTTGAAAATAACAATTAATACAATTAATAAAAAGAACGGATTTTAACAGGAGATACAAAAATTTTTTTGAAATTAAAAAATGAATTTAAGAAAACAAATTTTTTATAATGAACCCAAACCCAGATAATACACAGAAAAAGAAAATACACCCAAAATACAGAAAACGAAAAACAGGGGTTACAAATCCTACCCACCTTACAACAAAATTTCGTCCTCAAATTTTGCTTAGGCGGTAGATAGGATAAGGCAAATGCAAACATGTGGAAGGGTAACAAAATTGGGGATTAAAGGGAAATGAATAAAGCAGTGGCAATACCAGGATAAGAAAGAAAATGGATAACAAGGATGTCAAATGGAGTGCATAAAAGAGAATAAACAATATCAAAGGGAAAGAATCAACACAATATAACAAAGCAAGATAGGGAGAAATAGATAGAGCTGGAATCGAAGAAAGGATGGACAAGGAAGAGATAAACCAGCTAATAAGTCAACGGATGAAGACGAATACAAGAAATAAAGAAAGCAAACAATGCAGGGAATAGAGAGAAGCAAACAATACAAAGGAGGACAAGAAACAAGAGGATCCTGGAACCTGTGGGTTATGGGCCTACAACGCTTCGGCTGAGCCACTCTGATCGGAAAGACTCTGCAAATAGCATACAGCGATGCCGACCAAAGAACCAAGCAGGAAGAAAAGAATAGATGGAACCAAAATCAAAAGGATATGAACACGGAAAGAATGAATTCATACCCAAGATGAAATCAATCAAAGAGGACGACTGAAAAAGATGGAAGAATCACGGAATCAAGGGATTGAATAAGAAGGGATCAGAAAGAATGGAACAAGACTAGAATGCAGATCAAGTTGATAATAATTCATTTATGCATGCATGGTTGGTGAAATGTTGAGTCGATCTCAGTTCGAGCCAAGCTTGTCTAATATATTAGTCAAACAAATATATTAGCCAAACCTGGGCTCTGATACCACTAAAAACCTTTTCACGCCCCGCTTCCCAAAAGAGAAATACGGAATACGGATACGTGACTAACCCCAACGAATGATTTTCATCATCCATAAGCTGTTCAGAATCTTTACAGAATCTCACAGAAATAATCAGAGTCGGAATTTAGAAAATTCAACCACATATGCATAATCGAATCAAAGATACCAACAGAAATTTACTTGAAACCAAAATATAATAATCTCAAATCAATCAGATCAGAACAAGTCAATATTTTGGGTGACATTGCCCAAATACAAAATAAATCCTATTATCAAATACAATTGTTCAAATAAGCAACAGAAATAATAATAAACTCCAGCACTAATATCTCATATCACCAATTCTATCTGACAGCTGATCATCCTGGTCTGCAATTAAATAAATTGCAGGAAGAGAAAAAAGAAAATAAACTCCCGTCAATGCAAATTACAGGTCGCTTGCAGTGTAGGATACAAGTATATGGAAAAGATAACAAATATAAAATAACCACAAAACAAACATAGCATGGCATAGGCATATCAACAGATTAAGGTAACTAACATGAATCAGGATAACAGAATCAACTAGTATGGTATACTAACTGTAGCGCCCCGAATTCCTAATATAGGAACTCGTGACACACTCCAGGATCTTTCTTCAAATGAGTCAAAACACAACAAAAATCACAGGAAATTTAAAACTTTTATTACATCAAATTGTTATTACAATGTCCAATGATTATAACAATTACAATTAATTGTTACAACAAGAATGTATAATAAAGTTTGGACAGTAACGTACACTTGGATACTTTCCCCTGCTTGAGTCTTCCCGCGATCCCAAGTTGGCAATCCTGCACTGATAACTGTGGGCACGTCAGTTGATTACAACTTACGAAATGCTATATTCGGCCATCCTCTCTACGCCATAATATAGCAATTCCAACCTCAACAATCACAAATAATATTTGATGCGAAGGAAAAGGTGATGTCAAACAAGTGTCGGTATATGCCATGACCTAATCTAATGCACACTATGCACTTATGCTCCTAAAGCTAATCCACAATTGGTTGAAAGATATGCATCCCATACTACACACCCCCAACCAAACGATATTTTTCAGTTTGATGGGGCTCGACCCCTGCTATGCATCCTACTCTTGTGCTCTCTCCAGTTTCTGATTCCATTGATGGTGAGGCTGCAGTCTTCCGGCTTACCCGTCGCTGCTGTCATTAGTGGTGTTCGATCCTCATATTTTATCCACTATGCTCGGGATCCCAGTCGCAGGTTTACCCTGCGTGACTGGTCAGTCGCAGGCTTACCCTGCATGACTGAAATCATGGTCAGTCACAGACTTACCCTGCGTGATTGTAATCATGGTATGTTGCTATATCTACGTCTCTCCGGACCTCACCAAAAGTTAATATGGGCACTAGGGCTCCCCGCCGGAGGACTTAGAATCTTTTCCGTAGAGTCTCGCTCTGTGGAGACTTCCTCTAAACCTCCTGCCCGCATCGGTCAATAAAGGACATGACGGATATAAGGTTTCCCCAGCTCCGCTACACTCGTCCTTACCTAGAGCAGAATTTGCAGTCGAGATGACGTCCCCCTGATAGGCGAACACCCTCGCTAGTGCCTGTCCATACAATCAACCAAGACTCGATCTAGCCTTACCAAAGTATCCATGCTACACCTTTCCCTTAGTTAGCCGATCTATCTACCATAACCAATCCCTAACTTGGTAATCAACTTGGCTTGCTATGAGCAACTAGTTAAGTTCTACTTTCATACTCTTTCTAACTAGTCACCCTTATCATTAATGGATCTCATCCCATCCCTCACTAGGGCTCAACTAGCCCCTAAGTCCGGTCCAAGGGTTGACCCGCCTCGGCCCACACTTGGCAAGAAATAACAATGAATCGACTCCGTTGATCGCCGCAACCGTCATCTACGGTTGGAGTTCGATCGCAACCTCCACCCGACCAACAAGTAGCTCCCGCTAAACTTAACGCTCCACGGTCCTCGACAAGTGGTAGCTCCAAACACTAACCATGGAATCCATCCATGCACGGTGAGTAAGTCGGCGCACGAGTCATCTCCTTCAATACGTTTGATGTGACATGGGTCTTATTCAACCAATCTAGGTGTGTCAATAAGACTTAGTCCTAGAGTCTCAATACTCATCCAACGTACCCCAACAAGGTACACCACATTAGGAGTAAGTCCAAACCCATGAATACCCAAATAGGGGTTCTAAGAGTCCTAAAAATGACAATTTAAGATTCCAAATAGCAAGCACATACTTGGTGTTTATGCTAAACCAGAGTCATTCCCAGTCCCGTTCCCTTAAGGAAATCACGATCGGACGATCCCCATGCTTCTACTCAAGGTAGACAGCAAGTACAAGCACACAATGGGCATGAATTTCATTCCAAAGCGGTCTACAACAATATCCCAACATCCAATACAATTTTCACTTCGAAACATTGAACAATGTGGTCTATAATGGGGTCTACAAGCAACTATGGGCTACTCTTAGCAAAAAACTTTAGATAATTTGAGTACTAACCCAAGTACACATCTGGGAAATGAGTCTTGACCTCAAACAGCAACTCTAAGCCAACAAGATACAAGTTTAGACTCATCTCAATGATCATGGTGCAAAATAGTAAGCTCCATGATTTACTGTGTTTCTGTCGTCACTTGTAAAAATAATATAAAATTGCACACTTATCCAAATCTTGATTTCTCAGTCAATCCAGAAAGGTCTTTGTGTCTACTAAACCTTCTTAGTTTCAATTTCCTTCAGATAAGGTCATTTACAAGGTATTATGGTCCCATCTTTAACAAGTGTACAGACTTCCATAATAGCAGATCAGATCAATACAGTCATGGAATAAAAATCCATTTAAAACAGCATGTGGTAACAGATCATCATGAAATTTTAGAATCTAGTTCCTAACACATGATGTTACAATACTTCCAAAAATCAAGCAATTCTACCAAGTAGATTTCCAATTATGTCTTTTTGAATGTCATCCAAAAATATGGCAGTACCAACAGCAGTTCGGTTTACTAAAATATCTAGCTCAGTTTGCATGATTTTATTGACATAGCTATAGTGGTCCAAATCTCATGAAATTTGAAACGTAGGTCTTAGATACATCCAACAATGACATACTAAAATTTCAAATCATTCCCATAAGCATGCAGTGAGGTACAAGTCATTCTTTCCAGAACAGTAAAAATAAAAAGAACTGCTTCTTTCTATTCTGACCAGCATGCTAGTTTGTAATCTATTTTAATAGCCGAAAAAATCAAACAAATCTGTAAAAATTACTGAAGGTGTAAGACACCTATATGATCATCCTCTAAAAGTATCAGATCAAAATACCAAGTAGTGTTCATGCAATGAGGTACGGACTGACAACAAAAATTCAGTCTTTTAACAGGATTTTCTGGTTTGGATTACTTAACACAAAACGAGTTGGTTAGGTTCATTCTTAGGGCATGCATATCATTTTTCAGTCATCAGAAACACCATTCAACCATAAAAAAAACATAAGGTTAGAAACACCCACTCTTTGCTAGTAGTTTGATCTCCTTCTAGCTCTTTGCTTATTGGTCCTCCTTCTTGACTCCTCTAGAGCTCCTTGCTTCTCCTCCTTAATTTGGCCTCCTCTTTTCTTCTCCTTGGTTCTTCTCCTTCCAAATCAGTAGCAAGACACTCTTTCTCTCTTTCTTTTTCTCTTTCTCTTAAGTGTGGAGGTTGGAGAAGATGAGGAATGAGAAGAAGAAGTGGGAGGGGTTTTTAAAAAAACACAAAGAGATCAAGGGGGGTGTGGGCCAGATTTCTAAGGCCATGGGGAATGAGGGAAACATCTCATCATGCATGTGATTGGGAGATGAGGGAGGTGGAGTGTGGGAGAGGAGAAAGACTCATCAGGAGTCAAATGTGTTCAAACGATAAAACCCTAACCCTAACTTGTTCTCCCTCCTTCTTTCCCTCCAAGTTGGCTAGCCATTCATGGGCCTCTCTCCCATTTTTTTTTGTTTAAGTGTTGTTTTGTTTGTCACATTGAACTTCACAAGCCCAACCTCAAAAATGCATATGTGTATGTTCATGTGCATAGAAAAATAATTTCATTAACAAAAATATAATTTTATAACTTGTAGAATCTAATTTGTTTATAAAACTTATTTATCAAAATTAGGGTCGTTACATCACTCCCTCCTTAGAATAGTTATGTCCTCAGAACTACACTTAGTTGGAAAAAACAGAAATGGAAAAGAAAGAAAATTTTCACATAAATAACTCCGGCTAGGTCTCCTGCATTCGGCTCTCTGGCTCCCAAGTAGCTACTTCGACGAACTGATTCCTCCAAAGAACCTTTACCATCGGGATGACCTTGTTTCTCAGCACTTTCTCTTGACGATCCACTATCTGCACAGGTCGTTCCTTGTAGGAGAGATCAACTTGCAAGTCTTCTGGAATTTCGGGTAGTTGATGACCCAGGTCTGGCACGTACTTCCTCAACATGGAGACTTGAAAAACATTATGCACTTGGGCTAACTCGGAGGGTAGGTCCAACCTATAGGCGGCCTTCCCAATCCTTTTCAAGATTTTGTAGGGTCCAATGTATCTCGGGGCCAGCTTGCCACCCCTTCCAAATCTAACCATGCCCTTGGTCGGCTAGACCTTCAAGAATACGGAATCACCTTCCTCAAATTCTAGCTCTCTACGGTGGGTGTCGGCATAGCTCTTCCTCTTACTCTGCGCGATCTGTAGCCTCTTTCTTATCAATTCAATCTTCTCCGAAGTCTGCTGTGCAATTTCTGGTCCGAACACCTGCCTCTCGCCCACTTCATACCAACATACGGGTGTCCTACACTTCCTCCCGTACAGTGCTTCGGATGGAGCCATCTTGATACTGGCCTGGTAGAAGTTGTTGAAAGAAAATTTAACCAGCGCTAGATGCTTCTCCCAGCTCCCTCCGAAGTCCAAGATGCATGCTCGAAGCATATCCTCCAAAATTTTGTTCACCCTTTCTGTTTGTCCATCAGTTTACGGGTGAAAAGTAGTGCTAAAATCTGTTCTTGTCCCCAATGCTGTCTGTAGACTCTTCCAAAACCGTGAGATAAACCTCGCGTCTCTGTTGGAAACTATAGATACTGGCACACCATGTAGTTTCACAATTTTCTAAATGTAGACTTCTTCCAACTTCTCCATAGATTAGGTTGTCCTCACCGGTATAAAATGCGCTGATTTTGTTAACCGGTCCACGGTCACCCAAATGGAATCATTCACCCTGGGACTCCTTGGTAATCCTATAACGAAATCCAGACTGATGTCCTCCCACTTCCATACTGGAATGGGCAAGGGTTGTAGTAACCCTCCGGGTTTCTGATTTTCTGCTTTTACTCTCTGACAAGTGAGACATCTGGTTACGAACTCCGCTATATCTTGCTTCATTCTAGCCCACCAGTAGAACGGCTTCACGTCTCGATACATCTTCGTGCTTCCTGGATGAACTGCCAATAAGGTGGTGTGTGCTTCCTTCGTGATCTCCTCCCTAAGATCCCCTGCCTTTGGCACACACAACCGATCTCCAAACCAAAGTACTCCTTCTTTAACATTGAACTCAGGAAGTTTCCCTTCATTCGCTTGCTTTTTGAGCGCATGGGTCTCCGCATCGCCATCTTGACTCCTCTTCACTCGGTCATTCAGACTTCGGTGGAGTTCTAGTCGAGCTAACATAGCACCCAACCCTTAAGAAATCATCTCAATACTGGCTTTCCTTATCTCTTCTTCTAACTCCTTCCTCATAGTTGTTAGCATGGAAATGCTCATCTTCCTGCTGAGTGCATCTGCCACTACGTTGACCTTTCCTGGATGGTACAAAATCTACGGCCTGATATCTTCCAACACTTCCAACCATCGCCTTTACCTCAGATTTAAGTCCTTCTGCTGATAGATATACTTTAAGCTCTTGTAGTCGGTGTACATCTCCACCCTTTCTCCATAGATATAATGTCTCCATATCTTCAAGGCAAAGATGATAGCTGCTAGCTCTAAGTCATGAGTTGGATAATTCTTCTCATGTGGTTAGAGCTGCCTCGATCCATAGGAAATGACTTTCCCCTCTTGCATCAGAACGCATCCAAAACCCAAGTGAGATGCATCACTTAAACCACATACCCTTTATCTGGTTGAGGTAAGGCCAAAATCGGTGCTGATATTAGTCAGTTCTTTAGCTCCTGGAAACAAGCTTCACACTTGTCGGTCCATTCAAACTTTTTGTCCTTCCTGTTCAAAGCTGTGAGTGGTACCGCAATCTTGGCATAATCCTAAATGAACTTCCTGTAGTACCCGGTCAAGCCCAAAAAGCTCCTTACTTCCTTCACTGTCCTTGGCTGAGGCCAATCCTTCACCGCCTCTATCTTTTGTGGATCAGTGGCCACTCCCTCCTTAGAAAGGACATGGCTAAGGAAAGCTACTTCCGATTTCCAGAATTCGCACTTGGAAATCTTTGCGTACAACTCTTGCTCTTGAAGCTTGCTCAAAACTGCAGACAAATGCTTGACATGATCCTCCTCGGTCTTCGAGTACACCAAAATGTCGTCTATGAAGACCACCACAAATGCATCGATGAATGGCCGTAGGACTCGATTCATCAAATCCATGAAGATTGCTGGAGCATTAGTCACTCCAAATGGCATCACCAGAAACTCATAGTGCCCATGCCGCGTTCTGAAAGCTGTCTTTGGTATGTCTTCCTCCTTGACACGGACCTGATGGTAACCTGACCGTAGATCTATCTTTATAAATACTGCGGCTCCTTGTAGCTGATCGAACAAGTCGTCGATCCTGGGAATTGGATGTTTATTTTGGACTGTGACTTTGTTCAATTCCCAATAGTCAATACACATCCTCGACGACCCGTCCTACTTCTTGACTAGTAGTACCGGCGCTCCCTAAGGAGAGGCACTAGGCCTGATGAGTCCCTTCTACTGCAATTCCTCAATTTGCTTCTTAACTTCATTTTGTTCCACCGGTGCCATACGATACAACGTCTTTGATACGGGTGCGCTGCCTGGTTGGGTCACGATACTAAACTCCACATCCCTTGGTGGGGGTAACCCTGGTAACTCTTCCAAAAATAAGAGTGGAAAATCTCATACAATGGGTATCCCCTTGACTTTCTTTGGCACTTTACTCCTAGCTGTAGCCGCCAACATACTTCCATTTTTCTTCTTCCCTTGAAACACAATCTCCGGTCTCTCGTGTGTAGCTAAGGTTACCTTCTGCTCTTTGTAGTCAATATTTGCCTTGTGCTTGGACATCCAATCCATCACGATTATCACATCGGCTCTCACCAAACCCAATTCAGTAAATCTATATTCAGGGTTTCTCCTCCAACTTGGAGTCTATAGTCCTTGTAACACACCTCGGTAGTGAGAGTTGCCCCTGATGGTGTGGCTACCATTAGAGCTACTCAGGGGTCGCCTCCTGGGTGTGACTCAACATCTCCGAAAAAGACTTTGACACAAAAGAATGCGAGGATCCACTATCAAACAAAACACTGGCTTTCATTCCATTGATTTCCAAATAGCCTGTTACAAAAGAGTTACATATCAATCAATGTCACTTTCCAGAGTTCAAAATACAAAGCCAAGAATAAAAATTACATCTCTTTCGTACCCAAGATCACTCCTTCATCTTCTTTGGCATCTTCCTCAGAGCGCAAAGATGTGCCCCTGCCTGAAGGGCTACTTCCCTTTATTATTGTTCTTCGGGATGGGGGGGTTGCGCTGTTGTTCTTTTGCTGCCGGGGGCAGTCCATTTTATAGTGCCCCGCCTTCCCACAATTGTAGCAGGTGACGGGAGTTGGCTGCTTCGATTATCGATTCTTCATATGTCCCACCTCTCCACATCCGAAGCACCTTACCGACCCGTTCGCTCCTGCGCCATTGTTCACCTTTTGAAACTTTGGACTGGGCTCCTGCTTTCTGAAATTGGTAGCTGGCATCGGCCGCTTCCTTGTCTTCCAGTTTCCTGTCCTGCCTTGTGGTGGCTGGTTCTGGTTCATGTCTTGCTCAGTTACTGCTGCCCTCCTCACGAGCTTGTCGAACCTCCGAATGCCTAGGGGCACCACTCTTGATCTCAGGGTAGGCCTAAGCCCTTGTTCAAATCTTTTTGCCTTCTTCACTTCATCTTGCACCATCTCGGGGGCGTAGCGGGACAGTTGAGTAAACTTGGTCTCTTACTCTCTGACAGTCATGTTCCCCTATCGTAGATTCATGAATTCCATCGCCTTCTCTTCTTGAACGTCCAACGGAAAGTAATGCTCTTGAAATTTCACCAAAAAGTCATCCCAAGTGATTGGTCCTTCACCCAGTCCGCGCTTGACGGATTGCCACCACATACCAGCGTCCTTCTCCAGGAGGATCATTGCGAGCTTCACTTTGCTTCCTTCGGGGGTCTCCAACACTTTGAAGATGGTCTCCACCTGGCAGATCCAGTCATCCACAGCTGTGGGGTCTGCCTGACCATCGAAAACTGGTGGCTTCATCCTTTTAAAGGACTCCACCATCTTTACTGTGTCGGGGACAACATTCCCCACATTGACTACCAGGGCTACGGGTGGCAGCACGAAATTTCGTTGCGCCTCCATGAAGGTGGCCATCGCCTGGTACATGCGAGTGAACTCGGTCTCTACATTAAGGCCTGCATTGTTGGCCCCGCCTCCTTCATTCCCCGCTCTTCTTCCGCTACGAGTATTCCTCAACATCTAGATAATGAAAATTAATACAGAGTGTATTAATAGTACCCTTAATCATGATCCACATATACCGTAATCAAGATCCACATAAACCAAAACATCATGCCCAAATCATTCATTAATAGTACCCTTAGTAGTTCCATTTAACGGTACATCAAAACATCATAGCATATAGATGGTACCAAGAGTTTACAAAAGATAACAAAATATCCCAAAATAACACAGATCACATATCACAGAGGGTAATAAAGCCTAAGGAGACTGCTGCCTGCTGTGTGGCCTCGCCTGGGACTGTAGCTGGGCCACCTAGGCCCTCAGCAACTCCATTCTCATCTCGCACCGCGCAATCTTCTCTCAGGGGCTGGGTTTTGAGCTTCTTGATCTTATGAGTGGACTTCAATTTGAACCGCTTGAACCTGCTCATGGCCTCGACAAGGTCCAGGAGCTCGACTCCACACCTTTGAAGTCGGTCCTCTAACATGCCGTGGCTGTACTGGTAGACCGCGAACTCCTTCAGTACCCTATCCATGGTGCGTTGGACGGCGTCTGGCTGGGGAGGTGGTGGGGGAAGCTGCTGAGCTCCAGGGTGGTTCTCCGCATCGCAGAGCTGCCCAACCTCAATCTCAGCTTCCTCTTCGGGCTCCTCGCCCTCCATCATCGGCTCCTCCTCCATCATTGGTTCTTCTTCGTTTAAGGCCTCCCCTACCTCAAACCACAAGTTTTGCTCCGGGGCATCGCCGTCAGCCATCCTTCGGGAGAAAACAAGGGCATTAGTACAGATATAAAAAATCATAAAACATAAGTTGGAAGTGCAACAATATGAATTATGATCACCAAATATCTATACTAATCTAACCCTACGGACGCATCCAAGTCTAATCTCCTGTGGTGTTGGACTACAATTTGAAGTAAGCTCTGATACCAACTCTGTAGCGCCCCGAATTCCTAACATAGGAACTCGTGACACACTCCAGGATCTTTCTTCAAATGAGTCACAACACAAGAAAAATCATAGGAAATTAAAAACTTTTATTATATCAAATTGTTATTACAATGTCCAATGATTACAACAATTATAATTAATTGTTACAACAAGAATGTACAATAAAGTTTGGACAGTAACTTTCACTTGGATGCTTTCCCCTGCAAGAGCCTTCCCGCTATCCCAAGTCGGCAATCCTGTACTGATAACTGTAGGCACGTCAGTTGATTACAACTGAAGAAATGCTATATTCGGCCATCCTCTCTACGCCATAATATAGCGATTCCAACCTCAACAATCACAAATAATATTTGATGTGAAGAAAAAGGTGATGTCAAACAAGTGTCGGTGTAACCTAATCTAATGCTCACTATGCACTCACGCTCCTAAAGCTAATGCACGCTTGGTTGAAAGATATGCATCCCATACTACACACCCCCCAACTAAACGACGTTCTTCAGTTTGATGGGGCTTGATCCCCCGCATGCATCCTACTCTTGTGCTTTCTCTTGTTTTTTATTCCAGTGATGGTGAGGCTGTAGTCGTCCGGCTTACCCGTCGCTGCTGTCATTAGTGGTGTTGAATCCTCATGTTTTATCCACTATGCCCGGGATCCTAGTCGCAGGCTTACCCTGCACGACTGGTCAGTCGTAGGCTTACCCTGCATGACTGAATTCATGGTCAGTCGCAGGCTTACTCTGCGTGACTGTAATCATGGTATGTTGCTGTATCTACGTCTCCCCGAACCTCACCAAAAGCTGATATACGGGCACCAAAGCTGCTAGCCAGTGGACTTAGAGTCTTTTCCGTAGAGTCTCGCTATGTTGATACTTCCTCTAAACATCCTGCCCGCATCGCTCAACAAAGCACATGACGGATATAAGGTTTTCCCAACTCCGCTACACTCGTCCTTACACTAGAGCAGAACTTGCAGTCGAGATGGCGTCCCCCTGATAGGCGAAAAACCCTCGTTAGTGCCTATCCTTACAATCAACCAAGACTCGATCTAGCCCTACCAAAGTATCTACACCTTTCCCTTAGTTAGGCAATCTATCTACCATAACCAATCTCCTAACTTGGTAATCAACTTGGCTTGCTATGAACAACTAGTTAAGTTCTACTTGCATACTCTTTCTAATTAGTCACCCTTATCATTAATGGATCTCAACACATTCCTCACTAGGGCTCAACTAGCCCTCAAGTCTAGCCCAAGGGTTGACCCACCTCGGCCCACACTTGGCATGAAACAACGAAGAACCGACTCCGTCGATTGTCGCAACCGTCATCTACGCTTGGAGTTTGATCGCAACCTCGGCCTGACCAACAAGTAGCTCCCGCTAAACTTAATGCTCCATGGTCCTCGGCAAGTGATATCTCCAAACACAAACCATGGAATCCATCCATGCACGGTGAGTATGTCAGCGCATGAGTCATTTCCTCCAATGCGTTCGATCCGACACGAGTCGTATTCTACCCATCTAGGTGAGTCAACAAGACTTGGTCCTAGAGTCTTAATACTCATCCAACGCACCCCAATAAGGTACAACACACTAGGAGTAAGTCCTAACCCATGAATACCTAAATAGGGGTTCTAAGAGTCATAGAACGACTATTTAAGATTCTAAACAGCAAGCACACACTTGACGTTTATGCCAAAACTGAGTCATTCTCGATCCCGTTCCTTTAAGGAAATTGCGATCGGACGCGTCCCATGCTTCTACTCAAGGTAGAAAGCAAGTACAAGCACACAATAGGCATGAATTTCATCCCAAATTGGTCTATAACAATACCCCAACATTCAATACAATTTTCACTTCGAAACATTGAACAATGTGGTCTATAATGGGGTCTACAAGCAACTATGTGTTACTCTTAGCAAGAAACTTTAGATAATTTGAGTCCTAACCCAAGTTCACATCTAGGAAATGAGTCTTGACCTCAAATAGCAAATCTGAGCCAACAAGATACAAGTTTAGACTCATCTCAATATTCATGGTGCAAAATAGTAAGCACTAAGATTTACTGTGTTTCTGTCGTCACTTGTAAAAATCATATAAAATTGCACACTTATCCAAATCTTGATTTATCGGTCAATTCAGAGAGGTCTATGTGTCTACTAAAACTTCTTCGTTTCAAGTTCCTTCATAGAAGGTCATTTACAAGGTCTTATGGTCCAATCCTTAACAAGTGTACAGACTTCCAGAATAGCAGATCAGATCAACACAATCATGGGATAAAAATCCATTTAAAGTAGCATGTGGTGACAGATCATCATGAAATTTTAGAATCTAGTTCCTGACACATGATGTTACAGTACTTCCAAAAATCAAGTGATTCTACCAAGTAGATTTCCAATTATGTCCTTTTGAATGTCATCCAAAAACAGGGCAGTAACAACAGCAGTTCTGTTTACTAAAATATCTAGCTTAGTTTGCATGATTTTATTGACATAGCTACAGTGGTCGAAATCACATAAAATTTGAAACGTAGGTCTTAGATATATCCAACAATGACATACTAAAATTTTAGATCATTTTCATAAGCATGCAGTGAGGTACTAGTCATTCTTTCCACAATAGTAATAATAAAATGTGCTTCTTTCTATTCTGACCAGTATGCAAGTTCGTAATTTATTTAAATAGCAGGAAAAATCAAAAAAATCTGTAAAAAATACTAAAGGTGTAAGACACCTATATTATCATTCTCTAAAAATTCCAGATCAAAATACCAAGTAGTGTTCATGCAATGATCTACGGGCTGACAAAAAAAATTCAGTCTTTTAATAGAATTTTTTGGTTTGGATTACTTAACATAAAACGAGTTGGTTAGGTTCATTCTTAGGGCATGCATGTCATTTTTCAGTCATCACAAACACCATTCAACCATAAAAACAAACATAAGGTTAGAAATACCCACTCTTTGCTTGTAGTTTGATCTCCTTCTAGCTCTGTGCTTGTTGGTCCTCCTTCTTGACTCCTCTAGAGCTCCTTGCTTCTCCTCCTTGATTTGGCCTCCTCTTTTCTTCTCCTCGGTTCTTCTCCTTCCAAATCAGTAGCAAGACACTCTTTCTCTCTTTCTTTTTCTCTTTCTCTTAAGTGTGGAGGTTGGAGAAGATGAGGAATGAGAAGAAGAAGTGGGAGGGGTTTTTAAAAAAATACAAAGAGATCAAGGGGGTGTGGGCCAGATTTCTAAGGCCATGGGGAATGAGGGAAACATCTCATCATGCATGGGATTGGGAGATGAGGGAGGTGGAGTGTGGGAGAGGAGAAAGACTCATCAGGAGTCAAATGTGTTCAAACAATAAAACCCTAACCCTAACTTGTTTTCCCTCCTTCTTTCCCTCCAAGTTGGTTGGCCATTCATGGGCCTCTTTCCCAATTTTTTTTGTTTAAGTGTTGTTTTTTTTTGTCACATTGGGCTTCACAAGCCCAACCTAAAAAATGCATATGTGTATGTTCATGTGCATAGAAAAATAGTTTCATTAACAAAAATATAATTTTATAAGTAGTAGAATCTAGTTTGTTTGTAAAATGTATTTATCAAAATTAGGGTCGTTACACTAACAGGTATAAGTAACATGTGTCAATGGCCAAAAGTGTGCAGACAGAGATACAGATAGCAGTATAAGGTAACAGTCAGACAGTAAAAGATAACAGTGTCAGATTATAGTCAGACAGTAATAGATAACAGTGTTTAGTAGCATGTAACAGATAACAGTGTAATAGATGTTAGTTCTTACAGCCTTGTGTTTATTACTGTCTAGGTAGCACTGCATGCATCCATACTTTTACTATATGGTTGCTACATTCAAACAGTTTAGTTTAGATTTCGTAGGAGATCATATAAGGCCATGTACTCAGGTATCAGTAATCAGACAGTCAAATCCTAGTGGTCCTCCTCCAAGTACACCTTCCTATAGGAAAGTGTGCAGTCAGGTAATTAGTAATTGTAATTAGACAGTCAGAACCTAGTGGTCCTCCTCTGAGTACACCTTCCAATAGGGAAGTGTGCAGTCAGGTAATCGGTATAACAGTATAACAAATGCTCAGTATGGGAAACACGGGCCCCTTCCATGTACACATTTTTATAATTTCCCACTACTAGATCTTTCCCTTAACCCCGGCTTGGTTATTTTATTGTTATTAGTAAATAGGCATGTATGTATCACAAACAGGTCAAGAATAACATAGCATAAACACGTAACTGGTTCAGGGTGAAAGGTAAACATGTACAGGTGATAGACAGTTCATAAAGGAAAAGAGCAATGCAAATGCTAGTTCAGGAAAGCAAGACAGTACTGCACTAAAATAGAGATTTCTGTTGCTACAAAAATGCAAATCTGGATCCGTCGAAGAATATGGAAAATAGACTTCCGGCCAAATCCAGCAAACATATTTAAGTCATATAGTATTTCACAAAATCAAGTCTCAAAACAGATTTGAATTCAGAAAACATGTTCTGTCAGAAATCAGTATTTTGAATTCACAATCAGGAAAACAGCATTAAAACTAATTAATTAAATCCACAAAAAACCTGGGGTACTCCCCTATATGTTTCGAATTAAAATATAAAGTATCATAATTTTCCAATATAAATAGTTTAGCCAACAAAAATCAGAATATATCAAGGTGTAGTAGTTTTGTAAATCTCGAATTATAAACACTGTAGTACGAAAACAGCAATATCTCACAAACCATAAATCGAAATCGAAATCCGCCAAATGGTTAATAAAATAAATACAATAGGCTATCTTTCATATTCAGAAATAATTTAGAAACAGCAAGTAGAGTTAGGTCGAAAATCAGGTTTTTTACTGAACAATAGTAAAATTCTGCATGTAAAATCTTTATTTGCGAGCGTGAAAAGGTTTGTAAAACTCCATAAATAAATCCACCAAAATTCTGGGTAAACCCCAATCAAGTTGAGAAGTACTGAGCAAAATTTCAGATCAAAATAATAATTTTAACACCAGAATAAAAATATATTACTCTTCAGAATTCATAGAAAACGCAGTCTGGAAATCTTTATACACCTCAGTAGTAAAATAGGCATAACTCACAACTCGTAAACCAAAACGGAGATCTGCCAAAAGGATTAGAAAATAGATAGAATTTTCTATAGTTTATGTTCACAAAATATTTTCATATGCTGACCTTAATAGGGTCTAAAATACTGAACAACAACAGGGTAATAGAAAATACAGATTTGTTCTCACACACAAAACAACATAGATCATACGAAATTCATCCAAATCAACCCAAACATGAAATACAGTGTACTAGATGTTCAAAAAACATGGTATAGGGTATTTTACAAGTATTCGACAAGTATATCACGAATAACACATCAAGCACAGATATCTCAAAGTAGCATAAACATGTACATCAAAAGTGGTCAACTCTAGGTTAATTCATGTCATGTTTGTCTTGAGGCAACTATGGTCAAATCATCACAATAGAGACAATAGATAACAGAGAATTCACACACAAACTACACTATAGGCAGTATTTAGTACTTGTATTACATAAAAAAAAGAATACAAGTTACTTGCCTGAGAGACGACGACGAGAACGACACAAAAGCAAGGATAATGGGATCTTGATGATGATCAAGATCAAGGTGATCGAATGGCTAGATCCAAGAGCAGACGATGATCACGATCAGATCAGACGGTCCAGATCTCCCGAATGATGAAGATGATGATGAAGATCAAGATTGATCGATCGAACGGTTGCGATCAATGGAAATTGATGATCATCATGATCGTGATGATCAAGAGGGGATCGGATGGCTGAGGTTCAAGGCCATGATCTAGATGATCAAGATGAGATGATGATAAAGAAGATCTGATGGTCCACATCAGGGTGATCATCAAAATGATGGATGATGATCAAGAGAAGATCGACGATCGGACGGCCACTAACACACTCAATCAACACCTTGATCCTGCACACATGCAATGGGATTCGGCTCAGACAGTGGCAGGGACTTTGTCATGGCATGGCGTCGGGACATGCGGTGATTGTGGCGCGACGGTCGGGGTCACGACAGTGGGTTATCGCTGGGGCACAGCACAAGGAGAGGGGAGAGAGAGAGTGAGAGAGAGAGAGAGAGACGAATGGCAGGGCAGCAGAAGATGGGTTTAGGAGTAGGGTAGATAACAGGGGATATAAATAGGTAGGGTAGATATTTAGGGTTGTAGGGATATTTGGTAGGGTTAGGTGCAGATGGGTTTCTGGTAGGGTTTAAAGGGTAAAACGGGTAGGTATAGGGTTATTGGGTTGGGGGGGAGGGAATTTAACAAACGGGTTATTGGGTTTAAGGTTATTATAAGTAAGTGGGTAATGGGCAAGGGGGAGGGTTTAAATGGGTATTTGGGTGTTAAACGGGTTTGGGTTTTTGGCATTAAAATCCAATAAGGGAAAACAGGGTTTATAAATCTAATAGAAAATAAAATAATCAATGAAATGTAGGTTTATATAACCAAATATAATTGAACTACAATATGGAAATAATTTGAAATAACTACTAATACCATTAACAATATAAGTAGATTTTTTTAAATAAACAATCAAAGTATTAATAATAAATAATAAAAATAACAGTAATAATAATAATACTAAATAATAATAATAATAATAATAATAATAATAACACAAATAATATGATTTGTATTATAATATAAGACTCATTTGAAAATAACAATAAGTCCAATTAATAAAAAGAACGGATTTTAACAGGAGATACAAAAATATTTTTGAAATAAAAAATTGAATTTAAGAAAACGAAAAATTTTATAAAGAACCCAAACCCAGATAATACACAGAAAAAGAAAATACACCCAAAATACAGAAAATGGAAAACAGGGGTTATAATAGAAGTTGATCAGAATGAACAGGTTGAAGAAAATACAGTTTAAGAAAATGAAAATGCACAAGCTATAGCCGAAAATACAGAAAATACAGCACTTGTACCACCTGCTATATTAAGAAGGTCAAGTAGCGAAAGAAAATCAGCAATTTCTGATGATTATCTCGTTTTTCGAATCATAACAGATGAGATTTTTAATGAAGATGATGATCCAATTTCTATTAAAGAGGCAATGCAATCAAAGAATTGTGATAAATGGAGATTGGCAATGGAAGATGAACTGAATAGTATGAAGAAGAATGGTGTGTGGATTATGGTGGACAAACTAGATGATGCGAAGCCTATTGGGTGCAAATGGGTTTCAAAACAAAAAGGGATGCAGAAGGTATAGAGAGGCATAAAGCAAGATTAGTGGCCAAAGGGTATAACCAAAAGGAGGGGATTGATTATACTGAAACTTTTTCTCCAGTTTCAACTAAAGATGCCTTCAGGGTTATCATGGCTATAACAACACATTTTAATCTTGAATTGCATCAAATGGATGTAAAGACGGCATTTTTAAATAGAGATTTACATGAGGAGATTATATGTTGCAGCCAGAAAGTTTTGGTGACAACAGAAACCATGTCTGCAAATTACAGAAATCAATATATGGCCTCAAATAAGCTTCCAGACAATGGTATCTTAAATTTGATGCAGTAATCACTCAATTTGGATTTCTGGAAAATAAATTAGATGAGTGCATTTATATGAAGACCAGTGGGAGTGATTTTATAATACTCGTCTTATATGTTGATGATATTTTGCTTGCTAGTAGCAGCGTTGGTCTCCTCAAAGACACAAAGAAAATTTTGTTAGACAAGTATGATATGAAAGACATTGGAGAGGCACACTATGTACTTGTTATTGAGATAGTAAGAGACAGAAAAGCATGCATTTTGGGACATTCTCAGAAAAATTATATAGAAAAGGTACTTCAAAGATTTGGAATGGAGAATTGTAGAGGGGGTGAATGTCTTATGTCAAAAGGGGACAAATTACTTAAAGTTCAATGCCCTAAAAATTTTATGGAGAGGAAAAATATGGAACACATGCCTTATGCTCGATTAATTGGGAATTTAATGTATGCACAGGTTTGTACAAGACTTGACATTGCCTTCTCTGTGAACATGTTGTCCAGATTTCAATCTAATGCTGGACATGAACATTGGATAGCTGGGAAGAAAGTGTTGAGATATTTGAAAAAGACCAAAGATCATTTGCTTATCTACACAAAAATTGAAGATGAATAGTTTGAAGTAAAATTCTACACAGATGCATCATACAAATCAGATATAGATGATTTAAAATCTACTTCAGGTTATATTCTTAAATTGGCTGGTGGAGCAATTTTATGGAAGACATCAAAGTAGACTTTGACAGCAACATCAACTTTCCAGGCAGAATACATAGCTATTTTTGAGGTAACTGGACAAGCACTTTGGTTAAAGAACTTCATATCTAGATTAGGGTTGGTGCAGTCAATTGAAAGGTCTATGAAAATATACTGTGATAATTCTTCTGCAGTATTTTTCTCTAATAATAATAAAAGGTCATCAGGTTCCAGAAATATAGATGTGAAGTATTTTTCAGTTAGGGAAAGTGTTCATAATAAAGAGATTGAAGTTGTGAAGATTGGCACCAAAGATCAGTTCGCAGATCCTTTCACAAAAGCATTACCAGTTTCTGAATTCACTAAGAATGTCAGAAACATGGGAATTTTAGATAGCATCACTGCTATACAGATTTGAAATCTATTTTCATTATGTCATTGTTTATCATAATGTTTTTATTTTAAAGCATAAGTAAAGTGATCAGTAACACTATGTTGTAATTTTCTATATATATGAATGTTTCATGAGGTGGCTTACTGTTGCTAGCATTCTGCAGATTTGAATACATTTATCATTGTGATGAATTGAATTGTAGATTACAGTTAATGTCATAGAAATATTAGAAATTAAGATCAAGCATCATATATATACTATAAATCGATTATTAAGAAGAAGTATGTATTATGATTGTTTGTATTAGTAATTCATGTGATTATGTTATATTGTATTGTGAAGTCAAAATGTTGATGTATTTTCAATATATCATGTCATTCTGATTTTCTTGCAACAATAATATAATTGACAAAATTTTGTTTGAAATTATAAGTGCACATTACAGATTTCTGTTGTGCTTATACATTTTTAGAGCTATCTAAAGAGCAATATAAAGTTCAGTGGGAGATTGTAAGAAGAACTTCATAGTTAGGAATACTGTTTGAACTCAAATTAAATGGTTTTAAACGAAATAGATTTATGCAATTTGAATTTGACAGTTAGAAGGCAGTTTCATTCTGTTTTCAGTTTGCAGACAGTTTCTTTGTGGATGAAACTGTCAGCATCAGTATAAATACAACCTTATTCAGTTCTTGTTAATACACAACATAACATTCTCCTCCATTATAGTCCCATCCACTATGAGAATACTAAAGGAGTAATTAGGAGAAAACTAGAATGGACAACACCACTGTTGCGAGTAAGAAATCACACACACACTAGTTAAATTTGAATTGACATTCACAGATTCAGTATAGAAGTTAAACAATCCACTACTAGTACTTAATCAAATATAGTTTCTATAGTTTATACAGTATAACAATTGGTATCAGAGATCTTCACAATCTTATGTGTTTGCGTATATTCGTGATCGTTTGCTCGTCGCTGTGTTGCCGGGATTCCGATCCCGTTATTCTTCGCTTATTCGGATTAAACTAATCGTCATTCTATAGGCAAGTCATCTCACCCTTGAAATATATTGTATCGTACTAGAGATTGTTTATTGAATCCCACAAGTAGATCCATATATATATAAATTATATATATATATATATATATATATATATATATCAAATATATAAGTTTGATATATATATATATATCAAAAACTTCTTAACTCTAGGTCCAATTCTGAAAAATCAAATCCACATATAAATGTAAGAAATATTTGATATATATATATATATATATATATATATATATATATATATATATATATATATATATATATATATATATAAAATATATAAGTTTGATATATATATATCAAATACTTCTTAACTCTAGGTCTAATTCTGAAAAACCAAATCCACATTTATTGGAAAGTAGTATAAGCACACATACACTCTTTCTTTTCTTACTTCCTAGAAAGTTTATGCCTTAACACTAACCATGGCTTATCCTTATATAGGGGGAGAAAGGCTTAGGATACTAAGGCATAGGATACTAAAATACATGCATACATGAAGCTTCCTTGGTAAGTTTCATATTTATTTCACATTTCACCTCACCACGCTTTTGTCTGTCCTTTCTATGTTGGATTGGTCCACCATGCTTCTAGACAGCGCTGGTTCCTTCTTGCATGAAGTCGTTGTTGACTGTACGAGCTGGGGAAATCATTTCTACATCGTCCTGTAGACCTTTTTCATTGTAGATGGAATACATGGCATCTATCCCTATGGGTCCTAGTTTCCAGGATTCTTTTAGTCCTAGCAAAAGCTGTTTTTTTTTTTCTTCTTTGGGACTTTCTTCACCTGTCTAATCAATAAGGATGATGTTATCTTGGACCTATATATTTTTGCAGAAAGCATATTTTTCCCACAACTCAAGGAAAAATTCTTCTGTAGCTTCATACTTGATTTTTTCAGATTCAAATGTTTTATTATTTCCCTTTTCTATCTGGAGTGTTGGCTCGGCTTGTACTATGTCTAGTTCCCAGAATTGGATGGACTTAAACTGACGAATATACTGCTTCTCTTCCCAGATGCTACATATTTGAAACTTGTAGATTGTGTAAAACTTATTTTTCTTTGATAAGATAGTTTTTGCACATATTTTGGGAATAGTTTTGGAAAAGTCTTCGGTTCTGGAGAGGTTGATGTAGAGTTCATGAACGATCGCGGCTTGAATTAATCTTTCGAATTGCGGTATTTGCTTGAACCAAGCCAAAATTCTGTATCCGTTATATTTATTTTTGACCAGCTGATCGGAATTTTTTAGTAGATCTTCTAAATTATTTTCTCCTGTCTTGTGGAGAAGTTCAATAAATTTTTCTGTAGGGAATACACCTATTTGATAGAAATCTAAACATTCAAGGATATGAAGGTCTCCTTCCATTCTTCCTAATTTCTCATCTTTGAACTTAAAGAGTTTTGCAATCTCTGTAAATTCCTTGTTTCTGATGTTTACAAGGTCACAAATGTCTATTTGAGACATTATAGCTTGTAGCTGTTTGTCAACAGGTGTGTTTCCTCTGATCAGATTATCTTTCTTTCTATTTAAAGAAGATGAGGTAGAGGTATTGCTGAATTTGATCATATTACTGGCAATGTTTTTAGTTTTTTCAAATCCTTCGCTCTGCTCTTGTGTTTTTTTCTTTACCTGAAGGATTATTTTTTCTATTTGTGATAGGTGGTATGCTCCGGTTATATCACTTGGGTGTAATGCCCTCCAAGCATTGTTTATATGATTGTAAATATCCGGATTCCCATGTTTTAATTCCTCGTTATACCAATCCTTTTTTAGGATAAGATTGATAGAGTTCGGTTTCCATGTTGTTTGAGTGGGAGTCTTTAAAAGGACGTGTTTTGTTTGTGGAACAGTGGTTCCTGTATTTTTTGATACAGTAGTATAGTGGATGTTGTAGCAATAGCTTATTTTTTATTGTTTAGGACAGTAGTCCATTCTCCTGTTTTCATACCAAGAACTTCTTCAAGCTCCTTGATTTTTTTGATTCCTTCAGATTTCATAAGTCTTTTATCTTTTTTCTTCTCCATAATACCTAGTTTAAAAGTCAGCAGTAATATTAGTACGACCATGAATATGTTCAATATCACATTGATAAATTTCAAGATATACTGCTAATCTAACACGTCTCAAATTTTCTTCTGGATTATGTACAGATTCTTCTTTAGAAAATGTACTACTACAATATTATCAGACTGTATAAGGAATTTTTTGCTAAGTAAATAAACCATTAAAGATTTAACTGAGAATTTTATAGAAAGTAACTCTTTGTCCAAAGTAGAATATTTTTTCTCAGTCGTGGAAAATGTTCCTGATGTATAGGCTACCAATTCATAATGTCTTTTGTCTATTTTTGCGAAAAGAATACCCACCCAATGAGTATCTGAAGTATCTGTTTGTAATATAAGTTTATCATTTTCTTTTGGATAGTAAAGTATTTTTTGTTCTGAGATGATATTTTTAATCTTCTTTATCTCTTCCTTTTTCTGTGTCAGAAAGATATATTTTTATCTTATCAGCGTTCCATCTTCGCGGAATTTAGGGATTTTTTTCGTCATTTATCAAGCTTTCTTTGTATTGTTTGGAGCTTTTGCTGTAAATGTTTAATTTTATCAGAAAGTCTAGGAATGAATTTTCTTTCGTAACTAAGTATTCCTAGGAAAGCCTGTAATTGTTTTAGTGTACCAATTTCCTAAGGAAAAAGTTTAATCTTTTCGTAAATATGAGCTTGTCGCTCAATTTTTCCTTTTAGTATCTTTTTTCCAAGAAATTCAATTTCTTCCTGAATAATTCAATCTTTTTTGGGCTTAAAATAACTCATTTTCTAACAATATTTTTGCTACTTGTAGTAGATGATCTTTATGTTCTTCTAGATAAGAAGAGAAAACAAGTATATCATCAATATAAACAGTTACAAATGGTAAATAGCTAAACATACTGTCTATCCATTTCTGAAAAATTTGTGGTGCATTTTTAGTCCAAAAAGCATTACCATCCATTCAAAGTGTCCCTGAGTACTACTGAAAGCTGTAAGACTTCTGGATAGATCATCTTTTAATTTGATATGCCAACATCCCGATTTAGCATCAAACTTACAATATATTTTGGAACCTTGCATTAAGTTTAATAATTGTTCAACAATTGGGATGTAATAACCACCAAATTTGCAGGCATCATTAAATTTTTGATAGTTAACTACCATTCTTGCTTTTCCTCTTTTTTTCTCTGCATGATTCCTGTCTAAGAAGGCAGGAAAGCTATGGTTGCTATAACTAGACCTAATAAGTTTTAGATCTAATAATTCCTTTATTTTTTATCAAACTCCAATTTATCCTCTTGATTGACCATTATAATTGCAGTTCTAATATTCTTTTTTGTATATTCAAGTAGTAGTTCGAGTTGGCAAAATCGTGGAGATTTTTCAAAAAAGTATTAGAGGATCATTGCTATATAATGGCTCTAATATATTATGTATAATTTGTTCTGTGGTGTCGATGTTTTTGAGAATTTAAGTATAGTGCTTTTTTGTATTTTGTTGTTGCCAATGATTTTTTTTCCACTAGGGGTTTCTCAATTTCTCCTCGTTGTACTGCGTTTAGGTCAAGGAAGCTATGGGTAGTAATTGTGAAGGGTACTCGAGGGATATAGATATTGTTTAATGAGAAAAAATATTTCTCAATTTGAAGTGGCAAAAGTTTGCTTAGATTGTCCATGCCAATAATACAATCTTCAGCAAGGTCATCGAGCAAAGCAAAGGTCATATCCTTGCAACTGTGTTTATTTCCTTATGAGTCTTCTAAGGATATTTGGAGATTTTTTATATTATGAGTAACCATAGAATTAGACCCATTAAAACATCCTATAAAGGCTTTATGGGTTAATTCTGATCTATATTGTCTTGGTATAAAACATGAGTGTATTATACTGATTTGCCCACCAATATCAATTAATGAATGTATTGTGATTTCCTTGTATTCAGGAAAACTAAGCGTAATAGGAATGTAGATTTGTAACTCAGCCATTCGGTTAAGAATAACTACATTGATGTTTAGAGGTTCTTTTTCAGAGCTTTGTTTGAAGTCCATTGAATTTGCTAACTCTTTATTAATCTGAGAGTGGGTTGTCCCACTGTCAACTTTTGAGTTAATTAATTCAACGTCAATCTTTGAGTTTGTTAACTCAATATTTTCTTTCTCAGTAGAGCCTTTATTTTGCTCAATACAGATAAAGTCCTTTTGCTCGATCGAGTTTCTTGAGTCAGTAGACTCTGAAGATTTTTGCTCAATAGAGCTGGAGGTTTTATGCTCAGCAGAGCTTCCGGAAATATTTCTTAACTCTAGGACTAATTCTGAAAAATCAAATCCACTTTTATTGGAAAGAAAGGGTTCACTTTCTATTTTGTTTTGAAAATTTATTTTTTGTTTCTTGCTAAAAAGGATTGTAGGAGATGGTTGATCCTCATCTTCTTTTCTTTTTTTTTTTGTTCCATATAAAATGGTTGGTGTTGGATCCTGTATGCAAGGCAAATAATACTTGGGGGGGGGGGGGGGGGTGAATAGTGTTGTATGAAATTAATCAATAAATAAAACATTTCACACTGTTAAGTCGACTGAAGCGTTAGATAAGAAGAGTAATATAACTGAAGAGTTACAAGTCTGTTAAGTCGACTTAGGGATTAAGGCCGTCGAATGACCAGACTCGATTTACACAAGAAACAGAAAAATTAAAAATGTAAGTTTAGAGAATACAACCAAAGAGAGTCAACACTGCAAACACCACGATGTATCATGGTTCGGTCCTCCCGACCTACATCCTGTCCCCAAGCAACCCACTTGTGATTTTCCACTATTCTTGAAAAAGTTACAAGAAGACTCTACGGTCTTTAACAACAACTATGTCAAATTCGTAGACCTCTCTCACCACTAGAGAGAGCACAACCCACTCTACACCCTAGAGTGAAACTGACTCTAAACCAAGAGTCCTACTCTCCAACCGAGAGGACCACTCTCACAACCTGAGAGTGAAACAACAACAAGAAGAAATTTACAACCACCTAAAACCTTGTATGTGAAAGTGCTTTTAGTGTAGTGGCAATTAGGTCGACTTCTGACTTCAGTCTAGAACGAATTCAATGTTATACTAGACTGAAAATCAGAGAACCAAGTCTTGAAGAAATTGAATACTTTGAACAACTTGTTCTTTTCTTTTCTCAAAAGCAAAAGACTTGAAATAAAACAAGTAGGAGTTAAGTGACCTTTGCCAAATGAATTCTATACTCTTTTTATAGAGTTAGAAATGTTTGGACATTGAGAGATAGAATCCCAACTGCCATACAACGGCAGTAAAAAGGTTTGAATTTGAAAAAACAAGTTTTAAATTCAGAAAACTGTCAAAAACGGCTCGAACAGCCGATTGGATTGCCATTAGAGTCGACTGGTCAGAGCTTGAGTGAGTTTAGTCAGTTTCGTACTCAATAGTCGACTGCTTCCAAGAGTAAGTCAACTGGTACTCACTCAGCTGAACTTATACATGCTTCTTTTTGACATTTTAATTTTGTAAAACATTTTCTTTATTTAGGGAATGTGTGAGTGTGTTTGTGACAAGGCTTTTACAAGATTCTAAGACTCAAAAATAATACAAACAATATTACAAGTCATTTGTTCAAATGTAGCTCTTGAAAGTCTTGAACTTGAACTTGAGTCTGAGTGGCTTGATCTTGTCTTTTTGGCTTGAGCGAATACTTTTGAAAGCTTCATCACATTGTATTGGGATGCTTCATCATGGTATTTGACCTTGACCCCTTTTGATACACGCTACAAAAGATATGTAATATAGAACAATTGTGTATTGTGTTGTAGCCATCAAAATCAAGAATCTACATTCTCCCCCTTTTAGATGATGACAACAAAATAACTTAAAATAATATATACATTACATTTACACATCATGATACTCACACAAAGCATGAAAAAATTTATAATTGTTACAAGCTTCCCCTAAATAAAGTACAATATGCATACTAAAAAAAATGTTGAAAAACAACATAACAGAACATGCACCTAACATCATAACATAACATGCACCAAATTTCTCCCCCTTTGTCATCAACAAAAAATAAGGAGGAAACCAACAATGCAGAAATATAAAATTTGGATATGTCAATTACATTGTTCATAAAGTGAAGATAGAACAACATGAAAACATAAAAAATAATTTCAAAATTTCAAAAACAAAACAAAAAATAGATCAATCGTCTTCTTCGTCTTCATCATCACTGTTTGAGGCAGGAGTTGGTTGTGGAAACTACCTGACAAACAGTTGAGTGAGGTTAGCAATGCTAGCCTCAAGAGAATCCAGTCGTCCTAAGATGAGATCAGTACGATCCATGAGATAATTGATTGAAGTGTGAAGACTCTCAGAATCAGAAAAACTAGCTCTAGGGCAAGAATTAGAGGACGAACTAGAAGCAGAAGACCGACGAGGAATTGAAGTGGTCAAAGGAATAGGAGGTGCATTCCTTTGAGGAGACCGAGGGGGTGAGTTAAGAATTTTCATACGTGCTAGACTTGCACGATTAAAAAGGTTCATAATGAGTAACAACACTCGACTCAGATTCAAGATCAATGTTATAGTAGTTAAAGACATGGGTAAGTAAAGCACCAAAAGGAAGAAAAGAGGAATGAGCCTTATGGAGACGATTGAAAATGACTCAACTCCAATTTATGTGGATGTTGCCAAAAATGACATACACGGCTTGTTGCAATTCAAAAGAGAATTGGTCGTAGCTACCCGTTTTAGGGATAATGTTATACGACAATATGCGGGCAACAAGCTTGGCTAGAGGAGTAATCGATTTGTTGGTCATTGGAGGACCTCGATTAGTCAAAAAGATTTTTGAAAAAATAGATTGATCATCCATTTCAATTTCCCATAAATCCAACCCTTCATTAGAGATATTCAAATATTCCCCAATTTTTCAGCAGTTATTTTCATGCGAATATTTTTCACCGTTGTAGTGAAAAATATTTCATTACCATCCTCGGATGTTGCAACCTTTATATTTGTATAAAACAAATAAATGAGTTGGGGATAGTAATAGGGTTTATTGACTAAGGATAGAAGTTCAAATAAACCACATTGTTCAAATAAAGGAGCAATCAGAAATCTATCTAAGTCGGGAAAATTAACAAATCTACCCGGAAAGATCATAAGTTGGCAAATGATAAAATATTACTCAACAAGAGAAGGGTGCCTTAAGTACTGTAAATAATTATGAGAAGATGGCTTTTCTTCAAAATTTGAACCTATAGATATTTTGGGTTTAGGCATATTGAGAGAAACAAGAAACTTTGAAAAGAGAGAGAGATTGAAGGATGATTACCCACAACTAGAGAAAAAAAACAAACGACTCAAGAAACTCCGAATGAATTTAGGATTGAGAAGACAACATTAGGAGCAGCAACAAGAAGGGTCTTCAGAGAAGCAACCAGCAGCCGACTGGAGCAAAAGTAAAAAAGAGAAAAGGAGGAAGAGGAGTTTAGGGTATTTACTTGAAGTGAACGGCTGAGATTGAAAGAGGGTTTGAATGAAGGGTCGAGATCGAAAAGAGGGTGAAAGAAAAGAAACTCATACTGTGCCGATTCAGAGTCAGAAAGTCAATTTGATGTCGCGGCAGTCGACTGGGTTTTATATCAGTCGACTGAGTCAAGAGCAAATAAACCAAACAAAAGTAAGTAAAGCTACTGGCAGTCGACTGAGTTTCAATACAGTCGACTGGGCAGAACACAAGATTCAGTCAGAAATATAGACAACGAAAATACTGTATAAGTCGACTGGAAATCAATAATAAGTCAACTTAAACATAAAAAATTTCAAGAAATGTCATGAAATGAGAAAATGCCTAGTTCTCTTCTAAAGTTGATAAAAATGTCTTCTTTAAGAGGTTTGGTAAATATATCTGCTACTTATTTATCAGTGGAATTAAAATCAAATTTGATATCTCCCTTTAACACATGATCATGTAGAAAATGATGTCGAATATCAATATATTTCGTACGTGAATGTTGAACCGGATTTTTAGATAAATTAATAGCACTGATATTATCACACATAATAGCGGGTTTTGAAAAAGAAATACTATAATCTATTAAAGTTTGTTTCATCCACAAAATTTGTGCACAAGCCAAACTTGCAGCAACATATTCAGCTTCTGTAGTAGATAGGGATACCGAATTTTGCTTTTTACTACACCAAGATACTAGTGAGTGTCCCAAAATATGACAAGTTCCACTAGTACTTTTACGATCAGTTTTACTACCAGAAAAATCAGCGTCATTATGCGACAAAAGTTGAAAGTTATTGGTACGTGGATAAAACAAACCATATTCAGATGTGCCTTTAATGTAACTTAAAATACGTTTCACTGCTTTTATGTGAAATTCTTTTGGATTAGACTGATATCTAGCACACAAATATACGCTAAACATAATATCTGGTCTACTAGCAGTTATATATAAGAGTGAGCCAATCATATCTCGATAGAGCTTTTGATCGACACTCTTACCTAATTCATCTGTATCAAGTGTAGTAATAGCAGTCATAGGTGTGGACTTACTACTAGTGCTATCTATGCCAAATCGTTTGAGTAATTCCTTAGCATATTTTCCTTGATTAATAAATATGCCATTTTGAGACTGTTTTATTTGTAGTCCAAGGAAATAATTGAGTTCACCCATGTGACTCATCTCAAACTCATTTTTCATGGTATTAGCAAACTCTTGACATAGATTACTATTAGTAGAACCAAAAATTAGGTCATCAACATATATTTGTATGATTAAAATACCGGTGTTTATTTTCCTAATAAACAAGGTAGTATCTATTTTACCAATTTCAAAACCAGTTTCTCAGAGAAAAGTTTTTAAGCGATCATACCAAGGATGAGGTGCTTGTTTAAGACCATATAAGGCCTTTTTCAATTTAAAAATATGGTTTGGGAATTGTTCATGTTCGAAACCGGGTGGTTGCTTAACATAAACATCTTCCTTAATAAAACCATTTAAAAAAGCACTTTTAACATCCATTTGGAAGAGTGTGAAATTCATAAAACACACAAAAGATAATAAAATTCTAATTGATTCTAGTCTAGCAACAGGAGCATATGTTTCATCAAAATCAATTCCTTCTTCTTGATTATATCATTGAGCAACTAATCTAGTCTTGTTCTTAACAACTTGTCCTGATTCATCTAACTTGTTTTTAAATACCCATTTGGTATCAATTATAGTATGATCAGGAGTTCGTGGAACTAAATCCCGTACATCATTTCTTATAAATTGGTTAAGTTCATATTGCATGACATTCAACCAAAATTCATTCTCACATACTTCTTGTATATTTTTTCGGTTCAAAATCAGACAAGAAAGCAGTATGAGAAATCATGTTAAAATGAGACCTTGTTTGAATACCATGTGAAATGTCACCAATTATTAAGTCATGAGGATGATCTCGAACTTCAATAAAATGACTTTGGTAAAGTTTGAGTTATCATAACAGGATCAGTCGACTTAACAAGTCCATCAGCCGACTGATTCACATCAGTCGACTTAGGATTCCTATTAGTCGACTTGTCTTGGGTAGTTTGCTCTAGTGATTTAATGACATTATCTAGTGGTGATGATTCAATTTCATCATCTTCAATAACAATAGACGAAGGTAAAGATTCATCAAATGAAACATGCATTGATTCTTCAATAGTCAAAATTGACTTATTGAAAATTCTATATGCTTTTCTCCTATTTGAGTATCCAATGAAGATACCTTCTTTAGATCTAGCATCAAGTTTATCTAAATTATCTGTTGTGTTTAATATGAAACACTTACAACCAAATACTTTAAAATATGATACTTTAGGAATTCGTTCTTAAAAAAGTTCATAACAGGTTTTCTTAAGCTTTGGCCTAATCAATATTCTATTTAAAACATAACATGCTGTAGAAACAGCTTCAGCCCAGAAGTATTTTGGCAAATTTCTTTCAACAAGCATAGTACGTGCACATTCTTGCAATTACCTATTCTTTCTTTAGACCGCTCCATTTTCTGGTGAAGCTCTAGGAAATGCAAAGGAATGTGTTATATCATTCTTGTTGTAGTATTCTGAAAATGTTTCATTCTCAAATTTTCCACCATGATCACTTCTAATAATGACTATGGTTAGAGATTTTTTATTTTGAATTCGTTTGTAGAAGTTTGCAAATTCTTCATAGGCTTCATTCTTATGTTTTAAAAGAATACCCATGTCAATCATGAAAAATCATCTACTAAAACAAATACATATCTAATTTTATTTAAGGAAGCGACTCTAGTAGGACCAAATAAATCCATATGGATTAATTCGAGAGGCCTACTAGTAGAAATCATTTCTTTTGTTTTAAAAGTAAATTTTACATGTTTTTCTAGTTGACATGCATCACACATTTTATCCATTTAAAAGTTAATTTTGTCAATCCTTTAACTAGATTATTCTTAGATAATTTAGTTTTTATATTTACATGACCAAATCTTTTATGCCAAAGCCAAGAATCATTGTTAGAAGCAACTAAACAAAATTCATTTGTTCTTAAACATAATTCATATATATTATTTTCCCTAAAACCTTGAAAGATCACATTATGCATAGATGAATCATAGATTATGCATGCATCTTTTTCAACGATAATTTTATAACCCTTATCACAAAGTTGACTAATACTTAATAGATTATGCTTTAACCACTAACTAGAAATACCTTTCAATAGTAGGGATAGTGTTCTTACCGACCATGCCTATTTCAATGACCTTTCCTTTGTTATTGTCACCGAACGTAACAATTCCTCCATCTATCTATTGTATGGAAGAAAGTAGGTTTGCATGTCCAGTCATATGTTTAGAGCATCCGCTATCAAGTATCAAATGTTCCCCTTTTGGTACATCATTTTGAGTAGCCATGAAGCACACATTTGCGACTTCATTTGATTCTTCATTTTCTTGTACAGATGATGAGTCGCTATCAACCCAAGTTACTTGATATGCCTTCTTGTTCTTCATGTACTTGTTCTTTGTGTACTTGTCCTTCTTGAAGTTAGGAACTTTCCCTTTTGATTTTGCATTTTCTAACGGACAGTCCTTCTTCATATTACCTGTCTTGTTACACTTGAAACAAGTGGGAAGATCATTAGTATCTTTAAACTTAGAATTAAATTTACCCTTTCGAAGAAATTTCTTGAATTCTCTAGTGAACATGGCTATTTCTTCTGCATCTTCTTCTTCATCTTCTGAATCGGACATGGCCTTAAAAGCAAGAGTGTTATACTTGGCTTGTTGAGGTTCTAGATCCTTCTTGCGTTCTTCTAGTTTTACTTCGTATGCCATTAGATTTTCCACAAGATTCTCAAGAGAGAGTTCCATCTCTGCTTGCGAATATGTATTTTCAAGAGCCACAAGATAGTTTGTGATGTCCGTGAACCTTGTTATCATGTCCGACACATTTTCGTTCTCCTTCATACGGAACATTTCGAACCTGTGAACAAGAACAGAGATTTTAGATTCTTTGACCTTATTTGTACCTTCATATGTTACCTCAAGAGTGTGCCATATTTGATGAGCCTTTATTACGTTTGCCACACGATTGAACTCTTCTTTGGTAAGAGCACAAAAGAGAGCATTCATCGCCTTCGCATTGTTCATGGTGATGTTCTTCATGTCATCATTCCATTGTGCATAGGAAATTTTAGGTACGGTATATTCTGTCTCGGTCATGTTCCAAATCTCAAAATTTGTCGACTGTAGGTAGATCTTCATTCTACACTTCGAATAGTTGTAGTTTGTTCCATCAAAAAGAGGTGGCCTTTGTGTAGATTGGCCTTCATGGTATTGACTTGCATTTGAAATAGATGTCATTGCACTCAACCAGGCTCTTATACCAAGTATTGGATCATGTATGCAAGGCAAATAATACTAGAAGGGGGGTGAATAGTGTTATATAAAATTAATCAATAAATAAAACTTTTCGCACTGTTCAGTCTACTGAAAAGAGAAGGCAGTCGACTGAAGCTTCAGATAAGAAGAGTAATTTAACTGAAGAGTTACAAGTCTGTTAAGTCGACTTAGGGAGTAATGTAGTCGACTGACCAGACTCGATTTACACAAGAAACAGAAAAATTAAAAATGCAAGTTTAGAGAATACAACCACAGAGAGTCAGCACTGCAAACACCACGATGTATCCTAATTCGGTCCTCCCGACCTACATCCAGTCCCCAAGCAACCCACTTGAGATTCTCCACTATTCTTGAAAAATTTACAAGAATACTCTACGGACTTTGACAACAACTATGTTAAATCCGTAGACCTCTCTCACCACTAGAGAGAGCACAACCCACTCTACACCCTAGAGTGAAACTGATTCTAAACCAAGAGTTCTACTCTCCAACCGAGAGTACCACTCTCACAACCCGAGAGTGAAACAACAACAAGAAGAAATTTACAACAACCTAAAGCGTTGTATGTGAAAGTACTTTTAGTATAGTGGCTATTAGGTCGACTTCTGACTTCAGTCTAGAACGAATTCAATGTTATACTAGACTGAAAATCAGAAAACCAAGTCTTAAAGAAATTGAATGCTTTGAACAACTTGTTCTTTTCTTTTCTCAAAAGCAAAAGACTTGAAATAAAAAATGAAGGAGTTAAGTCACCTTTGCCAATTGAATTCTATACTCTTTTTATAGTGTTAGAAACGTTTGGACATTGAGAGATAGAATCCCAACTGCCACACAATGGTAGTAAAAAGGTTTGAATTTGAAAAACAAGTTTTAACTTCAGAAAATTGTCAAAAACGACTCGAACAGTCGACTGGGTTTCCATAAGAGTTGACTGGTCAGAGCTTGATATTAGAAAAATTCATGTTGGTTTAGCTAAGCTATAATGAACAGTTTTCAAAAGATTTCTTGTTTTAATAAAGCACTTACTATAGTAATCATTTAGGAGATTTCTTGTAACCCCTGTTTTCCAAAAAAATGTATTTTTATGTATTTTCTGTATTTAAAAATTTTTGCAAATTAATTTTTTTGGTTTTCAAATTTATTTTTTGTCAAATGGTACAATTAAATCTTCTATTAAAATCTATCAATAATTTTAATGGTTTTCGGTTATTACTAGTATTATTATTATTATGTTTATGATTATGATTATTGTTATTATTGTTATTAGCATTATTACTTTGATGGTTTATTTAAAAACCTAGTTCTATTTATAAATTATATTTGTAGATATTTCACATAAATTCTATGTTGCAATACAGATTATATTTTGTTAAAAATCTCTATTTTATTGGATATTTTATTAAACCCTACTGGATTTTAAACCCAAACCCAATATAAAAACCCATTTTGCCATATTACTTTAACCCACTGTTGGACTACCAAATTACCCTAATTAAACTCAACCCATTATTTATTTAACCTGACCGGTTACCCACACCTAACCCAGACCCGGTTGTCACCCTAAACCCTATTCCCCCTATATATATATATATATCTATCTGTATCCCTCTACCTTTTCATCTTCCATATTCTTCAACTGCCAACTTCTGCACCGCTTCGTCTTCCTCTCTCCCTCTCCTTGTGCTTCGTAGCGCTCGTGTGCCCTCGGCCCGTCTTCCGCCTCCCGATCGTGTCGCTTGGCTACTGTAGCCGTTCTCTACCCTTCTCCCCGCGGTGTTGTCAGCAGCGTTGCGCCCTCAATGCCTCCCTCCGTCGACGCAGCAGCCCAGCACCGATTCTCCACCCTGCATCCCTGGTGGCATTTTCTCCCAACGTCAGCCTGCACCGGTTGTAGCATCGCCGTAGTAGCGACTGCGGCATCAACAGCCAGCGGCTGCACCCACTGCACTACTCTTCCAGTCGCGCCACCCGCCGCTGTGCCGCTACAAATCCCCGTTGCTGCCCGGTTCAGTTGTTGTCCTCCCCGACCAGAACCATGGATGGGTGTGCAGTTGATCTTAGTCTTGATTTTAGAGTTTTGATCATGTTCAGATCTCGACCGTTGATCGCATTATCATCATCGTGGAGTTCTTGATTCTTTGATTGGGGGCCATCCGATCGTCGATCTGATCCGATCATCATCATCATCATCAAGATACTGATCACATCTTGACATTGATCTTGATCTTCGATCAGAGTCATCCGATCAGATACGATCGCCTTGATCTCTTGATCTTTTGATCTCAGTTGTCCGATCGTGTTTGTGATCCATTGTTCCTTGTGTTCGTGATCCATTGGAATCGTGTTCGTACCCTGAGAATCCGTTCCCGTTATTCTTGGTGTTCGTTTCGTCTCGGTTAAGGCAAGTAACTTGTACTCAAATTTCTTTGTATGATACAAGTCAAAAAAACCGCTTGTAGTGTAGTTGGGTTCTAGAGACAATTGTGTGTGAAACCCCTTGTTGATATTGTCTCTATAGTGTTTGGACCATAGTTAACTCACGACACATATGACATGAATTAACTTTGGTTTTGCCCGTTCTTGATTTGATCATGTATGTGGAATTTTTGTGAGAAATTAAGTATTTGTTGAGATCCATGTGATAGACTTGTTTTAGATATGTTAATTACCCTATTTCATGATGTTTGGACACTTGGTAGAATCGATTTCATGTTTGGTTGTGTGTGGATCAAGTTTCGTTGGATCTATGTTGATTTTGGTTTTTGAGGAAATTCTGCGTTTTGTCGATGATCTGTCTTGATCAGTAATTTAGACCATATTAAGGTCAGAATCTTAATTTCGGTATAAAACATGATTTATAGATAAATTCGTCTTCTTTCTAACCCCTCTGACCTTACTCGATTTCGTTTTCGTATGTGTGAGATATGACTATTTTACTACAGAGGTATATTTCAATTCCAAATTTCGTTTGTTGGTGATTTTGATGACTAAATTATTTTGATAATTATGCTAAATATATTATTTTGATCCAAAACTTTGGTCAGTATTTCTTTATCTAGTTAGGGACTACTCATAATTTTGGTGGATTTTATTGATGAGTTTTATATGCCGTTTCATGCTTGTTTATAAAAACTATACTTGCTGTATTTTGCTCGCTGTTCTGTAAAGAATTGTATTTTGATCCTGATTCCTTTTACTGTATGGAAAATATTTATGAAATATAAAAGTTAGCTTATTCTATCTATTTTCATCTCCCTTTGGAAGATTTGGATTTCGTTTTACTGGTTTCCAGATATTATAGTTTTCATACAGCACTGTTGGGAATTCCAGATTTGCCAAATTGTCGTTTATCGATATTTTCTGATTTTTGATGACTGATCTAATTTCACTGAAAAATTATGAAACCTAATTTTTTGATACTATACAGATAGGGGAATAGCCCATATTTTTTGTGGATTTATTTATTGAGTTTTGATGCTATTTTCCTGACTGAGAATTTGATTTACTGATTTCTAACTGAACCTAATTTCTGAATTCAAATCAGTTTTGAGTTATGCTTTTGTGAAATACTATATGACTTATTTAAACTTGCTGGATTCGGTTGGGAGTCTATTTTCTAGACATTATGCAGGATTCAGATTTGCAAGTTTATAACACTTGGAATTTCAGTTTTGCAACAGTATGGTCTTTCTGTCCTGAACTTGAGATTGGGTTATTTCACTCTTTCGTGTGTTAGATATTATCCATACGTGTTTATTTTGTAACTTGAACTTGTCACTTGATCATACCATGCCTGTTTGATTAATAATAAATAACCAAGCCGGGGTTTAAGGGAAATATGTAATAGTTGATAATTCAGAAATGTGCACTCGTCGTGCCCGTGTTTTCCATATTTGGAATTTGTTATATGATTCGGATTATTTGGAATTTGGTATATGATTTGGATTATTTGGAATTTGATATATAATTTAGTTAATTTGGAATTTGGTATATACCCCCCTTCCCAGAATACGGGAACATAGGTACGCAACTGAGGCCCAGCGAATGATGCAAATAGCATGCATGTAAACAAGTAAATAATCCATAAGCGAAACTGTTTGTTGTAGCAACCATGTAGTAAAAGCTAGGATGCATGAAGTGCTACCTAGATAGTAATAACTACAAGACTTTATATGTGACACGTGAACATGATACTTGAACATGATACATGATACTTGACACTTGTTACTTGTTATTTGATTTCGTGATACTTGATTCGTGACACTTGATACTTGTTTCTTGGTTATATGATACTTGTTCATTTGCCACTTGATACATGCCACTTGTTCTTGTTCATCTTGCCATACTAGTATTCTATTTTGACATCAAGCTTATACCATGTTGCTAGTTAGTTTTCCCATGTATTTGTATCCTGCATTACAAGCGGCCCGTAACTTGCAATAGACGGGTATTTGTTTTCTTTTTTCTATCCCTGCAATTGTTAAATTGCAGACTTTGGAGAACAGGTTCCAGATGGTATCGGTGATATGAGATATTAGTGCTGAATTTTGTTATTATTATTTCTTGTATCTTGCTTTGAACAATTGTAACTTGATACTTAGATTAATATTTGTATTTGGGCAATGTGACCCAAGATTTTGACTTATTCAGATCATGACTATTTGAAATTAATATATCTTATTTCAAGTATTCTTGTTGGTGTTTTGGTTTATATGTGCACGTTGGTTGATATTTTTACTTCTGACTCTGATTATTTCATGAGATGTTGTGAAGATTCTTGAATAGCTTGTGGATGATACAAATCATTCGCTAGGCTTTTGTCATGTATCCGTATTCCGTATTCTTTTTTGGGAAGCAGGGCATGACAAGTTTTTTCGTGGTATCAGAGCCCAGGTTTGGCTAATGTATTAGTTGCCTGATATATTAGACAAGCTTGTCTCGAACCGGGATTTGCTCAACATTTCACCAACCATGCATGCATAAATGAATTATAAATCAACATTGATCTGGATACTAGTCTTATTCCTTTCTTTTTGTTCTCTTCTTATTCAATCCCTTGATTCCTTGATTCCTTCGTCTTTTTCAGTCGTCCTCTTTGATTGATTTTTTCTGGGGTATGAACCCATTCTTTCGTACCCATATCCTTTTGATTTTGGTGCCATCCATTCTTTTTCTATTTTTTTGCTTGGTCTATCAGTCGGCATTGTTGGATGCTATTGCCAGAGTCTTTCCGATCATAGTTGTGCAGCGAAAGTGTGGTGGGCCCAAAACCCACAGGTTGCAAGATTCTTTTATTGTTTCTTCTTCCCTGCATTGTTTGCTTCTTTTCATCCCTTGTACTCGTCCTCATGCGTTGACTCATTGGTTGGTCTAACTCTTTCCTGTCCCTCCTTTCTTCGATTCTAGCTCTATCTATTTCTTCATCTCTTTGCCTTGTTATCTTGCAAGTCTTGTGTTATTTTTCTTCATTTTGATGCCGGTTACTTCCGTCTTGCATTTCATTTTGTCATCATGCACCCATTCATTATTTGATTCAATTCTTCCCTGTTCGTTCTTTCTTTGATTTCAGTTCTGCCTACTCCCTATCTTGCTTTGTTATCTTGTGTTGTTCTTTTCCTTTGATATTGTTTATTTTCCTTCTTGCACTCAATTTTACATCCTTGTTATCCTTTTTTTTTCTTTTTCTGATGTTGCCTCTACTTTGTTCCTTTCCTTTTAACCCTCTGTTTTGTTACCCTTCCCCCCAGTTTGCTTTTGCCTTGTCCTATGTACCGCCTAAGGCAATTTCGAGGACGAAATTTTGTTGTAAGGTGGGTAAAATTGTAACCCCTGTTTCCCAAAAAATATATTTTTATGTATTTTCTGTATTTAAAAATTTTTGCAAATTATTTTTTTCGGTTTTCAAATTTATCAAATGGTACTATTAAATCTTCTATTAAAATCTATCAATAATTTTAATGGTTTTCGGTTATTACTAGTATTATTATTATTATGTTAAGATTATGATTATTGTTATTATTGTTATTAGTATTGTTACTTTGATGGTTTATTTAAAAACCTAATTTTATTTATAAATTATATTTGTAGATATTTCATATAAATTCTATGTTACAATACAAATTATATTTTGTTAAAAATCTCTATTTTATTGGATATTTTATTAAACCCTACTGGATTTTAAACCCATACCCAATATAAAAACCCATTTAGCCATATTACTTTAACCCACTGTTGGACTACCTAATTACCCTAATTAAACTCAACCCATTATTTATTAAACCAGACCCGTTACCTACACCTAACCCAGACCCGGTTGTCACCCTAAACCCTATTCCCCCTATATATATATATATCCCTCTACCTTTTCATCTTCCATATTCTTCAGTTGCCAACTTCTGCACCGCTCCGTCTTCCTCTCTCCCTCTCCCTGTGCTGCGTCGTGCTTGTGCACCCTCGACCCGTCTTCCGCCTCCTGATTGCTTCCCATGGATACTACAGCCATTCCCTGCCCTTCTCCTCGCGGTGCTATCAGCAGCATCGTACCCTCTGTGCCTCCCTCCGTCGACACAGCAGCCCAGCACCGATGCTCCACCCTGCATCCCGGTGGCATTTCTTCCCAACATTAGCCTGCAATGGTTGCAGCATCGCCTGCAGTAGCGACTGGGCATCAACAGCCAGCGGCAGCACCTACTGCGGTGCTTTTCCAGTCGCGCCACCTGCCGCTGCCAGTCCCCGTTGCTACCCCGTTCAGTTGCTGTCCTCCCCGAACAGAACCATGGATGGGTGTGCTGTTGATTAATGTCTTGATCTTAGAGTTTCGATCATGTTCAAATCTCGATCGTTGATCGCATTATCATCATCTTGGAGTTCTTTATTTTTTTGATTGGTGGTCGTCCGATCGACGATCTGATCCGATCATCATCATCATCATCAAGATACTGATCACATCTTGATCTTGATCTTGATTTTCGATCAGAGTCATCCGATCTAATCTGATCGCCTTGATCTCTTGATCTTTTGATCTCAGTCGTCCGATCGTGTTTGTGATCTGTTGTTCCTTGTGATCATGATCTGTAGGAATCATGTTCGTGCCCAAGAATCCGTTCCCGTTATTCCTGTTGTTCGTTTCGTCTCGGATAAGGCAAGTAACTTGTACTCAAATTCCTTTGTATGATACAAGTAAAAAAAATCACTTGTAGTGTAGTTGGGTTCTAGAGACAATTGTGTGTGAAACCCCTTGTTGATATTGTCTCTCTAGTGTTTGGACCATAGTTGACTCACGACACATATGACATGAATTAACTTAGGTTTTGCTCGTTCTTGATTTGATCATGTATGTGGGATTTTTGTGAGAAATTGAGTATTTGTTGAGATGCATGTGATAGACTTGTTTTAGATATGTTAATTACCCTATTTCATGATGTTTGGACACTTGGTAGACTCGATTTCATATTTGGATGTGTGTGGCTCAAGTTTCGTTGGATCTATGTTGATTTTGGTTTTTGAGGAAATTCTGCGTTTTGTCGATGATCTGTCTTGATCAGTAATTTAGACCATATTAAGGTCAAAATCTTAATTTCAGTATAAAAAATAATTTGTAGAGAAATTCGTCTTCTTTCCAATCCCTCTGACCTTGCTCGATTTCGTTTTCGTATGTGTGAGACATGACTGTTTCCCTACAGAGGTGTTTTTCAATTCCAGATTTCGTTTCTTGGTGATTTTGATGACTAAATTATTTTGATACTTGTGCTACATATATTATTTTGATCCAAAGCTTTGGTCAGTATTTCTTTATCTAGTTAGGGATTGCCCAGAATTTTGGTGGATTTTATTGATAAGTTTTATATGCCGTTTCATGCTTGTTTTTAAAAATAATACTTGGTGTATTTTGCTCACTGTTCTGTAAAGAATCGTATTTTCACTTTGATTCCTTTTACTGTATGGAAAATATTTTTGAAATATAAAAGTTAGCTTATTCTATCTATTTTCATCTCCCTTTGGAAGATTTGGATTTCGTTTTACTGGTTGCCAGATATTATAGTTTTCATACAGTACTGTTGGGAATTCCAGATTTGCCAAACTGTCGTTTATCGATGTTTTCTGATTTTTGATGACTGATCTAATTTCACTGAAAAATTATGAAACTGTATATTTCGATACTAGAAAGATAGGGGAATACTCCAGATTTTTCATGGATTTATTTATTGAGTTTTAATGCTGTTTTCCTGACTGAGAATTTGATTTACTAATTTCTAGCTGAACCTAATTTCTAAATTCAAATCAGTTTTGAGTTACGCTTTTGTGAAATACTATATGACTTATTTATTCTCGCTGGATTCGTTTGGGAGTCTATTTTCTATACGTTTTGACGGATTTAGATTTGCATGTTAATAACACTGGGAATTTCAGTTTTGCTACAGTATGGTCTTGTTGTCCTGAACTTGAGATTGGATTATTTCACTCTTTCGTGTGTTACATATTATCCATACGTGTTTATCTTGTAACTTAAACTTGTCACTTGATCATACCATGATACACTTGCTGTTTCGTGATACATACATGCTTGTTTGACATTAATAATAAATAACCAAGCCGGGGTTTAAGGGAAAAATCTAATAGTGGATAATTTAGAAATATGTACTCGGAAGGGGGCCTGTGTTTCCCATATTTGGAACTTGGTATATGATTCGAATTATTTGAAATTTGGTATATAATTTGGATTATTTGGAATTTGGTATATGATTTGGTTAATTTAGAATTTGGTATATGATTTGGATTACTTGTCCCTGAGTAAACTGTCCTCTATGGTCCACTATGAAATCTAAAGCGAAACTGTTTGTTGTAGTAACAATGTAGTAAAAGCTGGGATGCATGAAGTGCTACCTAGAAAGTAATAACTACAAGACTTTATACGTGACACGTGAACATGATACTTGAACATGATACATGATACTTGACACTTGTTACTTGTTACTTGTTACTTGATTTTGTGATACTTGATTCGTGACACTTGATACTTGTTTCCTGGTTATATGATACTTGTTTATTTGCCACTTGATTCATGCCACTTGTTCTTGTTCATCTTGCCATGCTAGTATTCTATTTTGACATCAAGCTTATACCCTGTTGCTAGTTAGTTTTCCCTTATACTTGTATCCTGCATTACAATTGACGGGTACTTATTTTCTTTTCTATCCCTGCAATTGTTAAATTGCAGACTTTAGAGAACAGGTTCCAGATGGTATCGGTGATATGAGATATTAGTGCTGGATTTTGTTATTATTATTTCTTGTAGCTTGCTTTGAACAATTGTAACTTGATACTTGGATTTATATTTGTATTTGGGCAATGTGACCCAGAATTTTGACTTATTCAGATCATGAGTATTTGAGATAAATATATTTTATTTTAAGTATTCTTGTTGGTATTTTGGTTCATATGTGCATGTTGGTTGATACTTTTGCTTCCGACTCTGATTATTTCGTGAGATGTTGTAAAGATTCTTGAACAGCTTATGGATGATGCAAATCATTCGCTAGGCTTTTGTCGCGTATTTGTATTCTGTATTTTCTTTTGGAAAGCGGGGCGTGGCATTTCTGATATGACTTAGCTCTTACTGTAATAGGTATTTTAAAGAATTCTGTAATTCTTTTTGTGCTTTGAATATTTCTAACATCTCTAGCTCCATACTCCCACACCGTGGATTTATGGCGGTGTTCAGCATCCAGCTACGCCTCAATGGGTAATAAGCAACACATAACCAATCCCTATGGGCAACTAGCACCACAAGCCTATATGAGTGCTTTAGAGATGAAGAGCACAACTCATAAAACTAATTAAAGTTGAAGAACATATACCTAAGACATGGCTTTTGCTCATACAACCTAAAGATAAAATGTTTTACTACATGGCCAAATTAAAACAAGCTTAAGAACGAACGTTTATTTTCATAGCTAGCTTAACCAACATGAAGGAGATTACTCCTCCATCATAGCCTAAACTATACAAATAGTAATTAAGAGAGTATACATGATTGAAAGAGAAGAACTCTGAACTACTTGCCAAGCTTTGATATCAGTTTGATAGCGGATGCAGAAATTCACAAGATTTACAACTGGTAGAGATGGAACATAAAAGGGAAATTTTTACTTGCCAAGCTTTGATATCAGTTTGATAGCGGATGCAGAAATTCACAAGATTTACAAGAGGTAGAGATGGAACATAAAAGGGAAAATTTTATTTATTGGAAGTAGTAGTAGCACACATACACTCTTTCTTTTCTTACTTGCTAGAAAGCTTATGCCTTAACACCAACCATGGCTTATGCTTTTATAGGGGGAGAAAGGCCTAGGATACTAAGGCTTAGTATACTAAAATACATACATACATGAAGCTTTCTTAGTTGGAAACTTCCTTAGTAAGCATACATGCACACATTTACTTTACACATCACCATGCTTTTGTGTGTCCATCTGTTGTGGGATTGGCCCACTATGCTTTTGGCTAGTGCTGGCGTCTTCGTGCATAAGATTGTTGTGAGTGGGAGACATTGTTACTATGGAACGAATATTCTTGGCATATCTATCGTGTCAGTGCTATATCACGTCCTAGAGTTGCTGTTAGAGTAGATGGGTGTCATTTCTGAGCTGATCTATGTACTTTATCAATTTATAATTTTCGTTTTGTAGTTGTTTGATATCATTCTTCAGTTGAATGATATCCTTGGTTTGTTGTACTTCGATGTGCTGATCGACTATGCTGTGATTGTTCTTCACTATGCTTTCTCTGTCTTTGTCTTGACTGATGCTAGCTTCTTTGTGGAGTATTTGCTGATTAGGTTCCTCGGAATCATCCATTCCTTTGAGTTTTGGAATGAAAAATTGCATCGGTGGCATTCTATACTGTATAATTCATAACAGCCTGGACAGATGTAATAGTCGTCTTCTACATTAAAGGCTAGATTTC